>CM019064.1:228262330-229717079 GCA_009667805.1 Leptobrachium leishanense | reverse complement strand
CGGTGTTTGGTGCCTCTGGGCGCGAAAAACGGCCCGCCTCCCTTCCCACAATGCCGATCGCTGGCTGGGGGTCTGTCTGACACCCGGGCAGACCCTCCCAGCTGGCGATCGGCATTGTGGGAAGGGAGGCGGGCCGTTTCCCTCGTGGAATCGCCAAGGCAGCCAATCGGCGCCTGGAGCTGTCAGTTGCAGCGGTGACAAGCTGTCACCTCTGCAACTGTCAGAATGTCTCAGCCAATGATGTTGCATTGGCTTGAGACATTGTCTCTGCCCCTTTCTCCTGCTCCTCATTGCGATCTGAGGAGCAGAGAGAGAGAGACAGAGAGAAGGAGCAGGAAGAAAAAAAAACTGAAAACCCCAAACCCCAGGCACTGTACCCCACCCAGGCACTGTACCCCATCTGGCAGTGTACCCCACTGGCACTACCCCACCTGGCACTACCCCACCTGGCACTACCCCACCTGGCACTGTACCCCCCAGGCACCTACTGGCACTGTACCTACTGGCACTGTACCCCCCCAGGCACCTACTGGCACTGTACCTACTGGCACTATACCCCCCCAGGCACCTACTGGCACTGTACCTACTGGCACTGTACCCCCCCAGGCACCTACTGGCACTGTACCTACTGGCACTGTACCCCCAGGCACCTACTGGCACTGTAGCCCCCAGGCACTGTACCTACTGGCACTGTACCCCCCAGGCACTACCTACTGGCACTGTACCCCCCAGGCACTGTACCCCCCAGGCACTGTACCTACTGGCACTGTACCCTCCTGGCACAGTACCCCCTGGCTGAAAAAAAACCCAGGCACAGTACCCCCTGGCTGAAAAAAAAAAACCCCAGGCACAGTACCCCCTGGCTGAAAAAAAAAAAAAATACCCCAGGTACAGTACCTCCTGGCTGGCACTGTACTCTCCTGGCTGGCACTGTACCCTCCTGGCACAGTACCCCCTGGCTGAAAAAAATAACTGAAAAAAAAACCTGACTGAAAAAAAACCTGAAAAAAACCCAGGCACTGTACCCCCTGGCCTGCAGTGTACCCCTGATTGGCAGTGTACCCCCGATTGAGAACCCGCATTGGCATACGACCCTTTGGCATTCCTGACTACCCGCATTGGCATACGACCCCCTGGCATTTCTGACTACCCGCATTGGCATACGACCCCTGGCATTTCTGACTACCCGCATTGGCTTACGACCCCTGGCATTTCTGACTACCAGCATTGGCTTACGACCCCTGGCATTTCTGACTACCCGCATTGGCATACGACCCCTGGCATTCCTGACTACCCTTGTCTAGATAGATAGATAGAAGTACCGGCCACTACAAGGACCGGAAGGGCTTAGTTTAGGTGTTCTAATATTTTATTTGTGTACTTGACCCCATCAGTTCCCCGACCTCCCATAAAAATGTCCTCCCGCTTTTATTCCCCAGAAGAGGCATATGAGATCCTGGCCGCCTCTGAGAGCGACGCTCTCGCCGACAGTGACACCCTCACAGCCTCTGATATAGAGCCGCTTAGTGAACCCTCCAGTGATGGTGACCCCCCACCATCTACTGGGAGGCGCGAGAGCATTTGGGTACCCCCAAATATGGCTGCCCCAGAAATACCCCCATTTCTAGCAACTCCTGGCATCACAGTAAGGGTAGAGGACTGTGAGCCAGTGAGCTTTTTTAACCTCTTTATGTCGGACGACGTATTCGAGATGGTGGTTGAGCAAACCAACCTGTTTGCCAACCAGTATCTTGATGCGCATCCGGATTCACATCGCCACAGACGTAACAAGTGGCACCCAACGGATGTGATAGCGTTAAAAAAAATTTGGGCTCTAACCCTCGTAATGGGAATAGTGAAGAAGCCAAGTATCCGGTCTTACTGGCACAAAAACCCCATCCTGGCTACTCCACTATTCCCAAGGGTTATGAAGAGGGAGAGATACGAAAATCTCATGCGATTCCTCCATTTTAATGACAACACACTGTGCCCACCAAGAAACGACCTAATGCATGACCGCCTCTATAAAATTCGGCCCCTTATCAGTCTTATTTCTGCCAAATTCACCGATAATTATGTTCCCGACCAAAATATATCTGTAGACGAGTCCCTTATGAAATTCAAAGGCAGACTGCTCTTCAAGCAGTATATCCCAAGCAAGCGATCCCGGTATGGCGTCAAATTTTATAAATTGTGTGAGTCCACAACAGGCTACACCTGGGCGTTTAGAATATACGAAGGGAAAGATAGCCACCTTGACCCCCCAGGATGCCCCGATTGTATTGGCACCAGTGGAAAAATTGTGTGGGATCTGGTCTATCCCCTATTCACAAGGGCTATCATTTATGGGTCGATAACTATTACACCAGTATCGACCTATTTAAAAATTTATATTGTTTTGAGACCCTTGCGTGTGGCACAGTGCGGAAGAATCGCAGAGGTTTTCCCCAAATCCTGACAGCAGGCAAAAGAAGTAGAGGCTCCTCTTCATCTCTACGTCAGGAAGAAGTGCTAGCCCTTCGGTTCACCGATAAGAAGGATGTATACATGCTATCTACAGTGCACAACGAAAGTACAGTGCCAGTGCCTGTGAGAGGGAGGACTGAGCCACTGGAAAAGCCGAAGTGCATTGTAGATTACAGCAAGTTTATGGGGGAGTAGACTTGGCTGATCAATGTATACAGCCTTATCTTGGTGAACCGAAAGACTAGGGCAGGTACAAGAAGATTGCTATCTATTGACCGAGATAGCAATTTTCAATGCGTACGTGCTCTACAAGCAGGCAGCAGTACAAAAGCCATATCCCTTCCTAGAATTCATGCTTGAGATCATATCCCAAATCATCCTAACCCCGGCCCCCGTTACATCCGCTTTGGAATCAGGAGATCTCCAAAGATTAAGCGGCAGACACTTTCCTTCCCAAGTCCCTCCCACCCGCTGTAAAAAGTCCCCCCAGAAAAAGTGTCGTGTCTGCCGCAAGAAAGGAATCCGAAAGGATTCTAGTTATTATTGCCCTACCTGCCCATCTCTACCTGGCCTCTGCATAACTGAGTGCTTCAAAATTTATCATACCGAGCTAAATTACTAAATCCCCTTTTCTGCTTTGTCCCGATTACCCTTTGCTGCCTGTACCGACTCACTGGCTTGTTATACCGACTACTCTTTGTTTGCTGCCTGTACCGACTCATTGGCTTGTTATACCGACTACTCTTTGTTTGCTGCCTGTACCGACTCATTGGCTTGTTATACCGACTACTCTTTGTTTGCTGCCTGTACCGACTCATTGGCTTGTTATACCGACTACTCTTTGTTTGCTGCCTGTACCGACTCATTGACTTGTTATAACGATTACTCTGACTTCTGAATTTGGCCTGTCCCTGTTTACGTTAAGCCCAGCTATTCTAAAGTGGCTGCACCAAACAACTCAAAATACTAATTTAGAATCATTGGCGCGTCATCTTTGGAGCAATATTCTTTCTTGGCGTGCCATGTTCTCTCAAAGTCGTCATAAATCCTGAAAATCACTTGTCAAATTACCAAAAAACGAAATAAAAATGCTACATGTGGGTACCGTTGAATTCGTAACACATTGCCGAACACAAATATCAATGTTATAGGCCAGGAAAAGGTTGACCGAGCAGGATATTAGCAGCAAAATAACAGTTTTCGTGTAAAACAAATGCAAAACACAATCATGAAAACTAAGTGTGGCCAGGGTTTGTGACCAAGTGGCTACTATACAAAACTGGACATACCCCATTTTCAACACTCTGGGTTGTCTACTTCTCAAAATGATATGCCATGATGGGGTACGTTTCATAACTGGGCTGCCATACCCTCTCAAATTCAACCTAGGCCCAGCAAACCAATCTGGCAAACTCTACATTTGACCGTGTAACTTTCCAAAAAGTAAATAAAAATGCAACATGGGGGTACTGTTGAACTCGTAACACATTGCCGAACACAAATATCAATGTTATAGGCCAGTAAAAGGTTGACCGAGCAGGATATTAGCAGCAAAATAACAGTTTTCGTGTAAAACAAATGCAAAACACAATCTTGAAAAATAAGTGTGGCCAGGGTTTGTGACCAAGTGGCTACTATACAAAACTGGACATACCCCATTTTCAACACTCTGGGTTGTCTACTTCTCAAAATGATATGCCATGATGGGGTACGTTTCATAACTGGGCTGCCATACCCTCTCAAATTCAACCTAGGCCCAGCAAACCAATCTGGCAAACTCTACATTTGACCGTGTAACTTTCCAAAAAGTAAATAAAAATGCAACATGGGGGTACTGTTGAACTCGTAACACATTGCCGAACACAAATATCAATGTTATAGGCCAGTAAAAGGTTGACCGAGCAGGATATTAGCAGCAAAATAACAGTTTTCGTGTAAAACAAATGCAAAACACAATCTTGAAAAATAAGTGTGGCCAGGGTTTGTGACCAAGTGGCTACTATACAAAACTGGACATACCCCATTTTCAACACTCTGGGTTGTCTACTTCTCAAAATGATATGCCATGATGGGGTACTTTTCATAACTGGGCTGCCATACCCTCTCAAATTCAACCTAGGCCCAGCAAACCAATCTGGCAAACTCTACATTTGACCGTGTAACTTTCCAAAAATAAATAAAAATGCAACATGGGGGTACTGTTGAACTCGTAACACATTGCCGAACACAAATATCAATGTTATAGGCCAGTAAAAGGTTGACCGAGCAGGATATTAGCAGCAAAATAACAGTTTTCGTGTAAAACAAATGCAAAACACAATCTTGAAAAATAAGTGTGGCCAGGGTTTGTGACCAAGTGGCTACTATACAAAGCTGGACATACCCCATTTTCAACACTCTGGGTTGTCTACTTCTCAAAATGATATGCTATGATGGGGTACTTCTCAAACCTGGGCTGCCATACCCTCTCAAATTCAACCTAGGCCCAGAAAACCAATCTGGCAAACTCTACATTTGATCGTGTAACTTTCCAAAAAGCAAATTAAAAATGCTAAATGGAGGGTACCGTTGATCTCGTAACACATTGCCGATCACAAATATCAATGTTATAGGCCAGTAAAAGGTTGACCGAGCAGGATATTAGCAGCAAAATAACAGTTTTCGTGTAAAACAAATGCAAAACACAATCTTGAAAAATAAGTGTGGCCAGGGTTTGTGACCAAGTGGCTACTATACAAAACTGGACATACCTCATTTTCAACACTCTGGGTTGTCTACTTCTCAAAATGATATGCCATGATGGGGTACTTTTCATAACTGGGCTGCCATACCCTCTCAAATTCAACCTAGGCCCAGCAAACCAATCTGGCAAATTTCAAGTTGTAAAACCTGAAATGGGCAAACTCTACATTTGACCGTGTAACTTTCCAAAAAGTAAATAAAAATGCAACATGGGGGTACTGTTGAACTCGTAACACATTGCCGAACACAAATATCAATGTTATAGGCCAGTAAAAGGTTGACCGAGCAGGATATTAGCAGCAAAATAACAGTTTTCGTGTAAAACTAATGCAAAACACAATCTTGAAAACTAAGTGTGACCAGGGTTTGTGACCAAGTGGCTACCATACAAAGCTGGACATACCCCATTTTCAACACTCTGGGTTGTCTACTTCTCAAAATGATATGCTATGATGGGGTACTTCTCAAACCTGGGCTGCCATACCCTCTCAAATTCAACCTAGGCCCAGAAAACCAATCTGGCAAACTCTACATTTGATCGTGTAACTTTCCAAAAAGCAAATTAAAAATGCTAAATGGAGGGTACCGTTGATCTCGTAACACATTGCTGATCACAAATATCAATGTTATAGGCCAGTAAAAGGTTGACCGAGCAGGATATTAGCAGCAAAATAACAGTTTTCGTGTAAAACTAATGCAAAACACAATCTTGAAAACTAAGTGTGACCAGGGTTTGTGACCAAGTGGCTACTATACAAAGCTGGACATACCCCATTTTCAACACTCTGGGTTGTCTACTTCTCAAAATGATATGCTATGATGGGGTACTTCTCAAACCTGGGCTGCCATACCCTCTCAAATTCAACCTAGGCCCAGCAAACCAATCTGGCAAACTCTACATTTGACCGTGTAACTTTCCAAAAAGCAAATTAAAAATGCTAAATGGAGGGTACCGTTGATCTCATAACACATTGCCGACCACAAATATCAATGTTGTAGGCCAGTAAAAGGTTGACTGAGCATGATATTAGCAGCAAAATAACAGTTTGTGTGAAAAATGCAAAACACAAACATGAAGACCAAGTTTGCGACTAAGTGACTACTATAAAACAAAACGTACACCATTTGGAATAGCCTGGGTTGTCTACTTTTCAAAATGGTATGACATGTTGGGGTACTTTTGTACCTGGGCTGCCATAACCTCTCAAAGTCAACATAGGGCCAGGAAACCAATCTGGCAAATTTCAAGTTGTAAAACGTGAAATGGGCAAACTCTATATTTGACCCTGTAACTTTCCAAAACCTCCTAAAACCTCTACATGGAGGGTACCGTTGAACTCGTAAGACATTGCCGACCAGAAATATGAGTTTTTTAGGCCAGTAAAATGTCGAGGGAGCATGATATCATCGGTAAAATAACAGTTTTTGTGTGAAAAATGCAAAACACAAACATGAAGACCAAGTTTGCGACTAAGTGACTACTATAAAAAAACAAAACGTACACCATTTGGAATAGCCTGGGTTGTCTACTTTTCAAAATGGTATGACATGTTGGGGTACTTTTCATACCTGGGCTGCCATAACCTCTCAAAGTCAACATAGGGCCAGGAAACCAATCTGGCAAATTTCAAGTTGTAAAACGTGAAATGGGCAAACTCTATATTTGACCCTGTAACTTTCCAAAACCTCCTAAAACCTCTACATGGGGGGTACCGTTGAACTCGTAAGACATTGCCGACCAGAAATATGAGTTTTTTAGGCCAGTAAAATGTCGAGGGAGCATGATATCATCGGTAAAATAACAGTTTTTGTGTGAAAAATGCAAAACATAAACATGAAGACCAAGTTTGCGACTAAGTGACTACTATAAAAAAACAAAACGTACACCATTTGGAATAGCCTGGGTTGTCTACTTTTCAAAATGGTATGACATGTTGGGGTACTTTTCGTACCTGGGCTGCCATAACCTCTCAAAGTCAACATAGGGCCAGGAAACCAATCTGGCAAATTTCAAGTTGTAAAACGTGAAATGGGCAAACTCTATATTTGACCCTGTAACTTTCCAAAACCTCCTAAAACCTCTACATGGGGGGTACCGTTGAACTCGTAAGACATTGCCGACCAGAAATATGAGTTTTTTAGGCCAGTAAAATGTCGAGGGAGCATGATATCATCGGTAAAATAACAGTTTTTGTGTGAAAAATGCAAAACATAAACATGAAGACCAAGTTTGCGACTAAGTGACTACTATAAAAAAACAAAACGTACACCATTTGGAATAGCCTGGGTTGTCTACTTTTCAAAATGGTATGACATGTTGGGGTACTTTTCGTACCTGGGCTGCCATAACCTCTCAAAGTCAACATAGGGCCAGGAAACCAATCTGGCAAATTTCAAGTTGTAAAACGTGAAATGGGCAAACTCTATATTTGACCCTGTAACTTTCCAAAACCTCCTAAAACCTCTACATGGGGGGTACCGTTGAACTCGTAAGACATTGCCGACCAGAAATATATGTATTTTATTTCATTTAATGCTAAGCGTACAATGTCATTCACACTAAAAATACAATGGAGAACTTTGAAAATTGCAAAATTTCCTTTTTTCTCATAGTTTTTAGGTTTTTTTTCATACTATAATATATTTTAGATATAAATCTTTGATGGAAGATGAAAGCCCTATTTCTCCTGAACAAAATGATATATAATAAGGGTGGGTACACTTAATATGTAAGAGGTAAATTATGGTTGAATAGCTGAAATTTTACTTTTAGAAGCGTTCAAAAGTGTTCCAAACTTGTAAAATTACTCCCGTCCTTAAGGGGTTAAATGGATGTTTCACTTTGTACGGACAATTCTGTTTTTAAATGCATAAGATGTCATTCACTAAAGCTGTGTTATAAATACCATCAAGAATCGCCTGTGTAGCAGTGCTGAGAAATGCTGGCATTTCACAAAACTAAAACCCAAACAGCAAGAGGAGAAGCTTTATTGTGCAGCTTCTCCTGTCACTCTCTAAATTTTAGTTTTGCTGCCCCTGCAATACCGACTATTTCCAACGGTATTTGCAACACCGGCACTTAGTGCAAAACCCTATGGTATCTGTCCTTATGCCTCCAAATCCATTTCACATAAAACCTGCAAAGTTTCTCCCTCCCCATCCCGGTTTGTCCCAGAATTGCATACAGTGACATCAAAAAGCACATATTGAAATGGTGCTAAAAATCCACACAGTTGGTGTGGCTACTAATTTCCTAGGCCCTGCAAAACTGCCAGATGGTGTGGATATGTTTGTTGTCCTCACCCTCACCAGACACATCCAGCCTAAAAAAAAAAAGAAGATTGAACAGTGATTTCACAGATTTCTGTCTTTAGTTAATCTGGGTTAGTGAGGCTTCAAAGATCCCATCAGTTAATTCGCTCAACACTTGTGTGTACAATACTGGCGTGTTTTTGTGCTGAAGCTGGATACAAAGCCAAGCTGCAGAGCATGCTCATCCCAGCATCTGTCCCTACATAAATGCCACTAATCCTATATATGGGCAGCAACCTATTTATCAAACAGATCTACGCCATCATGTAGACTTTTCTACAATATCACATCAGCAAAGTAGTTCTGGTCCTGCAATGACTTAAAACACAAATGTGTAAATATATACATTGCTATTAAGGTCCAAGAGACCAAGAAGTAGCTGTTTAAGTCTGTTGGACTATCATTCCCATGAAGCCTTGCCATTTGCTTCTTAAAGCACTGATAAAGAAGGCACTTGTATGCAAAGGCACTCAGCCCCACTTAACCTCTGCCAGTGCCATCATCAATATACAGCTACAATTATTGTTGTGTTATCTTGTTTTTCATTTTTCTGTTGCATACTAAAAGGGGTTTATTCAGAGAGACATTTCGTGTTATCTTGTTCCCACTTCGGGGGAATCAAATTCCCCTACCCTGCGGTGAATTCAGCATTCACCACAGGATCCCCGAAGTGCAAGGAAAAGCCACCGAAGGGTTAAAAGAAAAATCACCGGAAATCTGCCAATAAATGGCCGCTATGATCCAAAAGAATCAGATCTATTTGACAAGCCGACGAATGTGGTAAGAAAAGAAAAAACAAATGGAGACTTTCAAAATTTTAAATGCTGTTTGCTAAAAAACTACTGAACGAAAATGGATGAAATTAACGTATAAGGTCCTATGAGTAATAATAAAAAGGTCTGTTACAGAAAAAAAAACGCTATAAAAAAAAAGATTTTTTTTTTGCCTAAAATATCCTTAAAAATAAATACAGATTTATTTGCTGCAAATTAAAAGAATAACTGGATTAATAGATACTGAATAAAACAGGAATATTTTTAAAACTGAAACCTATGGGATTCACTTGATTAAACCTGCCAAAAGAAACCACCAAACATCAGGGTATTTCACTGACATTTCTGGTGCTGTTCGATGTTCTCTGAATAGATTAACCATTGCTTCTCTATGGGGATTTCTCTTCCGTTGAACAGGCACCGTATTTCGCTGACAATTCGCCGATATTTGGCGAATTACCAGGTTTTGAATAGCTCCGAAATTGCACTGTACGGGGAAATTCACCTTTCGGTGCAATTTTGGGGCCAGATCGGCTCTTTCTGAATAACCCAGTTAGTTTAATTACAAGGGGAATAGATCTTTAACTGCTGAATCAAGAAAAATGTACAGATCAAGAACTGTTTTGTATTTAGAAAAAAGTATATTTTTTCAAGTTCCTTTACCAAATCAGCAATATAACTGCTATTTAATCTGGGAACCATTCTTTTGGAGTATTTTTTTTTAAACAAAAACCAAGTCTTAATAATAGAAAAATGGATATGGATTAGTGTCTTCCCCCAAACCTTGTTCTTACATCGACTTAAATAATCTGCATTTTTTGCACATTTTTGTAAAGCTGAATTGATGAGATTTCATCATGCGTTGGTTACCTTTTTCCCAGAATACACTTAGTTTAAAGTGTGTTTATTTACTGAGCTCATTAAGGTGTCATTTACTAATCGTTACATCAATACCTAGAGTGATCTTAAGCTTCTTCAGCTGTCCCAAACCCAGTGAGGCCTTAATTTGGTTTACATTGGACCTGTCAGCGACTTAGCCCCTTGTGTTGCGTGGAATCAGATTTTTTTTCCCACTTTTTGTATCTATCCTTATTGCAAAAGCACCCTAAGACTGACGGTTGCTCTTATGAAAATGGAAAATTAGGTCAGTATTCAAACCTCTGGTATCTTGGAGTCCTCCCATGCCTATCTCTGAAATCTGCATTTTCCATGAAAGCATACAAAACCATTATCTAGGGGAACATTATTTTAGAAACAGAAAATCATTTGGCTTTGGCTATTATTAGTAGGTAGATCTTATACAGTTCCAAAAACAACTTTCCCTGGCGTAACCAATTTTTCATTTACCACTCATAAAATTCCTGTAATCTCTTTAACTTTTAAAAAATTATATATAAATAAATTATATAAATATATATATTTCAAGAATTAGAAGTTACCTATAAAGCTTCTGTTCATTGGATAGAGCATTGGTCAATAGAGGTCATAGTCTTTTTTTTCACATTAAAAACCAAAACATAATTTGGTTTAATAAATGTAAGATTCTTCTGGTACTCAATATTCTTCTGTTTAAGGCTAGGGTCAAACGAACGCGTTATTCGCAGCGACCGTCAAAAAGTGCGTCCGAACGCATTGACGTATTTTCTCACGGAATGCTCGAAAACGGTCATACGATGCGCATTTTCGTGCGTGATTTATTACGGATCCAAACCAGGAAACTTTGGGTGTCTGGACGTTATGTTGGCCGGACATGAGTCGCGTCTGACGTCTCCTAATCACGCACACACGCCGCTATGCGGATGCAGCGCACTCTGTACGTCAGTACTAGCGGTTCTGAGTTCTAGAAAAAATGCGTTCGTTTGCCTCTTGCGTTGCGCGGCCGCACTTCGTATATTGGCCTTCATTGCCCATCATTTTCTGCTACTGCGGCCGTGATTAAGTGCGCCCAGCCTTAGAAGAACAGTTTTTTTTGTAATTAAAAGTGTAAAGAAATAAGTAAACAATCTTTGCATTTCTATACCAATTGGATTATTGAGTAAAACAAGCAGAAGTACAACAAAAAAAAGTTTATTTTTGGCCAAGTAGTGCATCACTTTCACCTATGCTAACAGAGCTACTAAATAATACAGATTCAGCTGCAATCTGTGTTTGTGACTACTTGTTAATTATTAATAATCTTAAACCTTCTGTTTGGATAATTTTGGCACCACTTTAAGCGTTAACAGTAAATTTATTTTTAATTAAATCAGTGCATTGAGAGTAAAAGACTCTTCTGCATTCTAAACAGAACACAAGTGCCATCTTAACTTACTATCAATGAACGCAATAATGCTCCTGGAGACTGCACAGTGCTGCCGTCCATTGTCTCCGTTCCATTTTATCTTCAGCCTAAAGTGACGGTGACCACAGAAGATTCTCTTTTAATTATATCCACTCACTTTTAACAAACCCTTGTAGGTACAACAGCACCACTGGAAACAACAGCTTCCCCAAAGTTTGTTTTTAACCCATCTTGACATATGGATGCTGATCAACTCATGAGAGTCAACAGTCTTCTTTTTCAATATGGGATGTTGCACTGTGAATTGCACCTCTTATACATCACTGGTCTGACCTACTATTTAGGTGTCTTCAGGGGTATAGCCCTTAGGCTAGGGTCAAACGAAAGCATTTTTCTCTGCGAACGTCAAAAATTGCGTCTGAACGCATAGACGTATTTTTTCACGGAATGCGCAAAAACAGTCAGACGACGCGCATTTTTGTGCGTGATTTTTTACGGATCGTCAATAAAACACTTTTTTGCGTCTGGACGTTATGTAGGCTGGATATAAGCAGTGTCTGACATCTCCTCATCACGCACACATGCCGCTATGCCGCCGCAGCGCACTCTGTACATCAGTACTAGCGGTTCTGCGTATTCTAAAAAATGCGTTCAAATTCCACTTGCGTTGCGCGGCCGGACTTTTGTGCGGCCGTACTTTGTATATTGGCCGTCATTGCCCGTCATTTGCTGCTACTGCGGCCGTGATTAAGTGCACCAGAACGCACGTTAAAAGTGCGCTGGTCTGACCCCAGCCTTAGAAGAAATAACTATGGGAACTCTGAGAATTTCTATTCCCCAATTAATCGTTGGCATGTCACACTTATCCCACCACCACTATTCATGCAAATTTATTATTGTTTGAACATAAAAAAAAAAGGCTGGGTTTGGGGACTCCTTATGATAATTGCAATAAATCTCATATATTTCTAGTGTCCTGACTACCAAAATATATGATACAATTCTTATAAAAGCTCTAGGATGTCGCAGTGCTGAAACTACCTTTGTGTCACTACAGCTGCTACATTATGGTTACACAATAGCACCTGAGAATGTGGGGGTAGGTTTGCAGGGGCTTTGGTTTAAAGATGATATATTCGTATCTTCAGGTTAAGGCAAAATTTGGGTTAGGAGTGCCTGCCTTCCAGGGACTGTGGGCCATAATTACCCTTAGCCTTAGTATCTTTGCCATCCCAAGTGCGACATTATTAATGTTGATACCATGAAACTAGTGACATTCCAGCGTGGCTAAATATCAGTCAGCACTTAATGCATTACCATTTGAATGATGCACTTTAAATACAGATAGTTAACTGCATTATCAATGTAATAAGTCCCATATGATGATATTTCCCTAACAGCATATAAACTTGCTCTTCTTACGAAATCTATGTACATTACCATTTAAGATGAGGTAAACACCCCCAAAAGGATTACAACCGGGCTCACGAACAGGGCTGTATCATTCACTGACACATCACAAAGTGCTTAATGACTTATCACTTTAAGACAAGCCAGAATTGTAGTACTGTCAGAGTAACAGCTGACTATAGTGTAGAACTGTTATATTTCTATTTTTTTTTTCCTCTCAATGTTATTCCCAGCAATGAAAATTGTGACATTAGCCCAAAGGGAAACCCCGGCCCATAGCGTTTCACTGTGTATCCTTTGTGCTAGATGTCAGTGCAGAAACACTTAAGGCTGCCTGCATGGCGTGCTAGTCCAGCGAGGGTCAGTCACAGTCTGCGGCCGCTAAAAATGAAAAACATGCCCCTAACCGGGGACAAGAGCAGGGTCAACAGCTGGCAGAGGATATGGCAATCATTTATATAAATATGCTTTCTCAAGCCCGCAAAAACAAAAAACCCAAAACCAAACAGCTGGGAAGGGTTGAAAGTAGCCCCAAGGCTGGTTAGTTTCCTTCCAGATGGGGAGGTTAGACTGGGGCTAGCCAGACTGCTCCACATAGACTTCCGATTCACATTAGAAATAAAAAGAGAGGAGGGAAGGGGAAAGGAAGAAAAGCTACAAGCGTGACTACTCCGTTTTTCACCTAACTTAATCAAATAAGTGAGCAGTTTCCGAGGCGGAAGACTTGAATTTAAAGGCATTCAGCCTCTCTAGCTTTTATTTTCAGTGCTTATCATCGTTTGACTCCCTCCCCTGGAGTTTAACCTCTTTGATGACTGGCTCACAGCTTTTTGACACGGTTGGCATATTCAAACAAAATAGTATGTTGTTTTTATTCTGTGTATATCTTATGACTGCCTGCATACGGATCATTTCAGTGTCATTTTAAATGTTGAACAACGGCCATAACCGTATGCTAAGTCTAATTCCTTTGAATTAACTGTAGCATCTCTTTTAAAAAAAATTTTTTTTACAACCTTCGTGTAGCCCTTAAAAGCTTGACATCTAATTTCGAAGCATTAAACCGCTAGTCCAACAGGGTTTTATTTTCTGCTTATGACAGTGTGTAAACGTAAATGCTCTGAATATGTGGCATGCGGTATTGCTTTACCAATTTATTGATATTCTGTCTATGTATGAACAAAATTCAAAAATAAATTTAAAAAAGTAATTTAAACCAGGGATGTGGCATTGATTAAAATACCTCGCCCTATGCATTGGTGCTAGTGATGGTCTCTGGGGTCTTTGAATATGACAAAGACTACTATGACTTCCCACTAAGCTAAGCACTGTTTCATGAGGCTCTGCTTTCGTGGTTTTAATCTACTGTAACCCCATATGCCAACCTAATTTTGCCATGATAAAGCAATTTGACATTTTTTAGGTACATCCTTATGATGTTGTATACAGGTTCAATGGAGACAGCCTGCTGACCCTGGTCATAAAGAGCCCGCTTTCTGATAAGTACCTTTTAGTATAAATAGAGTATGAAAGTGCTTTTTTGTGAATAAACGACTCCTTTTAATTATAGATTTATTTTCATGGCCATGTAAGTGTGATCACAAAGTACTGTGCATATTGATTCATGAGGTAAACAATACCTTATATTCGAATCATTCAGCATTGTAATTCTCGCCCCGAGTCCTACGTACCTGAGATAAATGAACAAAAGTTCATCCATACACTGAATTACCCAGGGCTATGTACACCAGTCTTAATGTGACTCCTATTTTTTTGTATGTGACCAGTAAGGACAAAGCCATTAGCTCTGCAACAATCATTAATACAATTTCACTTAAGGAAGGTGAATCCACAAGGCCTTTGTGCCAGAAGTGAGGCATTTTTCACTGGAATTATGAAATCTGACAGGTTAAAAGGTTTCTTTTTTTCTCCACTACGAAGAGCCCTTTTCAGAAATAAAAAGATTTTTTTCTTTTCTTTCTTGTGCCTATAGCAATATACATGCTGAAAAAAGTAATTTTCTCTCTTCCAGCAAGCAGCCTTTTGAAACCAGTTTTTCTTACACAGATGTTTTACAGTGCTGACACTACACGGCACGCTGACTATATTGACTAACCCATTCTTTCCTCTTTGCCTTGCTTCCTTTTGTCTGCGAGCTGTGCTGATGATTGAACGTGGAATACAAACCGCATCTCCTGAGGTGATAGAGAAAAGTGCCCTGTGATCTCAAATTCGTTTATATTTATGGCTATATTCTTGAGTAAGCAGATTTTTCAGTAATGACTGATTGAGCCACTACCGATACTTGATTTTGATGGTTGCGGTAGGCCATATGTACCCATCTTACACAGGGTATATAGCAAACCAGACAACATTTCAAACACCAAAGAGCGACACTTGCATTTGATGTATGTCGCTAGAGGTGGAGTCGGAAACTAGGTTATTCCCAGACATTTTCAGTAAGAAAAACACTACCTGTTGGGGTAATTTTTGTCAAAAAAACCTGCACCTAGAGTCCTAGAACAAGGGCACAGTATGTCATTTTGACCAGGAGTTTCTAATAGCAGTTATTATACTTCAGGAACTAATTGCTGGGAGTTTTATTCCATGGCTGATCTGCCATATGGCCTAAAATATGGAGGGGCCCCTAAAAAGTGGGACATTAGGAGAAAAGTGAACAGATGGATTTGTGCCAAAATAGGGTTTGTCCTAATTAAATAAGGACACTTGCGAAGTATGGTACAGTCAGGGGCACATTCAGACTCAGGTTTCGGGAGGGGCATGCTAATTTTTGGTTTAGAGCTGGTGTCTGGTCCGTAGTAACAGTGATGGGCAGAGCAGTGTCAAATCGCAGACTGTGCACATCACATCACTATCATAAGAACATCATCACCCAGGGTCTGTCTCTCTTTCTGCTGTTCAGGTGACACCTGACAGACCCCTCACAACAATGCTCCTCAATCTGGCACAAGTATATATTGCGTTACTCCAGAATGCCAAATCAAAATTTGTGAATTTGTTTTAAATTTCTATACATATTTTTTAAATTCTTTCTTTTTGAATTTATACACAGACAGCATGAACAACAAATGTTAAGTAAAAGCCGTGTAGGGCCAATACAAGTCAGCTACATATTCTCATACGTAAAGGAAAGTAACAAAAGCAAGATATCACATACCACAGCAGCGATAGCACAGCCGGCAGAAAAAGGACAGCAAAAAGTGTCCCCAGCAGGGGAACATCAATCGAAATCTCAGGCAAAATAAAAACAGAGAGCCTTAAGCGCAGAAAAAAATCAGGGGGGGAGGGGGAACATCCCTGGATGGGGGGTCTCATCAAAAAAAGAAAAAGTCGCAGTATGGGGGTGACATTGGTGGGGGCGAAAGCAATACACATCAAAAAGTGGCACTGCAGTGTAAAAAAAAAAGGGAAAAGTCATCAGGACCACTTTAGTCCGACATATGTGGACAGGGGGAGTAAAAAGAAAAACTGCGGCAGTATGAAGTAGCTGGGTGGAGAAGGAGATAGGCCCGGAGCCATAAGCGCAGCAGAGCTCGGCAATTCAGCCAGTGTCCATCCACATGGCGCGGCGGAAAAAAACACCACGCACCAGTCTCTCTCATGGGATCCGGTACTCAGGCAGGGCTCGAGACGATCCAGTCGTGGTCGGGACCGCACAGTAGGTTTGGGGTACACACCCGGTCTCGACAGCGGAACAAGCTGCCATGCCCGGCAGCTCCATCTCTGCCGACCATTCCCAGGGGCCAGCAGCAGGCAGCACCAGAGCAACCACCGCTTCCTCCAACTCAGCAAGCACCGGCCCGTCTCCATCACTCTGCGATGTGGGGAGTATGAAACCGAAGATACAGGAGTTTAAATTGTCCAAATGTCCCGTATTGCATACAATTGATTGCAAATCAAGGGGGGCAAATGCCCCATGTGCCTCCTCCCTGGATCCACCAGTGGGTACAGTTTGATATCATCTAGGACAGGGATGTCCAAACTCCGGCCCCCCAGATGTTCCCAAACTACAGCTCCCAGAAATCTCTGACTGTATTAGATGGATGAGGAAGCATGGGAGTTGTAGTTCAGGGACATCTGGAGGGCTGTAGTTTGGACATCCCTGATCTAGGACATCAAATAGCATAATAAAACAGCAGTGGAATGTTGTGCAGAAAACCTTTGATTCTCTGCCCCTTTATTCTCTCTGCATTTCTCCTTTTTGTGTAGACTTGGGTGCTCAAACTAGCCATGAACTTGACTTTGCTATATCAACTAACTGTTAGAAAAAAAAAATTGCCATCACATCAGTCTGAGATCTTCCGTCCATTCTGTCTTTTGCGGGTTTCCACTGTACACAGCTCGGTATGTGGACATGGGAACTAGAAGCATACGAGTTTATGAAGCAACGAGCTTTGAAGTTTGTTTCATTTAACAACTCAGATGCTGTTACCCAGATGTTTTATCCTATAACTCCTCATTAAGTCCAGTGAATTGTTAATCTCCAGCTCTGGGATCTAAAGCAACACTATTCCTTTTTTCGTTCTCTGCATTAGAGTTCAGCTTTGATGCTGACGCCGAGGATTTTAGATCCACAAAGCCCTGTCTTTGCAGCAAAATGTGTCAGGTTTTTAAGAAAGGCAGATAGATGCTGTAAAGACATAAAGACAACAGAATAAGGTACATTTCAGCATCACCTGAATGAGGCCTGAATCACATATTTTCTTTAGATGCTAACATTTCCAGCGCTTGTTCCAGGTCTGCTTTCTATTTCTAAATTAAAACATGAGGAACAAAATGAGGAATTTTTCTGTGTATTATACTCCTGCAGTGATCCTAGTGGCTTCCTTTCTGAATACGCTGTACACCGCATTAGTCAGTCTCTCTAAAGACAGGTATACTGGTGGTATAGCATCTACAGTGCTGTCCTATTTAGGTACCAGGACATTGATGTTCTCGATGCAATCCAGCTCCATTTCTTTTAGGAAACTGTAATTGGAGTATACCATATAACTGTACATGTAGTGACAATATTTTTGTATATAATATATACTCAGCACTGAGGGAAACTCACTTCCAGAGACTCTCCGCTCTCATCCCGGACTTCACCTCTATAGAAGAGACGAGGAAACTCCACATCATACTGGGAGAAGAGGAGCCGGCGGTGAAAATATCTGCCCAATACGTCGCAGAATGTCACAGACTGAGAGGAACATGAGAGATCCTGGACTTATAAATCCCCAACACGGACTCGCCCCCATCCCCCTTCACATTATCCCTTACCCCTGATAATGTCCATGGACTTGCCCATTCCCCCCCATATATATGTCTCACTACCCCCCCCTCCTCCCGATATGCTTTGGCAATGCTAAAATGTATTTGGTCCTGCCAATAAAGCTTATTTTGATTTGATTTGATTTATATATATATATATATATATTTTAAGCAGACTGGATGCTGGATGGAAGCCACCATCGCCCATTTCGTCTTGTTAAGCAATTCTGGGCTTCCTCCTCCCACACGATTTATGAAACGTGATAAAAACCATAGTTAGTGTTGAATTTAGTAATATTTTATAACCAAAGTATTATGTGAGCCAGTCAAATATTGCCATTCTTCAGTCTACACTAAACAAAGGTGCATTGTACTGCTACTGGTTTTAAACCACCTTTTCTCAAGTAAACATTAATTTATGAGTAGTCCTATTGGTTATTTCAATGTCATGGCTAGTTTAAGGCTAGGGTCAGACGAACGCAGTGTGAACGCAGGTGCATCCGCACTTTATCACGGCCGTAGTAGCAGCAGATGATGGCCAATGGGTAATATACGAAGTGCGGCTGCGCAACGCAAGCGGCAAACAAACGCATTTTTTTCAGAACGCAGAACCGCTAGTACTGACGTACAGAGTGCGCTGCGTCCGCTAGCGGCGTGTGTGCGTGATTAGGAGACGTCAGACGCTGCTAATGTCCGGCCAACATAACGTCCAGACGCAAAAAGTGTTTTATTGATGATCCGTACAAAATCACGGACGAAAAGGCGCATCGTATGACCGCTATCGCGTATTCCGTGAAAAAATACGTCCATTCATTCGAACGCACTTTTTCACAGACTGGGTGAAAAATGCGTTCGTCTGACCCTAGCCTAAAGGAATTAGTTTTATAAAGCAGCACTTTTTCTTTTTTTCCCTTGTCTAATTTTACACATTTGGGGTCCTATTCACTCTTTCAAGCTAATGCTGAGTTATATGACAACTCTCTGAGGGTTTGGCAGTTTTTTTGCATTTCCAAGATGGCCACCTTCTGACTGAAACACTGACAGATCTTCAAAGGGTAGTTAATGCTAAGCGTACTAACTTGCTATAAGTTGAATAAAGGGGAAATTATTCTCAATTTGTGGTTTTATTCTAATAAATGTCTCCTGGAAGAATTATTTTAGATGCCAGCTTGACTCTAAGAGGAGGGGGTTACTGTTTGCGATTATGTCAGTTGCGAGATAGTTATGGAAAGAATCTGTACACAAAAAACACTCCCTCTAATTTGTAAGTTTTATTTTCCTCATAAATAGTTGTCTGTTAAGACATGGTTGGGAAGTTTATTCTGTGGAGCAATAGCAATGCAGTATCACACATACTGCTACATTTCATAATCAAATCAGGATTGAATTGCTTTTAAAAGCTTGTCTAACATGTTCCAACGTCAGAGTTCCATCTGTTGTGGCCAGACCTCCTATTGCTTGTATGAGTCCTCTTCTCGCGTGGGTGTGTGAAATAAACACAAGAAACAGCATTGTGATTCACTTGAAACGTCTGGATTAGTAAATATGCGCCGTGGTCAGAAAATAAGTTGTCATTCCCCAGAAAGGAGTGCAGTGTGTTACTTGTTTATAATAACATGGTCAATCGCTATCCGAATCTAAATAAACTAGTTATACTATAAACTATATGGAGACAGTGTGGTAAGAACCAGTCAAGTGGGGGAAAAATGGTCGCCACATTGGTGCCTGGGAGAGCTGAGGAGAGAACATCCATTTAATCCATAAAAAAAGACATATTTTTGGTTAAGACATGGTGCTGGTTCCTTGTGACCACAGGCAATTTGTGTTGTCTCCCTGTATCTCATGTACAAATGAGATCTTTGTTAGTGAAACTTTGACCACATGATTTAACTCTTCCACTAGTGAGAGAATTTTGCAGTTTCCCATAGGCTCGCACGAGAAGCTCTTGAATTTTTTTCATAGCTTCGGTTTATTCTGCGGTCAGAGGTTATAGAGAAGGATACATGTCAATTTTGAACGTGACAAGTGCTGCACCCACAGCTTATCGAAATAACATACAACTGCCTTTAAACAATCTGAAATAAAAAGTCAAAATGATAATAGAAGTTATCATTTTGTTATTAATAGCTTTTATCTATGGAGTAATGGTCCTAACATGTTAATTCGAGGGTCTTTGGGATTATCCATGAAAATAATGAGCACATCAGAATATTTAACACTGTCATTTTGTAAGTATATTTAAATTTAAGAGAGTATTTCAATTAATGGGTTTGTAATTGGTTTTTTTTATTCTTGTTTGCTGTTATGTGATCAATTTGTCAGTGAAATATGTTAGCAGTTATAGTTTAACGAATTATGTGTTTTGACTCCCTGCCAAACAGAACAAGATATATGTACATAAAACATACATAATGAAATAATCAGACTATTATAGGATACAGTGTTGCCTTTTTTACTAGACTGTCAAAAAATAGGATAAGCTTTCAAGATATATATATATTTTCCTTGTAAGCCTAATAACCGGTATCATTGCATGATGCATCCTGCAACACCTTTATTACTTCACCATCTAAACCTCTGCACTATCCTGACTTTTCCTGTCTACCTCTCCCTCTACCGGCTGGATGGAGTAGAGGTAACATCGCTGCTCTATAACTGTGGAGACACAGGTTCAAATCCCAGCAAGAGCACCTCTCCCGTAAGTGTCCTTGGGCAAGACACCTAACGGTACATACTCGCCACCCAGGACATACTTGAAAACAAGTGAAATCTCAATGTATCCTTCCTGGTATAATACTTTCTCAAAACATTTTTTTTTATCTAATAATGTGTGTATATATATGGGGCCATATTACATAGTTGGTGCTAACTTAACCAGAGCTGTTGTAAACTTCCCAGAGCCATTATAGCCTATGTTGGTTTTCAGTTTACAACTGCTCTGGTTAAGTTAGCACCAAGTATGTAATATGGCCCACTGTGTATACAGTTGTGTTCAGAATTATTCAACCCCCAATGCTGTAAAGGGTTTTAGGGAATTTAGTGTGCATTTGTAATTGTATTCCGAATGAAATCCTACAAGGACTTTTTAAAGAACCATATGCAACTAAAATGATATCAATTGGTTTTGTAATACAGTAGTAAATGTTTATTTTGTGAATTCTTCATTGACACAATTATTCAACCCCTTAAAGACTACCACTCTGAAGAACAGAGGTTCATTCAAGTGTTTTCAATCAGGTATTGAAAACACCTGTGGATGTCACGGAGCAGCAATAAAGCATAATAAGCACCAGTTAGGCAGCTTTAAAATGACTGTGATACTCAGCTCCTTCTAGACATTTACTGGTGTGGTTACAAACATGGTGAAGTCAAGAGAATGGTCCAGGAAGACAAGAGAAGAGGTGATTACTCTTCACAGGAAGGGCAATGGCTATAAGAAGATTGCAAAGATGTTAAACATACCAAGAGAGACCATAGGAAGCATCATTCGCAAATTCAAGGCAAAGGGCACTGTTGAAACGCTACCTGGTCGTGGCAGAAAGAAGATGCTGACTTCGACTGCTGTGCGCTACCTGAAGCGTAGAGTGGAGAAAAGTCCCCGTGTGACTGCTGAGGAACTGAGAAAAGATTTGTCAGATGTGGGTACTGAAGTTTCAGCTCAGACAATACGGCGCACACTGCGTAATGAAGGCCTCCATGCCAGAACTCCCAGGCGCACCCCCTTGCTGTCTCCAAAGAATAAGAAGAGTCGACTGCAGTATGCCAAAAGTCATGTGGACAAACCACAGAAGTTTTGGGATAGTGTTCTGTGGACTGATGAAACAAAATTAGAACTGTTTGGGCCCATGGATCAACGCTATGTTTGGAGGAGGAAGAACAAGGCCTATGAAGAAAAGAACACCTTGCCTACTGTGAAGCATGGCGGGGGGTCAATCATGCTTTGGGGCTGTTTTGCTTCTGCAGGTACAGGGAAGCTTCAGCGTGTGCAAGGTACCATGAATTCTCTTCAGTACCAGGAGATATTGGATGACAATGTGATGCAGTCCGTCACAAACCTGAGGCTTGGGAGACATTGGACCTTTCAACAGGACACTGATCCCAAGCATACCTCCAAGTCCACTAGAGCATGGTTGCAGATTAAAGGCTGGAACATTTTGGAGTGGCCATCGCAGTCACCTGACTTAAATCCGATTGAGAACCTCTGGTGGGACTTAAAGAAAGCAGTTGCAGTGCGCAAGCCTAAGAATGTGACTGAACTGGAGGCTTTTGCCCATGACGAGTGGGCGAAGATACCCGTAGATCGCTGCAAGACACTTGTGTCAAGCTATGCTTCACGTTTAAAAGCTGTTATGACTGTAAAAGGATGTTGTACTAAGATTGAATGTCACTTGGGGGTTGAAGAAAACTGATAATGATGTGAGCACAGAAAAGACATTTGTGGTTATTTCATTATAAATGTTATGTTATATTTGTCTGACCTACACGTGCCTCTTTGATTTAATTGTAATCAAGATGACTGAATGATCAAAATCAATGTCAAACTGGCCAAAACACTCAATTTCAGTGGGGGTTGAATAATTTTGAACACAACTGTATATATATATATATATATCACCTATCTAGTACTTCTTTTAAGAGCTCCTAATTTCTACCCTCCTGCTTCTCCATAGCTTGATGACTGCCACCAAAACTTAAATATGTAGTGATTTTGGCAATCCGATGGATGTTCAGCACAATACAAACTACATTTCATATTAATATACTTTATATAGCGCCAACTGATCCACAGCACATATAATCTTTTGTCAGCCTTTACCTATGGTTTGCTTTTGCAGGGACTATGGCAATCTATCAGATAGAGGATTGTTATTTGACTATACCTGAAATGAGGTATCCTTAACAGCACCCAATACACTAGAAATTGTATGCTTTCTTTTTGCCTCCCTAGTGTGTGTGTGTATATATATATATATATATATATAATTATTATCACCAGGACATACTTGAAAACGAGAGAAATCTCAATGTATCCTTCCTGGTAAAATCCTTTGCAAATAAATAAATAAATAATATAGCGCCAACAGTTTCTGCAGTGCTTCACAATAACTGAAGGGAGCGAGATACAGATAAACGGACATGGTCCCTGCTGATAGGAGCTTACAGTCTAGAGCAGTGATGGCGAACCTATGGCACGCAGAGTTATCGCCGCAATCTCGCGAGATCGCGGCTGGTGGACTTCAACTAGCGGCCGGGGAACATCATTTGCTGGCGCGCGCTGGTGAAGAAGAAGTATGCTGTGAGGAACCTCGCGGGACGACCAAGTGAGCGGCGGCCAATATATATCCATGTGTGAGCTGGGGGCCAATATACATCCATGTGTGAGCTGGGGCAATATACATCCATGTGTGAGCTGGGGACCAATATACATCCATGTGTGAGCTGGGGCAATATACATCCATGTGTTAGCTGTGGCAATATACATCCATGTGTGAGCTGGGGCAATATACATCCATGTGTTAGCTGGGGCAATATACATCCATGTGTGAGCTGGGGCAATATACATCCATGTGTGAGCTGGGGGCCAATATATATCCATATGTGAGCTTGGGGCAAATATATTCTTGTGTGAGCTTGGGGCAATATACATCCATGTGTGAGCTTGGGGCCAATATATATCCATTTGTGAGCTGGGGCAATATGCATCCATGTGTGAGCTGGGGGCCAATATATATCCATGTGTGAGCTTGGCAGATATATCCATGTGTGAGCTTGGGGCAATATATAAATGTGAGCTGGGGCCAATATATTCATCTTCTTATACTGTATTTTTCTTTTAAGACTTAAGCACATAATTAGTTCAGACAGTCGTATGAAGTGTTTTTTCTAAAATAAATCAGTATTCAGGTCAAAGTGCAGGGTTGGCACTTTGAGACACATACAGGGTTATTCAGAGAGCGTGAAAAGCAGGAGAATGACTGGAGAATGAAAAATTCTAGGTCAAAATAGCCAATTTGGAAAGTGAGATGAAAGGGAGAATTTTTCTGGTTTGGCTATTTTGACCTAGAATTTTTCATTCTCCAGTCATTCTCCTGCTTTTCACGCTCTCTGAATAACCCTGAAAAGTTGGTTCAGCGATCCAGTTTGCGCACTCGGGCTCAAAAAGGTTTGCCATCCCTGGTCTAGAGCAATGTTTCCCAAACCTGTCTTCAGGACCCTCTGCCTCGCCAGGTTTGACAAATATCTGGCACAGCACAGGTGGAATAGTTTGCTGCTCAATGATTGCAGGATTCAGTCTGCTTTTCCTCAAGGTGATCTGCAAAATCTGGCCTGGTTGAGGGTCCTGAGGACAGGTTTGAGAAACACTGGTCTAGAGGGATTGGGGTTGAGGAAGACCATAGAAACATAGAAAAATGTCGGCAGATAAGAACCTTTCGGCCCATCTAGTCTGCCCAATTACATGGATACTTTACCTGGATTTATCTTTTGTTTCGGATAGCCGTATGCCTATCCCATGCCTGCTTAAATTCAATTACTGTTTTGGCCTCTACCACTTCAACTGGAAGACTGTTCCATGTATCCACCACCCTCTCAGTAAAATAATGCTTTCTGATGTTACTTTTAAACCTTTGCCCCTCTAATCTAAGACTATGTCCTCTTGTTTTGCTACTTTGTTTCCTTTTAAATATACTCCCTTCCTCTACCTTGTGGATTCCCTTTACGTATTTAAATGTTTCTATCATATCTCCTCTGTCTCGTCTTTTTTCCAAGCTGTACATGTTAAGATCATTAAGCCTTTCCTGGTAACTTTTCTCCTTCAAGCCGTACACCATTTTAGTAGCCCTTCTCTGAACTCTCTGTAAGATGTCTATATCCTTCTGGAGATACGGTCTCCAGTACTGCACACAGTACTCCAAGTGAGGTCTCACCAGTGCTCTGTACAGTGGCATGAGCACTTCCCTTTTCCTACTGCTAATACCTCTCCCTACACAACCAAGCATTCTGCTAGCATTTCCTGCTGCTCTATTACATTGACTACTTACCTTTAGATCCTCTGCAATAATAACCCCTAAATCCCTTTCCTCAGATGTTGAGGTTAGGACTGTATCAAATATTCTATATTCAGCCCTTGGGTTTTTACGTCCCAGGTGCATTATCTTGCACTTATCCACGTTAAAACTCAATTGCCACAGTTCCGACCATTTTTTTAGTTTACCTAAATCATTTGTCATTTGGATGATCCCTCCAGGAACGTCAACCCTGTTGCAAATCTTTGTGTCATCAGCAAAAAGACATACTTTTCCATTAATACCTTCTGCAATATCACTAATAAAAATATTAAATAGAATGGGTCCAAGTACTGACCCCTGAGGTACCCCACTGGTAACAAGACCTTGCGCCGAATAAACTCCATTTACCACAACCCTCTGTTGCCTGTCACTCAGCCACTGCCTAATCTATTCAACAATATTGGAATCCAAGCTCAAAGATTGCAATTTATTGATAAGCCTTCTATGCGGAACAGTATCAAAAGCCTTACTGAAATCTAAATAAGCAATGTCTACTGCACCACCTGTGTCTATTATTTTTGTTACCCAATCAAAAAAATCAATAAGATTAGTTTGGCATGATCTCCCTGAGGTAAACCCATGTTGTTTCTGATCCTGTAATCTATGTGTTTTTAGATGGTCAACAATCCTTTCCTTTAACATGGTTTCCATTAATTTCCCCACTACTGACGTAAGACTAACTGGCCTATAGTTCCCAGATTCCTCCCTACTACCCTTCTTGTGAATGGGCACAACATTTGATAATTTCCAGTCTTCTGGGACGACTCCCGTTAGCAAGGATTGGTTAAATAAATCTGTTAACGGTTTTGCTATTACATCACTGAGCTCTTTTAATAATTTAGGGTGGATCCCATCAGGCCCCATTGACTTATTTGTCTTTACTTTAGACAGCTGCTGTAGAACCTCCTCCTCTGTAAACTGATATGTAATTGTCTCGTTAGTGTTTCCTCCTAACTGAGGTCCCTTTCCTTCCTTTTCTTCTGCAAAGACTGAACAAAAATATTCATTGAGGCAGTCAGCGAGACTTTTATCCTCTTCTACATACCTTCCTTCCTTTGTTTTTAATCTAACTAATCCTTGTTTTACTTTTCTTTTCTCATTTATGTATCTAAAAAATGTTTTGTCCCCCTTTTTTACTATTTTCTCTTCTGCGTGTACTTTGGAAGCTCTTATAAATTGCTTTGCCTCTTTCTGCCTAATCTTATAGGTTTGCCTATCTTCTTCACTCTGAGTTGTTTTATAGTTATTGAATGCTGTCTTTTTGTTCTTCACTATTTTGGCCACTTCTGCAGAGTACCACAGTGGTTTCTTCCCTTTCTTGTTTTTGCTAACAAGTCGAATGCAATTGCCTGTGGCCTTCAATAATGCTTCCTTTAAATAATCCCATTTCTCCTGGACTCCCTTTAAACTCCTCCAGTCTGATAATGACTCCTTCACACAAAGTCTCATTTTAGAAAAATCTGTTTTTTTAAAGTCTAAAACTTTTGTTTTTGTGTGGTGCGGCTCCATCCCTGTTCTTATATTAAACCATACTGACTGGTGATCACTAGATCCCAAATTTTCACCTACAACAACGTCCGATACCAAACCTCCATTTGTGAGTATTAAATCCAATATGGCCTCTTTACGGGTCGGCTCCTCAACTACTTGTGTTAGAGATAATCCCAGTAGGGAGTTTAGAATATTTGTACTCCTGGTGCACCCAGCTGTTTTGGTTTTCCAGTTCACATCAGGAACCAGTGGAGTTATACTGGACAACAGGATCATAGTGCCAGTGGTTCGGGAATGGTGGGGCCTTAGAACTTATAATGCGGCTTATCAAATCTATACTATATATATACAGTTGTGTTCAAAATTATTCAACCCCCACTGAAATTGAGTGTTTTGGCCAGTTTGACATTGATTTTGATCATTCAGTCATCTTGCTTACAATTAAATCAAAGAGGCACGTGTAGGTCAGACGAATATAACATAACATTTATAATGAAATAACCACAAATGTATTTTTTGTGCTCACATCATTATCAGTTTTATTCAACCCCCAAGTGACATTCAATCTTAGTACTTAGTACAATATCCTTTTATAGTTATAACAGCTTTTAAACGTGAAGCATAGCGTGACACAAGTGTCTTGCAGCGATCTACGGGTATCTTCGCCCATTCGTCATGGGCAAAAGCTTCCAGTTCAGTCACATTCTTAGGCTTGCGCACTGCAACTGCTTTCTTTAAGTCCCACCAGAGGTTCTCAATCGGATTTAAGTCAGGTGACTGCGATGGCCACTCCAAAATGTTCCAGCCTTTAATCTGCAACCATGCTCTAGTGGACTTGGAGGTATGCTTGGGATCATTGTCCTGTTGAAAGGTCCAACGTCTCCCAAGCCTCAGGTTTGTGACGGACTGCATCACATTGTCATCCAATATCTCCTGGTACTGAAGAGAATTCATGGTACCTTGCACATGCTGAAGCTTCCCTGTACCTGCAGAAGCAAAACAGCCCCAAAGCATGATTGACCCCCCGCCATGCTTCACAGTAGGCAAGGTGTTCTTTTCTTCATAGGCCTTGTTCTTTCTCCGCCAAACATAGCTTGATCCATGGGCCCAAACCGTTCTAATTTTGTTTCATCAGTCCACAGAACACTATCCCAAAACTTCTGTGGTTTGTCCACATGACTTTTGGCATACTGCAGTCGACTCTTCTTATTCTTTGGAGACAGCAAGGGGGTGCGCCTGGGAGTTCTGGTATGGAGGCCTTCATTACGCAGTGTGCGCCGTATTGTCTGAGCTGAAACTTCAGTACCCACATCTGCCAAATCTTTTCTCAGTTCCTCGGCAGTCACACGGGGACTTTTCTCCACTCTACGCTTCAGGTAGCGCACAGCAGTCGAAGTCAGCATCTTCTTTCTGCCACGACCAGGTAGCGTTTCAACAGTGCCCTTTGCCTTGAATTTGCGAATGATGCTTCCTATGGTCTCTCTTGGTATGTTTAACATCTTTGCAATCTTCTTATAGCCATTGCCCTTCCTGTGAAGAGTAATCACCTCTTCTCTTGTCTTCCTGGACCATTCTCTTGACTTCACCATGTTTGTAACCACACCAGTAAATGTCTAGAAGGAGCGGAGTATCACAGTCATTTTAAAGCTACCTAATTGGTGCTTATTATGCTTAATTGCTGCTCCGTGACATCCACAGGTGTTTTCAATACCTGATTGAAAACACTTGAATGAACCTCTGTTCTTCAGAGTGGTGGTCTTTAAGGGGTTGAATAATTGTGTCAATGAAGAATTCACAAAAGAAACATTTACTACTGTATTACAAAACCAATTGATGTCATTTTAGTTGCATATGGTTCTTTAAAAAGTCCTTGTAGGATTTCATTCTGAATACAATTACAAATGTACACTAAATTCCCTAAAACCCTTTACAGCATTGGGGGTTGAATAATTTTGAACACAACTGTATATATATATATATTTATATATATATATTTATGGAAAAACAATTAAAACCAAAACAAGTTATTTTCCCTGGAGAGCTCCTCTTTTTGTCTGAGCTACTAAATACAGGTATATTTACTGCTATTTAAATAGAGCTGTATTTTGGAACTGATTCCTTGCAGTTTGCAAAGTAGGATTAGTGGCTGCCACCAGGGGGAGACCTGTGTCACTTAAGCAAATTTTGGGGACAAACATCTGCAGAAATGTACGCTCTTAGTAAAGGAACCTGCGTTTACATTTTTTCATCTTCCCCAGGACACGAGAGTAACTTAAATGATATAAAGAGATAGTTTTAATTATATTGCTTTAGTTAAATTCAAATGAAATCAAATGAAATACAATTTTAAGCAACTTGAATTAAACAGTCACTAAAGATTCATTTTGTCTTTTCAGACATCAAGAAATGAGATCCTATACATGTATTTTAGCCAGAACAGTTTTTTCTTTAACTTTTTGTTTTTGCACTTTCTGTGCAACTACTTATCATTTATTATAAATTAAGATAATTATTTGCTCATGTCACAGCTACATTCTCAAACATGCATGCATGCAAGTCATAATTTAATGACATTGAAACCATCTTTTTTTACCCTGCTGCCACAATAGGAAGCACTCATGTATATAATATTTTTTAATACTTAATAGACGTCTATCATTTAGCAGCTTTCTTCAAATAATGATGATGTATGTATGTATACTGTGTGTGTTGGCTGGCTTGGCAGGCGGTATCCAAGGGGTTAGGGCGGCTGGCAGAATGCTTTAACAGCATTAAGCCAGGCCGCTTCGGCTGGCCGCGCTCCAGCGAGTGGACGCTGTCATTTGGAAGTTATAACGCGGCTCAGCTGAGATCTTATCTCACAAAATCTGAAAGATCTCGAGAGTGGGGGGCTGGAGGCGATATAACCTACAGATGCCAGCGGCCGCCAGCGGCCGCTCGCTGGAACACAGCGAGTCGGCAGGTCCTGGCCGAATGTTGTTAGTGCATTCTGCCAGCTGCCCCAGTGTCTGAGATCTGGGATGTAAATATATGTGTGTGTATGTATACATGTGTCTGAGGTCTGATGTGTGTGTATATATATATATATATAAGGTCTGGTGTGTGTATGTGGACAGGGTGTGTGCAGGCAGTGGGTAAATGGGGTTTCTGGCCTTACATTTCAATATTAACATAAACT
This sequence comes from Leptobrachium leishanense, assembly GCA_009667805.1. Taxonomy (NCBI): domain Eukaryota; kingdom Metazoa; phylum Chordata; class Amphibia; order Anura; family Megophryidae; genus Leptobrachium; species Leptobrachium leishanense. The sequence goes on along the minus strand of CM019064.1, from coordinate 229,687,085 downwards.
GGACAGGCTTTCAGCAAAATCTTAAATTATTTATTCGAGAGCGGTCACATCACTGTAAATAAAAGTTTCGGTACTCGCCTTAAGAAAACGGTAGTGAGATATATATACAGTTGTGTTCAAAATTATTCAACCCCCAATGCTGTAAAGGGTTTTAGGGAATTTAGTGTACATTTGTAATTGTATTCAGAATGAAATCCTACAAGGACTTTTTAAAGAACCATATGCAACTAAAATGACATCAATTGGTTTTGTAATACAGTAGTAAATGTTTCTTTTGTGAATTCTTCATTGACACAGTTATTCAACCCCTTAAAGACTACCACTCTGAAGAACAGAGGTTCATTCAAGTGTTTTCAATCAGGTATTGAAAACACCTGTGGATGTCACGGAACAGCAATAAAGCATAATAAGCACCAATTAGGCAGCTTTAAAATGACTGTGATACTCAGCTCCTTCTAGACATTTACTGGTGTGGTTACAAACATGGTGAAGTCAAGAGAATGGTCCAGGAAGACAAGAGAAGAGGTGATTACTCTTCACAGGAAGGGCAATGGCTAGAAGAAGATTGCAAAGATGTTAAACATACCAAGAGAGACCATAGGAAGCATCATTCGCAAATTCAAGGCAAAGGGCACTGTTGAAACGCTACCTGGTCGTGGCAGAAAGAAGATGCTGACTTCGACTGCTGTGCGCTACCTGAAGCGTAGAGTGGAGAAAAGTTCCCGTGTGACTGCTGAGGAACTGAGAAAAGATTTGTCAGATGTGGGTACTGAAGTTTCAGCTCAGACAATACGGCGCACACTGCGTAATGAAGGCCTCCATACCAGAACTCCCAGGCGCACCCCCTTGCTGTCTCCAAAGAATAAGAAGAGTCGACTGCAGTATGCCAAAAGTCATGTGGACAAACCACAGAAGTTTTGGGATAGTGTTCTGTGGACTGATGAAACAAAATTAGAACTGTTTGGGCCCATGGATCAACGCTATGTTTGGAGGAGGAAGAACAAGGCCTATGAAGAAAAGAACACCTTGCCTACTGTGAAGCATGGCGGGGGATCAATCATGCTTGGGGCTGTTTTGCTTCTGCAGGTACAGGGAAGCTTCAGCGTGTGCAAGGTACCATGAATTCTCTTCAGTACCAGGAGATATTGGATGACAATGTGATGCAGTCCGTCACAAACCTGAGGCTTGGGAGACGTTGGACCTTTCAACAGGACAATGATCCCAAGCATACCTCCAAGTCCACTAGAGCATGGTTGCAGATTAAAGGCTGGAACATTTTGGAGTGGCCATCGCAGTCACCTGACTTAAATCCGATTGAGAACCTCTGGTGGGACTTACAGAAAGCAGTTGCAGTGCGCAAGCCTAAGAATGTGACTGAACTGGAGGCTTTTGCCCATGACGAATGGGCGAAGATACCCGTAGATCGCTGCAAGACACTTGTGTCAAGCTATGCTTCACGTTTAAAAGCTGTTATAACTGTAAAAGGATGTTGTACTAAGATTGAATGTCACTTGGGGGTTGAATAAAACGGATAATGATGTGAGCACAGAAAAGACATTTGTGGTTATTTCATTATAAATGTTATGTTATATTGCAGAAGACATGTTGAATCGCCGGTACCTTCAGATGCAGAGTCCAGGAGCAGCGCGGCGACAGAGGGTGATGTGAGTGTGTGACCGGGCTGTGGATGAAAGAATTTGCAGAGTCAATTTGTTGAGGACCTGGGGGAGGGGCAGGGGCAGGGGCAGGCATATGGCAGCATGGTTTTAACAAAGCAGGAAATATATTTAGCAAGAAACAACAAACAGTCAAAATATTAATAGATAGATGCAAGCATAAAATATTAACAGTACGATTAAAGTCAAACTTGTGGCGTAGAATTGCAGAAGACATGTTGAATCGCCGGTACCTTCAGATGCAGAGTCCAGGAGCAGCGCGGCGGCAGAGGGTGATGTGAGTGTGTGACCGGGCTGTGGATGAAAGAATTTGCAGAGTCAATTTGTTGAGGACCTGGGGGAGGGGCAGGGGCAGGCATATGGCAGCATGGTTTTAACAAAGCAGGAAATATATTTAGCAAGAAACAACAAACAGTCAAAATATTAATAGATAGATGCAAGCATAAAATATTAACAGTACGATTAAAGTCAAAATTGTGGCGTAGAATTGCAGAAGACATGTTGAATCGCCGGTACCTTCAGATGCAGAGTCCAGGAGCAGCGCGGCGGCAGAGGGTGATGTGAGTGTGTGACCGGGCTGTGGATGAAAGAATTTGCAGAGTCAATTTGTTGAGGACCTGGGGGAGGGGCAGGGGCAGGGGCAGGCATATGGCAGCATGGTTTTAACAAAGCAGGAAATATATTTAGCAAGAAACAACAAACAGTCAAAATATTAATAGATAGATGCAAGCATAAAATATTAACAGTACGATTAAAGTCAAAATTGTGGCGTAGAATTGCAGAAGACATGTTGAATCGCCGGTACCTTCAGATGCAGAGTCCAGGAGCAGCGCGGCGGCAGAGGGTGATGTGAGTGTGTGACCGGGCTTCAGATGCAGAGTCCAGGAGCAGCGCGGCGGCAGAGGGTGATGTGAGTGTGTGACCGGGCTTCAGATGCAGAGTCCAGGAGCAGCGTGGCGGCAGAGGGTGATGTGAGTGTGTGACCGGGCTTCAGATGCAGAGTCCAGGTATGCAGAATACATTCTCTGAACACACAACACGTCAAACCTTGAAGCATATGGGCTACAGCAGCAGGAGACCACACCATATGCCACTCCTGTCATCTAAGAACAGGAAACTGAAGATACAATTTGCACAGGCTCACCAAAATTGGACAATAGAAGATTGTAAAAATGTTGTCTGTTAGATGAGACTTGATTTCAGCTGTAACGTTCAGATGGTAGGGTCAGAATTTGTTGTAAACAACATGAAGGCATTGATACACCCTGCTTTGGGTCAATGGTTCAGGCTGGTGGTGGTTTTGTAATGGTGTGGAGGATATTTACTTGGCACACTTTGGGCCCCTTAGTACCAATTGAGCATCATTTAAATGCCACCGCCTACCTGAGTATTGTTGCTGACCATGTCCATCCCTGTATGAGCATAGTTTACACATCTTCTGATGGCTACTTCTTCAGGATAATGCACCATGTCACAAAGCTCAAATCATCTAAAACTGGTTTCTTGAACATGATAATGAGTTCACTGTACCCTAATGGCCTCCACAGCCCCCATCTTAATCCTTTGCACCTTTGGGATGTGGTGGAACATGATATTTGCATCATGGATGTGCAGCCAATAAATCCAACATCTCTGGGTTTCCAACACCTTGTGGAATCTATGCCACAAAGAATTAACCTCCCTGGCGGTATATTTATTAAGCAAATTCTTTGCTGAAAGCGGTCCGTTTTTTTTTTTTTTTGCTCCCCCTAGCGGCATCCCGAGTGTGGCTCGGGGTTAAATTCCTATGTTGGAAGCGGTAACCCCGAGCAACACTCGGGATGCCGCTGGATCCATTAGCTCTCCCTGCGCTCCCTCGATGTCCCCAGCTGCCTCCTCCGGCGACCACGACCTCCTTACTTCCTGGTTTCCTCCTCGCGAGAAGGAATCCAGGAAGTAAAATGCTGTGATCACTGGAGAAGACTGCAGAGATCAGCGAGGCAGCACACGGAGAGGTAATGTATCCAGCCCGAGTGTGTCTCGGGGTTACCGCTCTCCGCGGTGAAATTTAACCCCGAGACACACTCGGGAACACCGCCAGGGAGGTTAAGGCAGTTCTGAAGGCAAAAAGGGGTCTAACCCCTTACTAGCAAGGTGTACCTAATAAAGTGGCCTGAGAGTGAGTGTGTTTATATGTACATATTACACACTCAGTGTTTATTTAGGGATAGTCTGTTATTTTGTTTTATAATAACATCATATAAACTAAGCTTACTTTTGTGGATTTGGAATCCAAAAATAATTGCAAATGTGCCTGTGGTTTTCCATTAACGCTTTCACTGCTGGATCCGAGCTCAGCCCTCCGGCTCTCGGAAGGTTAAGACAATTCAGTAACGCACTGTTCATTCTCTGGTGATATCATTAATGATGACAGCACGGCCTGATATTTCTTTTTTTTCTCTCCCTTAATTGTGCACATAGCACTAATTACTGAGTAGGCCTTTTTAGAATTGGTTTCCTATTCAGAAGTGACAACTTAATTTGAGTGGGTTCCTGTGATCCCTTTGGCTGCGTGTGTTCGTGTCTGAGCTATCTGTCTCACTGCCAGATCCTATCTATTTTCCCTTTCAAGAAGCCAGTAAAAAGAGCAAGGTAATTTAACACTACCTGAAACCATCCTTCCAGACTTCCACCTTACTGTTAGGCCCTGCAGTCATCACCTCATGACCCTGAAGGTCATGGGTCTAGTGCTTTTTTATCCTGGCTGATTCCTCAGTCTGTGCCCGCTTCCTTTACAACATTAGGGCCTTGTTACATAAGGAAATTGGAAACACTAACAGACTTGTCCATGGCCAGAAATCTTTTAGGGAGATAAGATTTCCTCTCTGCTGCACTATAATTATCAGTAATACTTATACATATCCAGAGCAGCATCTATTTATATGTGAGATATTTTCTTTTTAACAGTTAACCCCTTAAGGTATAGATAATTACCAGTTTGTACTCAGCTCAATATAATCAGTACTGCACTTGGAATAATTGTAATAATCCTCAGTAGATGTGATTTACTGATGAGCAGTATTTTCTGAAGAAAACTAATTGGTTTGGAAAAGTGCATCTAGTTTTTGTGGTCATATATGAAATTTCAATATCTCTTTCAATGATAGCCAGCACTCCTGTAACTGCTGAACATATCCAAATATAAATCCATCTTTGTGATCAAGGCGATAAAGTTACTTGTAATATTTGCATATGTATATCCTAACCAATCATATGCCAGTGTTCAAATTGTCTGGTGACTGTTGCACTGTCTGAGTCAGTTGGCAGTTGGCCTCTCTGTGAGTAACGGTCATTCAGCAGCTTGCTGTATTATAATAAAACCAGCACCAGGCTTATCTTTATTTCTGCATCCGTGAGTCATTTGCACAAACGCCTCAGCAGCACAAAAACCAAACATTACAGTACCTACAGCCACTTACATTCCATTTGAAAATTAATTTTCTTTCTTAGCTGTAGTATCTTATTTGTGCAGAATTATGTTGTAAACTTGTAATGCTGTATGATAAACCTGTGTGATAGATCTTCACACTTCCCTGAGTTGTCTTTGTGCTAGGTACAAAGAAACATCTGGAATTGTGCCAAATGTCTCACTGTAGCAGAGAGAATAATGATGTCATACAGCTAAGGAAGTATGATAACATGGCTAATAGTGTGGCAGCTTGTATAAAGACTGTTTTTACATCTACCTGTCATACGTTTCATTTCACAATTATAAGCGTTATTATGGAGTTTGACCCCCCCCCTTGCAACCATGTTATTTTCCGCGGTTTTGGAAACGTTAAGCATCCTTCTCTCGATCACTGTTCAAGTTTACCCATTGGAGATTAGGTATTTCATGGTGCTGGTTCAATTCAGACAGGTTCTTGGCAAAGCATATATTTGTGGACTTTACTTTGAACATGCTGGGTAGTTTTGCAAAAACCGCATATAGGATTATCCACAATGTCAAATTTGTTACACTAGTATAAAACTATTTACTGGAACTTTGAAAATATTCCAGCACACTCTTCCTCTCTACTTTACCTTGTCATTGGCACTATACAGTCAAATATTATTTTCTTGTTATCATTTATATATGGGCCACCAGTTCCACACAGTGCTTTACAATAACCAACTGGAACGAGACAAAATTAAAACATAAGAGCAGAAACGAGGTGTAGAGTGCACTGCTCGGCTAAGTTTACAATCTAGAGGAGTTAGGGCAGAGGAAGACCAGGGGAGTTTTATTGTCACCAGGATGTTTAGCACTAGTGTTTCAGAAATGGTGGGAACAAGGAAGGGGTCTCTTTCAAAATGTGTGGGGTGAGCAAGGAGAGGGATAGAATATGATGAAGCCAGAGTGTGTGATGTGAATGATCCAGAGCCTTGTTAATGGGAGCTTTAGCCTAGTCTATGAGACACACATGCAAAGTATTTAAAGGGTATTTGCCTTCATTTTGGGGACTGAATAGTGAGGATTTCTGAAACAGTTCATTAGCTCCAGGGCAGAAATAATCTATAGCATCTTCACAACAGAATGATCCCTCACACCCTCCAGAACTAAATGCAAAAAGGTCTCCTTTGAATCTAATATAATCAGTAATAGAGTGCTCACCAAAATAATACATGTCGATAGATTCCTCTAGGACAGGGCTGTAAAACTCACTTCCCATCAGATGTTGATGTCTACAATTCCCAGAATTCTTTCAATACACTAGGTTGCCAGGGAATCATGGGAGTTGTAAATCAGAAACATCTGGGGGCCAGAGTTGACTGACCTGCTCTATTCTTTAGGTAGACATGTTGCTCCCCAATGCTGGCATGTAGGAGAGGCCAAGATCTCTTATATGTCCTTCTGAAACCCAGTAACACCCAGAAAACAATCGTATTTCTGAATCAAATTTGTATAGTGCATTACCTGTCTTTTTTTCTGCCCCCTTTCCTCACACTTGTTTTTTCCTTCACTATATTTGAAACATTTCACTTTTTATTAGTTTGGCCTGTTCAAAATGTTCCTTCTTCATTGCTATGCCACGCTTGAAAACATGTCCAAACAACAGATAAATTAAGTTGAACCAAGCTCTACTTGCCAGTTGACATCAACTCTTCAATTTTCAGGAATATTAAGGCCGCGGCTACGCGAGCGCACATGAGCACAGAGGAAATTTTCTTGAGAAAGGGCGTTCTCTCCGGTCAGATGCCCATGTGGCCACCTCGCCGAGTCTATGGAGGATCGTGCTTTGTTGGCCTGTCGAATGTCTGTCATAGCTTTTTGATGGGCAGGGTTTCAGCCAGTGGCGTAGCGTGAGAGGGACTGGGGGGGCCGTGGCCCCAGGCGCAGTTTTCTTAGGGGCGCATAATTTCTAAATAAATTTGCGCCCCTAAAAGTTCAGGCCCAGACTGACCCGCCGGGCCCTCAGGCACCGCCCAAGGGCCCGCGGGTTGAGGGGGCCCAGATGCCATGCAGCGGGAGTGCCCGGTCGGAGGTCCTGAACAGCGTGAGTCCGTGTTGAAGGGGAGGTGGCTGCGTGCGGGCGCAGGTCACGCGGTCCGGCTAGTCAGGTGGTACTGAGTCTCTGTACCACCTGACTGGCCGGTCCGCGTGACCTGCGCATGCACGCAGCCGCCTCCCCTTCAACACGGACTTTCACGCCGTTCAGGACTGGGCAGTGGCACACCCGCTGCATGGCATCTGGCCCCCAACCCCTGCTGGCATCCGGAGCTGGGGCAATATCCAGGTGAGAGCTGGCTGGGGCAATATCCAGGTGAGAGCTGGCTGGGGCAATATCCATGTGAGAGCTGGGGCAATATCCATGTGAGAGCTGGCTGGGGCAATATCCATATGAGAGCTGGGGCAATATCCATGTGAGAGCTGGCTGGGGCAATATCCATGTGAGAGCTGGCTGGGGCAATATCCATGTGAGAGCTGGGGCAATATCCATGTGAGAGCTGGGGCAATATCCATGTGAGAGCTGGCTGGGGCAATATCCATGTGAGAGCTGGGGCAATATCCATGTGTGAGCTGGCTGGGGCAATATCCATGTGAGAGCTGGCTGGGGCAATATCCATGTGTGAGCTGGCTAGGGCAATATCCATGTGACAGCTGGCTGGAGCAATATCCATGTGAGAGCTGCCTGGGGCAATATCCATGTGAGAGCTGGCTAGGGCAATATCCATGTGAGAGCTGGCTGGGGAAATATCCATGTGAGCTGGGGACATTCTGTGTATATGTATCTGGGGAGATATATACTTGTGAGCTGGGGCATTTTTATATGAGGTCTGTTCTTATTGGAAAGCGTTCACATGACATAAAATAAATGTATCGGTACTCGGTATCGGTGAGTACTTTTAAAAAATATCGGTACTCAGTGTTAAAAAAAAGTGGTATTGGCGCATCCCTAGTTTTCATTTGTAGTTTCTTGCTTAATCACCTGCAATAGTGATTCAAAGGCAAGTGTGGTGTTTGTTTATGCTGGAATAAAAAGACCTTTAATTTTCACAACTTCAAGTCTGCGGCTGTTTATACCCTAGAGTACCATGTTGTTTGGCTGGAACCAAGTATCCCGAATGGTTGTTGTATCACAGTTAAGGGGTTCAATGCCCTAATGGTGGAAGGGAATCAGGGCATGATAACGTGTCCACAGGTTGGGGGGGCACACAATTCTTGGCTGGCCCTGGGCGCTGACAACCCACGCTACACCACTGGTTTCAGCACATCTGTGTAATGTGAGTAATAGTATCGCACGTTACACCATGTGGCCCTCCCTGTCAAGCCGACGGACGCAGGGAGGAGGGTCACACAGACGCAATCAATGGCCTTGTGTGACTGCAGCTTTAAAGGGCACAAAGTTGGATATTAGATGGAACATCCCCAGAAAGCTTAACACTTTCATGAGGAGTGCTGTTTTACATGGAAAGGTCTAGAATGTTCTCCAGTTCCTAATGCCTTGTGATTGATGTGATAGCCAAACATACTGACCACTTGGCTGTGGAGATTTCAGTCACCTGAAGCCAAACTACCTCATATCAGAGCCATTTGGCAAAAGCAATCCCAGCATCCCTCAGTAAGTATTACCTCTTCAACCACTGATGTGCCATGACAGTCACTGGTTTATGACTGTCATGGCATTTCATTCAGTGTGAAAGGGTGAAGGTTTCATGTAATGGTTGTGATTACCTACCTACCTTCCCCTGTTGAGGACACCATATTAGTGAAGTGTTAACATTTATGTTGTCCAGGTCCATGCTAAACTTTCATTGTTGTTTGCCAGCCACACTTACTCACTCTTCCCTTATAAACTGCCTCCCTTTAACAATGCCTTATATCCGCAATCGTCTGTCACACTTATCCCCATCTTACTCAGTCCAACAATACAGGGCTTGACAAGTTCATAGCTCCTCCCTGTCACTTGCCCCTTCCACCACCAACCAAGCCCTGATGCATGCCTCTTTTGACATGTTTATGCAATGATTTGTTAATGCTGAAGAAATAAGCCTAATAAGTGCAAATACATGTTGCATGGTTACCTGGGCAAGCTAGGACCATGTGTCATTAACTATTTATCACTCTAAAAATCAAACCAGCTCTATCAAAGATGCTTTTATTACAGTGCAGTAAGAATTATAGAATATTTTTTATTATTCTCTTGAATTCCATGTCACATTTCACATTCATACATTTCCATTTAAGGCTGGGGTCAGACCAGCGCACTTTTAACGTGCGTTGTGGCGCACATAATTACGGCCGCACTAGCAGCAGATGACGGGCAATGACGGCCACTATACGATGTACGGCCGCACAAAAGTCCGGCCGTGCAACGCAAGTGGAATTTGAACGCATTTTTCTGAGAACGCTGAACCGCTAGTACTGACGTACTGAGTGCGCAGCTGCGGCATAGCGGCGTGTGTGCGTGATTAGGAGATGTCAGACGCTGCTAATGTCCAGCCTACATAACGTCCAGACGCAAAAAGAGTTTTATTGACGATCCGTACAAAATCACGCCTGAAAATGCGCGTCGTCTGACCGTTTTTGCGCATTCCGTGAAAAAATACGTCAATGCGTTCGGACGCACTTTTTCACGTTCACGGGGAAAAATGCTTTCGTCTGACCCTAGCCTTAGATCGTGTAAAATATTAAAATCAATCAATTTACAGCTTTAATAATCCAATGTTGCGCATTTATTCTTTATCACACTGAAATAAAATGTATTATTTTTTTCCACACAAAGTGTACATATATAAAACAGGATTTTGTCTGCTGATACTAAATTGCTTAATATGGATTTCCTTCTTTTTTCCATCAATGTGTCAGTTGTGAACTCTATAAATACCACTTTTGTATTGCCATTTTTATTTTTAGTCACACATTATAACCATGCAAATTGTTCATCCTGCTCGCCGTTCACGAAGCTTCCTGCTGGCGTTTGCTTATACATTGGGATGACATTACGAAAATAGTTTGGAAGGCTGGAACTAGTTCAATACTGCGGAAGGAAGTACATTTGAGCAGATATTGTACCTATTGAAAAAAACATCGAGTTAAAAAGACCACTTAGGCAGCAAGCAGAAAAAAAGCCTGCCCGATTCCTTACTTTTCCGCAAAAAGAGTTTGTTGCACAATTTATAGGAAACCAACACTACATAGCACCGAACAAATATCAAAATAATATTTAATTTTGTTTTGTTTTTGGTTCTGTTCTATGTAGTATTAGTTTCCTATAAATTGTTTTACCAACCAAAAACTATTTAAAGAAAAAAATATTAAACTGCAAATGGAAGAAGTGCATATATTTCCAAATCATTTTTGTTTCAAAATGTTATTTTATGTTTTAGAAGTGTCAGCAGATGATAAAAAAAATAAAAGCACAACAACTAGGTGATAATAAGGTGGGAAGAAGTTATAAAAGTGATTTGTAGCACGGGTCCCTCAGAGTGATTGCATCTCTAAGCTGTCTCGAAGTGTTGTAGGACATGGAGCTAATTAAAAACTAAGATGTGTAAAAGACTTGTTAAGCAACTTTAAGCTGTCTATACAGACGCCCCACTCCCAGCTGGGGCTTTGGCAAAGTGTCGCCCCTGCTGTTAAGCATGGTGACCTTGCTGTATTTGATTTACTAACTGTTTTACAAACATTTCCTCACTCCATGAGGTTTGATATATCCTTCAAGCTAATCGGAATGGTTCCATTCCTCCTAAACAGGGCCAATATCGCTTTTTTTATTTGCAGCTTTACCAGAAATTTTCGGAGACAAAAAATAATAAAGAGAAATATATATATATATATATATATATAAAAATCCCTTTCTTCCCTCCCCATGTTTTATTTTAAGTCAACACTCTGCTGAGTTTATTTGTACAGATATGAAATTCTTGGGCAAGGTATCGCACCACATCCAAGTGGAAATGGGCGCCTCGTCTAAAAATAAGATGAGGGTCGTGTGAACTAGATGTGAAAAAGGAAAATATTTCTCAGTGCCACTTTACAGGACCTTTATATTTGGTTTGGTAGTTTTTTTTTAGGAGTCTGGACTTTCACAAATACTTTTTCCCACGTTAGTGCCTATCATAAAGCATCAAGGAAAACCACTGAGAAAATTCACTTTTTTCCAACATGAACTGCGTCAACATGAACTATTATTTATTATAAAAGGCGTGTCCTACAACAGCTGCTTTGACCCATTTACCTTCTACATAAAAATAAACCCACGTGCTTTCATATCAACTCCTCTCCGTCTTGCCATATATGGTGCCGAGAATATCTGAGAGTGTGTATTATATCTTCATTTTAAAAAGAATTGTATTTATCAGGTTATAGAAAACCAGTAAAAAAAAAAAAAACGTTTTTTTTTCTACGGTTTTATAGTTTGATCTGACATTAACAGACAAGTAAAGATCCTGGGCCCTATTCCAAGTGAGCCATTAGTGTTAGCAAGTCAGAACATTTTACTTTACTGAACATAATAACTCCCCTGCTGTTCCAGCTGACAATTATGACAGGTTCATGTAAATTAATACAAACTATATATTGTATAGGAAGAATTCATTTAAAAAGTTTGTGTCTTTGAGACTTAGGTGTTAAGTGATTTTCCATTTGAAAAAAATAATAAAAAAAATCGCATAATAACCTCTGGTCCCCTGGTGCAGAGGATGCCGCGATCTAACAACTCTTAACACCGCTTTCTGAAGAAAACCAGGAACAGCTTGTTCGCCAATGTCCTACCACTAATCCTGTGCAGCACCACAAATGCAAATCTCATAAACGCCGTGACCTCACACTTATCCCCATAAAATTCTATTGTCTCCAGGAGACTATACCACTGCCAGTATCAATTAGTGGCCCAATATATATGGCCATAATAGAGCTTCTAATTGAAAACTATATTGTAACTTTTACTTGATGGTTGGAAGAAACTGGGTATTTTTTTTGAGAACATATTTTACCAGGAAGGATACATTGGAATTTTTCTCGTTTTCAAGTATGTGCTGGGTGGCAAATATGTACCGTTAGGTGTCGTGCCCAAGGACACTTACTGGAGAGGTGCTCTTGCTGCAATTCGAACCTGTGTCTCCACGGTTTAGAGCAGTGATGTTACCTCTACTCCACCCAGCCGATACTTACTGATAAGCAACAACCAACAAAATCATGGGGACTTATTACTGCTTTATTTTCATCAATTTATCAATAGAATATCGAAATTTGCTTTGCTTTGAAACAATAAAAGGGGAGAATATTAATAAATTTATTTATTTTTTACATTTTACATGGTGATGTTTGGTCGCATTAGAAAGGCCAGACTCTGAGAAGGTGTAGCGTTATGACGGCTTGATTGGGAGGCCCACACGATGTAACGTGCATAATAGTATTGCACTTTACAACGGACGTGCTGTTTTCCTCCCCATCGAGCCGCTACGATGGACAGCAGATGGATCTACAAAGGTGAGCCTACAAAGGAGGCTTGCGCTTTGTAGAGCTGAGCGCATACGAGCGCACAACGAGGTGGACAGACAGGCGTCCAAGCAGAAAAAACATCCTTTCTCATGGACTATGCTCGTGTGGCCATGGCCTAAAAGGATAATACTGGTGTATAAACTTGTCACCAGAAGGTGGGAAAGAACAATATGTAGAAAATTAAAATGTAAGTTTTAATAAGGTTGCAGATTTATTTATTTATATGCAAAGTATATTACCAGGAAAGATACATTGAGATTTCTCTCATTTTTATGTATGTCCTGGGTGCAGATAAAAGTAATCAACACTTAAATATTGTGCAAAAAATTCATAATGGAAAATATACATATATAATATGAGATGACTGACAGGGTTATCCAGAGCCCAATTACGATAAATGCCTAAATCTGATAATGATTTTTATGTATATGTAACCATAAAGGTATGTCATTCTTAGTTAGCATTCAAGAGATTAGTGTATGTGGCAGACTTTAGGTATAGGTATGTATAATCTAAAATTGTGAAAGCCTTTAGTTACATCAGCAGAAGCCGAGAGACTCACTATTGTTTTGCTTAAAGAGAGGGAGGAAAAAAATAGCTAGCAAATAACCCCTCTTGCGCACAGCACAAATGTTAGGTCTGGTGCTATTGCTCCCATTCCACTAAGAGGATAGGGGTCATAGGCAGGGGCTCTGGATGTATTCCACTGGGGGGGGGGGTCTTAAAAAATATGCTTGTAAATAACCCTTCTCACACACAGCATAAGGGTTGGGGGGTGCTCTATTGTCCACATCCCACTACTTTGAGGATTGGGGTCACATCAGTTGGCTCTGGATGTATCACACTGGGGAAGGGGGAGCTAGTTAAAAAAATTCAGCTAGCAAATAACCCCCCTCTCACACAGCACAAGGTTAGTGAGGGAAATTAGTCCTCTTGCCCCATCCATTGTTATGGAGACACACTGCTGATTACTTCCTGGATCTAGTAGTCAAGTGAGCAGCCAGAGACCAATCAGATTGCAGAACATTCCCATTATGTTCACGATTCACGCGTTAAGAGCTTGTCATGTGGGGAAAAACTGGCCAATTGGAGTGCAGAAATATCAATAGTGTCTGGCATTCAGAATTAAACAGAGTTGGGGTTATCTGCTAAAATAAAACCATCAAGGATTTAGAACAGCAGGGGGTCCAGGTCTGATGGTGCCCGGGGCCGCCTTACAAACCCGGGCTCCTTAGACTCGTAATGCTTGTACGGCCCTGATTATGGGAGTGTACACAGTGCCTTAAAGGCCTTACTAAGCAAACACTATCAGGGTTATTCAGAGGAGGTAAAAAGCAGGAGAATGGCTGGAAAATGGAAAATTCTAGGTCATAATAGCCAAACCAGAAAAAGCACGGCATTTCAGTGTAGGAGAGGTACATTGAAAACCAGAAACAGAGCTGAGGTCTAGGGCAGGAGAGGTATACATAGTCAAAAACTGAGACAACGTAAAAAACCAGGAGAACGTTCTATGAACAGAGTGAACGCACTGAGGGGACATAAACTATTCACGTCGGAGCAACTTCCTGGAAACACAGGAATCCCTAAAAACTCTATGGTGTGTTCTGATTGGGAGCAGGAGGGGGAGCGCGTCGGAATGTACAAGAAACCTGGTGTGTAAGAAAGTGATGTATGTAGGCATCACCGAGATGACCCCAGCATGGAGGATCCCCACAGCGCAGCAGGCATAACCTGGGAAGCATGTCAATTATATATATGTTTCTCTCCTTTCAGTCAAACGTAATCCTCCACAGACTGAACATCGCTAAAAATTAATACCCCATTGCTAATTTCTAGCCCATTTGTTTAATCGAAATTCCAGCACCTCCTTTGTACTGATATATATTACATTGTGGGAAAAAAATGGTGACCTAAAAATATGGATTTATTCATTTAAATGGTAAACTGCAGCAAACAAATCCCATATTAAAGTGTAATTAATTTTATCTGATATCCCAGGATTGTATGATCATTTAGTAAATGTTTCATGTTGAATTATTTTAGTCTCTCCATTTTTAAATCCGGTATTACAAAACTACTTCCCAGCTTGATATTGAAATGTTTTAATATGAATTATGTGTTTCGAAAAGCCTTTTATGAAATTGTTTTATATTGAATAACACTTGACACACATGTACATCAAAGTATAGGGATGAAGGATACAGCCCCACAGCAAACAGTATATATATTCTTTGGACTTTTAAAACTTTTTACTTATACTGTTTCAGATGAGGTATAAGTAGGATACCTAAGGGGTTATTCAGTAACCTCTCAGTTGGCCCCAAATTGCATTGAAAGGTGAGTTTCACTGGTTGATGCAATTTCGGGGCAATTCGTCTAATCATTAAGCTGTCAATTTGCCAAATATGGTGCAATTCACCACATTTGGCAGCTTTGAAATTGTCACATAGACAATCATGTCTTCTATTCACAGAACTCCAAATTGCATCGAAATACCCTGATTTTCCATGTTTCATTTTGACAGGTTTAAACAGGCGAACCTCATAGGTTTTGATGGAAAAAAAGTAGTATTTTTTAAAGACCGATTATTCTTTTTAATTTTTTGCAAAAACTTTTTTATTTCTTAAAAGACCATTTTGTGTTTTTTGGATGAAATTTCTGTTTATTTTTTAAAAGACTTTTTTTTATTTTGAAGCAAACCATTATATTTATTTTTAAAGGACCTTTTTTTATTTAGACACATTTCTATTGATTTTCACTTCTACTCCTAAGAAGAGACTTCCTTCCCCCCGCCCCAGTTTGGTGGAATTCGTTGATGCCAATTCTGCCCAACTCAGCGGTTATCGGCGCAATTCGGTGGTTTTTGCCGGCCGATAACTGCTTCAGCAACTCCAATTGACCAATTGGCTAAATAGTCCTGCACCCATTTCCCTGCACGTGAATGGTGCCACTATTACTTCTACCTCACAGACTCTAAGCTATCTTTCACTCCTCACATTCAATCACTAACCAAATCCTGCTACCTAAAAATCATTGCACGCGTCTGTCCCTGTTTTAATCAGGACTCTGCTAAAATGTTCATCCATTATTATCTCCTGCCTTGACTACTGTAACCTCCTTCTCTCTGGCCTTAAGCAGTGGTGTATTTAGGTTTTGTGCTGCCCTAGGCCTGACTAAACTCGTGCACCCCCTAATTTAAATTTGAGGCACCCCTTCCTGTCAAGGCCACACCTCTTCCTGGTTAATCCCCACCCTTCCTCTTTAAGCTCCACCTTTTCCTCTTAGAGCTCCGCCTTTTCCTCTCTTTATATTAAAAGTGGATACCAAGTGCCTACTTGTATATTTTGTATACCATTTCAAATGTATCTATTGAGATAAATAAAAATTATGAAATGTTTAAATTCAAGCATTTTTACAAAGAACAGCCACGCATGTTAAGTATACTGGATCACAGCCGCTCTAATTGGTTGAACAATAAAATCCACAGAAACGTGCACTGCATATGAGCGTATCACAGAGCTGCAGAGCAATAAAACCCACAGAAATGTGCACTGTGTATGAGGATATCACAGAACTGCACAGCAATAAAACTCACAGTAATGTGCAGTGTGTATGAGTGTATCCCAGAGCTCCAAGGCAGTAAAACTCACAGTACTATGCAGTGTGTATCACAGAATCCACAGCAATAAAACTCCCAGCAATGCAATGTTTGGTGTGTGTCAGCGTATCAGAATCCACAGCAATAAAAATTCCAGCAATGCAATGTGCAGTGTGTATGAGTGTATTAGAATCCACAGCAATAAAACTCCCAGTAAGGCAATGTGCGGGTCAGCGTATCAGAATCCACGGCAATAAAACTCCCAGCAATGCAATGTGTGGTGTGTATGAGTGCATCAGAATCCACTGTAATAAAACTTCCAGCAAACCGAGTGTATATGAGCACACAGCAATTATTTATTCTACATTTACCGGCCTCCGTCCGCGGTAGGGCTGTGTGCAGAGTCAGCAGGGACTGTGTACAGATTCAGCAGGAGGTCCCTCCAGGAGACGTTAGGATCGCGGCTGTGCCTGTGCGTGGAGCCATCTTGTCAGCAGTGGGGTGCCACTGCCAGAGGGTGCACCGTGGCTTTGATTCCCTTCCTGGTGGGTGTTCAGTCCAGAATAGAGTGACAGTCCATGTTAACGAAAGGGTGGGCAGTTGCGTGCGTGTTACGTGGTTCAGCCAGTCAGGTGGTACTGAGACTCAGTACCACCTGACTGGCCGGACCGAGTGTGACCTGCACGCACGCAGCCTCACCAGGAGCCAGAAAGCTCAATGACAAATTTCTATCACTGCAGTGCTGGTTAAGGAAAGGTCCACTTTAAACAGCAGTAAGCAGACAGGGCTTCATATTCTGCTGATACCCCCCCCCTTTACCTGCCGTTTACTGTCATCTTCTCTCTCTGGACACAAGTCACATCCCCCTCCTAGAGCTGCTGCGGGGCAGGGAGGAGCTATGGAGGGAGGAGAGGGGGATTTTTATTCTATTCGATTTTATTCCGTATGCAAACGCCATGCTCCGCTGCTCGTTGTTTGAGAACACAGCTCAAAGCTGACACACAGTGACAGTGGCACCTCCTAGTACCCCCTAATGACACCCCAATAATCACTGGTACCTGGGGCGGCCCGCCCTCCGCCACTCCTCTAAGTACACCACTGCTCTGGTGATATGCTCACACACAAGTTTGGCGAACTGCCAGCAAGTACGGTGCTGTTTGAAGGCAGTGCAAATCCCTATAGAGAAGTAATGGTTAATCTATTCAGAGAACACCAAACAGCAGAGAAATGTCAGTGAAATACCCTGATGTTCGGTGGTTTCAATCAGCAGGTTCAGGTATTCAGGCGAACCCCATAGGTTTCAATGTTAAAAATATTCCCGTTTTTATGCAATATCTAATAAATCACTTATTATTTTAATCTGCAGTAAAAAGTCTTTATTTATTGATTATTTTTTTTTAGTACCATTTAGTAATTTTTCAGAATTTTTTGGGCAAAATCCCCCCCTTTTTTTTAATATCGGTTCTTCTTTTTCTGTAACAGAACTTTTTATTATCAATCATAGGATCTTATATGTAAATTCCAGACATTTTCGTTCAGGAGTTCTTTTGAAAACAGCAGGCCATGGGTTTGCGGTGGCAGCATACAGCGGCCGACTCCATGCACTTTGGGGACCCTGCGGTGAATGGTGAATTCACTGCAGGGTGGGGAAATTTTATTCCCCAAAGTGCAGGGAACTACAGAACACCAACATGTTGGCGTCATTTCGGTGCTCTGTGAGTAACCCAATTAGTGGTGAGGTTTTTTGTTGCCCCCTGGAAAGTGAAAGCCTAGGCGTTGCCTACCCAGGACATACTTGAAAATTAGTGACATCTCAATGTTTCCTTCCTGGTAAAATAGTTTGCAAAAGTAAAAAAAAAATTAAAAAAAATTTTTTAGGGGCGGGGCCACCCGGCGGGCCGCCGCCCCCTGGAGAGTGCCGCCCTAGGCCTAGGCCTTGTTGGCCTAGGCCAAAATACACCAGTGGCCTTAAGAGATCCCAGATTCTCCCTCTGCAGTCTGTTATGAATTCCTGTGCCAGGCTCATCCACCTCACCCTCCGCACCTTTGTCATTGTCTCCCTGTTTCCATTAGAATCCAATTCAAAATACTGGTGCTCACATACAAAGATCTCCATACCCACGTCCCTGACTACATCTCCTCCCTTATTAGAAGGTACATCACGTCCCAACCACTTCGCTCTGCCAATGATCTGCTGTTATCAGGACTTCTCCCGAGCTGCCCCCTTTCTATGGAACTCCCTCTCTTGCAACATTAGACTCTCCTCGTCTCTTGTCCTTCAAGAAGTCTCTGAAAACAAATTACTTTAGAGAAACCTATCGGCTCACTCCATAATCCCGCTCTGTTTATTTCTTATGCCATATTTCCACCCATCCCACTACTTCACTTTATCTATTCACCCTCACCTAGGGCACTATCACACTATATTAAAAATCACTAGCTGCTAAAATGTAGCGCAGACGACCCACCAACAGATCGCCTTGCTCGCAGTTGTCAGTGTACAAGATTCATTAGCGTGTGCTAGGGAAAGTCTAAGACCCGGGCTGAGACCCAGCGCTATTGCGGTTGCGTATAGGATTGAACAATTTTCTTCCAGTGCAGAGTGCCTGGCCATACCTATCCCCTGCCCACACAAGCTTGTATAAGTATGAACACATCCAGCCAAGAGCCCTCATACCCCTGCATTATTAAAATCCTTCAAGGTGGCCGTATTATCCATGTTTATTATCCATGTTTATAAGCACACATATTAATTAAGGTTGATGGGCATTGCATGATAAATGCCATCCAACAGCATATAGAATCATTACACTGCATTTAATAGATCCAAAAGGAAGGCTGGGTGAGCCACAATAATTTCCCTGCTGCAGCATATAAAATACATGTTTCAGGGCAAGACATATCCATGTGTCCCTTTAAACATGGTCCACATGGTCACCCTAATAATTAACCGCTTACATATTATGAATAGCCCATAGCATAAAATGTTTAGAATTAGGCAATACATTAGAATTAGGATATATGTGGATAAAAGATACATATATATCATAATAGAGCTTACTGCACCACCAGCGTCATTGCTGATCAGATCCATTACTATTATTATTTATTAAGCGCCAACACATACCGCAGCGCTGTACAAGGTGCAATGGGTAAAGACAGGACAATTCTACAATACTTACAGGAGAAGGCCAGTATTGCTGCCAGCAGATACAGGAGGATGTGAAGACCCTATTCCCGTGGGAACTTACAATCTAGATGGGTGAGGGGATATAAGCAGAAGGGGGGGCTGCAGTGATGAGTTAATGCAGGGAGAGGTGAGGACCATTTTTAGGTCTGTCGGATGTCTTGTTATGGAGTCAGGTGGTCGGCTTCCCTAAACAGAAGGGTCTTTAGGGAGCGTTTAAATGAAGCCAGATGTGGGGACAGTCTGATATTGCGAGGAAGCGCATTCCATAGGGTCGGCGCCGCATGAGAAAAGTCCTGCGGTCTGGCATGTGAAGAGGTAATGGTGGAGGATGCCAGGCGCAGGTCTACTATGGTGTATGGGGCCAAGAAAACACTTGTGCTGCATTCTTTTCAATTGCCTGTTAATTTGGTTCAAGGACCTTTTTTTCCCCTTTTTTGCTCCTTTCCGTCAGTTAACACCAGGGTTGAGCAGTAGCTAAATTTTTTCGATTAGTGTACGTGTAGAAATTAGCACCGGGACCAAACGATCTGTCGGTTACAATTGCGCAAGTGATCTCTAGCACTCCCCATGTTAAGTGTAGGACACAATAAGTACAGTAAGCTCGCGCTACGGATTGCAAATTGCAGCGCGCTAAGTGGTTTTCTCCATTTGTAGCGAGAGGCAAACGATCTGTTGGTCAGACAGACCTACAAGCCCAGGGAGAATAGACTGTGCCAGCATTGTGACCAGGGGGCCCTGGAAGATGAGGTCCACTTCCTCTTACAGTGCCCCAAGTACTCAGCACTGAGGGAAACTCACTTCCAGAGACTCTCCGCTCTCATCCCGGACTTCACCTCTATAGAAGAGACGAGGAAACTCCACATCATACTGGGAGAAGAGGAGCCGGCGGTGAAAATATCTGCCCAATACGTCACAGACTGTCACAGACTGAGAGGAACATGAAAGATCCTGGACTTATAAGTCCCCAACACGGACTCACCCCCATCCGACCTCACATTATCCCTTACCCCTGATAATGTCCATGGACTTGCCCATTCCCCCCCATATATGTCCCACTACCCCCCCCCTCCACCCCATATGCTTTGGCAATGCTAAAATGTATTTGGTCCTGCCAATAAAGCTTATTTTTTGATTTGATTTTGGTCAGGCGCTAGACTGAATTTACCTGGCACTAATGCAAAACATGCTGACACTAGGGTTACCCCGCACGAGGTGATAGGCCCCTAGTGTGTCACCCCTCTTCTCTTAGATTGTAAGCTCCCCAGCAGGGTCCTCTCTCCCAGGGGCAGACTGACAACTAATGGGCCCCCCGGGCAATAGGAGGTCATGGGGCCCCCTTGTTCTGCACCCACAGGAGGCCACACCCATTAAAAACCCCACCCCCTACAACGCAACACCCACATGTACATTATTGTGCTAAAGAATTTATTTCTGAACTCCTAAAAATAACCTTTTTGAAAATCCACTTGGACCCAGCAGCGAAATGTGCCCCCTCCATACTTGCAGATGGTCATCGCACTACAGCAGCAGCCAGCCATCACCACTCATTGCAGCTAAGGATGCCCAACACGGCACAGAAAGTCCCTGTGGAAAATGTCATGCATATATATATTGCCCCCAGCTCACATGGATATATTTCCCCAGCTCACATGGATATATTTGCTCCAGCTCACATGGATATATTTGCTCCAGCTCACATGGATATATATATTTGCCCCCCAGCTCACATGGGTATATTTGCCCCCCAGCAATCATGGGTATGTTTGCCCCAGCACTCATGGGTATATTTGCCCCCAGCACTCATGGGTATATTTGCCCCAGCACTCATGGGTATATTTCCCCCCAGCTCTCATTGGTATATTTGCACCCCCAGCTCTCATTGTTATATTTGCCCCCAGCTCTCATTGGTATATTTGCCCCTCAGCTCACATTGGTATATTTGCCCCTCAGCTCACATTGGTATATTTGCCCCCAGCACTCGTGTATATTTGCCCCCAGCACTCATGGGTATATTTGCCCCCAGCACTCATGGGTATATTTGCCCCCAGCACTCATGGGTATATTTGCCCCCAGCACTCATGGGTATATTTGCCCCCCAGCACTCATGGCTATATTTGCCCCCAGCATTCATGGCTATATTTGCCTCCCAGCACTCATGGGTATATTTTCCCCCAGCTCACATGGTTATATTTGCCCCTAGCTCTCACCTTTGCTGGCCCGGTTTGGGCAGACACAGTGGGCCCGCTGCCGGTTTCCCTCCAATGATTGCAATTAATAGGCAGCCAGCAGCGCACTCTGAAAATGCCGTGGTGGCGCCTGCAGCGCGCCTACATCCCAGTCTAAAACTGGAGCAGGCACGTTGCACTGGCGCCACCCTTCACATGACACATCACGTGAGGGGTGGCACAGGTGCCATCGCGGCATTTTCAGAGTGTGCCGCTGGCTTCCTGTTAATTGGAATCATAGGAGGGAAACCGGCGGCGGGCCCACTGTGTCTGTCCAAACCAGGCGGGCCCCTACCGACCCGCGGGCCCTCGGGCAGTGCCCGAGTGCCCGATAGGTCAGTCCGCCCCTGCTCTCTCCTATTATTCAGCGTTTTTAACATGTATGTTTATTTGTTATTCTGCCTCCCCATTGTACAGCGCTACATAACTTGTTAGCTCTTTATAAAAACTTGTACCTGTAATGAATTCACCGTATTTTCAGCAAAGTGTAATCGCCAAAGTGAGCCGAAATGCAGTGAAACATAAGTCTTTGTGACTGTAAGCTCCTATGAGCAGGGCCCTCTACACCTCTTGTTTCCATTTTACGTCCGTTTATTTGTATATCTACAGGCTTGTCAAGTCACACAATCTCCTTGTCTAACACACAGTCAGTGTTCTCAAACCCCCTAGGATGGCTCCCGGGTTTTTCGGAGGCCTGAGCGAAAATGCACCTCTAGTGCCTTTTTAATGCTGCTCGCAGTGCTTATACAATATGGTTAAAAACAGGGCTTTTAAATCTCATACACAAGTGCTGCCTGCAGCGCATCTGTATGAGCAGGGCTGGTGCAACTATTTTTGTGTACACAGGTGAAGATGTACCCCCCTCCCAATTCCGTTAAGAGCAAATCAGCATCCCCTCGTAGCGATTCATTATAACAATCACAGAGCTCCACACTAATGTGCATTGTGTATGAGCATATCACATGGCTCCACAGCAATAAAACTCACAGTAATGTGCAGTGTGTGTATTTTGTTCTTAATTTCCTTAGCTCATGTTTGTAACTGAAAGGGAATTTTAGGGTCAAAATGGTGTGGGGAACACTCGAGAGACCAGGCAAACCAATGCCGCTTTCAGAGCCTACCCAAACCAGATCACCAGCGAGCAACCTCTCCAGTAAGTGTCCTTGGCAAGACACCTAACGGTACAGACTCGCCACCCAGGACATACTTGAAAACAAGAGAAATCTTAATGTATCCTTCCTGGTAAAATCCTTTTCTCAAAAAAAAACCAAAAAAAACCCTGGAGAATGGTCAGCTCAATCTGACTGATGACTCTTCCGCTTTCCTACCCACCATATTTGGAAGGCTAAATCTGCCCGATTGAGGGCAAACTTACAATGGCCATTTAAAAGACATTAAATGGTAACAATGGCTATAGTGTCCTTTAAATAATTTTTATATAGGTGCGCACCCTAATAAAATGGGCTGTCTGCTAGTGCTCTCATGCATACTTGGGGCCAGCCATCAGGGCACATGAAAGGCATTATATGTTTAGAAGCCTGATCAGGTACGTAGACTCTGGAGCTGCCTCACTGGATCCTCAGCCTGTCTCCACTATCTGACATTCTTATAAAGAATAAACAGCCTGAGTTATAGAATATATCAAACTCAGGGGTAAGTAAAAGGGACATGAGGATTTCAGTGCCAAAATGGTTACCATTGCATGATATATAAATGCATGTTGACTGTCTTGAAATTACCAGCTCTGCGGTATTTGAGGATACTGACAGACAGCAGACTGGGTCATGCTCTGGTTCGTGCATGCCAGGAACCATTTGGCGTCTTACCCAGTTCAGTTGACTGTGGAATCTCTTTCCTTTATTGTCTCATGCTTTATTAGTATTCCTTGTTCTTGCATGAGGTTATTCACAGTTCATTTAACCCTTTCCACGTTTACACGAGGGAACAGCTGCCAATCAAAGCCAGAGATGTTCATAGTCTGCGGTTATGTGTGTTCTTGCAATCATTTTAATTTGTAGTTATATTTGTATTTGATTATTTATATGCATTGCTTGAAAAGAACAATGAAATACATTTCAGTGCTAATTTTTTTTTGACAATAGTTCTGACTGTTCCTTCTTTCTTACATCGTCATCCCCTTGCACGATGACGTACTGTATGTGTGCCCTTAGGAGGTCCCACAGCATAGTCTCCCTTCCAGGAAGGCACTCCTCACTGCAGAGATGCAACGACAATCGGCAGCTCCTCCTCATACAGTGGAGACATACGAGGACTTCCCCTACTACATAACATCTGCAGCAAAGGGATTAATTTACTTGTTAAGATCTTTGCTTATTTATATAGCTTTTATTGCTCCCTATCAGACAATATTCATATATCTCAAATTCATATATTTACATATACGTGTGTATAGCTATATAGTTACAATATACAGATTCCCTTGTTCACTGTGTGGCATACCAATGGACTTTCCAAGTGAGATGTTATGACCACTTATGCTCATATCACCTGTGCTGTGCTTCAGCTATCTGGAAAACCTGACCTGTTGGGGGTACTTGAGGACCGCGGTTGGGAACCACTGTGCTAGAGGAATGGAGTGTTAACTGCTGATACATTTTTAGCATTGAACTCTACTAACCCGGTGAAAAAACTCAACTATGGAATGCCTGACGTTCCTTTAATTTTAAGAGTGTCGATTTTGGCTTATTTCAGTGTAACATCCCTAAATAGACAAGTTACCATGCTAAGCCACCAAAGTGAGCTAAAAGTGACCAAAGAAAATCCACCATTGTTGAACTAAAATGTCACTTAGTGAACCGACCCTTGTTTTTTATCTGATGTCCAATGTAGATTTTGTCTTTTATATTGGCCACACTTGATTGTTGTACTGTCCAGTTTTGATTCATTATTTATTGTCTGTGACACTTACCAGTTATACTAAATCAATGAAGCCAATAAATAAGTTTACAATCACAAATACCTTTATAAACTTTTATAAAGTTACTCCTCAGCCACTCAGCAAATTATCTGTCACTGACTTGCCATGTTAACTGACTAGTCAGTCTGGTATCTTCAGCAACTGTAGGTGCAGGACCCCCCAAGTAATCTACTGTAAGTAAAGGGAACCTTATTTCCATTAATT
The DNA here is from genome assembly GCA_009667805.1 of Leptobrachium leishanense. Classification (NCBI taxonomy): domain Eukaryota; kingdom Metazoa; phylum Chordata; class Amphibia; order Anura; family Megophryidae; genus Leptobrachium; species Leptobrachium leishanense. The sequence goes on along the minus strand of CM019064.1, from coordinate 229,662,288 downwards.
CATGATATTATCTAATAGCCATTCACTTGTGGGTGGAATTCCTCATACAACGCTCTTTGCTGATTTGAAATGTTGGTCAACAAAATGTTGGAGTGTGGTCAAGGGAAGATCATGGTCTGCTGAAATATATAAGGTGAACCTCCACTAGATTACAATCCTAGATTTCAGGGAAAGAGACTCCCGATTGGCTCTACAGCAACTGAAGGAAACCAAGAAGAGGCTCAGCTAAACGTTTCCCGGAAAAAAATAGTATGGAAATCAAAAGCAACGTTTTAATTTTTGTTATACACTTGTACATATTTAAAGGAATGCTGTAGCCAGAATGGCCACCTAAATTTATTTAAGTGGTCAATCGGAGAGGAAGTTTTCCTCTCCTTTTCTGATTCCACTTCTGTCCGTAACTTCGGTCACAGCTCTTCGAAACAAAGCTGTTAACGCTGCCTTCCTTGAGAGCCGGTGTACAGCCTTTTGTTTTTCTGTATCACCCATGGTCCAAAATCAATGTCAGTCTGCATTTGCTCTCTGTTCACAGCGCTGCACAATTAGAGAGAAGCAATGCTTCTGTATGAGAAGCTTATCATTGGACAATAGGTTTCCACCAACTTTTTGCAGCTGGATGTCTGTGGTGCACAAATGAAGAGGAAGAAATAACGTAGGAATAAATTAAGGTTCTTATACTACCTTTTAAGTTTAAAAAACAGGGTTTTAAATATATACATTTTAAAACTTTGATCATGGTGATAATGCTGGACTATTGCCAAATCAATTGTGTTTTCCAATAGTATTCAGGTAGTACAATATATGTTTAATAGGGTGCCTTCGACATTTAAAGCAGCTTGTGTACAAAGGTCACCCTAAATTATTATCATCATTTATATAGCGCCAACAGCTTCCACGAGCTTACATTCTAGAAGGGATTGGGGTGGAGGAAGACAAGGGGAGGTTTATTGGTTGTCAGTATTAGTGCCCGTGGTTCAGGAATGGTGGGGCCATGGAAGTGGCCTCAATCTGTCACAATCCCCAGCAGAATGCGGTATATGATCCTCGCATGCAGCACAACTATCCTCTTCCTCCGATCCTTAGGAGTGGTCGGTCAATATATAGCCCTATGCTTGGTAAATGTTTCAGCCAAGTGCGGTAAATGTTTCAGCCAAGAGCGGAAAACTAAGCGAAACCATTGGTCAAAATACCAGAGAATGTCAGGAAGCCAAATGCAAAGGGTCCATACGCCAGAGAATGTCAGAAAGCCATTTGCCAGGGGTCAGTACGCCAGAGAATATCAGGAAGCCGTTTGCCAAGGGTCACTTTGCCAGAGAAAATCACAAAAACAATAGGTAGCGCTAAGGGGTTGAGAAACCACGTTAGGGCAATGCGTGTATGCATTGCCTGTGGTTTTAAACCCGGTGGTGCTTCGTCATCGCTTTCGGCTCCGCCCCTTGCATCTCACGTGGCCGATGCGGTTCCCCTCTTCACTCGGCGCCCGGCCAGCGAGGACGACACTGCCGGGCGCCGGGGAACACCGCAGAACGTGACACAATCAAGATGTGAGCAGAGGAATGAGTTGCATCAGTAATGTTGTACGTTAATCTGAAGAGATGGGTTTTGAGGAATTTCTTGAAGGCCTGAAGATCAGGGGAGAGTTTGATAGTGCAAGGTAAGTCATTCCACAGGGCCAGAGCTGCCCTTGAGAAGTCTTGGAGGTGAAAGTTGGCAATACAGGTGTAGACAGAAAACAGGTGTAGACAGAAGACCGGTTGATGTCGCCCGCTGAACGGAGTTGTGTTGATGGGAGTTAGACCTGTATATTGCACCTGCATTGTTTGTATAGAGATAGAAAGAATGTATTAAGAGAATTGACTCAATAATAATAATAATTCTTTTTAAATACATTCATTAAGTCCTTCACCTTGAATTTAAAAGACCCATTTTGACTGTGCTGTTCGGTATAATTTTCATTAAAGGCCATTGCAATTTACTAAATGCTAGCCTCAAACTCAAAAAAAAGGAATTGTTTTATCTTCTTTGTTCTGAGGAGAGGTATGGTCTATGTCACCATCGTTCACTGAATCTTCTCTGTGGATAATCATTTTAATAAAATGCAATTATCAGACTAATTAGCTTCTTTGCCTGTTTGGCTGCTCTTGTGTGTCCTCCTTTCTCTAAGGGCAGCAAGTCAAAGGATCAATATGTCATCTTTGTAGGATTTGGGAAAAAAAAGTTGTTTGTGAAATGCTCTAATATGCCCTGTAGAAGTCGCGAACTTATAGTTGGAAACGTCTCATCCAATACCTTCTTTATTCTAAATGTCAAAGGCAGTGTAAAATGTATTTTTAAAATGTGTTTTGTATGGTTTGTACTCATTCTTGAAATGGTTAGAAGGCCTGAGAGACCATTGTCCTTTGAGTAACTTTAGGGGGCTTTCAAAGTGCTAAGTGACCAAAAGGCGACATTGAAAGACTGAGCTCTCATTGTTCTTGTGCGCCACTGTAAAATCTGATTTGAAATTAGGACCTTGAGGCATCTCTTTTCAATGGTCTGTTTTTATTTTCTGGCAGCATTTTAATCACTCGTAAGTTCAAAATGGCTGACGAGTATAATGCACTACTCTGTGCTCGAAATGCGTATATACAGGAGGTCATTTAACTGATTCCTATGATGCATCTTTGTCATGTGCTTAACATTGCATTTATTTCCTTCCTAACGAGAATTGCTCCATCTATGGAGCCAGTATTTCATGCTGAATAATTTCTCCTAACATCTTGTTATGAGGATTTTTTTTTTCGTTATAACATATTAGTGCATAAAACTGATAATGAACTTTTTAATCATTTAATATTTGTGTCTTCATCAACCATTATGTTTCCAGTCATTGCTCTTTGTAAATAGAATGGAATGTGAGGGAGGATACTTACTAGAAAGTCAGTGAGCAGAAAGCATTACTTGAAATCGCTCATAGTTCAATGCATTTTTTTATTACTTTTTCTTCAGATGCTTTAATCTATTTTATATATGGAGACAGTTTTCTTGCTATAGATCATAACCTTATTAAGCTGTTTCTCATTAAAACGAACTGTCCCATGGTTTTAATGTATATGAATAAAAGCTATTTTTTTTTAAAGATTTTATTTTGTTTAGAGATTTGTATAGAAATATGTTAACTCTTATCTAAGTGTGCATTCTCATTTTTGTCTACTAAGTAAGCTTAGTGCATAGGGTCAGCTAATTTAGAAGCCTAAAGGGTTATTCGCTAACCACCATATTTACCGTTGTTTCAACAACAATGAACTTCGATGATTCCCAGAGGGAAATTGAAACAGCAGCAGTAGAAAATTCATATATAATGCTCTTCCTGACACTATTTGAACTTCCTTTTATAAAATGTTGATGTTAATCAGGGTTACAGCAACTGCAAACGATGTGGCTTATGAATAACCCCTATAGTCATTGTTAGATGCTAAATATAGAAACATAGAATATGTCGGCAGACAAGAACCTTTCGGCCCATCTAGTTATATGGATACTTTACCTGGATTTATCTTTTGTTTAGGATAGCCTTATGCCTATCCCATGCTTGCTTAAATTCAATTACTGTTTTGGCCTCTACCACTTCAACTGGAAGGCTGTTCCATGTATCCACCACCCTCTCAGTAAAATGATGCTTTCTGATGTTACTTTTTAAACCTTTGCCCCTCTAATCTAAGACTATGTCCTCTTGTTTTGCTACTTTATTTCCTTTTAAATATACGCCCTTCCTCTACCTTGTGGATTCCCTTTCAATATTTAAATGTAAATGAATCAACTGTAGTACCAAAGCCTCATTAGACAGAACAGTTTGCATTGAGGACAACAATGTTGTATACTCATGGAGCCTTTTCCAACACCAAATGACAGGCCACCATAGCTGTCCCTGGAAAACAGAACATTTTCATCTTATATTGTTTGTATAAATTTCTATAATAACCTGTGATATGTTGGGTTGTAATTTAATTAAATCAGGATAAATTTGCTAATTAAAATCACACTTTACGTTTTCGGTCTAAAGTGTTTTTCTTTTTGGCAAGGAGGATGCACAACATTCTAAAAGAATCCGAAAAACCTTTTCCTGCTTCTGTTATAGTGGAAATCTGTTGTTAGATATTGTTCAAGATATAGTGAAAAACACTCGTTACAAATATTGTTTCTGACTGATTTATGAGAATATTCTTGTAAAGTTATTGTTATAATATTCTCAGGGGCCTCCTATTTAATTTGTCTTATTTCCAAATTCCCAGATGGGCTAATTTTACATGGTGCCGATATGGCGTTAAGATATATTCACTTCTTTAAAAGCAAAATCCGTTAACACCAGCTTTTGAGAGTTACTATTTCTTTCTGAAATACTGGCTCCAAGAGAGAAGAATGAACTGCATTGGAAGAGCTTGTTCTTGTAATTCTGGCCGCAAATTAACGGCTCCTAAATGAAGTAGAGGAGCTGTTTATATACAGTAAGGAGCCGCAATGACCAAGCCGCAAGCAAAGCTTTCTGTAGGGTCGGAATTGGAACTACAGCTGTTAAGTTTACAGCCGAGCTGTTATACTTACCATTAATTAAAAGCAAGAGTGGAATAGGGTCCAGGCGGTATTATATAACCAATATGGGAACACTTCCAGGATTCTTGTTTATTAACAACAAAAAGACCAAATGTAAAGCTATGTAGTTATGAATATAATGTACAGAATGTTGTATGGTCCACTACCTTGTCATTCTTTTGTGTGTGTAACTTTTTCCTGACTATTTAACAATCTGTCAGGGTTTTTCAGAGAGCGGTGAAACTCTGGAGAACTTTTGGAGAAGTGAAAATTCTAGGTCAAAATAGCTGATTTGGAAAGTGAGATAAATGGGAGAGGTTTTCTGGTTTTGCTATTTTGACCTAGAATTTTCACTTCTCCAAAAGTTCTTCAGAGTTTCCCCTTTGTCTGAATAACCCGGTGTCATTTGCAAGATTGCATGTACTTTAAGGAACTAAAAGTGTACATTTATTGGTATTTTAGTTCAATCTGCTTAATTGCTGGTTTCCCTTTAAGACAGAATATATATGTATTTTGACTGAGCAGCAGCACTCCAACCTTATGCATGGTCATGAATGGACATTGAGCAGAATCGACAATTGCTTAACAGTATGTGATGGTCAGGGGCTGCAAGCCACAAACTACAGGCACTATTCTACATACCTTGCAGGAAGGTCAAAAGATCTCTCTTACCGCTCTTTCTCATGCAATCTCGTATTCGTTAGAGCCCCATATCGGAGAGTACATGTCACGGTTCCCGGATCCCACCACGCAGTACTTAACACCCAACACTCCACAAAACCCAGAAGCTACCAACAGTGTAGCTGTGAATGATCCCTATCTGTCTGGTCCTTAGAATTGGCCAGGAAAACTAGCTAGACAGAAAAGGGTTAACAATACAGAGAGGAGTCAGCCGAGCCAGAATCAGGAATACAGAGTTCAGAATGGTCAAATGGAATAGCCGGGTCAGTATCAGAGCAGTAGCGTAGTACAAGCAAATAGTCTAGGGCAACAGAAGGCAGAATGGTCAGAACACAAGCAGAGGTCAGTAACAGGTTAAATCAATATAGCAGTCAGGTACAAGGAGCTCAGGATGGATAACCACGATCTGGCAACTTCTGAAACTATACTGAGGGTTTTTAAAGACCTTCAGACCACGCCCCCCACTCAAGCCACACCTCATGCAATCACCTCCCTGCCTGTCTCCATTTAAACCAAGCAGTGGTCAGCGAGCAGCATCAGACTTGCTGTCCTCAAGCACACAGGTAGGGCTGGAAGCCCCCATCGTTACAGTACCCCCCACTCCACGAGCAGACGCCGGATGCTCAAAAGAGGACAACAAGAAAAAAGTCAATGGGTCTTGTAGGCACGTAGAGCCCTCGCGTACACCAGTCACCAAAGTCCCCTGAGGTCCCAATCAGAGTCGTCATCCTCCTCAAGACGCCCCCGTCTATGAGGGTGGGAGCCAAAACTGGGTCCAGGTTTGAAGACACTGGCACCAGTCCTTTTGCGTCTCCTACCCCTGGTACAGGACGCGTAATGGACAGCAGTGTCCTCTCTGCACTGCGGCAACACGAACACGGCCCCAGTGGTACGGATCTGCGGGTCAGTGACCCCGGCACGGCTCTGCTGCGACTTGACTGGAACCACTGGGCTCGAAGACACCGGGACAGCTGGGCTCGGTGGGGCAGCGCCCTTGGTGTGGACCGGTTGGGTAGCACCCTTGGCCAGGACAGGAGGGGCAGCGCCTTTAGCACGACTCTGTGGTGACTCGGACATGGCTTGGCAGCAGCCACCGGCTCGGGTGAGCGTGGCTTGGCAGCAGCCACCGGCTCGGGTGAGCGTGGCTTGGCAGCAGCCACCGGCTCGGGTGAGCGTGGCTTGGCAGCAGCCACCGGCTCGGGTGAGCGTGGCTTGGCAGCAGCCACCGGCTCGGGTGAGCGTGGCTTGGCAGCAGCCACCGGCTCGGGTGAGCGTGGCTTGGCAGCAGCCACCGGCTCGGGTGAGCGTGGCTTGGCAGCAGCCACCGGCTCGGGTGAGCGTGGCTTGGCAGCAGCCACCGGCTCGGGTGAGCGTGGCTTGGCAGCAGCCACCGGCTCGGGTGAGCGTGGCTGGCAGCAGCCACCGGCTCGGGTGAGCGTGGCTTGGCAGCAGCCACCGGCTCGGGTGAGCGTGGCTTGGCAGCAGCCACCGGCTCGGGTGAGCGTGGCTTGGCAGCAGCCACCGGCTCGGGTGAGCGTGGCTTGGCAGCAGCCACCGGCTCGGGTGAGCGTGGCTTGGCAGCTGCCACCGGCTCGGGTGAGCGTGGCTTGCCAGCTACCGGCTCGGGTGAGCGTGGCTTGCCAGCTACCGGCTCGGGTGAGCGTGGCTTGCCAGCTACCGGCTCGGGTGAGCGTGGCTTGCCAGCTACCGGCTCGGGTGAGCGTGGCTTGCCAGCTACCGGCTCGGGTGAGCGTGGCTTGCCAGCTACCGGCTCGGGTGAGCGTGGCTTGCCAGCTACCGGCTCGGGTGAGCGTGGCTGGGCAGCTACCGGCTCGGGTGAGCGTGGCTGGGCAGCTACCGGCTCGGGTGAGCGTGGCTGGGCAGCTACCGGCTCGGGTGAGCGTGGCTGGGCAGCTACCGGCTCGGGTGAGCGTGGCTGGGCAGCTACCGGCTCTGCAACAATCTTGATCTCACAGTGCTTTGCAACCACCTTGGCTTGGCACTGTGGAGCGGTGACCCCGGCTTGGCACTGTCTCTTGAACTGCTGTGCAGTGGACTGGCTCTCAAACTGGTTAACGGTGGACCAGATCTCGCACTGTGAGGCAGTGGACTTGATTTGTTCGTGCTGCAGGACAGCACTCTTGACTGGAACTGCTAGCTTAGGCACAGTAGACATGGACAGGACTTGAAGCTGACAAACAGCAGACTCAGATTCTTTGTGCTGCTGAGCAGCCACCTTAGATTGTTCATGCTGCAGGGCAGCACTCTTGACTTCCCACTGCTGGGCATTACACCTGGTCTCTCCCTGTTGGGCAGTGGATTTTGGACATCCTGCGACGTGCAGGGCAGTGGACTCTGGGGCCTGGTAAGGCTGGAACATGGAGGGTAACTTCTGGGGGCGCAATTGACAGTCCATTCTTTTATGCAGGAAAGAACCGCAATAAAAGCATAAGCCCTGAGTCTTCCTCCATACCCTTTCCTCCAGGGTCAGGGGTCCTCTGGAACCTTTAACTGGAACAGGCTCCTTTGGGAAGACGTCCCTAGGAGGTTGCAGCAAACTTGCATACAGGATATCCAGGTGCTGAGTAATGAGCTTGTTAGCCCCTCTCAGGATCTCCAGCACCTCTAGAATTACTGCTCGCTCACTACGTACTGGCTGCCTCATTATGTGTACCTGGGATGTCTGAACGACAGGGGCACAGGTATAGCAGGCGGGGGTGCAACCCCAACTGGTTCCAGGTGTGCAGTACGATTCAGGATAGTTTGTAAGGCAATGGCAAACTGATCCATCCTATGATCCTGCTCATCCTGTCTGGATACAAAGGTAGCCAAGTGCTGTGTTAAATCTGCGGGACCCATATTGGCCAGATCGTAATGTCACGGTTCCCGGATCCCACCACGCAGTACTTAACACCCAACACTCCACAAAACCCAGAAGCTACCAACAGTGTAGCTGTGAATGATCCCTATCTGTCTGGTCCTTAGAATTGGCCAGGAAAACTAGCTAGACAGAAAAGGGTTAACAATACAGAGAGGAGTCAGCCGAGCCAGAATCAGGAATACAGAGTTCAGAATGGTCAAATGGAATAGCCGGGTCAGTATCAGAGCAGTAGCGTAGTACAAGCAAATAGTCTAGGGCAACAGAAGGCAGAATGGTCAGAACACAAGCAGAGGTCAGTAACAGGTTAAATCAATATAGCAGTCAGGTACAAGGAGCTCAGGATGGATAACCACGATCTGGCAACTTCTGAAACTATACTGAGGGTTTTTAAAGACCTTCAGACCACGCCCCCCACTCAAGCCACACCTCATGCAATCACCTCCCTGCCTGTCTCCATTTAAACCAAGCAGTGGTCAGCGAGCAGCATCAGACTTGCTGTCCTCAAGCACACAGGTAGGGCTGGAAGCCCCCATCGTTACAGTACAGTGCACAAGGTCTGCATCTTGATCTCTTCCCTTTCACCCCAGCTCTCCTATGGCCCGGCTCCAGTTGACTCTATATCATAACGAATTAATAGGTATTTGAGAAAATTGGGGAAGCTCTAACCAAAGTAATCTGTAAGTGACATATTCTATCATATTTTTAAGTGCGATATCTATTTACCTAATTTTAAAGCCTGGATGAGTCTCCATGTGAGAGCATTGTCCCTCAACAAAAACGAAAATTGGTCGGTATCACAGCCAAGATATTTTTATTCCCCACCCTTCTCAGATTTATCTCTTGAGAAATGCAAGTTTCTCGTAAATAAGTCTGTCTTTGTTGTGAATACAAGTCTGGGCTAAAGATTCTTGTGCTTTTTACATGATCACGAAATGTATCAAAGGTCATCAGTTGTCTCTTTCTGAAATACAAGACTCTCTGTGCTCCAAACCCATGCCTCATTTTCATTCTATCCCATGTCATGCAGCATATTTTTAGATACGGCTTCCAAATGTAACATCTATGAATAACTTTTTTCATAATAGCAAACATGGTGGGAAAGTCTTCAGCCAAAACAGGAGCACAGCAAAAGGTTAATAAAGTCTATTGCTTCTCATCCAGCATTTCATTCACATAAGAAATGTTGACGTGTGGGTGTCGACACAATGTGGGAAACAGTTTTCATTGAAGCATCGGAATATTTTGGGTGGAAGTGAAGACTCACAAATAATCATTTCTGTAACTCTTGAAAAATGGAATAAACCAGCCATTCTCTTCACACACTGAGGGGCTATTGTTGTGACCCATTTGCTGGGTATTATAGAAATATTCCAAACTTGACAGATTTGTATCCTAAACCTTTGTTCCTCCAACACATACACTACAGTTTATACAGCAAAGCCCACATAACCCTTTCTCTCCTGGAAAATGGCATTAATCAGTTATGCAATGAAATAATCTCAGCATAGTGACTCTGTGAGTGAATAGAGATTCCAGTTAACAATTGTGGGAGTTTAATGAAGAAAGTGTTAAGCAGTTGTGATACTACACAGAACTAATATATGATTAAAATCTAAAATTTACATTAAATCCAAAATTGGTAGTGAATATTTAGTTTTTTCTGAACCTGAAAGAGTAATAGGATTTTTTTTTGTTTGTGAAGACTTTTTCTGTAGGAAAAGGAGTAACAACTCAAGGAATGTGAAAATTAAGCTCCACATTTATTTATGTTTTACAGAGTACACTTGGAAATTTGATTAGCAACATTCACTCAGTCTACCAAATTAAAATTGGAAGTAGATATAATAAAAATACAAAATGTTAAAATACATAAAGCAATCCCAATGGTTCATATTGGTCATTGACTTTCAAAGGCCATCTCTGGTATATTTATAAGTTAAATAACCAGTATATCAGGATCTAGCTCAGCAAATTGTGAATTTTGAATAGTAGATTCAATAGATCTAATAATAAACGTATACACAATACATTGATATATTAAACAAGACAGAACGTATTCCATCGAGTGGTGTCAATCAAGGCAGCAGAGAATCTAGGTATTGTAGCTCTACAAGAACATTTATTGACTTGCCCACTGATTGAGAAATGTGACCAATGTGTTTACATCTCTACATGTTCTGGGGTTGGCAGGTGTGACCTTCATGATTCACAACCTAAATTTTGAGACATAGTAATATTTTACACCTTTTTGAGCCCTGAATGTATGAAACCCCTTTTTGACATTCAAATTTTTTCATACCATTTGCAAATACATGACTTTTTTTCTTGTTTTACATGTCTTGTTAGTGTTTCATTATAATTGCTGTTGTTTATGTTGAGGATGATTTAGTTTTCAGATGATTTTTTTAGAACCTACCACCAATGTAGTGCTATTATCTCTTTCGCCCAGGGGCATATTGGGGGGGGGGGCACAGGGGCGGTTGCCCTGGGTGCAAAATTCTTAGGGGAGCAAATTTCAAAAGATAATGATTTGCATTATAAACGACTACCGCCAGGACTTTTTTGCTGCCGGTAAGCCTTGCACTGATTGCAGACTTCTCTGGCAGGGGGCTGAAATCTTGGCTATCAGCCCCCACATGCGGGACCTATCCCCGCCCACTCATGTCATCGCACATGAGCGTGATGAAGTCAGATGTGGGGGGCTGGAAATTTCCTATGGAAGAGATACAGGGGTCCTTTGGACTCATAGAAGCTTGCGGGTCATTTGAGGTATCATTGGAAAGGTCCAGCACATAGCCTTTCCAATGATACCAAACATGACCAGGGTTAATGAAAGAAAAAAAAATCCTTTTTAGTTAATGCAGCACCGTTGTTCACTTTTCAATTAAAACTGAACAATGATGCTGGCCTGTGGAGCTCTGTGATACGCTCATACACGGCGCACATTATTTCGAGTGTTATTGCTGTGGATTCTGTGCACTCATGCACACCACACATTGCTGTGACTTTTATTGCTGTGGAGCTCTATGATAAGCATGGGTGTGTTTTGGTGGGAATATTTTGAGGGGGCAGCAGCATTTCATCTTTGGACCCAGACAACACATTGTCATGGCCTGGGCCTGGCTCTATTCATTGGCAGTACACTGGCGTGTGCACTCTATTAGCTTCCTGTGAAAGTACGCCATCTTTTCTGCTCACTGCCTGACGCTTTATGACTATTCATGCTGAGTACTGCCACTTTTTTCCTAGAAAAAAGGCACGGATTACCACGCTGGGATTAGAGACTGAACTCGCCTGCTGGCTTCCCCAATATGCCAGTGGGTGGGTCCCCTGAACTGATTGTGGCTGGCTTTTCTGTCTCGCAGTCCGGGCTCCCTAATATTATTGTTTGGCTGTCTTTGCTCTCTCTCAGACCGCAGTCGAGCTGCGGGACTGAGCAGAATGGGGCTTTCATGGTCCGCTCCCACCCCCTCCTAGCGCTTTCTCACACACAACGCAGCGCTGGGAGAGATTCTTGTACTTGGGGTCTGGCGAACAGGATGCTCATCTCAATAGTCTTCTTTTCTGTGCGGCCTCCCTAGAGTGCAGAAAGAAAGTGACATGATGTCACTTCATCCCATCGTTGGAAGCTGTGCAGGAGGAAAGGAAGGCTATAGACACGAGCATGCAGTGCACAAGACCCCAGGTATGCGCATAAGAAATGATAGGGAGTGGTGTGTAAATGTCACGTCCCCCCACAGGACTCCACCAACCTCAGAACCCACCTGGTGCCACTCCGCAGTCTCGGCTGATGTTCACGGCAGTTTCCTTGGCTCGTGGCTCTCCTTTGTGCGGCCCGGATGATGTAATCCAAGATGGCGTACGGGGCAGGGAATCCCCTATGATGCATCAGGGGGCGTGGAGGATTCCTTTACTGCCAGATTCTAAGATCGGTTCTGGGGACGACTCCCGTCCCAGGTGGGGGCCAATGAGAAGGCAAGACCCTACCGTCTGTGCGGGTCGTGACTACCTCACCTGCCAATCAATGCTCCGCTGCTCATTTCAATAGTGCCACAATATTGCTTCACCTCCAAGTGCTAGTACGTACATCATCTTTACTATTTTGTTATCTCGTGTACCAATCTGAGACTGTTAATTGTTATTTATTGCTCGCTTTCTGCCCCAACCCTGCTTTACCTCGATTCCCCCTTAACTGTACCTCGCTTTTGGACTTCTGCACCTGGTTCCCTCCTCCCCAACCCTGACAATAAGGGGGGCGTGAAAATTAGGGGAAATGGGGGAAAATATTTGGGAATGGGTATATAATATATAGGGAGTGAATCGTGAATCATTTTATGTACAATAAACATAGGTGTAATGGACTTGACATTAGGGATGAGCTGTTCGGTTCGATCAGTTCGGAGTTCGACTCGAACATTGGCAGTTCGAAAGTTCGCGAACTTCGAACTTTTTGGCGTGTTCGGTTCGAGTTAGAAAAAAAAAATTGAATAAAGTATAAAAAATGCTTAAAAAATACTAAAAAATCTAGAAATAAAGAGACTCTTTACTGCAGAATATTATAAGCAACGGTTTATTAGATATTGAATTAAAAAACTACCTAATGTCTAGGTGCAAAGATTCTCACCTCTAAATGACCTGTGCTCTCAAGCGGCGTAAATAACAGGTGTTTAATTAGTGTTTGGAAATAACATGTGCTTCTAATAATTAGTCTGGTCTCATGAATTTGATACATATTTGATACATTGCCTGCAGACTGGGTGTGGCCTGCACATGTATGAACAAACACTGTGCTTGTTCTGAATTCTAAGAAGAGTTCATTTCTACTATATGATCCTCTGATATGCTGTTTAACCCCCTAAGGGCCAGGGCTCTGTAAAGCCAATCATTAATGATGTAGATGTTACGTCATTTGTCATCAAGGGCTTAATAAAATCTTTATCACACTCCTTAGACTTAAACGTAATATTCCAGTATTAGTATGTCATGAACCTCTCCCGAAGGGCCTATGTGAGCATACAATTATTATTGTGTTAGAAATGTCTATCATAAAGCGTACAAGCTGAGTCCCTAGAGTCTCTGACTATCCATTGTCATATATACCTTGCTTTAATACATGTAATACATTCCCTCATCTAATAGGATAGTAGCCAGTCCCTGTGCATTTTAACCCCTTAAGGGTGGCTAGGTGTTGTGTGTGGGTCTCTGATGGAGATGTTTTTTATACATCCTACAAATCTGCCACTTCACGGGCAGGTTATGGCGACCTCCTAGGCACAGTATTTGAAGGAATTTTTTGTTTTTATTTTTAACCCTTATTTTATGGAAAACTCACTGTTCCTTTAAAAACATCTTTTTTTAAAACGTTTTGACCTTGTTTCCTGTCCCCCAGGGCACTACCCGGACCCCCATACACCTTTTATGGCAAATATCTTGCGCCCTCTTGGAGGGCACTCTAAAAATCAAACTTTTGAGTCCCATTGAGTTCGGTTCGAATTCGAACTTTTGAAATTGTTCGAGTTCGAATGCGAACCGAACACGGGGGTGTTCACCTCATCCCTACTTGACATTATAAAAATTTGCTAAAGTTAAAAGCAGGAGATTTTTAATAAATTTGGGTATACTAGAATTAATTTAAAAAAAAAAGAGATTTATCTCAGTATTTTGTTAAGATACAATGTAGTGGTGGAAGGGAATCAGGGCATGCTAACGTGTCCACAGGTTGGGGGGGCACAATACTTGCCTTGCCCTGCACTAACAACCCACGCTACGCCACTGCTTTCGTGTACATATATTGCCAGTTGAAAGTGAGCAGGACGCATGAACATTACAATTCCATGGATTATTTGGGGCAAATCTGAGGGGTCTCACATGTGGAGTTTGGGTAAACCACCATGCCTTTTTGGTTCCCTGTGTATGCCCTCTGTGTTGTTTAAAAGTATAGACATGAAGATTTAAGGGGTTATTCACAAAGCTCTGAAATTTCAGTGCTAAGCACTTTAGTGATTCCCTTTCCATTTGAACTCCGGATGTCCCCTTGCAGCCAATGACACGTGCCGCACGTCAGCTGCGTAGACAGACCAGTGGAGGTGCCCATCACAGCAGCCTGGAAGTAAGACGTACTAGTAATCCACCCGGCGGTAAGGGGTTTAAAAATAATTTTACAAAAAGCCCTTTAACAAAAATGGGAAACAAAAATTTTGTCAAAAGGATACAAAAAATACAAAAAGGTGTTCAAAAAAATAAATAAAAAGACTTCTTGCTGAAAATAATAAACTTTAAAATAAATAGATAAGAGGCGGAGCTTGCATGGCCATGAGATAAGACGTGCCCTGTGATCTCTCCCGTTACTCCCGCTCTTTAAAGCCGAATACCGGACGAATATCCCCCGCATTTCCTGCTCAGCCAGCACAGGAGTGCCCCTACACCCCCTGAGAATGGGGAATAAAAAAAAAAAAGGAATCCGAGGTCCCAGTGGCGCCGATTTTCACGCCCCGCCGCATGGAGGTGCAGGCCCAAGATGGCGCCGGCGGGGACCCGCCGGAGGAGGTAGGAGATGCTTTCCAGGCAGGGGCCCTAGCCACCAGGGACGATATCGCGGCAAGAGGGGCAAAAATCTCAGCCTCCCAAACGTTTCTGGCAGCGGAAATGGACCGTAATTTTCGGGCCTTAACGGCAGATTTGCAGACCATAGGGGGACGCACCGCGGACCTGGAGGACCGCACTGACGCTATAGCATCCCACAATAATACGCTGGTGGACACTATCTATACTATGGCGGCGAATATCGGCCGTCTGGAGGCGCAGGTGGAAGACCTCGTGAATCGCAGCCGCCGCCACAACATACGCCTCCGGGGGCTCCCAGACTCGGTCCCCCACGACCAACTGACGGCGACCGTGGAGGGCATATTTAAAAAACTGTTGCCGGATCTACCCCCCTCCCGCCTCCTCATGGACCGGACTCACAGGGCCTTCGGGCCGCGACCCCCCCGGGAGGAAACTTTCGGGACGTAATAATCAGGTTCCATTATTATCATACCAAGGAGGCACTCCTAAAGGAGAGTAGATCAGTTCATTTGTCATATGAGGATAACCCACTTTCTCTTTTGCCCGATATGGCCCCCTCTACCCTGGCCAAGCGACGAGAATGGCGCCCTGTAACAGAGGTTCTGAGAGCTGGAAAGATCAAGTATACTTGGGGCTTCCCGTTATGCCTTGTAGTTTACAAAGAGGGCCAAGCCTTCACCTGCTCCAGGATACAAGATGCCCCCAAGCTGCTACACTCTCTTCAACTGCCGGTACCAGAGGATCTCCCAGCCACCCCGGGCCAGTATATGCTTGAAAACTTACCGCTAGAATGGAAGAAGGCGCCGGGATGAGAAGGCCGGGCAGGCTCACTAACCCCTCCATCATCTCTCTGACTTCCCCAATGCTGGCTGCCATCGGCTGAGGTCTCGGCTTCGCCGACCGATGGGGAGGATGTGTAATGTATTGTATTTTTAATTCTGTTTTCAACTGGTTCATTCGGTTCGTATATGTTTGGTAACCATTTCATATGTTCGGTTTTTGGGTGTTACCCGGTATGTTTAGTGAGGATCTCTGATAGACATGTTTTTGAACTGGGGAACGGCTCGATTAGGTCCTACGGACAAACTCTTGTCTACTGAGATTCTGGTTGCCATGATTAGCTATAATTCTTTTTTCTTAGCGGGAGGAGGGGGTTGAGATGCTCGAGAGTCATTGTTGGTGACCATGTGCCTTCTCCGTATCTCCCATCTCGACTCTCCGGCTTGTCCTTCGTGTCAAGGTTTTTCTTCTCTTCTTCCTTTCTTTTCTCTCTCACCCCTCGCTGTTCTATCCTCTCTTCTTCTTCCCTGGGGGTGTGGGGTGGGGAGGCCCGCTGGTCCGTGTATCCACCATCCTGCAGTTAAACCATGGCGTCACTGAAGTGCCTCTCCTTAAATGTTAAGGGCCTTAACTCCCCACGCAAGAGGCGCCTCCTCTTCCGCGAATTGCGCAAACAAAAGATTGATATAGCCTTTATACAGGAGACGCGAATCCCCCGTAAGGCCACCTACAGACTGGCTGACGCACGCTACCAGCGGGTCTTCTCTTCTACTGCTTTGCCCAAACGTAATGGTGTCTCTGTCGTCCTGCATAATTCCTGCCCCTTCGAGGTCGAATATGTAGTAGTACAGGGACACTTTGGTACCCACTCTTATGCGCTTGCTTCAGTATATGCTCCTAATTCCCCAGACAAGGACTTTTGGTCCGCGCTCACGGAATTCCTGGGGTCCCGCACCCCAGGCGACTTAATTATTGGGGGTGATTTTAACGCCACACTATGCGCAGCAGTTGACAGATCGGGAACAGGGGCTCCCACGCCACAGGACCAGGCTTTCTCTTCTTTTGCACGAGACATGGGTTTGGTAGATGTCTGGCGGGTGCAACATCCAGGAGAGAGGGACTATACGTTCCTGTCACACCCTCATAAACCTTACTCGCGTATTGATTACTTCCTTGCTTCGCCAAACAGCCTGAAGGTCATTGACGCCTCCTCTATAGGATCTATCACGTGGTCGGACCACGCGGACATACACTTGGGTCTGACGGGTTTGGGGGGCTCGGTTAACAGGAGATGGCGACTAGACCCGATCTTACTAACGCGCCAAGACATTACGGACGGGATAGCCGCGGAACTGACAGACTTTTTTGACTTAAATTCTGGAGAGGAGGTCTCTCCCCCCATGGTTTGGCCGGCCCATATAGCCGTTATCAGAGGCGCTTTCATTAAATATGGGTCACAATATAAGAAACGCAGAAATACCCAGATCCTTGGCCTACAGGCAGACCTGAAAGACAGGGAGAATGACCACAAGGCTTGCCCCTCGGAAGCTTCTTTCTTGGCACTTCAAAACGTACGGCAGGCTTTGAATCAATTACTGGTAGATGACATTGGGTGCTCCATGATATGGACTAGACGCTTATATTTCGAAAGGGGCAACAAAATGGACACTCCCCTGGCTCGCAAACTGCGACCACGACCCTATTCTGCCCCAATCTGCAAGCTAAGGAGCAGAGAGGGAGCGCTGGTGACTTCCCCCTCTGCGATTAATGATGTACTGACCTCCTTTTACAAGGACTTATATAATCATTCCCCTTCCCACACTACTGACAATTAACCCCTTTGTAACGACATTAGAGATTTTTTGTCTTCTCTTAGTTTGCCCACGGTGGAGGGGAAGCAGGCGGAGACCCTGGTAGCACCCTTCTCGGCAGAAGAATTGTCGGAGGTGATAAAAGGAATGAAACCACATAAGGCCCCGGGGCCGGACGGATTTACAATGGCATACTATAAGAAGTTTTCGGCCATTCTGACTCCCCGCCTGCTCCCCCTCTTTCACGCCCTCTTGACCGACGGACACTTCACCCCGGAATCATTATCCGCATCTATAGTGTTGATCCCAAAGCCGGATAGGGACCCTCTACTCCCCGAAAACTACCGCCCTATCTCCCTGCTAAACACAGATGTGAAAATTTTTGCCAAACTTTTATCTAACAGACTTGACCTCCTTTTACCCCGCTTGGTTCATCCGGATCAAGTCGGCTTTATACCGGGCAGACAGGCCTTTGACAATACACGGCGGGCAATTGACCTCTTATGGCATGCATCCTCTTCCCATACGCCCTCACTTTTTCTGTCGCTTGACGCAGAAAAAGCTTTTGACAGGGTGGAGTGGCCCTATCTATTTTTGGTTTTAGAACATTTCGGCTTCCCGGAAAAATTCATAGCAGCAGTCCGCTCCTTGTATGCCTTCCCGACAGCTAGCATAATCTTACCACACGCCCCTCCCACCCCCTTCCAGATATGTAACGGCACTCGCCAGGGTTGCCCTCTGTCACCAGCGCTCTTTGCTCTGATCCTGGAACCTATCCTGCAGGCAATCCGACAGTCGGACGGAGTTAGGGGAATTGGGGTGGGTGACCACACTTACACCGTCTCTGCTTACGCAGATGACATCCTTTTGTCTCTCACAGACCCTACCGGGTCTCTGGAGTCGATGTCCTCCTTGCTGGCGCGTTTCTCGCACCTCTCTGGATATAAAATTAATATGTCCAAATCTGAAGCATTGGCTATATCTATCACGGAGGTTGAGAGTTCGCTCCTTGCGGCAGAACATCGTTTCCGTATCCAGCGCTCCCGACTTAAAAATTTAGGGATATATCTAACACCCCGAACAGAGAACTTATATAAAGCTAATTATACCCCCCTCTTACGCACACTACAAGAAGACCTGGATAGATGGTCTAGACATACGATTTCGTGGCTAGGGCGCATACATTGTGTTAAAATGAATCTACTCCCCAGAATGTTATATCTATTTCAGACCTTACCGATTCCGATTACCTTTTCGATTCTGCTCGTTTCGACCGATTTCTGTTTTGATTCGGTTCGGCTCGACTCGTTTTTCGTGTACATTTTTTTTTCCGAATATCGACCATTTTTCGTATTTTCGTGTCACTTTGCTCGTTTTTTGTATCGACTTTTTGTAATTTCGGAAATTTTCGTTTTTCGGAATTGTACATGTTTTCGGAATATCGACCGTTTTTCGTATTTTCGTGTCACTTTGCTCGTTTTTTGTATCGACTTTTCGTAATTTCGGAAATTTTAGTTTTTCGGAATTCTACAAGGTTTCGGAATATCGACTGTTTTTCGTATTTTCGTGTCACTTTGCTCGTTTTTTGTATCGACTTTTCGTAATTTCGGAAATTTTCGTTTTTTCGGAATGTCTGTTCTCCTCGTTTCAAAGCAATAAATTTCGATTTGACACATTTCAAGTTCATTCGAAAATTCCGAAAATATTTCGTTTCGGCTCGGAAAACTTTTCGGATCTGCCATTTTCGGATCTAAAAATTTTCGGAAATTCGGCTGCATCCGAAAACACGAATCGGGAAAATTCCAAAATTCCGAAACCCGAAACGCACATCCCTACGGGTGATTGCTGGAGACAATGTGGGGCCAAAGGCACGTATTTCCACATGTGGTGGACTGGACATGCCCTGTTATCCACGAGTACTGGTCCAGTATACAAACGTTATTTGAGGAGGTCATGTCCTGCCAGATTCCCCTGACACCGGACCTCTTCCTGCTGGCAAACCCGCTGGCTGACCTTTCACAGAGGGAACACAAGTTGCTTATTAAACTCTTGGGAGCGGCACGCAGGGCAGTGGCGGAGGGATGGATAAAAATGGAAGCACCGTCAACAGGACGGGTACTCAGCCTCATCAGAGACTCCTTCCTGATGGAAAAACTGACGGCGATTGTACATCACACTATGGACTCTTTCTCTAAAACGTGGGCCCCATGGCTCTCATACGATCCTAACTGCACTATCTGAGAATTTGGGTTGTTCTGATATGCACTGCTTACCTCATAACTTGTTTCCTCTCCCCGACAGGCCAGCACTCATGTGATTCCCAGTGGTCGGTATGCTGCCTCTTCCTTCTGCATCTGAGACCGGGCCCCCCCCACCTCTCTCTCCTTCTTCTTTCCTTTCCCTCGCTCCTCCTTTTTTCTCTGCTCTTTACTTTCTTTCTTTTTATACATAAAAACAGGTAGCTACCCCGCAACGAATCGGGACAGGGGACTCTATTAGGCAGAGATGCTTCGGCTTGATACTTTGCATTGGTTTTACTGTTTTCCCCCTCCCCTTTCTATTTTTCTGTATCCTCAGCAACATCGATATATGCTACTGAAAAATGAAGTCTTTAAAAAAAAATAGATAAAAATGGTGTTATTTTTTTTACATTGAATCCTATGGGATTTGCCTCTTTAAATCTGTCGAACTGAATCACCAAAAATGAGGGCATTTTGCTGTCACGTCAGTGGTCTTCAGCAGCATTGAAATTGTCCCATAGTGAAGTAATGGTTAATCTAGTCACAGAACGCCAAACTGCAACATATTTGGCAAATTGACAGTTTTGTGAATAGACGAACTGCCACGAAATTGCACTCGCATTGCGTTTGGTGAAATTCACAATTCCGTGGCAAGTTTGGCGCTTAGTGAATAACCCCTTTAGTCTACATGACTAGATGTAGTATTTATGACATTTTTGCATTTGTGTTAAGACGTGCTTAAAAAAACTCACACTATTACCATCCTTCATGTATCAGATGTATCTAATGGGTTAAATACTGTCTACCACTCGCAGATTTTAAGTTCTCTGAATCCTATCTGAAAATATTGGTTTTCTTACTTTTACATTAGGTGCTCTCTATGCATATATAAATTACATGTATGATATCAAAGCACTTTATTTAATATTTCATTGACTGTCTGCTTGCCCTATGCCGACCTGCCCAAAATCTTAAGTTCTTCTCTCTCTGGAAATGCATTGTCAGTTCTGATTAAACAGCAGAGCGTGAATTTTCTCTTCATGTTTCCCATGAATAAGCTGCATCCCAGCAGGCAGACACACGACCCTGGCCCATTGATGACTTCTGTATGTTTGTTAGTACGCAGAAGAAAGCAGCAATTTAATGTACTTGTGCAAATATTTTCACTAAAAATATATGCCTGTTGGGATGTATTGTCAATATGCATTGTAATATATGATATAGTCAACAACACTTATGATTTTTTAATGATTTTTTGAAGATCTAAAGATAGATTTCTTAGTTTACCATTTAAATCCAATCTGTTTAAGGAGAGTAAATTAAAGTATTTTAGACTCTTCACACAATAGTCATCTACATCCCTCAATACGTTTAACTCTGTATGTTCCCCACAGTTGTTTTGTATTTTCAGTTTCCAGGTACATTTACTAAACTGATTTTGTGTGTGTGTTCTATCACACCTCCAATGGTTTCCACACCCCTCCGTGTTAACTGAAATGTAGCATTACATGTGTCATTTACAATAATATTGTATTCTATTTAACTCCTTAGTGACGCTAACTAGCCTGTAAGAGGCATTATGTGCTTTTAGTTATAAAGCAAACAATGCCACTGCACTAACTCACCTTCTCACTTCCCTCACAGGAGAGCGGCAATACTTTAGACACCTTTTATCTACATTCTTTACACCCCACAAATTCTACCTAGGTGTCACTGGACAGGTCAGAGAGTCTGGCCTTTCTAATGATACCATGTTAAAAAAAAACACAGCAAACAAAAAATAAAAAAACATCCCCTCCTTTTTTTGTTTCAAAAATAGTTTTGATCTCATATTTAAAAAGTGCCAAAATTAAAGCAGCATCAAAAAATGAAGTGGTAAAAAAGTCACATCTTGAAAAAAAGACCCTCAGCCCCGGCCACCCCCAAGCCCCGCAGCCTGCACATGCCTGCCTGAGATGTGTGTCAATGGCTGCAGGGGGACGGCCTGAACTCAGGCCGTCCCCCTGCAGCCAATGATGCATATCGGCTGTGGGGAGGGCCACAATCTGCAGCTCACGACGGCACCTGTCGACGAGATGTACCTGTACGCCTCGCCAGTGTTAAGCCACCCCCGACGGGCAACGCCCACCCATCATTAAGGTGTTAAGGTTAGGTTATCCATTTGTGTTTGTTTAACATGAGCTCTAACATTCTGCTCAATTTTTGAGTCATTGCAAAGTCCCTTTTTTCGTTATGAGCACAGCGAGAAACTGTTTTTCAGTTTTTTTAATGTTCTTATATTTCTCCTTCCCCAAATAAAAAAGCAGTAGTGGCATTTTTTTTGGGGGGGGGGGTGACACTCCAGATTTCTGTGCCTACTGGCTCCCGAGATGTAAATCTGGCCCTGAGTGTGATTCTTCTCTGGTGTCCCAAAATCAGGATACCATGTAAGAAGATCCTGGTATTTGAAGTTGCTTAAAGAACAGTCGCTTCCCCAAAAATCATACAATGCATAAAGTCTAAAAAAAAATCTATGTATAGCTCCTATTAACCTTTTAGTTTATTTCAAGTTCTGTTTTATTTAAAAATTAAAGTTTGAATGTATAATGACACAACTGCAATGTGTCAGGTCTCATGCACAGGCCCAGTCCTTCCTTTGTTTTTCTTCTATATACCCCATCCTCCTCCTCTTGCCCATAACTGTTAAACAGAGCATTGTATTACATAGTGTTACACTGAAAAAAGTCTGCCAACCATCAGCAATGGGGGGAAAAAAATAAAGCTGAGTTAAGCCTTGCATTGGGAACTGGTATAACTCATATTTTTCAAGTACAGGTGGAGTATCCCAAACCTGAAATGCTTGGAACCACAAGTGTTTTGGATTCTTTTTTCCAGAATTTGGAATATTTGCATAATATTAAGATATCTTGGAGATGGGGACCCAAGTGTAAACACAAACTTAATTTATGCTTCATATACATCTTCTACACAAACAGGATTATTCACAGAGAGCCGATCTGGCACAAACAGTAAATTTCCCCGTACGGTGCATTTTCGGGGCCATTCGGCTATTCAGAAAGCAAGCAGTTTGCCAAATGTTAGTGAATTTCCAGCAAGTACGGTGCCTGTTCGACGGCAGTGAAAGTTCCCATAGAGAAGCAATGGTTAATCTATTCAGAGAACACCAAACAGCAGTGAAATGTCAGAGAAATAATCAGCTGTTCGGTGGTTTCTTTCGGCAGGTTTAATCAGGCAAATCCCATAGACTTCAATGTTAAAAATATTCCCGTTTTTATCCAATATCTAATAAACTGTTTATCTTTTTAATCTGCAGCAAAAAGTCTATTTTTTTTTTTTACGATCTTTTCGGGATTATTTCCGCAAAAAAAATCCTTTTTTTTTTATAGCAATTTTTCTTTTTTCCGTAACTGCCCTTTTTATTATCATTCATAGGACCTTGTATGTTAATTGCAGACATTTTCGTTCTGTTTTTGCAAACAGTGTTTCAATTTTGACACTTTCAGGTTTTTTTAATCGTTTATCGGCTTTTTCCACCAAATTAAAAAAAGAAAGCCGCAAAACCTCCAAAATGATCGAATCTGGTACTTTCAGTGAGTTGCTGGCGCTTTATCAAATCGAATCCGATTCAATAATATGCCGGACCCACCGAAATTATCAGATCCTGATAATTTCGGTGCTTTCGCAGCTTTTTTTTTTCCATTCGACGGCTTCGCAGAGGCTTTTTCACGCACTCCAGGGAACTGAGAATTAACCGCAGGGTCGGGAAATTAGATTCCCTGAAGTGCGGGGAACGAGAGAGCCCCGAAATGTCAGTGACATTTCGGTGCTCTTGGAGTCTGAAGCTGATTTTAAACAATAGTTTTAAAAAATTTGTCCCCTGCTGCATGAGGTCAGGTGTGGCATTTTGCACTTGTGGCGCCATCTTGACACTCAAAAAGGTTTTTTGAATTTTGAAGCATTTCAGATAAGGGACACATAAACTGTAATGTAGCTTTCGTTTTTCACCACTGATGCATTATATTATTATTATTATACATTATAAAACTCATTACGACAGGAGGACTAGGAGACGGTGGAAGTATTACATGATGTATAGGATAACCAAAAGAGGGACTGGGTCTGTGCTGGAGGTCAGTTACAAGTATAATAGCTTACCCTTTTTTTACCGTTGGTGAAAAGAGCTGTGGCTTCACCCATCTAATCTTAATTCTTGATTTAAAAGAAAACAAAGCATCATATAAAACTAAAAAGTTTGTAGGAGTTATAGGTAGTTTTTATGCTTGTTGCAATGGTGTGATTTCTGGGGATGTAATTCAGTACATTAGTATTTAATAGCTGATAAATTATTATTTATTCTGACTAGTTTAATAAAGGGAAACTCTTAGAACAAAAATGCAGGGATGAATATTAACCACAGCAACTCCCACCTATATGTATAATAAAGTAATATATGACTCTGGTTTAATGGAAGTGATTATTAGGTACTTTTATGTATTTCAATGGCTGGGAAAATTCTAACTGAAATGTATGCTCATGAAATAGTTATTGCACAATGGATGAATGTGGTCTATTGTAAGATTATGGGCATTTGACGTTAATGGATTTGGTAGCTTGCTTTCCAGTGAAGGGTTAATAGCATTTACAATGCATGTTTCAAGATAACATCTCTCCACCCTCAATCTGTTAACAATATGCCCTATTCATAAAATGTGGTATGCCAGTGGCGAAAGAGCCAAACAGAATCCATTTCTTTATTCTCCCGCTCGGCTGTCCTAGTTTATGTCGCCTTATCTGGCGGTGCTGACAGAAAGCACAGCTACTGGATTCACTTCCCTCTTCTCTCCGGCCTTATTTGTTCATATGTCTACGACGTAGTACAGTCCATTTGACAATTCCTATGTGAATTGTCACGGTATAATAGGAAGATATGGTTTACATTATCACTTATTCACAAATTCATTATAAAATTAAGTGCGAGGTGACCAGATTTAGACACTATCCAGAGGTAATTTCAAAAATATGACAGCAGAAATTTCAGTGACGCACCACCATGTGTATTACAGTTTTTGGTGATTGAGTAGTTTGGCACCAAATTTAACCTTAGGTAGAACTTAAGCAGCCAAATATGGGCCCTATTCCAAGGCTGGCGTTACCTTAACCTGAGCTGTTGTACACTTACCAGATCCATTATAGTCTATGCAGTTGTTAAGTTAACACCAACCTGGGAATAGGACCCTATATGTTTCGGATACAGATTTCTACCTAACTATTTGCATAATTAATTGATAATGATTAAAATATGTGAAATATATTGGGGCAGATTTATCAAAGCTTCTCCATCATTTGTTTGTCAAATATGTGGAGGTCAATTGACATGACTTCTCACAGCTGGTGTTTTTTTTGCTCTGTATCGCCTGTTGTCCTCCTCCCTGAAGTTTAGGTGTTTAAGTCCGTATCTCCCTGGTGGTGCAAGTTTACATGTTACTCCACCCCTGTTCTCATCACATAACCAGTCAAATATCATCCATTCTTTTACGCCTGCATCTTCATGGCTGTTATCAGTGAATATTAAGCAGTCAAATTTTTCACTCAATGATTACTGTTAGACACTCTCATGCGCGCAAACTACGCTGAATAATCTAAAGAAGATTCACAGCCTGAAAATACACATGTAGCCATGAGAAAATACAGAGGGGCCCAAAAAAAGTATACCGTAGATACTCGAGTATAGCGAGACCCGAATATAACACGATGGATAGAGATTTATTATGGAAATGAGAGAATACTCAAGACTTGAATATAATTTGAGGAGCAAAATTCTAAAAGTATATTGTACCAGTAAACAATTAAAATGCTTCTTGGTTCTCTTAACACAGTCAGGCTACCCCTCAGGCCAGGGTGCTCTGCTCTAAAATGATTGTAGTTGTTACTAAGTATGAAGCTGCCGGCCACCCGTCTTCTTTACTTGCGATAAGATGGTCACGTCGCTTCGCCGGCCAACACAGTGAATCATTCACGCCGAGAAGGGTCGTTTTCTGACCTCCGGCTCTAGCAGGCAGGCTCATCCACAGCATCGTCCGCCGATAGCCAACTCCCCTGAACGAGCTCCTGACGTCCCTGCAGAAGCGCCGCACTTTTCTCCTCAGATTCATAATGTGAAGAGAATCACGCAGCGTGTCTGCAATGATATCAGGACGAAGCAACAATGGGGGCGGGCTGGCTATTGTGGGCGACACGGTGGATGAGCCTGCCTGCTGGAGCTGGAGGTCAGAAAACTACACCGTGCTGCAAGGAGTGAGGGTGCGTGCCCATTTTTAAGCCATTCTTGATTGGCTTAAACCGAGCGTGCCCTCTGGCTGTGATGGATCCCACCTCTCCCGAATCTGGGAGTTCCTGAAGTGTTTGCGGGCATCAGGGAGCCTGTATTCACTTCGGGAAGACTACCAAAACTTGACAGGAGACTTGGGATCCCTGAGCAAGTCAAGTTTTTTATATATATATATATATATACACGCAATGCAGATGCCTCAAATATAACGCAACCCCTTCAATTTTAATTACATTTTTTGTCACCAAAATCTAGCGGTATACTCGAGTATCTACAACTTCAACATACTCGAGTAACTACATACTTCAACATGAAAAATATATGCATAAAAATGTTATTACTAGATTTTTATAAACTTCAAAGGGCAGCTGTAAGTCATGTTTGAATTATGCACACATTAGGTGCTCAAAGTGGTCACCTCACCATTGGCATCCAGAGACTTTTGATTTCGGCACACTAATGTATGAACAACATCGACTAGAGTGTTCACAGGCATTGCTCTGCATGATACTTCAATTTTTTCCCGTAGTGCAGCCAGCATGGTGGTTTTCTATGGTATAGCACATTCTTTAGTGTTCCCCACAGATATAAATCGAGCATTGTTAAGTTCGGGGAATGTGGAAGGAATTCAACAGCACCTCTGCGTCCTATTTAACGTCCTGGCAGAATGTCATTGAGATAGTCTCTTATGTCTTGGTGGTAGTGAGGTGGTGTGCTATCTTGCTGGAAGTAAAATTGCTCATCCGCTTAAAGCGCACAAATAGCCAGTAAAATGGATGTAGAAAGCATTTCAAGGTACACTGGACCAGCGACTGTGCTTTCCAGAAAAATAGTCAATTTACTGGGGCTCAATGTTTGGTGTGGACTGTCATCCAAGGGTTTAATTGGACCACTTTGTCCACATGAATGTAAGGATTTTCTGGTGCCCAATAAGCACAATTGTGCCGGTTTACTGCACCATTTAGTTTAAACTGCGATTCATCAGACCAAATCATTTTCTGCACAAAGTCTTCGTCTTCATGTACCATTTGTCGAAACCACCACAGTACTCCATTCTCCGAATCAGGGTCATCTTCACTCATGGTGTGTAAATTTCCAATGTGTTCTCTTCAGAATTTGTTGTATACTTGATCTGCTAATTACTGTCTCTCGTGCACATCGTTTGACAGACTTTTGCAGTGAGCGTGTAAACTGTTGCAACACCGTATCTGAGGAAGCAGGACTTGTCGCTGTGCGACGCCTCCCAGATCTTTGCTTGTGCACATCACACACAGTGCCATCGGTTTCAAACGTATCACAAATCCGTCCGATTGCTAGTCGTGTAGATGGTTCTGTTCCAAACGCACATCGTCGTTGTCATTGAACTTTACAAACATTTTCAATGTTACAATGCCATTTCGAAATGGACTTGCGTTGCTCGAAGGTCAAGTGTGTCTCCATTTTCTTCGACTCTCTCTTGACTGTTACATGATGATATCAACTCAACACTGGTGCAACTACTGATATCTTTTAAAGGAAACATAATACTACACATTGCTTCCATAATATAATACAGGTTATAAAAAGGGTATAGATAACTGTTGAAGTGTGTATACATTTGTTTTGGGCCCTTCTGTATAGAACCAATGAAATTTACTAAGCATAAACTGTCACCTTTCCAGCACAAAAAGACCAGAAAAGTGACAGATTATTTCAGTTATGTCAGTTTTGAGAACTCCCCCAATCATTTCAATCACCCCATTAAGGCCAGTGTCAGACGAGTGCACTTGGTGCGTCTGTACTGACGTGCCTACCAGCATCCTTCGCAATGTTGTGAAGCTGCAACGGGGCTGGTCACACGCTTGTGTGTGCTCATGAAATGCGTGCGCAACAAGCGTCCACGCACAAAGCCTCCCCATCAAAACGCTAGACACGCGTTGACGGGGCTGCAAAGCAGGCTGAGCGCACTGACTGTGCTCAGCGAGGTGGCCAGATGGGCGTCGAGTGGAAGGAACGTCCACCCTCACGGACGTTCCTTCCACACTGAAGTGTGCTCGTCTGACCCGGGCTTTAGCTGAAGCAGCTAGAGAGATTCTGTACTTTATGTGAGCTGAGCATCACATCAATAACGACCTCAATGGAACAGGAGAGGGATGATTTTAATAAAATTATAGATTATGGCTGTGCTTAACACTAAGATCTTGCTTACAAGACAACCAGAGAAGGCTTTATTTCTATATAATAATAGGTATTAGCAGTACTTTTGAAATAATTATTTTTTGGGTGTAATTAACAGATAACATTGAAAACTGGATAGCAAATAGACCACAAATTCTATAACATCACTAACTTTATAATTTTTCGAATGTGCAAACGGCCAAATGCATGATGACACAGTTCTATAATTTTTCCAAGAAGGCAACGCTGCAGCCACTGAAAGACCGCCTTCGAGGCAGAGGCAAGCCTCACGCATCGGATAGTTCCCACAACGGCAAAGGAGGTGGTGATACTTTGTGAGAAGGTGAATGTAAAATGGAACTGGTGTAAGCTGAGTTCCTGCTTTGGTTAGAATAGTTTTCAAACATTCAGGTGGTCTGACGTTCGATTGAGCTTAATCCTGAAATTGCCACTGGCTGGTGTGGTATGTATCGGAGATAAATAACTGAGAAGAAACGTGCTGTACCTGAGATGTTAACATCTCTTGGAAAGTCTAAAGTTGCTGTCAGCTCATTGACTAATTATAACAGAAGGGTTCTAAGTTTCTAAAGTCGCTGCTTAGGTATCTTGCAAATTCTTATAGGGGTCCAATCGCTTGGCAAGCTGAAAGGCTTTAACAGCTCTACTCCGTTCAACCAAATGGACACTTAAAAAAATCAATAAAGTAGAAAATTCACTGTGGATAACACAAGGAAATATACTTCTTTGTTATATCCATTTATCTGCTAAGGAGGACCAGAACCACCTCCTGAAAGTGCCTGCTAGTCATTATTTAGTTAAGTATTTTATTTCATCTTTTTTCACCATATTTTTATATTTTCTATTTTATACCTTTTCTAGACTACTACTGGTGAGGATATATCTCTAGTATTTGCAGGTCACTATTTATATCTATATATATATATATATATATAAACAAACCACAGGGGGGGGGTTTGCACTTAACCTAAACTTGCAAAACTAGTGGGTGCATCTAAGACTTCGAATACAAAACACCAAAAAAGAGCACTCCATATCATTGACCACCTTCATCCACAATTTTCTGCAAGAAAAAAACACATTTCAAAAATTCAAAAAACCTGACTCAGGAGCTCCAGGGTGAGTAAATCCTGTAAATGCAGATACAGTCAAGTTAGATAGGACCTGTCAACGAGGAGGTACATTGGCGACTGTGACAGGCTTACGCAAACTATGATCATACTTTGTTAACTGAATCCCCATCATTTTACCTCAGGTTTTTTGGAATTTTTGAAATGTTTTTTTCTTGCATAAAATGGTGGATGAAGGTGGTCATTGATATGGAGTGCTCTTCTTTGGTGTTTTATATATATATATATAATAGTGGTATTTTAGTAAATCAGGATCACAGTTTTCTTTAATCATGTGTGATTTCTTCATCCGGAGTAAAAGATGACTTTGCGTGCAACACTGCAATCACTTTGCTGTTAACCTTGTTGTTTTTTTTTTTAATAAGACATGATTTTAGAAGTGATTTCTACTTTCTCTAGGGAGCTTTACCTTTAAGTGACTTACACATATCATTCCATCATATTCTTACAGCTCATGGAATCCCATTCCTTTAATTCCGATCAGAAAAAAGCATAGATAATTAACACTCTTCATAATTTGTTTATTTAGGGTATTATTTATAGGCATTTGGGAATAAGCTACAATTTTACCTTGTTATCTCACTTCTGGTGTTCAGTTTGATATATTTAATGTGATTTGTGCCAGAGATAAGGTAGGATATGCCATTCTCTCCATCCGTTTCTGAAACCTTTATAGTTTGCATTAGTTATAATCAGATATATTTACAGACAGACGTTCTGTACTATGACACACATAAAGAAAACTCTCACCGCTATCCTTTGATTATTACAGTAATGTAATCCTAAAATTATTAATTAGAGCCCGATCCATGTCATGAGTTTTAATCCGATCAAGACTCAACCTCTCAACCAGTGTCTAGACTGGCAGCATGGCCAAAAGTGCTTGAAGAATGTATCTCATGGGACCAGATGGCATCAGCTATGTAGACAGTGAATATCTAAACCTTATTAAATGGAGCAAAAAATAGCAGTGTTAATACAGAGGTATCTCCTGTAGTCTGGAGGACAAACTATCACAATGTTAGACACAATACAAAAACACATTCTTATGCATGAAGTGTTGATGGAAAAGAAAATAAAGTTAAAGGAACATTCTAGCCACCATGAGCACATTAACTTGGTTTAATGGTTATAGAGAGCTTAGTTCCCAACCACTCTACTCTTGTGCCATGCTCCATGCCCAGCACCACGGATTACCCATAAAAAGAGCAGTGTCTGCACCGGTGCTGCAGCAGTTTAACCTCATGACCCCGGCAGCACCTTTCGTGTCCAGTAGATTCCATCCCAGGTTTTCTGCAGTCATCATCTACTGATCCACTCCAGGATTGCTTGCTTCATTCCGAGCCCTTCTATCTCAGATGCTCTTGATCAGTCTGATGGGCTTCATAGAAATGGAGATCACGCCCTAAACTCACATCTTCTGTATTATCAGCTCTCTCACCTAGGAATGTGGATCCTGAGTCCTGTGTATGCCCTTTTTGAAGCCTGTATTTTTGTTTCCCCACATGTATTGTGGACCTCTGCTTCCACTCTTGCTACCCTCTACGGTTTCTCACACCAGACTCCTGTTGCTGCTAGTATCCAGTCACAAGTCTCCATCCTGTGTAACCTCCGAGTTTCCATCCAGCATACCCACCAAGTCTTCATTCAGCGTATCCACCAAGCCTCCTTCCAACGTGCCCACCAAGCCTCCATCCAGCATGCCCTCATAGTCTTCATGTGCCCTCCTAGTCTTCAAGCTCCTCAGCCCTGGTCCTGTACCCTGTTCCTCCATTGCCTCCAATACTCCTGCTGCTCCACTTGCCCTACTATCCATGCCTTCTCTCTAGCCTAGTGACCCCTGTGTCTCCTTTACCCTGTGTCCCCTGACCAGTCTCTATGTTCAGCCCTATTCTCGCCCTGCTCACCACAGTGTCCAACCCTACTCCTGTCACATCTAGTCTCTTTGTCAACTCACTTCATGTCTCGCCTGTCTCCTCACCATCACTCTTACCTGCCGTTGCAGATCTTGCCCTGCTTCCATTGCTCCTCCCATGCTCTGTACATAGTACCAGTTTCTCAGTTTTTATTGCTGTATATTGGCTCAAACCTCCGCAATCCCGTGACTTCTTGCGTGTTCCTGTGGGCTGTGAAAGCCTTCCAAAACAAAAGGGCATCCCTCCACCTGGAGTATTGTTTATCATCTCACACTGAATAGCTTTCTGGTTTACCATTTAGAACTGCACGTTGTGTAGAGCTGATTTACCAATGCCTCTCAATGCTTTTCCTGCTGTACACAAACTCATCCCAGAAGAGCAAAGAGTGAGACTACAGCACTTGAATAAAGGGGAGTTTTTTGCCATGGTGTGGTCAGGAGGAAATATAATTAACCCCTCTTGTTTTCTCCCAAGCACCCATTTTAAGCTTAGAGTGTTCCTTCAGAAGCAAGGGAACGAGTTTAATATTAATATACCCTACCCTTCGTCCTGCAAGCCCTTAAACATAAATGAGCATTGGCAAACGTATCCCACTAAACCCTTAGTCATATCTGCTAGATAGATCCCCACCTGTCCTCACCAGCCCAGAAGGTAAATTATTCCATAAGATAATACTGGCAGCCAGTCGAGCACTGGTCAAGCATTGGTTGGGGGTTGTGGTCCCATAAATGTCCCTGGTCCAGGGATTAGGGCTCAGCCTTTGTACATGACTCCTTACTCACTTTTTTAATAAACTTTGGGATATTTGAGAAAAATCTAATTCCCCATTCCCCTGATTTGCATGGTGCCACTGCTTTCTTATCTTGCCTTCATTCCTTCTCTCTGTCTGTCTCCCTCTTTTCCCCTTTACTTTTTTTAACCCTCCTCCCTTCCTCTTTCTTTTTCCTCCCTTTCCCCACCCTAGGGCATGTATACTATTTCTTGGGGCATGTTTTGGCTAACGGGATATGCTACTGATATGGAATGCCTTTGATCCTGGTGTATTACTGTATTGCAATATTGAAACTTCAATAAATTAAAAATTCAAAAATAACATAACTGAATGAGACCTTAATCCTGGTTTATTTTTTGGCGATAAATTGTGCAAGGTGAGGAGTGCTTTTCCTGGTGTAAAAACCTCTAACTATACTGAGAAAGGTGTGTACATACAGTTGTGTTCAAAATTATTCAACCCCCACTGAAATTGAGTGTTTTGGCCAGTTTGACATTGATTTTGATCATTCAGTCATCTTGCTTACAATTAAATCAAAGAGGCACGTGTAGGTCAGACAAATATAACATAACATTTATAATGAAATAACCACAAATGTCTTTTCTGTGCTCACATCATTATCAGTTTTATTCAACCCCCAAGTGACATTCAATCTTAGTACTTAGTACAACATCCTTTTACAGTTATAACAGCTTTTAAACGTGAAGCATAGCTTGACACAAGTGTCTTGCAGTGATCTACGGGTATCTTCGCCCATTCGTCATGGGCAAAAGCCTCCAGTTCAGTCACATTCTTAGGCTTGCGCACTGCAACTGCTTTCTTTAAGTCCCACCAGAGGTTCTCAATCGGATTTAAGTCAGGTGACTGCGATGGCCACTCCAAAATGTTCCAGCCTTTAATCTGCAACCATGCTCTAGTGGACTTGGAGGTATGCTTGGGATCATTGTCCTGTTGAAAGGTCCAACGTCTCCCAAGCCTCAGGTTTGTGACGGACTGCATCACATTGTCATCCAATATCTCCTGGTACTGAAGAGAATTCATGGTACCTTGCACACGCTGAAGCTTCCCTGTACCTGCAGAAGCAAAACAGCCCCAAAGCATGATTGACCCCCCGCCATGCTTCACAGTAGGCAAGGAGTTCTTTTCTTCATAGGCCTCGTTCTTCCTCCTGCAAACATAGCGTTGATCCATGGGCCCAAACAGTTCTAATTTTGTTTCATCAGTCCACAGAACACTATCCCAAAACTTCTGTGGTTTATCCACATGACTTTTGGCATACTGCAGTCGACTCTTCTTATTCTTTGGAGACAGCAAGGGGGTGCGCCTGGGAGTTCTGGCATGGAGGCTTTCATTACGCAGTATGCGCCGTATTGTCTGAGCTGAAACTTCAGTACCCACATCTGACAAATCTTTTCTCAGTTCCTCAGCAGTCACACGGGGACTATTCTCCACTCTACGCTTCAGGTAGCGCACAGCAGTCGAAGTCAGCATCTTCTTTCTTCCACGACCAGGTAGCGTTTCAACAGTGCCCTTTGCCTTGAATTTGCGAATGATGCTTCCTATGGTCTCTCTTGGTATGTTTAACATCTTTGCAATCTTCTTATAGCCATTGCCCTTCCTGTGAAGAGTAATCACCTCTTCTCTTGTCTTCCTGGACCATTCTCTTGACTTCACCATGTTTGTAACCACACCAGTAAATGTCTAGAAGGAGCTGAGTATCACAGTCATTTTAAAGCTGCCTAATTGGTGCTTATTATGCTTTATTGCTGCTCCGTGACATCCACAGGTGTTTTCAATACCTGATTGAAAACACTTGAATGAACCTCTGTTCTTCAGAGTGGTAGTCTTTAAGGGGTTGAATAATTGTGTCAATGAAGAATTCACAAAAGAAACATTTACTACTGTATTACAAAACCAATTGATGTCATTTTAGTTGCATATGGTTCTTTAAAAAGTCCTTGTAGGATTTCATTCTGAATACAATTACAAATGTACACTAAATTCCCTAAAACCCTTTACAGCATTGGGGTTGAAGAATTTTGAACACAACTGTATCACCTTCCACAGCTGCCAACTGCCTGGACTGCAAGGAAAAGGTAGTCGACCGCACTTCTTTCGTGGTAATTAATAATTCACAGCCCAAAGTCGCAAATGTGTTTTCCTCTCACCCCTCTCTGTGCAGGTTTGTATATATGATTAGTCTTTTTATATAAAACGGGTAATAGTGGTTTGACCACACAAAAAAGTGATTTTAATCATGGGCCATCACAAACAGATATTTTTTCTTTGATCCAGAGCAATAACTCTTATGTTTATGAATCAACGTACACCAACCAAATCGACATTGCTAAAAGCAATTAATGTGAAAACATTTGCAATGTCTTTATAAATAACCTGTCCCACTGGCTACTGTAACACACTCGAGGTTTTAAGCGTGATGGTGAGCGGATGGCCTGTTAATAAGCATTCGGTCAAAGGTCATACAGTTCACAATAACAGTTTCCATCTCCTGAGTCTGCCCACACTACACTTTCCTTTCCTTTCCTCTTCTGCTCTGGGAGGTTATAAAATTTTGATGAAGAAATTAGGTTGTTGCTCATCTTGCACCTCCTTGCTCATAGTATTGACAGTACCACTGAACTGCTTGAGGCAGATAGCATCTCGGTGATCACTGTGCTATCTCAACTCTCCACTGCTGACAACATCAGAAGTGTTTTAACAGCGTTTTAATGGGCTGGCTCTGCGACTCCTTAGAGGTTTGCAAATAGCTGCCATGGAAAGGCCTCTTCTACCGCTGTGAATTGACGTGCCCTCCTTTTCGCTTCAAGCTGCTGTATGTTTGCATGACTTGCTGTGCTGGTGACAAGTGTAGCACCTCCAAATCAACCTGAATCAGGTGACCTGACAAAAAAGGATCCATCAAATTGCACTTATACGAAACTAAAATTAGCCAAGTTTTTTTTCCTCTGAATTCCTACTACCAAGTTACTCTTTTTTTTATTCTTTTATTTTATTATTATTATTGTGTCATTCTATATTTTGATATGTTGAATTCTTACACAATTAATAATTAATGATCATACAGGTCAATCCGCCAACAATTTTGAACAGGGTGCCCTGTGGATAGAGGCAGAAACCATGGCCTAGATTCCATCAAGTTCTCCGGAGTGCTAAATTTGAAAATTCTGTTTAATCTGAGGTGCACTCACGTGGGTGCTTCCTAAAACCTTGCTGTTTACAGAACGGTTTTAAGAATCTTGCATGTGCTTTGATATACACCCATAATGTAATAGTATTATAGGCAGCTATAAAAATATACTTTATGGTTAGTAAATGTAAGCAAATATTTTGACCCAAAAAATAAAGAAACGAAAGGTACACTCAAGCCACTATGAACATTTAACGTAATTCAAGTGGTAATGGTAACAAGATAGTATCCCCCCTCTCTCAGACTGTCCCACTGTGACAGCTCTTCAAAGTGAAAGTGTCAGCTCTGTGTGGCTGGAGGACATCCTTATGGTGCTTGATTGCACCTGGACTCAAAAACTACAGTCTCTATTTTGACCCAGCCATTAACCCCTTCTATGAGGAGGACGCGCTCAGTGCCTCCTGCCGCATATACACTTGGCTGTGGAGGACGCGCTGAGCGCGTCCTCCCATTGCAGCCGCAATCGGCCGGCATTCTGCTGCAGGCTGACATCTTGGATGTCAGCCAGCCCAGCCTCTGGGACCCCGACGGGCAGGAATAGCGTCATCGCGCTCAGCGCGATGATGTCTATTCCAGGCACGCCCCCCGCCAGTACCGGGAAGGTGCCTGAAGGGGAGGGGGGGTCCTTTTGACCTCTCTCCCTCCCGATCTGCTTGGGCCACAAAAAAAAGGTAGGCACCGCTTTGAAGGGCACAGCCTGCCCTTCCAAGCGGTGGCTGTCTTTAACCCATGGGGGCTGGATCGTGACTCTCTCCCCCGTGATCTCCTCCTGCCTACTGGTGTCAACGCACATAGCGCGATGACGTCAGTTCTGGAGTTAACCCATAGCTGCCACCTATGATGAAGATAAGGGGTACCAATGAACCCCCTATCTCCCAATCTGTGGCAGCTAGGGGTTAATATAAGAGCATGGCCTTTCCAGTGATACCAAACAGGACCATGTTAAATATAAAACAGAAATATTAAAAAAAAAATGTAAAAAAATTTAAAATTTTAAAAATATGACTATGTCTGGTTTGGGCATATTTTCTGCTTTAGGCAGTATGGACATACAGAAATTGAGAAAAATCAAGAGCTGGGCCAGAAATGAAAGGATTACGAGGGTAAAGTGTTTTCGGGTAGGTAACACTTAACGTAGAGCAATAGTAATCTTAGAAATAACATTACATTTGGTTCTATTAAGAGCTATACTAAAGCATTAAAGGGACACTCTAGCCACCAGGTCCATTTAATGTATTTAAATGGTCATGTTTAACCATGGGCAGAAGCATTGAGCGGCAAACAGTGCTGGATGCTTGAGCAACCATACAGCCACGTATTAATACAATACTTCTGTTCAGTTTAATTATTGGTTAATTTTTAAGCCCTCTGTATTTCTCCTCCCTCCCTCCTATTTCAATCCATGAATCCTGATAGATTAACTATGTAGAGCTCTCACCCTTGTATTTCAATAAATCATTGCAGCTGATCTGCAGACCTGGCACTGTACACAGCTTGCTATGGCTGCATAACCCATTGGCAGCACCTGCAGCATTTTTCAGAAATGTTTCCCAAGGTTCAGGGAAAGCTTTCCCAGTTCCTGATGTCACTGTATTTTGAGGAAACTCCAATCTCTGTGATTTTAAGTAAGCTTCTGTAGTATAGGTTTCATGTTCTAAACAGGACTGTAGCCGTGCCAGGATAATAGAAATACTACACCATTTCATTGGGTGCTGGCTGACAGCCAGGAATGTCTAATAAAAATATTTAGCAAAGATGGGCATTGAGCTGCACTGTGAAGTAGCACACTTTGCTGTAGCTTAGATTCTGCCCGTAGATGCCTTTTCTTCCATTTAATCAAGGAAATATTATAAGTCAATGTTACCATCACATAGTAACTGTTGCAGCCAGTTCTTCAGACCAGGATATCTGTCAATCACTGAAGATCCAATCTTTGCTTTCAAAGCTTAATTAAACTGCTGGTCAGTTTTTGTATCGTGGCTTACTGTTTAGTAAAGAGACCCCCTTCTAACAGCTGTATATGTGGAGGACTATTTTGACTGTATTTGCCACCAATATATAATATTAAATTGAAGCAATGCAGAAAGAGAAGAACATCTGTTAGAGGGATTTATTTATTGCTACTGATTTTATTTTAATTAAGGTATTGAATTCAATTGTGCTTGCTTATGGTATCGTCAGGATTTGGACTGTTCCAGTGGTGAAATATGCCTATGCGGTGACCACATGCAGCCCGATAGCAAGGCAAAATAGGTCTGCACCTTTAGGCCTCATTCCAGTGCGTCCTCAATTGATGGAATTTATATAGATTGCCTTTATACTGCAGTTTCACACAAATACACTTCTGCATTCACATACAGTTGTTTACTGATATATTATCCTTTTCAAGTTCTGATATATTAGCCTTTTCAAGTTCCCTTAGCTTTGTTTCCCCTTAAACAATTGGGACAGATGCTGCTAAATATTTTTATTTTTTAGTTTAGGTGATTTTACTCCCCCTTTCTCCCTTGCCACATGCAGCCCCCCCTCCTTTTGGCTCAGGGACTCCCGGACCCAGAAGTCCCTGAAGCTTTTCTATACAATTTTCACTCCTACGAAATTTAAGTAGCACAGGAACTGCAAATTGTGCACTGTTAAAGGACTTGCAAACTTTGTGTACACAACCTCCATAGCAGATCAATGGACATTGTGCAGAACAATGGATCGGAGCTGTGCACACATGCACAGATCCAATCCATCCGCTGCCTCACGGACACCACTTGCTTTCGTAGACAGTCTCAGAGGGTGATGCCGGCACGCTCTCTGCTTGTTGACATCACTAATGACCGATCTGGTGACCGGCAGCCGGAAAATTCGAATCCCTGGTGATGCTGGCTTGGGTGGAGGAAACTCCTCCACTTCACCCAGTGTTTTCACCCAATCGAGGATGGGGGGTGAGAGGGCAATCCTCACATCCTGACCATGTTAAAACAATAAAGTGGTCAGGATATGTAAAGATTGCCTCTAATTCAAATTTATGCCCATAAAATTGGGGCATCATCTTTTTTGCATGGCGCAGAATCTTACTGAGGCACTCCCGAGTGGGAAAAAATAGTTTGGCAACAGTACATGCATGTCTAAGCATTTGTTGTTTTTATTTATTTTGCAATTTTATGTAGCAATATGCAAGGTTACAGGGCAGAGGATTTTATTGTACACTCATGGCACATGGCATCCAATTCTGCCCAGAGGTGCACATATGTGGGAGGTTTTTTAATTGCATATTTATTCCTTACCTTTCCCAGGCATACCCAGAAACAGGGTATTAAAAATTATTATTCCTATTATTTATTTACCTCCAAAATATTTTGAAGTGTAGTTCAATTTATAAGACATAATACTCAAGTAATCGAAACTATGGGATTAATTTAATTCAGCTCAATCATCAGAATCGACTAATTTTTCTACCGCAATCTGGCCATTTTTCAGTTCGTTTAATTAAGGGTATAATGACATTTTAATTCCCATTAAAAATTTCCTCAGTTAAGGTGTTGATAAATGGCTCCATGGGCAGAGAACCAGTGAAAATTACACTTTAACCCTCAATTGT
Organism: Leptobrachium leishanense; assembly: GCA_009667805.1. Lineage (NCBI taxonomy): Eukaryota > Metazoa > Chordata > Amphibia > Anura > Megophryidae > Leptobrachium > Leptobrachium leishanense. Next base: position 229,623,644 of record CM019064.1, on the reverse strand, counting down.
AATATTAGAGTTAGTTTAGTACTAAAAATCTAACCCTAAAATTAACCGTAACCCTTGAGGCAACCCTAACTCTGAAAGTCCTGGCAACAGGGGTTATTTTTAGCTTTAGGGTTACTAATCGAGTTTAAATTGAGACAATTATGGGCAGCAAATGTGTTTTTTCAAGCATATTACCAGCTCAATATTTTTTTTTCCAAAAAGGGGATGTTTTTTGGAATTCAGCTGATATTTAAAAATATATATATATACTAAAAAATATAAATATTGACCGTTTTGAAGCAATAGCATATGGAATTAAATCAAACCTTGTGTATATTATTACTGTCATCATTCATATAGCACCAACAGTTTCCGCAGCGCTTTACAATAACCAAAGGGAATGAGATACAGATAAACGGACATAGGATGGAAACAAGAGGTGTAGAGGGCCCTGCTCATAGGAGTTTACAGTCTAGAGGGATTGGGGTTGAGGAAGACGAGAGGAATTTTACTGGATGTCAGGATCATTAGTGCCAGTGGTTTGGGAATGGTAGGGCCATAGAAGCAGCTTCAATCATGTGTGAGTAGGTGACCAGAGGGATGAGTTGCATCAGTGATGTGGTACGCTAATCTGAAGAGATGGGTTTTGAGGGATTTCTTGAAACCTGAAGATCAGGGGAGAGTTTGATAGGGCGAGGCAAGTCATCCCACAGGACCGGTGCTGCTCTTGAGAAGTCTTGGAGGCGAGAGTTGACTGTGCGGGTGTAGACAGATGACAGGTGGAGATCACCTGCCGACCGTAGTTGTCTAGGCGGGATATGTTTGCGTAGTAACAAAGACATATAGGGAGGGGTTGAGTTATTGAGAGATTTGAATGTGAGTGTCGGTATTTTAAACTGTATCCTGAAACGTACAGGAAGCCGATGGAGGGACCGGCAGAGGGGGTAGGTATGCGAGGTGCATCTGGTGAGAAAAATAAGCCTGGCACTTGCATTCATTACAGATAATTCCGTTGACATACAGAAAAAAGAGGCGAGGAGTGCTGCACTCTAATGAGAATACAATCACATGTAAATTCCAGACCTGGTGCACAGGAGCCCTAATTTGAGACTGTGGTCACTATGAATCAGCCCGCCACTGATTACTATGACAGATCCACAATCACATAATACAGATTCATGATTCTTGATTAACATGCCTTTTTCCTCCTACAGTATTAATAGATCCAAGGTCTAAATCTATGGTACAATAGGGCTTTTTTATCATTATTTTTTTTGTTTATTTGTATATTTCTGTCTGATGCATTCTTCCTTTGTTGGTATCCAGAGTTTCTGGAACACATATGTTTTCTAGTACCTTTTATGTATGGCATGGCACCTAAAAAGTGAGCAGAGGTCAGTAGTACTATTCACTGAATGACATTAAAACCTCACTAAACATTTTTTTATATTTATTTTCTGCTGTTGGAAAACTGACAGCAATAAATAAGGAGTTAGATACTTCCTTCCTCCGCCATGCTTTTCCACTTATCTAATGAATGCTACAGAAGACACAGCACCTTCTTAAAGTAATCAGATTTCATTAAGGAATGTGTCATAAATCATGCAGGTTCTGTTTCCAAGTATGTGTAAGTAATTTTCAGTGGTAGTTAAACTTTAGATGTAAAAATCCCTAACCAAAAAAATTATACATCAGATCACCATCATTATAAAGTCACATGATTGACATGCCTGGATAGTGATAATAATTGAAACTATATTGCAATTTAGGGTTATGCTAAATGTTTATGATTATTATTGTCGTCATTTATAAAGCTCTAATAGTCTCTGTAGGACTTTACAATAAAGAATGGGAAATTAAACTAACACAATTACAAACGTAACTAGGAACCAGAAATAGGAGTTGTAAAGAGTCATGTATAGATATGAACTCAGGGGGTCAAGTCCTAAAAAAAGAAGTACAGGAACTCACAAAAGTTTCCACACGGTCTGTATTCAGCTGAGGTGGTAATAAGGCACAGTTAACCCTTAGCTCTCTATTACCAGCTTTATTATCTGTGAGCCATGCATACAGCCAGAGAAGGCAGTGGATATTGCCACCCTCTGCACCCCCCAGTTCATATTATTTCTCCCCCCAGTCCATTTCATTTCAGCCCCTCAGATCATTTAATTTCTCCCTCTGTTCCTTTTTATTTCTCCTCCTACTTCATTTAAGCCCCCAGTTAATTTCTCCCCCAGTCCATTTCATTTAAGCCCCCAGTTAATTTCTCCCCCAGTCCATTTCATTTAAGCCCCCAGTTAATTTCTCCCCAGTCCATCTCATTTCAGCCGCCCCAGTTCATTTCTCTTCAGCCCCCATTAATTTCTCCCCGGTTCATCTCACTTCAGCCCTACAGTTAAATTCTCACCCAGTCCATCACATTTTAGCCCCCCAGTTAATTTCTCCCCCCCCCCGCTTTATTTCATTTCAGCCCCCAGTTAATTTCTCCCCAGTCCATCTCATTTCAGCCCCCAGTTAATTTCTCCATTTCATTTCAGCCCCCAGTTAATTTCTCCCCCACCCCACTTCATAACGCACAACACAAACCACGCCTGCTTGATCTACAAACACACACACCAGCCCTGCTTGTTCTATAAACACACCAGCCCTGCTTGTACTATACTTACCACAGGTACATCGTTACATAGTTACATAGGCTGAAAAAAGGCATGCGTCCATCGGGTTCAGCCTCTCCCACATCACCTACTGCTGTTGATCCAAAAGAAGGCAAAAAACCCAGTCTGAAGCGCGTGCCAAAATATGCAACACATTGGGAAAAAATTCCTTCTTGACCCCAGAATGGCATCAGATTTGTTCTTGGACCAAGAAGCTTTAACCCACATATTAAATATTATAACCCTTAATATTATGTTTTTGCAGGAAGTCATCTAGTGGTTTTTTAAAAGTCTGTACAGACTCTGACCCAACCACCTCAACAGGCAGAGAATTCCACAGCTTTATTGTTCTCAATGTAAAATAACCCTTCCTATGCTTTAGGCTGAATTTCCTTTCATCCAGTCTAAATGGGTGTCCTCGTGTCCTGTGTATAGTACTGTTAATGAATAGGTACCACCATGTCTGTCTCCTGTCTCTGTGTAATAAGCGGTTGACAGCAGTGGCGACTCTAGGATCAATATTTAGGGGGGCACATAAGATACCGCAGTTAAAACTGGGGGGCACTAATAATTTTTACCACTAAATCATACCATTGAAAAAAAACTAAGGGCCCTATCACCTGGTGTGAGCAAAACACCATCACTAAAGGAAAGGTTTTGCATGAGTCGCTAAAACGTAGTGCCTTACAACCTACTAACAGATTACCTTGTCTGTGGTAGTCCGTGTACAAAGTCGTTTAGCGCACGCTAGGGAAAAAACGCTAAGACCCGGGCTGAGACCCAGCGCTAATGTGTTTGTGTACAGGATAGAGCTGTTTTTTTTCCAGTGCAGAGTGCTGGGCCATACCTATCCCCCGCCCTCACAAGCTTGTATAAGTATGAACACATCCAGTGAATAACCTCACACCCTGCATTATTAAAATCCTCCAAGTTTTCCATGTTTATATGCACACATATATTAATTAAGGCTGATGGGCATTGCATGATGAATGCCACCTGACAGCATGTAGAATCATTACACTGCATTTAATAGATCCAAAAGGAAGGCCAGGTGAGCCACAATAATTTCCCTGCTGCAGCATATAAACAATACATGTTTCAGGGCAAGACTTATCCATGTGTCCCTTTAAACATGGTCCACATGGTCACCCTAATAATCAACCGCTTACATACTATGAATAACCCCCAGCATAAAATGTTTAAAATTACCCAATATATTAGATTTAGGATATATGTGGATAAAGTACATCTATATCATAATAGAGCCTGCTGCAACAGCAGCAACATTGCTGACCAGATCCATTACTATGGTGTATGGGGCCAAGAGAACACCTGTGCCGCATTCCTTTCAATTGCCTGTTAATTGCCTGTTAATTTTGGGCGAGGATCTGCGTTTTCAGGTTTTTTGGAGTTAGCAGTAGGTAAAATGTTGCAATTAATAATCCTCCAAAAATTTGCACCGGCACCAACTGATCTGTTAGTTGCAAAAGCGCTAGAGATCTCTAACGCTCCCCATGTTAAGTATAGGACACGGAAAGTACAGTAAGCTTGCGGTACAAATCGCTAATAGTGACGCGCTAAGTAATTTTTCCCATTTGTAGCGGGAGGCAAACAATCTGTTGGTCCGGCGCTAGACTCAATTAACCTGGCGCTAATGCAAAACCATGCCGACGCAAGGGTTAGCTCACACACCAGGTAATAGTGCGCCAAATTTATTTTTATTTATAAAGGATTTTACCAGAAAGGATACATTGAGATTTCTCTCGTTTTCAAGTATGTCCTGGGTTCAAAAACATTGAATTGTTACAGTGTACAGAAATACAAAGTAGTAAAATGCAAGATATTAATACAAAACAAATATACAAATTAACAGAAAATAAATATGTAGCAAATAGTCATTATGTTGCATGTTTACAGGTGCATTCTGTATTGAGGTATATTAATAGGGAGCTCTTAAGTGACTTTAGACTGGGGGAAGATTTAATGGCGTCTGGGAGGTTATTCCATATTTGCGGTGTTCTGTAGGAAAATGAGGATCAAGCCACTTTCTTTTTGTATTGTGGTATTGCAAGTAAGGTGCAGGTCCTGAATCGGAGGTTATAGGACGAGAGAACTGCTGGGGGAAGCAGTCTATTCAGGTAGGGTGGTAGCTTCCCAGAAAAGCTCTTAAACACCAGGTTGGAAAGGTGAAGGGTGCATCTAGATTCCAGTGACTGCCAGTTTAGTTCTTTTAACATGTCACAATGGTGTTGTGTAGTTACATTGTGTAGTTACATTGTAGCACAAAGTGACAGAATGAGTTACTACATTGTATAAGTTTCTGGAGATGTGTTTGCGGGGCCGCTGCATACACTACATCTCCGTATTCAATAGCTGGCATAAGCATTTGTTGTACAATCTGCTTTCTAACCGCGGGGTTCAGGCAGGATTTGTTTCTGTACAGGGCCCCTAGTTTGGGGTAAAGTTTAGATGAGAGTTTTTCGATGTGGGGGCCAAAGGATAGATTAGGGTCTAACCACATACCTAGATATTTGAGAGAAATGACTTTGATCTTGTCCCAACATATAGATGGGGATTTTGCAATTTATGTAGTTTAGGTGCTGTTCCAAAGAGCATTGTAACAGTTTTGTGAGCATTTAGAAAAAGTTTGTTGTGTTTGATCCACTTTTCTACCTCTGTGAATTGTTCTTGCAGCACGGCCTCCAGCTGCAGGAGATTTGGTTTGCTGGTATAGCTTACAGTGTCGTCTGCGTACATGTGTACAGTTGAGGCTTTACAGACATTGGGCAGATCATTTATGAATATTGTGAATAGCAGGGGGCCGAGTATCGAGCCTTGGGGTACACCGCACGTGACTGGGAGGGGGAGGGATGTGCTGTCAGAAATGGACACATATTGCCACCGTTCAGACACATATGATTGGAACCAGGTTAGCGTGCGATCACCAATACCGGTATATATAAATAAGATTCCAAAACCCCAGAGTAATGTGATGCAATGATACCTTTTTATTGTACTAACTTGATACTTAAATTCAATATTTTTATTTGCCACTATTCGGCGTTTTTCGCTGAATGTCTGATAACTGCTTCAGCGACTCCAATTTTAGCAAATTCCAGTGACCGTTCGCTAAATAGGGAATTCACCATATTTTCGCGAAATGTGACAAAAAGCAGAGGATCTAAAGATGATTAGACCCTTTAGATTCTAACTTCCATAATAACTCCTAAAATGCCATAAACCCAGGGAAATACAATAAAAATAATAAACGGTGGCATTTAGCCTACCCATTAACCCCTAAAATGCCATTAATCAAGGAATAAATAAAATGTGTACTGTGAGGGATGGAGCCTACCCATTAACCCTTAATATACAACTAAACCAAGGCAAAAACTAACGTAATACACAATGTAATGTTTAGTCGGAACATTAACCACTTCACTGCTGAGTCGTTTCAACCCTGTGAAAATGTGTACGTTTACATGCACGTTTTTATTTAATGTTTTATGACTTTTACTTCACACTGAATATGGTCATATTGGATATCATTGGAAAGGCCAGAATCTGCCCTTTCCAATGACACCATATACGATGCACAGGGACGGAGATACATCGGTCCGAAAAGTGTGGGAATCTGCATGTTGATTTCTGGGGGGGGGTGCACATGGGGGGCAAGGAATAACCTAGGGGGGGCAATTGCCCCCCTTGCCCCCTGTAGAGACGCCTATGGTTGACAGCCTTCGCCTCCCCTCCCCCCTGGGGAGGCCTTTCTTCTGACCCAGCGTGTTGGAGTTTGATCCCTCAAGCTGCCGATTGAACGGAGGACCCTGTTCCTGGCATCTAGCACAGCAGGAACGGTGTTCCTGCTTGTGGAGTAGTCTGGGAATGTTGTTCCTGTGCGATTTCCCCCTGCACTCAAACCCTGCATGTACTATAACCTTTTGCTGGTTTAATTTGCCTATAACAAAAAAATTTTGATGAAGAATAAAAAAATATCTTTTATTTCCTAAAGAATTGACATTTCGCAGCTTAATTTATTTTATTTTAGAATAATGTTGAGTTTCCTCATATACTTTTTAAATTTAGTTATTGATATTTTTTCAGATTTTATACATGTTCCTCCGATTGTTTTATTGTTTTCCACAGATCTTATGAAACTTTTTTCTATTTGGATATTTCCAGGGGTTCCAAATTTACCACTTTAATATTGTAGTGCAGAGCGTACAGGGTTTCTTCATAAAAACTGTTTGCAGCTGTATATCTTTAGTATGGATCACTGGGAATACAGCAAAAAATGAGCTTTCACACACTTTGCTCCTAACACAAATACCACAAGAAAGCTTATTCCCACAGTAATATGGTTTCCACAGGAATAGCTCAAGAAGGCCCTTTTTTACTCAGTGTCATATATTTTTTTTCCTGGGAGAATGGCAAAAAAGAAAACCAGTGTAAACAAATAAAATGATAAAAAACAAGTTCCTTCTGGAAACGGCATATTTGAGATACAACGTCCTGTGCAGTTTTTAGTAGCTGCGCGGCCGTTCACATGAAACGATCGTGCTGAAATATCTCCAGTCATGGCATGTACTAGAATTCCCGATAACTTGCTTCTCCGTTTACCAGTTGCCCTTTAATTAATTTAGACCGTGTAGCCTAACAGAACGTCCTCGATGTGACATCCTTCTGTACAGTGATTTCTGTGGCTAATCACACCCTCAGGCCAGTTGAAAGCAGAAAATATTTTCCTATAGGCAGATTTGTCAGTTTATATATATATATTTTTTTCCCCCGATGCATTTTCTGTAATTGCTCACTGCTCAGATGATGCTAAAAATCTGGCTAGAGCATGCTATATACGTTTACTTACCATTTATATGAAAATTATCACTCAAGGCACTTTAATAAAATCTGAATTACTACAAATGCCTTTCTGGGTATGTTTATTGATAAACTAGGACTAAAAAGTAAAAAAATGAAGTAGTAGAATGGAATAGCTATAGAGATATATATTCATGTACTGTATAAAATTATAGAAAATACAAATTATAGTTATATGATACATAATAAATAATAATATAGTATAGACCATATATACACACACACCCAAATGGCAGCTCTCATCCAAAACATGTCTATTTTATAAAGGTGCTACTTAGACCAATAGATAAAACATACAAAACACAGAGCACTCAACTCAACCATGCATAATTATGAAGACGTACGGTTGAGGTGAGTGCTCTGTATTTTGTACGTTGTGCATATGTGTATATTTATAATTGTGGAAGACATTCACACATCCCAGCAATTCAGAGAACTACTTTACAGAGCTCATGTGCTACATTGCACATGAATATGCAGCAAGGAACTCTGGGTAGGACATGCAAATTAAGTCTGCAATTTATATATATATATATATATATATATACATATATATATCCCAATATGTTGCCTCTACCAGCAAGCCGCCGTGTGGAATCACCTCAGTACAAATATCCCAGAAAGAATATAGAACCAAACCAACTAAAGGGATGTATATATATAATACATACACAGAAAATATATACACAGAAAAAGTGGTGTCGCGCCTATGCCCACCAGGACAGCTGCAATGACTAGGAGTAACAACCCAGTTCATGTATAAAACATAACAAGAAAAAAACTGTCATCTGCGCTCATTTCTATACATATATATACACTTATAGGTCACTATAATATATATATATTTATTATATATATATATATTAAAAAAACAGCGTGCTTAATGTTATCAGTTGGATTTTAGAGATAGGCTTGGTTTAACCCCATATCCCTTTAGGGACTGCTGACATACTATGTATGTCCTACCCACAGGTCTCCCTTAGACCTGTGGACCGACATAGTACGTCAGCGGATCCTAACCTCCCTCCCGCCCAATACTTACCTCCCTCGCTGGATCCCTCGCAGATCTGGCAGGGAGGAAGCCTGCCCCCGTGATTTACAGGGGCCGGCGACCTCGATGATGTCACCACGCTGTGTGGTGACGTCATCAGCAGGCGCCCCCATTGAAATCAATGGAGGGGGGCTCCTTTGGAGCCCTCTATCTCCCCCACCATTGAAGGTAGAGTGATGCAAGTTGAACCACTGGAAAGGGGAGAGTCTCCCCTTTTCAACGCTGTGCAGCATTAACCATTTCGCTGCCAAATTTGCGTCAAATCGCGATTCACACCTGGAGATCGTGGATGTCAGCCAAGCCTCCAGGCCACCCCCCACCCACTGATATTCCCACCATATGTGTGAGGATGTCAGTGGGATCCCGTTATCTCACGATCCGTGGCAGCTAGAGGGTCATGTTGTACATCATTGGAAAGGCCTGATCAGCTAAAAAACAGCTAAAAAGAAATAAATAACAAAATTAAAAAAATAAAATAAAAAAAATTTAAATAAATGATTTTTCTTTTTAAAAAAAATTGAAATTTGTCTTGGGGGGGGTTTAGTTAAATAGGACCTAGGCTGTCATCTAAAAATAATGAGCATAAAACAGAATGAGCTCAGCGCACGTAGGTGAACTGGCTCAGCAGTGAAGGGGTTCAAAATAAAATACATGTAAAAATTGTGTATTTCTATTCTCGGGACAAAATTCTGAAACTTTTTAGCCGGGGTCTTTTTTGGTGGTTGTAGATTTTGGGGATTAAATTACGAAAAGGTGTGTTTTTGCAATTTTTTCATCATATTTCATATTTGTTTTTATAGTAAATTATAGGATATGATGTAAATAATGGTATTTTTAGAAAGTACATTTAATGGCGGGAAAAACGGTGTATAATATGTGTGGGTTGCGAGTAAGAGGAAAATTTGACCTAAACACGAACAGAAACGTAAAAACAGCAGCGGTCACTAAAGGACAGATTTGTGTAAAACCACCCGGTCCCTAGGGGTTAAGGACCACTGATTTGCATAGTAAATCCTGGGGAAAATTCCCCTTAAAGACCAAGGATGTACTATGACGTTTGTCATGGTCCATTAACCCCCTCCTTCCCTATACTCACCTCTCTGGCCAGGGTCCCACGTCAGACTGGCTTCCTTGAAGCCAGCCTCAAGGTTTTATGTTATTGCATGCAAGATGATGTCATTTTCAGGCATCATCGTGCCTGCAGGGGGAACCTGAAAGAGGAGGTTGGGTGGTCCTTTGGACCACTCTATCTCCCCAACAGCTGCAGCTAGATAAAAAAGAACGGTGCTGCTGGATAGAGCGGAGTCTGCCCTTTTCAGCAGTGCCTCTCTTTAACCCCTTAGGTGCCGGATTGCAATTCGCTCCCGGAAGTGGCTGACATTTTGGATGTTAGCCAATCCTCTGGGTCACCCGCACCCTCTAACGTTGTCGCCATATGTGCCAAGTGGAGCTAGGGGGTTCCTTTGGGGCTAGAGGGTCATATTTGGTATCATTGTAAAGGACTGATCATGGCCTATTCCAATGATACCAAACATGACCAGGTTTGGTGTAGAAATAAATAATAAATAAAGTGTTTTTTTTAAAAAAAAATTGTCTGGAGGATATAATAAAATAGGACTTCAACATGATGAGCATAAAACGGTCAAAATGAGTTCAGCACACAGAGGTGAAATGGCTCCGAAGTGAAGGGGTTAAAAAGCAAAAACATGCAAAAATTGGGTATTTCTAATTTCAGGACAAAATTTCAAAACTATTTAGCCGGGGTCTGTTATGGCGGTTGTAGATTTTGGGGATTAAAGTTAAAAAAAATTGTGTTTCTTCCATTTTTTTTATCACATTTCATAATTTTTTTATGTTAATTATACGATATGATGGAAATAATGATATCTTTAGAAAGTCCATTTAATGGTGAGAAAAACGGTATATAATATGTGTTGGTTCCATAAACAAGAAAGAGGAAAATTAGAACTAAACACAAATAGTGCAGAAATCTAAAAACAGCAGTGGGCACTTTCAGACAATGGTAAAACCGCCTGGTCACTATGGGTTTAAAGTCCTAATGCATTCTGTGATACTTTAGCATTGCAATTTATAGGAAACTTGTAGGCATTATTTCATATTGATTGTCCTCATAAATATATAAAAATTAAAAATAATTGTAAAAAAAACTCATGAAAGTTCATATCCAATTATCACGGTGTACACTTTAATTAGGTGGTATAAAAATGGCATTTCACTTTGGTACTCATCTGCTTGATGTGATGACAGTGCATCTTTGTGCATATAAAGAGAAATTAAACATACAAGCTAATAAGGTGGAAATTATTGCTAAAGCGCACTTGATAAAAGCAGAAATTATAAATTAATCTGAATATATATGTAAATAATCTACTAAAAGAGACAAAATAGAAAGAGCGCACATCTATATCAATACTCCACCATTGGCTTTTGACTGATTTTGATGTACTACACGTGCTTTTAAGAAGAATCTAGATTACTTGGCTACAGTTTCCATCACTAGTATTTCTCAGAAAAAGTCCGTTTGAAAACTTTCCTACAGCCCCAATTCTCTGTAGAAAATTATCTTTTTATTTTTGTACTTTATTTTGATTTAGATTAGTTAATTCAGACATCCTTGGAGCACTTAGGTATGTGAAAATACCTAAAAATGCACAAATGTTGGCCACATGCCTTATGAAATATTATTTTAACGTAAGGATGAGTGTAACATTTGTATGCTTCTGCAAATGTGGTGGAACGCTTGCCTCCTCCTACCTGCACGTTCTAAATTTATCGTTCTCGCTAGGAGATTTTCCTTCAACTCGAGGCAGCACAGTGTGATACAATGTTACTTCCTGAATGTGGCTTTTACCACTGCAGTGCAGGAATCACCATAGCAAGATTCTCATCCATAAATCGACAATCTGACGTAAATCCAGTTGAGCTGTCTCCGAATGTGACCAGGGATTACTTATGGATAATCTGTACACGAGGATGCATTTTACGCCTTGCAGTACACTTTTTTTGATGAACCGAAACTAATGTTGTGCCATGTTATATTTATTCCTTAGGAGGGCCAGCTGTATGGTTGAACTTTCTTTGGCAAAAATTTACCCTTTTTCTTTTATATGAAAAGGCAAAAATTGTCCCTTTTTTTCTGGCTCATGTTTACATTTTTTTAATAACAATAGGAAGACAGAATATTATATTAGCATTTTATTTTCATAATACGCTGTCAAACCATGCCACAAATATATGTTTTTGTTAAAAAAAAATTGTATTAAAAAGATGTTTGATTAAATTAAGACTTTTGGATACTCTGGGGGGGCGGAGCTGACTGCCGATATGGATGGTCGCATCTTGCTGAGCTCCACAAGGATTGTTCTATTTTTTTGCTGACCCTTGCGACCTACCTTCGGCTGCAGTACCTGGTGAGGTGGGGAATGCACTGAGGTACCTGTGGACCCGTGCCTGATCTCTCCCGTGCCCTCTCGGAGCAGTTTGGGACGATTTATTGCCTCCGGTGTGTTTTTGCGGCCTACCCCGGGTGGCCATTTTTGAAGCCTTTTCCTGCTGGGATCAGCATTCCCCTTCCCTTGGGGCAGTGGAGCTGCGATGGAGTGCCTGGATAGATGTCTGGCGTGGCTGATGGAGGAAGGGGAGCGTCCGCTTTCACGAGGGGACATCCGGCACCTCATTGCTGAGATGCGGCTCTCCCGGGATGTGGCTGCTCCCTCCGGGAGTGAGAATGCGGGCCCCCTCCATGAGTGCGGTACACTTGCCTGCTCGGCCGAGCGGTGCGAAGAGGTATTGCGGCCGGAGAATGGAGAACGAAGAACAAGCTGCGACGCCCCGGCAGTGGTGCTACGGGCGCTTATCCTGCCCCTGGAGGGGATCTCCGGTTTGCCTACTGCCTGCCGACCCTCAGCTGAAGCTGCCCGGGTGAATCGCAGACGTCTGGAGGGTGCTGCGGATGTCGAGGCATCAGAGGATTCTCCCTGCTCGATGCCGGCCTGGCCGCTGTTCGGGAAGCGGTGGGGTTTGGAGCTGGCATATGGTCCTGGGACCGGAGCTGCAGGGGTTACCTGGAACCGGAGCCATTGGAGGTTTTTTCTTTCCCCAGGCTTCTTCGAGGAGACCGAGGGTCCTGCTCTCGGCCTCACCTCGTCACCTTTCCTGGTTCTGACCCTGCTCTTGGCTGCTGGACATAGGGGGAACATGTGTCCTAATTTTTCCCTGGACACTGGCTGAACCGGATGGTGCCGCTTTCGGATCCCTGGCTGATGACACCTTCCCTGCAAGGCCTTTTCCCCAATCCCCCCCAGATGTGTTTCACCACCTGCTGACAACCCACACTCACCATTAGCTGAGTGTTTACCCCCCAACCTGATGACATGCCCTGCTTACACCCCCCTCCCTTAGCACTTGAGACTCTTCCTGAGGACATTTTTGTTTTAGGATTTTCTGCTGAGGTCTTTGATTTTACCACCCCCCCTTAATTGTCTGTGTTTGTCCGAGTGAACATGCAGACCTATTTGCTGACATTTGGGACTTGCTGATTGTCTGCTGGAGCATCGGGACTACCCCCCCTTTTTTTTTTTTTTTTTTTTTTTTTCTTTAATGGGACACTGGGTAGTATCCTGGGCGAGCCGCTAGGGTGGCAACCTAGGCTCTGGCCGTCCTCTTGGCCCCAGGTCTCCCGGCCCTGTGGTCTCTTTCATGGCCCCCGGCCTCCTAAGGGGTGTCGGGGTGAGCCAGGAATGCCACAACCTAATGGGCAGTCCTTTACCTTTTCCCCCTTATTTTTTTTTATTCTTCCCCTCCCTTTTACTTTTTCCTGATGCCCCACTGTTGGACTACAGTGCTTTTTTGTTTTTCTGACTTTACCCACCTGAGTTGTCCTGTTTCGCTCACTCATTATTTGTATTTATGTTTGATTTACTGCTGACCTATTTCAAAATAAAATTTTGAATTAAAAAAAAAATAAAAATTAAGACTTTTGATGCACATCACTGACCTTAACCTGACAAAAGGTTGACTCTGCTAGATGCTCCGACTTCACTTAATAAATACAACTGAAAGATGAACAATGGAGAAAAAAGATATTATGGGTCACTGCTTTTTCTCCCTTGTTTAACCACACTTTGGCATTTTCATAAAGACTTTCTTAGTTCTCTGGGTTTGACTTATGTAGGTTTTTGGCCCGTGTTACAAGTGATATGATGTCTTTCTGGGATATTTAGTCTGTTGCTTAGTGTAGTGGTTTTAATGGAGACCCACTACTCATCAGTAACTTACTTTCACCCCCCCTGAATTGCACATAATATTTCTAAAAAGTTTAGACACTGTTAAACGTGGATAATCCATATCTACTGTTATGTTTCTGAAAGTAGACCTGTGTCAGAGCCTTGAAGCTAAACCATAAATTTCACAAGTATGAAATAAAAAGTATTTTTTCTTTTTGCCATAAATTAAAAGTGCCTGAAAAATGCCTAACCTTAGATATCCATCCAGTTTCTTTTTTTACAGAGTACCATTTGTACTCTGTTGGCTTCTTTTTCAATTTCGTCTACTAGTACCTATCATCATAATTGGCCTTAAAGAGACACTACCTCTTATACAGTATAAGCTGTAACTAGATTACTTATGCATTACAAATAGAAGCACATTATAAAACACATGCTGCTGCATTTTTGTCACTTACCTCCGGTGACCGGCAGCCTCGTCTACGCTGCTCGCTTGCCGAGCGCCGGCTAAAATGCACGCCAGCGCCGATCACATGACGGCCGGAGGGGTGGGGCACATTAGGAAAGTGCGCGATCCGGTATATAAACTCTTTAATTAGCCCAGACCAACAAGCTGTTGTGTTCTCACACTCCCACAGTGCTTCCAAGTGTTTCCTATAATTGATGTGACTTTGTGTGTGACTCCTGGCTTTGGCAATCAACTACTCTTGTGTTTTGACCTCTGGCTTTGGCAATCGACTACTCTTGTGTTTTGACCTCTGGCTTTGGCAATCGACTATTCTTGTGTTTTGACCTCTGACTTTGGCAAATGACTACTCTGGTGTTTTGACCTCTGTTTCTGCAGTATAGTTAATACAGATATCTGACTTCTGGTTTCTAGAATCATATTGTTATTAAATTCTTGTATCTGTCTGTTTACTTATTTAGTCTCCATTAACCGACCACTCTAAGGATCGGAAAATTAGGGCAACTCTGCGTACAGGGATCAGTCTTCATATATCCGTGGGGAATCCGTGACAATTTTTTTCTATGTCTGAAGTAATTGCATGTAAAAAGGAAAAATAAAGTAAGGTATTGTATCTCCAGGTTCCAGTTTCTGGATTTTTCACATGGTGCAACATTTACCAAAGGTTTTGGTTTGCTTGTTTATTTAAGGGGTTATTCAAAGAACACCGAATTGGCCGCGGAATAGCACCGAACAGTGAATTTCCCCGTATGGTGCAATTTTGTGGCCATTCGGCTTTTCAAAACTTGGCAATTCGCCAAATATTGGGGAATTGCAAGCGAAATATGGTGACCTTTGGCAGCAGTGAAATTCCCCATAGGTAAGTAATGGTTAATCTATTAAGAGAACTACTAAAGGCACCAAAATGTCAGTGAAATCCCCTGATTTTCGGTGGTTTCATTCGACATGTTTAAGCAGGCGTATCCCATAGGTTTCAATGTAAAAACAAATCCCCATTTTTCTTAAATATTTATTTAACAGTATATTCTTTTCATTTGTAGCAAAAAATTTCAGATTTTTTTTTAAACAGACCTTTATATTATTATTCATATGACCTTTTATATTATTTCCATGCATATTCATGCAGTAGTTTTGTTTAACATGCCTTTTAAAAGTTGCGTTTCTTTTTTTTTTTTTTTTTTACCCCTGTTCGACGCCTGGTCGGCCTTTTTCTGATCAATGCTGGTGATTTTTCAGCAGGTTATGGATCGATTTGCGGTCTTCCGGCAGTTTGTGAATGTGTTTAAGGTTCGATTCAACGGTTCTTCAGATCAATTCGGTGGTTTTTAGATTTGTTTTGTGGTTTTGCAGCAGTTTTCTGATTCAATGGTTTTGCGCCAGTTTGAAGATGCGTTCAGCGGGTCGATTCACCGCACTTCGGGGACTCTGTGGTGAATGCTGAATTTACAACAGGGTTGGCAAATTTAACTCGCGGAAGTGCGGCGAACGGGAGAGCACCAAAATGTCAGCGACATTTCGGTGGTCTCTGAATAACCCCTTAAATCTACAATATCTACCAGTAAGTGAGGTGGAGGAGGGAATCTTTAGATAAAGCGACCGGAGGTCTACCTGAGATAAGATCTGATAGCTGGATGAGTTATGATTGGGAGCTTAAAAGACTTCTAATCTACCTCCTGGCCATGTCCTTTGAATAAATCCCACACATTTAAATGATTTGGGTTGGCTGTCTGACCCATTTTATGGCCAAAACCACACATTGTGAGGAGTAACTGAGTTAAAGATACCGGTGACACATATAGAGTAAAATATTTTCTTAACCAAACAAGAGAAAAACAAAGCACATTTAAGATATCAGCAACAAAAAATAAAAATAAGGACACTTCATTTTTTGGTGGTAGTAGCTCTTTAATGATACTAATTCAGTTTTTAAATGGTTTTCTTTTACATGTCATTGTTTGTCAATCTAATAAATCTTTGAGCCTTTACACTGTTGAAATAGTGTATTATATATGTAGTAGAATATTTAAAATTACATATCATGGCAGTGATGTTTATAAAAAAGGAAGGATGGAAAAATGGTTTATGGATATTTTTTGGTTTCTGTAGGGGGCTCATAAGAATTACCGTTTCTGTCATATACATTTTCTGATCATAAAAGGACTCATGCTGTACAGTATCGTGTTCTCAGTTGGAATTGTGTGGCTTAATCTTTGAAAAATATTTCTTGACCACTGGGATATTTTTCTCATGATTTAGAGTTTTCTTATTCTTAAAGTAGAATTTAACATTATGATAATATTTAAGTGGGTGTACACTGTATGATATTCAGGTATCTATACAACTTTTTGTTTCACACTTTATCTAGTGATGCACTATTCATAGTAGTGGGTATTTTGACATTACTACCCCCCCCCCTCCTTGTTGTTATAACATTAAAATTACAAAATCTATAATATATGCTAATGAATTTGTTATAATCACTATCTATTTTGTGCATAACATTTAATAATAGAATAAATAATAATATCAATGGATATTCAGAGGATGTTTGTGTACCCATGTGCCAGTCTAATGTAAAGGGTCAGAAAGCACAGAAATTTCAGGGAAATCTGCGGCGAACTGCACCGCATTTCGCTGTCAATTCGCCAATATTTGGCTAATTGATAGCTTAGTGAATAGGCAAAATGCCCCGAAATTGCACCATAAATTCACCATTCAGTGGCAAGTTCCCCCTTACTGAATAACCCATTTATTCAGTTACAAAATGAACATCTGGGATAAATCTTTACTTCATATCTATTGAATTCAACGCATGCAAGCAATGATACCAAGCATGTAGTTGGACGGACCACTTTAAGTGCTGTAAAACAACCAGCCAATGTTAATCTTCAGAATGAAGAACAAATCCATTGTAAGGCAGTGCTCAGTGGTACAGTAAATCATTTGGACCTAGACTTGTATGCTTTTACCTTTTTCCAGATAAATAAACATAGAGGGCCCTATTCCATAGTTGTTGATAATATAACTACAGGAGACTATACATATAACATCATATAGCGATACTCAGCACGAGTCCTATGGACTCCACGAGCCAATACTCTCGGTGGCGGGGATGCGAGCTGTCAGAATCAGGCAGCCTTGTGGTTTTTTCCAAGGCTAGCTGTTAATAAAGTGCCTTCTGTGGTGTACACTCGGTAAAATGGAGGGAGTAAGGAAAATCTGCAGGTACAGATTTGTGCCTCCTCCAAGAACTGTGTCTCTTTTTTATCATTTACTAGATATGACCACAAAGACTGTAGTCTCTTTAACAGTTATTGTAGGCCAAATACCCTACCCTATCCTTTCCATGGTCTGCATACTTCCAAGTTCCCTCATATCTTCACACAGTGAACTCCACTTTCATGGACCAAAGACTGGACAAATCACATTAGAAATAGGCCTCAAAACAACTACTCCATTTCCCTTTACAATATTTTGTGCCACATAGCAGTTTGGGCCAAAAAAACATTGAGGACCCACACAGTGGCTCACTCATCTGCCACAACCCACTATAGATGATCTCACTCACGTTAGCTCACACTTATATTACTAAACCTCTGCCCATGGTAGCATACCACAAATTTTTTGGACTCTGCCCTCTCCAGCAGTGCCTCTTTTTTTCTACGTTCAGCCATTGGGGAGGGAGAGGAGTCCAAAGGACCTCCCCTTTCGGATACCCCCTGCAGGGGTATCCGCCTGCCTGAAAATAACGGCATTGCGACGGCTGGGCCCATAAAACCGTCGGGCCAGCTCCTAGGAAGCCAGACCGATGTGGGACCCTGCCAGATAGGTGATTATAGGGAGGGGGTTAAAGGACCATAACGTACATAGTACTTCCTTGGTTCTTAAAGGGAATTTCCCAAGGACGTACTATGTATGTCAGTGGTCCTTAAGGGGTTAATAAAGAGCTTCAAGTCCTAGTCAAAAAATTTGTTGGCATATAGCAATGTTATTTCCCACCCTTAGACCCCTCCCTGCGCACTTTCATTCAGACCTCAGATAGCTGGTCCGCTAAAACACATCCACAGTGTCACTGTACCACTTGCGATTAAGGCTGGGGTCAGACCAGCGCACTTTTAACGTGCGTTCTGGCGCACATAATTACGGCCGCACTAGCAGCAGATGACGGGCAATGACGGCCACTATACGATGTACGGCCGCACAAAAGTCCGGCCGTGCAACGCAAGATGAATTTGAACGCATTTTTCTGAGAACACTGAACCGCTAGTACTGACGTACTGAGTGCGCAGCTGCGGCATAGCGGCGTGTGTGCGTGATTAGGAGATGTCAGACACTGCTAATGTCCAGCCTACATAACGTCCAGACGCAAAAAGAGTTTTATTGACGATCCGTACAAAATCACGCCCGAAAATGCGCGTCGTCTGACTGTTTTTGCGCATTCCGTGAAAAAATACGTCAATGCGTTCGGACGCACTTTTTCACGTTCGCGGGGAAAAATGCTTTCGTCTGACCCTAGCCTTAAAACGTAACTTTTAATGAAACTCAATAATAGACCATTAAAACCTGATCCAGATCATGATGAACACACAACAACATATAACATGTTAAAAATAAATCTACGATCTACCTTTAATTGGGCAGACTAGATGGGCCGAAAGGTTCTTATCTGCCGACATTTTTCTATGTTTCTACCTGCTATGAGTAATAATACCAACAACTTCGGTGTTGGAAAGATATCGTCTTGATAAATTCAGGTCACCTAATATTTGTGACAGCATGCACCTAATTATTAGCAATTTACCATAAATGCCAAGAGGGTAGTAGAGAAACAGAGAGTTAGGGAAAGAGTCAATTGTATCTCCCAATGGTTAGTATATGCAAAACAGCCAGATAAGCACTAACAATGCCTGAGTAAGGCCAAAATCATGTCATAATACCAGATAACCACATTATAAGGCGATGAAATCAATGGTTGAAAATGTATAAATTTGGTATTACAAATACATTTCCTACTCCCGATGCGCGTTTCGCCTATACAGGCTCGTCAGGAGTGCTGAATGCGCAACGCGCATACCCTGCACTTCGGGAATTAAATTTCCCTACTCCGCGGTGAATTCAGCATTCAGTGCAGGGAATCGACCGCGAATGCTGCTGAAAACCCACCAGTCGCTGCCGCTGCCGAACATCCGCAGCAAACACACCGGACAGCCGACAAATGCAGCTGAGGAGGTGCTGACCAGCTGCAGGAGAAAGTCGACAAGCCACCGTACGTGTAAAAAAAAAAAAAAACAATGCACAAAAGTGTCAAAATTGAAACACTGTTTGCAAAAAAACTAATGAAAGAAAATGCCTAGAATTTACATATAAGGTCCAATGAATGATAATAAAAAGGTCTTTTACAGAAAAACATTGAAGCCTATCGTGTTCGCTGGAATAAACCTGCCGAGCGAATACATCAGGGCACTTCAGCGACTTTTCACTGCTGTTTGGTGTTCTCTGAATAGATTAGCCATTGCTTCTCTATGGGGGATTTCACTGCCTTTGAACAGGCACCATAGTTACAGGCAGTTCGCCAAAATTTAGTTACTTGCATGCTCTCTGAATAGCCGAATGGCCCTGAAATGGCACCGTACGGGAAAATTCCCTGTTCGGTGACATTTCGGGGCCAGATCGTGTGTCTCTCTGAATAACCCCTACAATGTTTCATATATAAGTATAAAACGTGTAGTCGCTGGTTTCATGAATGTAATTTTGATCATCCAATATGGTACATGTTTTCTACTTGTATTTGTACATTTCACTATGTATTGACACAATATTTGCAACACTTTCACAATAAAATTTGTCAAATAAAAAAAGAATGTTTCAGCTGTTCAAAAAGCATTATAAAAGTATCTATTTATTTTATGCCACATAATTTCGAGTATATATTTGTAGTGTATTAAACATACTGTGTTAATAATGGTGTTTGCTGTAAAGGTACACATTCTCAAATGTCATTTTAAGTTGAGTGTGAATGGTAGCATGATACATGGTAATTACACTGCCATTTGACAAAGACCTATTCTGGTCGAAACGTTGTCATCTTCTGGTGATAGAATAAATCCACCTTATTTAATATTGTGGTTTATTGTAGCCTCTTTTTTCCCAACTTTCGTTATGTTCAGCCATTCACATTCGCCTAATAATCATGTCAAGATTTGACAAAGACCTATTCTGGTCGAAACGTTGTCATCTTCTGGTGATAGAATAAATCCACCTTATTTAATATTGTGGTTTATTGGAGCCTCTTTTTTCCGATATTGCTGTTTTGGGGTCGGGGAGCAAGATCCCCCCCATCCAATTACCTATGGTGCTATACCCCAAATCTTTTCCATAATGAAAGTTGCAGCTTGCGGTTTCAAAATTCCCAGCTAAAGTTTTATTCACCATCGTGTACTTGTCAGAGCAGCTTATCTATAAAGATCCTGATCTTCCAGATATTTATTTTGCTTTCCGAAGAAGCAGATTGTTAAATTGTCTTATTAATTGGGCTCTCTTACGAAGAATTCATACTCCAGGGTTGTGGTCAGCAAAATGTTAACAGCAATACAAACACTCAATTTTCCCACTACTGCCCTGAATGATGTATTTATCAAAAGCTTTCTTTCACCCTTCCAGCTAAAAGTAAAAGATGGCCAGAGGGGTTAGAGTAATATTGATAAAAGACATGTTTATATACTTACTTAATGGTTCTCAGAATGTTATTCTACATAACCACTGGCTGATTTCACAGTGGAGTTTGTGGTCTGGACGTTGAAGACAAAGGGTTTTAGCCCCCGTAAGCAAAACCGCTGCTTCAAGCATTGTTGAGTGGTATTAGCCAGCTTAACTGCGGACAGCATAATCCTTCCATTCTGCTCCACAATCCCTACGACAAGGAAGGGGTTAAATGAGGCGTGCTTCGGTAATGTGGCTTCTCTACAGTTTAAACTGATATTTTGACATCATTGACTCATTCTGAGAATCTTTCTAGTTTTTTGCTGCAATGCCATGGGAGTTGGATTCCATATCCTAATAATTTTGAGGATCTGAATGTTTCCTATTGTTGATCTCACCTTTGTTCTTTTTGCTTGGTTCATCCGATATCTCCTGGATGATCCCAATTAAAATGTCTGTTTTATTTCCATTGTCACAAATTTCAGGAATCTCTTGCACAGCTGCAAATTTCTGAATAGCACACCGAAGTCTATTTATGACCTGACAGCGCTCGTCCAGAAGTCCACCACATGATTGGGACAAGAAAGCACAGCTACTCGCTGATCACATTTTAAGTTCATTTCTTTATTTTTATTCTTTTCCCCTCCAGTTAATCAGCAGGACTAAACAGTTTCTAAAGCTAATCATTAGTCAAAAGACAGAAACCCATTCAACAGGATTATGTGGTTTCATTTTCGCTGCAACAAAATCCTAGTGAAAGAAGTGACTTAAAAATGTTTTACGGCACTTGTGGCTTTAAGCTATTTTTTATTATTACCATGGCTAAAATATTACAGGAACTATATTCTAGGTATTATTTTTTTGTAAACCATGCAATACAGTAACACTTTTCCCTGCACCTACAGGCCTAGGGCCTGCTACATGGGAGATCAATAAAAGTTTATGGAAATGCTATGTTTACACCAGTCTGTATAGAGTGCGGCCGCTGCAAGTATCCCCTCCTGGAGCCCATAGGACACCATGGAGCCGTGTGCTGCCGGGCCACAGGGTGAGGGAGACTGCGGACTATTTGTTCCCAGTCTCACTCACTCCCGGTGGCCAGAAGAAGTGGATCGGGCCACCATTCACGCTGTGGGATGAGAGGTGAGTATCTGATTTTTGAGGGGGTTTTCAGCTGGTACTATCTGATTCTGCACAAGCGGTATCAATTAGCTACAGCTTTGAGGTGCAGTTAACTTTTTAGTTACCGCAGAAGTGTGTTATTTAGTGTTAGGACTTTGTAATCCTGATGCTAATTATGGATTGTGCTCCGTATGTTAAGTATAGGGAGAGCAAACGAGCGCAAATGTATTTTTTTACCAATTAGCGTTTGGAATGTAATATGGGGGCATGCATTACAGTCATCTAACCTAGCGCTAAGACTCACATAGCTGGGCTCTAATGCTAGAGTTAAGAATGTAATAGGACCCTAAGTTTTTACATTGAATTATATGGGATTCATTTGTTTAAACCTGTCAAACGAAAACACCAAAAATCTGGTAATTTCGCCAACATTTCAGTGCAGTTCGGCTGCTACCAAAGACCGGCGAACTGTACTATATTTTGCTGTCAGTTTGCCTGTATTTGACAAATTGACAGCTTAGTGAATAGATGAACTTTCCCAAAATTGCATCAAGCGGGGAATTTCAACTCCGTTCAGTCAATTCAGTGGCAAGTTCGGGACTTAGTGAATAGACCCTTTAGTATATGTTGTAAATAATCAATGAAGACCTTGACATCCATTTTGTGTTTTGAGACTGAATACGGTGCATCTAAAGATGACTTCTCAAGCCAATTTGTGCACATGTCCTGGCACAGTTTAGGCAAACCTTTTGTTGGAGCCATCATTGTTTCACTTGAGGCTTTGGACTTGTGTAATGTTTGTTTGTGTTCTGCTTCGAAAGGGCATTTGGCTTTGATAGTTTGACAGCTCTTGTATATAAAACCACGCCGGGTGGAGCTTTGGTATTTCAACAATTCGAGGTTGGCTATGTCAATGTCAAGTGACTTCAGGAAGGCCCAATGTGTATATTTATAGTCTTTTTTAGTGTTTAGTGTCCTCCTCAAGGAATGGCATGTAGAAAGTTCCCCATAGCAAAAAAGTTCCAAATAGCATTAAAAAAATAAAGAAAAGGGAGACATTGTCATTGGCCCAGCCACGTGGTAGAGCGATCGTATAGGCGAACTATTCAATATATCATAGCTAATATTTAGTATTGTACAATCAGTAATGATAAACCTCATCAATAACCTATCACACTGTCAGTGAATGCATACTATATGTACACACATACCCTGCAAGATCCGATTTCAGTAACGAGATCTAAAAATGGCTACCATACATAGATCAGTGTTTCCTTGGCATTCCAACGTCTGCATCCCATGCTTCCAAGTTATGAGGAGTTCTTTCTCTCTTAATGACTAGAGGATGGATCTTATCAAGACTAATTAAGCTCTCTGGAACCCATGAATACTTTTCATACATAGTCAAGCTGAGCGCATCATGTGTACTCTCTAAGCTATTCAACCCTTCCTATTCAAGGAAAGGAAAAAAAAAAAGAAAATTAGTATCATCTCTCTCCGATTTACTTTCATCTTTTTTTTTCTTCTTTTGTTTCCATGTGCTGAGGTTTGGCAAGGTCGGACATACTTCTATTATTTATTACATATAACGTTTATTCTACACCCGTTATTACAAGTCTGCATTCTTAGCACTGAAATAGCTTCCAATTGGCGCGACTTTGCTATTAATGTTACCTTTTATGTGCATGTTTGTTCCGACACAGCGACCACTAGCACAGACAACATGAACTTGTATCACCCATAAACTAACAAGTCTGGAGCCACACGTTTATGATTATACTTTCAGTGGTTCCGATTTAATTTTGCAGCTGTGGATTAATAAAACTAGAACAAGATCTATTTTTTTTCTTTCTTCCCTTCTAATGGTCAACAAATGATAATGACAATGAAGAGATTTAAGAGGAGGCAAAGGAGGGAGGGCGAAGAAGATGTGGATTTCATCAGCTTCGTAGGCATTTTGGTCTTGGAGTTTTTCTATTAATATGTCTTTATGGATGTTGTTTTACTAGCTTAAAAAACATCTAATTGAAACCAGTTGACTAAATCTCTTTGGATCAAGAAACAGTAATAAGCAAAGAAAGTATCTTATCCCTGCAATCCCGAAATGCTTAGTGACTGGTATACTTGATGCATATGTAATCAGTTTACTATGAGATTCTTGTCTTCCCTAATGCCTTAGCTCTTGCACCGTGATCCAGGGAGTTTGTGTCATGTGGCTTCCTATCAGAAACCAGTACAGCTTAAAATATTAAAGGTTGCATTTCTAGCTTTAATATATATTTAATTATTCTACCTGTGCTACAATAAGAAAACATGATGTATTCCTGAATGAAAGGAGTTGAAGATGACCAACACTAAACCAGAGCCCAGAGTCTAGCTCGTTATGTAACCAAGTGATGAGTTGCAGTGAGAACTGTTTGTTATAGACATTCAGATCTATTCAAAGAAAGGTGAAAATCAGGAGAATTGGCAGGAGAAGAGAACAATCTAGAACAAACAGCAGATTTGGAAAGTGAGATAAATGGGAGAATATTTCTGGTTTGGCTATTCACTTCTCCAGTCATTTACCTGAGTTTCACCTTTCTTTTAATAGACCTGTTAGTTTTTTGTAGAAGCTGCCGGCTTCTCATAAGTAACCAATTTATCTTACAAAGTGGAGTATATACGATAAATATTTTAAACATGTGCCTGCTGTTTGAAAAGTAATTATTACATGATCTCGATATCAGCTGCAGCTCTAGATAACCAGTTCAAAATCTACTTTTGAGGTCATAACTAAACAAGTGATGTCATATGTAACAACAAGCTATATTCTAGGCTTTGCTGTGACACCTGTTGGCTTTAAGGCCAGGCTAGGAGCAAGATTCCACATTGGAGCGACTAAGTGGTGGTTATTGAAGGAAGCTGCAGTTTGCTGTGTTAATAACCTCATCCTCATTCGTTTGATCACTAAAGTCAGAACATTCTGCTCTCCGACTAATGTTATCTGAGATTATAAAATTCATTGGATTATTCCACTCTTATGTGCCTGTTAAATAATATTGAGCATAACGGCCTTAAATCAACTAACATAACAGAAGATATCCTTATTTTGTGGTTATGGATTTATTACTTCTCTTCATGCATTCTTTTCTGCGGTAATTTTGGATTTATTTATTTTTTTTTTTTAAATTTCATTTTCTCTGAGAAAAAACATAACATAAGAGGTCTTTTATTATTCTAAAATACAAAAACATGGCGTGTTATACTTGGGTTAATTTTGTAGAAAAAGAGGATATAGAGCAGGCCTGTCAAAATCCGCCCCCAGATGTTTCTGTACTACAACTCCCATGATTCTCTAGCCATATATTGCACTGAAACAATTCTGGAATTTGACGACATCAACATGGGGGGGGGGCTGTGAGTATGACCGTCCTTATATAAAGCATTAACGTATATTATATTATTATATGTAATATAGGTTGCAACACCGGAATACAAAATCTCAATGTATCCTTCCTGGTAAAATACTTTATAAAGAAATAAATAAATAATACAAAGTTAGATAAACATAATGGTTTCTCAATGTAAAATAAGGATTTTAGCAATTGAATTATTTTCTGTCAATTATTCCAATTTATTAATCAGCCTTCAGTATACTGCGTGGATTCGGCTTTATGATCCTTGTCTTCCTTGGTCACAGCAGTGAGTGGTAGTTTCTGCCTCTGAGTGTCGAGGTGGTGGCAGTAGGTGATTGGAAACAAAGAAGCATAAAGTGCAGGGTATTAGGCTAGGGTCAAACGAATGCATTATTCGCAGCGACAGTCAAAAAGTGCGTCCAAACGCATTGACGTATTTTTTCACGGAATGCGTGAAAACGGTCATACGTTGCGCATTTTCGGGCGTGATTTTTTACGGATCGTCAATAAAACACTTTTTGTGTCTGGACATTATGTAGGCTGGACATTAGCAGCGTCTGACATCTCCTAATCACGCACACCTGCCACTATGCCGCCGCAGTGCACTCTGTACGTCAGTACTAGCGGTTCTGCGTTCTCGAAAAAATGCGTTCATTTTCCACTTGCGTTGAGCGGCTGGACTTTCCTGCGGCCGTACTTCGTATATTGGCCGTTATTGCCCGTCATTTGCTGCTACTGTGGCCGTGATTAAGTGCGCTTAAACGCACTTTAAAAATGCGTTACTCTGACCCCAGCCTAAAACTTACAAGATAATAAATGTTTTATAACCTTTTCAAAGAATTAAAGAGAACCATGATGCAGTTGATACAATTTTAATATCATTAGGCCATTACTGAACACCGCACAAATATGCCTTTAAAATATGGAATTCTCACCTCCAGCATCTATAAAAGGCAGGGCCGAATTTGTATCTCAGGAGCCTGTAGGCACAGAAATGTAGAGCGCCCCTACCATCCCTCCAAAAAAATAAGAAACCTGCCAAAATGACTTTTTAAAATTTTCGTTTTGTGGCAAAATAAAAAAAAACAACACATTTAAAAAATATGAAAACTGTTTCTCTCTGCGGTCAAATCAAAAGAAGGGGCAGAATCTGTTGCCTTAGTTGAGTTGGTGCAGAGGCATTGTTTGTTTTATGTAAAAGCATATATTGCCTCTGCCGTAGAACAGAGAAAAAAATTAATTTAGCATTTACTTTTTAATTTTTTTTATTTTTACAAATTACATGGACATCATTGTAAAGACCAGACTCTGACCTTTCCAATGACACCTAACGTAACCTTGTGCGGGGTACAAATCAGAGATGCAGGTTCTTCTAAAGTCCCCTTGTCTCTCCTCACTGCAGTGCCACGGTCTAGATCAGTGGTTCTCAACTGTGGTCCTCAACTACCCCTAGATTGGTCTGGTCTAGATTTTAGATGAAACAATGCATTGTATCAACAGGTCCACACTTGCTGGCAGTGTGGGAAATGAGCAGATGAGTTAGTGCAGCATCACTGTTCACTTTATAATTGTAAACTGAATAATAGTGCTACATTAGAAAAAAAAAGAGAAAAATAATATTTTTTTTGATATTTTATTTTTACATATTTTAAACTGGTTATGTTTGGTATCGCTGGAAAGGCCATAATCGGGCATTTCCAATGATACCTCATATGTCCTCTAGCCCTTAAGGCTTCAGAGATACAGTGGTCTAAATGATTGCAAATTGTAATATATATACAGTTGTGTTCAAAATTATTCAACCCCCAATGCTGTAAAGGGTTTTAGGGAATTTAGTGTACATTTGTAATTGTATTCAGAATGAAATCCTACAAGGACTTTTTAAAGAACCATATGCAACTAAAATGACATCAATTGGTTTTGTAATACAGTAGTAAATGTTTCTTTTGTGAATTCTTCATTGACACAATTATTCAACCCCTTAAAGACTACCACTCTGAAGAACAGAGGTTCATTCAAGTGTTTTAAATCAGGTATTGAAAACACCTGTGGATGTCACGGAGCAGCAATAAAGCATAATAAGCACCAATTAGGCAGCTTTAAAATGACTGTGATACTCAGCTCATTCTAGACATTTACTGGTGTGGTTACAAACATGGTGAAGTCAAGAGAATGGTCCAGGAAGACAAGAGAAGAGGTGATTACTCTTCACAGGAAGGGCAATGGCTATAAGAAGATTGCAAAGATGTTAAACATACCAAGAGAGACCATAGGAAGCATCATTCGCAAATTCAAGGCAAAGGGCACTGTTGAAACGCTACCTGGTCGTGGCAGAAAGAAGATGCTGACTTCGACTGCTGTGCGCTACCTGAAGCGTAGAGTGGAGAAAAGTCCCCGTGTGACTGCTGAGGAACTGAGAGAAGATTTGTCCGATGTGGGTACTGAAGTTTCAGCTCAGACAATACGGCACACACTGCATAATGAAGGCCTCCATGCCAGAACTCCCAGGCGCACCCCCTTGCTGTCTCCAAAGAATAAGAAGAGTCGACTGCAGTATGCCAAAAGTCATGTGGACAAACCACAGAAGTTTTGGGATAGTGTTCTGTGGACTGATGAAACAAAATTAGAACTGTTTGGGCCCATGGATCAACGCTATGTTTGGAGGAGGAAGAACAAGGCCTATGAAGAAAAGAACACCTTGCCTACTGTGAAGTATGGCGGGGGGTCAATCATGCTTTGGGGCTGTTTTGCTTCTGCAGGTACAGGGAAGCTTCAGCGTGTGCAAGGTACCATGAATTCTCTTCAGTACCAGGAGATATTGGATGACAATGTGATGCAGTCCGTCACAAACCTGAGGCTTGGGAGACGTTGGACCTTTCAACAGGACAATGATCCCAAGCATACCTCCAAGTCCACTAGAGCATGGTTGCAGATTAAAGGCTGGAACATTTTGGAGTGGCCATCGCAGTCACCAGACTTAAATCCGATTGAGAACCTCTGGTGGGACTTAAAGAAAGCAGTTGCAGTGCGCAAGCCTAAGAATGTGACTGAACTGGAGGCTTTTGCCCATGACGAATGGGCGAAGATACCCGTAGATCGCTGCAAGACACTTGTGTCAAGCTATGCTTCACGTTTAAAAGCTGTTATAACTGTAAAAGGATGTTGTACTAAGTACTAAGATTGAATGTCACTTGGGGTTTGAATAAAACTGATAATGATGTGAGCACAGAAAAGACATTTGTGGTTATTTCATTATAAATGTTATGTTATATTTGTCTGACCTACACGTGCCTCTTTGATTTAATTGTAAGCAAGATGACTGAATGATCAAAATCAGTGTCAAACTGGCCAAAACACTCAATTTCAGTGGGGGTTGAATAATTTTGAACACAACTGTATATATATGTAGTGGCAAGAAAAAGTATGTGAACTCACTGTTCCTTTAAAAAGTTTTTTTTTTTACTTTTTGTCCTTATTTCCTGTCCCCCAGGGCACTACCCGGACCCCCATACACCTTTTATGACAAATATCTTGCATACAGTGGTAAGAAAAAGTATGTGAACCCTTTGGGATTACATGGAGTTTTGCATAAATTGGTCATTAAATGTGCTCTGATCTTCATCTAAGTCACAACAATTTGAAAAACACAGTCTGCTTGAAATAATTCAACACAAACATTATATGTTTTCATGTTTTTATTGAACAGAACATGTAAACATGTAAACATTCACAGTGCAGGGTGGAAAAGTATGTGAACCACTTAATAACTGGTTGACCCTCCTTTGGCAGCAATAACCTCAACCAAACGTTTCCTGTAGTTGCAGATCAGACCTGCACAACGATCTGGAGTAATTTTGGACCACTCCTCTTCACAAAACTGTTTCAGTGTAGCAATATTCTTGGGATGTCTGGTGTGAATCGCTCTATTAAGGTCATGCCACAGCATTTCAATCGGGTTGAGGTCAGGTCTCTGACTGGGCCACTCCAGAAAGCGTATTTTGTTTTGTTGAAGCCATTCTTTTGTTGAATTACTTGTATGCTTTGGGTCATTGTCCTGTTGCATCACCCATCCTCTGCGGAGCTTCAGTTGGCGGACAGATGGTCTTACGTTTTCCTGCAAAATGTCTTGATATACTCTGGAATTCATTTTTCCATCAATGACAACAATCCGTCCAGGCCCTGAGGCAGCAAAGTAGCCCCAAACCATGATGCTCCCTCCTCCATGTTTTACAGTGGGGATGAGGTTTTATTGTTGGTGTGCTGTTCCTTTGGAAAAAACACACAACACTATGTGTGGAGAAAAAAACAACTCAATTTTGGTTTCATCTGTCCACAGAATATTTTGCCAGTAGTGCTGTGGAACATCCAGGTGCTCTTTTGCAAACTTCAAACGTGCTGCAATATTCTTTTTGGACAGCAATGGCTTCCTCTGTGGTGTCCTCCCATGTACTCCATTCTTGTTTAATGTTTTCCTTATTGTAAATGTGTCAACAAAAATGTTAGCATGTGCCAGAGATTTCTGTAAGTCTTTAGCTGAAACTCTAGGATTCTTCTTCACCTCATTAAGCATTCTGCACTGTGCTCTTGCAGTCATCTTTACAGGACGACAACGCCTAGGGAGAGCAGCAACAGTGCTGAACTTTCTCCATTTGTAGACAGTCTGTCTTACCGTGTACACATGAACATCAAGGCTTTTGGAGATACTTTTGTAACCCTTTCCAGCTTCATGCAAGTCAACAATTCGTGATCGTAGGTCATAGAAACATAGAAACATAGAAACATAGAAAAATGTCGGCAGATAAGAACCTTTCGGCCCATCTAGTCTGCCCAATTACATGGATACTTTACCTGGATTTATCTTTTGTTTAGGATAGCCTTATGCCTATCCCATGCTTGCTTAAATTCAATTACTGTTTTGGCCTCTACCACTTCTACTGGAAGACTGTTCCATGTATCCACCACCCTCTCAGTAAAATAATGCTTCCTGATGTTACTTTTAAACCTTTGCCCCTCTAATCTAAGACTATGTCCTCTTGTTTTGCTATTTTGTTTCCTTTTAAATATACTCCCTTCCTCTACCTTGTGGATTCCCTTTACGTATTTAAATGTTTCTATCATATCTCCTCTGTCTCGTCTTTTTTCCAAGCTGTACATGTTAAGATCATTAAGCCTTTCCTGGTAACTTTTCTCCTTCAAGCCGTACACCATTTTAGTAGCCCTTCTCTGAACTCTCTCTAAGAGGTCTATATCCTTCTGGAGATACGGTCTCCAGTACTGCACACAGTACTCCAAGTGAGGTCTCACCAGTGCTCTGTACAGTGGCATGAGCACTTCCCTTTTCCTACTGCTAATACCTCTCCCTACACAACCAAGCATTCTGCTAGCATTTCCTGCTGCTCTATTACATTGACTACTTACCCTTAGATCCTCTGAAATAATGACCCCTAAATCCCTTTCCTCAGATGTTGAGGTTAGGACTGTATCAAATATTCTATATTCAGCCCTTGGGTTTTTACGTCCCAGGTGCATTATCTTGCACTTATCCACATTAAAACTCAATTGCCACAACTCCGACCATTTTTTTAGTTTACCTAAATCATTTGTCATTTGGCTGATCCCTCCAGGAACGTCAACCCTGTTGCAAATCTTTGTGTCATCAGCAAAAAGACATACTTTTCCATTAATACCTTCTGCAATATCACTAATAAAAATATTAAAGAGAATGGGTCCAAGTACTGACCCCTGAGGTACCCCACTGGTAACAAGACCTTGTGCCGAATAAACTCCATTTACCACAACCCTCTGTTGTCTGTCACTCAGCCACTGCCTAATCCAGTCAACAATATTGGAATCTAAACTCAAAGATTGCAATTTATTGATAAGCCTTCTATGCGGAACAGTATCAAAAGCCTTACTGAAATCTAAATAAGCAATGTCTACTGCACCACCTGTGTCTATTATTTTTGTTACCAATCAAAAAAATCAATAAGATTAGTTTGGCATGATCTCCCTGAGGTAAACCCATGTTGTTTCTGATCCTGTAATCTATGTGTTTTTAGATGTTCAACAATCCTTTCCTTTAACATGGTTTCCATTAATTTCCCCACTACTGACGTAAGACTAACTGGCCTATAGTTCCCCGATTCCTCCCTACTACCCTTCTTGTAAATGGGCACAACATTTGCTAATTTCCAGTCTTCTGGGACGACTCCCGTTAACAAGGATTGGTTAAATAAATCTGTTAACGGTTTTGCTATTACATCACTGAGCTCTTTTAATAATTTAGGGTGGATCCCATCAGGCCCCATTGACTTATTTGTCTTTACTTTAGACAGCTGCTGTAGAACCTCCTCCTCTGTAAACTGATATGTAAATGTCTCTTTAGTGTTCTCTCCTAACTGAGGTCCCTTTCCTTCCTTTTCTTCTGCAAAGACTGAACAAAAATATTCATTGAGGCAGTCAGCGAGACTTTTATCCTCTTCTACATACCTTCCTTCCTTTGTTTTTAATCTAACT
This sequence comes from Leptobrachium leishanense, assembly GCA_009667805.1. NCBI lineage: Eukaryota > Metazoa > Chordata > Amphibia > Anura > Megophryidae > Leptobrachium > Leptobrachium leishanense. The sequence continues at coordinate 229,591,635 of CM019064.1, read as the reverse complement.
AATCCTTGTTTTACTTTTCTTTTCTCGTTTATGTATCTAAAAAATGTTTTGTCCCCCTTTTTTACTGACTGAGCTATTTTCTCTTCTGCATGTGCTTTGGAAGCTCTTATAAATTGCTTTGCCTCTTTCTGCCTAATCTTATAGGTTTGCCTATCTTCTTCACTCTGAGTTGTTTTATAATTATTGAATGCTGTCTTTTTGTTCTTCACTATTTTGGCCACTTCTGCAGAGTACCACAGTGGTTTCTTCCCTTTTTTGTTTTTGCTAACAAGCCGAATGCAATTTCCTGTGGCCTTCAATAATGCTTCCTTTAAATAATCCCATTTCTCCTGGACTCCCTTTAAACTCCTCCAGTCTGATAATGACTCCTTCACACAAAATCTCATTTTAGAAAAATCTGTTTTTTTAAAGTCTAAAACTTTCGTTCTTGTGAGAGCTCTTTTCTGCGAGGCATGGTTCACATCAGGCAGTGCTTCTTGAAACCAGTAAACCGAAAACTGGTGTGTGTTTTTAACGGGCAGGACAGCTTTCAGCAACACATCCAATAATATCACACTGATTGGACTCAAGGTTGGCTCACTCCTGGCTCCAATTAGCTCTTGGAGAAGTCATTAGGCTAGGGATTCACATACTTTTTCCACCCTGCACTGTGAATGTTTACATGTTCTGTTCAATAAACACATGAAAACATATAATGTTTGTGTTGTATTATTTTAAGCAGACTGTGGTTTTCAAATTTTTGTGACTTATATATATATATATATATACACATACACTTTAAAAAAAATAATCTTTACACACCAAGCAAGTCACGTGAGTAGGCACATGCCTACTCTGCCTAGGTCTAAATCCGAGCCCTGAGAAAAGGTGGAGTACAATCTAGCACTATATAATCTATGTGGCTTTATTCTCCATGGAAGCTGATGAGTTGAATTAGCAGAACTTTGGCAACTTTAATGGTATCATATCATTATGTTATTCTGCTGTAGCCAAGTACAGTTTTAAATCTTGTGTTTGATTGCTACCCCCTCCTGCTCTTATGTTACTCCCTGCTACAGAATATCATTATAATAATGCAATTTGGCTCATATAGGGACTGAGAGAAGTTAGAATCATAATTTGATAGCATTGGGATGCTTATTCATCATAGAGCACATAGGAGTATTTGAGGCATGCATTACCCAATAATAATTTGCATCCTAACACTGTCAGGTTTATTGGTTTTAATGCATCAACTGATGTATTTAATATGTTTTAAATGCCTATTATTAGTATTGGTTTATCTTACCCTTATCTATATTCATATTCTATGCATTCTTTTTCTAAACAGACGCCTTAGTTATGTATATTTTAAAAACATGATTAAGTTATACCACTTACGGATTCGAATTTAAATGTGTAATTGTTTTTATACAATTTCCTGTAGAATAGTGGGCATTGTTGTGCAGAGACTGACAAAAAGCGAGTGTACAATTAAATCCGTTGAATGGTTTGGCAGTGGGGTTTTAGCTACCAAATAAGAGAATAAAATCATATACTTCTTTCAATTCAGTGTACTTTTTTGTTCTATTGGTCAATATGAAAGCAGGCTAAGAGCAGCAGAGTATAAACTGTATCAGGGAAATAACAAGAGTGGAGATAAAGGGCAATATTCCCTCCCTAACACTAAAATGGGATGCTAACGGGAAAACCTGCGCCTACTTCAGCATCTTTCCCCAGATCGAAGCGCTACCCTTGGTGATAGTTTGCTGTAGCTCTTTCGCACCGCTGCAAGTAGCACCTCATGGACTCCATTGGACTCAATGGAGGGTTGCTCTGTCCTGCCATGAGCTCTGTGCGATCTCACTCTTGCCATGGAGTGAACGCGGAGGGAAACTGGGACTATTTGTCCCCAGTTTTACTCTGCACGCGGCCAAGAGAAGCGGCGGATCAAGCCACCATTCTCGCAGCCGAATGAGAGGTGAATATTTAATTTAACGGGCAGGGTTTAGGGGGGGTGATAAATTATTCTACAAAAGTGGAATCAAGTAACGCCAGCTTTTAGGTGTCACTAAATTTTCGTTAGCCCATCAGTGTGGCAATTAGCGCTAGCTCTATGTAATACCTTACCTACCTTAACGCTAGTTAGTGATTACACTCCCCATATTAATTATAGGATTTGCAAAGTACAGTAAACTCGTGCAATCACCGATAGATTTTTCAGAGGTTTAGCATCAGAATGGTGATATGGGTGGCATGCGTCAAAGTCACTTATCCTGGCGTTAACGCTTACTCACCCAAATGCGACAGCGTTCACTATGGAATAGAGCCAAAAATGTATGCAACTCTACAGTACACTCTTAGATTCCTAGTTACCGTACCCATATAATTTTAATTATTCAGCTGCCCCTACTTTTTTTGTATGAGGTATCATATCTGTGAAGGATGAAAATGTAGCTGGTGAATCTCTGGTCCTCTGTTTATTTGGGTTTCATTGGCCAGAATCAGTTACTCCTGATTGGCAGAGGCACCTGGTTTGGTGGGATCTCCCAGTACTAGTTTCTTTAGTGTCCGAGGGCCCTATTCTGATCCAGCTCTTATAATTAACAAGTGAGCTATTAAGTTTCATAACCCCACTCATTTATTTAATGGCTGTAGTTGCTGTTCCAGCCGAACTGCAAACTTTGCGTGAGGCTCAGCTTTAACGGCTCCTTACTCTGTTAACACTTCCAATTCACAGCATAGGAAGTGTGAACTATTGTTCAGCTGTAGAATAATGTGCTTTATATAGCTTTAAAAAATCAGTTACTGATCTGCCTCCTCCTCCTCTTACTGTATGCAAAACAACATTGGTAACAATTAGTTCCCAGTGTCTTTCAACTATGCCAACGCAACCTTCCTTATGCAATGTCGTAAAGGGTAGCAATTGTGTCCATGGTGGACGATGGACTCCAGGAGATGATACCAGCTGAGGCTCCATTGCCAGTATTGATGAGCAACTCACTCAAAATAGAGTCAATAAAAGAGAGCTGCTAAGGGGCGAGCTGCCACTTTGCACCAATAATTTCCTTTAGTGATGATCCATCACCAGCCATGGCTATAAAGGCTTGAAAATGCACAATAAACTGTTAAGGCTAGGGTCAGACGAACGCATTTTTCACGTCTACCGTCAAAAAGTGCGTTGATGCGTCCGAACGCATTTTTTTCACGGAAGACGCGATAGCGGTCATACAATGGGCAATTTAGGCCGTGATTTTTTACAGATCCAAACCAGGAAACTTTGAGTGTCTGGACGTTATTTTGGCCGGACATGAGCAGCGTCTGACGTCTCCTAATCACGCACACACGCCGCTATGCCGACGCAGCGCACTCTGTACTTCAGTACTAGCGGTTCAACGTTCTTGCATAAATGCGTTCATTTGCCGCTTGCGTTGTACGGTTGAACTTTTGTGCGGCCGTACTTCGTGTGTGGGCCTGCGTTGGACGTCATTTGCTGCTACCACGGCCGTAATAAAGTGGCGTTCGTCTGACCCCAGCCTAATAGGGAGTGTTTTAATTATTCTGGTTATTGTTATTTTAACCTTTACTTCATCATCTAAATTTAAAAGAATGAGTAACATTCCCAGCAGGGATTGTCCCGTCAATGTCTGGAATGAAAGTCACCAAATGATGTGCATACGTTGTTGATCCCTATATTTGTCCACTTCATGAGATAAAGTGTGTTAAACTTTTACAGTGAACTGGCAGATTTCAGTTTCCCACATGTTCTTTAAAATAGCCTGCATATGTGTTATGTTGTCTCAGGCTCTTCTGAACACACTGCGTGCGAAGATGCAGGACAGTTAAATATATCAGAAAATGTAGTCCACGGCATATCAAAGAGGGCAGCGTAATTATCGAGGGAATAATCATGGTGATTAATTTTAGCGAAGGAAAATTGTTCAAAGTTGCACAGAGGTCATGAAAAATAGCACAGGGAAGATCAGGAGAAGTTCAACGTAGTCCAGATTTGTGATAAGACAGGCATACCTTAGTATTACGTTTTTGCAACATGGAATAAGCATCCACAGCCCTGAGGTCATATATAAATCATGAATTGTAGGTTTTTTTTTAGGTCAAAAAACAGATTGTACATAACAGATTGACCTTATTTTCACTTCTATTATCCATCTCTGCTGAGTGCTAAGGACTATATGTAAATGTAATGGGTTAAGATAATATATCAGTTTATGGCATGGATGCTCCTCGTTTACAAATACAAACCTGGGAACCACAATCTTAATCATTTACTTTGCATTTGGGCTGAATGGTATTTCCATAGACACTGTCTCCTTACCTGGATAGACTTTTTTTTTTTTGATTTATACGGAGAACACATTCAGGGTTATTCAGAGAGCGTGAAAAGCAGGAGAATGACTGGAGAATGAAAAATTCTAGGTCAAAATAGCCAAACCAGAAAAATTCTCCCTTTCATCTCACTTTCCAAATCGGCTATTTTGACCTAGAATTTTTCATTCTCCAGTCATTCTCCAGTCATTCTCCTGCTTTTCACGCTCTCTGAATAACCCTGATTGTCTTTTCACCATCAGAGATTTCTAAGCTCCATTTCTTTTTCCCAGAACAGGAGAAAACTGGGAAACTGTTTGAAATCCATATACATTCTCATTCCAATAACAGTTAATTACAGGACTATTCACTTAAAGGTGAAACTCAGGAGAATGGCTGGAGAAGTGAAAATTCTAGGTCAAAATAGCCAAACCAGAAAAATTCTCCCATTTTTCTCACTTTCCAAATCGGCTATTTGGTCTTGATAGTTTTACCTTTAGTGAATAGACCTGTTAGAGTTTGGATATCGTGATACACCTTAAGATGACTTCCACACTGAAACATTGACAGATTTCCAAGTGACTATTTCTACGTACACTCACTAGGGGCTCGATTGAAGTGAGCTCTATAGTTACTGAATTGACAGTGGATATTAGGCCATTTACAGATGAACGTATGTTGATAGTACGAAATGCATCAAGTGCTGAAAGGGACCGATAAATGGTTCTTTGGGTGACAGAGAAAGTCACATTGAAACCCTCATTTAAACATTGGATTTTAAAATTGGCACCCTCAGTAGACAATGAATATGATTCTATGGCAGGTGCATTGTTTGTTAATTATGGTATCATATTGCCAATATCACTGCAATAACTAATGACTCATGAACATAAATTAAGGGAACACAACAGGAAAACACAATATACCAAAATATTTTTAAAAAAATACAAGCATTGTTGTATTGTATTGCATCCTGTTATAAAGTCAAAGTATCAGCCACAAATATGCTTTTTTAGACTTTTTACCAGCCCACTTTTTATCAAAACACGATATTTTTTGGGTTTTCAGTTGTGGTTGATTGAATCCCCTGATATTTTGAAAAAAATCTGCCACTACTGGTGGATATATTTTTTTTTCTCACGACAGAAAACTGTCAATAGATGTCAACAATGACAATCTTACTTTATTGTAATAAATATAAGGGATACTATTACGATATGTATTATTATCTATACTGAGGATACAGTACAGTGTGTGTTTTTCAGCCATTTTTAGCATCTGGATAATACTCGTAGCATACAATAGTCATATCTTCTCAATAAATCATAGTTTCTATAGCAGTTACTGCTGTGCTTTACTATCAAAATGACTAAATTTAGAATACAGGAGGTGTGAGGTTTTCATCTCATGAGATTATTCTACAAATGGTACTGCAAAGCTGGTGCCCACGACTTGTGTGCTTGTGGCTCAGGGGACAAATGTCCTCTTTACCAGGCCTACCACGTCTTTGTAATTTGTTTCAATGGATAAATTAATGCCATACGTGCCAATGCTTTCCTTTGTACACACGTCCAAAAAAGTATAAAATCAGTATGTCTACAATATAATGTAAAGCGTGAGTTTATGATAACCTAGATATATTAGACTGTATTTATTAGTTGTTTTTTTATGTCGTGAATAAATTCTTCGAGCACTAATAGTTCACCTCTGCTAATATTTGTACAATATCTTGCAGAGTAGGCAGAAGCCTCGCACTACAGTGGAAGTGTTAACACATGATACATTCTTCCTACATTATAATTCCTTATATGTCTTGTGGTCTGGGAGCTTCTGGGAGTGCTCCCCATTGACCACGCTCACACAAACATGGTCATTCCTATAACAGTTATAACATTCACTAAAACAGCATCTGTTAAACTGCTGCAGTGTTGTTTCCCTAGCAGTGGGTGATGCAGAACACTTTCTGATCTGCTCCCACACCATAAGTGAATGTTTCTTTAATTATCTGGCACCAAACGTTCAAATTTCCTGGTGCTAAAGACTTGCGCAGCCTACCTGGGCGCCTACTTTGGCGGTGAGTGCAGAGAAATCCCGACATTTGTTACCACATCTTGGCGCCTGCGGTGATGGCATGTCCTGTTGCCAGAAGGGGGTCACTTGGCATATGTATGTGGAAGTATCTGTTTAATAAGTTTAAAGAACCCCAGCTCTTTACTTCTGCTCTAAACCAATGTAGTGTTTCCAAGAGCCACAGCTTGCTTAGAGAAAGAAAGTCATTGCAATTCATCTGTTAAAGCATTTTTCTGATGACAGAAATAGAGCTACTGTAGACGTCTGATCTTACTAGCGTGCCATGCAAAGAAAAGAGAAGAAACGCCACTGAAAATGTTATAGACATCTGCTGTTGAAAAGAAAAACATTCATATTCTTATTAAGAGAGGTTCATCGGCTTATTGTACCGCGGTGGTTATGCAGCTCTTGTTTATAAATTCACAGCTTGAAATTCATTCTTTCAAAAACATTACTTATACTAGGGCTTAATATTTTAAGGGGGGGGGGGTTATATTTTTCTACTTGGTTTCCAAATAGAAACATGTTAAATTATCACTTGGGTTTATATATCCTTCAGAAGGAAATAAATGTAATACTGTGTGCCAAGTTCACAAGCGATTGCCAGCAACCAGTGTTTTTGCATAGCTGTTTCCGTATCCAGGAGGAATGACCCATGCAGAGACTCTAAATCAGAGTAGAAAAGTGGAGACTTGTTAGATTGTAAGATATATTATTGATACGATTCTGACTTTTTGAAAAGTGTGCCAGACTAAGCAATGGCTATTTCTTGTATGACATCGAAGAATTAATCTTGATGGGTTTCATCCATTTAAATATAAAACACCATTTATATAGATTGTCAATCATTCGCGATTCATTTTTTATTACTTTTCTCTAATCTCAAACTTTAATTATGTAATCTATTCAAACTGTGACAAAGTTACTATTTATGTAAAATACATGAGTCCTTCTAATAATACAATGTTTCTGAAAATATCAAAACTTACCAAGAACCCGATTTAAATTGGCCCAATTGCCATAATTTAGCTGCATTTATAGCCACAATTCGGCCATTTTTCGGCTTGGGAGATATAATTAAGGGCATTCCAGAAATTTGATTCCTGTAAAAAAAACAAAAAAATCAAAATGTATCTTGATTATCCGCACAAGTGTCTACGCTTGGTAATGGAAATTTCAACTTTAGCACCTGCTGGCTGGAGTAGAGGTAACCTCACTGCTCTATAACCGTAGACACAGGTTTGAATCGTGGCAAGAGCACCTCTCCAGTAAGTGTCCTTGGGCAAGACACCTAACAGTACATACTCGCCACCCAGGACATACTTGAAAACGAGAGAAATCTCAATGTATCCTTCCTGGTATAATACTTTCTCCAAAAAAAAATATATATTTGAATTTATCTGTAAGCCAATTTTCAAGATGATATCAAGAGCTGAATGGTGCTGATAAATGACTCTTTTGAGCAGAAATACAGGAAAATCACTATGAAATAACACTGAATACCCTCAATTTTAATATTAGTGTGGATTTGGGACTAAAACCTTACCCTAAAAGCAACTCTAACCCTAAAAATCCTGAAGATCAGGGGTTACCTTTAGAATTAGGATTACTAGCAATGTTTTTTAGAGACCATTCCAGGCAGTAAAAGGTTTTTTTTTTGGCCAATTGTTGCCTAACTTTTTTCTAAAAGGCAGTTTTTTGGAATTCAACTGTTGCCAAATCTGTTTGAATGAATCGGCCTATATGTCGAAAAGAATATCGTTCAAAAATAGCCAGTATTTTTATGGAAATATCAGCTGATCTAGATCGAGCACAAATTAGGCAAATCATTTTGATACCGCCAAACCTAGTCAAGCTATTTACGTATAGGAATCCCCTGCTGTTAAACCACATGAAAGTGGTAAATTATTCGATTTTCTTATAATTTTTGTAAAGAAATTACATTTACCTGATAAGTGGAACAGTGAATAATTTTGCATTTTTTGTGCAATGTCAATTACTATTGTATAGAATATCCTACAATATTTAATGTGATCTGTTTCTGAAATGTGTCCTAGAATATATTCCTACAAGCGCGTGTGGGTTCTGTGATGAACCAAAAGCAGAGCAGGAAAACTAGACCCATAAACCTGGCTCTAGTTTAACATCTCAAACATTTCCCAACAATACTGCAGAGTTCTACGATGCCTGACGTCTACTGCAGATTCTCCATTAATAGGGCAGCCATCACCCAACACCCAATCTCTTAAATACATTTATTCAAATGTTCGAAAACTGCCAAGAAAAACATTTGATTTTAGATATAAAGAAAAGAGGAAATAAAAAGTATGTTTCATATGTTTCTAATAGACTATGATGAACTGGTGCTCAGTAAAACATTTGAATTTCTGATATTATTGCTATTTTACTTTTTTATATTGTAATAATATAAGGTATTTATAGAGAACTTCTCATTTCCAAAACACTTTACAATTATGATTATTATTCTCAAGAGGATTCATTCCTGATCTTCCGGTCTGGACGGGAGAAAGAAACAATGATATTATTATTGCAAGCTCTACCAAGTGCAGATGGGCAAGATGAGGGGTACAAGAGCATAAGGTACAACGATCTTATGGATAAGTTTATATATGACTGAGTTTTTAGTCTCAATTTTAACAAACCTATTAACTAAATCATATTCTTTAGTGTGTTGCAAGTGTTTCTTGAGTATTAGGGGGTAATGAATACATCACTTTATGATATAAAACAGGTATTTGTGCTAAATTATAATTTGGTAGATAAGTAAATGAAAATGCTTCATAAACAGGAGTGACTTACACTGGAGTTAATTTTCTCTCATGTTAAAGGCATCATGGTCATATTTTAATATCTCCCTGCTCATCCACTATCACATCTTTTACTATCCACCCTTTCGGGATGTTCTCTCCTGACATCTCTGTCAAATGCTGGCAGATGTCGATGAAGCAAGTTACATTCACTATTGTGAACCAACATCCTTTCTTCCACTTCTATCTCAACATAACATAACTTGTATCCGTCATGGGCAAAGCTCGCTGACTGTCACAGCCCTGAGAGGTTGCTCTGAGCGTGCAACAACGCGGCACTTATCCCCACTATTCAAGGAAACAGCCATCTTGGGCATTCTCTGGTTATACGCAAGCAGCTTCACCAAAATAGTTCCAGCTAACTATTGTTCCCATTACCTTCAAACACCCTTTTAGAAACCCCATGCGCCATTATTGACAAGCATTATCATGTGAAACCGCATTTAAGCTCAGTCCATGTCTTCCTCTATAGTTCACAAGGAATTAATACTTATGGGTAAACGTGTGTAAATAAAAACGTTGGCAACCTATAATACTAAAATATACCCATGACCAAAAACTTTTAAACAACTGAATAGAGTCATGAACAACTAAATAAATTTCCAACGAAGTATAAAAAAGTAAAAATATAGAAATTTAAATATATAAAATTATATATATATATATACACACTATTTTTATATATAGCGTAGATCTGATAAGTCGCGCTAGCACAGATGCCCAAATCAAACTTAGATAATTTTTGGAATGTACATAGATTTATAAAGATTTAAAAGGAACCTTTGTCTGAAACTTTTTTTTGAAGACCACAATGGAGAAGAAATCTCCACAATGGAGAAAATCTGTATTTATATCATTATACGTATCTTAAGGAAAAATATAACTTCTTTCAAAATCAATGTCATCTGACAAGATAAACACATTTGAGTAAATGGTTATGCGGGATTTGGAGAAATAAAGATTAGCAAAAGAAACAACCTATTGGGGAAAAAAAGATGGCATTGGAACAATTAGAAGAGAACCCTGATATCGTAATTAAATCAGCTGATAAATGAGGAATCGTAGTGATAATGACTACACAATATGAAAAAGAAGCATACAAGAATCTGAATGATGAAATTGCTTATAGCAGACTTACAGGGGATCCTGGTGAAGGTAGCAAACGACGATTATATGACCTAACAGATCAGGAGTATACTGTATGTATTTGAAGATAAAACATCCAAGATTACCAGTTTTTTTTATCATCTTCCGAAGATACACAAAATTCGAATGGAACCATCAGGAGGACCAATAATATCAGGCATTGGGTCAATCACATGTAGAGTTTCCGAATATATTGACACCATGCTACAGCCTCTAGTAGGAACAATGAAAGACACATTAAGTGTCCTACAGTTATTACAGGATTTTGAATGGAAGACAGGTTACTTATTCGTAACAAGTGATGTGAGATCTCTATATAGTAATATTCCTCATGAGAAAAGACTGCGTGGCAACAACCCTTCCCTTTTTTCTGGAAAAGGGTATTATGTAAGGAATAAATATGATATTGAAAAACAATTTCTTACAGGGTTATTCAAAGAGATCCGAATGGCTGGAGAAAGGTAACCAAACGCTGAAAATCAGCGTTCGGTTACCTTTCTTGGCCATTCGGTTATCCAGAGAGCAGGCAATACGCCAAATCCTGGCGAATTGCCTGCACATTCGGTGCCTGTTTGAGGGCAGTGAAATCCCCATAAAAAAAGCACTGCTTCGGCTATTCAGAGAACACAAACCAGCAGTGAAAGTTTCCCGAATTGCCCTGCCATTCGATTGTTTCATTTGACAGGTTTATTCAGGAAAATCCAATAGGCTTCAATGTTAAAAATATTCCCGTTTTAATTCAATATCTAATATACCATTCATTATAAAATTCTGCAGTAAAGAGTCTCTTTATTTATAGATTTTTTAAGAAATTTTAAGCATTTTTCTGGATTTTTTTTTTAAAAAAAGTCTGATTTTTTTAAGTTTACTTATTTTTTCTGTAACAGCCTTTTTATTATCATTCATTGGACCTCATATGTAAATTTCAGACATTTTCGCTCAGTATTTTCTTTGCAAACAGCGTCTCACTTTTCAAACATTCATGCAAACTGTTTTGCTAATTTATTCACTTCACTCGTCTGCGGTGTTGGCTTTTCTCGGAGGCTTCGCTGTGTGTGATCGGCTCCTGCTCGGGTTTTTCCGGCGTCTTCGGCGGGTTAATCCAGATGTTTTTGCGGGTTTCGGCGTGCATTCGCCGGGTTTTTGCGGTGACTTTTTGTCGGGTTTGCAGCAGCTTTTCCCTGCACTTCAACGGCCCTGTGGTGCTTGCTGAATACACCGTAGGGTCACCGAAATGGGATTGCCGAATCGGCCCGAATTGAAGAGAATGAAAAGTCACCGAACATGCGGTGACTTTTCGATTCTCTTTGAATAACCCTGATAGGGTTTAAAGAGGAATATTACCTGCAATTTAAAGGAACAGCAATGGGTACTCGTTTTGCACCGTGTTATGTGAAATTATTTATGGCATACACGGAAGATCCTTTTTTGGAAAAAATCGAAGGAGAATCTTGTAGTGTATAAAAGATACATAGACGATATCTTGATGATATGGAAGGGAGATAAAGTAAGTTTAGAAGAATTTATTAAAGAATCAAATGCTGAGGATCCATGTATACAATTGGACACAAAATGGAGTAAGGAATCAAATGACTTCTTAGACCTCAATATATTTATTAAAGATGGTGTGAACTCAAGACCCGTACCTATTTTAAAGCGGTGTACTGCAATAATGATATAGAAACAGTTGCTATTTGAGAAAATGGCTTGAAGGGGTACAAAAAGTCAGATGATAAGAATGAAAAAAAACTGGATGGAATAAGGAGATTTTTCTATAACAATCGGCTGACCTAATCAAGACATTTGAATAATAAGGCTATGATGGGAAAAGTCTAGAGAACACAAGATTGGAAGTAGCACAGATGGATAGGAAGAATTTAATACCGTACAAGAGAAAGAAAGAGAAGAAAAAATAGGGTACCCACCTTTTCTATTCTCTTACAGCCAACAAATTGGGAGAATTAGAAAAATCTAATGTCTTGGTATACTTGTATCTGAGTCTGTGTCTGGGTATACATGTATCTGGGGTCTGATGTCTGTTTTTAGCAGTTCCATATTCATATGCCCAAGTCTGAGCACCTTCTTTGTCACCATAGGAATGACGATTACACACTGACGTGTAGAATTTCTTGTATTTTTCTACTAAGACCTAAGCACATATTTAGTTCAGTCATATGAAGTGTTTTTCTACAATAAATCATTAGTATTTAGATTTAATTGCAGGGTTGGCACTTTGAGACACATAAGTGGATTCAGAGATCCAGTTTGGGCACTCAGGGTCAAAAATGTTCACCATTCCTGGTATAGAGGACGTAGAAGATAGTAATAGAAATAACTTGAAAATTATAAGCGATACTCAATCACTCAAATTTTAAAGAAACTCTAACTCAATGTTTACGCCTAGCTGCTTAGTGATTATAATAGACATCATGCAATATAAGAACACCCTTTAACCTTCTTGATTTTTCTACCCTTTTTCTCTGTTACACTTACACGTTAACATTATGGTCAAGCCCAATCAAAATGACAGGTTTCCTGTAATACCACTCTTCAACTTCTCCATTTCAAGTATGTGGAGCACACTTGTTGGTGAAGCAAGATTCAAACTTGTGTACCGTGGATCAGTGGGGAATTCTCTGGAATTTGTTTTGCATGAAAAAGATTTCCAGATGGCAATGTGCTACTGATGTGAACATTGTTTCCAAAACCCCTATCTGGGAAGCACACAATATGTCTTCAAGCTTTTCTACAGCGAAGCCATAAACTTTACAGTGAAACAGATAAGACATGTTAACAGAGAGGTTTGGTTCAGGAACTATGTTTTTTTTGTCAGGTTGGAACCCTGTAAAAAAAGATAGTAAAGCTTTTGCTAAGGATCAGATGAAGTTCAAAAGGTTCAAATGAACAAGTTCATGTCTAATGCCATTTGTATCTTCACACCTTGATGTCTCAGAGGTGAAATTCAACCTCTGCTTTTTACAGGTTTTACTGTAAAATCGGAATCTTACAGGACTCTTGACGTCTAATGGATTTTGCAGGCAGAATTTTACTACCGTGGATGTCCATTAGCAGTTTAGATTTTAGTTAATATTTTTTTGGAAACCTAAACAACTGTTACATGCAATCTGGTGTTAGTTAAATATTTTCAATAGGTGTTTAGAACAAAGTGGTTTTATTCTGTAACATTTATGGTAATTTTAAAAGTACTTCAAAAAGTAAAATAGATTCATGTTACGTTGTAAATGTTTTCCTTATACATGTATATACTATATAGATATATATCATTGAAAAATTTATTTCACGTGTTATGCATTAACATTCCTTACCAAGTGTGAATTTTAATAGAAAACCTTTCAAGAGATTAAGTTGCAAATCTTTTATTGTAGTAATAAAGGGAAGCAATTGCATTTTTTTCTTGATACGTGCAGAGCTAATTATGTTTTTGTCTTTCCATGGTTCATTGCAATTAAATATAGTCTTTGAATCTATCTTTTGGTTGGTCAATCAAAGCACGTTACAATTTTATTGTACAATTGGTTCTACAATGCAGGCAAGGCATTGTGGCAGGAACAAGAGTGGATTAGGGCCCTTTTAATAAAATATTACAATATATTAGTAATTTTTCACAAATTTATGTAAACTACACTTTATGCATTGGACAGAATCATTTTACAGCTGCCATAGAAGTATATAAACAATATATCAGTCTGTAATCAGACGGGGAGTGCAATCAGAGTCGGTGAAGACAATGGAGTGGTTTCTTACATTCCTCAAGTGGTATGCGTGAGGGCTGTGGAGTGCCGGCTGGGTGGAGTAGAGGTAACATCACTGCTCTTTAACCGTGGAGAGAGACTGTGGAGACACAGGTTCGATCCCAGCAAAAGCTCCTCTCCAGTAAGTGTCCTTGGGCAAGACACCTAACGGTACATACTCGCCACCCAGGACATACTTAAAAACGAGAGAAATCTCAATGTATCCTTCCTGGTAAAATCCTTTCTCAAAAAAAAGTAGAACATTCTTACACTGAGGATGAGGAACCCACTTAGGCAGGTGTAGTACCAGTGATTGAGTTGACTGGGTTTCGCACTGGTGGGGAGAAGGAGACTCGAGCTGGACCCGATGGAGGTAGATCAGACAGCAGTCAGATGAATAGCTGGATCATTATTCGGAGAGGTAGATCAGAGAGTGGTCAGAAGAATAGCCAGGTCAGTACAGAGAAAATCAAATATAATAGTCTCACTATTGGGTACAAGAGTAAACCACAACAGGGCAGTGAACACTAGGCCACTTGAGGTTTAATCCACAGACAGGCACCCCTAAGAAGGTGATTCACCACCAACAAAAAAATATAGAAACCAATACAGGCACTTGCCACTGATACCCAAAAAAAGATTTTTACTATACAGCAAATGTTAAAAAACAAGCATAAAAACCAGCTTAGTGCAGCACCAGGTGGAATTAGGCTAGGGTCAGACGAGCGTGATTTCTACGGACTGTACGTCCGTGCCCACGGACGTACGTCAGTACGGAAGACACAGTAGTGGCCACACAGTCCGTTTATTTACTGACGTATATTTTGACGGATGTAGGAGGGAAAATAAATTAAAAAGCAAAACCATTTTGTCCGTGAAAAATGCTGGACGTATAAATGCAGTCCGTCTGACCACGCTCCATCACTCACACACAACGCTATGCAGACGTTGCGGACGCAGCGCACTTTGTGCGGTCGTTCTAGGGGATGTACGTTCTTGCCTGCCTTGCGTCCGTGGGCCGCGGCCGTTGTGCGTCCGCAGTTCAGTGCGGACGTACTTCATGTGTCAGGCTCCAATGGGCTGTCATGCTATCACGGACGTACTTTTAGGCGCAATCACGGACGTGAACACTACGCTCGTCTGACCCCAGCCTAAATATATATATTATTGTAGCATTCTTATATCCAAGCAGTTTTTTATGCATCCTTAAAACTGTATGAGGAAAGCATAATGTAACTCTATATCAGTTCATCATTAATAATTGTATTAAAAAGTCCCACTCACAAAATATGAGTCCCTCATGCTCTATCTGTAGTACAGATGGACTATTTGCTGGCCGTCCCAAGCTTCAGAATAGAGACTATAGAACTTAGAACTGTTCCTCTTCCAGATAAATGCTGAATTCCTCTAAAACAATCCTCTTCACCTCTCATTTATTTATACGGATCTATAATATATACAATGTGTTTCTCCTCTATGGATAAATTTCTATTTAATATAAATGGGGCTTCACTCTGACCTAGAGCCTACAGAGGAGGCTTTGCCTTCTAGTCACTTGTAAGTTCTTTACCTGCACAACCTTATGAAAGACGGATCTCTCGGAACAGAGGGAACTTCAGGAGAATAAAGGAGAGGTGAAGAAGATTGGTATCCAAGTAGTTTTTTATTCGTCCTTAAAACTGAAAAGAACAAGAAATGAGAAAAACATACAGGGTCATTCAGAAAGCGTGAAAAGCAGGAGAATGACTGGAGAATGAAAAATTCTAGGTCAAATTAGCCAAACCCGAAAAATTCTCCCTTTCATCTCACTTTCCAAATCGACTATTTTGACCTAGAATTTGTCATTCTCCTGCTTTTCACGCTCTCTGAATAACCCTGATAGCGCATTTATTTAATAATAAATAATAATAATAATAAATAATTAATTTAATAATTATATAAAAAAAGTCCCACTAACAAAATATGAGCCCCATTGGCTCTATTTGTAGTGCAGATGGACTGTTCGCCGAGCCACTTCTGAAAAGAGGCTATTTCCTTGGAACCAAGAATGCTACAATATTATAAGTATTAATTCCACATGACACTGCACTAAGGTGTTTTTTATGCTCCGTTGAGTTTTAAATAGGTAAGCAAATATCCAGCTACTCTGACTCTTGTGCACCAGAATATCTGCGTGCAGAGACGGAATTATGCCTGGTTACCTACGTAATGATGTTTGGACTGACAGTCTGGGAGTGCAGAGTGATGCAAGGGGCGTTCCCACCTCATTCGGAATGACATGAGAGCACAAAAAAGGCTTTGAGATGCACCCCAGAATGCGTAGACTAGATAGTTGCGGTGCAAAGGGGCTTTGGAGCAGGTTGACCTTCTAGTATGTTCATTTGACTGGTGATGCCAAGGGAAAACAGGAGATACAGTGTAATGATTTTCTCAGTCTCTTGCTTGTTTCCCTTGCATTTCTCTACTCTTGGCTAAGAAATAGAAAAGTTGGTCAAAGCTTTTTCCATAACCAAATATTGAGGAAATCCTAAGCCTTCATGAGTACAATAGATATTAAAAAAAAAACTACACACCCGTAGAAAAATTCTGGACTGTTGATATTTCTGTCTTTACATTTCAATGTAATTGTTCAGACCTACTAATCTTTCAGGTAACAAAAGTCCATAGTTAGGATAATTAATAGCTCCAAATTTCAAGATAGTGAGGTACAAAAACATTTGGCCTCCCTCATAAAGCTGAGCATTCAGAGGAATTTCACATTCCAACACAGCAACAACCCAAACCACTTGGCCAACTCGACCAAGGCATGGTTTCTGAAAAGGAATACCAAGGTCTTGGAATGATCAGAGGCCCGTTCAATACCTCAGCAGCTGCTGAATTGCTGCAGCGCAGCAATTCAGTTTGCTGCAGCAGTGTCATTGAACGCTTTGGATGCGAATTTTGAATCCAAAATGGCTGACGATTTCTTAATGAAAAATTCAGATTGTTTTTCGGATCACTCGGACAAAATATGATAAATAAAAGCAGTCAGCACAATTCCGTTTTGTTTGCACACACCACAAAATGATAGTTTTTAATGAATAAACGTTGTGTTTACTTCTGAAACAATATATAAATTGAACTGTAATATATGTCTATGTGCAGGGGGAAATAATAAATAAATATTTTGTGCTTTAGTGAACAAAAAACTTAAAATTAACATTGTTGTACGGAATTATTACTTGCTTCGTGGCGGCGGCCATCTTGCTGTACGGCATTGTTACTTGCTTCATGGCGGCAGCCATCTTTAATACGTCACACTCAGCTACACGCAGCATCTCCTCGGGTCGCTGCAAGTGCTAGGTTAGCACTGCTGAGCGCTGAGCGGTTGAACGGTGTTCAATGGCAAGTTGCTGACTTAGCACTTGCAGCGGCTGAGGTATTGAACGCGGCTCTGGATCAGATCTTCATCCCATTGAAAACCTGTGGAATTGCCTATATAGGGCTGGGCACAGGAGATCCCCTCACAAATTGAAGGACTTTTTTGCAGACATTGGGATATAATTCTAAAATCTAGATGTGCAAACGTAAAGTGCACTTGTCATGAACAAAACAAGTTTTGTCCATTTGAAAGCGAATCACTCTGCTTTTTCACTGGCCTATGTAACTGAATAAAGGGAAATATAACCTTTCGAAGATTTGCATTCCTCCACATGACTATCACATGCTGCAGGTGAGGAGAGTAGTGATGGGAAGTTCGGATCATTTTTGTGATTCGGATCATTCATAAAAATGATCCGGATCATGATCCGAATCACCGGATCACTAAGTTAAACAGGGGGGGGGGGTGACTCACCAGTAACCGCTTCTCTCTCTCAGTCACGCCCCGCGCTGCCGATTGGCTCCACCCCCTTAGAGTCTCTCTCTCTGAAGCTTCTTCCTGCCTTCTTTGTTGATGTCACTGAAGGCAGGCAGAAGGAAAGTAGCTCCTCCTCTCTGCATTCATTCACACTCAGTACTAGTATGAAGTACCGATTGGACCTGTCCCTTTGCTTATAGCATTAGCAATAGCTTTTTATAAAGTAAGGCAAGGAAGAATGACTGTAATTATCCCCTGGGTCTCCCTGCACTGTCCGGCTTATATTACTATACAGATAATATCAAAACTCCTCCTCTTGCACCCTACACCAGTGATGGCGAACCTTGGCACCCGAGGTTTCTGAACTACATGTCCCATGATGCTCAGTCAGCCTTTCAGTGTGGGTAAGCATCATGGGACATGTAGTTCTGAAACATCTGGGTGTCAAGGTTCGCCATCACTGCACTATATTATCAAACCTCCTGCCTGCTTTGGTGATGTCAGTGAAGGCAGACAGAAGGTTTGCAGCTCCTCTCTAATGTTATAATTAAAAAAAAAACAATTGAATTATTTTAATTTATTTTATGTGGAAGTTAGTGATACAGATGTAAAAGAAATCCAGATCTTTGGGGCAGTGAGGGTTAATCCTTTATTTAGTTATTGAAGGATCATTGAGCCTGTGTTCTGCTTTTAAGATGCAGAATCAGATCCTTCTCACTGACTGAATGGTTACAATGTAATACATTATAGCTGCCAGGCAGAGCTGGGAGGCGGAGCTGACTCACACACTCTAGGATCACATTACAGCTGCTGGGAGAGCTTCACTGACTGAATGGGAAAAAAAAACAAAAAAAAACGGATCGTTCAGCTTGGTGATTCGAATCACTCAGTTCAGTGAAAAGATCCGGATCAAAAGAACGATTCGTTCATGATCCGGCCATCACTAGAGGAGAGACCTTACAGGAAGGCCCTACTTTCAGTCAGTGTGCTGTGCTGACTGTCAATGCAGTACAATGTGTGAGCAGGGGGCCAGCATCTCACAGCGGTCCCTCCCAGCTGTGGTCATGTGAGAGAAAGTTATGAAAGGGAATAACTACTTGTTTGAAAATTATTTAAGGCAAATGGCTTGTTCTGCCTATAACAATTTCATAGAGACTGCTTTAATAGAGACTTATTCACAACTTCTTAAACACTGCAGTAGTTGGGTGGGCGTACAGACGTATGTGAGGAGCCTGTTATTTTTCATTCTTTTTATTGTTCCGAAGAATCTTTCTTTTTTTTTTCCCTCTGGAATATTGTTTGTTGGAAGATCACATTACAGATGGGAAAAATTCAAACATTTACAGTGCTGTTACTTCTGTCTCTACATATAAAACACAGTTTCACAAGGGTGTGTAGATATTTTACTAATAATGGATGTATTGTACTATGTTTTTATATTTTACACCGTGTGTGTGTGTATATATATATATATAAAACACCAAGAAAGAGCACTCCGTATTATTGACCACCTTCTATCATTTTCTGTGGAAAAAAACAAACACCGTTTTAAAAATGCTCAAAAAACCTGACTGAGGTAAAATGATGGGGATTCAGTTCACGAAGTTATGATCATAATTTGCTTAAGCCTGTCACATTCGCCAATGTACCCCATCTTTGACAGGTCCTATCTAACTTGCCTGAGTCCGCACTTACAGGATCAACTCACCCTGGAGCTCCCCGGCAGCTCGAGGCCTTTATAGGCTGTCAAGTTAGATAGGACCTGTCAAAGATGGGGTACATCGGCGACTGTGACAGGCTTAAGCAAATCATGATCATAACTGTGAACTGAATCCCCATCAATTTACCTCAGTCGGGTTTTTTGAGCATTTTTAAAACGGTGTTTGTTTTTCCCCACAGAAAATGATGGAAGCAGGTGGTCAATAATATGGAGTGCTCTTTCTTGGTGTTTTGTATTTGATGTCTTAGATGCACCCGCTTAGTTTTGAGGTTGAGTGCAACCTTTTGCTGTTTTGTATATACAGTTGTGTTCAAAATTATTCAACCCCCAATGCTGTAAAGGGTTTTATGGAATTTAGTGTACATTTGTAATTGCATTCAGAATGAAATCCTACAAGGACTTTTTAAAGAACTGTATGCAACTAAAATGACATCAATTGGTTTTGTAATACAGTAGTAAATGTTTCTTTTGTGAATTCTTCATTGACACAATTATTCAACCCCTTAAAGACTACCACTCTGAAGAACAGAGGTTCATTCAAGTGTTTTCAATCAGGTATTGAAAACACCTGTGGATGTCACGGAGCAGCAATAAAGCATAATAAGCACCAATTAGGCAGCTTTAAAATGATTGTGATACTCAGCTCCTTCTAGACATTTACTGGTGTGGTTACAAACATGGTGAAGTCAAGAGAATGGTCCAGGAAGACAAGAGAAGAGGTGATTACTCTTCACAGGAAGGGCAATGGCTATAAGAAGATTGCAAAGATGTTAAACATACCAAGAGAGACCATAGGAAGCATCATTCGCAAATTCAAGGCAAAGGGCACTGTTGAAACGCTACCTGGTCGTGGCAGAAAGAAGATGCTGACTTCGACTGCTGTGCGCTACCTGAAGCGTAGAGTGGAGAAAGGTCCCCGTGTGACTGCTGAGGAACTGAGAAAAGAATTGTCAGATGTGGGTACTGAAGTTTCAGCTCAAACAATACGGTGCACACCGCGTAATGAAGGCCTCCATTCCAGAACTCCCAGGCGCACCCCCTTGCTGTCTCCAAAGAATAAGAAGAGTCGACTGCAGTATGCCAAAAGTCATGTGGACAAACCACAGAAGTTTTGGGATAGTGTTCTGTGGACTGATGAAACAAAATTAGAACTGTTTGGGCGCATGGATCAACGCTATGTTTTGAGGAGGAAGAACAAGGCCTATGAAGAAAAGAACACCTTGCCTACTGTGAAGCATGGCGGGGGGTCAATCATGCTTTGGGACTGTTTTGCTTCTGCAGGTACAGGGAAGATTCAGTGTGTGCAAGGTACCATGAATTCTCTTCAGTACCAGGAGATATTGGATGACAATGTGATGCAGTCCGTCACAAACCCGAGGCTTGGGAGACGTTGGACCTTTCAACAGGACAATGATCCCAAGCATACCTCCAAGTCCACTAGAGCATGGTTGCAGATTAAAGGCTGGAACATTTTGGAGTGGCCATCGCAGTCACCTGACTTAAATCCGATTGAGAACCTCTGGTGGGACTTAAAGAAAGCAGTTGCAGTGCGCAAGCCTAAGAATGTGACTGAACTGGAGGCTTTTTGCCCATGACGAATGGGCGAAGATACCCGTAGATCGCTGCAAGACACTTGTGTCAAGCTATGCTTCACGTTTAAAAGCTGTTCTAACTGTAAAAGGATGTTGTACTAAGTACTAAGATTGAATGTCACTTGGGGGTTGAATAAAACTGATAATGATGTGAGCACAGAAAAGACATTTGTGGTTATTTCACTATAAATGTTATGTTATATTTGTCTGACCTACACGTGCCTCTTTGATTTAATTGTAAGCAAGATGACTGAATGATCAAAATCAATGTCAAACTGGCCAAAACACTCAATTTCAGTGGGGGTTGAATAATTTTGAACACAACTGTATATATATATATTATTTTTTTTTTAGTTCTTCCTTATACTTTATATAAGAGACATTAATGTGCACCTAGCAGATGAAGAATGAGCTATTCCAATCATCTGGGTCTGACTTTATAAAGCAAATAAAACGTCTATTCTGGTTTTAAGTGATTGCTCTTCAGCACAATAACTTAACACATTAATCTAACCCCACCAAAAAATAAATTAATCGCCCCAGATCCCTCTGTGAAGAGAGCTGCCACATGTGTAGATGCCAAAAAATAGAAACTAAAGTATATATTTTTTGTATCTGATCACGGTTTATGCTTAAAAAAAATGCAGCTGGTTACTGTAGTAAAGGGTTTATTTTCTTTATAACTTTTCTATTTTTTTAACCAGGGAATACAATTATTTGTTTAGTTTACCTTACTTTAAGGGATTAACTTTTTTCTTCATCTTCTGAAGTTTCCTATTTTTAGTACGAATTATTTAGGGGAAATTGGGGATAGGGCTAGGAGTTAGTTGAATAAAAAAAATGTTTTCTCTTGGGTTTTTTTATGCTGAAAAAAGTGTTAGGTGTACATTTAGGGTACCACAAGAAACCCTTGTTTATTTAAAACAAAAACATTATATAACGTGTGGGTACACCAAAAGAATAAGAAATTACTTTTGGAGAAAAAAAATAGCAAAATTGTAAATATTTCTTCTGTCGTTTGTGCCAAAGAAAAAACCTGTGTCATTAAAAGGATATTCTACACACCCTGGCCACATTAGATTTTCAAAATGGCCAGGGGGTGTAGAGTATCCTCCCCCCTGCCAGGTCCTCTGAACTCTTTAAAATGCGGGGTGAAGTGGAGAGATTCCTCCACCCCTCCCCCCCCAAACCCCGCAGGACCAGACAACTGGGAGGTATGAACTTCCTGGCTGTCGGTCACTGGTTTGGTCACTCAAGACATCAGCATACTCAAACGTGCTGATGATTCTTCCCTGAGACCACCGAGAAAGCCAACTGATCAGGAACTGCGTGTGTGGGCGCAGCCCCGATACATGATTGTGTACAAGTGCTACTGGACTTGCGTACGCCCCTTAGCAATATGTAATATACGTGCCTTAACTGCCGAAGGGGTACAAATTGCATAGAAAAGCTCAGAGACCTCCGAGTTTTGAAGCCTGAGCTGGAGCTCTGCGGTAGTGGGGATAAAGGGGTAAGTAAAAATAACTGGAAAGGAAGGGGGGAGAAAAACTCCAAAATAACTGGGCCCAATTATTTAATGAAGAAATTTTTTAATAGAGCATTCCTTTAAGGAGTTAATAATCCTCATGTTCATGGAGTCTATTTAAGGTCAATCTCTCTATAGCATATTAAAGAAAACCCAATTCTTGAACAAATTGTCAGTTAAAGTATGTGCTGTATTATCTTAACCAGCTATAGACACATAGGAAGAACAGAAATTTTGTGGATCAGAAAAAACTACTGTACAAACGCAGTTGCTATTAGTCAATTTTTATAGGCTTCCTCACTGTGGGGATTGTATACTCTTCCCCCCGGACCATTGCTATGATATAAATTAACATAAAGGGCTTTGGTTTCTAGGGCTGAAAATCTCATCAGTCTAGCTGTGGTGTGAAGGAAGAGGTGGAGGTGCAGACAGGGGAAGAGCTGACCTAGAATACAGTTATTCAAACTGAGGTTTTAATTCCAAATCTGCAGGAACATAAATGTGTGCTTAATGATGCGCAATGTGGGTCTTGGAGAAAATGTTGAGATCTGATTTCCAATCCAGTACACAATCCAAATTAAAATGGGAGAGAATAAAACACTTTTTTTTATAGACTGTGGGGATTTTTAACAATTTGTGTGTTTGACATAGCCTAGCACACAGATGTTTTTGTTTTCCCTACTTTATGAAAAATGGTTTATTTGATTAAGCTGTACTTTTATATTTAGATTATGTGTGGAATGAGACGTTGAAAGCTTAATGTCTGGCAATGTTTTTGTCCCTTATGGAACATATGGAATCGGAATTACATGCCAAACATACATAGGTATATACATTTGATTAGATCGTATAGAACTTGTTTTTGCTGGAAAGACCCTGGAGTGCTGGTCCATATACGTGGATATAGGTTTATACATAGGTAGGTCACTTAATGCCAGACTGTCAGTGTCACAGTGGCGGTACCAGGCTAGCGCCATATTAAGGCCCTGGTACAGGTGAAAGCCCCTATATGCAGAGATACCAGTCTTGGGAGCAATAACAGAACAGATCAACATGGGGTTAACAAGAGACCTCTGCACAGCTATACCGCAGCAGCCCTGATCTGACAGGCCGGTCTTTAAAGATAGCCAGATCTATTCTAAATGAAAAGGTTGCCTTAGAAGCCATGCAGAGTCTATAGACAAACACAGGTTACAGGGTTCACTGGAGACGGTACTAGGGTTGCCACCTTTTCATCAAGCCAAACCCGAACACTCTAGTGTTGGGTTCGGGCGGCCATGTTTTTTTGTAGAGTATACATTATGGCATGTGGTATGCATGGCATGTCAGGCTGGTAATATGGCACACTGATATTATGCATGACAGACTGGTATTATGGCTGGCAGACTGGTATGGCACACTGGTATTATGGCTGACAGACTGGTATTATGGCTGCAACACTGGTATGGCACACTGGTGTTATGGCTGGCATGCTGGTATGGCTGGCACACTGGTATGGCACGCACACTGGTATTATGGCTGGCACACTGGTATGGCACATAGGTATTACATATGCAGACTGGTGTTATGGCTGGCACATAGGTATTACACATAGCAGGCTGGTATGGCTGGCACATAGGTATTGCACACTGGTATTATGGCTGGCACATAATTATTGCACATGGCAGACTGGTATGGCTGGAACATAGGTATTGCACACTGGTATTATGGCTGGCACATAGGTATTGCACATGGCAGACTGGTATGGCTGGAACACAGGTATTGCACACTGGTATTATGGCTGGCACATAGGTATTGCAGACTGGTATTATGGCCGGCACATAGGCATTACACATAGACTGGTATGGCTGGCACATAGGTATTGCAGACTGGTATTATGGCCGGCACATAGGTATTGCAGACTGGTATTATGGCCGGCACATAGATATTACACATTGCAGACTGGTATTATGGCTGGCACATAGGTATTACACATTGCAGACTGGTATTATGGCTGGCATATAGGTATTACAGACTGGTATTATGGCTGGCATATAGGTATTGCAGACTGGTATTATGGCTGGCATATAGGTATTGCAGACTGGTATTATGGCTGGCATATAGGTATTGCAGACTGGTATTAGCTGATGCTGCGGCTGCGCTCACTCACTCTGAGTTTCTGTTGCTCGGATTCGGTGGAGACTGGACAGTGAACAGGACAATTACAGAGGGCCACTTGTCTTGACAGGCAGCTGCACCGGCACGATTCGAAATACCACTGAAGGAAGCACTGGCGGCACGCACGCGTCTCTCGCTCTCTTCGGGAGTCTGTCTCGCTCGGGACTGTCACTGGAGCCGGCCCGCATGCCAGTTGCCAGGGCACAAGGAAGCACGTGAGCCGTTGCGCCTGCGCGTCGCTGACAGTGGGCGGTGCTGACCTGCTATGCCTCGGCTGATTGGAGAAACAGCCGGAAGAGAGGATCGCGGCAACGAGGGCTCGCATACATGTAAGTATGGGGCAGAGGTGCCGATACTGGCTCGGAGTCATGTGTCCGGGTGGCAGAGTGTGTCAAACCCGGACACATGACTCCAAAACTGGACAGGTGGGAACCCTAGACGGTAGAGATAAGGATAATCCAAAAACGTAGTCAAAGAGAGAAGCCAGAGGTCAGAACCAGCGAATATACCGTATACAGAAGCCGGGGTTCAGAACCAGAAGAAATGTCAGACAAGCCAGAAGATATCGTAACCAGGTAATCAGAATATAACATAACATGAACAGAAAAATCAAATACAGCAAGGGAAACACTATGAACTGAATACACAGGAGAAACAGAAATAAATCAAGAACAGTATAACAGAGGCAACAGATAGACAGGGGAACAGGACCAGAGAAATAAACTGAACAAGAATATACAAACTGGGAATAGAAACAATACAGCAGGGGGCTCTCAGAACACAGCAGATACTGGAAACCAGGAAAAGCAAAATGACCCAGCAATGCACCATAGGCACATTGTTCTTTTATGGGGAGGAAATCAGGACAAGGGCAGTCACCTGAGCAGGGAGATCAGAAAACCAATTAACTCCTGAGCTGCAACACAGGAATGGCAGCACAGAATAAAGGACAAAACAGGAATATACAAATACAGAGGGCAGGGAGACAGGGCTGGAAGCATAGAACCTGACAGGTCTTGCCTGTTGCCACCGCAACATGGCCCAAACAGGTGCTGCTCCTTGATCACTATGGCAGCACCTTTCCCGTATTGGCCTACTACATTCTGGCTTTCCTGCGAACACCGCAAGTATTCACCTGCTTCAGTTCACATGATCAATTATACAGTGACTACCCTCAATAAAAGGCTACACCTCCAATTAGCCAACATTCCAACATTGTAGCCTGTTACCTCAATCTGACTAGACCTAAGTGTTGCTGCTCTTCAAACCTGTGAATTTCCCTTGCATCTCCAGCCTACCCTTCAAGACTCCTCGTGCCCCTACCAAAGCTCCTTGTGTCTCCAGTGTTCCTGCTGTGCCTTTTCCCTGGATCCTCGTGCCCTACCAAAGTTCATTTGTCAAGATCCTCGTATCTCCATTATTCCTGCTGTGGTCAAAACCCAAAGACTTACCTCTACCACTGTCCTCCGTGTCTCCACCAGTATCCAATCCAGCCTTCTCTGTGTCCTGCCCCTTGTCTGATTATCAATATCCTCCTCCACCCTTCACTGTGTACACGCATTACTGCACATTGGACAACTAGTTCTACTCAGCTGATGCTCAACTCCTACAATGTTTTTTTTTTTTTTATAAGTAGGGAAGGACAGGAGTGCGTCTGGGGAGTTTAATATTATTCATAGAACAATGGGACCAAGGTGCAAATGGCCACAGGTCCCTTTCTAAATTTAGGTAGATGTGATCAACCAGTGTATTCTATTACCTCTTTAATTCTCCTCTTTATGGTCAGTACAGCAGGTACGTTAGTTCAGCGCTTGACAATGATTTCACTAGTAGGTTGGTGAGGAGCCATAGCCATGGATCCCAAGACACAGGTTTACCCACATTCCCGAAAACAGGGCACACAATCATTTTTAAGAGCTTTCCTTACTGATTTGCAGCCACTAAACTGATATTTTTAATAGAAGATATTATTATTTCAATCTCTCTATTGATGAAGATAAAAATATATTTTTATAGGTTGTGGGGAACCTTTTTTTCCCTTTTATAGTTTTGGGTTCTTACATGAAGGTGAAAATTAGAAGCCTGTGTCTACTTCCTGGCAGGCTAATACAACTGTCACATTAAATAGAATGATCTAAGCTATAATACAGGGGTTTGACACATGTACGAATCTGCTGATTGCATGAGGAATTGATTGGCCCGGTAAAGTTTAGTAATCATACCCCCTGTAACATCAAAGAAGCCTTTGTATATGATACTTGCATGTGGTGAGAAATCTATGCATATGTTTATCTGAGAATTTAGCTCAATATGGAGATGTTGGAGTAAGAACTTTGGAGCGCACACAGCCACCAAGTAAAATGTTTTTTAAAAATTGCAGGAATATTACCATAAACAAATAATCATTTATTATATGTATATATATATATATATATATATATAAGAATATCGTTTTGGTCTGCACTCACGGTTAATCCTTTAGTCCATAGACCCGGTGCTCAGCGGTGGCCTCCAAGATATACACTCAATTGAAAAATCGCCAGCACTCCAGGGGTTTTTCCAAATTCCAAATTTTATTGATCCATATGCTATAAAAACATCAACGTTTCGGTCCCGGTTTGGGACCTTCTTCAGGACATAGACATATGCCTATGTCCTGAAGAAGGTCCCAAACCGGGACCGAAACGTTGATTTTTTTATAGCATATGAATCAATAAAATTTTGAATTTGGAAAAACCCCTGGAGTGCTGGCGATTTTTCGATTGATTGTATATATATATACACACAACCCTTCTAGACACTTACTTACCTATGGTCCAAGCATCCACTGCAACTGGTCATGCCTGTCTCCTAGCTGATGAAGGTTCAACAAACCTGAATCAGCGCTGTCCTGGGAATGGCTTTGACCAGTTGCATAACCTTATCTTTGCTACAAAGCCACAGTGTGTGGCATAGCATTGATTTTAGGGTTCTGTGTAATAACAGATCCAGGATGCATAAAAGTGAGACAGAGGTCATTTGCATATCCTACCCAGAATTCCTTGCTGCATATGGGGAATGTGGCACAGGAGCTCTGGGATGCAATTCTTTGAATTGCTATGATGTGCAGTTGGCTTCTGCAATATTAAACACACTTATTATAGTGTGGAGGCTTTTTATCTCACTTTTAGTCCTTCA
The DNA here is from genome assembly GCA_009667805.1 of Leptobrachium leishanense. NCBI lineage: Eukaryota > Metazoa > Chordata > Amphibia > Anura > Megophryidae > Leptobrachium > Leptobrachium leishanense. The sequence goes on along the minus strand of CM019064.1, from coordinate 229,563,525 downwards.
CCACAACCCTTATAGACATATATATATATATATGTAACAAAATTTATAAATTTGCCTCATGTAAAACAAAATTAAGACTCTATTCTGAATATATCATACAATTTTAGTGGGAAAAAAAATTGTATTAGTTGAAGCAGTACTAATGCATACTTTCACACTTAATTTCATCCATTTCACTTATTATCAGGGCTATTCAAAGAGAGACGATCTGGCACCGAAATATAACCAAACACTGAAATTCAGCGTACAGCTACATTTCTTGGCTATTCAGAGAGCAGGCAGTTCGCCAAATGTTGGTGAATTGCCTTCACATACGTTGCCTGTTCAGTGCCTGTTCGAGGGCAGTGAAATCCCCATAGAGAAACAATGCTTCGTCTATTCAGAGAACAAAAACCAGCAGGGAAAAGTTGCCGAAATGATATGGTTGTTAACACCTTCTGGAGTTAGAAAGTGTTTGGCGCTACAATTAATTAACAATAACCAATTGTACAAATATGCAACTCACCACAAGTGTGTCACTCACACCCAATGGTAGAAAAAATACAATACAAACTTAATTGCAAGGGAGCGCAAGGACGGATCTCAATAGGAGATATATAATACTACACTGCCATTTGTCTCCCATTGGTACTGTGCCATGTGCTGTCCTTCTGTCTTTTTACTGAGGTTTTAAGCATATACCACTTGACTACATCAAGCTACAACCTGATTGATGGGAGAAGCCCCCCATAGAGGCTTGAAAGTGAATACTAGAGAGCCTATAGGCTCTTCGTTTGTGAGTGACCTTATTTCATTTCTGAGTGCATAGTGACGTATATGTATAACAATACTGCGCAATTAGTCTATTTTCTCTCTTATAGTGATCATATACCGATCAACCAAGAAATTGTGATACCAACTGTGAATGAATTCCTAGGTTGCTGAAATGCCCTGCTCTTCAGTGGTTTCATTCGTCAGATTTATTCAGGAGAATCCCATAGGCTTCAATGTTAAAAATATTCCAGTTTTAATTCAATATCTAATAAACTGTTAATTATTTTATTCTGCTGTAAAGAGTCTTTTTATTTTTAGATTTTTTTAGGATCTTTTAGGCATTGTTTAGAAATTTTTTGTCAACATTTTTTTCTGTTATTTTTAAATGGTTTTTTTTTTCATTTTTCTGTAACAGACCTTTTTATTATCATTCATTGGATCTTATTTGTAAATTCCAGACATTTTCGTTCAGTAGTTTTTTTCCAAACCGCATTTCAATTTTCAAACTTTAAAGGGTTCTGTTTTTTGTTTTTTTTCTCACCTCGTCTGTCTGCGTGTCGGCTTTTTCCGGCGGCTGCTCTGTGCTGTGATCGAAGGCTAGTCGGGTTTCTCCGACGTGTTCGGCAAGGTTAATCCAGCTGTTTTCTGCGGGTTTTGATGAGTGTTCGGTTTGTGTTCGGCGGGTTTGCGGCGGGTTTTCCCTGCACTACGGGGGCCCTGCGGTGCTTGCTGAATACACCGCAGGGTCGGCGAAATAGAATCGCCGAATTGCCCTGAAGCGCAGGGAATGAAAAATCACGACCGTACGGTGACTTTTCAATTCTCTTTGAATAACCCTGTATGTGTTTTCTTTAAATAAAATATGTTGAAGTAAGAACATGATACCATTATATAGATATATTCAAGGCCCATAAAAATAGACATCTGCAACACTCTTCATTAACAGGATGGTACAAAGGACACGCTGAAAGACCATATTCATAGACTCATGGATACTAAAGTTAATATTTGGGATATCTGTGTTATTCAACCAATGCGAACTCTCCTTTGGCAAAACTCTATTTGTAGTTCGTTAGTAAAGGTTTATCTCCGCTTTATGTGGTACAAATAGAAAGTGGATTTTTTTTTTCTCACTTTCTACCGGTTCATCAGCAACACATTCAGGAAATGTTGAAAGTGATGGACTTCATTCTTTTTCAAACTATGCAAAAAATTTAATTTTGTAGAGATTGTAAAATGTTATTGTCTGACGGTGACAAGTCCATTGAATTTGTCTGTATCTACAGTGCCATTAAATTTGTATTTTTTTAAATATTGCTATATTTGTTATCTAGGAGGTTTTTTCCCAATGATAATATTTTAGCTAATGTAATCCAACACCATCCTAGGGCACCATAGCACGGTCTTCTAGGGCAGTGGTTCCCAACCCTGGCCCTCAAGTACCCCTAACAGTCCAGGTTTGCCAGATATCTGAAGCACAGCACAAGTGATATAATTTACTGATCAATGATTGCAGGATTCAGTCTGCTTTTTCTCAAGGTAATCCTTAGAATCTGGCCTGTTCGGGGTACTTAAGGACCAGGGTTGGGACCCACTGCTCTAGAGACATCATGTCACATACAGTCTCTTGATGCGGGTCATAGTTTATTTCAACATCAAACAAACAAACAAATGAGTAATTAAAAATCTGGCTTGGTGTAAATACAGCACACAATAATGATATCAACAATAGCCACAGAAACACATAAACACAGACACCATGCACCTGTAAATGGCACAGGGCAGCTTGGATTTTGGATATGTTTGGGAGACAATATGACCATCACATACATCTTTCCCCATCTTTGTCTACTTTAGTCCTTGACCTGTTTTAGCAGCTCCCATCTTCTTTCACTTCCACCTCAAGATTCTTCTGAGTGTGGATGGTTTACATGCCATCATATTTTATCCACACAAAATGTTAAAAGTCAACAATAAAGACAGACATACAGGACTATTCAGAAAGAGGTGAACACCTTGATCATGACTGGAGAATTGAAAATTCTAGGTCAAAATAGCCAAACCAGAAAAATTCTCCCATTTATCTCACTTTCCAAATTGGCTATTTGGTCTAGATTGTTCATTCTCCTGGCAATTCTCAAGGTTTTCACCTCTCTCTGAATAACCCTGATAGTTGAATGAGATACAATAGTATAAATACAGATAACATGTAAAGTTCTTATCATTGGTGCAATCTTTTTAATAACTTTGAGGACTTGACTAACTTGATAATTAATATAATGTCATCAATGACCCCTCTTTTTTCTCCTGTATTACTGTAGTAATATGCACACATGTCATGCCCAGAGGTCAATGCTGGCCTCTGCTTTTTTGGTATATATTTAAACAAAGACCGATTATCAAAACAAGAATTTAGGCAGAATCAACCAGACCAGTTAAATTATAGTTAGTAAAACTTGGCGCCTTCTGAGCATGGAATGTTACAATTAGAGCTGGACTTGCGTTTCCTCGCCAACCTCACAAAATAATAGAACTGTAGATTTGTATCTTTTCTGGAAAAAGATTAACTGTTTGCTGGAAAATGCAGAATAAGGAAAATGTAAGAATTAAAAAATGACATTCAGTTTAAAATGATCCCATGGTTCAGTTGCAAAATATAATTTTTGCTTACAGTATTTAATCCTGCCTGCCAAAATCTCACACTCTGCTGTGTGGTCTGCCACCTGTACTTATAATGAGGAAAATTTGGGGGAGAGCTCACTTACTGATGCCGTTCTTGGCGAATAATGCATTATGAGCTGCAAGCCCCACACAAGATTGTGCAACACAATTTTAGATCTAAGGCGTATTACACACAGTTTAGCTCCCGTCAGCAATATGCTCATTGGTATATGTTTTGTACATATCACATGTATCAGCCATAAATACAGAAAAACTTAACAGTGAATTTACATCATATTAGTTGAATCCTCCTTGATCCACTTCTTATGTAGGAGATGTATTGAATAAGTTGAAAGAGAAGAGTGGAGCGACTGCGCAGTGTGTCTAATATGTATAGACAGGAGATCACATGGTGAATCAAACTTACAATTTGATGATGCCTTATGGGTCTTGATTTCTTATTTCTCAGGTGCCATCAACCTTATGATCATCTGAATATATACGTATTGGACACACTGCACAATCGCTGTTTTTACAATTTTAGCTAGCTCTACTCTACTCTACTCAGAGTACTTTAGTGAATCTTTCACATTCAGGGTTATTCAGAGAAAGGTGTAACTATGGAGAACTTTAGGAGAAGTGAAAATTCGAGGTCAAAATGGCCAAACCAGAAAAATTATCCCATTTGTCTCACTTTCCAAATCGGCTATTTTGACCTAGAATTTTCACTTCTCCAAAAGTTCTCCAGAATTTCACCTTTCTCTGAGTAACCCTGTATGTCTTCCAGGTTTCCCTTATTTTAACCATCCAGACGTCCTAGCTGCTACTCACCTTCCCATGGCTTCACCAGCCATGTAATTCTTTTCTCCCACCTGATCTTTAACACCATAAGGACCAATGACGTACAGAGGTCTTGAGAAAATGTCCCTTAAGGACCAAGGATGTACCCTGTATGTCATGGTACTCTAACCCCCTCCCTATACTTACCTCTCTGGCCGGGGTCCTGCGGTGGTCACACTTCCTGAAGTCAGACCTCCAGTTTTAATGCCCCCAGCCATCGCATTGTCGGGAGAGTGCCTGAAAGGGATGGGGGATCCTTTGGAACCCTCTCCCTCCTGAATGGCCGCACATGAAAGAAAAGAGAGACATCACATTGTGATCTTTCCAGTGATGCCACTCTTTAATTTACATGACAGTCCGCAATCCAGCGCCGGAATGCGGACTTGTCTGACATCCACGATGTCAGCCACCTCAAGGACAAGTCTCTGGGGCCTCCCCCACCCACTGACATCGTCGCCGCATATGTTATAACATCAGTTGGGTAGTTAACCCCTAGCTGCCAATTGAAGATAGCAGGTCCTTCGGACCCCTATCTCCCGATTGATGGCAGAGGGTCATGTTTGATATTATTGGAAAGACCAGAGTATGCTCTTTCTAATGAGACCATACATGACCAGGTTTAGTGTGAAAAAATAAAATAGGGGTTTTTTTAAAAACATTTTTCTCTGAGTCATATAATAAAACAGGACTTCAAATCACATTTAAACATGATGAGCATAAAACAGTCAAGATGAGCTCCTCAATAAAGGGGTGAAAAACATGTAAATGTTGGGTATTTCTAAACTCAGGACAAAATTTACAAACTATTTAGCCAGGGTTTTTTTTGGTGGTCGTAGATTTCGGGAGTCAAAGTTTGAAAAGTAAGGGTTTTTTTCCATCATATTTCATAAATGGTTTTATAGTGAATTATGCGACATGATGAAAATAATGGTATCGTTAGAAAGTCTCATGGCGAGAAAACGGTATATAATATGTGTGGGTTCCATAAACGAGTAAGAGGAAAATGAGAGCTAAACGCAAACAGCGCAGAAATGTAAAAACAGCAGTGGGTATTTTCGGACTGACAATGATAAAACCACCTGGTCACTATGGGGTTAAATAAGACTGGGCTGGGAGAATACCCAGATTGTCGACTAGGATTTAGAAGTGGCGGGGTGAGGGAAATTAGACTTAATGGCCATTTAAGCAAACTAAAACCTCTGATAGTGTTTTGTTGCACATGGAATTATATAGAAACGAGCACAGATTACATCTTTTTTTCTTGTTATGTTTTATACATGAACTGGGTTGTTACTCCTGGCTGGTGCAGCCGCTCTGGTGAGTACAGGCGCAACGCCATTTTTTCTGTAAAAATGTCTACTCAGTCCAAATCCCACCCACGTTGCATACTTTTGAATTTACACTTTTGTCATGAAGAAATTTGTTCCTAATAGCACTAAGGGTGAGCGGAGTCCTTATGTCTAATAGGTTACATAACGCTCGCTTTCAGTTTACATCCTTTAAAGGAAACGGCATATTCCAAAGACAATACCTTGGCAATTTGGAATTAGCACAATTACAGATTACATGTTTCAAGATAACACAAGCAAGTAAAAACCATGTTTATTTGGAAAATGAAGGAAATGACTTTGCTCATGTTTTTTAAAAAAAATAGACTTTTCAAGATTTTTAATCAAGATAACCTAGCTTTTGAGCAATACACTAACTTTTAAAAGGAAAGACCTAAGGTGAAATCGATGGTTAATGTTTAGCCTTTTTACAACTATTTTAATGAAACACTTAACAATTTCGAGGTACTTTGAACTTGAAGCACTTCTCAGTGAATGTTATTGGTTTTACGGATCACCCATGTTTATCCTATTCTGATCTGTAAATGGTTTTAGGAAATTATATGGCAGAGTAAATTAAGCAGGATAAACTGTATAAAATCTAAGTGCCTATTGGCAACAACCTTTTTGAAGTGCGTTCTCTGTAATGATAAATAACTTTATGAATAAGCACATATCTGAAATTGAAAACAACCACTTGAATAAATATATAGGTTGGTTTTTAAAAAAAATATGAAACTGCCAGCCATGACCTGCTGCCTTATTATGTGTCCTTTTTATTCTTGGATTTAAAAATGTATAGAATTATACTATGAATTACCTTTCCATCACCTATACAGTCATATTTTCTGTCAGTTGCTCTTTCTAGTTTAGCTCTTTCCACCTGTTATACCGTCTCTCATACACACTCTGCGCCACACACTTACTGCTTTCATTCTAAACACCTTAGCTAAGTAATGATGCTCTGAGTACTTCTGCAACTTTGCTACGTTACACATTTGACAATTAAGGCCGGGGTCAGATGAGCAGCAGCAAGAGCGGAAGGAATGTCCATGAGAGTGGACGTTCCTTCCACTCGACGCCCATCTGGCCACCTCGATGAGTGCATTTGCTCAGCGCTGCAAGGCTCGATCCTTCTGTGGAGGAATGCGCTTTGCAGCGCCGTCAACGCACGTCTAGTGTTTTGACGGGGAGGCTTTGTGCACGGATGCTTGTAGCATGCACAATTTGTGCAAGTTACAGCGTGTGACCAGCCCGTCGCAGCGTCACAACGTTGCTACGGACACTGGTAGGCACGTCAGCACAAGCGCACCTAGTGCGCTCGTCTGACACCGGCCTGAGATGAATTATGCCAGGTATGTACAGTGTATTTATACAAACATGACTTTGGAGCTTCCAGTGTGATAATGGTCATTTTGATGTGCAGTATAAATGACGAACTAGAACGGATGGCTAAAACCATTATATATAGAAATTTTGGTAAACATTTATAGCATAGATTATACATACAAAGTTATGTTTCTAATTGGATGCACACAAAAAACTATGGTTTTGGCTAGCCTGTTAAATACTCTTCAAAATACCTAGAGCAGTAATTTTTAACCTCTGTGCCATGGTACAATATTGTGCTGTGAATGGTCCTCATATATGCTGCAGGAGTTTGCTGTGGAATGGATCCGTGAAGTGTGAGTTATAGCACATAGTCCCACTGGAATGTAATGGAGAAATTTGGGAATGTGTTCTTGTTTAGAACTTTAAACACATTCTTAACATTGATTATTTTTTTTCTTAATTTGTAAATATGGTCTCCACTAGCGTGTGCAGCCCGTTACATTAGGGTGTACACCCAAGGAATATGTATTAATCGAAAACTTATGTTTGGAAGATTTTGCTCAAAATGCCCATTTTTCCTTAGAAATAACAAACCTTAATTCAGAAATAGTCAGTTTATAGCCTATTCATCATGAACCAGATATGGGTCATCTAAAATGTCAATGTATGAGGTGAAAAGGGACCTCTTCATACAACATTAGGCATGCCTAGGCACACCCCCTGTGCATGCATATATGGTCCCAATTCTAGTTGAGCTGTTAACTGCTATTCCAATAGCTGCACAAATACAATATCACTTAATGCATTATATTAAACACTCGCCTCTCCTTTCACATGAGAAATGAGGGCACGATTAGCTTTGCCTTCTCAGAACATAATTGTAAGGTCAAGCAAAACAAATAGTTCTTTAGTATCCTTCCACTATAAAGCGTTATCCCATGAGTCTCTTGCTACATTCCAGAACGGAATAGCGGTGGCCAGACATGGCCCGGCTGGCAGTATTGTTGTGCTGGTCAGAACAATTATATGTCCATGTTAGTACAAGCCCTGGTGCTAGGCAGTTGCAAAGACGTATTGTCTACCTAAGATATAGATTTTTTTCTAATACAAGAATAGGGTTGTAAATCATTAACAAAATATCTGTGCCTAAGCAATTTGATTCTTCTTTTTAGTGTATTGTAAGGTTAAAAAATCACTAACCAACAGTGCCAATTGTGGTAAGATATGCAATGTATGTTAAAACACAACAAAAACCCTATTCCATCATAAGGATATGGAATTCTTATATTTAAATATTTTAAATATATAAAATGTCTACAGAGTTGCAACATACATGGAGACCCATATAGTTATACACAAACAAATGGCCACAATAGCCATTCTCAATTTAGCCCCCAGTGCCCTCACACACCCCAATGACCACTTTGCTTTGACTTCCACTCCATTCTGCCCTTGTGTCCGCCACGTCACCCTCCATTCTGCCTGTGTCCCCCTCTTCACCTTCATTCCGACACCTGCATTCATGCTCCTTTTTTTTTACCCCTGCCCCATATTCTGTCGCTCTTTTCACCCTCTCACCCCCTATTACTTTACCAGCTCCAACTCCTTCACACCCACATTGTTCCTTTATCCCCGTGCTCCTTTAGACCTTACACTCCTTTACCTCCTGCACTGCCTCACTCCCCTGTTCCTTTATAGTACACTATTCCTTTACCCTCTTGCATTACCCCCTGCTCCTTTAATCTCCCCTGCTCAGCCACTTTCTCACCCAAACCCCTGCTCCTTTTACACCACTCCATTCCTTTACCTGTTACTGCAATGCACGCCCCTGACCTTAAAATCACTGACCTTTAACCCTCGTACTCCTTTACCTGCTGTCTGTGGGGGGATGCAGCTGCAAATAGTGAGTTAACATAGCACTGTTGAAGAAGAGGACATCTTAGCCCATACATGTTCAGCAGTAGGAGGTGAATGGGATGAAGCTACATGGGCCACTGGCCAGCAATGGGTGGGCTTGGCTAACACCTACTGTACGAAATGGTCAGTCTGGGCTTGCGGGGACATATGGATTTTTTTTTATCTTGTCACATGTAGAACTCTTCACATTTGCTGTCAGACCTAATAGCTGCACTGGTCATTGGTCCGCCTCACTGTGTATCCTTTAGAACAAGTCGGAAAAGATTGTTAAAAGGCGAAAACATGGCCTATCTGAGCATCTACAAAAGAAAAAAGGAGAAAGCTTTCTTCAATTATTACATCCTAAACATAGTCTAACTTCTGTTAAGTTACGAGTGATAAGCACATTGAACAATCTGATCCCACTAGTAAATGGAGGATTAAGGTTCATACAGAAGGTCAGCCCTGTTAGCAGATAGAAAGGGCCAACTGGGGAGACGGATCTGACTTTCATCTGCGTTAAAAGCTGCATAAAATAATAATTTTATAGTTTCTCTGTACTATTTCTTAATTCCAGGAAAGCTGCTTTATATATGTGAAAGATTTCTTCTCTTTTTTTTATGCTTAGATACATTCTGTCAGCTCAGAAGAAATGTACATGTATTTCATTATGGTAATTACTGTTAGGAATTCCATTTGCTATAATAGCCCAAGCAACTCATAATTTCCTATTGTTTGTGTCATACCTTCCAGCACATCCAAGCATAGATAATTTAAACATCATGAAAAGACTGTTTTACTGAAAAACCAACAAATGGTTTGATGTTGGTTTTTTTTGTGTTATTTTTAGTTATTCTTTGTGAGAAGCAAAAATGTGGAGTTATTTCAATCTTATGTTGTGAAATTATGGCTGGATTACCAGTATTCTGCTGAATTTACCATGCCTACTTCCTTTCACTCTGCGAGGTTGCTAAATTTACCAAAGTTTAGTTTGCAGAAAGACACCATAAGGAGAAAGCTAGGGATATATTCTTAAAACCGCATCTGTTATTCCCAGCACCAGGATCTCCTTCAACACAGCTCTCTAAGTTTTGATCGGTCTAGTGGTTCCTGCAACAAAGTCAATTAAATGAACACTCATCCATGTGCTCAGCCGATCGGAAGCCAATGTATTGGTTTTGCATTGCTGTAGGGATTCTGGAAGGTTGTCTAGCACAGGGCTTAAAATTTCCACTCGCATTTTGGCGAGTGGAAATTAAGTGAGGGCGAGTGGAAATGCACACACAAACCGTACAATAAATTATTTTGTGCTGCGTATTCCAGCGGTGCCACTGTGCAGCTTCCCCTTCCCCAGGCTGCACGGAGGCAGGGATCAGCTGCCTAACCTGACCCAGCTCGTCTCTGTCACTTGCAGGGGGGTGGAGAGCAGCTTCCCTGCCCCCTCACTCTGTGCACATTGGGCTCTAATGAATGGGTATACATGTATCTGGGGTCTGATATCTGGGTATTAATGTTATTTTTGTAACTTTATTCTAAATAAAACCTTTATCAGTGTAATTTCATAAAATTATATAAGGGTGTGTGTTTAGGGGCAGAGTTAAGGGCTGGGTAGGGGTTAGGTGGAGCAACTGGTGGCGAGTAACTCTTATAGCCTGGTTAGTAGCTTCGGGCTTGAAATTTTGAGCCCTGGTCTAGGTTTGTAGGCTGGCACCACTCACAAGGGCACCCAAGTGGAGAAAAATAACTGATTTTATTTGGTCATGGTGGCTAGATTATCTTTGTAACCTACAAAATAATGATGTTGAAGTCACCCTCCCCACCATTTCACATACCTAAACTATAGACAACTACAATAATAAGGAAATGTTTATGCCATGATGACACAGACAAGAATATTAAGAACAGGGTTTACATAATTCTCAAGGAATATATGCGCAAGGGGACAAAGAAGTTGTAAGGAGGACTTTTGTCTACGTAGGACAGGACAATTAAAACATGATCGACCTGTAGAATAATAGGAAAATTAAAGTACAATGAATGGAAGCACAACAGAAACATACTAGGATGTGCTTAAATGAAACCTCATATAACAGGTTTTTCTGTCAAGCCGTGCCCATTCAATGAGAAAATTAAACCCTTATGGTTAAAAAGACATTGAGTGAGCTTTGGTTGCATAAATGGTAAAAGCAGGATAAGAAACTCATACCACCCAAGACTGGGAGGTAAGAGATTGGGATGGGGTGGGCAGGAAGGGCTCGTGGAAGGCATACCCGAAAAGGGGCATGTTAGTTCCAATGTCATCAATGAAAAGGGGTGGGCCATATCAAAAAGGATCAGGCGGTTGGGAGGTGTGGAAACTGAATGGTTTTGACTTTTTACGTTGAGAGATCCTAAACCTTTAAAAATATCATAATGGTAATCTATATATAAATGTGTTTTTACACGTATGGGAATCATCAGTGGTTGCATGTTCCACCAACATAATTATTGACTCCTTATAACACACACAAGCTCCCTTTCTAAACTATCTTTCTATTATCTGCCTTAAATATTAAAAAGTGCCATGGATAGTGAGTAACCCAGCATGCAGGCAAAACCCACCTAAGCGAGGAAACTCCTGATCTGACAGGTCGGTCCTTAGGTTGGCCAAATCTGAACTAAATAGAGAATATGAACAAGGACAATACATAGAAGTACTGAACCCACAGGTACAAAAGAAAGATTGCAGTACAAATACAAGCAGGGTTATTCCGAGAGAGGGGAAAACCAGGAGAAGAGAACAATCTAGACCAAATAGCGGATTTCACCTTTCTCTGAATAGCCCTGTAAGCCAGAGGTCGGTACGCAGAATCCGTATAACAAATAACCATATAGAGCAAAACCAAAGTCCAGATACTAATGCCAGGGTCAGTACACAGAATCAATATAAACCAAACAAGGACATGAGCAGAAATCAGAACCGAGAATATTAAGCCAGAAGTAAAACCGAGGAATAACAGTAATGTACTGAGGTGTCTACTTGGAACCGCAACAGGGCACAGAGCTCTGTCAGTTACTGCTATTTAAATTCCTCCTGGCTCTATGACCAGGTGCAGAGTCCCAGTGGATTTGTGTCCAGAATGGCGCCCTCTCTGCCCAGGAGGTCTAACTGCTGCAGAAGCAGACACAGCACCTCCAGCAGGCATTACAAGAAGTCAGCTAAAATGTTTTTAAAACATTGCAGTCTCATCACAGCACACAAGATTTTCTATTTATTTTTCTTTTTTCAATATATTTCTCTAGATTGGACGGCACTCAAAATAATCTAGTTTTTCTCCATATGTCATATTAGGTATTTTATAAATAACCTTTATTATTGTACTTAGCGCTGCAGTAGTGTTCTTCTGTTGTATAAATGCTAATAATAATAAATATAATCACTATTGATTATATGTACATAAAATATACAGACTCCGGAAACAGTAACCAAGATTGAGCAGCTTATACGGCTTTAAAACCCCCGATGCGGATGTGAATGGCTTATTATATTTATGTTGCTGACCTGGTCATACAGTTTGCTGCTAAAGATTAGTATTTGAGATAATAAAATGTTATCTCTGAATGGTATGTTATTCAGGAAGTTTTCCCACTACACATGTTTTAAAATAACAAGTTGCGAGCTATTCTTTTGCAGATGTTTTTGCAGCACTGTTGGTTGAACCTCATAGCTTTTGATTGTTGATATTTCCAGATGCAGTTATAATAAACACCATCATTTTTGGCTGAGCTGCAGTTTAATTTCTAACAGGATATTATTTATAAATGTAAAATTGCTTATTTTGTTCTGTAAGAATTCTGTTTCACAACATCAGTTCTCAATGAACAGTATCGAATGCACTATATATATATATATCTATATATATATATAACGCTCACTTAACATTATTTTTTCTGAAGCTTTCTAACTTAAAGCAATGGAGAAATAATTGATACAGCAGCAAACTCAATCTCTGGATCATTCATGTAACAATTCCCAGAGCCAGTAAAGCCATATATTCTATGGTGTACTCTTTAAAAAAAATAAAAAAATAAAAACCGGAGAACCGATTACTGCATTTTTCTAAGGAAATATACAGTTTTAACCAAAATTAAAACAAAATATAAATGGTGATATTGGAAAGTCCCGACTCTGGGACTTTCGTATCTGGGAAATGAGTAAATGAGTTATTGCAGGGGCATTGTGTCAGGTGTAGGTACTGGGTGGGTACCGGTTTGGCAGGGATCTGAACCCAGGATGCAGTGGTGCACAAGTCCAGAGATGTGTGGAGAGCGATGGGTTGCAGGATTCAGGGGAATAAACAGGTTGGAGCAGAGGGGCAGGAAGGTAGAGGGCTGACAAGAGGATGCAGTTAACTGACCAGAACACAGGAACCTTGAAACATGCTGGTAGATGGTATGGAGAAACGGAAAGGCTGGGGAATATGGTAAGGTTGAGGTTCACAGTATGGTATATGCCACAACATGTACAGTGAGGTCCAGAAATATTGGGACATTGACACAATTCTAAAATCTTTGGCTCTATACACCACCACAATGGAGTCGGAATGAAACAAACACAATGTGCTTTAACTGCAGACTGTCAGCTTTAATTTGAGGGTATGTACATCCAACTCAGGTGAACGGTGTAGGACTTACAGCAGTTTGCAGATGTGCCTCCCACTTGTTAAGGGACCAAAAGTAATGGGACAGAATAATAATCATAAATCAAACTTTCCCTTCTTAATACTTGGTTGCAAATCCTTTGCAGTCAATCACAGCCTGAAGTCTGGAACGCATAGACATCACCAGACGCTGGGTTTCATCCCTGGTGATGCTCTGCCAGGCCTCTACTGCAACTGTCTTCAGTTCCTGCTTGTTCTTGGGGCATTTTCCCTTCAGTTTTGTCTTCAGCAAGTGAAATGCATGCTCAATGGGATTCAGGTCAGGTGACTGACTTGGTCATTGCATAACATTCCACTTCGGTCCCTTCAAAAACTCTTTGGTTGCTTTTGCAGTATGCTTTGAGTCATTGTCCATCTGCTCTGTGAAGCGAAGTCCAATGAGTTCTGCATCATTTGGCTGAATGTGAGCAGATAGTATTGCCCGAAACACTTCAGAATTCATCCTGCTGCTTTTGTCAGCAGTCACATCATAAATAAATACAAGAGAACCAGTTCCATTGGCAGCCATACATGCCCACGCCATGACACTACCACCCCCATGCTTCACTGATGAGGTGGTATGCTTAGGATCATGAGCAGTTCCTTTCCTTCTCCATACTCAAGTTGATCTTGGTCTCATCTGTCCATAGGATCTTGTTCCAGAACTGTGAAGGCTTTATTAGGTGTTGTTTGGCAAACTCGGATCTGGCCTTCCTGTTTTTGAGGCTCACCAATGGTTTACATATTGTGATGAACCCTCTGTATTCACTCTGGTGAAGTCTTCTCTTGATTGTTGACTTTGACACACATACACCTACCTCCTGGAGAGTGTTCTTGATCTGGCCAACTGTTGTGAAGGGTGTTTTCTTCACCAGGGAAAGAATTCTTCGGTCATCCACCACAGTTGTTTTCTGTGGTCTCCCGGGTCTTTTGGTGTTGCTGAGCTCACCAGTGCGATCCTTCTTTTTGAGAATGTTCCAAACAGTTGTTTTGGCCACGCCTAATGTTCTTGCTATCTCTCTGATGGGTTTGTTTTCTTTCTTCAGCCTAATGATGGCTTGCTTCACTGATAGTGACAGCTCTTTGGATCTCATCTTGAGAGTTGACAGCACCAGATTCCAAATGCAAATAGCACACTTGAAATGAACTCTGGGTCTTTTATCTGCACATTGTAATTGGGGTAATGAGGGAATATCACACACCAGGCCATGGAACAGCTGAGAAGTCAATTGTCCCATTACCTTTGGTCCCTTAACAAGTGGGAGGCACATCTGCAAACTGCTGTAAGTCCTACACCGTTCACCTGAGTTGGATGTACATACCCTCAAATTAAAGATGACAGTCTGCAGTTAAAGCACATTGTGTTTGGTTCATTCCATCTCCATTGTGGTGGTGTATAGAGCCAAAGATGTTAGAATTGTGTCGATGTCCCAATATTTCTGGACCTGACTGTAAGTCTTCTCTGAGGTTTGGAGGTTGACAATGTTGAAGCACTGGTTGAAAGTAGGCATGAACTATTATTAGGCTTAACCAGTGCTAATAGCCATGTGACCTGATACAGGGAAAACACAGGACTGGTGTACTCAGGGCTGGAACGGAAATACCAGGTTTCCCCAAAACCTGGAACGGATCAACCGATATTGTCATATAGGAGTTCAGAAAGGGTTCATATTGCCTTTTGCCTTTCCACGGCGCCGGCGGCATGATCCCTGACACATTAATTGCTTTATAACTAAATAGCGGAGGATGCTGCTTACATTTTTAAATTGTCATATTTGGGCTCATTGATCATTGGAAAGGCCAGACTCTGGCCTTTCCATTGACACCATATTTGATCTTATGATGTGTATGGAACTGGAGATATACAGGTCTAAACCTGCCACCCTACATCTCCTATAATAAGATTTCCCCATGTGGGCAGAAGGGCTTAGTTTCTGACATCATCATTTCCTTGCACTTTGATGTCAGTGGACGGGGGCAGTCCTACAGCCAGTCCTGACATCCAAGATGTCAGCCCACTGCACTTGAGAACCCAGATCAGGACCAAGCTTCCACAGAGAGGCGATGCCCTGGACGCTTTGTCAGCAATCTTGGGAGAAATACATCATTGTGTCCAGCACATCGTCCACAGCAAACTGCTTAATGGCCATTTTTTTTTTTTTTAAACATATTTTTATTCGTCTCAGATCAAGATGAATTTACAGAAAAAGGGGTAACATTTTTTTTTTTTTTTTTTTCCTTTTCATATCATGTACAATCTGTAATAATGTAAAAAAAAAAAAAAAAAAAATCACAGTTTCCGGTGTTAATTAAAGTATTACATCACAATCCAGTACCGAAGTGTCATGGTAATGTCAGCATTTAAAGCTCAGAGGTGGACGGCTGGGTTAGGGTATCCCGGGAAGTGGAGGCAAGAAAGTTAACTAACAAGTGGTTAGAGGTATCTGAGGGGATCGGAGGGGTGTTCCGCAGCATTTGTAGGGAATACCATGGGGCATCGCAGAACGTGTTTCGTAGGGAGGTTTTGACCTCAGGTGGTAAGGCACAAATAAAAGGGGACCAGTGGGTAAAGAATTGTTGAGTTTTCTCAGTCTGATGTAGTGAGGCCTCAGACCAGTCAGCCAAGAATATGGAATAGATTCTGTCGTACATCATGCGGAATGAGGGAGGGGTACCGGATATCCATTGAGATAATATGGCCTTTTTGCCCGTCGCTGCTAGGAGACCTAACCAAAACCGGTGGCATCTAGAGAGGGGTTGAAGGGTTGTGAAGTTGGTAAGTTGAAAATAGCCCAGTTAGGTGTGAAGGGAATCTCGATTCGGATAACCTGGGAGCTGAATCGGCGTACGGTGTCCCAAAATAATTGAATAAAGGGGCACGACCAGAGACAATGATGGAGGTCGGCTGGGGAAAAATTGCATTTTAAACAGTTGGCGTTAGGTAATAGTCCTGAACGGGCCATTCTATCCGGCGCCATGTAGGCTCGGTGGAGTATCCTATAAAACATGTCCCAATAATTGGCGGATGGGAGAGTGCGTCTTGATACCAGAGTAGCCGACACTAGGTCGTTGGGGTAAGGTTTGGAAAAGTAGTGGCCCATCGAGAGATAGCCCTCCAGGGTTTCGAGGTGGGGAGTGAATGTTGTAGAAGTGTGTAAATGGTTGAAGTCGAGGGAGGAGATGAACTATGTACGAGTAATTGCGTGTCTAACTGGTTAGTTAAATCAGTGGGAGATAAGGTGTGCAGTTGTGCGAGAAGGAACTGTCTGAGTTGTAAGTAATAAACAGGGTGTATAGTTAATGGGGCAATGCGTTCTGTCAAGGCTGTGTAAGAATAAGGCAGACCTGATGCTCCATCTAGGTAATGGTGTAGGAGTCTAAAACCTCGTTGAGCCAGGGTTCGAAAGATAGGAGCAGGGGAGGCATTTTGAAAGTGAGGGTTATGCAAGATAGGAGACCAAAGGGATGTTTGCCAGGACAATTGGAGGCGTTTACGAATTCTGACCCAAGCTAATTTCGTCGTGGAGAGCAAAGGGTTATCGCGTAGGGGAGGGGGGATGGCGGGAGAGTGTTGGTGAAGAAATGCTAGTAAAGAGGAGGCAGGAAGTAGCGCCTGTTCCACATGTAAGGCTGTGAAGCGGGAAGTATCATTCAGCCAATCCGATACGTAACGATATAGTGCTGCTAGGTTATAATCTAGTAAATTGGGGAAGTTGATACCTCCCCTCGCTATCGGTTGCTGGAGGTTAAGGAGTGGTATACGTGCCCGCTTATCTTGCCAAATAAAGGACGCGTACAACCTGTTGAATAACTGAAGATCATTAGGTTTCAGTAGGAGAGGCAATACTTGTATAGTGTATAGTAATTTGGGAAATAAGGTCATTTTAATAAGTGAGGCCCGCCCCAAGTAAGAAAGTGGAAGTGAGCTCCAGGCCTCCAAAAGTGCTTTTGTTTGGGCTAAGTGAGGGTCTATGTTGAGTTTGTATAAGCGGGAGAGGTCAATCGGTAGAATAATACCCAAGTATTTAATATACGGCGAGGGTGCCCAGGAGAAGGGAAAGCCCTGGAGCCAAGAACCCTGTGGTTTGGGGCCTAGAGGTAGAGCTACTGTCTTGGCGTAGTTGATTTGGAAGCCGGAGGCTACATGGAAGGAGTCAAACAACTTCAATAGGGGGGGATCGCGGAGGCGGGGTCTGAAAGGAATATCAACAAGTCGTCTGCAAAGGCTACAACTTTTAATACTACTGTGGGGGACAAATGAATTCCTGATATTGTTTGGGACATTTCTATGATACGTATTAGAGGTTCTAGGGCCAGGTTAAATAATAACGGGGATAGAGGACATCCTTGCCTAGTTCCTCGCTCTAGGTTAAAGGGGGCGGAGTTGAGTCCATTTGCTGTGATCATAGTGGAAGGCGTAAGATAGAGTGCACGAAAAAGTGTTAAGAATGTCTTACCAAAATGATGAAACTTAATAAATCTGATTAAATAATTCCATGAGATCCTATCGAACGCCTTATCTGCGTCACAGCTCAGTAAGAGGTTTGAG
Source organism: Leptobrachium leishanense (assembly GCA_009667805.1). NCBI lineage: Eukaryota > Metazoa > Chordata > Amphibia > Anura > Megophryidae > Leptobrachium > Leptobrachium leishanense. Next base: position 229,545,487 of record CM019064.1, on the reverse strand, counting down.
GATTGTGGCGTGAGGGAAGATGACCATATTGCCGCTATGGCTTTGCGTATATTGGTAGTGGAATGGCGGCCATTAAGGAATCCCGTTTGTTGAGGCCCTATGAGGCGTGCAAGAGGTTTTTGAAGACGGCGAGCCATGATGGAGGACAGTATTTTGAGGTCAGTATTTAGTAGTGCAATGGGACGATAGGAGGTTACCAATGTTGGGTCTTTTCCCGGTTTGGGAAGAACCACCACCCGCGCCTCATTAAAGGTCGGGGGTGGTCCCACCCCCCAGGATATTGTTATACAGCGTAACTAAGTGGGGAATCACCAGGCCAGAAAGGAGTTTGTAATATTCCGCCCCAAAGCCATCTGGGCCTGGTGTTTTTCCGTTTTTAAGTGAGGTTATTGTCGCTTTGATTTCGGCGTGTGTGATGGGTACTGAGAGTGCGTCGCGTTCTCCTGGGGAAAGTTTAGGCATTTGGGCTGTATGAAAAAGATTTAGTTGGGCGGCACAGTCATCGGGGCCTGCCTTATAGAAGTCCGCAAAGTAGGTACGAAAGTGATCCACTATGTCATTAGGTTTGGTAAGAATGGTTCCGTCTGAGGTCTTGAGTTTTGAAATTAAGGGTCTAGTCTGGGTCTGGGAGCGTACCAAATTAGCAAGAAGTCGACCTTGTTTGTTGCCAAAGCGGAACAGAGCCTGTTTTTGACGTTGGCATGTACGGTGTGCCTGTTCTGTGGCCAGGGAGTCGTATCGCGTCTTGTCATTTTTGTATTTTTGGAGGGTCGTGGAGGTTGAGTCTAAGAGATAAGCTCTATAGCTGCTAAGGAGCTCTGAGTGGGCATCGGAGAGGTGTCTAGCAGTCTCTTTTTTTGTGCGAGCGGCATATTCCATTATTTGACCCCGAAGCACTGCCTTCGACGCAGACCAAAAAAGGTTGACGTCGTCGACGTGCTCAATGTTATCGTCTGTGTAATTATTCCATGCCAGTTCAACGTGAGAGGTGAAGAGACCGGAGGTCATGAGATGCGAAGGAAAGCGCCAATTCCTAGAATAGGGCACCGGGTTTCCAATATGATTTCTAGTGTGATATGTGCGTGGTCCGTGAGAGTTATTGGGCCAATGTCTGTCCGTAGGCACGGTTGGAAAGTAAGCTTGAGACCAGAAAAAGGTCTAGGCGGGAAAAGGATTTGTGCGGGTCGGAGTAAAACGTGAAATCCCTGCCCGTAGGGTGGTGGGAGCGCCACACGTCATCCAGGTCAAAATGGGACCTGAGGACGGTCGGGCCTGTTTAATGGCCATTTTAATGGATTAAATTAAGCCTTAATAAATCTAGGCTGATATAGGAACGATTTTAGCAATTGAAACTACCTATGTATTTTTATCTACAATAAGTTAATCCATTTTAAAAGGAAACAAAGTAGCAAAACAAGAGGACATAGTCTTAGATTAGAGGGGCAAAGGTTTAAAAGTAACATCAGAAAGCATTATTTTAATGAGAGGGTGGTGGATACATGGAACAGCCTTCTAGTTGAAGTGGTAGAGGCCAAAACAGTAATTGAATTTAAGCAAGCATGGGATAGGCATAAGGCTATTCTAAACAAAAGATAAATCCAGGTAAAGTATCCATGTGATTGGGCAGACTAGATGGGCTGAAAGGTTCTTATCTGCCGACATTTTCTATGTTTCTATGTTTCTATTTTATTCAGCAGCCTACAGACCTCGGTTCTGTTCAGTGTTGAGAAGGGATTACTATCTTACAAACAGAGAAAGAGAACAAAAAAGGATTTAAAAGTCTTTATTTAGCAAGCCTTTTTAAAGATCTAAAGATAATTATGTTGCATTTTGTTAGTAGACAGGACATAACTCCTTCAACACCTCAACCTTCACCTGCCCTGGAGCTACCACTGACCACTATAACACTACTCTTATCTCTGCTTTAGACACACTTGTTCCTCCTCAACTCTGTAAAGCCCCACACCGCCAGCTTCAGCCCTGGCACACACCCCAGAAACGTTACATGCAAAGATGCTCTCATACTGCAGAGCGTGTTTTAAGGAAGTCCCGCTCTGAAGCGGATTTCATACATTTCAAATTTATTCTGCGGTCATACAAGTCTGCCCATCACTTGACCAAACAAGCCTTCTTCTCATCTCTCACATCTATTCTGTCCTCCAACCCTTTTAACTCCCTCCTCTACCCACCCGCACCTCCCCCTCCCGCACCTCCCCCTCATCTGTCTTTAGCGCTCAGGACCTGGCAGATTACTCCTTAAATAAAACTCTATCAGAAGCAACATCCTGACACAAACCAGTAATTCGCCACCTCCACTCCCAGGAGCCCCCTCTGTTACCCTCTGCCGCTTCCTCCCAGTCAATTCCTTACTGTCCTCCTCACATCTCACTACATGCGTGCCTGCTTGACCCCCATTCCTTCACATCTAATACCTCCACTCTCCTCCTCTCTCACCCTGCTCTCACACACATCTTCAACCTATCTCTCTCCACCGGCTCCTTCCCATCTGCCTCCAAACACACACAGGTTACTCTCAGGTTACAGGATCAACTCTTATCTGTCTAACAGGTACTTCTGTGTCATTTCCTGGTAACTCCTCTTTATTGCCTTTATCAGTTGGTGTACGTCAAGGCTCTGTCCTTGATCCTCTGCTCTTCTCTATCTATACCTCCTCCCTCAGCAAAATCCATAACAGCTGTGGCTTCAATTACCACCTCTATGCTGATGATACTCAGATCTACCTCTTTACCCCTGATCTTTCTCCTCCTGTCCTTTCCGAAGTCAGCAACTGTTTATTTGGCATTTCCTCCTGGATGGCCTCTCACACCTAAAGATTAACATGTCCAAGACTGATCTCCTACTAATTCCTCCCTCTAATGCCTCCCCACCTCCATGACTCTATTATAGTCGATGGTATCACTATCTCCCCATCAAGCCCGGTTCGCTGTCTCAGAGTTACACTTGACTCTGCTCTTTTCTTCATCCCCCACATTCAGTCTCTTTCCTCTTCCTGCCGCTACCAATTACGTAATATTTCCAGAATTCGGCCATTTCTTACCGCTGACACCACAAAGCAACTCATCCATGCTGTTGTAACTAATCCATTCTGAATGCCTCTGCCTGGCTTATCCACCTCACCTGCTGCTCTATATCTGCCGCTCTTCTCTGTGAGTCCCTTCACTGGCTCCCCCTCTACTGTAGAATTAAATTCCAAATCCTGCCCTGACCTACAAAGCTCTCACTAACTCAGCTCCCCACTACCTCTCCTCAATCACCAAATACACCCGCTCCCTAAGATCAAACCGTGACCTGCACTTATCTTCTCCCCGCATCACCTCTTCCTATGATAAACTGCAGGATTACTCACGCGCAGCCCCATCATCTGGAACGCTCTCCCTCATACTGTCAGACTTTCCCCTAGTTTCCCTTCCTTCAAATGCTCTCTTAAGACATTCCTATTTAGGGAAGCCTACCACCCAACTCACTAATACACCCCACTGCCCCAACCAGTCCATCACTCTCACCTTGCAGTCTCCTACTCCTGTTTTCACCCCCAATCCTTCTAGATTGTAAATTGCCACGGGAATAGGGCCCTCGTTCACTCTTGTACTGGTTTATCAAATGTTGTTCAGTCTCAATATATTGTAACTCTGTCTATATTGTGCAGCGCTGTGGAATATGCTGGTGCTATACAAATAAAGTATAATGATACCCCGTTAGAACTCAAAGTTCTTTGTTTAAATCACATTTCAATCACTTTTTATTCACAAATTTAGTTTGGTAATATTTCTGTCTTTACAACAATACGCTCGTTGCTGTAGTCAGCTCAAGAACATATGGCTCTATCCACTAAACTCCTGTTCTACTAGACATATACATCTCCAGTAAACTTAAGAGGAAGCGTTGGCTAATTCCACAGGGATAGCTGACACTTATTACCTTTAGTGATTACTCAAGCTAAAAAAGTTTAGTGGAGAAACCCATTCTTTTTTTTTTCTTCTACTGACCAAAATGTTGTATTAATGCTTTGTATAATGTTGTATTAAATGCTTTGTATCTGTTTGTTACTTTTTGCTGGCGTAGTAGAAAATGTATCTCATGCTGTGTTAGAATAGGATATACTGTGCTTCAACATCAATGTATGTATCTAAAATAATGTATTCGAGAAAGCTTTACGATCTACAGTGCAGAAAGGACATGACTTGACTATCATTTTGACATGCATCTGATGACAATCAGCCTCCTGCTTCCTTGGCACTGACTTTTTTATGCTCAAAAAATCTATTTTGTCTTAAAAAGCTGTGAATGTTGAGTGTCATGTTAAGCTGGACTGCTACAGTTTATTTTTAAATTATATTATTTTTAATATAAAGATTATATTTTCTTTTTTCTAGTTGCCTTGTATGCAATGATATTGAAACAGCCAGAGCATACTCTGTAAATGAGTGGATATGGTACCACATGCGCCGAAATAGCAATGTTAGCGGCTTGAATAACTCTATATATAAACAATAATTCTATTAACTCTTTTGCAACCAACATGTCTGTTATTTTTTTTTGAGTGCCCCATTGAACCAGAGTATTTTTGTTGTTATTGGAATTTTTTGATTTGGTACTTTTCCGTTTGGTGCCCCTCCACTTGTCTGTCTGGTTTTCGCGGCATCAACACAACCTCCGTCATTACACAACTACCAAGACCACGGGCTTGTGCAATTTAAAGGGCCAATGTACCAGTATGTGATGGGGCATTTTTATGTAATGTAAGCATTTCCTTAGTTTACTTTTTTGAGTTCGATTAGCACATCTGTGATTATTCTTCAAGTTATTGTTTTAAGCATGAGCACAGTCTTTGTCTCCATTATCTTCCTGCTTTAGTAGCATCTTTAAAGACATCTTAGGGATCACAGGTTTACGATTATTTTTGTAATGTACCATTACATATTATTTTTTGTAATATTACAATTATTATTGTAATCTATTACATATTTATACTATACTATATACCAATAAATCAAATAAAAAATAAAATCTAAGCAGTAATTGTAACTGAAGTTAAAAGGAACTAAGGTAACTTTTGATGTATTTTTTTTTTTCTTAGGTTGCCAATTCCGCAAATAATACATTTTCTTCCTTTATCTTTTATAAAGCATCACAGTATTCAACATACATCAGTTTTATATCTAAGTATATTTATTTTTCTTTTGTTATGCTGAAATTATTTCTTTTCCTAGGATAAACCCTTGTATCAAAGTTTACAGTATCAAATTCCTTTACAAGTAAAACACATTAGCGTATAGAAGGCATCAGGCTTGATGGGCAGAGAGCTCTCATTGGACGTACCACACAGTGCGAGGAGCGCATTAAGAGCGTTAATAAATAAGGTTGTGCTGAGTGCTGGGTCACATATCAAGTGACACAAAGCAGCTTTCTGTCACTTTTCTCCTCATTGCCTCAACATATAGAGCCGATTTGTTGATACCTCCACAGGTCATGACTTGTGTATGAATCTGTTAAATATCATGCTCATATAGTCCTCCAAACTCCTTTCCCAGAGGAGGAAACACTTGTGGATTATTTCTGTCAACAGGAACTCTTCAATCATACCAAGTTAGCATGGAGGTCACTCTACTGGGATGTCGGAAGACATATTTTTGTGAACACTTTTCTATACTTAACTCTGAAGTTCATTATCCCTTCTCTGTTGTTATTTAGTTCAAGTTTATATGGGTTTACTTCATATCCACTCCCCCTTAAAGTGAAGCAGGAAAAAAGTCATTACTTTTTTTATCAATCTTTATATTCTTTAGGAATTTAGATTCTCAATGCTTTTTTAATTAACATCATAAAATATATCATAAAATAGAAAATCCCCCCCCCCCAAAAAAGCAAATATACTGAGCAGAAGAAATTTGGTCCCAAATGTGAGAGAAGAAATCTATAGATTAGTAATTTGTAGCAGTTATGGTGTTGTACTTTATAGTTAACTGCTATTATTGTAGGTTCTTTGAAACATTAAATGACAGAAATGGCAGCTTTAAAGCATTGCTGGTTTAAGGACCACTTTAATAGTCTTTTATGCCCTTTCATATTGGTCCACTCATCATTCTTAACAAGCTTGGCCTCTGAGGAATAATTATGCAGTTTCTCTACTTTTGAATGTCCCCTTCATTTTGTAACCCTTGTTACATGTTAAAATGTGACGGTGTGGCGATTCGAGGTGGGCTCTGAGAAAATGCCCACTTTGGTCATAGATTACAGCATCCCAAAGTACAAATTCAATAAAAATTTTGCATATCCCTATGAAGATAACTTAGATCTGCCATGGATTTTGCTGAAAATAGTGATAAGAATAATAAGAATTGCTGTCCTTTTCACATTGGTGAACACTTCATCAACTAATACTAGTATACCCGAAGGTGAATTAGTGTCAAATACTTAACCCCTTTACTGCTGGGGACATGTGGGACACGTCCTCATTGACGCATGTTACATGCTGAGGACGTGTCCCACACGTCATCAGCTTTGCGGGACCCCCGGCGGAGATACTCCCCTCTCTGTCCGGGGTCCCGCGGCGGTCTGACTTCAGCGTCCTCAGACGCTGAAGTTAAGACCCTCCCAACGTCAATGGCATCATCGCGCCATGCACGATGACATCATTTCCAGGCGACCCCCCCCCCCCGGCAATGCCAGGAGATAGCCTGGAAGGGAGCGGGGATCCATTCGGATCCCTCTCCCTCCCGATCGGGAAGGAACAGCACCAAAAGCCAGGCACTGCTTAAAAGGGGAGAGTCTCCTCTTTTAAGCGGTGCCTGGCTTTAACCCCCAAGCACCGGGTCGCACTTCGGCGCTGAAGTGAGGCCTAGCTCCGGTGGGGGCCGCCATCTTGGATGGTGGCTCCACCCTCAGGTCCCCCCTCGCTGCCCGACGTCATCGCACATAGCGTGTTTATGTCAGATAGCCAGGGAACCCCTAGCTGCCCGGTGATTTCCCAAGGAAATCCCCTGGTGGAGATAGGAAGTTCTTTGAACCCCCTATCTCCAGAACCGTGGCAGCTAGGGAGTCATGGAGGGTTTCGTTCGAAAGGCCTGAGCATGGCCTTTCGAATGATAGCCAACATGACCAGGTACAAAGTAAATTAAATATTTTAAAAAATAAATAAATAAAAAAAAAAAACATGTTTTTTTTGTGTGTGTTGTTTTTATTAATGCAGCAATATTGTTCACATTTCAATTATAATGTGAACTATGATGCTGCACTAATGATTTTTTTCTATGTGGTGCGTTTGCTAAAAATCACGTCATTTCCCCCAAAAAATTTAACAGGTCCCCATTTCTAATTTTTGTACAAGCGCACCCCCATAGAAAATATAACCGCAAACGTTCATGTGATAAAATGTGAAAAAAAAACACTTTACACGCTGCAGATGATTAAAAATTCAAATTTGTATTGAATTTTTTGTTATAATATACAGGCAGGACATGACGTATACTTATAAAAATGATATATTATAAATCTGCCGAGTCTGCTGGAAAGAACGATTTATAATATGTCTGGGCCATATAATAAAATGTGGCTTCAAATCGCTTTTAAACATGATGAGCGAAAGCGGTAAAAATGAGCTCCGCACACAGCGGTGAAATGGCTCAGCAGTGAAAGGGTTAAATGTAACTGCTCCTCTTTATATTTACCACAATTTGGTTCAAAATACCAGCAGTGTTTTGTATTTTGCTGTGGCATGCAGTGTGTTAAGGTTTTTTATTCAGAAATATTTTTTCCCTCCAAAACAAAAATTCTTTGTTTAGAATATAAACATTTCCGTTTGTTTTCCTCTTGTGTTCAGTGAAAAGAGACAACTAAATAAGCTACTGTTTTTCAGGAAGGTTATACGTTCTAATGCTATAGTTTATTTCTTAACATCAGCGTGATTATTACTGTACATGAAGACTTCAGTAAATTGTATGTAAATCCTCTTAGTAATAACTTTATCAAATGTGCAAAAATTGTAATCTAGTGCGGTGATATTTGTTTTCCATTATTTTTATTTAGTTTATTGTGGAGCCGAGTCTAAAAATAACAGTTTTTTATTTAGATCTATGCATATATTTACTGACTTTGTATTGACAAATTCAATCGTGCCTTTAAATGTATGTTTTACATTAGAGTTCCTTTACTGTAGTGATAAAAGTAAAGTTATTGTTTAGCCAATTCTCTCCACACTGCCTAGAATCCTCATATTGTTTGTTTCCTTGGTTGTAAATCCAGTGTGCAAGCAATAGAAAAGAAACACAGTGCAATGCTAATTGTTTGGATACGTGCTGTTTATCAAAGTACAAACATTCTCACAGGATTATTTTCTTATTTCAAGTCATATCATACACACACAAAATGTAATAATTGATGTGATTTATAGTATGAAACATTTATCTAAAATGATATGTTGTGCTATAGGAGCACATTTTAAAGTGACCTGTCAGGTCTTATATAAGTGTACTCTTTCCTGAAAAACAGAAAGTTTGCATCAGTTGCTTCCTAAATTCCTAACCTCTCAAAAAAGTACCCATAAGTGGAAAACCAAATATTAATAAATTTAGTGAAATAGGCAGGAGTGTATTCAGGTATGTGCTACCCTACATTAGTGTTTCTCAACTCCAGTCCTCTAGTACCCGTAACAGGCCAGGTTTTAAGAATTACCTTGGGGAAAAGCAGACTGAATCCTGCAATCACTGAGCAGCAAATCATATCACCTGTGCGGTGCTTCAGATATCTGGCAAACCTGACCTGTTAGGGGGACTTGAGGACCGGAATTGGGAAACATTGCCCTACACACACCAAATGTTGCTGCCCCCATACTATAGAAAATAAATGTCATACATAGATATACACTATATTGCCAAAAGTATTCGCTCACCCATCCATATGCGAGTCAAGGCAGGTGAGCGAATGCTTTTGGCAATATAGTGTATATGTGTGTGTGTTCTAATAAATGAAAACATAAATAAGAAATTAAGACAAATATTCACGACCTATCAAAAGACAATTTATGTCAATAAAAATGTAATTTAGAACTAAAGCATAGTATCTTATTTACAAGTCGTTTCTTACAGACATTAAGGCTGGGGTCAGACGAGCGTAGTGTTCACGTCCGTGATTGCGCCTAAAAGTACGTCCGTGATAGCATGAAAGAAAGTCCATTGGAGCCTGACACATGAAGTACGTCCGCACTGAACTGCGGACGCACAACGGCCGCGGCAAACGGACGCAGGTTAGGCAAGAACGTAATACTGCTAGAACGGACGTGCGGAGTGCGCTGCGTCCACAACGTCTGCATAGCTTTGTGTGTGAGTGATGGAGCGAGGTCAGACTGACTGCATTTATACGTCCAGCATTTTTGACGGACAGAATGTTTTTTCATTGTAATTTATTTTTCCCTCCTACATCCGTCAAAAATAACTTCAGTGAAAAAACGGACTGTGTGACCACTACTGCGTCATCCGTACTGACGATGTCCGTACTGCACGGACGTACAGTCTGTAGAAATCACGCTCGTCTGACCCCAGCCTTATTACACTTTAGCACCTCATTATTAGTATTGCTTTGCAGCTCTGTTATACACCTGCACTCCTCAAATTTATTGGAGCTTTAGAAAGAGCAGTATTTGTTTTGTCCTTCGGGCTGGGTGGAGTAGAGGTAACATCACTGCTCTATAACCGTGGAGAGAGACTGTGGAGACACAGGTTCGATCCCAGCAAGAGCACCTCTCCAGTAAGTGTCCTCGGGCAAGACACCTAACGGTACATACTCGCCACCCAGGACATACTTGAAAACGAGAGAAATCTCAATGTATCCTTCCTGGTAAAATCCTTTCTCAAAAAAAATAAAATTGCTGCCATATACCTATTTTATTCCAATGGCAGACTTATTTATTTTTAATTTGATGTTACAGTATGATTTTCGCTGTTACCCTGTCTTAAAATACATTTATGAACTCGTTTCAGCACTTGATTTTTTTGGGGGGGGGAATCAGCTTATTGCTATTTGCAAATTAAATCACTAAAGCGGAAATTTCCGTTGAAAGCACAGCCAAAAAGTGTTGATATTCTAACTGAATTTTTATTAGGAATCAAAATGCTGGTAAACGCTTATTTAAATCTCCAGATCTGAAAAATGGTCAAATTGAGGCCGAACAAGCTGCGGGATTTCATTAATCGGGCTGAATTAAATCAGACCCCTAGTTGGCCAATGCAAGAATACAGCCCTGAAGATAGGGTACTTAATGAGCACTCAATATTAGCCGAGAAGTCCAGGAATTTACAACAGCTAGAATAAAAAAAATGAATTTCCTTGAATGCCTACTCTCTGTTTAGGATATAGCTGTTGTTCCAGCTAAAATATATGATAAAACAAATATACATACAGTATATATAACAGAGGAGCGCTGAAATGTTCTTGTAAGTTATTTGTTAACTGGGTTAATGTTTCAATCTGGGAAGACTTTTCTTAGTATATTTATAAATGTGTATATTTATAAACATACATATTGATTTATTGTAATATATATATATATATATATACAGTATATTATAGTTCACCAAGGAGGTGAGGACTCCAGGGATTATTGTGAATTAATCTTTTTCTTGAAAAGTCCATAATATGACTGAGACGGAGATAATAAAAATAAAAGATTAATGCACAAGACTCCCTGGAGTGTGCACCTTCTTGGTAAACTATCAGGGTTATTCAGAGAGCGGTGAAAAGCAGGAGAATGACTGGAGAATGGAAAATTCTAAGTCAAAATAGCCGATTTGGAAAGTGAGATGAAAGGGAGAATTTTTCTGGTTTGGCTATTTTGACCTAGACTTTTACATTCTCCAGTCATTCTCCTGCTTTTCACCGCTCTCTGAATAACCCTGTATACTTCTCAGTGACTGTTTGTACCAGAGCACTGAAAATATCTTAGACCCTGGCTCTGAGTCCCCTGGATACAATATATATATACTTCCCGCAGCTAGGATATTCACTTCTTACTGCTCCTATGCTGACTGCTGCCAGATAAATGCTGATCATAAGGAAAGCGAGCACTCGTGGAGTTTTTTTTAAATAGTATTTTTATTTAGTAACAGAAGATCGACGTTTCAGTCCAAAAGAGGACATTTTCAAGATCTTTTCTTCTTGAAAAAAGTCCTCTTTTGGACCTGAACCGTCGATCTTTCGTTACTACAATAAAAATACTATTAAATATAAGGAAAGCGAGCACTGTCTGAGTGCTATAAATTCTTTATTTATATCTGCATACATTTATATAAATACTATGTATAGACGTATATTATGAATATAAACAGTATTAAACTATATGTGCATTGTGCATATATTTATTTACGTACTAGCAGGACATACAGAGGGTAAATATGCGTATATGTGAATTATTACAGTGTTTGAGCCATTGCCATCATTGAGAAGAAAAATTAGTAATTGCAGAGTTCAGCTTCTCGGCAAAAGTAGCATGTTTATCATGTCACAGATGCTATAAACGATTGGATGACCTTTGCATGGTCATGATTAATGTAGAAAGTTGTAATGTATTAGGAACTAATTTGATCATGCACATTTATCATCCACCCAGTTATGGTATAAATATATACATTAGAATTATACATGTGTTTATATCCAGCGCCAAGTCATTCTGGGGGGGTATATCAGTGAGAAAAATATGAGTGCCGAATGAAATTACAATAAAAGTCATTATTATCATTAACCCTTTGGACGTGAATGTTTTATGTGGAATATAAGGTATTTGCACAGGTTGGGTAACAAGGTAGTGAATGTTCTGCCGTTCCCTACTAGCAGTAGCTGAATTGTCGAAAATTGCTGCGTACAGTTGCTATATGGCTGTTTTCGTTTAAGCGATATAGGATTAACTGCAGATTTTCAACCACATCCATCAACATAATATTTTACGTTTAAAAGGAATCGTTTGTGTATATGCATTTATATACACAGCGTATTATGCACCTGGCCTCTGCGTTTTGCCGCAGAAATATGCCATTTTTCTTCTACCTCAACTTGTATAACTAATTATCGGAAAGTTTAAAAAAAAAAATTCTCCTCCCCCCTCTCCTTCGCTGTTAATTACCTCGCTTTTTATTCCTCTATCCCTCCGAGACGACTCATTTAAAGGGCAGGACCTTTGGCGAAGATGGACAGGGTGAAGGAGCTGTTTATAAGGCAGATTGGTGCACCAGAGATTACCTTCTGAAAAGTCACATATCAGAAAGTGATCCAGAAGACCATTCCTATAATTGTTCTTTAAGAGAAAAAAAAAAGAAAGAAAAGAAAAAAAAAGAAACCTCATAAAAATAGCTGAGATCATTCGGCAGTTATCAAGAACCAGATTCTGCAGTTTTATAACACCAAGCACTAAAAGTATATGCACTCTTAAAAGGCAATTAAAAGGTATACTTAAAAACTATAAAACATTTTCTTTTCATCTGGAACATTGGAGGGCAGATTACTACACATTAATAACGTTTTGTTTAAAGTTCAGTTTTTGATGGCTTCCAAATGCAGTCTGTGTAGATTAACCAGAAGGAGTCCAGTTCTCTTTTAAGAGGACTTGTAAAGGAAAGCAGTGTGGTAAGATTGTTATGAAAAGCTAGTGTATTTAGGAAATAGCACTTAGCGGGGTCTCTCTGAATGTCTGCCAGGTCAGGAAGCTGAAGTGCAAGACTTGGCCCTAATTCAGGCCCCCCCAGACCAAGCTTGGTGACCACACAGTAGGGCAGGATCATGACACAGACTAGTCAATGGGGAGCTGCCACTCTGATGGACCAAGTTGGCACAAGCAGTTTCATAAGATCGTCCATCCTAAAACGAGAGAATGAGTCATGACTTTGCCAAAAGAACAAATTTGTTGCCAAATCAAAAAAGTCATATATAATATTTAAAAAAGTAATGTGGGAACTAAAAAATTTTTATCTGCTACATTATAACCCTATTACAATCATTCTTGCATTCTCTTGCAGGCGTGTATTGATTTGATCACCCAGTGGCAAATAAGTCTATCAGTCTAATTCAAAGAGATCCGAATTGCTTGAGAAAGGTAACCGAATGCTGAAAATCAGCATTCGGTTTCCTTTCTTGGCCATTCGGCTATCCAGAGAGCAGGTAATTTGCCAAATCCTGGCGAATTGCCTGCACATACGGTGCCTGTTCGAGGGCAGTGAAATCCCCATAAAAAAGCACTGCTTCGCTATTCAGAGAACAAACACCAGCAGTGAAAGGTTCCCGAAATGCCCTGCCATTCGGTTGTTTCATGCGGCAGATTTATTCAGGCGAATCCCATAGGCTTCAATGTTAAAAATATTCCCGTTTTAATTCAATATCTAATAAAACATTCATTATAAAATTCTGCAGTAAAGAGTCTCTTTATTTATAGATTTTTTTTAGGATATTTTAAGCATTTTTCTGGATTTTTTTTTAAGTTTACTTCTTTTTTCTTTAACAGCCCTTCTTAGAAACATAGAAACATAGAAAAATGTCGGCAGATAAGAACCTTTCGGCCCATCTAGTCTGCCCAATTACATGGATACTTTACCTGGATTTATCTTTTGTTTAGGATAGCCTTATGCCTATCCCATGCCTGCTTAAATTCAATTACTGTTTTGGCCTCTACCACTTCTACTGGAAGACTGTTCCATGTATCCACCACCCTCTCAGTAAAATAATGCTTCCTGATGTTACTTTTAAACCTTTGCCCCTCTAATCTAAGACTATGTCCTCTTGTTTTGCTACTTTGTTTCCTTTTAAATATACTCCCTTCCTCTACCTTGTGGATTCCCTTTACGTATTTAAATGTTTCTATCATATCTCCTCTGTCTCGTCTTTTTTCCAAGCTGTACATGTTAAGATCATTAAGCCTTTCCTGGTAACTTTTCTCCTTCAAGCCGTACACCATTTTAGTAGCCCTTCTCTGAACTCTCTCTAAGATGTCTATATCCTTCTGGAGATACGGTCTCCAGTACTGCACACAGCACTCCAAGTGAGGTCTCATCAGTGCTCTGTACAGTGGCATGAGCACTTCCCTTTTCCTACTGCTAATACCTCTCCCTACACAACCAAGCATTCTGCTAGCATTTCCTGCTGCTCTATTACATTGACTACTTACCCTTAGATCCTCTGCAATAATAACCCCTAAATCCCTTTCCTCAGATGTTGAGGTTAGGACTGTATCAGATATTCTATATTCAGCCCTGGGGTTTTTACGTCCCAGGTGCATTATCTTGCACTTATCCACATTTAAAACTCAATTGCCACAGCTCCGACCATTTTTTTAGTTTACCTAAATCATTTGTCATTTGGCTGATCCCTCCAGGAACGTCAACCCTGTTGCAAATCTTTGTGTCATCAGCAAAAAGACATACTTTTCCATTAATACCTTCTGCAATATCACTAATAAAAATATTAAATAGAATGGGTCCAAGTACTGACCCCTGAGGTACCCCACTGGTAACAAGACCTTGCGCCGAATAAACTCCATTTACCACAACCCTCTGTTTCCTGTCACTCAGCCACTGCCTAATCCATTCAACAATATTGGAAACCAAGCTCAAAGATTGCAATTTGTTGATAAGCCTTCTATGCGGAACAGTATCAAAAGCCTTACTGAAATCTAAATAAGCAATGTCTACTGCACCACCTGTGTCTATTATTTTTGTTACCCAATCAAAAAAATCAATAAGATTAGTTTGGCATCTTCTCCCTGAGGTAAACCCATGTTGTTTCTGATCCTGTAATTTAGGTGTTTTTAGATGTTCAACAATCCTTTCCTTTAACATGGTTTCCATTAATTTCCCCACTACTGACGTAAGACTAACTGGCCTATAGTTCCCAGATTCCTCCCTACTACCCTTCTTGTGAATGGGCACAACATTTGCTAATTTCCAGTCTTCTGGGACGACTCCCATTAGCAAGGATTGGTTAAATAAATCTGTTAACGGTTTTGCTATTACATCACTGAGCTCTTTTAATAATTTAGGGTGGATCCCATCAGGCCCCATTGACTTATTTCTCTTTACTTTCGACAGATGCTGTAGAACCTCTTCCTCTGTAAACTGATATGTAATTGTCTCGTTAGTGTTTTCTCCTAACTGAGGTCCCTTTCCTTCCTTTTCTTTTGCAAAGACTGAACAAAAATATTCATTGAGGCAGTCAGCGAGACTTTTATCCTCTTCTACATGCAAGCATGTATTTTAGTGATCAAAGCTCTTATTACAAAGATTGAGCCGGAGATTCTATTTATTTATTTGCCTCTCTGTTTTTAGAGCCATTTCATCTATAATGTTTTCTGAAGCCCACTCTTCCTCCTGTAGTGAGCTTTACTATGGAAGTCATACCTGCAGCACCATTCTATAGTGAAACAATTGGTAGATGAACCCATGCAATCCATGGTGACGTCACTACATAGAATATATACGTTTCTAACAAGTAATACATCTGAGATACAGGATTAGCTAATATAGGCCAATTGGTGTAAGGGCAGAAGCTATGACCCCTGTGTAGTGTTGTGTGTATGGAACCCAATGGCAAGCCGAAGAAGGAGACCAGGAGATGTATGATCAGTTGAGCGTTTACTGGATGGAACAAAATATAAGTCCAGAACAAAAGATAACGCAAGATTTCTTTGACAAGAGTAAAGTCCAGAACAAAGGATTGTAGGGGTAATAACACGAGTTGTAATCTTTGAAATAGACCAGGGTAGATGAATTGGACTTGAAGATAGGATCTGGAACTGGTACCGTGGGTATGGAAGCAAGCCTGGAGATGGAGCTGGTGCCGTGAAAGCAAGCCTGGAGATGGAGATGGAGCTGGTGCCGTGGAAGCAAGCCTGGAGATGGAGATAGTGCCGTGGAAGCAAGCTTGGAGATGGAGCTGGTGCCGTGGAAGCAAGCCTGTAGAGGGAGCTGGTACCGTGGAAGCAAGCCTGTAGATGGAGCTGGCACCGTGGAAGCAAGCCTGTAGATGGAGCTGGTACCGTGGAAGCAAGCCTGTAGATGGAGCTGGTACCGTGGAAACAAGCCTGTAGATGGAGCTGGTACCGTGGAAGCAAGCCTGTAGATGGAGCTGGTACTGTGGAAGCAAGCCTGTAGATGGAGCTGGCACCGTGGGGGCAAGCCTGTAGATGGAGCTGGCACCGTGGGGGCAAGCCTGTAGATGGAGCTGACACCGTGGAAGCAAGCCTGTAGATTGAGCTGGCACCCTGGGGGCAAGCCTGTAGATGGAGCTGGCACCGTGGAGGCAAGCCTGTAGATGGAGCTGGCACTGTGGAGGCAAGCCTGTAGATGGAGCTGGCACCGTGGAGGCAAGCCGTTGAAGCAGGTCTGGAAGCGGAGCTGGTACCGTGGAAGTAGGTCGGGGAGCAGAGCTGGTACAGTGGAAGAAGGTCTGGGAGCAGAGCTGGTACCGTGGAAGAAGGTCTGGGAGCGGAGCTGGTACCGTGGAAGAAGGTCTGGGAGCGGAGCTGGTACCGTGGAAGCAGGTCTGGAACTCGGGATTCTCTTGGAGCAGATACGAAGAGGGACCACTGGATAACGTGGTGGTGAACCACAGTATAACCTGGTTAATGAACTGGGAAAGGCGGCAGATTTAAATAGTGTTCAGAGGATCATAAGAACACCGTTCACCTGGGGCTCGTAGGTGGATTTGGGATACCTGAGTACTTGATAGGTTAATTGGTGGCATACGAGGATCTCCAGTGCAGGTGTAATGCAGTACTTTTATTTGACCAGCAGAGGGTGCCAGAGTACCAAGGTCTTCATGCTTTGGGATGGACAATCGCGCATGCGCGCTTGGTTTCTGCATAGTTGGATCCCGGAGGCGGGGTGGGACACATCCTGGCTCTCCTCCTCCGAGTTGGAGACTGGAACCAGGGAGCGACGTGCCACGAGGGACCTCGGGTGAGTATGTGAAGTGTCCCAAAATGGCGGCCGCGGTCGGACCGCGGCGTGGGGCATGACAATTGGGTGAATTGCTCCTGCTTGACCATCTTTTAAGGCCTTATAATCTGCATTTTGTGTGGTATTTCTTAATAGGTTTATGATACATGTTTCTATACAAGTTGTATGTACTAAATCTTCCATATGTACACAGCTAATAATATATAGGTGGCACACAACTGTAATCACTAGTAACTTGGTTGATGGTGATCCTTGTGAAAGCATTAGAAATAAAGGAATTGCAGCGGCAGTGACCTAGACAAAAGTCATCATGGCCACCACTATATATTGCATCTCTAAGTCCATATTTGACTGTCAACATGGTTTTTATTTTATAGCATGGCTGCACTCTGTGTCTCTGCCTTGGTTTCAGGACCAGATTTATGATGAAACATGCCTGGCTTGAATTAGATGTCTGGGAATAGTCTTATTTGGTCACCGCATTCTGACCAGGGTCGATCCTCTTGTACACTTGGCCCGAACAGCAGACAAATCTGTCACCCTCTTCTGGTGGGCATACTAGTTAAGTGCTCTGAATTTGGTGTGTAGTTTTACATGGTCTTAGGAGCACCTTTATGAAAATGTTCAGGTTGAGTGCAGCCATTCTGGTTTTGTGTATGTATATACAAAGGTATAAATATGTTTTAATTTTAGTGCCTAATGTGTTCCGTTACAAGTGTATTTTATTAGTTAACCAGGTTGTCAGGCCTCTTGCTATAAGTTAACCTCCCTGGCGGTGTTCCCGAGTTTGGCTGAAAGTTTTTGCTAAAAGTGGTAACCCAGAGCCACACTCGGCCTGGATACATACCTTTACCTGCACCCCCTCGCTGACCTCCGCGATTGCATTCTCCTCCAGCCAATTGCGGCGTCCTGCTTCCTGGTTCCCTTCTCGTGAGAAGGGAACCAGGAAGCATGACGTCACGATCGTCTGGAGTGTGACTGCGGGGGAACAGCGAGGGAGCGCAGGGACAGGTAAGTATCAGCCGAGTGTGGCTCGGGGTTACCTCTTTCAGCAATGAATTTAACCCCGAGCCACACTCAGGATACCGCTAGGGGGATTACATTTTTTTTAAAGAGTCTGACATAGAAATGATGTCAGAATCGTAACGCCAGGAAAGTTAAGATCTGATTTTTACTCTTGCATTCTACGCTGTGCATAATGAAGACCGTTCTCTTCCTAAGCCAGGTCTTGAATGAATCTAAAGATGGTGTGCGTGGTGATCTTCAGGATGGTGTTATTTTATATTATTATATTTCTTCAAGGACATTCAGCCCAGCAATTTCCTATTTTGTGAAGTGTTCTTTTCACAAGATGCCTATTTGATTTATAGATGCAGGATCTAAAATGTACATTGAACGGTAACATGTTTACTTCTTTTGCTACTGAATAAAAGAGGAACATTGAGCGCAATTATGATCAAGGAATTTTAAGTTCTTTCATACATTGCCCAAATGCCATTACAGATCATTCTGGGCACCAGTATGGATATAACATGAGGTGCTTTGTCTTATAATTGTATCCGTCTTAGGCTTCATAGGCTTCACAGTTGGTAGAGAAATCGTTGCAGCGCCATTAACATGAAATTTTCACAAACACATAAATTACAGTCAGAAAATCTTAGAACTTCCTTGCAGAAGTAAAAAGTAAACATTTCTTCGTGTCAGAATATTAAGCTTTGAAAAGTTGCCAGTACGGAATCATTGAAGGATATACATTTTTATGTAGGCTCTCTCCTTTGCATTTACGTTTGTTTTTAAACCCTTGGCAAGTGTAAGAGGCATAACCATAACTTACCCAGCTTTACCAATTAAAATGGACTAGACTTGTTCTCTAGTTTTGACAAATCGCGATTCATACCAATTTTTATTAATTCTTATTCATTTTTATTAATTCGTCCAAATTACAAAGAATTGAACATGACACATGGGCAGACTTGAGTCATAACAATACACAACTTCCATCGTCAGTCATTATAGAAACATAGAAACATAGAAAAATGTCGGCAGATAAGAACCTTTCGGCCCATCTAGTCTGCCCAATTATATGGATACTTTACCTGGATTTATCTTTTGTTTAGGATAGCCTTATGCCTATCCCATGCTTGCTTAAATTCAATTACTGTTTTGGCCTCTACCACTTCTACTGGAAGACTGTTCCATGTATCCACCACCCTCTCAGTAAAATAATGCTTCCTGATGTTACTTTTAAACCTTTGCCCCTCTAATCTAAGACTATGTCCTCTTGTTTTGCTATTTTGTTTCCTTTTAAATATACTCCCTTCCTCTACCTTGTGGATTCCCTTTACGTATTTAAATGTTTCTATCATATCTCCTCTGTCTCGTCTTTTTTCCAAGCTGTACATGTTAAGATCATTAAGCCTTTCCTGGTAACTTTTCTCCTTCAAGCCGTACACCATTTTAGTAGCCCTTCTCTGAACTCTCTCTAAGAGGTCTATATCCTTCTGGAGATACGGTCTCCAGTACTGCACACAGTTACTCCAAGTGAGGTCTCACCAGTGCTCTGTACAGTGGCATGAGCACTTCCCTTTTCCTACTGCTAATACCTCTCCCTACACAACCAAGCATTCTGCTAGCATTTCCTGCTGCTCTATTACATTGACTACTTACCCTTAGATCCTCTGAAATAATGACCCCTAAATCCATTTCCTCAGATGTTGAGGTTAGGACTGTATCAAATATTCTATATTCAGCCCTTGGGTTTTTACGCCCCAGGTGCATTATCTTGCACTTATCCACATTAAAACTCAATTGCCACAGCTCCGACCATTTTTTTAGTTTACCTAAATCATTTGTCATTTGGCTGATCCCTCCAGGAACGTCAACCCTGCTGCAAATCTTTGTGTCATCAGCAAAAAGACATACTTTTCCATTAATACCTTCTGCAATATCACTAATAAAAATATTAAAGAGAATGGGTCCAAGTACTGACCCCTGAGGTACCCCACTGGTAACAAGACCTTGTGCCGAATAAACTCCATTCACCACAACCCTCTGTTGTCTGTCACTCAGCCACTGCCTAATCCAGTCAACAATATTGGAATCCAAACTCAAAGATTGCAATTTATTGATAAGCCTTCTATGCGGAACAGTATCAAAAGCCTTACTGAAATCTAAATAAGCAATGTCTACTGCACCAGCTGTGTCTATTATTTTTGTTACCCAATCAAAAAAATCAATAAGATTATAACACACACCCAGCAGCAGCATCAATTTGAGATACCCCACACACATACACATACAGGGTTATTCAGAGAAAGGTGAAACTCTGGAGAACCTTTTGAGAAGTGAAAATTCTAGGTCAAAATAGCCGATTTGGAAAGTGAGACAAATGGAAGAATTTTTCTGGTTTGGCTATTTTGACCTAGAATTTTCACTTCTCCAAAAGTTCTCCAGAGTTTCACCTTTCTCTGAATAACTCTTATAGTAATAAATAACCATCCATTCCTTCCATACATCACTATTTTCCCTAATTTTTGGTTCACCAGGTTTAAACAGACGAATCCCATAGGTTTCAATGTAGAAAGGTAATATTTTTTTTTTAAAAAAAAAGTTAAACACAGTGTATTCTTTTCGTTTCTTGCAAAAACCCTTTCCTTGATTTTTTTTAGAACACCATTTTGTATTTTTTAGACGACATTTATATTTTTCTTATTTCTTACAAAATGTTCTCCATTTAATTTTGTAACAGACCATTTCATTCTTTTTAAAAATCTTTTTTATTATTTGGACACATATTATTGATTTGTACTTCTATTAGGAGAAAAGGAGTCTTTCCTTTTTTTTGCAGTTCGGCGGAATTCGCAGAGGCCAATGCGGCGCAATTCGAAGGTTATCGGTGCAATTCGTGGATTTTGACGACGTACAATAACTGCTTCAAGGACTCCAAGTTCGCTATTCTAAAATACGATAAATAGTGAATTCACCATAATTTTGGCAAAATGGAATCGCCAAAACGTGGCAAATTGCAGCGAAACACAAATTGCCAAAATTGCACGCAATTTCGGTGCTTTGTGAATAGACCTTTAAGTACAGTATATTTATCATTAACCACAGCTCTCATTCATTGTGCAGAATTGGCTGAATTTTTACTCTGAAATTCCTCACCTGTTTTTTTTCTTCATAGTGGAGCTTCTCCTCCTGCTGATTTTTCTTTTTTGTGAAATGCCAGCATTTGTCACCTTTGCAACAGCAGACATTTTCACCTGTGATTACAACTCCGGTAAACAACGGCACTCTTTGAATAACCCCCTTTGTGTCACATAATAACATGGAAGCATAGCTATGATACCTTGTATACCTGTACAATACAAAATGTATAACTTGTATACTGTTTTTAAAATGTTCAGTTACAGTTATAGTCTTTTATATAGCTCCAGCAGATTACATAGGGCTTTACAATAGGAGGGCACAGACATGAGACGTACTGATGATACTTGATGTAGAGACGGCCGTGCCAGTGGGATAACTGTCCTACTAACTCTTACTACTGAGGCTATTCCATGACCTTACATACAGATTGTCACCTTATATGTTAGTGTAGTATACCTTATTATTCTGCTGTACCTGGACTTTCCGCAACTCTGGTTTCCTGCCCAGTGCTGCAAAGGTCAGCCCCTCTGGTTTCCTGGCCAATGGGATTTCTCAACAGATTATTTAATGGCATCACTTCCTCTTGGCTGGGCCTTATTGTGGTCTCCTACTCCCTTCAACACATTACTGTGCGTTCTCTGGTTTACGTTACTGTGTGCTCTTTGGTTTATCGCAGGTTTTCACGGCAGGTTCACCAGATATCTGAAGCACAGCACAGGTAATATGATTTGCTGCTCAGTGATTGCAGGATTCAGTCTGCATTTCCCCAAGGTGATCTGTAAAATCTGGCCTGGTTGAGGGTCCTGAGGACAAGTTTGGGAAACACTGGTTTATCGTAACTTTGGCTTGTTCTGTGGTTACTCTGTCCTGGACCTTTGTCTTGTCTTTCGATTGTGTGATCTCTACTCACCTTGACCTGGTTGTTTTTGACTTTGCTTGGTTAGATTTGCTTGCCACTACGAGAACTATCAGAACCTCTTTCTATCATGCTGGGGTATTTTATGCGTGTGTGTGTGTCATTTGTGTTCATGGCATCTTCCCACTGCAGGGATTGGACCGATTTCACTAAGATTTGTAAACTTTCTGTATCTGGCCTGCCCTCCCAAATAAATTATGTTCTGACTTTTAATTCAGATGTGAGCAACACTTGCATATGAGGAAACATAATTGTACCCTGAGCAAAGTCTGCTTCTGCTACAACGGTAACCTCCAATGCACGTGCAGAGAGAAGAGTAATGAAATAAGCAGAGATTTGCCATAACAACAATGCTTGCACTTATTATGGGCACTATTCTGACCTAGTCATTAGAGATAACAGGTGGGGCTTTTATACGTAACAGCTCACTTGTTAACACAAATGGTTTAATCACTACTCCATCTGAGACGCAAATTTTGCTTACCGTTCAGATGTGACATGTTACTGTAATCTAAGGCTTCATAAATATTGTATGGAAAGTGTTAATTTGCAGACAGCTGGAAAATAACAAAGGAGTCCAAAATTGCACGTTTTTCTAATTTCGGGCTTTAGAAAAAACCAAAAACAGTCTGGCTGAGACTCTGTTTGTAGAGAGTTAACTGATTTTGTGGAAGTAAAATTACCTGACACCAGTCTAAAAATATCCCTTACATGTGTTCCCACAGTACAGAGGACAGCGCGATCCACCGCCTTCTCTGACCAAAAGCAGAGAACAAATAGTTTCCAGTGTCCTTCCTCTGTTGCTACCTAACCCCATGTTATTGACTCCAGGAGATGATACTAGCATCGGCATGCAGCACCGATGCCAGAATATTTTAGTAGCCCTTTCCTATTACAAGTCGAGCAAATAAATGTCTGCAGTTCTGAAATTCAGACATATATATATATATATATGTATTGGTTCTATGCATTTCCAGCGATAGATATGGATTAGAATTGACTGACATGTAAAAAATGCATGATGTGGAATGATGTAATTTTGGCTATACAGTATCTTCCCTTTATGGTAAATTTTGCATGACAACCATTTGACCAACTAAGCATGTGTGCAATTGATTTCTCTGGGTTATGGCTCTCAGCGAAAAAGAAGAACATACATACAGTCACACATAAGTCAAAGTAACATTTATGTTGTGGGCATCTTGATTTTTATTTTATTAAAGTGGCCAATGTGCTACCAAGTTAATACAGGTTAATGCTTTACCTCACCTAGTAGTTAATGCTATTAGTCTAAAGGTGCCTCGTGTGTAAGACACTGCAGTGTACGTGTTTGAGGAACAATTTTAAGTCACATGGTTATTCCTGAAACATTGACATCAGTGTAATTGCTCCTAATAACCTGTTATATTTATTTCTGCACCATATAGTTTCCTAAGCAGGACAAGTGAAGTCACTAAGTTCATTATTGATATAATTTGTTTGTGATATATATGCCTCATAAACAATTATTACTGTATGACATTTTCTCAGATTAAAAACAAAAACCAGTAGTGAGAAAATGTTTTAATAGATCCTGCCAGTGTTGTTTCCCTTGGGATTTCCAATGGGAGACATGAAGGCTGACAACCCTCTTCCTGTTGTAGGTCAGAGCTTAAAGGAACTCAGTAATCTTCCCACCAATTCTCCTGGAACTCAAGGTTAAAATTAGATGCTGGTTGAACTTTTGTTGCTCGTTTCAAAACACTTCAGAAAATAAAGTAAAATGAGGAGGCATGTTTTTATTTCTCAGCATTTTTTTCTTGGTTATACATAAGCTCAGTATGAGAAGCTGCACAAGTAGAGTTTCCTGACAGGTTGTGCTTAAACGACCCAATTTTTGTGGTGGCAGCATTAAATTGTATTGAGCCTTAAGGGAACTGATTGAGTAGATGAGGCATAGTCAACCAATCCCAGAGAAGTCGTGAGGTTGTGCCAAAACCAGCAGCAGCAAACTCAATATATGCCACCAACATACGTACTATAAGAACCACCCAAAAACAGTGATTGCATTGTAAAGAATATACCATATTCATTTACTTAAGCGAAAATGATATCACAGAACAATATTATCATAGAAAATATTTTTTGCCATTTCCCAATCCGCAGTCAGTATTTCGTGATATCCAAGCATGTAAAACAGCAAATGTCACTAAATTGCAATTTTCATTAAAAAAAATTTGTCTCATGGTTATTACGCCGCTAGAGAGTGCCAAAATTTAAAGCGTTAATCCCACCAAGCGATTGCACAAGAAATCAACCTTTATATGTATAGGAACTTGCATACACGACCTGTGTGAGTCCCTTTACCTGGCTTCCAAAATAGCTAAGAACTCCCTATTCTGTTTCAGCCAATGAGTGGAGCTACATCTCACTGGCTGAATATTTTTTTTAAAGGGCCACTACAACCAAAAAATGGAATGTCCTTATTTTGTTTATTTTATGTTGCTGATATCTTACATGTGCCTTGTTTATCGCTTGTATGTTTAGCTAAGAAAATATTTTACTCTATATGTGTCACTGTGTGCATCCATTTGTGATCTTTTGTGTTGAAAACTGCCCCTTCCCCCGTCTCCCAGTATCCTTATCTCACTTGGCCCTCACTTTGTCGCATTGGCCATAGAATTGAGTCTGTGGGTCAGGCAGTTGACTCACATCATTGTATTGTGTGGGATGTATTCAAAGGACATCACCAGGGGCAGATTAGAAATCGTTAAGCTCCTTTACTTAAATTGCTGTAACCATTAAATATCAGAAAGTTATTTTAACATGCCATGTAGTAGAACAGTTCATCCATCATTAATGATATACTAGTGGGAGTGTTATGCCCCCATTACTGATGATGTAACAGGTGAAGCTGCCCCGGGGCTTTTTAACTGACATAAGAACTAGGGATGAACTGTTCGGTTCGATCAGTTCGGAGTTCGATTCGAACATCGGCAGTTCGAAAGTTTGCGAACTTTGAACTTTTTGGCGTGTTCGGCTCGAGTTCAAAAATAAATAATTTTGAAAAAAGTATAAAAAATGCTTAAAAAATACTAAAAAATCTAGAAATAAAGAGACTCTTTACTGCAGAATATTATAAGCAACGGTTTATTAGATATTGAATTAAAAACTAATGTCTAGGTACAAAGATTCTCACCTTTAAATGACCTGTGCTCTCAAATGGCGCGTAAACAACAGGTGTTTAATTATTGTTTGGAAATAACATGTGCTTCTAATTAGTCCGGTCTCATGAATTTGATACATTGTATGCAGACTGGGAGTGCTAGGTGTCATGTGTGGGTCTGTGATGGCGATGTTTCCATACATCCTACAAATCCGCCACTTCACGGGCAGGTTATGGGGACCTCCTAGGCACGATATTTGAAGGAATTTTTCGTTTTTATTTTTAACCCTTATTTTATGGAAAACTCACTGTTCCTTTAACTCTTTCACTGCTGAGGCATTTCACCGCTGTGTGCTGAGCTAATTTTTTTTTACCGTTTTCGCTCATCATGTTTAAACGCGATTTGAAGCCATATTTTATTATACGACCCAGACATATTATATATCGTTCTTTCCGGCAGACTTGGCAGATTCATAATATATCATTTTTATATATATACGTCATGTTCTGCCTGTATATTATAACAAAAAATGCAATAAAACTTGAATTTTTAATCATCTGCAGCGTGTAAAGTGTTTTTTTTTCACCTTTTATCACATGAACATTTGCGGTTATATTTTCTATGGGGTGCGTTTGTACAAAAATTAGAAATGGGGACTTATTAATTTTTTTGGGGGGAATTATGTGATTTTTAGTAAACGCACACCATAGAAAAAAATCATTAGTGCAGCATCATTGTTCACATTATAATTGAAATGTGAACAATATTGCTGCATTAATAAAAATAACACACAAAAAAACATGTTTTTTTTTAATTTAATTTTTTTATTTTTCTACTTTATACCTGGTCATGTTGGGTATCATTCGAAAGGCCATGCTCAGGCCTTTCGATTGACACCCTCCATGACCCCCTAGCTACCACGGTTCTGGAGATAGCGAGGTTGAAATGAACCCTCTGTCTCCACCAGGGGATTCCGGGCAGCAAGGGATTCCCCAGCTATCTGACGTCATCACGCTATGCGTGAGGACGTCAGGCAGTGAGGAGGGACCCGGGGGTGGAGCCGCCATCCAAGACTCTCCCCTTTTAAGCGGTGCCTGGCTTTTTTTTGGTGGGACCTCCCGATCGGGAGGGAGAGAGATCCGAACGGATCCCCCCCTCCCTTCCAGGCGATCTCCCGGCATTGGCAGGAGAATGGCAGGAGAAGAGAACAATCTAGACCAAATAGCCAATTTGGAAAGTGAGATAAATTTGAGAATTTTTCTGGTTTGGCTATTTTGACCTAGAATTTCCACTTCTCCAGTCATTCTCCTGGTTTTCACCTCTCTCTGAATAACCCGGTCGGTGAATTCTGTCCCTTTACGTATGAAGTAATCTGAGTGCAGTAGTATAAGTACAGAAAGTATATTGGTTTTTTATTTGTATATTAAACTGGAAAAAGTGCTAAATTTAACATACCTCACACAATTTCTATTAAAACAAGTATAATAAAAAGGTGGACTTCAAGTTACATGAGCTGATTTAAATGAATGCAGTATATATATATATATATATATATATATATATATATACAGCATTGCCTCAGTATGTTATTATAACCGTGTGTTTTCTCGGGTTTACTGCTAAGCCTCTGTGTAGTGTACAGTCTAATAATCTCTGTCTTGCATTATTATGAGCTGTATTTTCTGTAGTAAATAGGCTACGAGATTCTACACAATTTGATTTTATGTGACTTCCTACCTCTTTCGGGGAGGATCAGACTACAAACAAGAAATGCATTAGGTCTTGGCTGTACTTAGAGGAAACGTAATAGGCAAATTAAATGCAGGGACTTGCCAGGCAAATTCACAAACTAAACTTTATGTAAGGTGAATTATTAACTGTCATCCCCAAAATTAGGCAGACCCTGCTGTAATAGGGACATGGCAACTTTGGATACTTGAGACGCCATGTACAGTAAAGGTGGAGGGGTGTTCTGCTTAGTCTCTTGCTCAGGACGGAGCACCTTCACCATTTATATGTCAGTTCTACTTGATTACACTTCTGATTCTAGACTCCCAACAGCTTGTAAATGTTTTTATCATTCTTGCCCAGAGTACAGAGGGGGTGTGCAATGTCAATGCTTGCACTAACCACATCTGTTTCCCAGCTTTGTTACTTTAATGTTATAATGTTAATAAAAGATATATATGCCCAGGGTTGATTATACCCATGCTACAAGCACATTTGTTTTCCATATTATAGTTCAGTATTTATACAAGCATTTCTCATAGTTTTACATATTTTGGTGTATTACTTAATAAAATTATAATTTGAGTATCCTCGTCAGACAGTCAGAAAAGCAGCTTGGTCACAGTGCCAAGTTAAAACACGGAGGGTCACAGCCATCGCAGAGGTGGCCGTGAGAAATTCGAGCTGACTACAGAGGAAGCTCATTTACCTGTGCAGTAAATGTGTCTACAGCTTCTCTCCGACAGACCAGTTCTTCAATTCCTGCTAGAGACGCCTCCAATATTTTTTGTGACCCTTTTTTATTTATTTATTTTAAGTCACCTTTATAAACAATACTGCATTGTTTCACGTGAACTATATAGAAAAATCTACCGAATAAACATTTTCTACACAACACAATGGGCCCTATTCCAAGGTTGCTGTAAACATAACCAGAACTGTTGTAAATTTAGCAATATAGTCTATAATGGCTCTGGTAAGATAACAACAGCTCTGGTTAATTTAACACCAACCTCGGAATAAGGGCCAATGTATAATGTGAGCGATGGATACTTCAGAATCATTCTCCTATGAATTCTTGCCTTTCCTAAATTACATGCAGTTCCATGTATATGGTTTCCATCACTTGGATATGCCAGGTTTGAGAACTAGCCATTGCATGAATGACAGCTTCATAGGAATACTCACCTTTGACTACTCCTTGTATAAGTTTCCCCAAAACTGGTAGCCCTCAATGTTAGCAATAAGGGACTGTGTCTTTCTGTTCATGATGTCTGCAGCACAACATATGTTTTTGCCTTGTCTTGCTACTACCAGTAAATTCTAAATGTATGGATTGTGAAGTCCTCTGCCTGGCTTTACCTAATGAGGGTGCTGTTCTACGTTGCAAAATTGTACCAAAAGAAATCAAGGAAAATATGATGGCCTAAGGCCCCCGGCACACGAGCTTTTTGAGAGAATGGAAGGAACGTCCGT
The DNA here is from genome assembly GCA_009667805.1 of Leptobrachium leishanense. NCBI lineage: Eukaryota > Metazoa > Chordata > Amphibia > Anura > Megophryidae > Leptobrachium > Leptobrachium leishanense. The sequence continues at coordinate 229,517,123 of CM019064.1, read as the reverse complement.
GAAAGTGGGCGTTCCTTCCATTCTCTGCGCTCAGCGTACAAAGCGCGATCCTCCTATGGAGAATCGCGCTTTGTATACTTTCAGCGTCCGTTTAGCTTTTTGACGGGGAGGCCTTTTTCACGTCCGGTGGAGGGCTTTCCCCGTCAAAAACCCACGGACGCAGGGAAGTGCGGGCGCACATGAGGCTCAAATACACTCGTGTGCCGGGGGCCTAAGAAGACATGGTAATGTGTGCAGGTTAAAACTAAATCTAGTGTGATCAGCTGGGCAGTAAAATGTGACTTACATAGTTTGCACATCATTGCTCATTTTAAGCATATTACTTTTATCCTGTCATTGTCAAACCTTTTCTCTGGGTGATTAGTAGAATTTTCTGCACGTAGTGTCCCACAGGTGGAAGCCTCACCCATTAAAAGTTGCTGTTTCCTTGCCAGTCCCATTCCATTTTACTCACGCCAAACATTTGTTTATGCCAATAAGCGGATTTTTCTTAGCAATGGCGACAATCACACTGCAACTGTTAGGTTTTGCCAGTTTTGGGGACCTTCTGTTGTCCTTTCCATCTACAACTTGACAATTTATTCTACTGATACCCAATCTAACAAGTTAGGATTTTGTTGGACAGCTGGAAGCACTCGTATTTACGTACTTCTATACAATTGTATAGATTATAAAATACTAATACATAATCTACTTTTATTTTCAGACTGAGAACTGCTAACAAAATTTAAAGTCACTTACTATTTTGAAGCATGAAACATAATTGTTATGTTCCATGTGCAATAAGCTCCTATGTAATAAGAGAAAAGCTAGATTTACAACATACGTCTTGTATTCCGGATACCAATATCCGTAATATGCTTCAACGAAAGAGCACTTACGCATAATTTAATCTATGGCTTCATCGGCATTTCCTGTTTGCAGGATGTTTTGGTCAAATCCCCATATAATGATTACAAGTCACCAATATGACATATAAAGTAATATATGTTTGATGCTAGAGGTGATGGTAAGGAGCACGTTCATTTTGGGACACAGGAAACGTCTTGTACTGAACTGTTATCGTGTTTCTCATCAAATGTTTGCTATTGTGGCATGTCTTTCAACCATCTGGTTACAATCCATAAGCGGTGCCAGGATTTTTAGAAATGTTACATATGCTAAGGAAGCAGCTGGGAAGGGATTTGGGTGGTGTTTCTTGACATTTCATTCTTTGAAGAAGACAGAAAACTGTCTCTTAATTAGGCTTGACGAATATGTGGTTCAGTCTGGCACCATTTTGAAATTGATGTTATGGTATCCCCAGCAACTTTACCAGTAAGAAACATTTAACTTTCAACATTTATTCCTTGTTGGTGACCTGATAACAAAAAAAGCAAATACAGCGGTCATATTTCCAGTTGGAAATGTGGAATACTGGTGTTTTCTTAATCTTCATCCTATCAATAATCTTAAAGCAATTCATGTCATAAAGGTGTCTTTGCTTGATAATGAAAATGTATGTGGAAATTTATGATTGTCTAGGTCTTTACAATGCATGTCGAAACCATGAAACTTCCTCCTTCGTGCTTGACTTATGGCTAGGGTTTCTAAGCTACGACGGTGCATTTTGGAACTGGGCAACTTTACTTCAGTTTGTTGTCAGAATGCTGATCAATAAGTACCAAAATCATTTGAATGTTCTGCCTTCTGTAGGAGACAGTGGTAATTCCTTTATGATACATAGTATATTAGGATTAAGATATTAAGTCCCCTATCCTAACTGAGAAGGTAATGGATAAATTTCGGTGTCAGACGTTATTCATTGGCAGCTTTTTGCTACTGACTCTATTACAAGCAAGCAGCTATGTTGATGGCTCCGTTTGTAATAACAGAGAACTGCAAACAGATTCAAGCAGCTCCAATGCTTGTATCATCTCCTGGTATGCATAGGACCTCATGAAGACTTGTACAAGCATGAATATGTGCAGTGGCGTCCTCCCATTCCAGACCATACCAAATCCTTCATTCTTGATGGGAAGGGCGGCTGAGGACATGGCCTTTACTACTTGTGATGCATTGGGGAAAATTAACATAACCCCCTCATGCCTCTCTTTTGTCACCCCCATCCTTTCTGTAACTCCCATGCCTCCCTGTAACCGCATTATGCCTTTTTTTAAACTACACCTCATGCCGCTTAAACCCCACGCCTTTCTTTACCCTCCTCCATTTATATTTTCCTCCAATATTTCTCTTCATTTCTTCTGCCGTTCCTTTCCTCTCCTCACCCCATTTTGTCCCTCACTAACACTTCCTTTTCCGTGCCTCCCTCTCTCCTCATCTTTGTGGTCTCTGTGCAGTGTCCTCCCTGTTTCTGTAAGCTGCCTGCACAGAACATGGCTTAAGCTCCACCCCCCAGCACAGCTTCCAGGCAGCCCACCTCTGGCTGCTGCAATCTGCTGCTTAGCCAGTGGGGGGGCTAAGTAGGTTGCACGCTGAGCTGCAGGGAGACCTTGCCGCGCGGTCACCCCTCTGAATGGTGTCGCCTGGTGCCGCCCATACTCCCTAGTGATGCCACTGTGTAAGTGTGATTGTGCACTGTTCTAAGTGTCTTTCTGCTTACAACAAGAATAGGCAGTAGACTACACCATTTTCTGCATCATGGGATCCATGGTATAGATTATTTTATGTATCTTTTTTGTATTTAGTGATTTTGCTAAAGCAAAATCACTTGACACCAAGGTTTGATTGCCATTGCCTTTTTTAAATGCTGTCTTGAGGCGAGAATAACGAGGAATCTTGTAATTGTTTATTATTCTCCTCCTGCAGCCCACAAATGAATGCTTCCTTTACAAATCATACAAAGTATAGGAAGCCTTAATTTAGGGACCTGCGAAGCTTCGAAATTCGATTCGAAATCGAATCGCTGGTCGAATTCGATTCGAATTCGAACTAGCAGCTCGATTCGAAAAAATTTCGAATTTGGAAGATCCCATCCAGCTCACCTGTCACCGCCGGGTTAGGCTCCCTCTGAGCGTGCGTCCGGCGGCAGGAAGCTTGGGCACTCGCCTGGGGGAGCCATGTGACCGCGATCTCGCGAGATCGCGGTCACGTGGCTCCCCCAGGCGAGTGCCCAAGCTTCCTGCCGCCGGACGCACGCTCAGAGGGAGCCTAATGCAGCGGCGACAGGTGAGCTGGGGCACATCCATGAGCGAGCTGAGGGCAAATCCATGAGCAAGCTGAGGGCAAATCCATGAGCGAGCTGAGGGCAAATCCATGAGCGAGCTGAGGGCAAATCCATGAGCGAGCTGAGGGCAAATCCATGAGCGAGCTGAGGGCAAATCCATGAGCGAGCTGAGGGCAAATCCATGTTGGGGGCAAATCCATGAGCTGGGGGACAGTGTCCATGAGCTGGGGGACAGTATCCATGAGCTGGGGGACAGTATCCATGAGCTGGGGGACAGTATCCATGAGCTGGGGGACAGTATCCATGAGCTGGGGGGACAGTATCCATGAGCTGGGGGACAGTATCCATGAGCTGGGGGACAGTATCCATGAGCTGGGGGGACAGTATCCATGAGCTGGGGGGCAGTATCCATGAGCTGGGGGGACAGTATCCATGAGCTGGGGGACAGTATCCATGAGCTGGGGGACAGTATATCCATGAGCTGGGGGGACAGTATCCATGAGCTGGGGGACAGTATCCATGAGCTGGGGGGCAGTATCCATGAGCTGGGGGGCAGTATCCATGAGCTGGGGGACAGTATCCATGAGCTGGGGGACAGTATCCATGAGCTGGGGGGCAGTATCCATGAGCTGGGGGACAGTATCCAAGTATTCGATTCGATATTCGATTCGAGTTCGAACCATTACAGCCGATTCGATTCGTGATTCGATTCGAGCGAAAATTTATGATTCGCAGGGTCCTACCTTAATTTACAGCGGCATGCAACGACACCCAAGAAGTTTGCGTCTGGGCTGGAATAGCAAAGCTGCCATTATGATTAATAAGTGGAGCCATTATACTTAACAGCTCATATGTTAATCATAATGAGTTGGTCTGAATACAGCCTTGAGTTCAGTATATAGAACCTGAAACAAAGATAAATAACAGTAGATGGCTCCTCTTTGTAGACAACTATGCACTGGAAAATGCAACATAACTAGTAATCAATAACCTAGATTTTCTATACAGGTATGGTCACTAAAATTATACAAAAAAGAAAAAATAATCTGCAAAATCACATTTATTAATACCATTTTTTACTTTAATATAAGAACTATGGTCTTGACTAAAATGTGAAATTCTCAAGACCACTACTGACATGTAAGTTTAGCATGTAGCTCCACTATTAACTAGGTAATGCTCAAGTTCCCTCGAGCCATAGTAGATGAGGTGGATTGGTAAAGCAGTGCTACTAGTATCTTTAATTCATACTTGGAAGATATGCTGTAAATGGAACATGTAATTGGAAATGTAACTCTGACAGATCGCCTTAATTAGGATATATGACTTTTTGGAGTAAATAATGTCGGAGACCTAATTGACTTTGATTAAGTGCAAATTAAGATCTCACTTGTGCTGAGGTGGGTGATTTAGTCTCCAAATCCCTGTCAGCCAATAGGTTGGCGCTGATAAGATTTGTTTACTGCAAGCAGTGGAATCAGTGTTTAAATGTCTGGAAAGCCTCTTGGCTGTCAAAGTTGTACAGTGAAACATGTACATAAAACTCATTATCTTACCTCTAATTATGCTTGTTCAGGGTATGTCCCTTATTTATATACACAGGTTACATCCTAGATATTTGTGAACATGTTTGTATATGTGTGTATATATATATATACATTTCCTCAGATTGCAGAAAAACAAAGGGGGTGTTTATTAATCACTGTAGTTTACTGTTGCATACATTGGTGAATATCCCGAGAAGAAAATACAAATAGTGGCAGCAGATGAAGGATTCATTGATGGTGCTTTTCCTGTCAGAAATACAATACAGACATTTCTAATGTTGTATAATGACTATTGTAGATGAGCTGATTTAATAGCTTTTGCACAGAGGCACATAATCGGCATCAACCTGTCCTGTGTTCCAATAGTTGTGTTTGCTAATCCAGGTTTATCATATAAAAAGACTAATCAAACAATAGAAGAACATTTTGCTATTATATTGGTGATTAAAGAAGCAATACAACTGACCTTCATTAGACTAGTTGGGGATCTGGAGCATCAGCAATTGTGGGTTTAGTTCTAGGATGGCTAGAAACAAAGAACTTTATTCTGAAACTGGTCAGTCAGTTCTTTTTTTGAGAAAAACATCTATTCCATGTGAGAAATTGACAAGAAACTGAATGTCTCGTACAATGCTGTGTACTACTCCTTCTCTCTCTTTACGCTTGCACAGAGTACAAAATTTCAATCTTGGTCTTCCCAGTAGCCATATAAAGTGTAGAAAGGCCCTCCGCACATCCTTCAGGAAGCCTCCTAGTAGGGGTAGAGGGATAGTCTGTAAAAGAAACAGTATTTGTGGATGATGTGCATTTTCAACACCCCAAACCTACCTAAGATCTTTCTAAATAGTGTGGAGTAAGGGTTGGAAGTTCAAGACTAGAACGGTGGAGAACTCCGCATGTAGCCAAAAATTCCCTAAGTATTTCATCATCTGTGCTCTATCAGAAATGGAAACTGCGCTGGAGTTTTGAGGTCAAGTGTTGTGGAACAAGATATATTCAGGATTTTGGATTTGCGTTCATTCTTATGGTGCCCTAGCAGGCCTAGTTATTAACGAAGTTCCCTCAACACCTCCTGTGAAGAGTTAGCAGGGTTTCACAGCATGAACATGAGGTCATCGGCATAAGAGAGACTTTATACTGAAGAGAGTGGCCCTGGATGCCTGCTATTTTCAGGTTTTTCCTATAGGAAAACCATAAGGGTACCAGCAGCAATGTGAAAAGTAAAGGAGACATCGGGCAGGCTTGACCAGTGCCATTCAGAATTGGAAAGCAGTCAGTTAATGCCCCATTGATCTGTACTCTCACCATAGGCGTACCATAGACCGCCGCTATCCTATTTTCGAATCCCGAACCCAAGCCAAGCTCTGCCACAGTATGTCTAAGAAATGGCCATAGCACTCTATCTAAAACCATACATATCACATTAAGGACATGTGTAGTCGAGTCTCAGGCTTCCCGCCCAGGTGTGAATCCCCCCTGTTCTGGGTCGACCAGCTGGGGCAGATATTGTTGAAGCCTTGTAGCTAAAAAACAAACAAACAATTTTAGAAGAGAGATCGGTCCTGTACCTAGAGCACAACTGTCAATCTTTATTTATTTTTTTAATTCTTTATTTAAAGATTGATATTTGATGTGTCGGCCCTGTGAGGCCGCGGTTATGCTGGTTAATTTGTGACCCTGCTTACAAACAGAAAAAAACGCAAAAAGAAAACAAAAGTATTCGAGAAACGTCAGCTGAAGCCAAAAGGCAACACCGGAAAAATGTCAAAGTGAAAACGAAACTCAGCAGGAAAAAGTAATCAAAAATAAAAAGCAAGTGTCTTCAGCAGGTCACAAAAAGAGAACGTAAGCCAATGTCCTCAGAAAACATTCGGGGAAAAACAAAAGGAATCAGAGACAGTCTCAGAGTCGCCATCTGCATGTGAGGGGGAAGAAAACACAGCGTGGGAGGTTTGGGGGGTCATCACGTGAAATCCAGGATGTAGAGCAAGAAGCCAGACTTAAGCGCCCTGCCGGGCAAAAACAAATAGCAGGAGGCACACAAAAAGGGGCCCCTAACCTGAGGAAGGAGCAGCCCGATGAGCACAGGCCAGGCCTCGGCTGTGTCCGAAATGGTAAAAGGCACGGTCCCGTGGGTCATCACAAAAGAGTCAGTCTAGCCCCAACAGTAGCGGACCCCCTTAAGGTGGAGAAAAGCCGTCACCTCCCAGAACCGTTGATGCATCATCGGGGTCACAAAGGGTAGATTTTGATAGAGGGTCAGCATCGATCCTTCAAACTCGATTGCCGCCTGAGCCCTTGAGGTCAACATAAGTCACAACTTGGCACTCACATCCTTGGCAACTGCGATGATGTCTCTCGGAGCATCTTGGGGAGCCATCGCTGCTTTGCACCAAACATCTCCGACGTACCGAGGGACGACTCCGAGGTCTGGCCAGCCAGACAATTCACGTAAGGGAGCAGGTCGGATGCAGGCACGGATTCCGGGACTCCACTCAGAGTTTAATGAGTTGTAAATATAAGCCGAATAGTCACACTATTTTTTCTAGCAACTTGCAGTTTTTCTGGATTATGTGTGGGAGGTATCATTACAGGCTCTGTGATACCATCCACCCACTTTTGGGACCCTAGCCTAAGGCTTCACTAGAACTGTGGCCATGCCTGAACACTGTCGTGTGGAATATCAGTATGCACATAGCCTTCTCATTCAGTCTGGCCCTCCACAATAATCTTCCTTCATTCACATACACTTGTCTGTCAAAAAGAGCTGAACTGTGAAGCTTCTGCTGTCTCTTTGAATTTTAATTTTGTGAAATGCCAGCATCTGTCGGCACTACAAATCCGATTTTCACTGGTATTTGTATTAAAGGCAAACACCAGCGCTTTGTTTCTTACCACAACCTGATTAAAATAGACTGCTTCTGAGCCTGATAGGAGTTCTATATACAGAGGTTAGAATTCCCCTGCAGCTTCTACTATCACTAAATGGGTTATTCATACAGTGTGTACTAGAGTTAGTTCATATAAATTATAACTTGCTGGACTCAAACTACAGCTAGGTTTTAGCTCCCAATGTTATCCATTTTTTTTTCCTATTCCTGCAGATAAAGTTCCATAATAGACAAGTAGTCCATGGTATTTCAATATGTAACAAGTTGATTATTTTATTTATTTATTTTATTTATAATCCTGTTTCCTGATATATATACCTAAGAGATAATTTAATTTAATGAAGACCCACACAACATTAAAAAGTGAATGGTACTGCCATATATTTTGCTCAATCAATAGAAAATAAAGCTTGTGCTGTTTAACAAATAAAAGCGTGCCTATTATTTCAATTTACATCATTTGTCAGGCTCTCAGGATACAGCACGACATACAGTGCAAAAAAGCCTTGGCCTTTGCAAGGTCTTCATGGTCTTACACAAAAAATAGTTGCATTTCCTTTTTTTCTTTAAATGTCTTATGGTTGCACCCTTCTTCCCCTTCCTAAACTCCCCCTCTCCCTTTTTATTATATTATTGGGTTTTGTGTTTTACTTAAACTGCTTTCTTCTCCACGCTGTCCTCTTCTTTTTTTATTTTTATCTCCACTTCTTAATCCATGTAGTCCGCAGACGGGACATCTGAGCATACTGATGTCCTAGGTAAGGTGGAATGTCCACTGCTTAGCAGGTGCTTCTCTTGACACCTACAATCCTTTTTTTGCCTTGTATCTTGAATACAATCTTTTTCCCTGATGGGCCTGGAAATCGGCAGTTGTTGAAGTGTAGCAGAGTCCTTTGCACAGTGCACAAACCACTCACAGTCTCATCTGCAAGCCTAGTGCCACTCTAGACCGCACTAACAATCTGTTCAGCAACTGCTGTGTGGAGCGTCAATGACAATCCCATTGTGATTTTGGCTCTTGAGGTCTCCCAGTGCCAGACCTGCCCTCAAAATCCTCTCATGCCATGCAAGATAGATGATTGTCTTCTAAATATCATATCACAACAACAACATCATTTTATCTATAAGAAGCTAATTTAAATATTTTTAACAATAGATTATACAGTGTATGCATTCAAAGTGCAATTAAACACCTCTACATATCAACGTACTAAACGTGCCGCCTATACAGAATAATTGTGATATAAAATACGCAGTGTAGATTACTACATCCAGATTAAGCCATATAAATCATATAGTTTATATAGCCATATCATGGAGTGAGCTGATAGGCTTCTCTAAAGTAATGCGTTTTCAGTGACTTCTTGGAGGACTGGAGTGATGGGGAGAGTCTGATTTTGCTGGGGCAGGGAGCTCCATAGAAAGGGTGCAGCTCGGGAGAAGTCCAGGAGGCAAGAGTTGGGGATGCGGGAACGAGGAACTGATAGCATCAGATTATTGGCAGAGCGAAGTGGTCGGGACGGAATGTACCCGCTAATAAGGGAGGACATGTAGTCGAGGGTGCTGTTATGGAGAGTGTTGTACGTGTGGACCAATATTGTGAATTGGATTCTAAGGGAAACAGGGAGCCTGTGTAGAGATTGACAAAGGGTGAGGTGTGAGAGGTGCAGAAGGTGAGGTGTATGAGTCTGGCACAGGCGTTCATTACAAACTGCAGAGGGAGAATCTAGAATCTTTTAAGGCCAGGGAGAAGGAGGTTACAGTGGTCAATGCTGGAGATAATAAAAGCTTGGATGAGCATTTTAGTAGAGTCCTGATAACGAGACGGATGCGTGTAATGTTTTTTAGATGGAAGTAGCAAGATTTGGCTAGTGACTGAATGTGAGGTGTAAAGGATAGATCAGAGTCCAAGAAGACCCGTAGGCAAGAATGGAGGTTTTAGAGGGAGGAGAGGCGAGAAGTTCAGTTTTAGAGAGGTTGTGCTTTAGGAAACGGGAAGTCATCTAGTCAGAGACAGCTGACAGGCAGGCTGTAACACAGTCCAACACAGGAGGAAAGAGATCAGGAGAGGAAAGGTAGATTTGGGTGTCGTCAGCATAGAGATGATATTGGAGTCCATAGGAAGAAATGAGGTTGCCTATAGAGGCAGTATAGATTAAGAGTAGTGGACCCAGAACAGGGATTGAGGTACCCCAACCAAGAGAGGAACCGGTGGTGAAGATAGGAAGAGAACAAGGAAAGAGTGGCGTCACTGAGGCCAAGTTGAAGCAGCGTGAGGAACAGGAGAGGGTAGTCATCCATTTTGAATGCAGCAGAAAGGTCAAGAAGAATAAGCAGGAAGACGTGACCTTTTAGACCTTTTAGAATAAGCAGGAAGACGTGACGTGACGTTTTAGCAGCAACTAAATCATCAGTCATCTTGGTCAGAGCAGTCTCAGTAGAGTGCTGGGAGCAAAAGCCAGACTGGTGCGGGTCAAGTAGAGAGTTAGCAGCGAGAAAACCTGTGATCTGGTTATAGACCAGGTGTTCTAAAATTTTGGAGGCAAAGAGATGGGACTGTAGTTCGAAAGGGAGGTAGGATCGAGAGATGGCTTCTTGAGAATGGAGGTGATCAAAGCACGTTCAAATGCACATAGAAGACTCCAGATGAAAGGGAGAGGTTAAAAATATGTGTCAAAGCAGGGACCATGACTGGTAGAACAGACTGAATAAAGTTCAAGGGGATGGGGTCAAGCGGGCACGTGGTTGGGCAGGAGGACATGAGAACTTCTGAGACATCCTTCTCTGAGACTGGAGGAAAGGAAGACATAATAGAAGAGGGGGCAGGGAGTGAGGGAGTTAATGGTGTAGAATGATTAATGGAGGAGGGCAGTGAAGAAATTTCTAGTCTAAGTTTAGTAGTCTAAAGTCCATTATGAACCTAAAGTAAAAGGTGTTTATAATCCCACTCACATGTACGGGAGCCAAACTATAGTGTCTCTCCTCAATGCGCAGTAGATCAACTTCTTAGGGGTGACATAGGCCACACACTCCCTCTATCTTCCTCCTTTATCAGTCAGAAGATAAGAAATGGGAAAATTCATAGCGCCGATATCTGTGCTTTAAAGACTTGCTTACTAGATTTGGAGCTTTATTTCCTTTAGGCTCAGTTGGTACCATCTGTGACCCTTTACCTAGGTAGGGTCCAACCTGCCCAGGTGTCCAGAGTGTATGCCTCTCTCCCGAAGTGGATGAATTTCAAGATGACAGCCAAGGTTCAAGCCAGAAAAAATGTATTCCATAAAACATACAGTATACAATATAACCAAACATAAATACAGTGGTCACATAATAAATAAATAAAATATCTGATAAACGTTTCACTGCTAATAGCGGCTTCCTCAGTCAGCATGCATGTGCCCATGACTTCACAGGCCCTTTTATGGTCTCTCTTGGTCTTGGATAGACGGTACGCAAAGAGTAACTAGCGTTAGGATTGCAAAGTCCTAACGCTAATTACCCAACCGCTGCGGTTAACTAAAATGTTAGCAGCAACTCTAAGCTGGTGACAGCTATTTCCGCAGAAGCTGAAGCCCCCTCCAAAAAAAATCAGATACTCACCTCTCATCCTGTGGCTGGACTCCAGGGCGTGATACTCGCAGCTCTGCCGTGAGTATCCAGAAGCTTAGTGCTGCGTTACCAAGCCAACTGCTGAATCAGTGCCCGCCCATGATCTGGTGTTTAAAGGGGGGTGCTATGGGGAAACCTGCAGGCACAGGTTTTCCCCGTTAGCTTCCCCTTTTTAGCGTAGAGCAGATGATAGTACCCAAATAATTTGGTTTATTATCACTTTTTATTGCTTGGTTTTTTGAAGTTTCTATTTATTGTAACTTTCTAAACAGTAGATTAGGTGAACACAATATGCTTCATATAGCGGTAACTTTGGCGTTCTGTTTGTAAACTATAGTCATTTTGTATTTACATTTACTTACTGTATTTTACTTTTATTTAATGCGACAGTGCGAGCTGTTTCTTTTTCAGATAACCATGGCATTAGATAGGCTTGAAAGAATAAAGTCTTTATGCTATTTCAGGTTAAATAAATAAGCAGGTAAAATTTCCCAAATGCTCCCTTTCGGATTTAAACTCCGTATCGCTTATTATTATCATTTCTCAACTTTCATATTTTTTTTTTGTTATTCAATTTTGACATCCACAAAACATAAAATCTAAAACTTTTATGCCCTTATTTTTTTTTTTTATTATATTACATCAACTATTTTAAAAAAAAGTAACTATTGCTTAGGGAAAATCCCAGCCATTAAATGCTTTTTTTTTCTCTTTTTTTTTAAACTCTGCCTTACATCTTCTCTTTTCTGATGAAAGCCAGAAATAACACCCGCTATATCCAATACCAAAAATCTTCTATCAATTTGTGTTTTATTTATTCCCTTTCCTCAATGATAAATAAGGCGGCTTTTATTGGGTCTCGTTCAGCAGCAAACTGGTTAAAGGTTTTAGCGTGCAGACTGGCCAGCAGGAGTTGGCGGTGTATAGCAAGGGGGACGCCAGCCTGTCTCCAAACTTTTTAGCCCTCCCCAAGTGCAGAGATGAAGGAAGAGCCCTCTATAAATCACGGGAGATTAGAGACCCTGTTCTTGCCGACTCTGCAGGGTTGCACTGCTTAATGTCAAAGCCTCACGTATTCTTTTAACAGCACTCCTTTTCTTTATTAAATCCACTTTGAAAATAAAAAATGATGATCTTTCCAGTAAGGGGGAGAATGCCTAAAAGGATTTTCAAACTATCTGTTATGTTACATTACGGAGACTAATAACCAGTTAGGGATACGCTAACATATTTGTATCAACATAAGCAATCAACACAGGATATGTTTAGGGTTCCCGGGTGTTGTGTCTGTCTCTAAACATATATATTTATATATACGATACATCTCATCTATTTTAGGGCTGGAAAAAGAACAAATTTACTAGTCGTTATAGTGTTCGGTATCTTTCAATTGTTTGTTTTTATGGCTTTTTAAGAAAACATGAATGTGGGTATACAGGGCCGTGTGTGTGCGTGTGTATATATATGTTATTTATTTATTTACATAAAAGTATTTCATTTTTGTAGTGGACGGCAAAAAAGTGAGCTTAAAAGCCTCCATGGGGAATGTAGCACAGGAGCTCTGTAAGCGGTTCTCTGAATTGCTAGGATGTGTAAATGTCCTCTGCAGCTATAAACTTAATTTTATTTTTATATATATATTTATATATATAAAACACACTTATTATAGTGTGGAGGCCTTTTATCTCACTTTTTGTCCTCCCCTACAACCCTTGTAGATACTGATTGCCCTGTGGGTCCCAAGCATCCACTGTAACTGGTCATCATGCCTAGCTCCTAGCTGATGAGGGTCCAACAAACCCGAAACAGCGCTGTCCTAGGAGTGGCTTTGACCAGTTGCATAACCTTATCTCTGCTAGAAAGCCACAGTGTGGCATAGCATTGATTTTAGGGTTCTGTGTAATAACAGACCCAGGATGCATAAAAGTGAGACAGATGTCATTTACATATCCTACCCAGAATTCCTTGCTGCATATGGGGAATGTGGCACAGGAGCTCTGGGATGCAATTCATCGAATTGCTGTGATGTGCAAGTGGCTTCTGCAATAATAAACACTTATTATAGTGTGGAGGCCTTTTATCTCACTTTTTGTCCTCCACTACAACCCTTGTAGATATATATATATATTAATAAATGTACAGTTATTTATAACTAAATAAAAAAAATTCGTACAAAATATAAAGGAATTTTTCTGTGTTTTTTCTTCACCAAACAGGGCCAATCATAGTCATCTGACCTGGAAACTTTAAAAGAAAATATAATATATATATACATATATACACAATGTATTTAAGTGGCGTTACATAAAACATAATATTAGTGTGTGCTGTGATAGTGTTTTGCATAGTGTGTATTTATAGATTTTTACTTTTTGTGTGAGTATTTATTTGGGGTCTGTATATCAGGGGTCCCAGGATAGTGGTAGTGTGATAATAAAATAGGGCCACGGAATAAGGTTCTAAAGGTTTTCAAGATACTGTACATGCTTTAGCTAATGTCCATACAAGAATGGACAGGCAAAAGATGCATTTATAGATAAAGACACTAGAATCAAAGTTATCAGGCTGGCTGTTGTGCTACCCTGGGTTCTTCTCTTTGGCATCTCCAATTTTTAGGGACAGAAATGCCCCAGCCACAGAGGTAATGATCTCAATATCACATGCAACCTATGCCACAGAAATGATTAGAACAATGTTTGAGCGTATTTCCCATAGGGGAATTATTTTATGTAGTCTTACCAAACCTCCTTGCTGATATAAAAATGATGGATCACACAATAGTGCCGTACCGGGACTTTATAATTTGAACAGGAGACATTTAGACATATAGTGTCTCAGGATGTTTCACTTTTCCTACATTTTGATCAATCCATGCATTAGGTATCGTGTACAAAAATCGGATCTTCCACGGGTCCTCACAGGTGAAAGTGATCTGAAAGGATTAGATTACAAATAATTCCAATTAATCAAGATAGTGTTAAAATATAACAAGGAAATTCCTATACCAAAAGAGTATCCTTAATTTATTGGAATTATTTGTAATTAAATTTTTTTGAACCTCCTTCGTCTGTGAGAATAAAAGAATTAAGGATTCCATTATGGAAGGATAAACTCTTGCAGACGCAAGGTGGTATACAGTGGTACAGGCTTATATAGCCCAAACATTAGCATAGCCATGGCAAAAAATAAACCATAATCTAGCAATTGTTGCATTCTAGAGATAAAGCAAGGGCACGTAATGTAATTAATCCATTAACAAATATAGCATGTATCCAGCTAGTAACTCTGAGATGTAGAGCTTTCACAGAGAGAGGTCACTGTTTTGCTGGCATCACCACATACAGGATGTTCCAAGGATGCAATTGCCTCCCTGTTCAAGAAATTCAGAGGGAGCGCTACAGCATCCACTAAGATCCCAAAAGGGGGCAGGGGGAGTGATGGTGGTGCTTCAGAGCTCTGGGTATAAGGTAGTGGTTCCCAACCCTGGTCCTCAGGTACCCCTAACAGGCCAGATTTTAAGGTTTACCTTGGGGAAATGCAGACTGAATCCTGCAATCACTGAGCAGCAAATCATATCACCTGTGCTGTGCTTCAGATATCCTGCAAACCTGGCCTTTTAGTGGTATTTGGGACTAAGGGATAACTTACTCGTGCTTCGATTGCTTTAAAATTGCCATTGTCCCATATTGAAGGATTCTCCCAGAATTCTAGTCAATTTTTTCTAATTATATTTTTATTATTATTATTGTTATTGTTACTATGAATAGAATATAGCAAAGTCTCTGTATCCTTGAGCATCTGTTTCCTGGTAAGCTAGAAGCTTTTTGGTCTAAACAGTTTTGGGTGATTTATCAGCCTCCCCGTCCCAATCATGTTTTAAACAGCTTAATTTCTGTCAAATCATGGAGCCGTCCTGCTGCTTGATGTTAAGGGCAAGCAAAAAAGAAAAAAATGGTCTGCGGTACTAAATATTAATACAAAAATGTTGATTTAAGTTTCTCTTTTCTTATTATTTCAGTAATGCGTTCAAATAAACTATAATAACATTGTCATATGGAATCAAAACAAAATGGCTCGTCCCACGTTTCCCCCCCCATGCCCCAAACAGGAGGGAAGAAAGGTCTTTGCACTGATCTGCAGACATAAATAAATATGCGGTGGCACAAATAATGTATGATTTGGAGGTCTGTATTTAGATATTGGTGACACGGGTTATTTGCACATGTGGCCTTAATAGACTAAGAGGGTACTGTAATGTATCAGGAAGATAAGCACTAATGTGTTTAAATTATCATTCTCATCTCTCTTACAAAAAGAAACAGAGACTTTAAAGAGGAATCGTCACGAGTTAAGGGAGGAGGTATTCTATTTCCTAACAAATATCTTACCATTAGCCATCAGTTGCCTTAGTTTATTTATTTTTTATTTTTTTGAGACACACGCCTTGTTTTTGTTAATGAATTGTTCAAATAAATACAAAAAAAAATTATTAAAAAATGGGGAAAAATACCAAATATGATTTTAAAGGAGCATTTTAGGCTTACAAATCTGGTGGAGAAAACCGGATGGGTCCTATATT
The DNA here is from genome assembly GCA_009667805.1 of Leptobrachium leishanense. Classification (NCBI taxonomy): domain Eukaryota; kingdom Metazoa; phylum Chordata; class Amphibia; order Anura; family Megophryidae; genus Leptobrachium; species Leptobrachium leishanense. The sequence continues at coordinate 229,501,331 of CM019064.1, read as the reverse complement.
AACCCCTGAACCCCCCCACCCCTAGTTCACGTCCCCATTTTTAGTCTAAATCGGTTTTAACCGCAGTGCATCGCGGGTCAGAACCCGGAAAGAGATGCTTGTTACATCATCTCGGCATCATCTTGAGAAGGTAAAAAAAAAGCAACCTGCGCATGCACGGATCGAGAAGAACGTCCAGAGAATCCCAGGTCCCATCTTGAGAAGGTCACTGACAAATGCACCTGTGCCAATCAAGGTGGAATGCACACCAGAGAACATCTGAAAGTGTGGAAGTGAAAGACGGTTGTATCAATCTGACGGTGAATATAAATGAAGAGAACCAGATTCGGACAAAACTTTTTTAGGACGCTTCATACAGAGCATTTGCTTTTATAGACCAACTGAGGAAGCCTTTGGTAGTTTTTACATTTTATAATAAAAGTTCATTCTTCGTTTATTTGATGTCTGCTGACCCTATTTGTTGAAGCACCGTGGAGAGGCTGGCTGGGAGATATAGGAGGCCTAGTGCCCCTTATGAATCACCGGTGGTGAAAAATTTGGTGTCACGTTTGTATAAAGGACACCTTAAAATGTGAGTAGACTTTTATTCTTTCATTCCTTGAGCCTTATTGTTACAATTATTTGCACTATTTCTATTTCCCATATATATTTTGAGGAGAAGAGGAGTAAACAAGGGACGGAGGATCACGAGCTGCCATATAAAAGAAGAAGGGATAGCCTCAGCGGATCCAATCGCTTTCATACTGAGCCAGATAATACAGGCTCAAGGATATGTGAGTGAGAAACAATAACAATTGGGTTAATACTGCTTAAGGAATTGTGGGAGTGGCAAGTTACAAAATTGGTGTGCTGGGAGAGTGTATACACTTGGTTTAAAGTGATTTTATACTTACCTTGTGTCCATTTTTACAATTTCTCGTGGCACTGTTCCTGACTACCATACAGAAGCTGTTGTTTGTCAATTGCATTGTACATGAATAGCTCATTGCAGTCATTCAGATGCCTCTCAGTGGTTCTGCATTGAGAGGCATTACATAATCAATTTTGGAAAAATTTTGTTATGACCAGTGGGAGCTGACTGACGAAGGAGAGATCTCAACTTCAAAGAGGTGTCACACCCAAGGGGATCAAGGTCGGGAACCTCTCACCAACGCACGACCATTTAAATGCCCATTGTGGCTAGAGCATCCTTTTAATGTTCTTCACTCCACGTCTACAGACATACCAGAAATTAGATTCTGTGCCATTGGCATGATTTCCATTTTTTCACAAGCTGTGCACTCTTACTAAAAAAATCTATAAAATGGCTTATTTGGTTGATAGAGGTAAGTGATAGTATTTCCGACTAGTATTACTGAATTGTGGCCCTATGACCTCCTTACCGCTAGAGTGTCAGTGCTAGGTTACTCGAGGTGATAGCGGGACGTTTGTATCACCTCCCAATCGTTAAAGGGTTGCAAAACCCATTAGCGCATCGGTATTAGCGCTTTTTAGTGCAAATTTACTGTACTTTGCGCTCCCTATACTTAACATGGGAAGTGCAAAGAGTAAGCAAAAAGTAATTAGCATTCAGATCACATAGTACTAACGCTATTTACTAGCAGCTGTTGCTAACTAAAAAGGTTTGCTACAGCTTAGAGCTGTAGCTAACTGATTCCGCTTCTGCAGAATCACCTGCAGCTGGAACCACCCCAAAAAATCTAATACTCACCTCTCATCCCGCGGCGAAAACAGTGGCCCAGTCTCATCCCGCTTCTGGCCACCTGGAGCAGAATGAGACTGGGGATAAAAAAGTCCCCAGTCTCCCTCTGCAATCACTCCGTGGACCTGCAGGGTCTCACGAGAGGCAAGATCCTGCCGGTCATCACGTACCCCGGCAGCAGAAGCCTCCATGGAGTCCATAGGACTTTAGCGCTGCCCCGGGCATCCTGGAATCTAGCGGCCACTATTGGGCAGGCTGCTGGACCTTGTGTCACGGTGTCATGGACAAAACCGCAGACAACTGAACATGGCTGAAGTGGGGTTTATTCGATGAAGAGAATACAAATGACAACTGAATGACATATTAGGGTGCAGGTGGGGAACCTTATGGGTGCAGGTGGGGATCCTGAGTAAAAGAGAGGAGGAAGGCATGAAAATGGCTTGCCTGGATAAGGTAAGAGGAGAGACAAGAGGCAAGATGGACTGGAGATAGGACAAGACACAGAGGGGACTTATAGGAAGCACAAGACAGCAGACAGGCAGGACAGGAAAGGGGCTGGCTGGGTACAAGCAGAAACCCTGAAAGCAGGGAGCAGAAGGTGGAAGCTTAAAGGGAACACGGCAGAGCCTTAAGGTTTGAAGGAAACACAGAGCAGGATTGTCAGGGAGCAGCTTCAGAACTAGCTTAGAGTAATTGGCAATGCATCATGGGAGCTCTACCCTTATGCCTTATGTAGGGAAACACGGGGCTGGAAGCGAGAGCACCTGTGGCTCTTTGCAGGAGAGACAGGTTGCGAAATTGCTAGACCTGGTCGGGAAACCACAGGTCATAGCAGGAAAGGTGCTGCCTACAGGAAGGTCTGTCTATGGCTTTCTGATGATATCCGGCAGGGGTTTGTGACATCTTGTGAGACGTGAGCAGGGACTCGCTGTAGGGCAAGTCACCAGTGCTGTTGCCCCTTCTCAGCAATCTCATACTTCATTGTTTTGTTCAATGCCTTTTATTATACTAATGTCACTATCATGCATTATCTTGGAGTTGTCATATCAGATCTAAAATTCAATCCCTCTCCTAGGTTTCACTCCATTCAATTTTGCGAGGGGACGTGAGGTGTTGTGTTGACCTGATATTTCTGTGCTGTCTCTTGTAGTTGATCCCTAAAACACACAGCACATAATTTTTTTGTATATACCCCTTGCCCACAATATTAAGTACCAGCATAACTATGGAATGCACAATCCCTTGGTGTGGATACACAGAGATGCAAAAGTGACTTATTTTCAAAAGGACACATAATAATATGCCACACTAAGTGGAATACGGCGCAAGAATCTAATGTTCTTCTGAAGCACACCATGGCGATGTTGGGACAGCTGTTCGATGGCGTGACGGTGCTAACCATATTGGGAAAGTCGTCAAGCAAAGAAAGAGAGAAAGAGATAGCGAGGGATTAAAGTACTGACAGTTACATCATTAACAAAGCTAAAAATAATGAACTCACGTCTATAAGCACACCATAGAGCACTTCTGTGTCGTCGCTGATATTAAGTAAAATTTTCCTCATCTGAGTCACATAGACCCATATTTAGCAGAGCAATTGCATAACAATGTGCTGGCTTTATAGCTAAATTTATGGAAAAACTAGAGCACCTTGTGTAATGTGACCTCATATAGTCTTAGATAGATTCTGGGCTCTAATTCACAATAAGTACAAATACTAGAAAATTTAGGCAAGAATGGATCACACGTAAATAATTATAATAATATCATAACAAGAAAAACTGTTTTCTTGTTATGTTTTATACATGAACAGGGTTGTTACTCCTGGTCGTTGCAGCCGCCCTGGTGGCCTGGTGGGCATGGGTCCAACGCCGCTATTTCTGTATGTATGTATATTTTGTCGTAACACCAGTTAGGTCGTTTTTGCTTTTCCATGTCTTTATTTTTAACCCCAAAGGGGAAGTATTTGGTGAGTGTATAAATAAAACCCATCATGTTGCCTCATAGCTGAGAAACTGCAAGAGAGTGTACAGTTGCTCAGAGGAGCGGCTTCTGGTTTCATTAGGTAGGACTCACCTTACCAAGAGGTGCCTTGACGGGGCAGGTTTGCTTACACTTCAATGGCCATTCAAGTAAACCAAAACCTCTGATTGCATTTTGTTTCACATGGAGTTCTATAGAAATAAGCGCAGATGACACTTTTTTTCTTGTTATGTTTTATACATGAACTGGGTTGGCTATTCCTGGTCGTTGCAGCCGCCCTGGTGGGCATGGACGCACACTGCTTTTTCTGTATATATGTAATAAAAATATCAGTCTATTAAAATGAAAGATAACTTTGTTACTATATACTGGTGAGACCGTGCAAAAATGTAAAAGAAAACCACATTTTTTTTATGAATGAGTTCTATATGAGTGTTATGATACAGTGTTACTGTGTTTGTTTTGGTTAACACTTTTTCTTTGGATGTACTGACAAATAGTGCCGGCAAGGTTTGAAATCCCTTCAGTTGTTTCACAGCAGACGAGTTCTCAGTTTCTGAATTCTAAATATTAATTTGTGAATTACATTATTTGCCAAAGAAATCTCCGTCATCTCAAGAGGGGAAGAGACGCATTGTAACCTGAGACCTTTATTTCATGCTATGAAATTGCTGTACACTTAGTCGTGTGATGGATGAATCTTTCCAGCGCTGGCCACAAAAGGAAAAAAAATGTTTATACTCAACTCTGAAGCGGCGCACATGCCATCCCTCAAATTTTTAGGCTATAGTAAATGGATAAGAGAAGCTGTATATCATGAGTCACTAGGAGACATTAGCCAATTGCTCCTGTATGCTTCTTTCTATTAGCTTTGTGATATTTCTTTGGTCTGCCCTGTCTGCGGCAAAAAACTATTTTCAGAGTTGTTGGTATGCACATCTCAATTGCACTTGGCACACAGATGTCTTTGGTATGTATCATCGTAATTGGTCCATCAAGGGGAAGGAAGGATGAAAACTGTCTTGAAAGCGCCTGCTAGCTTTATCCTGGAATTTGATTTGGCATGGTCAACCTGCAATGCAGGATTAAAGGAAATTATTCGGAATACTCATTTTAAATACATGCAAACAGTGTTTCTTGTGTATAGCTAATTAAAAGTGTTGAGAGTTCTGCTAATTTTCTCTGCTGATACTGATAGACTATTATCAAACTATTGTTTTGTATTGCATCTGTAAAGGGGAAGACGTTCACACTGGATTGACAGATAGCTCTACCAATTCAAATGGCTAAGAGCTGCCCATTAGTGGTGCCCTGTGCACAGAAAGAAAATACTTATATCACTGTGCTGATTGTATGCGTTCTGATTTTTTCAGAAGGGGTACAATGGAAAAGCCAAGGAAAAGTTTCAAATTCAACACTTGTCAGGGTTATTCAAAGAGAATCGAAAAGTCACCGCACGTTCGGTGACTTTTCGTTCTCTTCAATTCGGTTCGTTATGCCGATCCCATTTTGGTGACCCTGCAGTGTATTCAGCAAACACCACAGGGTCCTCGAATTGCAGGGAAAGGTCACCGCAAACCCGCCGAACAGTAACCGCAAAACCCTGCGAATGCACACCGAAAACCCGCAAAAACATCTAGATTAACCCCGCCGAAAACACCAGAAAAACCCGAGCAGGTGCCGATCACACGCAGCGAAGCCGCCGGAAAAAGCCGACACCGCAGACGAATGGAGTGAATAAATTAAAAAAACAGTTTGCTTGAATGTTTGAAAAGTGAAACGCTGTTTGCAAAGAAACTACTAAGCGAAAATGTCTGAAATTTACATATGAGGTCCAGGGAATGATAATAAAGAGGGCTGTTACAGAAAAAATAAGTAAAGTTAAAAAAAATCGGAATTTTTTGTAACAAAATAATCCCGAAAAATGCTTTAAATATCCTAAAAATTCTATAAATATAGAGACTCTTTACTGCTGAATTATATAATGAATGGTTTATTAGATATTGAATTAAAACGGGAATATTTTTAACATTCAAGCCTATGGGATTCGCCTGAATAAATCTGCTGCATGAAACCACCGAATGGCAGGGCAATTCGGCAACTTTTCACTGCTGGCTTTTGCTCTCTGAATAGCCGAAGCATTGCTTCTCTATGGGGATTCACTGCCCTCGAACAGGCACCGAACAGGCACCGTATGTGCAGGCAATTCCCCAAGATTTGGTGAACTGCCTGCTCTCTGGATAGACGAATGGCCAGGAAAGGTAACCGAACGCCGGTTCCCTTTCGGCAGCCATTCGGATCTCTTTGAATAACCCTGTGTGTATCTTTTTACAATGATTTATAAAGTATCAATATATTGCAAGGGGCTGTTCAATGGGTACGACAAAATAAGCATACTACTAATAATCTGGTTATGCAGCACAGAAAGAAAACCCACCATGAAGAAGAAACCAAGAAGAATACAATTATTTATTTATTTATAAAATATTTTACCAGGAAGGATACATTACGATTTCTCTCGTTTTCAAGTATGTCCTTGTGTCGCTCTATATCACTCTCCGCAGCACCAAAACACAAATGTAAGATTAGTATTAATATATACCACGGAACACCAAATAATTAGACATACATTAATGAATGATATATAAAATTTTATTTGAGTTCCATCTCCGTTAACAAACAATGACCTGAGGAATGTATGTGTGAATGCTACATAGGACTTCACAGCAAAAAGAGTCTCAGGGCTTGATTTTCACGGATCTCAATCCCTGAAATGTACCACATTTTCAACCGAAATTCAACCATTTTTTGGTTCAGCATATTTATTTAAGTGATTACTGGAATATTGAGGCCTCTTAAAATATCAACACAATTATAGGCACTCACACCTATATTCGGTGCTGCAAAAAAAATTCTGTTATTTTTTTCTCACTATCGCTATGCCGATAGCAGAAAATATATGATGGGTTGAAGGAATTGCTAAATGGCTGTTTGGGAAACAGAAAAACTCATACTGAAACCCTCATTTAAACACCTGGATTTTCAATTACTCATGCTCAATAGCCACAAACAGTATCATGCTGACTACGGCCGGTGTTGTGACATCATATGGTTGCCAATGTCAAAGCAATAGTTAATGCTTAAGTAATGTAAACTAAGTGTAAAAAACAGACAAATACATTAAAATAGAATATTAAAAAAAAACTTACATATAATTGTCTGTGTTCTGTTATCAAATCGTGGATTCAACAAAACATATACTGTTTCTGACTGTTTACTGGCCCGCTTTTTTCAAAACATGATCATGTTTCAGTTTTTGTTATAGTTGAATATGCTTGAATGAATCACCCCACATTTTGAAAAAATATTGGTCACAGTTTGCCAAGAAAAAAACCACAGAATTAAATTGAGGCCACAGTAACATTATCAGGGTTATTCAGAGAAAGGTGAAACTCTGGAGAACTTTTGGAGAAGTAAAAATTCTAGGTCAAAATAGCCAAACCAGAAATATTCTCCCATTTATCTCACTTTCCATATCCGCTATTTTGACCTAGAATTTTCACTTCTCCAAAAGTTCTCCAGAGTTTCACCTTTCTCTAAATAACCCTGTATGTGTGAATGCGTGTACTGCTCACAGAGTCTAATGGAAATGCAGTTCCCCCCACTATTTTAGCTGTGTCAGCTTAGTTCCCCTTTGACTGGCACACAGAAAAGCTGCAATGCTCTTCTACTCAGACAGTTTTCCAAAAATACCTATTTTTAGGGGTGATTCCAGGCCTTCGGTATATTGTAAATGAATGAAAATGACATTTTTCTCAGTCTGTGCCAGAGGAATGGCATTCTCATACATTTAGAAGTGCTGCAACTGCCTTTAGGCTGAAGCCAAACTTAATGACTTAAAGCATTTATAACCCACATCTGTATATCTATGGGTCTTGTCAATGACACACACTTTACCTCACTTATGGTAAAATGGCTATTAAGCCATGTTGCAGATAATACAATAATACATATACTCGTCCCACTGCACCATAATATATCATGGCCTATTTTTATAACGATCTTTTATTTTATATATTGCTAGTGATCAGTGATTGCTTTGAGATTTCATTTTATATTACTAAATCCTTCAATAAAACACTGGTTTCTGCTGTTGGAATACACTTGAATATTCCAGGAAAAAGAATCATGTGGTTACAAACCTCTAATATGCTATTGTTCTTCTATTTAAATGTCCGTAAGGTTGTATTTCATTTTTTATTATTTTTTTTTTCAGGAACTGTATGTGTTAATTATTATGTAGACTGGACATTTTGCTAGCTTTACAGAAACTTTAAATTCCAACCACAAAACTATTTTAGGAGCCGGGTATTTCAAACGAAGCAATATTTCTGACCACACCAAAGAACCAAGAAAGTACAAACCTCTAAATTGATATCTTTAATTCGGTGTGTCAGGAGGCAATAAAAGGGGATACATTCCAGCTGTTTGTCAAAACAGAGACAAACCGAAAACCGACGCAGACCCCAGCTTCTGAAAGAGGTAGACGGAACAACAGCTTTCATTTTCATCCAAACAAAAAAAACCATGTTTCACAGGTGTGAACTGCTTTTGAAACCTCGAAGTCCGCCTCGGGCTTTTATTACTTTGAATTTTACAGAGTGAAAGCAAGTTGGCTTTTATATAGTCTTGTGAATCACTTAGGGTCTATCTATAAATGTGCAAAGGAACAGTATGTTTCTGCATGAAAGGAAGAAGGAAAAAAAAGCAATGGAATCTTGTGTGACATAAACCGAACTACACAAGACGAATTGATTCATACGTGCAATATGACCTTAAACTTCACACCTTATTTCTTTGAGGTCAAGCTTCAATCTCTATATAGGTGGCACGAAAACTAGAACTAGAGTTCAAGGGCCTTATTCCACCATAGACGTTGTACATAACGGCTCACTCGTTAATGCTAATAGCTCCTCTTGTTATTGTTATCAGTTCCACTCCTTATTGTGTATCAGCTCCTGTCCTATATCGCCTAGCCACAAACATCTCTTGGGACTCTGGTGATATGACTGTATACAGTACATTACAACGTATTATACTGTACATAGTACATTCAGGAGGAATGACGCCAAGGTTATTCTCGCTTGCAGCCAGTAATGAAAAAATGCTACTGGCTGATAAAACCTGTTATCAAAAAAATTGTTGGAAAAATTCTGTACTTATTTGTCAAAGTGGACAGTGTAATCCACTGTCTTCTCTCGCTGCAAACAAAAGGACACTGAGATGAACAAATAGTCACCAGTGACCTTCCACCATGAGCGATCCTGTGAGATCTCATGTAAGCTTTAAAATCCCTTACAGATTTTAGTGAGATAGGAGACATAATTGTTGGCTTGGTAATTGTTTCACAAATTCCTTTTAAGTACAAAATGCGTCAATCTTGTTCCATGAGACTATGCAGCCCTGATGAATAAAGCATCGTACTGCTGAGCACAGTTTGACTGCATCTAAGAATCTATCTTTTGACTGGATAATAGTAACATAACATCATTATATCTGTAATTATTTCAATGTATACAGTAGATGTTCAACCTATGTAGTGGACGGACAAATGCTGATGCGGTGTCACCAATATATTCAGATTACTCTTCGTATACACTGAGTGGGCATGAACACCCCAACTACCAGCCTAGCAGCATACATCTCTTTTGGCTATATCCGCTGTCTACTGTACATTAATGCTTCCTATGCTTTGCAAAGGAAGCCCCAATGTTGGGGCATGTGGAAAATAACAAGAGATTCTAAGTTCGATCACTATGCTTGCTTGCAGTCGTCAATGTGAAGAAAGTGACTAGCTGGTAAAAGCTAAATCACTTGCTGAAGCTAAATCACAGTATTAAGAATAAATAAGGCAAAAAAAAGTTACATTCCCCTGGCATCCCGTGACGTTTCGGAGGGATATGAATGAGAAGACCGCTCGAAATGGATAAAGGTCAAAGAGCTGGTATCAGGCGCTAGTACTCATTTCCAATGGCTCCAGTAGAAATAAGAGCTGGTATATCTTCATACGGGTCCTCAAAAAGGAAACAGAAGAGAGAAAAAAAATTCTGTGTAGACTGTTTTTCACAGACAGAGTGGAATGAGTAAAAGAGATTATACTCACATTTTGCAGTGCCAATTTTAACAAAATACAGTATCTCTAGAATAATGAGTAGGAGCCATTAAGTAGGAGGAAGAACTAGCAGAGTGGTGGTTCTCCAGGGCGGTGGTTGGCGAAGCCCCTGGTTGCAAATGGGCACTCCGGTTAAGTAGGGTCTGGGTGAATTGGTCAAGCCGGTGATCAATGCCTTCCGCTCTACTCCCTAGAGGGCTAGATCCTGCAGGGTCCATTATGGCCCTGTTGTGATGTGAGGTTTGCGGAGCCGAACGAGAGACCTCCAACACACAGCACAAAAAAACTCTAAGCCACGAGCAACACCAATCCTGAATTCTCCCCAAGAGAGCAATGATGGAGTGGGAAGGACACACCAGACCCAATTACCAGTCCTTAGTCATCTGGGCTTATAACGTGTCTGAGGTGAGTCCCACTATGTAACAGAAGCACCCTATAACGATAGGTATACAGAGTATAAAGTAGACCCAGTCCTTAGGTGGTTGGGCAGATGAGAGCGAGAAGACAGGCACACGATTAGAATGCCTGAGGTACAGTCTCAAACAGAGGTAGGCACTATGAGAGGCAACAATAAGGACAGTGCCAGTCGAGTTTGGTACACGGGCAGGCAGCAACGAGGATAGGACTAGCCAACGTAGTCAGGTGAAGTTGATGGCCAGAAAGAATATAGCATTGATTGCATGGGAAGGCCCAAAAGCTTGGGTAATCAGAGTGAAAAGTGGAAGCAGCTGGACAGGAAAGCTGAACTTTAGGACCAGGACTGAGTGGGAGGGTGGATGGGGAGGGAGTGGGGACTGCAATGTGACAAAAATGGAGTCAAGTGAGAGAAATTATTGCTGTCTAGTACAGTTTATGTAATGTGATGTTATATATTTGTCTCCCAACGGATCTATCCACTGACACTATTTTTGATGAGTGTTATCAGAAAATGGAGAACTAATGCATATAGTAATACATTTTTCTTAAAATAAATTAAAAATAAGAAACTAGTAGCCAGGTAGTCTCTGAAACAAAATATGTAAGGATAAGAAAATATATTTAACATGCTGAAACTACAATAATTATTGGCATTTTGCACATTAATTTAAACCATATCCAATTTCTAGTTTTCTACAAAAGTGATACATTACGTAACAAATGGATTTAATGATAGGTGATAGTCAGCTAATTTATTACTGAGAAATGAGGAAAATAGAGTATATATACTGTGAATACAATAAGGGATGTGTTTACTAAACAGTATTTTGCGATGAATTCAATGCCAACATACACAATTTGGTTGTTATAGATCAGGATCAGAAGTTTTTTTGTTTAGTAGGTTAAAAATAGGGATACGTTTGAAATTAGTTAAAAACTCTGTATTAAACCTGGTAAATTTAATTTTGTATCATCTGTCATTTGTTTGTTATGTCTCAAGAAGCCAAAAGCGTGTTGCATTGCAGAAAGTTTCCAATAGGGAGGTTAAATCAGAATGTTTCTTTTAGTAAAAAAATTAAGTGGTCTTGCAAATTTGAAGCAAACATCAAATAATAACAACATATTGCTTCTTTAACAAAATTCTAAATGTAAAAAGACCTGAGTAGGCATAAACATCTATAAAGATACATTGTTGACAATTATTTTCATTGGAATCTTAATCGACTTTTCAGAAAGCATTATGATTTTACGTTTTGCCAGTGGTCGCTGATGGTTGATGTTCTTGCTTCGCCGTCATTAAAACACTTACAGACAAAGCTGTAAGTAGCCGTCTGAATCAGACAATCTTTAAAATGAACTCATTTAAGTAGGTCAGAGATTAGTGACCATAACAACAGTGACCATCTTGTTGAAATCAGTAACAGGTTTCTGCCGGTATTTCAAGTCACTGTCTCCTTTAGCATTGTTCTCCATGTTTGTATTGACATACCCTGAAAGGTCTGCTAAATGTTGTCTACGTACATTCAGATAAACCTGCTGGGACGGGAATGTATTTGCAGAACCTCTCAGTGTTAGCTGCTTGCATTTTCATTATGTACAGGACCCAGCTAAAGCCTCTTGGACGTGTTCACACAATCAGAGAATTCAAACATAAGTATAACTAATTTAAAGGTAAACTGTCACTTGCCTCTTTGGAAATTGTTCCTTAATTCCTCACCTTACAAAACTCGGATGAAGTACTTAATGAGCTAAGCAGTGCAATCTAGTATTAGAATAAAATAATTTTACCCAAACAGCACTTTCCAGTCCAACTGCTCGTGTTAACTTGGGTTAGATTCCATCTGATATAATGATCAATCTCCTTATGATCTAGGAATTTAAGGGATAGGAGGCTAATGGTCCAACAATAGATAGAACAAAGGATATTGATTGACTGAGATAATAAATAAAATTAAACTTTTATTGGAAACTAAGAAACAGAACAACAATGACAAACCAAAGAATAGATAAAAAGTATCTGTGGCTCCAATCAGCATAATAAATGCCTCATAGGGTAATGGTCCAACAAGATTACTGCCTTTTATTAAGCTTTACTAACTCATGTGAAGGCATTCCTATTAGTCCTCTTCATCCTCGTTTTAGACAGACTACTGCCCTATGGTGTCATAATTTGTGTTTTCTATAGTCGTCCTGTTAATTAAGGTGCCAGTGTTTTAGAATTGAAATCCAACAAAAACGCAAGCGTTATGTCTGACTCCCATGTAGCGTGGGTGTGGCCTGGCTTTAAAATAGAGCATAACGAAGGTTCTGTGCAACAGCTAAATGACATGTCTAACCATTACTCTTTGTCAAGAATAGGTTAATGACAGCTTTGGAGAGGCATTGGAAATCCACCTGACATTGACTGGTTTAATAATAGGGCTAGTTTTGATAAAGAAACAAAAAGTCCCTTTGTAATACTGCGGTGAAGACACTTTCGCCCTCTCTGTTCTTATGACTAAGGTCTCTGAACTCTGCCCTGAGATAAGAATGGGTTTATCGGTCAGATTCTTTGCTCTTCATGTGGCTACAGACTAGCATACTCACATGTACTGATTCCTTACCACTTAAACGACTTCTCAGCCATCTCCAACATATGTTTGTCTCTGTGTAGGATGCAGCTTATTTTTTCTATCGCTACTAGCTCTGTAGAATTTTATTCATTAAAAAATTGTTTAGTAAGTGACCAACTGTATTAAGTTAGAACAATAATGATTATTGTTTTTATTCCTAACTTGGCCTTTCTAGCATAAACTGTTTACATTTTTAACAAATAATCGGTCAAAACATTGTCACCTCACGTATGGTACTTTTCTTAATCCAGTACGTTTATAGGCCTCCTTTTGATTGTAATTGTAACAGATAGTTTAATCACAGAATGTTAAGAGATTATGTACCTGCCTGAGTGCTTCTGATCGTACAATAAAAAATAGCTTGCACTGAATATATAACAGAAAATCTCAGATTTATTTCCTGACAAAGCTTTAACATTTTCCAACATTAATAAAATAAACAGTTATTATTAAGAAATGCCAGGTATAATTGAACACTACTTATTTTTCTACAATCTCCACTGCGTTGCAATCTTATAAATCCTTTCCATTTTTTTATTTGAATAATTGAGATAATAATTAGCAAAATTATTTGAAAAATTCTAATAATTCACTTTGAAAATGTTGACATTGACAGCTTACTTTCAAAAAGTCATAATTTCATTAATTAATTTTATTGATGATATACAGGGTGTCCATAAAGTCTCTTTACAATTTAAAAATTTTATTATAAAGGCAAATGAAAAGACAGATAAGTGAAAATTATTACCAAATGAGACGTATATATTTAAGTTTTTTTGCCTCATTTAATACTCCTCTATATGGGCACCATTAGTTGCATAAAGCACATCAAGACGGTACTCGATTGTCACGTTTCCTCGTTCCAGCCCTGTTCCCTGTCCTCTGTATATGTATATACCTGTTTTGCCCATGTGTTTCTGTTGTTGCTTTTCCAGGGTAGCAGCCCAGGGGTTAATTGTTTCACGTCTGTTCAGCTCACCTGTTGGTCCTTGTGTTCTGATCTCCTCCTTATTTAGGATTAATGAGCCCATTATGCTTGGCTCTGTCATTTTCACTCTGAGTATTCAGCCTGTTGTGTTCTAGAACTTCCTGTATTTTGGTTCCTGCCAATGTTAGTATATTTTTTGGTTTATCCTTTGGTTTTGTTTCCCCTGTCTGTCTGTATCTCCTACCGCTGTGTTTTCTAGTTTATGTCTAATTATTCCTGTATTGGGTTTTCCTCGCTGTGATTTGGTTTTCTGTTCATCTTATATGTATACTGATCCCCTGGTTTTGATAGTTTGGCTTGTATGACTTTCCTCCCGGTTCTGATATCTGCATTCTGTATGTTGTTCTTGTTCTGGCTTCCTGACCCCTGGCTATCCTTATTACTATTCTCACGTTTAATCCTTGTCTGTACAGTTTATAGCAACTCCTGCCAACTGTATTAGTCTAGACTCAGCAGCTTCTAGGTACTTCTTCTATAGAGCAGATCCGGCTTTCTCAAGGTCTGGTCTATCAGATCAGGGCTGCTGTGGTATTTGCTGTGCAGAGGTCTCTGGTTTATTCTTTGTTACTCAGTGTTGTTCTGTAAATTTGTTGTCTGCATATTGGGGCTTTCTCATGAACCAGGGCCTCACCTTGGTGCAAGCCTGGTGCCCCCAGCCTGACATCGATTTCTTGCCATGTTCGCTGTAGCATACCCTTATCAATGGTGGCAATGGCACCAGTGTTCCTCTGCTTTAGATTAGTGATGTCCTGTACCTTTGTTTGATACACAATATCTTTAACATAACACCATAGAAAGAAATTCCTCTGCTTCCCTGGCCTGGAAATAGCCCTGACTTGAATCCCATCGTAAATCTGTGGTCAAGATAGAAACGCATGGTCTCGAGCAAGCAACAAGCGAGGACTCATTGAGGCTATAGTCAATTCCTGGCATCATTTGATTACATGAAGAGGATGTCCGAAGACTTGTAGAGTCAATGCCTAGAAGGTGTCAAACAGTAGTTAAGGCCAAAGGCTATCCAACATGTTATTGAAAACACATTGTGACAAACTTGAAATTATCATTTTTATGCTATACAATAGCCAAGATGCATTATGGTACATGTCCAGCCAAAATTGAACTTATTTAAAGATTTTTTTGTTGTTAAGACATTCATTTACTATATTATATTTTACTTGTGTTATGACATTTCTAGAAATTTTTATATAAAATGTACTTTAAACTGCAAAAGTTTGTAAAAATGTTAGGTGTATCCACAATTTTGGTCACCAGTGTATATCTACACAAATTTTGTATTATACGAGGTATGATGGCCATGAAACTGGCCTAGCTCCATGCTTGATAAATCCTCTGATAGTCTTCTTGTTGTTATTGAGCTATTAGTCAACTCCCCAATTTACTTTCACATGCGTTCATCCATTGAGAGCCATAGTCCGCACTTTTAATTGTTTTTTGTTTTTCTGAATCACAAATTTAGCCGACAAAACAACATTTTTGGATCTAATCCACATGTATAAAATACAAACGCATGCTTTGCAAAATAAGGATATGACTTTCACTACAGGAAATGGAATAAAAATAAAAAGTTGTATTGGGCCATTCACTTCAGTGACTATATTCCTTTACATTGATTGAACATTGCCTTTTAACAGAATAAAAAAATAAAGCGATTTGTTTCAATCACCTCCTTCCAGCATTTACATTTTGAGCCGACACATAAACTAGCAGTGACTGACTATGCAGGTTAACCTATAATTACAAATATTTACTTCATCTGGTCTCCAGATGATCCCTAGGCATCCGACAGTTTTGACAAATCAGATTATTAAATCTGTAATTATAGCTCGAGAGTAGCAAAACAATGTGTTTTTTTCCCTCTCTGCATTTTATTTAGTCATTTCATTATTAGAGGTAAATACTGTATGTACTTAGAAGCATAACAGCTGGTCTTATGTGAGAAGGCAATCCACAGATTAACTTGCCAAATGTATTACCAGTTGATTTCTCTAGAATGAGAACCTAACGGTATTTTATTAGAGATTTGACCTTGATCAGTCATGGAGAAAAATGTTCTCATTTTCTGAAGTATAACCTGCAATTTACATATGGGATGTTTGAGATCAGCATTTAAATTTTTATAGCTTATTGCTGTGTTAAAGCTGCAATTAATATTTATTTTTAAGTATAACGCTATTTCTCCAAAATCAGGATTTTAAAGCTCTTGAATCATCAAACGGGGAGATGTACACAAGTATAGGGTTTACTGTTGGAATGTTCTTTTGCACGTCAAAATTCTATATAGAAAATGCAGCCGAAAAAAAAATGTCACCTGCAACACGCTGAGACTGATTTTTGATGTGCCTTAAGAAAGCTGCAGAGATATAAATGACAACTACAGAATGCAGAGACTGATTTTTGACAGATATACAACTGATTTTTTTTATTTATTTTTTATGCATGTGTCAAGACTGATTTTTTTTTTCTTCAATACTTTTATATATTTATATAATTCAAACATCGCATACATACTGAAAATCATCATGGTACACATCAGAATCAGTGGAGGAAGTTACGTGTCGCAAATTTAAATGCCGTAACCACTGAGTGCTTTGTGTTAGGCATCAGAATATGAGAGAAACACATAATAAAAAACGTGAGTAAGAAAAAAAACAACAGAACAAATAATAAAAAATGATAAAAACATAGAACTATAAGACGATACATATGTGAACGTTATGCATGCTAAGCAAATGTCAGTTTTCACGTGGCTGGTAGGAATCAATTCTTGGGTCGTGCAAGAGAGGAGGGTCTAAAGAACCTCAGTTCTGTCATCGAATCCAAAACCCCATTCCAGTCGCGGGGTGATGTACACACAGTAAATATCACATGTGATGTAGCGTGTCTACGGTTATCTCAGGCCGGGTTCTTCTGGTTCTTCGACATATGATCGAGACACCAATGTCAAGACTGATTTTTGACACACAAAGCATAGAGTAAAAAAGGGTTCAAGGCCATACATTTTTTAGCTGCTCAGCATTTTTATATATGGAATTTTGCCGCGTGGAAAAAAAATTGTGTTCGATAGATCAGCAAGATACCCAAAAAAATAAAGCGGCAAACATGATATGCCCAGATTTAAATACTTGAGGTGTTCTCTTTGCTTTCAAAAGATCTATGAAATATTTGTGAAAAAGAATCAGATACCCAAGAAATGTTTAAGCACATCTGTTCTGATCATTTGTAATGTGATTTCCTCCAATAAGACCTACTGTTTAAAGAGCAATTAGGAAGCAGTAAATTCATATGCTGCGAACAGACACATTTGCAAAACTACAAATAACTGTTACCGTACAAGAATGCAATGTGTTCTAGTTGTTATTCACTTGATTAAGCCATTTGGATTAAAAGTTTAATATAAGTTCCGCTCACTCTTCCCTTTATTCCATCCCAAAAATGCTGGTTAAAAAGAACATTTATGTTTTGGGGGGGGAATGCCATATGGTGTCTGAAACACTTTTTATGTGTGGTTTATTCTTTTCCTGTTTACGTACAGTTAAACACCAGATTACATAGAAATTTATTTTGCATTTTTCAGTTTACAGAAAAAAACCAAAGAGGTGGGTGATCTTCTTTATAGTACTGGTTAGTTAATATCCGACATACAGTTATTCCATATTCCATCTTGCTTAGTCACTGTGCGATACGAATAGTGGTATGGCGGCTGCAACATTGCTCATATGTGCTTTGATAACATTTTCTTTGGGAACAGTGTCATAGTTGATCCTCATGCGATCTTCTGTTAGACCGTTGGCCAACAATAAATTTTATTATAGTCTACTTTAGTAACTCTTTGGACCGGCATAGATTAACTACATCATCCTGTTTACTATAGATTCCAGCAGCGGGATCTCACAGGCGTCATTGTTTTCAAAAAAGTGTAAATGATGACTAAGGTCTACCTTCTCACGTGAGTTGTGAGGTGTTCCCTATTACAAGTAAGGTTGATAAAGGAGGCAAGTGCATGGTTTTGTTCCCAGGTCGGAAACAGGTCGGGATATTGAGTGAAAGTCAAAATGCCAGTAAAACCATAATGTTGATAACCATAATGAGGAAAAAACTAATTTTTTAAAATAATTGTTACAAAAGAATTTGCAGGCACACATAAATTGAGAGGTCACAGCATCCTTTCTTATATTGGTTGTGAGTTTCGTAGTTTGAGCTGCCTTGGCACCTCACTACTCCTTTGTTAGTTTTAGAGAATCTCACTCCAGATGGTGAGATTCTTTGAAAGAAAAACAGTGAAGGCCCTATAATGCCTTTAATCATTCCTTTGCTAGCACAAGTAAGCGTTTAGAGACCTACTTAATGTATCATTGGGAAAATTAATAGGTTTTATTGCTAATACTCCTCAACCCCACTGCCTCCTATCTTTTAGTGAATCCAGGCTTATCTCCAGTGAGACATACTTCTATCATACTTATTAATGCGTCTCCAGACGGTCTTAATATCATCTTACGTCAATTGTAAAGGATTTTAATGTGATGTTAAATTTAATACCTCTTATTTGCAGTGTTCTCTGATCTCACAATATGTCTGCACTTTCTTGAGCAATTCGCTCTTATTCATGTAGTCTTTGTTCATTTCACAGTTTTTTGCAACTTGCCACTCGTTTTTTCTACTTATGGCCCATGCCTTCTCTTCTTGTAGTACTCATACTCTTACAGCCCTTGTCTGTGCTTGTGCCACCTTTCTTTTCCTCCTTTTCTCCCACCATTGTAAACTTTTTTCTTTGTAGACTGTCTGTTTTTGAAGCGTCTCTCTACACTCTCCTATACTCGTTTAGCCAATCTCTTCTTCAACGCCAGTGCTTCCCTCCTTCAAATGTTAGTCATTCTACCCATATATGTCCAACCTCTCCCCACTATATTTTCAGTCTCTGACTATCCTCTTCTCAAGAGGAAGAAGATCTTTAAATTAACACGAGTCAAATGACTCTCTTACTCTACCACAGGTTTTTTTTTGTTTCCATATTGAAATTATCAATCTCCACTTTGATAGCAGCATAATGGCAAAACTTTTTAAATAATTGATCTTTCTTAGACCTTAGTATTTACTTGCAGGTTTAAGATAAATCCTGTTCCAATAATCAGACTGGATCAATATTCCTGTTAAGGAAAAGTGAGGGAACGTCTGCTCACAAGAGGTTCAGTAAGCAAACACACTGTGATAAGGAAACACCAGTATATCTGACACGTCATCACCTTTCCGGTGTTTGCTTATGGCCTGAGTGGCTGTCACTACAAGAAGAGACATACAGCTCATGGGTCTGTATTTTAGACTCTGGAAGAGCCACTTTTAGTCAAAGCTTTGTTCACGATACCCAGGTTAAGTGCATTAGAGACTATGTTTTTATGGAATGTCCCTTGGAAGATTTGACCACTTTAAAGAACACTTTCAGAAGACTAACTTAATTTAACGCACACGACAGCCTATCTAGGCTGCAGCTTTTCTCAGATTGATAGTGTGAACGAAGGCATGTTCATTAAGTCACAGGCTAATTTTGTGAAGGGCAGTAGGCACTACAAGTAGGGCACTTGAGTTACGGTTAGAAAAAAAAATCATGGGATTTGCCAAGGAGTCTGTAGGACAAGTGGCATTAACATTCTGACTTTAGTCAGATTTTTGCAATATATATGAATTTATTTTTCAAACACATACCTATTTCTTTTTAAAATGTCTCTATGGGAAAGGATTTTTCTTTTTACACCATCATTTTTTGACTCCTCGTTTCTTAGTTTTAAATCATTGTGTGTATGTATATACAGGTTGAGTCACATAGACCTGAACGCAAAGTTTTTTTATAGATCTTGAATGAATGGAAAGTAATGAGAGACGTACCTTCTCGTATGTTGAGCACATCCCATCAAAGCAAGTGATGGAAGTGGTCGCTGCTTTCTGCATGTTGTTGCTAACATGTCTCAATATTGCATCAGCAACGTTTTGGTTCTCATTCCTTGTCACTAAGGAGTCAATCTGCAGGACTTTTTATGGTGCACTCATTTCTTCAGACAGCCCCACAAAATAAAGTCCAGGCTGGAAAGACTGGGATATCAAGGTGTCCACAGCTTCTTGAAAATGACACCGTCCTCAAAAATCCCACTGGATTGTTGCAAATGATGCACGTGATATATGGTGTGTTGTGCCATCTTGCTAGAAGTATTTCTGTGCTGTTAGATGGTCATCGTTCCCCGGTGTGGAAGATGGACTGAAGAGTTGAGTAGACCCTTTTTGTTATAAATATTTGTGTTGTGTTTTATGGTTAATGAGTCCTGATGAAAGTTCAGTGGAAATGAGCTGAAACGATCATTGATGTTTGTATTGATCCAAATAAAGTTTGAAGTTTTATATGAAAACTCTGGAGTGCTGGCTTTTGATGAGGTATATAGATACATAGTTACACAGGCTGAAAAAAGATGTGTGTCTGTCGAATTCAGCCTTTCACACATCACCTACTGTTGTTGATCAATAAGAAGGCAAAAAACCCAGACTTCTTGGATCAAGCAGCTTTTACCCACATATTGAATATTATAACCCTTAATATTATGTTTTTGCAGAAAGTCATTCAGTCATTGTTTAGAAGCCTGTACAGTCTCTGACCCAACCACCTCAACAGGCAGAGAATTCCACAGCTTTTTTGTTCTCACTGTACAAAACATTCCTGTTCTTTTAGGCTGACGTTTCTTTCATCCAGGCTAAATGGGTGCCCTTGTTTCCTATGTATAGTCCTATTAATGAATAGGTTTCCAGACAATGGTTTATAATAGCCCTGTATATATTTATATAACGTTTTCCGATCCCCTTTAAGGTGCTGTTTTTCTGAACTAAACAGGTTTAAGTCTTTCCTCATAACTTAAACCTTCCATTCTCCTTATTAATTTAGTCGCCCATCTCTGCACTTTTTCTAGCGCCATAATATCTTTTTTTAATACAGGTGTCTAAAATTGCACGGCATATTCAAGGTGCGGTCTTACCAATGATTTTATACAGAGGCAAAATGATGTTTTCATCCCGAGAGTGAATTCCCCTTTTAATGCATGCCAATACCTTACTGGCCTTGGCGACTGCTGTTTGACATTGGTTGACTATGATTATTTCCAAATCCTTCTCCTGATATGATTTCCCTAACTCTGTGCCATTTAGGGTATAAGTTGCTTGTGTGTACTTCACTCCAAAGTGCAAAACCTTGAATTTATCTACATTAAATTTAATCTGCCATTTGAGTGCCAAGTCCCCCAATCTAAATCCTTCTGCCGCAAAGTAATTTCCTGCTCACATTGTATTATCTTTCCTAGTTCTGTGTCATTTGCAAACACTGACACATGACTTTCAATGCCTATTTCAAAATCACTTATACTGTATATAGATTGAATAGAAGTGGTGCCACAGATGTTAAACTCAAAGGTCTATAATTCACAAGAAGACATTTTGAACCTTTTATGAATATAGGGTCCACATCAGCTTTTTCTCCAATCCTCTGCTGTTATGATTCCTGAAATAAAAGAATCTTGATTAAAAACTGAGGTTTGCTTTTTTCCACACTTAGCTCCCTCAGTGTACATGGGTGAATCCCATCTGGCCCTGGGGCTTTTTTTACATTCATTTTCTATATATTTATATATGAAAGTCTAACATTCACCCAGAAAAAACAATCCGGGTCCTTAACCACTTCGCTGCTGAGGACGCGCTCAGCGCGTCCTCAGCATTCCCGCTGGTGTGCTGAGGACGCGCTGAGCGCGTCCTCCCATTGGGGTCAGCGTTCGGCCGGTTCCGGCCGATCGCTGGCCCCTCCGGTGCGGGCTGACATCCTGGATGTCAGCCCGGCATCCGGAACAGCAGCCGCCGGAATTTGGTGTCATCGCGGCGATGACACCAAATTCAGGCGCCCCCCCCCCCGCATGTGCGGAGGAGGCGCCTGAAAGGGAGGGGGGGAGGTCCTTCGGACCTCTCTCCCTCCCGATCGGCGGCTCTGCGGGGGTTAACCCAAGCATCATTTGGAAGGGCACAGCCTGCCCTTCCAAATGATGCCTGGCATTAACCCCTGGGGAGCTGGATCGCGAATCGGCACTCCAAAGTGCAAAACCTTGAATTTATCTACATTAAATTTAATCTGCCATTTGAGTGCCAAGTCCCCCAATCTAAATCCTTCTGCCGCAAAGTAATTTCCTGCTCACATTGTATTATCTTTCCTAGTTCTGTGTCATTTGCAAACACTGACACATGACTTTCAATGCCTATTTCAAAATCACTTATACTGTATATAGATTGAATAGAAGTGGTGCCACAGATGTTAAACTCAAAGGTCTATAATTCACAAGAAGACATTTTGAACCTTTTATGAATATAGGGTCCACATCAGCTTTTTCTCCAATCCTCTGCTGCTATGATTCCTGAAATAAAAGAATCTTGATTAAAAACTGAGGTTTGCTTTTTTCCACACTTAGCTCCCTCAGTGTACATGGGTGAATCCCATCTGGCCCTGGGGCTTTTTTTACATTCATTTTCTATATATTATATATGAAAGTCTAACATTCACCCAGAAAAAACAATCCGGGTCCTTAACCACTTCGCTGCTGAGGACGCGCTCAGCGCGTCCTCAGCATTCCCGCTGGTGTGCTGAGGACGCGCTGAGCGCGTCCTCCCATTGGGGTCAGCGTTCGGCCGGGTTCCGGCCGATCGCTGGCCCCTCCGGTGCGGGCTGACATCCTGGATGTCAGCCCGGCATCCGGAACAGCAGCCGCCGGAATTTGGTGTCATCGCGGCGATGACACCAAATTCAGGCGCCCCCCCCCCCCGCATGTGCGGAGGAGGCGCCTGAAAGGGAGGGGGGGAGGTCCTTCGGACCTCTCTCCCTCCCGATCGGCGGCTCTGCGGGGGTTAACCCAAGCATCATTTGGAAGGGCACAGCCTGCCCTTCCAAATGATGCCTGGCATTAACCCCTGGGGAGCTGGATCGCGAATCGGCGCTGAAAAGCGCCGGTTCGCGATCCTTTCCCGGAGCTGGCCGACATCTTGGATGTCGGCCAAGCCTCCGGGAACTCCCCCTGAGGACTGGCGTCATCGTGCGTAGCACGATGACGCCAGTCCTAGAGTTAACCCTTAACTGCCACCAACGGTGGAGATAGGGAGTTCATTGGAACTCCCTATCTCCCGATCCGTGGCAGTTAGGGGTTAAATTTTGGTATGGTTGGATCGGCCAGAGCATGGCCGTTCCAACGATACCAAACACTACAGTGAAAAAAGTTGTAAAAAAAACAAAAAAAATGAAAAATAAAGATCAAAAATTTTTTTTAAAAAAATTATAAAAAAAAATAAACACTTTTTTTTAATTTTTTTTGGTTTGTTAGTGTAGCCATATTGTTCCCATTTCAATTATAATGTGAACAATGATGCTGCACTAACGATTTTTGTATGCGGTGCGTTTGTTAAAAATAGTGTAATTTTCCCCAAAAAAAAATGTAACGAGACCCCATCTCTAATTTTTTTAACAAGCGCACCCCATACAAAATATAACCGCAATTGCTCGCATGTTAAAATGTGAAAAAAAACACTTTACACATTGTAAATTATTGAAAATACATATTTTATTGCATTTTTTGTTATAATATACAGACATGACATAACGTATACATATAATAATGACATATTATGAATCTACCGAGTCTGACGGAAAGAACGATATATAATATGTCTGGGTAATATACTAAAATAAGCCTTCAAAACACGTTTAAACATGATGCGCAAGACAGGTAAAAATGACCTCAGCACAGGGGCGGGAAAAGCCTCAGCAGCGAAAGGGTTAAAGAATAAATAGGAATAATAGAACACAAGCAAAACTTGAGGCGCGCTCACGGACTTAGGGCTCTATTCCATAGTTGGTGCTAACTTAACCAAAGCTGTTGTAAACTTACCAGAGCCATTATAGTATATGGAGTTGTTATATTTACAACAGCTCTGGTTAAGTTAGCACCGTCTTTGGAATGTTGCCCACAATGTTTATTAAAAATCCATATAACAGAATCACCAACATATTGACCACCGTTTTTTTTCATACATCCAGCACCCCTGGCCAATGAATTAAGTTGTGGACCTGGCGGCTACAGTGTCTCTTTAAGTTTTGTTTTAAAAGGAATAAATTTGTCCAGTTACAGAAATGTCAGCAGAGAAATACAGTCATTGGGAAAAGGAAATCTCTTATTTTTCATGAATTTCACAAAAACAGTGAAGCATGTCCATTGAAAATAATAAGATATAACAATTATTGCTAGTGGCTATAAATGTTATGGTACATGCTTGAGTTAAAACTTGTAATGCTCAGTTATATTCATTATACAAATACTGTATACCACAAAGTAATAAAATACAATAATACCTATAGAGAAGCATCAAAATCCAAATCTAACCTAAAATGTAATTTAACACCCCCCCCTCCAATTCATGGCTATGTTATTACATTATTTTTTCCTCTTCAATAGAAAGGGTCCAAGATTATACTGTACAAAATATTTTTTAAAAATACACCAATTTTGCGGTATAAAAGAAATCTTCAAATCAAGACCCTTACACATGCCTTGCGTGTTTAGCTAATACAATGTATGGCTTTAATTATTGGAAAGATCGAAAAAGAAGGGAAACTTCCTAAACATATTATGTTAATGAAGTCTGTCTGCTTTGCTCTGGCATTGCACATATCTCATCTACTCACGAAGAGTTCACGTTGAATTGTAATGGGATAATGCATTAATAAAACCATTTCAGAACTAATTGTCGTGAGTTGAGACAGATCATATGTGTTGATATGACATCTTTTCCCCCTTCTCCTCCATTTTGGTAAGAGTTGTCTGCTAAGCATAAGTTGGACTGATGACATCATGGAGCCACAACACAATGAAAGTGATACTAATCATGCCTTTGTTTTGTGCATTGACAATTTACATTAATTAAGCTCCAGAGAATACTGGAATCTGGAACATGCTCCCTGCTGAGTTTAAATTGGCTGCTGCCCTCAAATTCTTCTTTCTCTATTTTTTTTGTAAGAAAGAACTTCGTGGCTCCAAAGGGAGAAAAGGTGTTTGTTGATGTTCTAATTCAGTGACAATCCAGGAAGTGTTCCAAGTATCACTTTCTGGAGAATAGTGAAGAACATCTGTAGGAAATAAGGTCAGAGTTAAATAAGGTTTTTGCCATTCTTTCTGTACTGTTTTTTTTTTCCCCCTAAGAAATTTGGAAGCAATCTGTACAAACTGCTCAAGGGTTTACGCCACTTGAATTGTAGTCATTTTGGCTACAATCAAACTTGGTTAATTCCAATATTTTCATTAAAGGGATACGCATGGGATAGAACGGGAGAGGGGGGAATGGAGTGGTTAAACCTTAAACCGTCCTGTCCCTCTCTGCACCTCTCCTTTCTATGTTAACTCTTTAGAGTTTTTTTATTTTACAACATACATTCTTTCCATTGCTGAGCTGCCTGTGCACTGGTCGGATGTGTATTGTGGTTGGCTTCCGTAAACTGCAACATATCACATGACCATGGGGAGGCAACCAATTCAATGACTCTTTATGCCAAGAACATTGAGAGCAATTAGTGGGAGCTTATTCTCAAAGTCCCGATCACCAGGAACCTGATCTTAGTGCTCAAATTCTGGGCAGGACTAAGGACTAGCGCCCTGATGCTTGGAGGGTTGAATCAGTCCTTTGATATTCCCCCTTGGAGAGATGATGACACTCAGGGCACTTTGCCCACTCAAATAATATTGAAGGGTCCAGTGCATTGAGTGTGCCTAACGTCTCCCAAAAAGAAAATATTGATTAGAAATATTGAGCTGGTTACCATCCTACCAATCTGACATTAACTGAGCTTGAGATGGTTTTTTCTGCAGTCATCTCATTTAGCCTCGTGTCAGACGAGCGCAGTGTTCACGTACGTGTTGCCGCACATTTTAATGTCCGTGGTAGCATAAAATTATGATCAATAGAGACCCGCACACGAAGTACATCCGCACAGAAGTGCAGACGCACAAACGGACGCGGCAAACGGACGCAAGTTAGGCAAGAACGTAAAACCGCTAGAACGGACGTGCGGAGTCCGCAACGTCCGAATAGCTTTGTGTGTGAGTGATGGAACGTAGTTAGACAGAATGCATTTTTGACGTCCAACATTTTTGTCGGACAAAATGGTTTTTCATATTAATTTTATTTCCCTTCTACATCAGTCAAAAAAAAACGTCAGTCACAAAAACGGACCGTGTAGCCACTACCTTGTCGTCAGTCAGAAAGTACATCTGTTGTGCATGGATGCACAGTCCGCACAGAATGTGCTCGTCTGACCCTAGCCTTAGCAGTCGAAAACTGCTTATGATCTTGTCATTTTAAGGCCAGTAAGCAGATATTGTGAGATAAGCTCACCCAGAATTTTGATGATGACATTACATCCCAATAGGTTCAAAACGCAAAATTCATAAAAAATTGTTACGACAATACTGTGGATTTTCTGAAGTCGCTGTATAAAGTAACCATCTTTAGCAGTACTCAAGGTGTCTGGCTGCCTTTTATTGATGTCTACAGATGTAGGAACAGCATAGGGACCCTATTACAATCTTATCGCTAACATCCGCGCTCAGAAATGTGGGCAGCCGCAGGTTTTGCACGTTACCGTCCCCGTATTTTAACGCCATGAATGTTATATGGCCCTAGGTGTTTTGTGGGAACCAGTCATAGGGCAGTTATATTTGTATATAATCCTTTTTTTAAATTGCCGTTTTCCTTTGATGTGTATTATGTTGTTTAGTGGAATGGTGTTGCATATGTTTTTGATGCACTTTGGAGGTTTATGTATTTTGGTGTTGCATTTGTCTCTAATTAATTGTTAATTGTAAAAAAAAAACCACATTATCGCTGTATCTTAGTAGGTACTGGTCTCTAGGTTTAATGGCTCGCCATGATATTGTAGGTAAAACATTACGTCAGTTCACTACTTAAATAGTCTTTACTTACAGAAGAGGTAAAATGGTGTTTATCGCTCTTCTATAGTCTCAGATGTACAAGTCATCATCTTGCGATGTACAGATAGTTGGGTCAATAATTGCTAGTGCAGCTATTCAATTTCCTCTTACAACCCTAATACTCGTTTATGGTAAGTCAGCTGTTCGGTGGGCATAGTGTTCCAAGAACAGATCTGCAGAGTCAGCATAATAGAAACTTCGATTGTATAGTTCAGTTTCCATAGATAGAAAAAAACATCCATTGGCAGTTCACTCAAAATTCCTGTTTGTGACCCCTGTCTATATAGAATATATGAACTATTTAACATTAATGAAGCGTGAGATTTATCACAGTTTCCTAACCAGTTTTTATTTAATTCTGATAGCTTTGCTTTGACTTCATGGACGCTCCATTAGCTGGCAGTGTTGAGTTTGCCGTCAGGCTTAAGCATTATTGCCGGTTTGGAGTTTTCAGTCGACAATTGTTAACGTAGGGTTTTTGACAGATTGGAGGTTCTGAATCTGATGTTTTAATTTCCAATGATTTTTATCTTCAGTTTAGAAGATTGTAATCACCACAACTGATTCCCTTTTAGGGTAAATTTACTAGCCGAGCTTGAGTGTAACTCATTGTTACATTTTCTTTTGACATCCTTTGTTACAGAATAGACGAATGTTATTGATTTTCTTCACCTTCATACATGCTAGAAAATACTAACTATGGTGACCTTAAGGCTAGGGTCAGACGAACGCATTTTCACGTTGTCTGTGAAAAAGTGCGTTCGAACGAATGGATGCATTTTTTCACGGAGTACGCGAGAGCGGTCATACGATGCGCATTTTTCGTCCGTGATTTTGTACGGATCATCAATAAAACACTTTGTGCATCTGAACGTTATGTTGGCCGGACATTAGCAGCGTCTGACATCTCCTAATCACACACACACGCCTCTAGCGGACGCAGCGCACTCTGTACATCAGTACTAGCAGTTTAACGTTCTCGAAAAAATGCGTTCATTTTCCACTTGCGTTGCGCAGCCGGACTTTCGTGCGACCGTACTTCGTATATTGGCCGTCATTGCCCGTCATCTGCTGCTAGTGCGGCTGTAATTATGTGCGCCTGCACGCGCGTTCGCACTGCCTCAGTCTGACCCCAGCCTAAAGAACATCCACTATTGAGTTTGGCTCGGGTTCAGTTGTTCTGATTTTGGGATTTCTTGCTTCCACTTTTGATTGTTATAATTATTAGAGCAGCTGGTAAGGCTTTGAAGCACACAGCATATTCCACCTCAGTTTAATAAAATGTTTTGTAAACTTAAGGGGTTATTCAAAGAGAGCCGTATTTGCCCCTGAATTGCAGAGTATAGTGAATTTCCACGTACGGTACAATTTCGTGGCAATTCGGCTATTCAGAAAGCTGGCAATTCGCAAAATATTTGTGAAGTCCCAACGAAATACAGTGCAATTCAGCTGCAGTGAGATTCCCCATAGAGAAGCAATGGTTAATCTATTCAGAGAATGCCAAACCGCATCGAAAAGTTGACGAAATGCCCAGATTTTTGTTGCTTTCATTCGACAGGTTTAAACCCATAGGTTTCAATGTAAAAAAAATACACTTTTTTATTAAATTTTTATTTAACCGTTTATGCTTTTCATTTGCAGCAAAAAGTCTCTTTATTACTTTATTTTTTAGAATTTTTAGTCATTTTTCTGGATTTTTTCTGTGACATTTTTGATTCTGATATTTTTTAAATGGCTTTTTTTTACTCTGTAACAGACTTTTTTGTTGTTATTCATAGGACCTTATACATTATCTGTATATCGGTCTGTTCGGCAGATTGTTGGCTGCGTTCAGCGATTTGTGGTTGCGTTCGGCGGTTTACCTCATGCGTTCGGTAACTTTTTGGCGGCGTTCGATGGGTTATCTGATGTGTTTGGCGGTTTGTGGCTGCATTCGACGGATCGATTCAACGCACTTCAGGGACCCTGCGGTGAATGCTGAATTCACCACAGGGTCAGAAAATTGAGCTCGCCGTATGAAAGAGCAGTGAAATTTTGGTGATCTTTGAATAACCCCTATAATTTCTCGAACCAACTAAAGAGAAAAGGTGGTCTGTACTCTTTTAAAGTCTCTTCATGACTGTTCTCTTCTTCTGACCCACAGACCATCTAGTGACATTTCAGATTTGAAGAACATGTTTATCATGTTGACATAGTAATGGCTAATCTTGGAACTTTTAAAACTTTAAGAATTTCATTTGCCATGAAACTCGGTAACCATTTATGAGAAATATGAGCAAGTACAAAATGGGATGCCAACGTTAGCCATGGCCAGCATAAACATTTCACATCTTTAATAAGTGAAATTGATCACATATCTGATTAAACCCCCTGACAGTTATCCCGAGTGTGTCTCCGGGTTAAATTTCACCGCTGAGAGCAGTAACCCCGAGACACACTCGGGTTGTATACATCACCTCTCCCTGCGCTCCCTCGCTGATCTCTGCAGCCTCCTCCGGCGATCGCAGCGTTTTACTTCCTGGATTCCTTCTCGCGAGGAGGGAACCAGGAAGTATGAGGTCGCGGTTGCCGGAGGAGGCAGCTAGGGATATCGAGGGAGCTCAGGGAGAGGTGATGTAACCAGCGGCATCCCGAGTGTTGCTCGGGGTTACCGTTTCCAACATAGGAATTTAACCCTGAGCCACAGAAGGGAATACCGCTAGTGGGGGCAAAAAAAAAAAAAATAGAGCGCTTTTAGAAGCGTTTTTTCAAAAAAATTAGACCGCCAGGGAGGTTTTTATTATTATTATTCTTTATTTATAAAGCGCCAGCATATTCCGCAGTGCGGAGGTTAACTAATATCATGACAAATAGAGTGGTAAAATCAACATGTCTATCTTCATATTGCTTTTTCTTATCTGAGATATTTAAGGGAATTATTCTTACATCCAGCTCCGTTTGTTTGGCAGTACCACAGTGTGAATTGTTTCCAAAATGCATCATTGTTACTATTGTACAATCAAACACCACTTTTCCCGAGAGCATAGCACATTGCACCATGTTCAAAACAATTCTCCTTTTTTATTATTCCCACCTAATATATTCTACATAATACATTGTGTTTTTGGAAAATGCTGTGTTAATCATTTCCATGTACATTTTTATATATTTCCTGGCTGTGAGCAATAAAAATAGTCCAAAAAACAGAAATGTTGGGTAAAAAACCTCCGGAGCGTGACATACTGCCTTATGAATAACAAAAGTAATGAAATCTCAAAGAATTTGTTTTGTCATTTAGGACTTGACATGTCGATGTGTTATGTTACAAGGTTACTGAAGGTAATGTTGAAGCAGGTATTTCTATTGCAGAAGCACCATTCTTATAAATACAATCATATGCTTTAGGTCAATGCAAAGTGCCAGTACACATGGAAAAGGATGGTGCATAAACATATTTGGCATAACTGTGACAATCATACATATAATGAAATGGTTACATATACTGAAGCAGTTAATATAGCAATTCATGGGTGAAATAAATTCATGAATATCTTTTGAAGTTTGCATAGAAACAAGGATCAGCTAGGTAACTTTCTCATGCTTCAAAGTCCAAGTTCGGCGGCTTTTTATACTACAGACTTGGCACACAGGCATTGTTTGAGAGGAGAGTGTCAGTACCCTTTGGCTTTGTTTATGTATATATAGAACGATGATGCATCACCTTCACCTACCAGCATCTTTATAAAGACCCATAGAGCAGTGATGGCACCCCAGGTGTTTCAGAACTACATGTACTATGATGCCTGGCCAGCCCCAAGCTTGTTGGAGCATCATGGAACATGAAGTTTCAAAACATCTGGAATGCTGAGGTTCACCTAGAGTTGCCACCTTTACAGGTTTCAACCGTACAGTCTGGGTTTTGAGTCATGTGGTCAGGTTTCAGTTCACCTGTCACTTGGACACATGGTTCAGCCTGGACTCTGTGTCCTGCACTTCCCCAGCGTGAGCTGTAGCTCCCATTCCTTTTTCTTGGAAGAGAAGGCAGAACTGCAACTGCACCACTCTACTTGTCCAAGAGCCCCGCCCCAAGCTCCTCCATACGGCCCCATATACATAGCTCACTCCCATGAGCCAAGTTTTAGGAGCAGCAGCTACTGCTATGAAAATCAAGTGCAGAGCCCTCATCCCAGGAACTGCATAAACATCTGTTAGCTTCTCTCCCCCCTGATACCAGATATATAGGATGAGGGGATTTAATGCTAGTAATTGTAGGTAAACTGGGGGCTGTATAGTAAGTGTATGTAGGTGGGGGAATTGTATAATAAGTGTAGGTAGGATGAGGAGATGTATAGAATGTGTAGGATGATGGTGGGTATCTAGTAATTGTAAATGCAATGGGCATGTATATAGGATACGGATGTTTATAAGGTAAGGTTATATGGGATGAGGATTTTTTGTTGTTGCAGGCAGCAGGAGACTAACAAGTGATTTCAATGGCACTCATTATTCTCATCTTGAGCTGGTATTTAAAATTAAATACCATCTGTGCGAACCTGATATTAAAGGAATTTGCAAAATTACTTTTTAAAAAAGTATTCTAAAAGTATGTCTGTCGCGCAGCACAGAGGACGGCACGATCCACCATGTCCTGTTTTCACTTGCATAAAGACATTGAGATGTGGAGTACAGCTAACTACACGTATGCGACTGGATGCTGACACGGCCGCACAAGCGCTGTCAGAGGGATATCTCGGTCATCCATCATACACATCATGTATATGCTACATTAAAAATTTCCCTCACGGCGCTAAAGTGTTCGCATTTGGGCTGAAGGAAAGGTAGGGAGCCTAGGTTCGTCATCACTTCCCTAGAGGGTTGAAATGTTGATGTATTTATTAAATGTGGTCAAATAAAGATTATTATGGTTTTATGAAGATCCTGGAGTGAATCCTCCTGAAGTCTATATACTGAAGCACATGAGAATATCTGCACCTGGGTGTTCTTGTATGTAGAAGCTTCAAATTAGTGCCTTCCCTGCAGGTGGATGTATATATTATAAAAATCTGAGTATAGCACTATGTGATACCTTTTTTTATTGGACTAACATTACATTTAAAAGAGAAGCTTTCGAGAGTATCTTCTCTTCCTCAGGTTTAGCTTCCAGACCTGAAGAAGAGAGGAACACTCTGGAAAGTTTGTCTTTTAAATGTAACGTTAGTCCAATAAAAAAAGGTATCACTACGTACTGCTATACTTGTGATTTTGGCATCTGGACTAACACGGCTTACCAAATCTATATATATATGTATATATCCCGTAAAGGCATTGATATGTTTAATCCAAATGGGTGTGTGTGTATAGTTACTCCTCATATTCTTCCCCAAAATAGATTGTAAGCTCAACTAACAAGCACTCTCCACCACTTTTTTCTGTTTTCAGATGAACATAGGAAACAGCACAGCTCTAGGACCATAAGAAAACGTAGGCAGAAAATAGGCACATTTATTATATATAACATTTATGTATTATAGTCCTTCCATAAAAGATATAGCGGTGGAGAGAGACATGAGTTACAATGCACAATGTGGACAAGGAGGGAGTGGTTGAGGTTGAGAGAGAAGAATGAGAGGGTCAATGAAAGGGATGGGACTGAAGCCCCTCAACATGTCCATATCTAGATCAATGAATCGATTAATCTAGTTTCAAAAGATATTTGATATTTTGTTATATTAGTTAGTTCCTCGCATTTTATTGCTGCTTACATGAGTGATCTTATGATACTAAGATCTTATCATATTAAAATATTCCATTATTACGCAATCCTTAACTGCATCGTGGGAATTTATTTAAAAGAAGTACACAATACATGCTAAATTGGCATAGCATAAAAATACCTTATTATTAAATATACAGTCTAATTGTCAGCTCTCGAATGTCTTTCTTGATGAAGCCTTCAGTAGCAAGTTGAATATTTCAAAGTAGTATTTCTTGGCTTTGTGCACAGGAAAGAACATTTCAAACAGGTTGATCAATAACACATAGCACAGTCTGTTTTTCATCAGTGATTCTTCACAAGTATATTTAACAGATTTATAAAATAAAAGAATCCCATCTTAAAAGAATTCTACCCTATAGTACCTGGCGCTGTTCGCAGTTACTACCTTTTATTGCACTGGTATTTTTGTATACAGTGACTTTAAACTGGGAATTATTCTAGTTTGTATGAAAAAAAAACCAGTTACAGGAAATTATGAAATCTTTTAAACAATGTCTTCAATAATTTTTACTTTTCACTGGAAAAAAATCCAGCAGCATGATACAGTATATACTATATATATCTTTTTTTTCCTTTTTTTCCACTGAAGAACACTGCCAAAGCCAAATAATGTAGGATTCTGACATAATTGCTTTAAACTCTTCCATGCCTGTAACACATGGAAAGACTTAAGAGCAGATTTTTGTTCTGTATCATTTTTATTCTGCATCTTTGTTGTACGATGCACTACAAGATTGATTGACAAATGCAATAACAATACCAAGTTGACCTGGCTATGACAAACGAGACCTCTAACTCAGAGGCTCATTTACTCATCTAGAACACAAAGCATTGCTATTATATATATATTATATATATTATAGTACCGGCTGGGTGGAGTAGAGGTAACATCACTGCTCTGCATGGAGAGAGCCTGTGGAGTCATGGGTTCGATCCCAGCGAGCAACCTCTCCAGTAAGTGTCCTTGGGCAAGACACCTAGCGGTACATACTCGCCACCCAGGACATACTTGAAAACAAGAGAAATCTTAATGTATCCTTCCTGGTAAAATAATAATATTGAACCGCTATGACCAATATACAAGATTCTACAACTGCTGTACAAATACTACAAAACATGTGAATATTATTTGTGACACATGCCATGTCTTGTCATCATGGAGTGAAGATACCATGTGGTTGGTGTGACACTGACAGCCATATTGAGGCAGTTGGTTGCGGCATTCCCAGCCCTTGGGTTAAAATCTTTAAAACCTCTACTGATAACAGTGCACACTTTTATTTACATGTATAATTAATAGGAAAATAAGTTTAGTAAGGGTTAATAACCGATATCAAGGTATTCATCATGCATCCTAGATTCACGTAACAAAATAATTTTCACTTGTCTTTAAGGTACTGGTACTGGAATTTGTGTTGATGAGAAGCTTTTGTTTGCCAAGAAATATATACATTTTCAGTGACACATTACTATTCATTATGAACCAGATAAGGGACTTCTAAAATATCAATGCAGGAGATGAAAGAGGACCTCTTCACCCAACATTAGGGTGTGCCTGGGCACACATGGTAACCCCAGGCGCACACCTATGATGCCAAGTGTAGTTTAACCTGTTAACTGTCAAGTATGAAAATACTGCTAGTAGTAATATAGTATTGTTATCAGGTTACTGTTGATAGTCAAACTTATGATGAGCCCAAATATCAATAGTTTTATCCATTCCATTGTACCTCTGGGCTACATTGGGTTATTTCAAGATTGCAGTATTACAGAAGCTATGAAAGAAGGATATTGGGGTTGTGTGAAACCATCATCATTGTTTTAGAGGTTAGAGGAGGTGATTGTCAATTCAAGAGCAGCTAAACACCACTTGATGAATGGCATGTGATCAACCAACCTGTACAGCCAATCACATGCCTTGCATTGCTTTTACTCCTTGTTAAATTATGTCAGCTCACAAATGTGCGCTGATGTTGTTTTTGACTACACTTGCAGGGTTATCTGAACCGAAATTTTGGTGCTCTCTGATTTGCCGCACTTTGGCTGATCAGCCGCAGAAAAAAGCCGGCAAGCTGCCGGACAGGTAAACCCCCCCCAAAAAAAGATTGTTAAGTTCCAAGATGGAAACGCTGTTTGCAAAGAAAAGTCCTGCATGGAATGGACTGGAATTTCCATATATGGTCCTATGAATGATAACAAAGAGGTCTGTTAAATAAAAAAAAAAAGAACACTATTTAAAAAAAAAATTGCCTAAAAATCCTTTAACCCTTTCGCTGCTGAGGCGTTTCACGCCTCTGTGCTGAGGTTATTTTTACCGGTTTTGCTCATCATGTTTAAACGTGTTTTGAAGGCTTATTTTAGTATATGACCCAGACATATTATATATCGTTCTTTCCGTCAGACTCGGTAAATTCATAATATGTCATTATTATATGTATACGTTATGTCATGTCTGTATATTATAACAAAAAATGCAATAAAATATGTATTTTCAATAATTTACAATGTGTAAAGTGTTTTTTTTTTCACATTTTAACATGCGAGCAATTGCGGTTATATTTTGTATGGGGTGCGCTTGTTAAAAAAATTAGAAATGGGGTCTCGTTACATTTTTTTTGGGGGAAAATTCCGCAATTTTTAACAAACGCACCGCATACAAAAATTGTTAGTGCAGCATCATTGTTCACATTATAATTGAAATGGGAACAATATTGCTGCATTAACGAACCAAAAAAAAGAAAAAAAAATGTTTATTTTTTTATAATTTTTTTTTAAATATATTTTTATTTTTATTTTTAATTTTTATTTTTTTTAAAAAACTTTTTTCACTGTAGTGTTTGGTATCGTTGGAACGGCCATGCTCTGGCCGATCCAACCATACCAAATTTTAACCCCTAGCTGCCACGGATCGGGAGATAGAGAGTTCCAATGAACTCCCTATCTCCACCGTTGGTGGCAGTTAGGGGTTAACTCTAGGACTGGCGTCATCGTGCTATGCACGATGACGCCAGTCCTCAGGGGGAGTTCCCGGAGGCTTGGCCGACATCCAAGATGTCGGCCAGCTCCGGGAAAGGATCACGAACCGGCGCTTTTGTTAATGCCAGGTACCATTTGGAAGGGCAGGCTGTGCCCTTCCAAATGGTGCCTGGGTTAACCCCCGCAACGCCGCCGATCGGGAGGGAGAGAGGTCCGAAGGACCTCCTCCCCTCCCTTTCAGGCGCCTCCTCCGCACATGCGGGGGGGCGCCTGAATTAGGTGTCATCGCGCTGCCGCGATGACACCTAATTTCATCGGCGGCGGTTCCGGATGCTGGGCTGACATCGAGGATGTCAGCCCGCACTGGGGGGGCCAGCGATCGGCCGGAACCCGGCCGAACGCTGACCCCAAAGGGAGGACGCGCTCGGCGCGTCCTCCGCACAGCAGGAGCCATGTGGAGGACGCGCTGAGCGCGTCCTCCGCATGGAAGTGGTTAAAAAAAAATAAACTTTTTACTGCAGATTTAAAGAATAAACGGTTTATGAGATATTGAATAAAAATGGGAATATTTTTAACATTGAAGCATATGGGAATTGCCTGATTAAACCACTGAACGTCAGGGCATTCCGACAACTTTTCTCTGCTGTTCGGTGAACCATTGCTTCTCTAAGGGGATTTCACTGCAGCCGAGCAGCACTGTATTTCGCTGGCATGTCACCAAAATCTGACATACTGCCTGCTTTGTGAATTGCCCCGAAAATGCACCATACGGGGAAATTCACTCTTCGGTGCATTTTTGGGGCAACTTCGGATCTCTGTGAATAACCCCTATTATCTCAACACCAGGAAGGCTGCTCCGAGGACGATAACTAGCAGGTGAGGTTTGACATTCGCTTTGAAGCACTGGTCCTGTTTCCAGGGACAGGCGGGGGAAAGAAGGTGGAGATATACTTCTGCCACCATGTAGCCCTTTATTGGGTTATTTACATTTTCGTCAATACGTGAGTTTTGTGGACTCTTGAATGAAATACCACAGCACTATTGGCAGAGAACAGAATTATGTTGCCTAAATGTTTGTGTTTATATAGGTATATAAAAAAGTTAAACTCATAAGAACAGTCATTAGGTTAGGAAAGTTTGGAGCTGCCATGATGGGGAATATTGATAGTCTGGCAGGCTTATTGAATGTATGATCATATCTTATAACAGAATCGCCATAATTTATTACTAAGAGCTTGATTTAATTCACCCCAATGGCTGAAATCATGAAGTTTTTTGGATGATTTTTTGCCATTTTCGATGGCATTTCCATTTTCAATAAAAAATTTGAATTGAATATTGTCCCTCGCGGCTAAGCTTTCCAATGGAAATTCGGGCTGTAACAATTCAATTTGAATTTATTGGTATGATGATTTGTGCAAAAAAAATTCAAATACTAAAAGGTGTTGATAAATGGATTTTCAGAGAAATCCTTTTTTTTCTTTCTCAAACATCGGATATTTTAAGGTTTATTCAAAGAGCACCAAAATTTCACCGATATTTTGGTGCTCTTTCATTTGGTGCACTTCGGCGACCTAAATTCACTGACCCTGCAGTGAATTCATCATTCACGGCAGGGTTCCCAAAGTGCATCGAATTGATCAGATAAACCAGCGTACGCATCCTCAAACCGCCATAAAAACACCAAACATATACTCAAACCAGCAAAAAAACGGCGAACGCATCCGATAATCTGCGAAAAATCTCCGACCGCATTTGATAATTCACCAGAAAGACACCGAATCGATCCAATAAACCACCAAATGCATCCGAAGACTTGCCGAACGCATCGGAAAAAAGCCGACCAGCCACTGAACAGGGGTAAAAACATATATATTTTTTAAAAGCAACTTTTAAAAAGCATTTTAAAGAAAACCTAATGCATGAAAATGCGTAGAAATAATATATGTGGTCATATGAATAACAATAAAAAGGTCTGGTATAGAATTATAAAAACACTATCAGGGTTATTCAAAGAGATTCGAAAAGTCACTGCACGTTCGGTGACTTTTCGTTCTTTTCAATTCGGTTCCTTTTGCCAATCTCATTTCGGTGACCCTGCGGTGTATTCAGCAAGCACCACAGGGTCCCCGAATTGCAGGGAAAAGCTGCCGCAAACCTGACGAAAACTAACCGCAAAACCCACCGAATGCACGCCGAAAACCCTCAAAAACATCTGGATTAACCTGCCGAAAACCACGGAAAAACCCGAGCAGGAGCCAATCACCCGCAGCGAAGCCGCTGGAAAAAGCCGAGAAAGCCGAGACCGCAGACAGAGTGAAGTGAATAAATTAGGAAAACAGTTTGTATGAATGTTTGAAAAGTGAAACGCTGTTTGCAAAGAAACTACTTAGCGAAAATGTCTGAAATTTACATATGAGGTCCAGGGAATGATAATAAAGAGGGCTGTTACAGAAAAAATAAGTAAACTTTAAAAAAAAACAATCGGACTTTTAAAAAAAATAAAATCTGAAAATGCTTAAAATATCTTAAAAATCTATAAATAAAGAGACTTTTTGCTGCATAATTTTATAATGAACGGTTTATTAGATATTGGATTAAAACGGGAATATTTTTAACATTGAAGCCTATGGGATTCTCCTGAATAAATCTGCCGCATGAAACCACCGAATGGCAGGGCATTTCGGGAACCTTTCACTGCTGGTTTTCGTTCTCTGAATAGCCGAAGCATTGCTTCTCTATGGGGATTTCACTGCCCTCGAACAGGCACCGAACAGGCACCGTATGTGCAGGCAATTCGTCAGGATTTGGCGAATTGCCTGCTCTCTGGATAGCCGAATGACCAAGAAAGGTAACCGAACGCTGATTTTCAGCGTTCGGTTACCTTTCTCAAGCAATTCGGATCTCTTTGAATAACCCTGTATGGAAAAAAAGTTGGAATCAAAAAATTTGCTGAAAAAATCTTGAAAAATGCCTAAAAAATTCTAAACATTTTATGAAAATGGGGAATTTTCTTTACATTCTAACCTATGTGATTCACCTGTTTAAAGCTGTAGAATGAAACCACCAAAACTCTGGGCATTTCGACAACTTTTCCCAGTTGGTCGGCATTCCTTTAATGGATTAACCGTTACTTCTAAGGTTGGGGCCAGACGAACGCAGTGCGAACGCGCGTGCAGCCGCACTTTATTACGGCCGTGGTAGCAGCAAATGACGTCCAACGCAGGCCCACACACGAAGTACGGGCGCACGAAAGTTCGGCCACGCAACGCAAGTGGCAAACGAACACATTTTCGCTAGAACGTCGAACGGCTAGTACTGACGTACAGGGTGCGCTGCATCCGCATAGCGGCGTGTGTGCGTGATTAGGAGACGTGAGACGCTGCTCATGTCCGGCCAACATCACGTCCAGACACCCAAAGTTTCCTGGTTTGGATCCGTAAAAAATCACGGCCGTAATTGCGCATCGTATGACCGGTATCGCGTATTCCGTGAAAAAGTACATCCATGCATTCGGATGCACTTTTTTACGGACGATGCGAAAAATGCGTTTTTCTGACCCTAGCCTTATGGGGAACTTAACTGCTGCCGAAGGTCACCGCATTTTGCTGGTGATATGTGAATATTTAGCGAATTGCTAACTTCTTGAATACCCGAATGGCCACGAAATTGCCCCGTAAGGGGAAGTTCACCGTTCGGTGCAATTCGGCGGCCAATTTGGTGCTGTTTGAATAACCCGTTTTGTAATACTTATTTCTAAAGGCACAAACCTGTAGGATGCTGACCGAATATAAGCTCCTTCTTTTCTTTTTTCTTTTTTACCGGGCAGCTTTTTATTTTGACCAATGGCATATTTTGATTATATCAGCTCCAGACACATTTTTACAAATGAATCAGCCAATACATCAAAATAAAAAAACAGCCTCAAGCACACAATTTTTTTTTCTAAAAAAAAAACCATCCGATATAATGAAATCAAGCCCTATGTCAGGTGTTTTTAAAATCTTTAAAACTGTATATTAAAGTGGAATGCTCTGAATTCGGTATGTTATATATGTGCAAGACTTTCAAATAGGGCTGTATGTTTTAGTGTCTGGAAATTTCTGTGGTTTGAGCAATATCAGATGTTATTTGGGATATTTTTTCCTAAATTCCCATTTAGTGCATTAAAAGCCCAAAAAAGCTCTTTAGATGATGATGAATTAGAAGTATGCAATTAAGAAATGCTAGAATAACAAACAGAGGTCATGAATGGAAATGTTGGCAATGAATTCTAAGGAATCGCAAGAGTTCGCTTGTTTGAAGAACAATGCAACAAATCTTAAACCAAGCGGCAAAGAACAATTTTAGTCCATAGCAATGACTAAAAATGCCCATGGAAAAGCTGGATTTAAATTCAGGCTTTATAATGACTCATCGCTCTGGATGATGATTAAAGGCCTACTTTGCTCTCTGATTGAATTAAATATATTTAGAGAGTGCCATGACACTGAAGAAATACTGGATGTATTCAATAGTCAAGAAAGGAAACGATTCTTGTAACATGGTTAGACTGGCTACTTTCCCCTCTCTGGAGGCAGAGCAAAAATTGATATGTTCATCGATGGAGTTGGTGGCTGCCTTGTATCTCTTCATAAGTAAGGCAAAAGCGAAAAGGAGCCTTATATCTATATGCTGATTATTATATAAAAATAGGGAAGTGAATAGATCATTTTTTATAGGAAGATTTCTGGCTACCTGTCTATTTTATTTATTTTTAATTTTTTGAGAAAGGATTTTACCAGGAAGGATACAACGAGATTTCTCTTGTTTTCAAGTATGTCCTGGGTGGCGAGTATGTACCGTTAGGTGTCTTGCCCAAGGTGCTCTTGCCGGGATTCAAACTGGTCTCCACGGTTATAGAGCATTGATGTTACCTCTACTCCACCCAGCCGGTACTACTCCACCCAGCCAGTACTACTCCACCCAGCCAGTACTACTCCACCCAGCCGGTACTACTCCACCCAGCCGGTACTACTCCACCCAGCCAGTACTACTCCACCCAGCCGGTACA
The DNA here is from genome assembly GCA_009667805.1 of Leptobrachium leishanense. NCBI lineage: Eukaryota > Metazoa > Chordata > Amphibia > Anura > Megophryidae > Leptobrachium > Leptobrachium leishanense. Next base: position 229,460,612 of record CM019064.1, on the reverse strand, counting down.
TGCTGTACCTCATATCGATCATTCCCCCTGCGTAGAAAATATCAAGGAAAAGTAGATGGGAAACAGCATTTGGACATTTCTTGTCATCGGCCACTCTTGCTTTTTATTCTTGCTATTTCTTCAGAAACAAGTTTTTTACATTAGGTATGAGTGTTGTATCAATGAATTACATTATTTTATTGGAATTCCTGGCCCCTGACATCATTAAGTATATTTTATTTTTCAAGAAGATCATTACTATTAACTCTCTTTCCTGGTCTGTAGTTTCACCCATTCCTTTTTAAAAAAGAAAGGAAATAACACAAAAAGAAATAAGGAAAAAAAAAACATGGAAGCCAAGTATGTGCTTAGATACTATACTTTCATTTCCTGTGATTTTCTGGAAAAGTGTTTGGAGGAATTACGTGTTTTCACACTTACTGTACGCTTGTATATTCATTTAAAGTCCTTCCAAGAAATAATGTGCTAAGATTGCAAATTTAATATTTTCCCCTTTTTTGTCTTGTGCTTTGCATTCTTCTTTCAGGTGACATTTTGTTACCTATTCCACCAAACACTTAACGTTAATCCTTATTCCAGACTTCTTCTAGCAGTGCCTTGAGGAATGCTCAATAGCTTTAATGATCTTGTGTGTTATATAGCTAAAGCCATGACAGTGAAGGTTACAGCCTCACCAAAAGATTAAGATTCCTCACGTCTGTTCTTTGTTTTGTAAAGCTAAGTAGATTTGGGTGGCTCGGACTCTAGACAATGTTCTCAAGTGCCGTACTAACTCACTTTGTTTAACTCCCCTAATGAAATCTATGGAACCTACCAGTGAATGGAGGGATTAGAGAAACTGGAAACATGTTGTTGATGTCTTGGTGTGACACCAGTTAAAATGCTGTTTTCTTTTTAGTTCACATCAACCCATTGATGACCTCTGCAAGAAGAAAAGGTGATAAGAAAAACAAACAGAAACTATAGCCCCTACTCATCTCATTTTCTTCACGCTCACCACAGCGGCCATTGCATTTTTTCACTTCAAATGCAGACATTTTAATGGGTTATTATTATTTAAAGATATATTCATTCAGTAGTACCTTTTATCTACATCCTCCGAATTTTTTCGTAGAGCTGGGAGTATCTCATAATTTTATATTTATTAACTTTATACTAAGGAAGGTATTAACACTGAGCCGCCAGTCATCTAAATACTCCACGGTTTGTTCTAGACATAGGTCAGATGTGAGCATTTTAACTTTTCAACATTTGTTTTTAGTCATTTGAATTGTTGATACCCAGGACATACTTGAAAACGAAAGAAATATCAATGTATCCTTCCTGGTAAAATACTTTATAAATAAATAAATAGTACAATGTGATGCAATGCATTGTGGGTATTCTTTGGTACTTATGAACTTCAAGCTAAAGTATTCCTTATAAAAAGGGTGTACGTATATTCCTAACCTGGTTTCAATGGCAAAAAAGTATTCCCAGGATATGTAACATTCTTTTTTCCCAAAAATATCCCTATTCCTACTTTCAAATAACGTTGGGAACAGTGGGATTAAATTAAAGTAAATGAGTATTTATATCCTTTCAGTATGTTCCTTATTGGAACCTCTGTACAACATTGGAAAAAAATTAAACCTGCATATATTTTTTTTTAGAATTATTTATAAAGTGCCAATATATACTGATGTACAGTACCGGCTGGGTGGAGTAGAGGTAACATCACTGCTCTGCATGGAGAGAGCCTGTGGAGACATGGGTTTGATCCCAGCAAGAGCACCTCTCCAGTAAGTGTCCTTGGGCAAGACACCTAACGGTATATACTCGCCACCCAGGACATACTTGAAAACAAGAGAAATCTCAATGTATCCTTCCTGGTAAAATACTTAATAAAAAAAATATATATAATGTACAGTACAGGACAAAACAACTGTGAATTGGTAAAGCAAGCTTGACACACACAGAGAACGATGGGGAAAGAAAACCCATTAAAGTGAGCTTGCAATTGTAATAGACGTAAATGTACAACTTTTTTATTTTGTCATGTAAATACAATTTTCAAAGTTGCAAGTCGAGCAGCTTTTATGTTCCTTGCATGGACTATGGGACAAAGAAGTGTCCTTTGTTTTTAGTCTGTAGTGGAGATGCTTAGACTTCCTTCGTGGCCTGTACAAACAGCTAAACTACCCAAGTACCCCCTCTCTGTTTATTGCACTCAGTTTATTATTTCTTTCATATTTAATATTTTTTATGCACTCTGAAAACTAACAAAACTATAATTATTGAATATTAAAAAAACACCACCATTTATGGATGTCAACTCCATAAATTTCCAATTGGTGAACCGTTCTGTAAAGAAACAATTATTAATGAAATAAATATAAAAAAACATGTTTAGTTTTAAAATAAAATGCATATCGCATAACGTTTATATATATTTTTTTCTATTTATGTATATATTACGTAAATATAAATAAATAATACAATTATGTGTCCTCGGTATCCCGCTAATAATTAGCTTTCCTTCGATTGTAATGCTAAGGATCTAGACTGCAACATACCGGTTTGCAAGCCATAAATAAATTAGCAAAGCAAACTAAATGGTGAAAGTACATAACGTACAAAGCATTGTAATGAAAGGTATATGAGTATGTCATAGGATAGGGTATTGAGGAAATTAGAAGAAAGCTTTAAACAATTATGGAAAGGGAAATAGGATATCCATAACAGACATCTGAAAAGTCACAGGATATTTATTCCATGTCCAACAAGACTTAAATTACCTGCTTTCAAGAAGGCCTCTTTCTCCTATAGCCTGGAATTATGTCTGGAGTTCCTAAAATCTATTTAACTTCCTCAGTTCTTCCAGAAATTCTGTTAGCCTGGCCAACATTAACATAAAAAGAGAAAAACAAAAAAAGAAAGAACACATAAGAAAAATCCTGGCATAAAAAAATATTTATTTTTTTTAGTAGCAATTTCTGTTGCTACGGAAAATCAAGAACCTTAAGGGGGGGGGGGGCACGGAAAATAATATCACCAAACAAATTAGTGCTCATCCTACTCAACCTATAAATTTAGCAAGATGGGTTTTTGCTATTCATGTGTTAAACAACATATGTAGGTAATCCTCCTCTCTCTCTAATTGCGGTGAATCAGTGTTCATAGTGCTTTTGAAGAAAGAGTGCTAATGGCATGAAGTGGTGATTCTCTACTTCTGAGTAATGTTGCAAACATGGTGGCAGACAGAAGGTAAATTGACCTGGCACTGCATTTAAACATGGTAAGTGTTCTTCAGAAAGATATAGGTTCATTGTTATTTCGTGACTGCTGTTCTGTACTTTATCTCAACTAAGTGCACTAAATGCTTTCTGGGTAATCTGCTAAATAGGTTCTGCCGCTCGCATACATTGTTATGATAATTTCTCTGAATATTCTGGCCTTCAGTACCAACAGTTTAAGGGAATAAAAGAGTAACACGCACCTACAATATATATTCAAATATATCTCGTGAAATGTTTGATACCAAAAGGCTGTCCTTTATGTCAAAGGACCAAACTGAATATAGATGTTTATCCAAAGCTTTCACCTGCAATAGTGCTTGGCCTTAAAATTCCCACTCTGTCAATATGAAAAGCCTAATTGTACTACCAACAATAACAGACAAACATAAGGGATATAAGAGCTCATCTTCAATGCATTCTGTTTGTTGCCTGATATGAAAGCATGTACAGAGGAAGAGTAAGGAAAAATGGCATAACAAGAGTTGCTCTATCAAGCAATATGGCAGCAATCCTCTGAAACCTTTAAAGCTGACTTGTCATGTGGGTTGAGGAGTTGTATTCTATGTGCTTTTTAGGGGTGTAAAGAAAGACGTTTTGACGTCCAGTTCCTAGTTTTGGTTTTTAATCAATTTATTATCTGGCAGTACTAGTGATAATGATTTTCCAATTTCCCTATTTTGGATATTGATAAAAATGGCATGTTGGAGATACAGTAAATGAGTGCTTTCTCAGTAATTACTGTTCATGGGAATTCATTGTGTATGAACGGAATATGTTTCTAGTTTTCCTCCACTCTGTGAGTGTAGGTAAACCATCAGTGACAAAGAAATAGGCACACAACACACAAAAAAGAAGAACTAGGAGTATATCAGGGGTTTCGATGACCTGAAAATCTGAAAGCTCTACTTGATGTCACGAGGGGGAAATATATTTCTGATATACAGTGCATTCATTGTGAGCTTTCCTGCTGCATTTGGGGAAGTCAAGCCAATGAGCACTGCAGGCATCTCAAATCCCCTGGTTTGCTTAGATATGTCAATGTCCCTTTCATGAAAACAATTTTATATTATTTACATGATCTAAAGTTGATTTCGATATGCCCCAGTGCCTAATAAAGACTACTCTTGGATGCAGCACAAATCAATGGTAATCCACTGGACAAACATGAAATACCTTATTGACTGCTCTTCCATAGGAGTTAAAAAAATGGCAGCCATGGTTGGATGACTGGCACAGCTGTCCTTAACTTTCAAACGCCACTCGTTTTGCTTCTGGCGTACAATCCGTCAAGTCTTGTACCTCATAGGCTCAGTACCTACTAGTACCGGGGGTTGTAGTTCAATGCAATACACCGTATGGTCTGATTTGTTTTTTGCATTATAAAAGAACCCATTAGAACATTAAATATAGTATTAATTGGTTAAATTTGTTTCAGTTTAAAACTGTAGATTTATGGTAGTGATCTCGTAGAGAAGCCTGCATCAAACAAATTACTGGTAATGAAATGTAATGTATACGGTAGTTAACAGAGAAACATCAAGTCTCATAGCCTTGCAATTCTCTGTACTTAAGAGGTTTATTCAATTAACAGTTTAAACTTTGATTACATTTCACCATTGGGATGGTGGATTCATGTGCAACTAATAGTTTTAGCCTTGAGCCTAAAATAGGTCTCTAGACCATGGCCTGGGGGGGGGGGCTGGCTAATGACTTCTTAAAGTAAAAAATAAAAATTTTAATCACTTTTACAAACCGGTTTCAAAATCTATTTAACATGATTATTTTAAAGATGGATGTCTTAAAGAAATAATGCTTTTTTCTTTGTACTTTGTAATTGTAATCCTTGAAGGGCACCTATGACTAAACTGATGCATCAAAATATGAAGAAGCAGCATCATGGTAACAAATAGTTACTTTTTAAAAAGCAGTTTTGTGAGTGTGAGTAATTATAACTACCTATCACTGGTTGGGACATAGTACAATTGCCTCTCCAAACACCATAAAGGTAATTCACTAATTATTGTTGTTGAAATAATTGTGGGTTTATATCAAAGAACTGTAGTGGATCAACTATAATAATAAGAACTATGGTGAAACTACAGTGAATTCAGTTTTTAGGGAAATTCCATCATAGTTTTCACCATTGTTTCACGTAGATTTCACCATTGTTTCTGTCAAAGTCAGGGTAATAGACCACAGGTTTATTAGCAGGCAAACGGAGAATGCACTTTTCCCCCTATACGGTTAACTCACATCTGATTCTTGATTAGGACTGCCCTGTCTTTATAGGAGCTGTGGTTCCCTCTGAGGGGGAAGTCTTGGTGCTGTGTGCAGCAGGGATGTAAGCTAAATACTGAAGTTAAAAGGAAAGTACATTTTGTTTTGCTTATTGGTAAGCGGCTTAGCTGCCCAATATTATAGGTAGGAATACTAAGGGCCCTATCACCTGCTATGAGCTAAAACACCATGACTAAAGAAAACATTTAGCGCTAGTCGCTGAAACTTAGCGCCTGACAACCTACTAACAGATCACTTTGTCCATGGGAGTCTATGTACAAGGTAGTTTAGCTCACGCTAGTGAAACACTAAGACCCGGGCTGAGACCTAGAGCTAATGCGGTTGTGTACAGGATAGAACCGTGTATAAGTTTGAACACATCCAGCAAATAGCCCTCACATCCCTGCATTATTAAAATCCTCCAAGGTGGCCCGTGGCCGTATCGTACATGTTTCAATGCATACATATATTAAGGCTAGTGGGCATTGCGTGATAAATGCCACCCAACCACATATAGAATCATTACACTGCATTTAATAGATCGAAAAGGAAGGCCAGGTGAGTGACAATTTCCTTGCTGCAGCATATAAATAATACATGTTTCGGGGCGATACGTATCCATGTGTCCCTTTAAACATGGTCCAAATTGCCACCCTAACAATCATCCACTTATATACTATGAATAACCCCAGCATAAAATGCTTAAAATTAGCCAATATATTAGAATTAGGATATACGGTATGTCAATAAAGGAAACATTTATAATATAGCCTACTGCAACAGCAACAACATTGCTGACCAGATCCATGACTATGGTGTATGGGGCCAAGCGAACACCTGTGCTGCATTCCTTTCAATTGCTTGTTAATTTTCGGACAAGGACCTGTTTTTTGTATTTTTTTTTGGAGTTCGCACCAGATTGAGCAGTAAGTAAAATTTTGCGATAAGCGTTGCTCCAGAAATTAGTGCAGGCACTAGAGATCTATAGCGCTCCCCATGTTAAATATAGTACGCAGAAAGTACAGTAAGCTTGCGCTACCAATCATTATTTGCGACGCGCTAAGTGATATTTCAAGTTTTTAGCAAAAAGCAAACGATCTGCTGGTCAGACGCTAGACTCAATTAGCCTGGCGCTAACGCAAAAACATGCTGACATTTAGGTTTGCTCACACCAGGTGATAGTGGCCTAAATGTTTAGTTGGGCTCTGCTTAAGGAGTAGGCGTTTAATTTGCATTTTGTTTTATTTTCCTGTTTATTGTGCAGCCGTGGTACACCATAAAGTCAAACGTGAAGCACTGATCCCTGTGTCCAGTGCCTATATCACAGTTGCTTTCACCATTCTATGTGTCGGGGGTTCGGTGAAGATTGCCACTTTAGGCAAACAACACTGGTATAATGGTCAATGGAGAATTCCACTGGTGACTTCTTAACGGAAGACTAACAGTGGTTCCATTGTTCAGAGGTTGTTCAGCACTGCTTTCTATTGTTTTCAGGCACGTCCCCGTCATTGTTGTATTATACTTCTTTGGGTAACTGAAGCTCACAGTAGTTGCAACAATGCTTGATTTTTACTAATATTTTCAACTAAGCTGTCAGTGTCACGGTTCCCGGATCCCACCACGCAGTCCTTAAAGCCCAACACTCCACAGAGCCCAAAAGCTACCAATAGGGTAGCCGTAGAAGAATCCCTAACTGTCTGGTCCTTAGAATTGGCCAGGTATACTAGCTAGACAGAAAGGGTTAATCAAAGTCAATGTCGTAATACAAAACCAGGTCAGCAACACGGGGGTAGTCAGACGAGCCAGAATCAGGAATACAGAGTATAGAATAGTCAAAGGAATAGCCGGGTCAATATCAGTGCAGGAGCGTAGTACAAGAAAATGGTCTAGGGCAACGGAAGGCAGAATAGTCAGAAAACAAGCAGAGGTCAATAACAGGTTAAATCACGAGAGAATTCAGGTACAAGGAGCTCAGGTATGGATAATCACGATCTGGCACTGCTTAGAAGGAACTGTTGGTTTTTAAAAGACCTTCACCAGACCGCGCCCCCCTCTCAAGCCGCACCTCATGCAGCCACCTCCCTGCCTGTTTCAATTTAAACCGGGCGTTGGTGAGCGAGCAGCATCAGACATGCTGCCGTCAAGCACACCGGAAAGACTGGAAGCCCCCAACGTTACAGTCAGCAGCCTCTGTCCAATTATTTAAGGCCAATAAAAAGGACACTCAACTTTTAGTAGCTTGTTGCTTTAGGCTTATACCTGGCTCACAGTATAGGATTTCCAAGTATGCTGGTCTAGAGACATATAGGACCCTATTCCAACCGCGTCATTAACATATCAATTCATCAACATAGTGGTATGAGCTGCTATTTTAGCAGCTCCTTCCTGTATGTTCATCCTATACCTTGTTACTTTGTGTAGGAACAAACTATGCAATATTCTTGTCTCAAGACAGTATTCAAAAATGAATACTTGCAGAAAGATCCTGGTGTTAAAGGGCCACTACCACCAAAAAGTGAAATGTCCTTATTGTGTTTGTTTTAGGTTGCTGATATCTTACATGTGCTTTATTTTTCTTTTTATGTTTAGTTATGAAAATATTTTACTCTATATGTGTCACTGGGTGCATCTATTGTGTGATCTTATGTGTTGTAAACTGCTCCCCTCCCGTATCTTGCCATCACTTGCTCCTCACTGTGTGGCATTGGCCATAGAATGGAGTGAATTGGTCAGTCACCGACTCACATTGTATTGTGTGGGATGTATACAAAGGACATCACCAGTGGTTGTTTAGAAGCCTTAAAAGCTCCCCGTCTTATCTCATTCAGCTGTCACCTCTTATCTCAGTTATCCTTGATCACAATAGCCTTCTCTAAACATTCACTCCTCCGCTCCACTTACTGTTAAATACTGTATAAGCTAAAAGACAGAGGTTAAGTAAAACGTTTGCACAGATTTTGGTAAATGTTGCATGATAGGAAAAGTCCATTAAATGGAAACAGGAGATACAAAATAAATATTTTTTTTCCTTTTTACATGCAACCACGTCAAACAAAGAAAAAAGCGGCAGCTTGTGTTTTATAAGGTGTTTTTTTTGTAATGCAGAAGTAATCTAGTTACAGCGTCTGTTAGTGGTAGTGCCCCTTTAACGATTTAGCCTTTGCAAAATCACTGAACATAACCACACTAAAAAAATCTGTTACACACCTCTGTTCTGATGGTGCAGATTGAATCGAACCTTGCAGCCACCTCAGGCTGTGTGCATTTGAACACTAGGAATAGCTAGTCCCCGCTGTCCATCCCCAGCCCTCCCACAGCCCAGCTTTGGCCGGTGGCAGACCAGCACACTAGGTACTGATGTGCCTAACGGCATCCGTCGCAACATTGTGACGCTGCAACTTGGCCGGTCACACGCTTGAGCGTGCGCACGAAATGCGCGCGCAACAAGCGTCCACCTACAAAGCCTCGTTAAAATGCTAGACGCTTGTTGATGGGGCTGCAAAGCGTGATCCTCCATAGGAAGATCGAGCTTTGCAACGCTGAGCGTACTGCCTGACTGCACTGACTGCAATCAGTGAGGTGGCCAGACAGGCGTCCATTGGAAGGAACGTCCATTCTCACAGACGTTCCTTCCCCTCTCCAGTGACGCTCGTCTGACCCCGGCCCTAGACAGGCTCACTCTTGTCTCTTTGGATTCCTGAAGCTAATGTCAGCAGCAGTGCGGGCTGGCATAGATTAGCGGTTCACTCGTGTTACTACTCAAGCCACTAATACAACTGCACAGATGTAATAGATCCTGTTAGGCTAATGTCAGACGAACGCAGTCTGAGCGCATTCTGTGTGCATGCATAACGGACGGACGGACGTACTGACGGAAGATACTGTAGACACCACACGGTCCATTTTTTTTAATGAATGTAGAAAATAAAGTGAAATATGGGAATCAAAATTAATTAAAAGACAGGTACAGTCAGCCAGACCAAAAAAACGTCTGAGCGTCAACGTGATGGATGATGCAAATGCGCTGCGTCTGATGTCGCATTATCATGCACACAGGCCGCTACGCGGACGCGGCATACTCTGGGTGTCCGTCGTAGCGCTTTTACGTCGGGGCCTAAATGGCGTCCGTTGCCATCTGCGTGGTGCGTGCGCACTTCGTGTGCTGGTCTCTATTGATCACTGCTACGACGGACGTTTAACTGTGCGGCAACACGGACGTGATGACTGTGTTCGTCTGACATTAGCCTAAGAGGTAGCCACTAGGCTTATCTGCTCATTCTGATGTTTAGCTTTAGGGGCTCCCATTTATGAGAAGATCAGAATCGAGGCCCTAGTTGCCAGAGTCAAAGCAACATTGAATATTTATGAGGGCAACTAAAAGGCTTCTTTTCTGGAGGCTCTCAAAGTCAGCCGACCTATACATCTCCAAATCTAGTTTAGCCAGTGTTTCTCACGCTGGAAGGTATCTGCACTAAGAAAAATTATGAATACTTTGTTCAGCATAGAGATATACATATTTTCACAGATATTTACAAACTGGAAGTACTCACTTTTTGCCTTTTGTGTAGGATTTCTCAATATCCAGGATGCTAAACAACGCTCAATATATCTATTTGTGTTGAGCTAATGTGATCAATGAGCTCTTGCTATGGTTGTCTGCATACTGTCTTGACCTACAGATACATACATGAAGGATGCTGTTTTCTCTAATCCTGCACCAGCTGTTTTAGTCATTAGAACAATACATTTTGTAAGTATTTGGGCAGGTGCTGGGAGTTTCAGGTAGCGTCTTTGCATGCTGATGGACAAAATAGTTTACAATGGTCAAATGTACTCAATGTTTTTCAGCCCAAAAGAATCATACATACCTGAAGAACATATGTCATCTAACCTTAAGACCTTAAGTCACTTTAACCTTTTTACTTACTCAGAAATAAATCCTGCCTCAGTTGTAAAAGAAACAGAATCTTGCAATGGATCAAGACTGGCAGACTTGAATTTTGTGTGTTTCTAGGTAAGTATGTTTTAAGATGTTTGAAGATAGGGTGATGTTACTTGTGTATTCTATCGTTCTAACGAACACACTGGTAGATTTTGAGATACAATGCAGTGATAAAATATCCGCTAAAAATAAGTTTAACAATATCATCAGTATTTATATTGTAGAAAATAACAAGGACACAAAAAGGGTTGTTGAATAAGCACCGAATTGCACCGAACGGTGAATTGCACCGTACGTTGCAATTTTGTGGCAGTTCGGCTATTCAGAAAGCTGTTAATTCCCCAAATATTGGCGAGTCGCCAGCGTAATACAGAGCAGTTTGCTCCAGATCGCTGCAATTTGGCGACATTCGGCAGCAGTGAAATTGTCTCATAGAGAAGTAATGGTTAATCTTTTCAGAGAACACCAAACTGCACCGACATGTTGGGGAAATGCCAAGATTTTTGGTGCTTCAGTTCAACAGGTTTAACCACTTGGCTGCTATGGACGCGCTCAGCGCGTCCAGCCAAGTGGTTCTCCTGTGCTACGGACGCGCTGAGCGCGTCCGAGCACAGGAGGCAGCAATCCGCCGGATTTCGGCGGATTGCTGCGCCCCCCCGGTGCGGGCTGACATCGAAGATGTCAGCCCGTCAATCCGGGAGCCCGGCGGGGACATTAGGTGTCATCGCGGCGACGCGATGACACCTAATGCAGGCGCCCCCCCCCGCATGTGCGGAGGAGGCGCCTGAAAGGGAGGGGGGGGAGGTCCTTCGGACCTCTCTGCCTCCCGATCGGCGGCGTTGCGGGGGTTAACCCAGGCACCGATTGGAAGGGCACAGCCTGCCCTTCCAAATGGTATCTGGCATTAACCCCTGGGGAGCCGGATCACGAATCGGCGCTAAAAAGCGCCGGTTCGTGATCCTTTCCCGGAGCTGGCCGACATCTTGGATGTCAGCCAAGCCTCTGGGAACTCCCCCTGAGGACTGGCGTCATCGTGCATAGCACGATGACGCCAGTCCTGGAGTTAACCCCTAGCTGCCACCAACGGTGGAGATAGGGAGTTCCAATGAACTCCCTATCTCCCGATCCGTGACAGCTAGGGGTTAATGTTTGGTACTGTTGGATCGGCCAGAGCATGGCCGTTCCAACGATACCAAACACCACTGTGAAAAAAGTTTTTTAAAAAAAAATAAAAATTAAAAATAAAAATAAAAAAATATTAAAAAAAAATCTAAAAAAAAAACAAACAAGTTTTCTTTTTTTTTTTTGGTTTGTTAATGCAGCAATATTGTTCCCATTTCAATTATAATGTGAACAATGATGCTGCACTAACGATTTTTGTATGCGGTGCGTTTGTTAAAAATCGCGTAATTTTCCCCAAAAAAAAATGTAACGAGACCCCATCTCTAATTTTTTTAACAAGCGCACCCCATACAAAATATAACCGCAATTGCTCGCATGTTAAAATGTGAAAAAAAAACACTTTACACGTTGTAAATTATTGAAAATTCATATTTTATTGCATTTTTTGTTATAATATACAGACAGGTCATGACGTATACATATAATAATGACATATTATGAATCTGACGAGTCTGACGGAAAGAACGATATATAATATGTCTGGGTCATATATTAAAATAAGCCTTCAAAACACGTTTAAACATGATGAGCAAAACCGGTAAAAATGACCTCAACACAGAGGTGTGAAACGCCTCAGCAGCGAAAGGGTTAAACAGGCGAATCCCATAGGATTCACTGTAAAATAATATGTGCAGTTTTATACATTTTTTATTCAACTATTTATTCTCTTCATTAGCAGCAAAAAGCCTTTTTATTTATTTTTTTTGTATTTTTTGTGCAAAATTAATGCATTTTCATAATTTCTTATTTATTTCGGGAAAGTATTTTACAAGGAAGGATACATTGAGATTTCTCTCATTTTCAAGTATGTCCTGAGTGGCGAGAATGTACCGTTAGGTGTCTTGTCCAAGGACACTTATTGGAGAGGTACTCTTGCCAGGATCGAACCTGTTTCTCCACAGTTATAGAGCAGTGATGTTACCTCTACTCCACCCAGCCAGTACACTTTAAACACCTTTTTTAAATAGCTGAGTTCTGTTTTGGTTTTGTTTTACCCGTTTGGCTGTGTTCAGCGGCTGATCGGCTATTTTCAGCAGCGTTTGACAGTGTTCAGCAGTCAGTGCATTTGGCGCTTTGTACGCTGTTTTCAGCGGGCTGATCGTCAGTGTTCAGCACATCCTGTTCAGTGCATTTCAGGGAACCCTGCGGTGAATGCTGAATTCACCGCAGGGTCGCTGAACTGAAATCACCGAAGTGCACTGAAATTTCGGAGTTCTCTGAATAACCCCTAAAGTGTAGGTCTTCTGTTCTTAAAATGTAATACATTACATATTAGTAAAGGGGATTTTAGATTACACAATGTATTATTTGCTGTTTACCAAACCAAAACAATATTTATGGGGGCTACTCACGAAGTACCGGTCTGTGCCATAGTTGTAAATAACAGCAAAAATCACCGTTATTGCAACCATGACAAACTAAAACATTTAAATAAGAGAGAAATTCAGACGTGGCAGGAGAGGTTTCATCAATAAATCTTCTCCTGACACTGTGTGAACTTTTGTGAAATACTGACATTTGCTCTGGTTGCAACAACGGTGATTTTTTTGGCAAACACCGGCGCTTTGTTAATAACCCCCCTTTGTTTTTCTCAACCAAGAAACAGCACAAGGACAGAATATTGGTCATTAACAACTAATGTTTAAATATACTCTTTAACATTTTGTATTATTTTAATGGGATAGATTAAACATAATCTTTTATGATCTTATTCAGATTTTATTGTTAATGTCCCATAAACATTTACATGAAAAAGTCCAAATTCTGAAATAATTTGTATTCTTGCACAGTGTTACCGTATGAATTTCTTGTAAGAACATGTGTTTTTCCATCTATCCTTGTGTTTCTCCACATGATGTAAATTGGATAAGAAAATCAAGTATAATGTATCTGTTTGTATTAGCATTTATTCTGGCAGTCAGAATTATGGTGACCAAAAAGGGGGCAAGGAATACTTTGACCATTTGAACTTGAAACCCCCAGAGAGCTTTTTATTTTAATAAAACAGCAAAATATTGGTTATGTGACACCCCTACATCAAACTCTATCACATTAAGGAAACCTTAGAACTCGGGTCTGCAGTCTGGCTTGATACATTACAATTCATCTGGGATACTTAGAAGGAATAATTACATCCGTGTATTTATTCCACTGTCAGAATGTTGACACTAGTTTCATAGTGTCTGTGTCATCGAGAGTCCTAATTAAATAACATGTCAAATGTATTGATTATGTGTATAGGGATCTGTTGGATACATCTAGAAGGTCTTTTGTCTGGGTGATATTGCAAAGGTTTCAGATGAAAAGTTTGCCAAATGCATCAGCCCTGTGTATAGAAATTAGCTTTCTCATAGTAAAGGCCAGCCTCTTGATGCCTTGTCATTTTGACATTGAGTAGAACATCTTCATCTTGTTAGTCGGGAGCTATGAGGCGCCTTGTGAAAGACCTCAATTTTATTAAAGATCTAAATTGACATTAGGTTACAGAAGCTTTTGCAGCAGATTGTGATTGAAGTGAATTTTAAAATCCGCAAGACTTTCATTAGAATAAAACAAGCCGTGAGAGAAAAAGTGAAACATTTCTTCTATAAAAGACTATTTTAGTGTTCTTTTCTAGTTCTAAATCGCTTTTTGGTTTGGAATCCGATGTCTAGCATGTCTTGCGAGGCTTGGTTTGATTACCGAATCTTAACTGGAAAATGCCAGAGGAAATAATTTCGTTGGTTTTAGTCTATATTGCTTAAGTTGTTTAAAGCAATGTGATATATATATATATGTCAGATTTGTAATACATTTATTATGTGCTTTCAATTACTGAAACACCATAAAATGTTTTCTAAAAATGATCCTAATGTTTATTATAGCTGCAATATAGCTTTAGTATACTGACATGTCATATTATAATATATTAGTGTACATATTCTATGTATTGTGGTTTTGCATGAATACCTTTTGGTCCCATTTGATGTGTACGTGAAACACACTATCCCCTGTCTAATTGGTTTAATATAAATTTATTTACAAAGTATTTTACCATTGACATTTCTCTCGTTTTCAACTATGTCCTGGGTTCAAGAACATTGAAATAATGTAGATGCAGTACCAAAAATGTATATGTAGGAGCATCCTACGGTATTTGGCAGTTGCTTTATAGTGAAAACAGGGGCTCCTGGTTTATGATGTCATATGTTGTGATTGTGGACCACACCCAGGCAAACCTAGTGAGAAGGAAACCTGCAGAGAATCAAGTAATGGCTGAGTTGATAGCGATGAGTCAAAAACAAGCTAAAGGATTGTAGAGATATACAATAATCAGGACAGGAGCCAAGGTTGGGATTGCAGTCACAAACCAAAGCCAAATCTAGGGAGCATAGAAATCTGAAAAGTCACAATGAAAGACAAGGGTCAAAAACTGAGTAAATAGAGAAACGGTAATCAGGAATGCACTGAATGACAATAAGAGCAGGGAACAAATGAAGAAGAAGTACTTATATAGCTGGAAATTCCTTCCGGTTTGCTTGGACACGACGGGGTGGGACCTACAGGTCCTGCCCCTTGTAAAATTACAGAAAGTATGCAACACTGATACAGCACTGTCAGAATGGTATATTGGTGGGGATAATGTTCCATCAGGTAAATATAAAACAGGGGGAGCCTCGATCATTAGAGGTATGGGAGAGCAGATAGAGCAAAATTTACTTCTTTTATGGACCCTTGGAGAAGCACCTTAGGACATGACATATCTTAAGCAGCTTGTTTTATTTTGCACATCAAAAGGAACTCTGGAGTGTTTATATGTGCTCGCTCTCTCTAATATATATATATATATAATATATATATATATATATATATATATATATATATTCGATATAATCTTGAAAGCTTGTCTTTTAAATGTAATGTTAGACCAATAAAGTATCACTACGTACTGCTATACTCATATATATATATATATACAAATATATAAATTAATAAGTACACTAGTGAAATAATAAACAAATGATAGATGTCCTATAATGGGTACCAGGAGACCACCAGAAAAATGTGATTAGTGTAGTTATTCCTAAAGGTGTAAAGGTGAAAAGATTTGATGTTTTTCAGGGGTTAGAAATAGGGCATGCGTGTTCCAGATATGTTTTAAAAAGTGTAACTTATAATGATATTTGTTGCAAAGTATTATAATCCCTTACAGATTTTAGAGAGATGAGATGTATAATTGTTGGCTTGGTAATTGTTTATGGAAAAAAAAAAAAAAAAAAAAAACGTAATTTTGTTTCCCTGTGACTATATAGCCCTGATTTGAAGAGCCTGAGTAAGGCTAGGGTCAGACGAGCGTGATTTCTACGGACTGTACGTCCGTGCAGTACGGACATCGTCAGTACGGATGACGCAGTAGTGGTCACACAGTCCGTTTTTTCACTGAAGTTATTTTTGACGGATGTAGGAGGGAAAAATAAATTACAATGAAAAAACATTCTGTCCGTCAAAAATGCTGGACGTATAAATGCAGTCCGTCTGACCATGCTCCATCACTCACACACAAAGCTATGCAGATGTTGTGGACGTGGCGCACTCCGCACGTCCGTTCTAGCAGTATTACGTTCTTGCCTAACCTGCGTCCGTTTGCAGCGTCCGTCAGCCCCCGCACTTCTGTGCGGACGTACTTCGTGTGTGGGGCTCCATTTAACACAATTGTATGCTATCACGGACGTACTTTTGTGCGCCATCACGGACGTGAACACTACGCTCGTCTGACCCTAGCCTAAGGTGTTGTGTTTTTGTTCAACATAGTTTGATGGTATTTAAGAAGTCATCTGTTGGCTAGCAGCAGCGTAACATCATAATATCGTTAATTATATCAACATATAAATGTGATATCAAAATTTCGTAAACTACAGCAGAAGTTTGATTTGCTGATTTTCTTTTTTTTTCTGATTATTTTTGGATGTGCAGAGGAATAATGGCAATATATGTGGAACTGTCGAATGTTATCCTTTGTTACCTGTGGATTCAGTATGAGAACGAGATTACTCCTCTTATGCAATGAAGTGGATGGGACCTATTCCAGCCTAGCCATTAGCATTAAAGAGTGACCCATTAAGTAGAACGACCCCTCTCATTAACACTAACAGCTACTGTCTTAGTCATCATTAACCCATTCTATACTTGGCAGGTGAAGCATTAATGTGGTGGCAGGCAGAGAATAACCAGCCAAAGAATATCGATTGCAAGGTAAATTACAAACAACTAAAAATGAATTAAGCCAAATGAAATAAAACTCACCTGTCTTCCTGTGATGAAAAGGATGGTGTTCTACTACCACCTCTCACCACAAGCAGAAGAACACTGAGAACAAAAAGTTACCAGTGTCTTTCCACTGGCCTACAGGAACATGTACAAACAATCTTGCGCAGGGCTTACACAAGCCACCATGGAGTTCTGTGGACTCCTGGAGAGGATGCTACTGTCAGGCAAATATTACAAACCAAGCCACTAACATATCGGCTTGCTTGTAACACAGATGGTCATAGGGAGCTGCTGGTGGTTAACAGTGTGCGTTCCGTCATTTGCCACTTGCCAATGCGTATTGCCGGCTCAGGCAGAATAGAACCCAACATTTTTTAATTCTTGTAACCTTTACTCATACCTAGGGTGACCATATCCACCATATTTAAAGGGACACATAATTTATTCATGCCGTTGGGCAATGCATGAAGAATCCCTATGCTGCAGGTGACAAATCAAAGAGGATTCCCAGGTGACCTGCCTTGATTTCATTCCTCCAGCATATGAATAATACATGTTGCAGGGCAGCACTTTTCCCTGTGCTCCTCTCTACATCAAATAGCAATATGTGTCCCTTTAACCCCTTAAGGACCAAGGGTCTTTAAAGTCAATGCATTTAAGACGGAACAGTTCCATCATTGGTCCGTAAGTGGTTAAACATGGCCGATAGGGTCACCCTACTCATAGTGGACAGGGCTACTTTCAAAAGTGACTCTTTAAAACCTAGTATTTATAAAGGGGCAGTAATAGTATATTGAGTCAGGGATTTATGCACTAACCTAGGCATGTTGTTAGAATTCTTTAGTGTAAAAATTTTAAATTACATAAATAGCCATGTTATAACTCTTTCTATTCCCCACAATTCCCTTTTTTAGTGGCTAGCTTCCATAATGTAAATAATTCACTCGTGTATCACAGTACAGCTTTCAGCAAAGCATTGTGCAAATTTTCTATATCTAACATGGAATTCTGCTGTGCCTTTAGGTATTGATTGTTCATTCGTACTTAGTCTATCACCTCAGCAAGGCCAGGTGTTCTCTCAACGACTTGGTAAATTTATCGATATCCAAATGAATTATATTTGTTTGTAAACAGAATCATTTACACATACTGTAATGAAATTGGTTTGTAGAAACAATTGTTTTGAATGTCCTTTTACCTAATTAATTCCCTCTTTCAAAATACTTTTATTCTGACATTTAAAGGAATTAGTATTTTATGGGAAATATATATATAATAAAGTAAATCGCAAAAGTGAAAAAATGACCTTCTCCTGGCCTCTGTTCTGTCCCACTGACTCTGTTGACTTTTTGCAAGTTCTATTTCCCTAAATACGTTTTTTGTATCTGGATGAATACAGGGGATGTTCTGAAACTGACAGGTCTGAAAAGAAATCAATAGCATATACGCCTAGATTATATCTTTCCTTCTTTCCTAGGGCAGTGACAGCACACATATCTAATCTGGATTTTTAGGGGGGGTAAATATGAAGGTGAATGAATGTTCTCCCTTTACAAACCTTCTGCTCTACTTAGCAAACTCATGTTCTACTAAGGTTCTTCTGTTCTGCATGATCCAATTAGCAGTCCTGCTCCATGTGCCTACAAGTATCAGCGATGCACAGTTTATAGGTATCAGCATGTTCTGGGAAACTGAAATGCTTCCTCAAGGCCAAATATGCTTATTGTAGATACCTGTTTGAACCAGCGACATTCTCAATGTCCATTCCCATTTATGGGTGTTATAGTTTTGTATTCTGTGTATGCATAACTTATTACTTGTTGTGCTGGTAAAAGGGAGCCAGTAAGGGAAACAAAATAGATGCATGCATGCAGCTCCATCCTCTCCTCAGAGGGAACAGAGGTAAGGGATTTTTTTGGGCTCTTTATCTCACTGTGTTAATGATTCAGCTTATGCAAAAAATCACTTAACACCAGGTTCTGGGAGTCAGTATTACTTTGAGACATACCAGCTCCAAAATAGATGATATTGGAATAACTTACTTTTCTCCAACAGGTGCAAATTAATGCCTCCCATGCAAAGTACGTGGGCCAATAATTTACAGCAGTTGTTCCCAACCACAGTCCTCAAGTACCCCCAACAGGCCAGGTTTTAAGGATTATTTTGGGGAAATGCAGACTGAATCCTGCAATCACTGAGCAGCTAATCATATCCCCTGGGATGTGCTTCAGATATCTGGAAAACCTGACCTGTTGGGGGTACTTGAGGACCAGGATTGGGAACCACTGATTTACAGTAATGTTCCGCAATGGCCAAGCCCCAAGCAAAGATGTTGGAATGCCAAATCCAGCCTTTAATTTCACTGCTGAAGATGTTATGCATATCTCCTCCAACCATTATTTAACAGATTGAAATAGAGCCCTACATGTTTCTATTTTTTGCTGTGTGTTCCCTGCTGAAAATGATTTTTTATATATTTCGCTCTTCTGATTCCTCCTCTCCTGGCCCTTATTAATTTGATGAAGTAAGATCCACCAACACCCTTCCCCTACACCTCTGGTATATCCAGCCATCTCTCGGTTCAATTTGTTTGCTGCTCCTGGTCTCCTAGGACATAGTCCCTCCTAAACATTCTCCTAAATGTTTTATGATGGCATATTTTGTCCTTTCTTCTGTTATTTGGTTAATCTTAATTCATCTTTTCATTTTAAGAAATTTAAAAGGTATGTTCTATAATGAGCTCTGCTTATAGATATTTCAGTGTCTCCTTCCTTTCTGAACAACTGTCAAGTCGACTTTATGACTTAAGAGTAGCAAAATTGAAGCACACAATTTTGCCACTTTGCTTCATCAAATTTATTTTTAAATATACAACAAATTGATTGTTGATTAACATCAATCACTTTCTTTAGAATGTTGGGATACCTAGGACTTTTGGAAGCCTAAAATAGAAATGTGAGGCCATGCTCCAGAAAACAAAACTTCAAATCTCTTAACATTTCCGTATGTGTCCACAGGCAAAGATCTCATTACCTCTTACTGGATTACCAGGGAACTCTCCTGGGTGCATTTAGCACCTGCAACATCCAGCGCTAATGACCACCCTTAGACACTGCAAGAGCATTATCTAGTCTTGGTGCACCTTGATTTCCGGGGGGGGGGGTTCGAGTTGGTGTCTCTGGCTCAGATGTGAAGGTAAGTACGGTGAGGACCCAATGGATAAGAAACTATAAGGTTTCCCCAGGTCAATGTGTTTGGAGAGGGTGCCCTAAAACGCTGCAGCCTTCCCTGTCAACTACTACGAGTTTCTTCTCCTTGAATGTTTCCTTGCAAATGGGTGAAAGCAAAGGATGTTCTGAAACTGACAGGGCTGAAAAAATCAATAACACATATGTCTAAATGATACCTTCTCTTCCAGATCAATTGTAATGTGAAAAGAATCAGATTGCTCAGTATTCAACATACAGGGCTGCAAGCTCTTAATGTATTGTAAAGAAGGTTGCAGATAGGAGACAAACACGCTTGCCTGCATCCCGTCATCCACTTTAATGCATTCTAGAAGAACAGTGTGTACAGTGAAAGTGCTTTGCTTTTGTAGCCGGACATGTGAATTATCTCTTCAGCTAAAAATGTGCTGTTTGTTTTATACGTCTTCCTAAATGGGGCAAGAAGACTTTGCCTCTTAGTCACGGTATGTCTTAGTATTAAAATCTAAAGTAACAGACTTCATTCTAATGAGCTTTGTAAATCTGACCTAAAAAGTGTCGGCCGAAGTCTTTGAAATGAGTTTCCTTCAAGTTACCCTGAGCTGATTGTGTGTTTCAGGCGAGGTTAAATGGGTTAAGATTCTTAGCTGTGCTAAAGCCATAGGAGTGATTCATTATTAATCTTTTTCACCCCCTAAGACATCATCTTCAGATCAAGACGGATTTAAGGCATAAGATAACATACTCAGCAATGGGACACAGCTTCTGAAAGGACAAATGGTGACAGCAGAAACAAAGTACACATTGCTCATAAAAACGAGAATCTTTGCAGTGGCCCCATATAAATGTGGATATTAATAGTAATAAGGATAATATGTGGCTTTACCCATGAGCGTGCAGTTGGTTTTGTTCCATGAATAAGCCTTCTGCATTAAAATTCAACTCCTTATGTCGTATAAAGTGACTAGTGATTCTTTTTTATAGTTTTATTGTAGCATAAATATATATTTTCTCTATGTAAAAGCATTTTGTAGCTCTTTACAATTACATATACTAAATTGGTAATAAAATGTCTGCATATTTATTTATTTATAAAGTATTTTACTAGGAAGGATACATTGAGATTTCTCTTTTTCAAGTATGTCTTGGGCTTATTACAAGTTTCTAGTGCGTTCGTGTTTTTTCATTGTGTATCGCAGTATAGATTGTGTTGGTTTACTTAGGTGTATAGGTGTAAAGCAAAAATAGCGTGGAATTATCAGAAGGCTATTTTGGTATGTTGAACATTGTTCTAAAATACTTAGAATTGTCACTGCTACCAGTGATGCGCTGCTATTAGTTACATGATACGTTCAAGCATTTGATAAATGCCCTACGTAAGCTCAGCTAGTATCATGATAGACACGCTTGCTGCTCTGTTCAGTGTAAAAGCAAGAGGATAGCATTTATAGGAGACTTGGGTGATGGCAACTTTGCTTATCATAGCAAGAAGGAAAAGACGAGAGATAGTCTTGACAATTTGATGTAAAAAAAAATTTTAAGTCTAATTTTAGAGGGTTGGAGGTATCTTCACTAGAGGTCCACAGAGTCTTCACACTCTATCACTGCAACCTTAACCTGACCTCTCCGATGAAGGAGTCCTTTTTCTTCTCATTCATATCTGTGCATTGTCTTCAGTGAGATTTTCTAGATGTTCTTATACAGAATAAATAGGGGAAAAAATACTTTCAGAGCCGTGTCTTATGGTATGACTTGTGATATCTTCAACTGTGCCCATTGTACTACATCCTCATCATAGTATACAATATAACAAAATGAAATACATGTTTATCTTTGCAGACATCAGGACCTTATTGTCTCCGGGCCTTCCTTTTTTTACAGTTCTTGCTAAAACATGTGAAAAGTGCAAATTCAGTCCCATCACATGATATTACACCCCGTGAATAACTGGCGTTTGACTTTGCTCTGGGACTGGAGACGACTCATAAAAAACTGACTCCGAATCAAAAGTGGACTCTTTTATATTTCTTTTTTTACATAATCAGATTTTATTAGGAGGTCAAAAGTGTACTACGTACATCTTATAATGTCAATCGCAGCAGAACCTCAAGAAATTATATATGTAACATGTGATAATTGCAAATGGCATAGGATACACTCTTGGTGCCATTAGATGCAACCCAGTTATTCTATGCGATCAAGCAGGACATGAGTACATATAACTAAAAGGAACCCCTGTAGGAGGAATTAGCCTGTGGTAAACTTTGTAAATGTTGGGGGGAAAAAGAGAGAAAGCATATGGGTCAGAAAAGGTGGAAGGGAAGGAATGGCATGAGTGAGCGGATAAAGAGAGAAAATAAACAAGAGTAGTGGGAAAGAGAAAAAGAGAGGGTGAGGGAAAGTCAAGTCAAAGAGCTGTGAAGAAGACAAAAGAAAGAACTCTAAGAATATGTGGGGAGTAACATCATATCCGAGAAATGAGAGGGACATAGTAAAGAAAGTAAAGAGGCATCAAACCTTGGGTGACTAAGTCTCGATGTGAAATTGGAGTAGTCACACAGAACTAACCTCTGAGTCCTTATATGTCCAGTATTTGCTTTACTGTTTTTTTTTGAGAAAGGATTTTACCAGGAAGGATACATTGAGATTTCTCTCTTTTTTTAAGTATGTCCTGGGTGGCGAGTATGTACCGTTAAGTGTCTTGCCCACTTACTGGAGAGGTGCTCTTGCCAGGATCGAACCTTTGTCTCCACAGTCTCTCTTCACGGTTATAGAGCAGTGATGTTACTCCACCCAGCCGGTTCTTTACTGTTGCCATGATATATATGCAGTATTCAAATGAATAAAAATTATTTTGCTAATTTTTATTTAAGGAACACTGAATAATTTACATTACATGCAAATGTAGGATATTAATTACAGGTTTACACTCTAAAGCATTGGTTCCCAACCCTGGTCCTCAAGTACCTCTAACAGGCCAGATTTTAAGGGATCACCTTGGGGAAATGCAGACTGAATCCTTAACACTGCGCAGCAAATCATTTCACCTGTGCTTCAGATATCTGGCAAACCTGGACTGTTAGGGGTATCTGAAGAGCAAGGGTTGAGAACCACTGCTCTCAACGCTCTCTTATCCCGCAGCTGAAAAAAAGATTGGTGCACCCAACAAATTAAGGTACATTTAACTTTCCTTTTTAAAGCCAAACACAGGAAAATGGATTGTTAATTCAAAACGACACAAACAGAAAAAAACAAGGGACCGTTGAGCTTTATGCTCAAACGTGGAGCAGTCACTATGGAAACAAGTGGAATGTCTCCACAAACTGCTCCACATTTAGAATGCTGCCGCAAAATTATTTTAATACATAACATTTCATTCAGAAAATTATGATTTCATTCAGAAAAAGGCAAATGTGAATTATTTAAAAATTGGGTAAATCAAATTAACGCTTGTGCCATGCAATAAAAGACAGTCATAAAAGAGGTACTGTATTTACAACCAGCCACTAAGCATAATATAGAACATAAACCATAGACGTAGTGTCCATTTTCTATGCTTTTTATTTATCTAAATCTGCAATGACATTAGAAATAATATGTGTGCACTCAAACATTCCAGAGTGTAGACCAAAAAAAATGTCACTCTATTAGATCAATTTAAACCTCTAGACATGATAATATGTATGAGTCTGGCAATCCAATATGACATATTTTGTCTAAAAACGTCTAATTGCAGGATGAAGAGGTCAGGTATGGGAACACTGAGTATACAGTGAGGGGAAAATAATTTGATCCCCTGCTGATTTTGCACGTTTGCTCTCTGACAAAGAAATGATCAGCCTATAATTTTAATGGTCGGTTTATTTTGACAGTGAGACAATAACAACAAAAACATCCAGAAAAACGCATTTCAAAAAAGTTATAAATTGATTTGCATTTTTATGAGTGAAATAAGTATTTGAACTCTTTGCAAAACATGACTTAGTGCTTGGTAGCAAAACCCTTGTTGGCAATCACAGAGGTCAGATGTTTCTTGTAGTTGGCCACCAGGTTTGTACACATCTCAGGAGGGGTTTTGTCCCACTCTTTGCAGATCCTCTCGAAGTCACTAAGGTTTTGAAGCTGACATTTGGCAACTCGAACCTTCAGCTCCCTCTGGCTATGCCACTCCAGGACCTTAATGTGCTTCTTCTTGAGCCACTCTTTTGTTGCCTTGGCCATGTGTTTTGGGTCATTGTCATTGTTCTGTCACTCACAAATTTCTAAGCATTTAGTTTATTAGAGTACTGTTTCTTTAATTGAGCGGCCATTACTGATGCCATGCAGTACAGTTACTTCCTGGTAGAGCCAGATTCAACCAGCATAGCTACCAGTGAGTCAAGCAGAAAGCAAGCTCCACAGTTCTGTTACTCAGGCCTTCTGCTTATAAGTCTGTAAGTAGAACCTTCATGTTTTTAGTTATGTATATATTTTTAGCAACTCAAAGCACTGTTAGATTAGTTTAGTAGTGTTTGATTGTCTTCACATTAAGTTAAACTTCTGTTAGCCAGTAATTTACATCTAGGTAGCATGCCTGTCACTTATTTGTGTAGATTTGCATTCCTAGACTAATATATTGCCATAATTCCGTATTTTCCACAGTTTTACAAAGTTTAAAGATCTGAAAAGTAAAGATACAAATAAAGTTCAGTAAAGACTTTTCTTCAATCCTGCTTCCAGATTTTTATTATGTTAGCTGTCTGCCAAGCTTTGTACCTCAGACACACTGCGAGGGCAGAACAGTAAAAAGACTTTATACACAGCAGACCTAATCAAAAGAAAAGTGGATTCTTTCTACACATCTATCTCTAACTTCCTCAAGCATCCTGCAAAGTAGTAATCTGTCTCACCATGCAGCACACAGAACAGCATGCTACTCCAGCCATTCCTCAGCTTTCAGATGCAGAGCAAAGCACACTCAGCACACCAAAGACCAGGTCACGGTGCACAAGCTCCACAGTCTCTAGTAAATCAGATCTGACATCAGCTAGTGCTAAAACTGCCAGGTCCAAACACACTAGTTCAAGACACTCAATCTGCTCCAACCTGTCGACGGCGAGTGCTGCTGCCATCAAGGCACGTGCAAAAGCAGAAAAAGCATATGCAATGGCTGCCTATGCAATACGCGAAGCTGAAATGATAAGAGAACAGGGCTACATAGAGGAAGAACAGCATAAGAATGAAGCTGAAACTACTAGAAGAAAAGCAGAGTTAAAAGCATCTCTACATATTCTTCAACACGAGAAAGCAGCTTCAGCAGCAGCAGCAGAAGCTGAAGTTCTCATGAAAGCAGTAGCAGAAGCTGAAGTTCTCATGAATGCGGCAGAAGAAGAGTATCAAGAAACATTCCCTGTCATAGAAGAACAGGTGACACCTCTCAGTGCAATTCATCGTACCAGGGAGTATGTTCAGTTACACACAACCGTGTACACCGATCAACAAACTGACAATGCATTAAAACTATCAAAAGCCCCTCTAGCAGACGGCTACCTAGAATCACCTAAAGTCTGCAAAGCCAAAACAGAGTTCCAACACGACAAGCCAAATGTTTACGAACCCAAAGACCAGTTAGCCAGCTCTTCCAGACATCAAATCAATAACGACACGATTCCTACCCAGGCACACACCAATGTGGGCTATAGGAGAGTTATTTACAATGAGGAAAACACACCATATAACCAGATCAAGCCTGACCTAACAACCCCACCGTCCTATCAGCCACAGCCAAGCCCGGGGTCTGTTCCCAGAGTACGTTCACCTGAGGCAGCTGGAATTTCAGATGTAACGAAGTACCTGATACGCCGTGAAATGGTGAGTTCCGGTCTCCTGAAGTTTGACGACCGTCCTGAAAATTATTGGGCCTGGAAGTCATCTTTCCTTAGCAGCACCCAAGACTTAAACATGACAGACAGAGAAAAACTAGATCTACTCTCTAAATGGCTCGGACCAGAATCTTCCGAACAAGCCAAAAGAATTAGGTCCGTACACGCTCACAACGCAACAACAGGACTCGCTATGGTGTGGCAGAGATTGGAGGAAGGTTATGGATCACCAGAAGTAATTGAAGATGCACTCCTGAAGAAAATTGAAAATTTCCCAAAAGTAACAAACAAAGACAATCAGAAGTTAAGAGAGCTTGGAGACATACTCCTGGAGATGGAATCAGCAAAAAATGGTGGACACCTACCAGGTCTCTCATATCTAGACACTGCACGTGGGGTCAACCCTATAATAGTGAAGCTTCCTTACAACTTGCAAGAAAGATGGGTTACAGCAGCGTCAAAATACAAAGAATGCTATCAAGTGGCATTTCCACCTTTCTCCTTCTTCACTAAGTTCATAACGAACCAAGCGAAAACCCGCAATGACCCAAGCTTTGCCTTTTTGAACCTGGGAAACCCAAACTATAGCAGAACAGAATCACTGCAGCCGAACAGGGAATCAAGGACAACAGTGTCTGTACGGAAGACAGAAGTACCACCTGAGTCTGAATACGTCAACAATAGAATCGCAGAAAAGAAAATTGAAGATCCAGACGATCAGTGTCCGATACACAACAAACCTCATCCTCTGAAAAAATGTCGCGGTTTCAGGATCAAGACAATCGAAGAACGTAAGTCCTATCTTAAAGACCATTACATCTGCTTCAGATGCTGTGCTTCAACTCAACATCTCGCAAAAGATTGTAGGACAGCAATACAATGCAGAGAATGCCACAGTGACAAGCATCTTTCTGCAATGCATCCAGGCCCAGCACCATGGGCAGAGGAGAACGTAACCACCCAAGAAGATCATGGTGGGGAGCAAAAAGAGGACGTAGCACCAGCAATAACGTCAACGTGTACAGAGATCTGCACAAAGACATTTAGTCCTAGATCATGCTCAAAGATATGTTTAGTAAAAGTATATCCTGAAGGTCACAGAGAGAAAACTGTGAGAATGTATGCAGTATTAGATGAGCAGAGCAACAGGTCTTTTGCCAGAACAGAGTTTTTCAACATCTTCAACGATAGTGGAAATCCGGTTTCATATACCTTGAAGACTTGCTCAGGTATTATAGAGACATCAGGGAGAAGAGCAACCAACTATATCATCGAGTCAATAGATGGAAAAACACAGTTGTCCCTCCCAACTCTCATAGAATGCGATACGATACCAGATGATAGATCAGAGATCCCCACGCCCGAAATTGCACGTCGACATCCTCATCTGAGACAAATAGCAGAAAAGATACCAATACTTGACCCAGACTCTGCAATCCTCCTCCTACTTGGAAGAGACATACTGAGAGTACACAAGGTTAGGGAACAGTACAATGGGCTACACAACGCACCATTTGCGCAACGTCTCGACCTTGGATGGGTTATCATTGGTGACGTGTGTCTGGACGGAGTTCACAAGCCAACAAAAGTGAATGTCTACAAAACGAACCTGTTGCAAAATGGACACACGTCATGTTTGAGCCCTTGTACAAACAACATGCAAATCAAAGAGAGACTAGTCCTCTCGAAGCAACACCAGAAGCATCAGGTCTACATGGCGACTACAGCTTCAACAGAAGATACAGATAGACTTACTTCGGAACCACCATTCACGCATGTTGGATTAGATGTCTTTGGTCCTTGGAACGTCTCCTTTCGTCGGACCAGAGGACACAGCACAGGGAGTAAGCGTTGGGCCGTTCTGTTTTCTTGTATGAGCACTAGAGCAGCACACATAGAAGTGATTGAGTCCTTGTCTACGTCAAGCTTCATCAATGCCCTGAGAAGATTTATTTCTATCCGAGGACCCGTAAAGCAACTTCGCTCTGACTGTGGTACGAACTTTGTAGGAGCTTGCAAGGAACTGAAGATTAACACGGAAGGCTCTGAGATGGATACTTACCTTCAAGAACAAGGATGTATTTGGACCTTTAATCCTCCGCATGCATCACATATGGGAGGAGCTTGGGAAAGGATGATCGGAGTCGCTTGTCGTATTCTAGATGCCTTGCTTCTAAAAGCTACCTCTACACGTCTTACACATGAAGTCCTGACCACACTCATGGCTGAAGTCATGGCCATCATGAACGCTCGACCTTTAGTTCCAGTATCCACAGATCCTGAAATGCCAGAAGTATTGACACCCGCGATGCTTCTGACTCTGAAAGTCAAAACAACAACGGCACCTCCTGGAGATTTTGAACTCAAAGATCTTCATACCAAGCAGTGGAAGCAAGTGCAGAGTCTTGCAGACACATTCTGGAGACGATGGAGACAGGAATATTTAGTGACGCTCCAGCCACGCAGGAAATGGCAAGCTGACAAGCCTAACTTACAAGTCGGAGACGTTGTCTTACTGAAAGACACTCAAGTTCATAGAAATGAATGGCCTGTTGGACTTATTATCAAAGTTGTACCTAGTGTTGACAACAAAGTTAGAAAGGTAGAAATTAAAGTCATGAAGGAAGGTACTCCAAAAGTTTATTTTAGGCCTGTTTCTGAAGTTGTCTTACTTCTCAAAAAGGATACATAGTTGCATAATGTTATTATCCAAAGTGGGGAGTGTTCTGTCACTCACAAATTTCTAAGCATTTAGTTTATTAGAGTACTGTTTCTTTAATTGAGCGGCCATTACTGATGCCATGCAGTACAGTTACTTCCTGGTAGAGCCAGATTCAACCAGCATAGCTACCAGTGAGTCAAGCAGAAAGCAAGCTCCACAGTTCTGTTACTCAGGCCTTCTGCTTATAAGTCTGTAAGTAGAACCTTCATGTTTTTAGTTATGTATATATTTTTAGCAACTCAAAGCACTGTTAGATTAGTTTAGTAGTGTTTGATTGTCTTCACATTAAGTTAAACTTCTGTTAGCCAGTAATTTACATCTAGGTAGCATGCCTGTCACTTATTTGTGTAGATTTGCATTCCTAGACTAATATATTGCCATAATTCCGTATTTTCCACAGTTTTACAAAGTTTAAAGATCTGAAAAGTAAAGATACAAATAAACTTCAGTAAAGACTTTTCTTCAATCCTGCTTCCAGATTTTTATTATGTTAGCTGTCTGCCAAGCTTTGTACCTCAGACACACTGCGAGGGCAGAACAGTCATGCTGAAATACCCATCCACGATTC
This sequence comes from Leptobrachium leishanense, assembly GCA_009667805.1. Lineage (NCBI taxonomy): Eukaryota > Metazoa > Chordata > Amphibia > Anura > Megophryidae > Leptobrachium > Leptobrachium leishanense. The sequence continues at coordinate 229,431,329 of CM019064.1, read as the reverse complement.
ATTTGCAATGCCCTGGCTGAGGGAAGGAGGTTCTCACCCAGGATTTGATGGTACATGGCCCCATCCATCATCCCTTTGATGCGGTGAAGTTGTCCTGGCCCCTTACTTAGCAACAAAACACCCCCAAAACATAATGTTTCCACTCCATGTTTGACGGAGGGGATGGTGTTCTTGGGGTCATAGGCAGCATTCCTCCTTCACCAAACTTGGCGGGTTGATACCAAAGAGCTCGATTTTGGTCTCATCTGACCACAAGACTTTCACCTAGTTCTCCTCTGAATCATTCAGATGTTCATTGGCAAACTTCAGACAGGCTTGTACATGTGCTTTCTTGAGCAGGGCGACCTTGCAGGCACTGCAGGATTTCAGTCCTTCACGGTGTATTGTGTTTCCAATGATGTCAAGACAGCCGGGACCATAGTCACCAAGATCCTCCCGTGTAGTTCAGGGCTGGTTCCTCACTGTTCTCATGATCATTGAAACTCCACGGCGTGGGATTTTGCATGGGGCCCCAGACCCATAGAGATTGACAGTTATTTGGGGTTTCTTCCATTTGCAAATAATCGCACCAACTGTTTAAACCTTCTCACCAAGCTGCTTGGTGATGGTCTTGTAGCCCATTCCATCCTTGTGTAGGACTACAATCTTGTCCCTGACATCCTTGGACAGTTCTTTGGTCTTGACCATGGTGGAGAGTTTGGAATCTGATTGCTGCTATGGACAGGTGCCTTTTATACAGGTAACAAGCTGAGATTAAGAGCACTCCCTTTAACCACTTGGCTGCTAAGGATGCGCTCAGCGCGTCCAGCCAAGAGGTTCTCCTGTGCTATGGACGCAGCGATCGGCCAGGATTCCCTGGCGGGGACAATAGACATCATTGCGCTACCTCAAAGACATCTATTACAGGCACCCCCCCCCCCGGGAGTGCGGGGAAGGTGCCTGAAGGGGAGGAGGGAACCTCTCTCCCTCCCCATCCGTGCGGGGCAGCCGAAAAAAGCAGGCACCATTTGGAAGGGCACAGCCTGCCCTTCCAAGCGGCAGCTGTCTTTAACCCCTAGGGGGCTGGATCGCGATTCGGCACCAACAGGCACCGTATCACGGTCCCCTCCCGGAGCTGGCCGACATCTTGGATGTGGGCCAAGCTTCCGGGATCTCCCCCTGACAACTGGCGTCATCATGCATAGTGATGATGTCAGTTTTGGAGTTAACCCCTAGCTGTCACCTATGGTGGAGATAGGGGGTTCATTGGAACCCTGATATCCTGACCCGTGGCAGCTAGGGGTTAATCTTTCCAATGATACCAAACAAGACCATGTAAAATGTAAAAGAATTTAAAAATTTTTTTTGTGTTTTATTAATGCAGCAATATTGTTCCAATTTCAATTATAATGTGAACAATGATGCTGCACAAACGATTTTTTCTATTGGGGGGGGGGTGTTTGGTAAAAATCACGTAATTTCCCCAAAATAATGTAACGAGTCCCCATCTCAAATTTTTTTAACAAGTGCAACCCATAGAAAATATAAATGCAAACGCTCGCTTGATAAAAAGAGGAAAAAAATACTTTACATGCTGTAAATTATTGAAAATTCAAATTTTATTGCATTTTTTGTTATAATATACAGACAGGACATGACATATACATATAAAAATTATATATTATAAATCTGCCGAGTCTCCCGGAAAGAACGATATATAATATGTCTGGGCCATATAATAAAACGTGGCTTCGAATTGCGTTTAAACATGATGAGCGAAACCGGTAAAAATGAGCTCAGCACAGAGGCGGGAAATTGCTCAGAAGCAAAAGGGTTAAGAGAGTGATCCTAATTCTCTGCTCATTTCCTGTAAAAAAGACACCTGGGAGCCAGAAATCTTGCATATTTTATAAGGGAATAGGAGGAATACTTATTTCACTCAATCAAATGTAAATCAATTTGTAACTTTTTTTGAAATGCGTTTTTCTTGTTCTTTCTCTCACTGTTAGACTAAACCTACCATTAAAATTATAGACTGATCATTTCTTTGTCAGTGGGCAAACGTACAAAATCAGCAGGGGATCAAATCATTTTTTCCCCTCCCTGCGCATCTGTTGTCCTTGCCTATTATATAGTAATGACGACCATACTTTTTTTTTAATGTTAACGTAAGGGAATTCTCAATGCCCATGTTTGTTCAAAATGTTATTCATCATATATTGGGCAGTGTTGGTCCCTCTTCCATAGTATTTAGAAAAATGTTATAGCATATATGTATTGGAATGTTCATAGTAATGGAGCAATAGGAGAATGTTTTAGCATTTAGAGTGGTTTAGTCCTCTGTTTTGTCTCCTGTTAATTGCATGTAATCTAACTGTTAATCTCTTTGAGGCATCTGCCTGGTTACCAATACTCTTAACTACTAATTTACATTGCAATTGGCACCGACCTCATATGACACATGTAAGACTCTTAGGCAGATAATCCTCTCCTCATCTTGAGAATTATGTCGCCATAGAGGGGTCAGTGGTGTGAGATGACACAGCTTGAGGTGCGAACTGCAGCAACAGCTAACACACTTTACCTAGCTGAGACCCGGAATCCCTTAACTGGCTGATCAGGGGTTTTAAATAGATAGAGTCCCTTCTGTTTGTATCCTAAGAAGGACTTCTTACTAGCTTGTCATGCCAGGGCCTTACAACGTGCCTTCTTCTTAACACTCTGTGTATCCACTTTTTGATAGATGTTGTGGAATTTGGGATAATATTGAATACTTTTTATTTCAACATATTATTTAAATTTTTAAAAATGTAGGATGTCTTTTTTTAGTTTCAGCAGAATGATGATATCACAATAGGACGTCCTGATGGCTCTACTTTAAATAACACTTATATATGCTAGTCTGAATCTGTCCTCAATCCCTATTAATCTTCTTTTGCTATAAGGTATACAGTAGGAATTCTGGGGTGAAGAAGCAGGGAGACAACACATTGTAATTGTGTACTTATTTCCCAGATTTCACCATGAACCAATGTTATCGGGCTTTATTTCTCAAACACACCTATAGCCTATATTCTCTAATGATATCTATGAATTAAGGAGCCACATCTGCCCTCTTTCTTTGCTTTCAAAATCACCACTATGCAGATGCCACCCAGATTTACCTATCAAGTCCCCAACCTCTCTCCGTCTGCCTTTCGAAGCTAAAGCAAAATGGCTTAACCCCTTAATGCCCCAACGAGTACTATTCTGGAACCGCAGGGTCATGCAAGAAGTGAATGTCACATGTAGGAAATGATTGAAGTCAGATGGCTTAACTCATCCCATTTTGAAAGCACACAAAGTCCTTTACATGTTCTTCACTTTATTGGGAAACTAATAGCAAATATAAAGAAAAAAATGGACAGGCGCCAAAAACTTGTACCGCCACCAACAAACCAATGCCAACCAGATTTTTTGTGGTTTCCCCCAAACCAATAAAAGCAATAAGACAATAGTACGTATCAGGTGGCGCGATGGTAGCCGCTGAATGGTAGGTGGTGGTTCCCTTAGTTCACATGGAGCATATGGAAAAGAGAAACAAAACAATATATAGTGCAGATGGTACTGACACAACGACCGAATACTGAGATGTGCTGTATTCACTCACAAATTGGAGAGCCCGAACACTGGCTCTAAGTGGGTCAAGGCCTTTGGGTGTCTTAACTTCTCCGTTCCTTAAGGTGACCCACACCTTATATTTTGTATTGATTGGAGTAAGCTCATGGAAGATGGACATGAAAAGACAGCAGAAAGGCTTCTTATGTGCAGATCTTTTAGAACCCAAATGATATAAGTAGAATATGGTTTTTCAACTCACATTTGTAGGAGCTATAGACCAAGCTCTTGGTGTGTACGCTTCAGGGTTTGTTTAAGGTAAAGCCCAAAAAACCTCTTGAAATCCAGAACACCAGGGGAAAATTGTTTTAAAATATTTAAAATAATTTATTAAAACATAAAATACTGGCTCAAACCAGAGGACCAGAACGCGTTTCGCCAGAAGTACTGGTCTGTAAACCAGCTGAAGAAGCCAGTACTTCTGGCGAAACGCGTTCTGGTCCTCTGGTTTGAGCCAGTATTTTATGTTTTAATAAATTATTTTAAATATTTTAAAACAATTTTCCCCTGGTGTTCTGGATTTCAAGAGTTTTTTTGGGCTTTACCTTAAACAAACCCTGAAGCGTACACACCAAGAGCTTGGTCTATAGCTCCTACAAATGTGAGTTGAAAAACCATATTCTACTTATATCATTTGGGTTCTAAAAGATCTGCACATAAGAAACCTTTCTGCTGTCTTTTCATGTCCATCTTCCATGAGCTTACTCCAATCAATACAAAATATAAGGTGTGGGTCACCTTAAGGAACGGAGAAGTTAAGACACCCAAAGGCCTTGACCCACTTAGAGCCAGTGTTCGGGCTCTCCAATTTGTGAGTGAATACAGCACATCTCAGTATTCGGTCGTTGTGTCAGTACCATCTGCACTATATATTGTTTTGTTTCTCTTTTCCATATGCTCCATGTGAACTAAGGGAACCACCACCTACCATTCAGCGGCTACCATCGCGCCACCTGATACGTACTATTGTCTAATAGCAAATATAAGCTGTCTTGTGGGAAGAGAGGGCGTCTCTTGGTATGCTTTGTTATGGGGAGAAGGTAAAAACAGGATGCAATTACCCAGTACAAAACAAGATCTTTACTCAACTTCATGGTAGACTGGGGGATTGGCAGCTTGCTGAGGCAGGAAATGAAACTGGACCAAACTATGTGAGTTACAGGGAGAGTGGACTAATCCTTTTTAAGTAAAAGGATAGGAAGAAAACAAATAAGGAATCTGGTTCCATGACACACATTATGCCATCCTCGCGGGAGGTGGACCTAAACGTCACATGGCGGCATAATATGCCCCGTGGCTTTCTGGCACTCCTATATCCCGTCTCACTTCTTTGCGGCTGGTCACCATCATTAGCTGCAGCAGGGCTGCCTGATCTCAGCCAGTATCCCTGCAACCAGTGACGGGGGTTGGCCCCTTGCGAAGAGAGGCGGGTGGTAGGAGAGCTAGAAAGCTGGGTGGCATGATATGCCGCACTGCAGCATTTAAGCCCATCTGCCTCCTGAGTGGTTAACACCAACTTTTGGTAGTATAAAGTATAGAAAGCATTATTGTACAGTAGACAGCCACAACAGCCAAGATGCAAGAGAGGATTCCAGCTCTTTTGGGATAATTATTCATGAGTGGGTTCGTTATACTTTTCAGCAATCTCGTTAATGTCTGCAGTTCAATTGGAGCAGGACTTTATATGTTCAAAGCACTAGAATTGTTAACAGCATGAGGGCAACACTAAACCTGTGCATACTACAATATTATTGATTTACAAATGCCTAAAAAAAGCATTTCATGAAGCAACACAGAACTTGAATTTGGAAGAACAAAAAGCAAAAGGGAAATTAATTTCTTTTGTTTTAACAGTTCCCTCTATCGTCTTTCCAAGTGTTAACCATCTTCTTCTTAAATCCAGGCTTCCAAAGCATCTTTCTTACAGTTCCAAACCAATCTCTTATTTAGCATATGTGGCTTGCACAGACTACAGTGGCAAGAAAAAGTATGTGAACCCTTTGGGATTACGTGGAGTTTTGCATGAATTGGTCATAAAATGTGCTCTGATCTTCATCTAAGTCACAACAATTTGAAAAACACAGTCTGCTTAAAATAATACAACACAAACATTATATGTTTTCATGTTTTTATTGAACAGAACATGTAAACATTCACAGTGCAGGGTGGAAAAAGTATGTGAACCTTTGGACTTATTAACTGGTTGACTCTCCTTTGGCAGCAATATCCTCAACCAAACATTTCCTGTAGTTGCAGATCAGACCTGCACAACTATCTGGAGTAATTTTGGACCACTCCTCTTCACAAAACTGTTTCAGTGTAGCAATATTCTTGGGATGTCGTGTGTGAATCGCTCTATTAAGGTCATGCCACATCATTTCAATCGGGTTGAGGTCAGGACTTTGACTGGGCCACTCCAGAAGGCGTATTTTGTTTTGTTGAAGCCATTCTTTTGTTGAATTACTTGTATGCTTTGGGTCATTGTCCTGTTGCATCACCCATCCTCTGCGGAGCTTCAGTTGGCTTATAGATGGTCTTACGTTTTCCTGCAAAATGTCTTGATAAACTCTGGAATTAATTTTTCCATCAATGACAACAATCCGTCCAGTTCCTGAGTCAGCAAAGCAGCCCCAAACCATGATGCTCCCTCCGCCATGTTTTACAGTGGGGATGAGGTTTTGATGTTGGTGTGCTGTGCCTTTTTTTCTCCACACATAGTGTTGTGTGTTTTTTCCAAACAACTCAATTTTGGTTTCATCTGTCCACAGAATATTTTGCCAGTAGTGCTGCGGAACATCCAGGTCCTCTTATGCAAACTTCAAACGTGCTGCAATATTCTTTATGGTCAGCAATGGCTTCCTCCCATGTACTCCATTCTTGTTTAATGTTTACCTTTTTGTAGATGTGTCAACAAAAATGTTAGCATGTGCCAGAGATTTCTGTAAGTCTTTAGTTTACACTCTAGGATTCTTCTTTACCTCATTAAGCATTCTGCGCTGTGCTCTTGCAGTCATCTTTACAGGACGACCACGCCCAGTGATGTATTTAGGTTTTGTGCTGCCCTAGACCTGACTAAACTCGTGCACCCCCTAACTTAAATTTGATGCACCCCTTCCTGTCAAGGGCACATCTGTTCCTGGTTAATCCCCACCCTTCCTCTTTAAGCTCCACCTTTTTCTCTTAGAGCTCCGCCTTTTCCTCTCTTTATATTAAAAGTGGATACCAAGTGCCTACTTGTATATTTTGTATACCATTTCAAATGTATCTATTGAGATAAATAAAATTATGAAATATTTAAATTCAAGCATTTTTACAAAGAACAGCCATGCATGTCAAGTATACTGGATCACAGCCGCTCTAATTGGTTGAACAATAAAATCCACAGAAACGTGCACTGTATATGAGCGTTTCACAGAGCTGCACAGCAATAAAACACACAGAAATGTGCACTGTGTATGAGCATATCAGAACTGCACAGCAATAAAACTCACAGTAATGTGCAGTGTGTATGAGCGTATCCCAGAGCTCCAGGGCAATAAAACTCACAGTACTATGCAGTGTGTATCACAGAATCCACAGCAATAAAACTCCCAGCAATGCAATGTGCAGTGTGTATGAGTGTATCAGAATCCACAGCAATAAAACTCCCAGCAATGCAATGTGCGGTGTGTATGAGTGCATCAGAATCCACTGCAATAAAACTCCCAGCAAAGCGAGTGAATATGAGCACACAGCATTTATTTATTCTATATTTACCGGCCTCCGTCCACGGTAGGGCTCTGTGCAGAGTCAGCATGGACTATGTACGGACTCAGCAGGAGGTCCCTCCAGGCCACGTTAGGATCGCGGCTGTGCCTGTGCGTGGAGCCATCTTGTCAGCACTGGGGTGCCACTGCCAGAGGGTGCACCGTGGCTTTGATTCCCTTCCCGGTGGGTGTTCTGTCCAGAATAGAGTGAGAGTCCATGTTAACGAAAGGGCGGGCAGCCGCGTGCGTGCGTGTCACGTGGTTCAGCCAATCAGGTGCTACTGAGACTCAGTACCACCTGACTGGCCGGACCGCATTACCTGCACGCACGCAGCCTCACCAGGAGCCAGGTAGCTCAATGACAAATTTCACTGCAGTGCTGGTTAAGAAAAGGTCCACTTTAAACAGCAGTAAGCAGACAGGGCTTCATATTCTGCTGATACCCCCCTTTACCTGCAATTTACTGTCATCTTCCCTCTCTCTGCACACAAATCACTTCCCCCTCCCCTCTCCTAGAGCTGCTGCGGGGCCGCTGGAGGAGCTATGGAGGGAGAAGAGGGGGATTTTTATTTTATTCGATTTTATTCCATATGCAAACGCCCTGCTCCGCTGCTCATTGTTTGAGAACACAGCTCAAAGCTGACACACAGTGACAGTGGCACCTCCTAGTACCCCCTAATGACACCCCAATAATCACTGGTACTTGGGGGGCCCGCCCCCGCCACTCCCCTAAGTACACCACTGCTCTCTGATATGCTCACACACAAATTTGGCGAACTGCCAGCAACTACAGTGCTGTTTGAAGGCAGTGCAAATCCCCATAGAGAAGTAATGGTTAATCTATTCAGAGAACACCAAGCAGCAGAGAAATGGCAGTGAAATGCCCTGATGTTCAGTGGTTTCAATCAGCAGGTTTATTCGGGCGAACCCCATAGGTTTCAATGTTAAAAATATTCCCGTTTTTATGCAATATCTAATAAACCATTTATTATTTTAATCTGCAGTAAAAAGTCTTTATTGATTTTTGTTTTAGTACCTTTTAGTAATTTTTCAGATTTTTTTGGGCAAAATTCCCCCCCCTTTTTTTTAATAGTAGTTTTTCTTTTTACTGTAACAGAACTTTTTATTATCAATCATAGGATCTTATATGTAAATTCCAGACATTTTCGTTCAGTAGTTCTTTTGAAAACAGCAGGCCACGGGTTTGCGGTGGCAGCATTCAGCGGCCGCCTCCATGCACTTTGGGGACCCTGCAGTGAATGGTGAATTCATTGCAGGGTGGGGAAATTTTATTCCCCGAAGTGCAGGGAACTACAGAACACAAAAATGTTGGCGTCATTTTGGTGCTCTGTGAGTAACCCATTTAGTGGTGAGGTTTTTTGCTGCCCCCTGGAAAGTGAAAGCCTAGGCCTTGCCTACCCAGGACATACTTGAAAATTAGTGAAATCTCAATGTATCCTTCCTGGTAAAATACTTTGCAAAAGTAAAAAAAAATCCTTTTTTTTTAGGGGTTGGGCCACCTGGTGCGGGCCGCCGCCCCCTGGAAAGTGCCGCCCTAGGCCTAGGCCTTGTCGGCCTAGGCCAAAATACACCACTGACCACGCCTAGGGAGAGTAGCAACAGTGCTGAACTTTCTCCATTTGTAGACAGTCTGTCTTACCGTGGACACATGAACATCAAGGCTTTTGGAGATACTTTTGTAACCCTTTCCAGCTTCATGCAAGTCAACAATTCTTGATCGTAGGTCTTCTGAGAGCTCTTTTCTGCGAGGCATGGTTCACATCAGGCTGTGCTTCTTGAAACCAGTAAACCCAAAACTGGTGTGTGTTTTTAAAGGGCAGGACAGCTTTCAGCAACACATCCAATAATATCACACTGATTGGACTCAAGGTTGGCTCACTCCTGGCTCCAATTAGCTCTTGGAGAAGTCATTAGGCTAGGGGTTCACATACTTTTTCCACCCTGCACTGTGAATGTTTACATGCTATGTTCAATAAAAACATGAAAACATATAATGTTTGTGTTGTATTATTTTAAGCAGACTGTGTTTTTCAAATTGTTGTGACTTCGGTGAAGATCAGAGCACATTTTATGACCAATTCATGCAAAACTCCACGTAATTCCAAAGGGTTCACATACTTTTTCTTGCCACGGTATGTAAAAGTGTATATCCAATCCAATATGGGCAGCCACATATACGCATCGAAGATGTGCTAATTCAGCAGTATATGTCTGTTTAAATATATCAGTTCAGTTTGGTAATTTTTAATTCTAAAAATAAGACCATGTGGTATGGAAATTTTAATAATCCCTTCCTGTAGGAAAAAAAATATCTTCTGCATTTCTGGGATTAATGGAAATGATATAGAATGACTATATTTACATATGTGCTTTATATTTAAACAATATTGAAGGTTTACTGTCCATGTAACTCATAATATTTATTTTATTTTATTTACTTTTGATCAGATAAGGGCCCTTTAAGTTACAGAAAATAGAATGATTCATTTCAAGAAGACTCACATAAAAAGAGCTTAAAAGTTCAACATGCCATGGGTAATGCAGGAAGACCATAACATACATCCTATAGGTACAGAAATCATAGTCAATTCAGCAGCAATCCAAATCAGAGTGTCAGATCTCCCATTATATTGGCTTCTGATTGGCACATCGGATCAAGGCTTTTGTTAATCTATAACATAAAAATAAATAGACAGTCCTCCTGGAACAATAAAATGCTACCAGTTACTGCCGACAATGTAGTTTATAATGATTGTTTGTTATCTACTAAGCGGTAAAAAATATATCGTACACAATTTAAATATAGGAATTTCTAAATGATGGTTTGGATAGATATTTAAAAACTTTGAAAAAAGGCTACAACCTTTCAGGGAAATAAATTCTTATTTAGTAGTAGTAGTATCCTTTATATGGCGCCTCAAAATCCGCATCACTTTACAAGATCAGTGTACAAGAAGTTGATACATTAGAATACCACACATGGATGATGACCTGATTCAAGCTGTCCCTGTTCGCAAAGGGAATTTACAATCTATGAGATGTGCAAGTATTTTGTGAGGTAGGCACATCCTTATCGTTAGCAGGGTTATTCAAAGAGATCCGAATTGTGGCCGAAAGGTAACCGAACAGTGAAATTCAGCGTACGGTTACCTTTCCTACCCATTCGGCTATTCAGAGAGCAGGCAGTTCGCCAAATCTTGGCGAATTGCCTGCACATACGGTGCCTGTTCGTTGCCTGTTCGAGGGCAGTGAATTCCCCATAGAGAAGCAATGCTTCGTCTATTCAGAAAACACAAAACAGCAGGGAAAAGTTGCCGAAATGCCCTGCTGTTCGGTGGTTTCATTCGACAGATTTATTCAGGCGAATCCCATAGGCTTCAATGTTAAAAATATTCCCGTTTTAATTCATTATCTAATAAACCGTTTATTATAATATTCTGCAGTAAAAAGACTCTTCATTTATATATTTTTTAGAATCTTTTAGGCATTTCTCTGGATTTTTTTGCTAAAAATTCTTTTTTTTTATCGTTTTTTCTTTTTTCTGTAACAGCCCTTTTTATTATCATTCATTGGATCTTATATGTAAATTTCAGACATTTTCGTTCTGTATTTTCTTTGCAAACAGCGTTTCACTTTTCAAACATTCAAGCGGACTGTTTTTTTTTTTCCACTCCATTCGTCTGCAGTGTCTGCTTTTTCCGGCGGCTGCTCTGCGCTCTGATCGGCTCCTGCTCGGGTTTCTTCGGCGTGTTCGGCGGGGTTAATCCAGATGTTTTTGCAGGTTTCGTTGTGCGTTCACCGGGTTTTGCGGTGAGTGTTCGTCGGGTTTGTGTCGGCTTTTCCCTGCACTACGACGGCCCTGTGGTGCTTGCTAAATGCACCGCAGGGTCGCCGAAATGGGATCGCCAAATCGCACCGAATTGAAGAGAACAAAAAGTCACAGAATGTGCGGTTACTTTTTGATTCTCTTTGAATAACCCTGTCGGTGTCTTGCCCAAGGACACTCGCTGGTGGCTTCTTCTGAATGGGATCAAGTTGGCTTTCATGATTGTAGAACAGTGACCTGGTGGTTAGGTTGAACCCGTTTCTCTTAAAGTCGAGACTTGCTTCTCCGCAGTTGTATTAGAGGGATGTGCTGAATGGTGATTTTGACTTGCTTCTCCACGGTCGAAAGGGTTGAGACATTATCACCTTTAGACTGTAAGCTCCTATGAGCAGGGCCCTCTACGCCTCTTGTTTCCATCATATGTCTGTTTATATGTATCTCGTTCCCTATGGTTATTTTAAAGCGCTGCGGAAACTGTTGGCGCTATGTAAATGATGACAATAACAATAATAATCACTGGACTCCACAACTGATATTGTGTGGTTGGCAAGTATGTACCGTTAGGTGTCTTGCCCATGGACACTTATGTAAATAATAATTTTACTAAGTTATTGAATTTCCTTTCCCCCTTCCTCTCTCTTTTGTCTATTCTTTCTTTCCTTTCTACAGTTGTAATGTTTCATACATTAATAATGTGGTAAAAGTTGAATTTCTGCACAGGTTTGCATTTGTTCATAAATGATAATCATTGGAAGTTAAGGTTTTGTACCGAGACTATAATAAAGTGTGTGTCTGAGTCGCCTTTTGTACCTAGTCAGACCACCTTTCTATTAAAAGAAATGTTTATCTTGTGGCGACTCATATGATATCTTTAAATATTGCATGACTATTGCTTTGACCTGAAAAACTTTCCATCCTGTTAATACTTGACCTGTATTGTATGGTGAACAAAAGGCAAATGAAAGGCCAAGGGAATATTTGGACCCGGGGAGTGCTTGTAAAAATATTGAACAAACAGATCAAATCCTTCAGCTCAGACATAATGTAAAGAATGTGTTATATGGCATTATTCAACTACACCTTTATGCTAGAGCTAGTCGGGGAATAATTGTGGCCATATAGCTTTGCAGAAACAATGTTGGCTTTTGCATTTGAAAGCAATTGATGTCAGTCAAAATCCTGATCTCTTTACACATTGCGTTAATTTACAGGTGTAAACCTGAAGTGTTTTCACAGACACATAGAACTGAATAAACTTGGGCTTTTACATATTTAACTAAGGCCTCTTAAAATAGCACAGCAGAGAAGTAAGTGGCTTTAAATCCTTTATTTACGTGTCAATTGACTGGCATGTGATGCTGTTTGCCGAAGGGTGAAGTTTATAGGTAATGTGATCAGTATTTAAAGTATTCAGAATTTTGAACTAAATGGAGCTAGTCAATTAAATAGTTTTCGTAAATAACTGATAATTACTGTTGAAGAAGAAGAATACACAACTATCATAAAATGTTAAAATACTATATACATTGTTAACGTGTTCACTGCAAACATAATTCTGTTCATCATCTTTTATTATTTATTGTATTTTGCATAACTATAAGCTTGTACTATAGCTATAGTATCAAAAACCGACATCACCTAAAAGCTTACCGTCATGATTTGACCAATTGCAGCTGGAGAATTTGTCTCAGCCCCTATCATACAGCCCAAATTTGAGGATAACAGGTGGTAATGAGTACACTTTTAAAGGACTAATTTGGGGTTAAGACAGGAGGGAATAAACATTAACCCCTCCCGGCCCCCTCTATACACACACACACTTGTTTTAACCTTTTAATTTGTTTTAAACTCGTCTCCTTTCCTCTCTCTATGCTAGGTCGAATGTGTTATGCTGCCGGCTTCCTGTAAACAGCAGTCATGTGACTGCAAGTGCATTGAGAGCCATTGGCAGCAGCTGAGTCCCAAAAACAGTTCCATTTATACTGAGTGGACTCAGTCCTGGAGTGTTCCTTTAACATCATATTTTCATATATCTATGACTCGACTTTAGTATACTCCTCAGGAGAACTGTGCATTATTAATTATAATATATGATTTTCTTTACAAATATATCATTAGAAGTCCAAATTTATTATATTACACAATGTCTTGTTACTCATTCCTATTATTTGCACAGATATACTTCTAGTTAAAACAGTGGCGACCTAAGGAACAAAGCGCCCTGGTGCAAGATTTTTTTTGGGGCCAAAGCGTGAATTTTTGCACCAAGTGTTAAATCAACGCTGGAATTACAATCCTCGTGCGTTTTTTCATTCGTCGAGCAATAACACGTGTAACCGGACACGCACAAATGCTCACGCAGTACCATTGCGCGCAGAAATCAGTGTGCAGACTGTTTTTTCCACGCGATTCAGCCAATCAGAATTAAGAACCACAATTCTCTCACATTAAGAAGTCGCACCTGTCAAAGTCAATCAGAGCATATTTGCTGCAGCAATAATAAATGCACACACAACTTCTCCATTTTATTGGTTTGGTATGAGTAGAATGTGTAACTATCCTTGAAGTATGATCAGCAGTGCAGTGCATTGCAGGAAGCAGCAGACTTGTCAGGAGGGAAGAGAGATTCGGCAGGCATCTGTCTGTACCAGGTGATTGCATCCCTTTTTTACCACCCCCTCCCATACCAGAGCACATCAGGGAAACTCTCTCTATACACGTCCCCCATAACAGAGCATACCAGAGAAGCCCTCTCTATCCACGTCCCCCCCATACCACGGTACACCTGGAAGGAGATGATTTAAGCTATCTGACTTCAATCATATCCTGCATGTGACATTCACTTCTCACAATTGACCCTGGGGTTCCAGAATAACTCCGATAAACCTGACATTACCCAGCAGCTTTGGGTAAAGGCCAAAATGAAATTAAACATCAGGGTTTACCTGGGTAAACCATGATCTACCCAAATGCAGCTGGGTAATGTGTTTTTTAAGAGTTTAAAGTAGCTTACAGTTCACCCAAAACCTAGGATTACCCATATCCACGACCAACCTTAACCCTTTTAATCACATATACTCAAGGTATATGATTGGTTAGTCCACTAATTACTCAGGTAAAGGCTGTACATGTATTTTCTGCATCTTTCCCCAGCGCTTTTGGGACATACAGGCTATAGCTAGCTTTACTCTATTTTGGACTGTACCTGTAACTAAATATATATATATATATATACAGTGGCAAGAAAAAGTATGTGAACCCTTTGGGATTACTTGGAGTCTGCTTAAAAAAATACAACACAAACATTATACACAAACATTCACAGTGCAGGGTGGAAAAAGTATGTGAACCTTTGGACTTAATAACTGGTTGACCCTCCTTTGGCAGCAATAACCTCAACCAAACATTTCCTGTAGTTGCAGATCAGACCTGCACAACGATCTGGAATAATTTTGGACCACTCCTCTTCACAAAACTGTTTCAGTGTAGCAATATTCTTGGGATGTCTGGTGTGAATCGCTCTCTTAATGTCATGCCACAGCATTTCAATCGGGTTGAGGTCAGGACTCTGACTGGGCCACTCCAGAAGGCCACTCCACTCCAGTATTTTGTTTTGTTTTGAAGCCATTCTTTTGTTGAATTACTTGAATGCTTTGGGTAATTGTCCTGTTGCATCACCCATCCTCTGCGGAGCTTCAGTTGGCAGACAGATGGTCTTACGTTTTCCTGCAAAATGTCTTGCTAAACTCTGGAATTAATTTTTCCATCAATGACCACAATCCGTCCAGGCCCTGAGGCAGCAAAGCAGCCCCAAACCATGATGCTCCCTCCGCCATGTTTTACAGTGGGGATGAGGTTTTGATGTTGGTGTGCTGTGCCTTTTTTCTCCACACCTAGTGTTGTGTGTTTTTCCAAACAACTCAATTTTGGTTTCATCTGTCCACAGAATATTTTGCCAGTAGTGCTGTGGAACATGCAGGTGCTCCTTTGCAAACTTCAAACGTGCTGCAATATTCTTTTTGGACAGCAATGGCTTCCTCCGTGGTGTCCTCCCATGTACTCCATTCTTGTTTAATGTTTTCCTTATTGTAGATGTGTCAACAAAAATGTTAGCATGTGCCAGAGATTTCTGTAAGTCTTCAGCTGACACTCTAGGATTCTTCTTTACCTCATTAAGCATTCTGCTCTGTGCTCTTGCAGTCATCTTTACAGGACGACCATGCCTAGGGAGAGTAGCAACAGTGTTGAACTTTCTCCATTTGTAGACCGTCTGTCTTACCGTGGACACATGAACATCAAGGCTTTTGGAGATACTTTTGTAACCCTTTCCAGCTTCATGCAAGTCAACAATTCTTGATCGTAGGTCTTCTGAGAGCTCTTTTCTGCGAGGCATGGTTCACATCAGGCAGTGCTCTTGGAGAAGTCATTAGGCTAGGGGTTCACATACTTTTTCCACCCTGCACTGTGAATGTTTACATGTTCTGTTCAATAAAAACATGAAAACATATAATGTTTGTGTTGTATTATTTTAAGCAGACTGTGTTTTTCAAATTGTTGTGACTTAGATGAAGATCAGAGCACATTTTATGACCAATTCATGCAAAACTCCACGTAATCCCAAAGGGTTCACATACTTTTTCTTGCCACTGTATATATATATATATATATGTATATATACCAGAATTCCTTGCTGCATATGGGGGATGTGGCACAGGAGCTCTGGGATGCAATTCATCGAATTGCTGTGATGTGCGGGTGGCTTCTGCAATAATAAACACTTATTATAGTGTGGAGGCTTTTTATCTCACTTTTTGTCCTCCACCACAACTCTTGTAGATATTTATATATACACAGGTGGTTGTTCACTAAATGCCATTGTTTAGCATTGTTGCAACCACAATAAACTTTGGCGGTCCACATAAGGAATATAAAGAAATGACAATGAAAATATTGCCTGCCATTGTTTGAAACACCCTATCTGGACAGCTGACGTTTATAATGGTTGTAACAACATTAATAATTCCCATATTCTTTATCTGTGCTGTAAAAGTAGGTTTAACCCATTAATTGCTGCATATTTAATGAAACAATTAATGAAGCAGAGATGGGGAACGTTGCAGAGTGATTGCAGGTTGCATTGATCACAGAGCGTACATTGCCCCTTTAATGAAATATTCCTTTATCAATTATGTTATTGTGAACCCTCTTAACATATGTAACATCCCTGTACTGTTTATTATGATGTGGACAGTGAAATAAAAGTTATTGGCAAGATATGCTTTAAATGTAGTGTGCAGCTCAAAATGCAGGCTTTCTGGCTTTGAAACCTAATGTGATAACATATAAAATGAAAAATAAAAATGCAAGGATCAAAGTACTGTATAATTTGGTGTAGAAAGCCGGGTTGTTGAAATCTGGAACGCATATGTGCACTCATTGGAATACTTGTTTTCTTAAAAGCAGAAGTTTACAACATGTTCACAGTTCTGACTCCAGCATTTTGTTCTGTGGTATGATACATGGGTCAGCTCGAACATACCAAAGCTTGTTCCCAACCGGTGAAAGCTGCAATTTCTCAACAGAAAGTGAGTGTCTTGGTATAATAAGGCTTTGTTTAAAATAAGTCAACCTGAATATTATTCAAATAACTGTGTCCTGTGAGTTATTGTCAGATCTTGTTCTGTTATGAGTATTAATGATACCTTTCAAAAAAAATGTATTCAACCTATAAAGGGACACTCTAGCCATAATAATGATAATATAATTTAAATGCTCATGGATGACTGAGTACCCCCCTCTCCTGACGGTTAGTGCCCCAGAGAACTGATTTAGCCCTCTGAGTGGGTGGGTTCTCCCTGCCTGTGAATCTGTTAATCATCTTTCCCTGGGACTTAGGTCAGGAATGTACAGTTAATACATTCATGACCAGCCAATGGTTCTCAATGCACTCACCCCCTTCCTACTTTGGCTTAACGGCTGCAGGATCCAGAGAAGAGCCTAGTGCTGGAATGAACATCAACAGGTCTATTCAGTAAAGGTGAAATTCAGGACAATTGGCAGGAGAAGAGAGCAATCTAGACCAAATAGCCGATTTGGAAAGGGAGATAAATGGGAGAATTTTTCTGGTTTGGCTATTTTGTCTAGATCGTTCTCTTCTCGTGCCAATTCTCCTGAGTTTCACCTTTAGTAAATAGACCTGTAAGTAAATGTCATTCAAGGTTTAAAATCAGAAGGACGGGGTTCAGATGGGATTACTGTAGTACAGTGGTTCCCACCCGCGGTCTTCAAGTACCCCTAACAGGCCAGGTTTTGCAGATATCTGAAGCACAGCACAGGTAATATGATTTGCTGCTCAGTGATTGCGGGATTCAGTCTGCATTTCCCCAAGGTGATCTGCAAAATCTGGCCTGTTCGGGGTACTTGAGGACCTCGGTTGGACTATAGAGTCATTGTAGTCTCCTTTACTATAACATGCACTTATAGGGAATGCATATTACAGAAACATTTCTGGTTAAGAATGAATGGTATAAATTTGAACAGGTTTCAACTGTGTTTGGGGCCTGAGGTCCAAAGAGCCTCGAAGATCAACTATTTTAAGACGATATATCAAGTTCAAACCACCAGGAATCAGATTCTGCATGGTAGTCTCTTCACTGCTAACTAGTTATTAATAGGTGCATTATTTTTAATCAACATGACAAGAAAATTGCGGAATATAGCTGATATTTTTCAGCCTTAAGGGATATGTTGCACATGGAGCAACGCTGCAGTCCCATTCATCAAATAGCATTAGGTTCTGCCTGATCGGAGATTTAATAGCACAGGAACATTAATTAATCAAACTCTGGTTGTGTCGTTGGTTAGAGTATCTAGCATTTTGCATCCCTTTAATGAAATGTTTCCAAATCTTAAACAATAAAGTACCCAATATGTTGAATCTCAAGTATGATTATATAAACAGGATTTTTACTTGCGCCAATTAGTTCCTGTACTTCTTTTACGTCTTACTATAAACAATGTTCTCGAACCCAGGACATACTTGAAAACGAGAGAAATCTCAATGTATCCTTCCTGGTAAAATCCTTTTATAAATAAAATAAATAAATAAAATAAATATTTTAGCTATATTTCTGGATAATGCTATGCTCCTATTAGGACGATTAGCAAAATCTGTTACTTAATATCTTTACGCTATTTAAGGCTGGGGTCAGACCAGCGCATTTTTAACGTGCGTTCTGGCGCACTTAATCACGGCCGCACTAGCAGCAAATGACGGGCAATGACAGCCAATATACGAAGTACGGTCGCACGAAAGTCCGGCCGCGCAACGCAAGTGGAAAATGAACGCATTTTTTTCGAGAACGCAGAACCGCTAGTACGGACGTACAGAGTGCGCTGCGCCCGCTAGCGGTGTGTGTGTGATTTGGAGACGTCAGACCCTGCTCATGTCCGGCCAACATAACGTCCAGACGCAAACGTTTCCTGGTTTGGATTCGTAAAACATCACGCATGAACATGCGCATCGTATGACCGTTTTCGCATATTCCGTGAAAAAATACATCAATGCGTTCGGACGCACTTTTTTACGTTCGCGTGTAAAAATGCTTTAGTTTGACCCTAGCCTTAAACATGACACATCACATTGTAGGCGTCCATCCTAAACTCCGTGTTCTGTTTTGTGCATCCTGTTTTATTGTAATTGTCTTTTTCTTTGCTTCCATTTTATGCTGTCAACATGTGTTCTTTTTTTTTTCTTCTAAAAGTCATGGAGACCCACACACAGCAGAGAAGCCCTCCTGGAATAAGTCCTTGCTAAACTCCCAACTGATAGGTTTGCAAAGCAAACTTCAGCCTTGTATTATTTACCTTGGCAAGTGCCCGGCCAGATTGATGATCTGTAAAGTGGATTTGTTATTTGGCTGTTTGCTTTGGCAGCTCTTTAAAGCAGTTAACTGATTACAGTCCCAGATGTCATTGCATACATTAGTGTTCAGTATTACTTTCCTTTAAAGTTATAATTTTGTCTACAAATAGTATTAAGCTCTTTGCACCTATCTGTCTTTAAGATTTTGATATTATATATCCTTTGGAAACTTAATGGCGTTTCTAAGCTATTTCCCTTGGTGGATGTTTCTACCAGGTTGAAAAACAGGAATTACCCCACACATCAAATCACTGTACAGTATTTTCCAATTACACATAAAGTTAAGTCGTTTTTGAATATGTTTTTGTTTATGGTGTACTATTAGGCCTGAGATGTGATTAGCATCCAGAAAAGTTTGGGTATAGAGTGACAGAGGAAAGTAGAAAGGAATTATTTTTTTGGCCTGCCCTTATGAGGGTAAGATGCCCTGATGTACTAATTGGAAGCTGTTATGTGTACTAGTTCTTGTGAGGGTTTTTCTTATAGAGCAATACATTTGGGGTTCCCTATAGTTGCGAAGGATGATCGAATGTCTTAGCAAACCATACTGCAAATCCTTGGATACCATGGATTCCTTTTCTGGGATATTGGTTTTGGACCAGAAAATTGCTCAGTTAATCTGGTGTCAGTCATTTGAGAAGCTGAGCAAAGCAGAGACATGACCTCAGCAGGAATTTCATTTGTCAAAGCAGTGTTATAGCCGTTGTAAGCATTCTCACATCAGTAGCCATATATTAAGTCGGGTGTTATGAGGTGTGGTCCACATATCTGCATAGCTGAGACTGATGGTCTAGTGGAAGCTGTGAGGACCGCTCTACTGGTACTTTTATGCCTATCCTCAACTTGTTTACTATGAACAGCATTTGCTATAGGACTAAAACCTTAATCCCTTTCTGACCGCTGATGTACATAGTACGTCCGATGGTGGAAATCCCCTTAACGACTGCGGACATATTATGTGCGTCACGGTCTCCTAACCTGCCTCCCTCCCTCTCTATACTCACCTCTCTGTCTGAGCTAACGCAGCAGGCTAGCAAGCTGGAAGTCTGCCCCGCCTTTTCAGGGGGCCCGGCAGGTGCGATGTTCGTCATCAACTTGCGTGATGATGTCATCACCAGTCGCCCCCCAGTGGCTGGAGTGAAAAAAGCAAAGAGGAGGGGGTGCTCTTTCGGAGCTCTTTCCCTCCCCAACAATTCCAGTTACAAAAAAAAGAAAAGTACCGCTGGAAAGGGAAGAGCCTCCCCTTTTTAGCGGTACCTGTCCTGAACCCCTCCATTTCAGGATCGCGTTTCGGCGGTAATCGGCACCGAATCGCGTCTCGAAACCGGAAGTGGCTGACATCTTCTTATTTCCTTTTTTAGGTTTTTATCTCCTGTTTCAGTTTTGTGGATTTTTCCCATGATGCAACAGTTACCAAAATCTGTGCAAATGTTTTACTTTACAGCTGCAGTATAGCTTCTACAGTATTTAACAGTCAATGATGTGGACTAGTGAATGTTTAAATAGGACTGTTGTATTGTGTGGTATAGGCTACCTGAGATAATAGAAGGTAGCCGATTGAGATAATTCAGGGAGCTTAAAAGTCTTCTAATCTTCCCCCTGGTGATGTCCTTTGAATACATTCCATACAATACAATGATGTGAGTTGCACAAGGAAACCCTAGGGCTCTATTCCCTGGTTGGTGTTAACTTAACCAGAGCTGTTGTAAACTTACCAGAGCCATTATAGTCTATGGAGTTGTTAAATTTACAACTGCTCTGATTAAGGTAACACCAACGGGCTCTATTCCATAGTTGGCGCTAATGTTAGTGCCTCAATATGTATGTGTTAGCTCCAGGATAAAAGTGTTTAACACATGACTTCAGACCCATAGAGCCCATTCTATGGCCACACAGTGAGGAGCATGCGAGGTAAAGATACTTTGGGGGCAGTTTACAACACAAAAGATCACAAAATGGATCCATCTGGTTTGGCTATTTTAACTTACAGGGTTATTCAGAGAGAGGTGAAAACCAGGAGAATGACGGGAGAAGCGAAAATTCTAGGTCAAGAAGCCAAACCAGAAAAAGTCTTCCACTTATCTCACTTTTCAAATTGGCTATCTGGTCTAGATTGTTCTCTTCTCCTGCCAGTTCTACTGATTTTCACCTTTCTCTGAATAACCCTGTTAGTATTTTCACTTTTGCTGCCAATTCTCCTGGGTTTCACCTTTAGTGAATAGACCTGATAGAGTAAAATATCTCGTTAACTAAACATACAAGAGAAAAACAGAGCACATGTAAGATATCCGTACCATAAAATAAACACATTAAGGACAATTCATTTTTGATGGTAGTGTTTCTTTAAAGCTTTATGCTACAAAAACTATAGTTTAATTCTTTTCAATGTGGTTTCCAATTTTCCAAAAGAAGGAGGACCTAAGTGATAACAAACGCATGACCAGACATGGGAAAAGCCAGAAGCCGATATTTAAAGTCACATGGCTTCTGAAGGTTGTAGCATGTGTCAGAACTAGTGTGTAGGATGACGTGGAGGCAAAAGGACGTTACCGATTCAACATGTGAGCCACATCGGAACGGTTTGGAAATTCACCAGAATGAGCTGGCTTCGGAGATGCCCGAATCTAAGTGTATGTTAAAATTACCCTAATGCAAAGGATGGTTGCCACACAACCCAGGCACTAGCCACCCTCCACAGCATGGACACATGTGACAATTATAAGTCAAGCAGTTGTTAATATGTGAGTCAAAGAAATTCCTGAAGGGCCTCACACAATTGCCGTTTGCCATTATTATTGTCACATTTTTGCTGGTTTTGGCCGCGCTCCCTGGTGGCGATAGGCATTCACGTCTGTTTTCCCCTGTTTTGTTTTTGGCTGTGCTGTCTGGGGTTGCTCTGGGGTTCTGCTGTGAGCTTCTGGTCTGAGGTCACATGGTCAAATCACACAGACCCACTCCCTATATATATCCCAGCAGCACAGAAGTTCATTGAATGTTTGTGGAGTTCTATGGTGGTTGTGGTTCCTGTGTCCTGTTCCCTGTTTCCCGCTTTGCTGCATAGCTTCATGTCGAGTATTTTCAGGTTTTTGACTTTTTGGCTTATGTTCCTTGATATTCTCTTTCTTGCTCCCTGTACACTGTAGTCTGTTAATCCTGTTACTGACCTGGCCTGGCTGAGAACCACTCCTCTGTATGACTTCTGGCTCTGGTTCTGGTTTATTCTCTGATCTATCCCCTGTACCGAGTATCTAGATATTCCTGTGTATGAGTTCTGGTTCTGGGTTATTCTCTGGTTTATTCCCTGTACCCTGTACCGAGCATCTAGATATTCCTGCGTATGACCTTAGCGTGTTCTCTGGATCTCTCTATTGCCTGTTCCCTGTATTACTGTATGCCTGTTCGGTTGCCATTCTCTGCTAGTCTTGACCATTCCTATGTTTCATGTTTTATGTATCTTGTTTGTCTGAGTTTAGTTTACTCAGAGGCCAACATACAAGGACCTCTTCAGTCTGGGATTTCTGTCTGTCTTGTTAACCCTTGCCCTTCTTGCTCCCCTTGCTCTGTTATTCTTTGTAAGGTTTTCTTAGATAGAAAACATCCCCAGCATAAGGATCCCTTTAGTTTTCTTCCTGGCCCTCCTGTCCCTTGTGTCTCAGTCTGGTTCCTGTATTGCCCTGGAATCTGTATTGTATACCTGTCCTGTATCAAGCCAACAGCTCACCTGCCTAAAGGCCACGATGGCCCAAGTGGGCCGCCAGCGTGACATTTATGGAAGAAATCACTTATTGAAAGCAGGTGAACTAAGGAAGTTAACATACAAAGTTGCAAATTTGATATAAGTTCAATATATGAAACTTTTTTGCTATAAATGATTTGATCATGGTGAACTTTCTAAGAGTAATCCTATTAAAATGATATACAATGTAAACACTTTTGTCACATCCAGAAATAATTATATATACAAATATCAATGGTAATGTCACGTCCTCTGTTCCTGGAGGGTCTCTGGCTGCTCAGGTTGGTGCCAGGCACCCGGCAGTGTCATCGATGCAAGTAGCTGGCTGGGTGCCAGGCGATGAGCCGGTTACAGGAGGTCACGTGGTGAACGAGGGGGTGAGGCACTGCATGATGAGGTAGAGCTGCCGGCCTTAAATCCTGACCGCACGAATCACTCAGTGCCTTGTCGTGGAGTTGCTTCCCATAGAGCTTAGTGTTTCATCTCTCCTGTGATTCACTGATTCTATTGCCTTGCTGATTAATGACTTAGATTGTATGAGGACCCTGCTGATTAACGACTCGGACTGTCGGACCCTGCCCAATGCTGACCCAGATTGTATGCATGCCCTGAATGTTACTGATTTGGATGGTATTGTTAACCCCTCTGTTTCTGGTCAGGCTTGTGTGTATGCCAGTCCTGATACTGGCTCAGTTTGTCTGAGTGCCTGTCCTGTTGCCATCCCGGCTAGCCTGGGAACCACCCCTGGTACTGATCCAGCTTGTTCTGAAGCCATTCATGAGATTGGCCCTTGCTGCATGTGTGCCAGTCCTACTCTGAGAGTGCTAGGCCTGTGTCTTGTGTTGTATACGTGTGGTGCGTTTTAATTCAAACAGAAATACACAGGGATAGCAATACCGACCACCAAAGGATCGGAGAGTTTGGAAGTCTGCCTAAAGGGATCTGTATCAATTCAGTCCACGGGAATCGTGACAGGTAATCAATAAGATAAACACATTCATTGCAAAACATCTTGGGCAGTATTACAAAGTTGGTGCTAACTAGGCTAGGGTCAAACGAACGCATTATTCTCAGCGACCGTCAAAAAGTGCGTCCGGACGCATTAACGTATTTTTTCATGGAATGCACGAAAACGGTCATACGATGTGCATTTTCGTGCGTGATTTGTTACAGATCCAAGCCAGGAAACTTTTGGTGTCTGGACGTTATGTTGGCCGGACATTAGCAGCGTCTGACGTCTCCTAATCAGGCACACACGCCGCTATGTGACGCAGCGCACTCTGTACGTCAGTACTAGCGGTTTTGCGTTCTCGAAAAAATGCATTTGTTTGCCGCTTGTGTTGCGCGGCCGCACTTTCGTATATTATCCGTCATTGCCCGTCATTTGCTGCTACTGCGGCCATGATTAAGTGCGCCTAAACACACGTTAAAAATGCATTAGTCTGACCCCAGCCTTAACCAGAGCAGTTGTAAACTTAAAACCTCCATAGGCTATAATGGCTCTGGGAAGTTTACAACAGCTCTGGTTAAGTTAGCACCAACTATGTAATACGGCCTCTTATTTATACATCTATTCGATTGTAACTGATTTTATCTATTAATATATGTATCCACATCTATCTTATCCTAAAAATTCAAATTCACCAACGTTGAAAGGTTGTGACTTTAAAGTACTAAAATAAGACCTTTCAGGAAAGAGGACCCAAACATTTTTAAAAGAAAGATTACCCTTTGTACCTTTAATCCCTTTAGGACCAACGACGTAACTGTTCCGTCATGAATGCATTGACTTTAAAGACCCTTGGTCCTTTAGGTTATTAAATTACAGTATAGTTGGCCTTTATAGTTTGGATTCCTTTTTTTTATAGACTGAATTGATTTTAAGTTTTCTTTTTGTGGGATGAAGTTTGATGCAGTCCTTTGGCCATAAGTCAGAAGTCTCTTCCAACTTTCAGCTATAATAAGCAAATTTAGTAGATTAAAGGCATCTTGAATTGCCAGATTTTTTTTCATAACTTTATAAGTGCAACAATGTCGATTTTTGAATGAATGGCTGTGCGGGTTTGTCAGGGTTATTTTATAGTTTGCTTTGACTTTTTGACTTTTTTTTTCTTCTCATCATTTTTAACTTTTCCTGTTGTGTTGTGGTTAATGTGTCTTTGAGATGACCCGTTGGTTATGAGTCTTCCAGATGGGTCTGTTAGCATCTTTTGAATCATTTCTAAATATTTTTGAAATCCGATCCGCAGATGTGTTTCTGTTCATTGGTGGTAGGAATCAAATTATGCTCAAGGTTAACCAAATGACTCATAATGAAATGTAACAGAACTTTATTTTTAGATTTATCTAGTTAAATAGCCTTACTAATAACCACTTAATTGTTTCTTTATGTACAAGTGATATACATGGTCTTATATTTAACTTTAAAATATTTAACACAACGGCTGTGTCACTTTTTAAATTGTTCATAAACTGGTTATTCTCATTTTTTTCTCGGTTTCATTTCACCTTTATTTTCATCTGGGTACAGAAAAGTGACTATAGGGATTGTGAAAAATAGGACTATGTATTGCTTGGTTTGAAAGTAGTGGAAATCACCTTTTGAATAGATCTGGCAGTGGTCTACAGAACAAAGAAAATCAATATAGATACAAATAGGTGTCTGACATTTGTATGATTTTACCACTTTATGATCTTATCAGATATTGATATCAAAATGCATCTCATTCTTTCACTCATCTAATCTATTCATTGTATCTCTTGGCTGAAAGGTTTTCTATGTTTAAACAATTTCATAAATATCTATTTAATATCAGAACAAAAAGCCACTCTTATGTGAATCCAAGAGATTTATTGGTGGCATCATTATTGAAAACTACTGCTTCAAAGAGTTGCTAAATTAAGCTGAAACTTAGACAATGCCTGAGTTATTGATTCCTTGGCATAATTATAATCGGCCTGATAGGCGTCTCTACAGGGGGGCAAGGAGGGGCAATTGTCCCCCCCCCAGGATATTCCTTCCCCCCCATGTGCCCCCCCCCATCAGGGATCAGCATCCAGCTTCCCCACTTCGGACTGCGATATCTGCGTCCCCTTGCGTCGTATATGGTCAATTGAGGTGTCATTGGAAAGGGTCAGAGACCAATCAGTGGAAAGTTTCCAATGATATCCAAAATGTCCATATTCCGTGTAAAATAAAGATCATAAATAATAAAATAAAAACTTTACTTTTTTCACAGGGTTGAAATGGCTCAGCAGTGAAACAGTTAACGATCACACTATATTACATTGTGTATTACTTTAGTTTTTGACGTTTTAGTTGTATATTAAGGGTTAATGGCCAGGCTTCATCCCTCACAGTATACATTTTATTTTTTCCTTGATTAAAAGCATTTTACGAGTTAATGGGTAAGCTACATGCCTCACAGTATATACTTTTCATGTTTAACCTTGAATACTGCCATTTTAGGGGTTAATGGGTAGGCTCTATGCCACGCTATTTATTGATTTTATTGTATTTCCCTGGGTTTATGGCATTTTAGGGGTTATTATGGAAGTTAGAATCTAAAGAGTGTATTCATCTTTCCATCCTTTGCTTTTTGTCACATTTCGGGGAAAATATGGTGTATTCCTTATTTAGCGAATGGTCACCATGATTTGTGAAAACTGAAGTTGCTGACCTAGTAAGTTGGCAAAAAATAAAATATTGAATTTAAGTATCAGGTTAGTGAAACAGAAAGGTATCGTGGCACGACATTCCTCTGGGATTTATTAATCTTAGTTATATACTTGGGTTTTTCAGTGGTATGATTTAGTGATGAAAATTATTATTGCCTCCCCAGTATTGACTGTGGCATCTTATGTGCCGCCCCCCTATATTTTGTTCCTAGAGTCGCCACTGATCGGCCTTAACCTCCCTGGCGGTCTATTTATTTAGAAACTTCTTGTCTGAAAACGGTCTGGTTCCCCCCCCCAGCGGCATCCCGAGTGTGGCTCGGGGTTAAATTCCTATGTTGGAAGCGGTAACCCTGAGCAACACTCAGGATGCCGCTGGATACATCTCCTCACCCTGCGCTCCCTCGATGTCCCCCGCAGTCTCCTCCAGTGATCGCAAAATCATTACTTCCTGGTTTCCTCCTCGCGAGAAGGAATCCAGGAAGTATGAGGTCGCGATCGCATCGAGGGAGCGCACGGAGATGTGATGTATACAGCCCGAGTGTGTCTCGGGGTTACCGCTCTCAGCGGGGAAATTTAACCCCCGAGACACACTCGGGAACACCGCCAGGGAGGTTAATGAAGTTGCAATGCCAATTTGTCTTAAAAGTGAAGTTGAGATGTTTGTTTGATATAGCAAATTGTAAACTAATTCATAATTTGTGCCCCTACACAGGGATTTTTATTTCTTAGCAAGATTTTAATCATGAGGGCTAAGATCGAGAGTCAACACATGTGAAATAGGATATGCATACTGGAACAGATTCGAGTTTTAGCGCATATGAAAGCAGGAGACACTAAGGATAATATACCTTCTGGATCAATACATTAATTCAGGCCAAATTTTGAGTTCACTTGCTAAACCATCTCCATCTTGGTAATATCCTGGGTAATCCCAGGTATCCCTTAATTATTCTTGGATCTATCAATAAAGTTAGAAATAGAAAATCACAGTCTTCATCTAATTGGTTTGGGTCCATGCTTTAAAGCTGAAATTGCATACTGTATAATAATGTCTTCTCAATCAGGATCCGATCCATATCTAATTAGGGACATAATATAAATGACACACTGAATCGTGATAAATTAATATATAATTAATGAAATGCTTACTTGATACTATATTATTCATTAACCTTGATCTTAAATAATAAAACTATACTGTTATAGGTGAAATAGTCTATAAGTTGTGTAAACCATTAAGATATTTTGAGAATATATGATCCAGAGTGATAGACAACGTAAAAGTAATATCACACATGGTCTTACTTATAGCAATTAGCAAATATCCATGGAGCTCCGTTAACTAGTAATAATAGCATTTAAATTGGCATGAAGAAGGAATTCTAGAAGTAGGGGGAAAATACTCACGCCTCGCGCACATTATTTACTGTTGTTGACTACATTTGGAGCAGGATCACGCATGTATAGAATTTCACTTTGACATGTAAGTTACCAAAAGTAACAGAGGCAAATTCTATGTCAGATCAAGTTAGCAAACTTCTGAGATTAATTTGTCTACGCTGTTGTCACCATTATTCACGCTATGTCAACAGCAGCTTATGTCATCATACATGCAATTGAGAGGTTGCAACAAATGTTCTTGGAGATGAATAGCAATACTTGTACTAGTAGGTGCAAGTATAGTATGGAATGAGGAACAGAATACCTGCATCAAGCTGAAGACTGATAGTCGTTATGCAGCTTCAAAACCAAAACTCTTATTGTCAACCAAGCAAGCTAAATGTGCATTGTTAACATTATGTAAAAGGTCGTGTTTACCACAACACTATCAGTGACAATATCAGTGAAGGTTGTAAAAGCGCTTACAAAGCAAAAACCTTTAATGTCTTGACTATAGAAACTCTCCAGTTATTGCCAAGTATATGTCCTCCTGGAACTACTGAGTCACATGTTTCCAGTCAGATATTTCAAATCCCACTCTTGCACAAAAACACCAACTGGTATTCTCAAGTATCATCGAATTAATACAGAATGTGAAGGACAGTAAAGAATGTGTAAAATTAGCTTGATGGAGGATGGAAGGATCAGAAGAACTTTACGTGTTGGATAATGGTAACTTTGCGTGTCCGGCATATTTTTTGATGCTCAATGTGTAAGTAATCTCGATACCGTGTGAACCAATGCATTTTACCACACTAGGGGCCCTATCACTTGTCTCTCGCTAAAACTTTGATGCTAAGGGCAAAAACTGGCGCTTGCTAAATGCCCCTTTGCGTCCCAGTTTTACCATTAGATTACAGGGCAGGTGCTGAGACCATGGAGGTTTCTGCTGCCAGGTCACATGACTGGCAGGATCTTGACTCTCGCAAGATCCTGCAGGTCGGCGGAGCGATCGCAGAGGAAGACTGGGGACTTTTTTCCCCCGGTCTCCCTCTGCTCCCGGCGGCCAGAAGAAAGCTGTCAATTTGCCAAATACTGGCGAATTGACAGTGAAATACGGTGCAGTTCGGGGCAGCAAAAATGGCCCATAGAGAAGTAATGGTTAATCTTTTCAGAGATCACCAAACTGCACCGAAGTGTCAGGGAAATGCCCTGATTTTCTGTGATTCAGTTCAACAGGTTTAAACATGCGAATACCATAGGGTTCATTCTAAAAAAAATTATCTTTTTTTATTTTTTTAATTCAACGGTTTATTCTCCGTTTCAGCAAACAGTCTTTTTTATTTATTTGTTTTTGGAAATTTTTGATTTATATTTTTAGGTGAATTTTTTGATTTACAATTTTTTTTTTAAAGGCGTTTGTTTTTTATTCTGAAACACACCATTTTCTTATTTTTTTTTATAGGACCTTTTTATTATTTCCACACATTTTCATGCATTTTTATTGGTTGAAACACCTTTTTGAAGAATAGCAGAATTCCTTTTTTTTCTGCAGTTAGGCAGCGTTCGGCGGTCCACAGCCGTCTTCAGCGGCTCCATGTTCAGCGCACTTCAGATAACCTGCGGTGAATAGGGAATTCAAGAAATGAGAAAGCACAAAAATTTCAGACATTTCAGTGTTTTCTGAATAACCCCTTCAGATATGTTGGATACAGTAGGAATCCAGAGTGTTGTGTTCAATTAATAGTTAAAAACTCAATTAAGACAGGGGTTTTATGGGATCTCGACCCACTATTATTTCCGTGGCATACCAAGCAGTATATTGGAGGGACGATTGAATAGTTGTGCGCATAGGAGGTGATAAAGTTGGAAAATAACAGTGCCAATTACGAACAAATTTTTGGGCAGAAAGTTCCTTATTCTTTAGTGTGAGTAACCAATTTACTTGGAAAAGTGGAAGAGGAACTGGAGTAGAGTGATTCCACACGTGAAGGATTGTCTTGCGTCCTGATGCTGCCACCTTAGAGAATGGAAATGGACCAAGAACCATAAAGTCTGGTGATAAGGGTAGGGATAGTTACGTAGCAGAAAGTGTATGTAGGAATGGATTGCAGACCAAAACGTTTGTATTGTAAGACAGCTCCAGAAATAGTGATATAAGTCAATAGAGGATTTAATGCATTTGAAAGAAGACAAGTCCAGTTTCCATCCCATGCATGATAGCTTGCAAGATGAATAATACACTTAATGGAATGACTTCAGAAACCTTTTGTTATAAGACACCTGGGTAAGGTGTTGATAATATATGTGCTCACCGACAAAAAGTCATCCATTGAGTGTGAGGGTAAATGATGATGCCAATGTTTTGGGCCTGACGTGACTGCAAGCCAATCCACAATATGACAAAGGATAATATAGAGCAGGGATATGGAATAGTCATTCTGTGGTTGATTTCTAATATGACTATTAAGTTTGTTGGTCCAGTCCTCCGCTACAAACAAAAGGCAAATGTTGTGCGATAGTAGGAGCATAATTGGAGATGGGCAAACCATGGAAAATGCAATGTCGGGAATTTGGTCTTAAGGATTAATAAGGGGAACACTGTGTTTCAGGAGGGGTCCAAAAATTTGATTCAACAGTCTAAGGACTCCCTTTGCCCATGTCGTGAATGGTGTAGTTAGCGAGCCATCCCCAAAATGTGGGTTTTTGCAACAAGTATACTACAGAATAATTTAAACATTTTTCCTGTGGTCATATGTGCTTCTGCTGCTTTTGCTGATGTAGACCAAACAGTTATATGGATTTTGTCTATGCGCATAAATGTAGTAAAATACTACAAATTAAACTGTAGAAGTTTAAAATTTCACCTTCAACCATTCTTTACTATCAGGCAAAGGTGATGTACAAAATCTGTAGAATTTCTCCAATGCTTTTACATGTTATATTTTATCACATTTCCTTTGCTTTATGTTAAAATATCTTTCATGCTGGTGGTTCTAGTTCGGAATCTGAGCATATTTTCCCTTTATGGTAATTATGTATATATTTTCACGTTGAGGCTTTTAGTAGGGATAAATGGAATTAGAACATTTTAGTGAGAAATTCATTTCCACTTGTGAGTTTTCTTTAATCTATCTCTGGAGTGTTATATATACCTACTTTGACGCTCTCTCTGTATATGTTTATATCAGGACTCTTAATCTTGCTCACATGTTAGGAGAGCAGAGTCCAACAAGTTACTGTTTGATGGGAACTTAAAAGGTGATTTTTCTAACATGGCTCAACACCACTTTCAGCAGCTTACTTGCAGCAGAGCTCACCAGAATGGCATCATTTGATATTTATACAGCAGGACACAAATCACTGACTTCTGACCCCATTAAAAAAAGAATAGTACTCACCGGAGATTTCCTGCTTTCAGACATATAAATAGAACTGTAAAGTGTTATGTGTAAGTGTGGCTGTTGGTTTAAATCCACTTCACTTACAGTTTGTTCAACACATACAGCCACATAATATAACCTTTGGTAGTCTTACTGACTTTTTACTTTATATCAGATTTCCAACTTGCGGAAGATACACATAAAATGCACAGCTAGTGAGTTTATGTTTTCATGGGCTACCATAGAATTTAGTATTAAGTACATATTTAGTACCGGCTGGGTGGAGTAGAGGTAGATAACATCACTGCTCTGTGACCGTGGAGACGCAGGTTTGAATCCCGGCAAGAGCACCTCTCCTGGAAGTGTCCTTGGGCAAGACACCTAACGGTACATACTCGCCACCCAGGACATACTTGAAAACGAGAGAAATCTCAATGCATCCTTCCTGGTAAAATACTTTCTCAAACAAAAAATTTAAAACCCAAGGTGTTATTTCTAATCCTTGATTTGCACATATTTTTTTTTGTGTATGGGGGGGGTTGCCTTTTTTTTTGGCCATCACAACCATCATTTATTCAACCTGAGGCCATAGAATATAGAACTTACATGTGTCCATGTGAAATATGTTCACACTTGGCAATTTTAAAACATGCAAACTAGAATCCCTTTCAACGTCACCTAAAGTTAGGCAACTGCAAAGAAGAACATCTTGATACCCCATGGGGCTAAACCCAATTTGACAACCAATAATTAAATAATGAGTTGTCTACTCTCCGGATTCCCCTATTGCGTGTGTATTGTGTAATTATAAATTAATATTAAAATCCAAAATGATTTATTAATATTACATAAACAAGGCAAAGGAAAAACTGTAAATCATGACATTTTCCAACTGTTTGTGTCACTCTTGGATAAGTGTTTTTTTCTGACGAAAGAAGAAAGAAAAATGTCTGTCCTCACAGCTTAGGGGTAAGCCTGGAGATACACTGAAAGACAGATCTGGCCAATTGATACCCGATATTCCTTCAGGCCTCCCAATCACCCTGCATCTTTAGACTGTCACCTGGTGTCCAGGAGGCCTGAGGGAAAATGATCTGTTACGGCTTTTTAATGGCATAAACTGTTAAATCAAGGCATATTTCCATCCGTAGACGAGTACAGCAAGCAGTGCTGGTCCTTGAGCAGCAGGACACCCAGCCCTACAAGACCTTATATGAAATGCCTGTTTATAGAGCTTGTCTTTGACAGCCCCTAGGCGACCCTACCCCCTTTCAACCGATCCCAGACCTGCCGGCCCGTTGTAGGCAGATTTCAGAACAGTTATTTGTTTATATGTACACATTGTGAAATATATTACATGTATTCTTTTTTTTCCAGTAACTGCAGGATAATGTGACTTTTTCACATCCAAGCACAACCATGTCCTCTTAGACTGCTATGATTTAGGTAGTGCAACAGTCGTATTCTGCTGCAGTATGTAGGATGCGTAAGCTATTAGTACAACCCAGCTGCTTAAGAGAAGTGATCCAATTGGAGTCACTCTTATAAATCCATTAGTGTTATGATTATTACTAACAAGATGTATATGCTACATTCAGCCACACAGGTAAAGATTAGGATTTTATAAAAGCTGTTCTCTGTAAGATTTTATAAAGCACACATGTATATCATCTTTCCAGGAAATGCATACTGTGGCATCAGTGGAAAAAATGCATATAGTGGGGGGATATAAGAAATACAAGATTCTAAGACATGGAACGCTAAACATTACCTACCTTGAAATACCATAGAAAACTTTTTTATTTCCCCACTTTATTTTCCAATTTACTTATTATACGCAATAAGGAAATATTGATTATTGTTTGCATATGTATATGTATATATATGTAGCGCTCACTCCCGGAGGAGCCGCTGAATTAACCTCAGGTTAGTCTCACCGCACTAGGGAATAAATATACACAAGCACTGTTGTCGATTTTATAGATTATATACTTTACTGATCCCAATAAAGTGACACATATAATGTAAATACGGTATATGAACGACAGGATTTCGTAATACTGGAAAAACACGCGTGGCAAAAGAAAAAGGATTAACCCCCTCAGTTCTGGAGTGTAAGTCCCATGAGTGTAATGTCTCAAAAAGGTGTACGTGTATTGATTCGTGTACCCGGGTACCGTATTCAACTGGCCAGTGAATGGAATAAGCAAATCTTCGACTAGTCACGTTGGGGCCCTGTAGAATTGAACAATAATGCAGCGTGCTGGGTTATACTCTGACTTGCAGCCTGTAAGGCCTCTCACCCATCTGTTAGACAGCCTGTCCCACTGCCCGATCAAGGATGTCTCTCCGCTTGTCGTCCGGAACTCTGTGCCACCGAATCTGCTCTCTTGCTCGTCCGATCTCCAACACAAGAACTACGACCTACCGCCTGCACTCCCTATGGATCATCGCGGTCTCCTTACAGGGGGTCCAACTGGAACTGAAGTTCTGTGCAAACCTCTCAGTGATAATGGGTATGCCTCCGCAAGTTACTGTCCCGATCTCCAGCGCCCTCGAGGTAGCGTCTGCGCTCTGGCCTGGTCTCGATCCCTGGCAGTCTCACTTGCATCCTCTGTCTTTCGCCGCTCCGCTCACGCTGGCGCTCCTCCGCACTAGGCTGCTTACGTCCTTCCCCTCTGTCCCACCCACTTCCGGTATCCGCTGCAAAGACTGATGGATATTGCAGTTCGTTTAGGTCCCGCATAGTCCATATGGCTTTTGTCTCCCTCTGGTGGCCAAAACCGAGTAATTGGAGCAACACAGTTTTAAACAGCGCTACATATATTTATATTACACCAACATATTTATATATTACACCAGGAGGGCAGAACTCAACCTTTACTTTTTTTTTTTTTGCATGAATTTTGTTTTATTTTGATGAAAAAAAAACAGCAAACCAGGAGGAGAGCACACCAACTAACACATTCAAAGACTTTAAAAGCAGCTCATATATTTAAAGAGTCTCAACTCTTAACCCTTTCAAGATTTAATACTTTTTAACCCATTAAAGATTTTTTGCAAGGTTTTTAACCCTAAGCTCTGTTAAAAAATGATTACCTTTTTTTATTGGACGAACGTTACGTTTTGGCATCTGGACTAACATGGTTTATCCAATCTACAGATTATACATAAAACAGTATATCTGTGGTGGCCCCTGGAGCCGCAGGTACCCAGTCTGCTCGGGTTCGAATTATTTGGGATGCAGCCCAAAGTGAGTGGTAAACGGCAGCTAAGCCAAAATCCCGGCACGGTACTATGTGAAATATTCTACAGCAAACAGGTATCGTAAGGGAAAGTTGAAAAGAATTTTGAATAGAGTCCAGAAGGGTGTGAAAACGATGATGTAAACGGGTGCTGTCCACCCAGAGGATTCACCCTAAAGTCAAGGGCCAGCTGTTGGTGTGTTTATATGTGTATAGAAATTCTATATACATTTTCATATTGACTAAATGTAAATATTTATAGGTTTATCAAAGAAAGAGTTAAGAGCACATTGTAGGTTTAATAATTTTTAGGGAGTCTGATGAATTTATATAATGTTGGATGACGTGTTGTTGGAAGTTACACATCCTAACCTTCCACTATAATCGTACAAGCCCTTCTTCCCTAAGCCTGAGGAGTATCTGTGACGCATTACCCTTATATTAAATACTAGGGGCTCTTTTCCATTAACCAGAGCTGTTGTAAACTTACCAGAGCCATTATAGTCTATGGAGTTGTGAAGTTTACAACAGCTCTGGTTAAGTTAACACCAACTTTGGAATATAGCCCTAGTAAAATAATATGGAGAAATTATGTATGAAGCCAAATGATGAGGGAAAGTAAAAGACAAAAGGTTTGCAAATGCTTTGTTTGTCACCATTAAACCGACCCTTGATACTAAACTGGTGTAATAAATCACTCAATAGCACAAGGAACATGAGGACCATTTTCTCTGGATGTATAGTAATATGTCATAGAAGACTGATATCTGAATTGCCGCTCACTCCTGGAATTTCTCTCTACCCATGGCTCCATGGATGACACAGAGATGAGTTAAGTGACTAAAAGCCGGAGGCCAGGACTTGTCAGAAGCAATAAGTTCTTCACTCAGTCATCTCACCTTGCTATGCCACTCTGCCTTATGCAGACACCAGATGCCTGATGAATAATGCAAAGGACAAGGGCAAAACCACTCGGCGCAGTACAGATGAAAACTTTAGCCAGTGAGGATTGGTCTGCGAGTAAGGTTTTATTTATTTATTTATTTCCCTTTTCTTCTGGTACCATCAAAACTGAAAGCCCTATGGACCTAGATGCAAAGCAAATGCATTTAGTGTTTATCGTGGTAGATTTAGATAACTTACAACTCCTGTATTTCGGTCTGAGGGAAAAGAAACAGATAAAAATAGAAAACTGTCAGCTTTGCAGCCTTACCTGTCAAAATCACTGTGTAGACACCTTGTCAAAGTGTAAAACTGAGCATGGGAAAACATGATGGTACTGAACAAGGGCACGCATTGCTCTTCAAAGTTTGAAAGTTTGAAGATCAAACTCTAAAGGTGGATTGACACTCACCTCTTTGGACCGCACACTTATTCAGTACATAAAATAATATCCAGGAGCCTGGGTCACTGTATTATATAAGTAATTTATAAGGTGTAGGATGAAGGCATTGATGAGAAAAATCTATTTCGATCTCCACTCATATTTGACTCCGAATACTGGATCAGAGTTAATATTATATATTACAATTACTTTGATGTGCCTTAATAATGCAGTAATAGAGTTAGCAATATTCAGTAAGTCTCATCTTGCTTGGCAAATGGAGCACTTTCAAATGGGATGGTGACTGACAGCATGCAATGAGCATCCTTCTGCAAGTTTAATTTGGAGTACAGTTGAGAGTCTTAACCTCCCTGGTGGTCCGATTCTGACATATTTTATATGTCAGAATCGGTCCTATTTATTTTGGCCCCCTAGCGGTATTAGTGTGACTCGGGGGTTAAATTTCAATACTGAAAGCGGTATCCCCGAGCCACACTTGGGCCGATACTTACATGTCCTGCGCTCCCTCGCTGTCCCCGCAGTCGCACTGCAGCCAATCGCAATGTCACACTTCCTGGTTCACTCCTCGCGAGAAGAGAACCAGGCAGTGTGATTTCGCGAGCAGCTGGAGGAGACTGCAGGGATCAGCGAGGGAGTGCAGGACATGTAAGTATCCAGCCCAAGAGTGGCTCGGGGATACCACTTTCGGTACAAAAAATGAACCCCGAGCCA
Organism: Leptobrachium leishanense; assembly: GCA_009667805.1. Classification (NCBI taxonomy): domain Eukaryota; kingdom Metazoa; phylum Chordata; class Amphibia; order Anura; family Megophryidae; genus Leptobrachium; species Leptobrachium leishanense. The sequence continues at coordinate 229,394,698 of CM019064.1, read as the reverse complement.
CACTCGGGAATACCGTCAGGGAGGTTATTAAACCCACAATAATGGTGCATTATACGATAAGTTGGTCCGTGGAAGAACGTTCAGTCATGGGCAAACATTGAAGTCGGGATAGAGTTTAACAAAACAGGAAAAAATGACAAATCACAATTTAAATTGTAATTCCTTTTTTAGTTGGCCATAATTGAACAATGAAATTGTTGCCAATCACAGTAAGGCTGGAGTTGGATGTATCGAGGAAGTATACTTGTTGAGATCTTAAAATGCTCGTGAGTTGTCTGAGCTCATAATGAGGTTGAGGTGCATCAGAGTTGAGTTAATTCTCCTTATTTAATATATGTATTGTGCGTGTAATTTTTTTAACTGATTTTTTTTTCCCCATGTTCATTTTCCACTTTCAGGTTTTGCCCTTAAATAATTGGGCAGATGCTGCTGACAGCCTCTGTCCAATAATTTTTACTTTTTTTTATTTAGGCTCATTTTACGCACCTTTTGTTCCTCGGCACGCACAGCTTCTCCTTTTCGGATCAAGGACTACCGGACCCAGAGGAACTTCCGTAGGAACCGCAAATTGAGGAACGCTATGGGACTTGCAAGTTCCGTAGCACCTGCACAGGACAATGGATCAGGCGCTGCACCCTGAGATCGATCGATAACGACACGAGTAGCCGAACTAGGAACCAGCAGCCGGGAAATTCAAATTCACCCAGCTTTTTAACCAGTTTGGCTGGGTTGGGATTGGAGGGAGAAGGTGGAGGCACTCCTCACTTCCTGGCCACTTCAAAAAGATAAAGTGGTCAGGATGTGTAGATGTGTTCCTTTACGTTGCTGTGTGGCCACCGCAAAGTTAAACTGACATAAATCATAGCAATCTACAAAGCAAGTGTAGCGCTCACTCCCGAAGGAGCCGCTGAAAATGAACCACGGGTCAGTCTCCCCGCACTAGGGAATAAATATACTCCAACACAGTTGTAAGTTTTTATATTTATATAGTTTACTAAAATATTTGAGCAGATGTTGAGACACGGTATTCACAAGTATTATTACAGTATTTTCGTATCCCGGTAAAACGCGTAGCGGAAAAGAAACGAAACACGAGGCTTCGTTTTTCGGAAAATAAAATATTCGCAACCGAACATAAAAGCAATGCAATTTCCCGATAGTTCAGAAAAAGGGACCCGAAGCGAAAACCCCAACCATACAATCCCTTTCGTATTACGGCAAACGCGCAGCGGAAAAAGAAAAAAATGTATTCGGAACGTATCTTTGTCTTTTAACCCCCGTTCCGATTCGTAAAAGGAAATGAGTCCTGTACAAGTTAAGTTCCAGAATGTAAGAAGCGTATCTGTGTGTGTGTGGTACCCGGGTACTGTTCAACTGGCCAGTGAATTTATTAAAGGAAGGTCTTCGACTAGTCAGTTGGGGCCCTGTAAACTTTAAAGAGAAACAGCAGAGCGTCCTTTAATCATACAACAGCCTTGGAGGCCTCTCACCCATCCGATGACTGCTTTAGGCTCCGCTGACCCAGGACGTCTCTCTACCCGATTTTGACTGGGGATACTAGCGGCCGGATCCGTTGTCTACCTTCATGCAGCTTGTCCAGCTCCCCACCTGCTCTCCGTTCGATTCCGCCGGTCTGCAGCTATTGTCTGGGTACTGGCAAGTCTCCTTCTCCTCAGGTTGAGTGACCCAAATAGGAATTACAGGTCTCCCTCGGGCTTTGGCCTAGCTCCTCCAGCAGTCTCCTCAGTGCGTCTGCTTTCTCTCATCCCCTGGCGCGCTCTGGAACTTTCTCCACGAGGCAGAGGATGTAAGTGTCCAGTCTCCACCCACTTCCTGGCTTCTTGCAAAGCATGCCAGTTATTGTAGTCCCAATGTCCAGTATCTCTGATTGCGATAGTCTCCATCTTGTGGCCAAAAATAGGTACTGCCACAGCAAGATTTTTAGCACAGCGCTACACAAGTATTTACATTTCTTTTGTAACGCTAGATTTTCACAAGTTGGCCAAAAGAGAAATGTATTGAGTTGGAATAGGCAAAACGAGAACAAGTGGAACCTCAAGGTTTATTTACAGTAAATGGCTAAGGATAATGGGTGTAAAAAGCCAAACAAATCTCCTGCTGCCAGCACCTTTTATGATTAGAGATATAGGATATATAAACTGTGACCGTGTTGTCATTGATAGAACAGGGAGAGTATTATTATACAAAAAAGGAAATTACTGGGTTTTATTTGATTGAGTCAGAGCTCGGGGTTGCTGGGGTCCTTCTGATAACTATAACGTTTATTTAGCTTGTAATATGATTTTTTTGTTCTTGCTACCTTTTCTACATGGTCAGACAGTTTCAAATACTCTCTTTTGGCCAGGCACACGTGTTCTAGTATTATACGTATGTGTGCATTTGTTTTTCCATGACATACACGGTGATATGAAGACTAAATGATAAAAAACAGCTCAAGAGAAAAGAAATATACATTCACATCATATCGCACTCACTTTATGTTGGTTTTATTTTACAGATGTTCCCATCTTAATTTAATTCTTTGTGTTGGTGTATACCTTAGAGATACACTGGGAATGGCTATTTATTGGATGCTGGTTTTAGTCTGTGCTCTTATTTGAGGTTCTCAAAATGTTGTTTTCATCAGTTACTTGTGGCAAATTCTGGTGAGGCATTCCAGGGGTGCCCTCCCATCAGCTGACAGTCATGATGGAAGTAAACAAGCACGACCTTCATGTTTAATTGACGGAGTTGATCGTAGCAGTTACTTTGGTATTGATGGAAATGGTCCCAAGCTTTTAATCCACTGATGAAGGCCAATCCAGTTCTCTGTCATGAGCGACCTCCAGCAAAATTCCTCTTTTCTCCCAAATAGAAGACAAGACTTAGTGCAGGGAACAAAATATAGGCGCTTACCCCTATAACACCATGGGAAACAAAACACGATTAGAGGTTTTAGTTTGCTTGAATGGCCATTGAAGTCTTAAGCCCGCCTGCCACATCAAGGCACCTCTGGTAAAGCAGGTCCTATCTAATGAAGCCAAAAAACCTGCTCCTAATTGTGTTTTGTTTCCCATGGTGTTATAGGGGTAAGCGCAGATGACATATTTTTTTATACATGTGTAGCGCTCACTCACGGAGGAGCCGCTGAATTTAACCTCGGGTTAGTCTCACCGCAGTAGGGAATAAATATACACCAGCACTGTTGTGGATTTTATAGATTATATACTTTACTGATCCCAATAAAGCGGCATATATAATGTGAATATGGTATATGAACGACAGGATTTCGTAATGCGAGAAAAACACGCGGCGGCAAAAGGAAAGTTTAACCCCTTCGTTTTAGGAGTGTAAGTCCCACAAAAGTAATGTCCCGAAAAGGTGTGTGTGTGCGATTCAGGTACCTGGGTACTATATTCAACTGGCCAGTGAATGGATTGAGCAATTCTTCGACTAGTCACGTTGGGGCCCTGTAGATTTAAACAATACTGCAGCGTTCTTTGTTTAAACTTGGACTGTGGCCTGGAAGGCCTCTCACCCATCCGCTGGACAATCTGTTCCGCTGTCCGATCAAGGATCTCTCTCTGCTTGATTATACTGGAACTCTGTGCCACCGGATCCGCTTCTCCTGCTTGTCTGATTTCGGTAACGAGAATTACGGCCTACCGCCTGCACTCCCAGTGGATCATCGTGGTCTCCTAACTCGGGGGCCAAACTGGAATGTTGTGTCTGCGCAAAAACCTCTCAGCGATGTGTGGATAGATCTCCATCAGCACTGTCTCTGATTATCAACACCCGCAAGGCAGCTCCTGCTCTCCGGCCTAGTCTCAATCTCTGGCAGTCTCACATGCGTCTTCCACCTTTCGTCGCTCGGCTCACACTGGCTCTCCTTCGCACGAGGCTGCGGATGTCCTTCGCTCTCTCCCACCCACTTCCTGTCTTCGCCGCAAAGCATGATGGAAAATGTAGTCCCGTTGTGTCCAGTATACTTTACATTGCGCTTGTCTCCCTCTGGTGGCCAAACCCGAGCAATACATCAACAGAGTTTTTAAACAGCGCTACACATGTTACTGGGCTGGATACCTCTGGTTTTTGCAGCCACCCCATCAGGGCTTAGGCAGGATACCATTTTTCTTGTATCTATGTATATTTTGTTGCGTTTCCAGTCAGGTCATCTTTGCAGCTGTCCCGTACCGTGGTTTTGTTTTCATTCCCAAAGTGGAATTTTTCTGGGGAGGGTATAAAAGAAAACCCACCAGCTTGTCTCATGACTGAGAAACAGCATGAGTGTATATGGCTTCATTAGATAGACCTGCCTTACCAGAGGTGCCTTGACGTGGCAGGAGGACTTAAGACTTCAATGGCCATTCAAGCAAACTAAAACCTCTAGTTGTGTTTTGTTTCCCACGGTGTTATAGGGGTAAGCCCAGATGACTTTTTTTCCCCTGTTATGTTTTATACATGTTACTGGGCTGGATACATCTGGCTGTTGCAGCTGCCCCGGCAGGGCTCAGGCGCGACACCGTATTCCTGTATCTATAAAATACAACTTATATTGTGATTTACTTTTAAGCTTCGTCTTCTACTCACTAAGGGTCTCTGTACACTTTTAAAAGTTTAATACCTCACTGCATCTCCCTGTTAGGACACAATGAAGCAGAGAGCTTTAGATTGTACTCACCTGCATTCACTGAAGGTAAATCTGACACTCGTTCCATTCCTTGTCACCTGGAAAAGAACACTGAAAGATCTATCATTGATGGATGAGATTGTGGGTATGACGATGCTATAAACTGCACTGATTGTTAGACTTGTCAGTGCAACTCTACAGATAATGAATCCCCACAACCTGTTTCCTACTAAAATCATGTTGCTCCATTTCTTCACTGCCCTCATGCTATGATTCATTTTGGGGAGTGAATGTTTATATTTGGGAGTGTTGCTGATTGAAGACTTGGGAACTTCTAGCACCAAATGTGCTGTATTACCTTACAGTGAGATGCATGCATGTTGCTGTTATTCACATTATGCTCTGTAGTCCAAAATAAATCCATTATATAATGTTAAATATGTTGAAGTAAGTCATATAAATTAAAAATAAGATTAAAAATAGGGGTGTTGGAAAACCATATCTCTTAAATAAAAAAGTTACCATTTATTGTAATGCGTTTTTCTTTTCTTTTTTTTGTACTCTCCGACTGTCTGTAATTGGCTACTTTCCCACGCTGGCCAAAGACTTTTTATAACATTGTATAGGTAAACTGAAATCACATGTAACCAGATGTAATCCATAGCAGTGCAGCTACCACAAATGCCCATGAAACAAGACAAATCCAATTTAGTGTCTCTGAGAAACTTAATCTTTTTGCTTTTGTACACTCTAAAAACTCATGCACTGTCAGATCTCCCTTACTTGTGGCTTAACGTGATACCCCAGGTTGATCTGTTATGTATCCAATATAAGTTTACATGTGCATGTTAAAACCACAGGATTCCTATTTACACTGTCGGAGCTTTCTGCTCTCCCAAGTGTGGAAATCTAATACACTTTTAAATTATGGTTTCCCAGAAATCCTATTTCCACACACTTGTTTAGTGACAATCATGATTTGGTATGGTAACTCATTTAAATGTATGCATTTTTTCTGTTTGCATTAGACATCGTATAAGCAACGTAGCTGCTAAAATTGTGGGACAAAAATATTAAATTAAGGATAATGTTTAGTGTATCAAATTAGTCTGCATTCCTGCTTACTTTTTTGTATCTTTTTATTTTTGAAGTAAAAAATATATATATTTTATTCCAGTTAATAAAATGCTTTATTTATTTATTTATTTATTTATTTATAAAGGATTTTACCAGGAAGGATACATTGAGATTTCTCTCGTTTTCAAGTATGTCCTGGGTTTAATATGTACCTTAACCGAATCAAAGATTACTTAGTCAATGTATCATATTAAAAACACTCAGCAATTTATGTATAGAGAAATGGTCACCATTCATCTACAGTATAACTTATAGAAAAGGTAATTGAGCGTGAACCTGTCTAAGTTATACATGGTTATACAAAGAGCACCAAAATTCCACCGGACCGGAATCAAATTCCCTGACCCTGCGGTGAATTTAGCATTCACCGCAGGGTCTCTAAAGTGCAGGGAAAAGCCGTCTACCGCATCCAAAAAACCGCCGCAAAACTGCCAAAAAATGCCGAACGCACACGACGATCTGCTACAAAACCCCTGAATGCATCCAAAAAAAGCCGACGATCCCCTGAAAACAGCGCCGACAAGCCGTCGAACGGGGGTAAAAAATAAGAACACTGCAACTTTTGAAAGCTGTTTTCCAAAAAACTACTGCACACAAATGCCTGAAAATTACATATAAGGTCCTATGAATAATGATAAAAAGGTCTGTTAGAGAGAAAAAAAGATACTGAGAAAAAAATCAGGACAAAAAAGGTTTGCCGAAAAATGCCTAAAAAAAATCCTAAAGATATAAATAAAGAGACCTTTTGCTGCAAATTAAAAGAATAAATTGTTTAATAAATATTGAATAAAAACAAGAATATTTTTTATATTGAAACCTATGGGATTCGCCTGATTAAACCTGCTGAATGAAGCCACCGAACATCAGGTCATTTCACTGCTGTTCTGGGAATAGATCAACCATTGCTTCTCTATGAGGATTTCACTGCCGTCGAACAACACTGTATTTTGCTGACAATTCGCCAAAATTTGGCAAACGGCCTGCTTTTTGAATAGCCGAATGGCTGCGAAATTGCACAGTACAGGGAAATTCACTATTCAGCGCAATTTCGGAGCCAATTTGGATCTCTTAGGATAACCCTTATAGTGTGCTGAAAATGTTTATAAACCTAATCAGCCTAGGACAGGGATGTCAAACTCTACCGCCACCCCCCCCCATGTTGCTGAACTAAAACTCCCATCATTCCCTGGCCATCTAATGCATTTAAAGCGTTCTGGGTATTGTAGGTCAGAATCATATGGGATGCCAGAATTTGACATCCCTGGCCTTCCTCCTAATTGTAATTTTATTTACCCTGGCCTGGGTATACTAGTCAAATAGCCAGTGGACTGAGGCCTCCTTTTTTTTTGGGGGGTGGGTTTGACAAATCGACAGGCCCATGTAAGGCTCACAATATCTCTGTATGGGTTAGTGGGAAGATCAAAAGGTCTTCTCATCTGTCCCAGTGCCACTGAATAGGCCAAATGCCTACCTTTCTCCCATAATTTTCTTTGCCCACACATTACCCTGGTCACCCTAGTCTACCCGCTATCATCAGATGCTGAATCAGCTGCCCACTTCATGCATGGCTCAACATTAGAATCAATTGATTTTTCAGCTAAATTGTGCAAATATTTAAATTCTGTCATTTTATTTCTTGCTCGGTTAGCAATGTTTTTGTAAGTTGTTTCAAAGTGTACCTTTCTTATTGTATAATGCTTTTATTTATCATTAGTTAACTTTAGCTTGACTGCTTGTCCTGCCAAGTGGCAGAAGTTGAGGGTACCCTGAATATTTGCATACATTTTGTATTCTCATTGCCTGAAATATATGGTAATGTCCCTAACGTCCTATCAATAAAGTCTATACATCGCATGAATTTTACCCATTTAGGAGGGTCACTCAAAAGTAAAGCCTCTTATTAAAATCCACGGAAACTACATCAGGTACAATAATACCTTATAATCGAGCAAGTTATCAGCTACAAAACACTTTCAGGGTTATTCAAAGAGCTCCAAATTGTGGCCGAAAGGTAACCGAACAGTGAAATTCAGCGTACATCCAAGAGCAGGCAGTTCGCTAAATGTTGACGAATTGCCTGCACATACGGTGCCTGTTCGTTGCCTGTTCGAGGGCAGTGACACCCCCACAGAGAAGCAATGCTTCGTCTATTCAGAGAACAAAAACCAGCAGTTCGGTTGCTTCATTCGACAGGTTTATTCAGGTGAATCCCATAGGCTTCGATGTTAAAAATATTCCTATTTTAATGCAATATCTAATAAACCGATGATTATAATATTCCGCAGTAAAAAGTCTCTTTATTTATAGATTTTTTAGGATCTTTTAGGCATTTTTCTGTGTTTTTTTTGCGATTTTTTTTTCCGTTAATTCTTTTTAATCGTTTTTCCTTTTTTCTGTAACAGCCCTTTTTATTATCAGCCTTTTTTAGTGGATCTTATATGTAAATTTTAGACATTTTCGTTCAGTAGTTTCTTTGCAAACAGCGTTTCACTTTTCAAACATTCAAGCGTACTGTTGTATTTTTTCTTCACTCCATTCGTCTGTGGAGTCGGGTTTTCCGGCGGCTGCTCTGCGCTGTGAGCGGTGGCTGCTCTGGTTTCTTCAGCGTGTTCGGCGGGGTTAATCCAGATGTTTTTGCGGGTTTCGGTGTGCACTCGCTGGGTTTTTCGGCGTGCGTTCGATGTGTTTGCGGTGGCTTTTCCCTGCACTACGATGGCCCTGTTGTGCTTGCTGAATACACCACAGGGTCACCGAAATGCGATTGCCAAATCGCGCCGAATTGAAGAGAACGAAAAGTCACCGAACGTGCTGTGACTTTTCGATTCTCTTTCCCCCACAAAGCCATTTTTGCTAGTGACTAACAAGGGCCTGAAATCAAGGTCCTAAAAATCTACACTTTAGCCAGGAGGCAATTTTTAAGACATATCTGACCTGGTCCCAACATCGACTCCACTCATAAAAAAAGAATGCATAGAGAACACACAGAGGAAACATTAGCAATGTATCTGGCTCTACCTAATAACATGAGTGTATTATCTTTCCATCGCCCCAGGTGGCCATATTATGTATAGGGTTTAAATAAATTTAAGAAAATAATAATCCAGCAGTGTGTAACATAATGGAGATCACATTACCACAGCTTGGAGTGTTTCCCACTTAGCTCCACCAAGAAACCCTTCCTAATTTTTTATGTTTCTAAATGGTAAACTAATGTCAAATTAGGCTGGTGTCAGACGAGCGTAGTGTTCACGTCCGTGATTGCGCCTAAGGCTAGGGACAGATGAGCGCATTTTCTGCGGCCACCGTCAAAATGTACGTCGATGCGTGCGCACGCATTTTTTCACGGAATACGCTTAAGTGGTCAGACGATGCGCAATTCTGGACGTATTTCATGACGATGGGGTGAAAAGAAGTCTAGGGAAATCCGGCTGTTTGAACGTTATGTTGGCCGCACACTAGCAGCGTCTGACATCTCCTAATCACGCACACACGCTGCTATGCGGCCGCAGCGCACTTTGTACGTCAGTAGCAGCGGTTTCACGTTCTGATAAAAATGCGTTCATTTGCTGGTTGCGTGGTGTCGGCGCACTTTCGTACGCACGTACTGCGTATATTGGCCGTCATTGGCCGTTATGTGCTGCTACTGCCGCCGTGATTTAGTGCGCCTGCACGCGCGTTCCGACTGCCCCACTCTGACCCTAGCCTTAAAGTACGTCCGTGATAGCATGAAAGAAAGTCCATTGGAGCCTGACACATGAAGTACGTCCGCACTGAACTGCAGACGCACAACGGCCGCGGCAAACGGACGCAAGGCAGGCAAGAACGTACAACCCCTAGAACGGCCGCACAAAGTGCGCTGCGTCCGCAACGTCCGCATAGCTTTGTGTGTGAGTGATGGAACATGGTCAGACGGACTCCATTTATACGTCCAGAATTTTTCACGGACAAAATGGTTTTGCTTTTTAATTTATTTTCCCTCCTACATCCGTCAAAAAATAAACGTCAGTGAAAAAAACAGACTGTGTGACCACTACTGTGTCTTCCATTCTGACGTACGTTCGTGTGCAAGGACGTACAGTCCGTAGAAATCACGCTCGTCTGACCCTAGCCTTAGACTTTTTGAGCCCTATCACTTGATGTGAGCTAAAACGCCATTGCTAACATAACAGAAATACCTTTTATCGACTTGCGCTAGGTAACGCCTAACAACCCACCAACAGATAACCTCGTCTGTGTTACTCTGTGTACAAGGTAGTTTAGCGCACGCTAGGGAAACGCTAAGACCCAGGTTAAGACCCAGTGCTAATTCGGTTGTGTACGGGATATAACAGTTTTCTTCCAGTGCAGAGTGCCTGGCCATACCTATCCTCGACCTCTACCCTCACAAGCTTTTATAAGTATGAACACATCCAACGAAGAGCCCTCACACCCCTGCATTATTAAAATCCTTCAAGGTGGCCGTATTATCCATGTTTATATGCACACATATAGTAATTAAGGCTGATGGACATTGCATGATAAATGCCACCCAACAGCATGTAGAATCATTACAATGCATTTAATAGATCCAAAAGGAAGGCCGGGTGACCGACAATAATTTCCCTCCTGCGCATATAAATAATATATATATATATGTGTTTCAGGGCAAGACTTATCCATGTGTCCCTTTAAACATGGTCCACACGGTCACGCTAATAATCAACCGCTTACATATTATGAATAACCCACAGCATAAAATGTTTAGAATTAGGCAATATATTAGATTTACGATACATGTCAATAAAGGATACATTTATAATAGAGCCTACTGTAACAGCAGCATCATTGCTGACCAGATCCATTACTATGGTGTATGGGGCCAAGAGAACACCTGTGCTGCATTCCATTCAATTGCCTGTTAATCGCATTTTAATTGCCTGTTAATTTTGGGCAAAGACCTGTTTTTTGTGGGTTTTTGGAATTCGCACCAGGGTTGAGCAGTAGGTGAATAGTTGTGATTAGTGTCCGTCTAAAAATTAGCGCTGGCACCAAGTGATTTGTTGGTTACAATATCGCAAGTGCTCTCTAGCGCTCCCCATGTTAAGTATAGGGGACAGTAAGTACAGTAAGCTCACACTACAAATCGTAAATTAACGCACGCCAAGTGATTTTTGCCATTTCTAGCGGGAGGAAAATGATCTGTTGGTCAGGCACTAGACATTTTACCTGGCGATAACGTAAAAACATGCTGATGCTAGGGTCAGCTCACACCAGGTGACAGTGCCCTTTGCTACGTATTTTTAATGTGAATTGCATTGCACAAATATTCTTACATTTACTGTATGACTGCGCAAGCCGGGACAGGCACCTTCCTAAAATATTTACATATTGCTATTAGTGAAGCTATCCTATCGTATTTGTATGATAACATGTGCTAGTTTTAGGTGTTTTACTTACAATTTCTAGTCTTTATATGTTTGTACCGGCTGGGTGGAGTAGAGGTATTGTCACTGCTCTGCGTGGAGAGAGCCTGTGGAGTCATGGGTTCGATCCCAGCGAGCAACCTCTCCTGTAAGTGTCCTTGGCAAGACACCTAACGGTACATACTCACCACCCAGGACATACTTGAAAACGAGAGAAATCTCAATGTATCCTTCCTGGTAAAATCCTTTCTCAAAAAAAATGCATAGTCCTATCTATACCTTGTGCTCTAGTTAAGAACAATATTTACTTGCTGTTTCCTAAAAACATATGAAAAGCTGTATTCCCACCAGGCCATTAGTAGTAAGGGCCCTTTCATGAATGCTCCTATCTTTTTTCAGTCCAGCTGGAAATTCCTCTTGTGGCTTTGCTGTTACAGCAGGTTAATGTACAGTAATAATGAATTAATGTTTCTGTAATATGTTTAGGAAGAAGCTGGAGAATAACGAGCGATTCCAAGTTGTCTTGCTAGAGAGAATTGTATTCTCACTTGCTGCTCGGTAATGGGAAAATAATACCCGTGGTCAATGGATAGTGTAAATATATTTTTCCATATCTCCCTAAGATTATGAGCTAAGCTGCTAATATACCTGGCAGCTGGTAATCGGGAACTGCAAATAGCGGCTTGCACCATCTTTTGCCATTTGTGGCTCCCTATTATAGGCTCAATCGGAATAGGTCCTGCCAGGCATCAGTGTTTGTGCATGCCGGTGTATAAAAATAGTCAGATCCTTAAAGTTTCGATTAACATTTATCCTGCAAATCAGAGATACATGAGAAATATGGAAACATAGGAAACGAAGGCCATGTGGTTCATGCAATTTAGTTGGTACTCAATACTTTGTAAAAGCAATAGCAATTTTTAAATAGATCGTCTTAAAAGCATCCCTGTTCTGAATTATATCAAGTGCCTTATGTTTAGTAAGCAATATAGTAATACTATAATTTAAAATGTATTCAGGACAGCACATTACGTAATATGAGACTTTCATCTATAAAATATTATCGTATGTTATTAATGTACTTTTTAACTATTTTCTAGTACAAGAGATAATTTAATTGCACAAACCAGCAAGTCCATATCCTATCTAACTATTTAGTTACATATATAATTATTTATAAAGCGCCAAAATATTCCAACAGCCCTGTACAATGGGTGGGACATTTGTTAACCCTAACACAAGCACAAATAGTGATTTACCCTAACCCTAATTTCTAACCCTAGGTATGGAAAATTATGCTCCAGAATTTCCAAAATTCTGGGCTTCAAAATATGGCTGTGTCCAAGGGTTTTTTCAAGGCATGACTTTTTTACCAATTTTTGCTGCTTTGTTTCCAGCAATTTTTCACTCTAATATCAAAATTAGATTTGCTTTGAAACAAAAAAGGGGGATGTTTTTTTTTTTACATTTTACATGGTCTTGTTTGGTATCATTGGAAAAGCCAGATTTAGACCTTTCCAATGACACCTAACTTGATCTTGTGCGGTGTATAAATCAGAGGTGCAGGCTTCCAAAGTACCCCTTTCTCTCCTCACTGCGGAGTGAGAATAAGGAGCAAGAAATGTACAATGGGAGATTATGGAGTGAGTTGATAGGCTTCTCTAAGTAATGTGTTTTCAGAGACTTCTTGAAGGACTGGAGAGATGGGGAAAGTCTAATGTTGTGGGGGAGGGAGTTCCATAGAAATGGGGCAGTTCAAGAAAAGTCCTGAAGGCGAGAGTTGGGGGTGCGGGTATGTGGAGCTGATAGCATCAGATCATTGGCAGAGCAAAGTGGTCAAGATGGGATGTACCTGCTAATAAGGGAGGAGATGTATGCAGGGGCGCGGTTATGGAGAGCTTTGTATGTGAGCACCAGTATGTTGTATTGGATTCTATGGGAAACAGGGAGCCAGTGTAAAGATTGAAAGGGGTGAGAGTGGTACCACTGAGACGAAGTTGATGCAGCGTGAGGAGCAACTCCGATGACACCTTACATATTCCTTTAGCCTGTAGGGCTGCAGAAATAGAGGGGTCTAAATCAGGGGTCAACAACCTTGTTCCCCCCCCCCCATGTGTTTTGGAGCTATATTTCCCATGTGACTCGACCAACCTATTGAGTAGCTGAGCATCATGGAAGATGTAGTTCCAAAACATCTGGAGGGCCAGGGTTGCTTTTTTTTTTACAGAGCAAGGTGCACTCTTGTCCCTGTGCCTGTATGCACATGTCTACTATGCCTAATTATAAATCCAGCCCTAGTGGTAGGATTGCACAAGAATAGCAACATTTTGGTTTACTAGACAAGCAGTGTCACCAGTGACTCAGGCCTATTGTCTTAGCATGAAAGACACCTAACATTAAAATCTGGCTTTTCAGATTTGTAAATCCATAGTAGGTTCCAAGTGGTATTAGAGTAAACTTGTTCTGATAATCATTTAATTCTACCGCTTAGCATTTTTTTGGGGCTAGAAAGAACACAATCATTGTTGTGATATAAACTGATGCACTTCAGGGACACTAGCCTCCAAGTCCAAATTATCTCCGTTAATTGGACATAATGAACGGAGTGTTTCATCCACTCCTCTCCCCATTCAGTTGTCCTCGCGGGCTGCTACAGTGGAGGGTTTTTGGAAGGCTGTCTATTAGGTCTTGCCGTGCTGCCTCCTGGAGTTCTGACTGGTACTGAGCAGTATGTGTAGTTCTGGTTGGGCAATATATTAGATTGGCTTATAGCATGGGCCAACAGCCTTGGCTCCCCAGATGTTTTGGAACTAAACCTCCCTAGATGCCTAGGCACTCATTAGATTGCATAAGCATCATTGGAAATTCCAAAACATCTGGATCTTTTAAGGCTTAGCACAAGTAAAAAACTATAGGCTGGCCTATAACATATCCTACGGAGTACAAATGCATAACCGTTATATTAATCCATTTACAGTAATGTATTTGAATACAGAATTCCATTAAATCTGGTTTATAGAACATTTGGCTACAAACGTAATCTCTGACTCCAAGAGTAAGACGCTCCGGCTGACCACTACCAACAAAACAGCTCTCTATCTTCTGTGAGGGACTTTTAAAACTTAAAGCAATAACTCTGTCTTACGTGTGGATAATGACAAAAGCATTTTTTTGTCTGATCTGCTGCAAGGCACGCAAGTGTAGGGATCATTTTACAGAATGCAGACATAATGATGCGCAATCTAATAAACTCAAAGTAATACATGTGATGTAGTAAGAAGCAAAATCAATTTTCATGGATTATGTTCAATCATACAAACCATCTAGTTAAGTTCTTAGCAATTAAAATAATGTTAGTATTTGGATAAACTAACTGCTCTGATGAATGTAACATGGCCTTGCTATAGGTTTGCTCACAGTTATTCCTACCCCTGTTTATTTCCACTTTGACTCCCTCTTTCTATTCATACTACTTTGCCCCTTTTTTCTTCCTTATGTAAGAGCAATATGAAATATATTACTGTTACCTTCCTTAAGATAGCATTACCTTTAGTCATTCCCTGAGCTCTATCTTTTGTCCCCTCTTAAAAACATGATCTGTTTGAGAATGTTTGTTATGGTAAATGTATCCTAAACACATTTTCAAAAGTACATGTTTTTATCATTTTTTCTTAAATCTAGTTTTATTAAGGCTGATCTTTTGTCACTGTTGGTGATGCTCGTTTATTTCTATGTTCTGGGTTGTGGTGTAGAGATTCGGCTCCCAAATTTTAAAACTCCGAGTGCCAGTTACTCCAGATTGGGCTCTATTTAATAACTTACCTGAAGACAATCCCTAAAACATGGAAAATCCTACTGGGGATCCTTTCTGCCATTTCTAAAAAAAAAACATTCTTCGTCAGTGGCTGTCTCCTTCCCCACCATCGATCAAGATGGTCTATGGGCACTTATATGCACTTTTTCAACATGATTGGGTGGAAGCCCTGTTGAACAGTACCCTCAAGGTAAAACACTTTTTCGAGATATGGGGGGACCTTTATGCAACAGCTACCAGAGACCACCAGAGACAAAGTTTTCACTGCTTTTGAAAGTGCTCCCTGGTTCTTACTGCTGGCTTTGAAGGCTGCCTCCCCACTCCCCAGGGAGGTGCCCATTTCTGGGTTGCTCTGGATCTTGGCTGAGAGGGCTCAAGACTAGCTGTTTGTTTGCTGGATTGTTCGTTCTTTTTTTTAAACTTTATTTCCCACAATGTAACTTTATACTTCCTGTTTCTATGTACGACGTTCATGTTTGACAAGAACTGTGGACATCTCTCTCTATCCTGTTGGCTTGGATCTATAAATGAAGTTTAAGGCTAGGGTCAGACTAACGCAATTTTCACGTCTACCGTCAAAAAGTGCGTCCGAATGCATGGACACACATTTTGACGGAATACGCGATAGCGGTCATACGGTGCACAATTATGCCCGTGATTTTTGATGGAGTTATAAAAAACAAATGGACGTGATGTTGGCCGGACATGTGAAGCGTCTGATGTCTCCTAATCACATACACACGTCGCTATGCCGACGCAGCACACTCTTTGCTAGTGGTTCGACGTTATAGAAAAAATGCGTTCGTTTGCCGCTTGCGTTGCGCGGCCGAACTTTCGTGCGGCTGTACTTTGTATGTTGGCCGTCATTTGCTGTTACCACGGCCGTAATAAAGTGCGGCTAAATGCACGTTCACACTGCATTCATCTGACCCCAGCCTAAAAAAAAATTTAAATTATAAATTCCAGTTTTAATTTTTCTTCTTTCTTTCTTTAGAGGGCATCTTATTTACGTCAATTTTATGTCTGGATCTGAGATTGTATATAATTTTTCAGGCAACCCTACCATATTACTTTGCCGTTTTATTTTTCTATGTATCTTTAATGTTCATGAAAAAAATAATAGTGCGGTAATTGTGTATTTCAATTTTTCATACAATCTGTCATACCCAATATTCTACAAGTGTACTGCTTGAGACAGATAGATCTCTTAGCGCAAAAGATCCTATAATAGGATGACTTCATATTCTGGTCTTCACGGATATGTTGCAGAGTGAGAGGTCAAATGTAATCTACAAGGACAAGAAGGGCATGCCTGTGTGTATATCTGGTTTCACATCTGAAAGAGAGACATGATAAATCTGATTGGTGAAAAACCATCAATGCTGATTTATGGAAGCACATTCCCACATATTGCAAAGTTCAGGCTCCAAAAGTTTCCTGCTTTAAAAAACACACATTTGAAAGCGTTTGAAAGGTTTGGCATACAACCCCACTCCAGGTCGTCAGACATACTGATGGGATTATTTTCAGTTGCCTGCTTTTCATGACATCAATTATTTGTCATGCCAACCAACCGTCTAATTTATTTTACGAAAAATTGTGGATCTTTTTCTAATGATTTTGTTTTGGTAAAGGCTATTTCTCAGAAAATTGTATTGATATAGACCTGTAATTTGGAAGCAATTTATTGTAAAGTTAATAAATCCCAATAATTTCAGTCTGATAAAATGGAATGTATGTCTCTACTGAGATTCTGTTCCATTTGAAAAATGGAAAGTGCATTTATTACACAATACTCAGAATTCCATTTTTTTAATCAAAATACTGTAGAAGGTAAGTAGTAAGTACTAGAGACAATTGATCAATATTATGCAGATGGAACTGGTTTAAGGATGTGTCCATTTTAATTAAAGTATTTCTGTGATATATGGTAAAACCATCCCTACGGTATGGATCAGTAACAGTGCTTTCTGGTCTTGATAACAGAGGTATTTCCTGCTCTATTTACAGAATGGAGAAATTGTTTATTGAAGCAGCTCATTTCGACATATTTTGAAATTTTCTATTTCTAATGAGTTAGCAGACTGGATATGAGGTGTCCTACACTACCAGTGAATTAATATAAATCTAAAAGCTGTATATATGAAATGGGCTTTCAAGGTATTTATAACTATCTATGCTCTTTGAGTAAGCTATAATGCAAAGACCCTATTCTTTCTCTGCTGCTGATTTACAGATGCTAAGATGTTGCCATTATATGCTTATATCCAGTGCTTAATTTGTAAATCCAAGGGTGTTGGAACACAAAGTGCATATGAGAGTGGAGGGATGACAAGGTCCGCTCAGATCACGGAACGCATACAGACGGTGCTGATAGCAACATGCTATGTACTATAATGCCCACTTACTAATAATTTCAATGATATGTCAATAATTTATATAACTTCATATTTTTGGTTTGATACCATGTGAGGTACGGGATCCACCCAAATATGGCGAAGAACACAAACAATCAAAACCAGAGAACGTCTCCGATCCTGTTTTCAAAGGATTGTCTACATATTAATCCGTGCTTATATCCTCACTCTTTTAAGTCACTAGGTCTCAATTGTAAATTACTTATCCTAGGCTTTTATATCTTTGTTTAATAGAACTTTCATAGGAGCACTGCATATTCAGGTCCTTCAAGATGAGTCCCCAGAGACTATGCTAAGGCCTTACCCCACTCTCTGCACCTGCAGAATTTGGGCCACACCGTAGTATGAGGAGAGTCATTAAAGGGAATTGGGTCCCTGTACAAGTAACCTTTATTCAAACATAATAAACAAATCTGAAACACTACATAGAAATAAAAGACAGAAAAATGGAAAATGCACAAATGGGTCAGATATGAAAAATGATTGTATACAGTATATATATATATATAAATATATATATATATATCCGGAGAACCGCCCTAAGTAGGATTGGTCATTCAATAAATGCACATGGATAGTTAGATTATACTAGGTGCTGATCACAAAGTGAATGGTAGATATGGCAGTATGCACAATAAACAAACTCATTGTTTCATTGGTAATAAATTCTCAAGATAATACGTCGACCCAACAAAAAACCAAACAATTTAAACAGGGATTTAACCTCCCTGGTGGTGATCCCGAGTGTCTCTCGGGGTTAAATTTCACCGCTGAGAGCGGTAACCCCAAGACACACTCGGGTTGTATACATTACCTCTCCATGCACTCCCTTGGTGATCACTGCAGCCTCCCCCGGCGATCACAGCGTTTTACTTCCTGGATTCCTTCTCGCGTGGAGGAAACCAGGAAGTAATGAGGTCGTGGTCGCCGGAGGAGGCAGCTGGAGACATCGAGGGAGCGCAGGGAGAGGTAATGTATCCAGCGGCATCCCGAGTGTTGCTCGGTGTTACCACTTCCAACATAGGAATTTAACCCCGAGCCACACTTGGGATGCCGCTAGGGGGGCAAAAAAAAAAATTAGACCGTTTTCAGCACAGAATTTGCTGAAGAAATAGACCGCCAGGGAGGTTAAAGGGCACCCCGGCAGTTAAAAAAACACATACAACCATGTGTTAAAACCAAAACATGACAGACAGAGGCCCAACGTGTATCGACAGTCTCATGCTGTCTTCATCAGCACTTTCTTTCCCCTGATGAAGACAGCATGAGACTGTCGATATGCGTTGGGCGTCTGTAGTATATACCTAGTATAATATACCTAGTATAATCTATCCATATAAACTATCCATGTGCATTTATTGAATGACCAATCCTACTTAGGGCGGTTCTCCGGATATATATATATACAATAATTTTTCATATCTGACCCATTTGTGCATTTTCCATTTTTTTGTCTTTTATTTCCATGTAGTGTTTCTGATTTGTTTATTATGTTTGAATAAAGGTTACTTGTACGGGGACTCCATTCCCTTTAGTGACTCTCCTCATACTGCGGTGTGCTGGATTGTCATAACTTAATATTTTATACAGACTTTTGGTGGGTTAGGCCCTTGAATTGTGGTGCCTGGCACCGTGTAGGGTGTTCCTTTGAAATTACCCTGTCTTTTGAGAATTTGGGCCACCCCTGATCCAGAATTCTAAAATCTTACTGGACTGTTTGCACTTACCACATTAGTGGGTTGGTAATTCCCCAAGATAGATGGAGAGATTACCAGCAGTCAGTGTTAGAAGGAGGCTGACTGCACTGCCCAGGCAGGGATTCGGTATAAATTCAGTGTGGGCCTCGGCAAGCATTTAAGACTGTCACTCCCTAATGGCACACCTTTGTGCATAGCTGTCTTGATGTGTCTGATAGTGTGAAAATTTATAAGTGAAGGTATTTGACAATCTAGATGTTTTACTACAGCGTGGAATGACTTTATAATAATTTACACATTATTCTGTGTTTATTGGTACAGTAAATTTGGTATAATTATGGTATTATTATATTTATATATATTTTTACAATTTGGCAAAAACAAAACAAAAAACACTCTTTATAGGCATTACCACTGCCTTAGCTTCTCAATGTACGTGATATAGGTTGATTACTGTTTCTTTATTACAATGGATATCTAATTATACCAGGCCTCACAGCTCACACAGTCCGGCCTTGGGATACATGACTTTTCCTCAGACCTTCTGATCACTGGACAGCCCTAAGCTGTCACCTGGTATTTGGGAGACCTGAGGGAAAAAACCCATGATGCTTAAATAAATAAAATGAGAGATTTTGAAACCCATACAGTATATGGATCTGCAATGCCAGTGTATGTAATAAGTTTAAATTATCACAATAGAATAAATATATCTTGATGGAATAGAGGTAACATCCACTGCTCTGAGACCGTGGAGACACAGGATTGAATCCCGGCAAGAGCACCTCCCCAGTAAGTGTCCTTGGGCAAGACACCTAACGGTACATAAGCGCCACCCAGGACATACTTGAAAACGAGAGAAATCTCAATGTATGGCCATCGCTGGAATCTAGACGCACCCTTCACCTTTCCAACCTGGTGTTTAAGAGCTTTTCTGGGAAGCTGCCACCCTACCTGAATAGGCTGCTTCCCTCAGCAGTTCCCTCATCCTATTACCTCCGATCCAGGACCAGCACCTTACTTGCAATACCACAATACAAAAAGAAAGTGGCTTTACACCATCAAATCTTCCCGCAGTCTAAAGTCCCTTAAGAGCTCCCTATTAACATACCTCAATACGGAATGCACCTGTAAACATGTAACATAATGACTATATTTCCTACATATTTATTTTCTGTTAATCTGTATATTTGTGTTTTGTTTTTAATATCTTGCATTTTATTACTTTGTATTTCTGTAACTGTAACCATTCAATGTTCTTGAACCCAGGACATACCGGTACTTGAAAACGAGAGAGATCTCAATGTATCCATCCTGGTAAAATCCTTTATAAATAAATAAATAAATAAATCCTTCCTGGTATAATACGTTCTAAAAAAAAAAAGACATCATTAGTATTATGTATTTCTAGTGTCATGACAATTGGAAACAGAAATGTCCAGTTTACATAATATTTAAATCTATGTATTTAATCTTATTTTTTTTCTTCGTGATTCCTTGCATTGATCAGACTCTTTTTGTTTCATTCTGTATTACATTTTAATCAAGGTTTAATGATCTAGAGAAAAACATATAGCCATTATCCCTGATGAAGATTAAACTTGTAAATTATGATAAATTAGAGTGACCCTCTTCAGGCCCCTGATTTATTCTGCTCTTAATATGGTTTTCTTTCATCATTGTCCTCTTCCTTCCAGGCATTCTGTACTGAAGAAGTTTTTATTCTTATTATATTTTAAATTGTGTTATAGCTGTGGCATTGATCAAACCATTTGATCTTGATGTTAAACTTAAGTTTATTTCCTGTGTGATAATTCCTTTCTAATTAATATTGTTTATTTCTGTGGCGCCAAAAGAATTCCACGTGGCTCACTAGATGAACATTAAGCTATTGATTAATTTGCCCATATGAACATAGAATGGCTTGGTTGGAAATGAAACTAGCTTCAAAATGCATTTAAATTGTCCTTTACTAGAGACGCATCACGTACAGAGCATTTCCACCTTCAGATAATGGTTCTCTTGTATGCTCTAAATAAAAAAATCAACACATTCATTAGGGAAAAAATTCTTTATCTGCTTCCTAGATATACATTATTATATTATTATACATTATTAGTGTTTTTGCCATTTTAGATTTAAAAAAAATTATGAAAGCTGCTTTTTCAAAAATGTTAATTATTATATTTATTAAAAACAGTGAATGAGTATTTATTGTAAATTTTGTTAAAATGTTACATTAGTAAACATTATGCCTCTCAAATTCTAGATATGAAGGACATTATTGTTATGATCCTCTAAACTGTACAGTCATTTCTTCTCCATTGTTGTACTGTGACCTCTAGTTAAATATATAATAAACTAATCAAAAACACAAAAAAAATGAAAATTAAAGCAATATTAGGAATTTGTGGCTGATGGTTGGGCAACAATTGCGCAACTCAACAGTCCTGTGCTACTTGTTTCCTAGTTCATAATGTACTGAAAATTCAAACCTACTAACAAGCTCCCGGGCCGTCGTTTGAGTAGAGTATTGATCTGTACACTTGGGCTCGCAAAACCTCTGCTCTGTTACACCAGTATTCAGAGTAAAGCATGGGGCAATGGCTGAACGCTAACATCACTGCCATTGGCAATCACACAACTGGTTAGGTTAGTTAATTTTTTATTCTTTTTGCTGTTTTTAACTGTAATGAGTCACTGGGCAAAAATAAATAAATTATTAACCCCTGCTACTTCATTCACTTTTTTTGTAAGAATAAACTATTAAGGCTTTATGCCATCTTCTCTTTTTGCTTTTGTGCTAGTCATACAGCTACAGGGATTATTGAATGCCCACCCATCCAATGAGATTCTTCTCCTAGAGAAGCATTCAGAATGATAGGCATGTGTGTGGCCAATGCTTCTATAGAGATGCATTATGATTAGCGGGTTGGTTAGTACAACCCACCAACTTCTCCTGAAACAATTTACACTGTAGACTGAAACCCAGAGAGCTGGTAAATGGCTGAAAGAATAATGCACCTCCTCTACAAAGAATGAGAGTTCTGAATTTTATTTTACATGGTGGTTCCAGAGGTCAAGTCCAGTAGGAATGTGCGGTAATGCAGTTTCTCCACAATTTTTGCAGGAGGAACAGAGTTCACATTTGGCCGATACTCTGTCAGACCTTTATTTTGTAGACAATTCCTATGTTTTCTCTAATATATGATATATATATATATATATATATATATATATATATATTCTGAGTATTATAATGCTTACCTAAATCCCAGCGCACTTGAATATATGTGTGTCTATATATTAACCCTTTCGCTGCTGAGGCTTTTCCCGCCCCTGTGCTGAGGTCATTTTTTACCTGTTTTGCGCATCATGTTTAAACGTGTTTTTAAGGCTTATTTTAGTATATGACACCGACATATTATATATCGTTCTTTCCGTCAGACTCGGTAGATTCATAATATGTCATTATTATATGTATACGTTATGTCATGTCTGTATATTATAACAAAAAATGCAATAAAATATGTATTTTCAATAATTTACAATGTGTAAAGTGTTTTTTTCCACATTTTAACATGCGAGCAATTGCGGTTATATTTTGTATGGGGTGCGCTTGTTAAAAAAATTAGAGATGGGGTCTCGTTACATTTTTTTTTGGGGAAAATGACACTATTTTTAACAAACGCACCGCATACAAAAATCGTTAGTGCAGCATCATTGTTCACATTATAATTGAAATGGGAACAATATTGCTACACTAACAAACCAAAAAAAATAAAAAAAAGTGTTTATTTTTTTTTTTTTAATTTTTTTTTTTAAAATTTTTTAATTTTTATTTTTATTTTTATTTTTTTTTTTACAAAATTTTTAACTTTCATGTTTGGTATCGTTGGAACGGCCATGCTCTGGCCGATCCAACCATATCAAAATTTAACCCCTAACTGCCACGGATCGGGAGATAGGGAGTTCATTGGAACTCCCTATCTCCACACTTGGTGGCAGTTAGGGGTTAACTGTAGGACTGGCGTCATCGTGCTACGCACGATGACGCCAGTCCTCTGGGGGAGTTCCCGGAAGCTTGGCCGACATCCAAGATGTCGGCCAGCTCCGGGAAAGGATCGCGAACCGGCGCTTTTCAGCGCCGATTCGCGATCCAGCTCCCCAGGGGTTAATGCCAGGCATCATTTGGAAGGGCAGGCTGTGCCCTTCCAAATGATGCCTGGGTTAAGCCCCTGTGCGCCGCCGATCGGGAGGGAGAGAGGTCCGAAGGACCTCCCCCCCCTCCCTTTCAGGCGCCTCCTCCGCACATGCGGGGGGGGCGCCTGAATTAGGTGTCATCGCGCCCCCGCGATGACACCTAATAATGGCGGCTGCTGGTCCGGATGCGCGGCTGACATCCAGGATGTCAGCCCGCACCGGAGGGGCCAGCGATCGGCCGGAACCCGGCCGAACGCTGACCCCGATGGGAGGACGCGCTCAGCGCGTCCTCCGCATACCAGCGGGAATGCTGAGGACGCGCTGAGCGCGTCCTTAGCATTCAAGTGGTTAATCTGAGTGTGAGATGGTGGGTAATGTGTGAAATGGCTACACTTAATTTGGTGACAGAAAGATTAAGACATTCCCACACTTATTTTTTTAGTACTTGACTCCAGGTTAGTTCCTGATTTATATAACCTTATGACTCCTCTTAAACATTTTAGCTTATACATTTATCCTATACATTTAACATTAATAACAGCCCCAACTCTCGACTTCAAGGCTTCTCCTGAGCTGCCCCCTTTCTATGGAACTCTCTTCCTTGTAATATTAGACTCTCACCGTCTCTCCAGTCAAGAAGTCTCTGAAAACATATTACTTTAAAGAAGCCTCTCATCTCACTCCCTAATATCTCTCTGTTCATTTCTTACTGCATCTTCCCACACGCACTCCACTATTTCACATCCTCTATTAACCCTCCCCTAGTGTGTCACCCCCTCCTCTTAGATTGTAAGCTCTTGAGCAGGGTCCTCTCTCCTACTGTTCTGTCTGGGTTTTTTGGGGGGTTTTTTGAGAAAGGATTTTACCAGGAAGAATACATTGAGATTTCTCTCGTTTTCAAGTATGTCCTGGGTGGCGAGTATGTACCGTTAGGTGTCTTGCCCAAGGACACTTACTGGAGAGGTGCTCTTGCCGGGATCGAACCTGTGTCTCCACAGTCTCTCTCCACGGTTGTAGAGCAGTGATGTTACCTCTACTCCACCCAGCTGTACTGTACCTGTATGTATATTTGTTATTCTGCATCCCATTGTACAGCACTACGGAACTTGTTAGCGCTTTATAAAAACTTGTAACTGTAACTAAAGACATATGCAGGTCTATTCAAAGAAAGGTGGAACTCAGGCGAATGACTGAAGAAGTTGAAAATCTAGGTCAAGATAGCCAAACCAGAAAAATTCTCCATTTTTCTCACTTTCCAAATCGGCTATTTGGTCTAGATTGTTCTCTTCTCCTGACAATTCTCCTGAGTTTTACCTTTAGTAAATTGACTTGTAGGTGAGGTAAAAATGGGAAGTGGGGAAAGAACCATTGGTTGAGTAGTAACCCATCCTTTTGAAACTCCTCTTTTTCTCCAGCACCCTTAGCACTTTTCACTTCTGACAGCCTGCTATTCTGTTAACACAAACTGTCATGGACTGAAGGCTTGCTCGACCATTCATCTAATTCATGCCATTGGCTGTACAGCAGTATACAGAGATGTGTATCGCTGCTCTAAACCCAGGAAGTTAGTCCAGAGTGAGCTGAGCAACAGTGTTACAGGAGGAGGAAAGCCCTTCACTTTGAAATGCGGTCACAACATGCGGGGAGGAGCGTAACTTGGAATATTGTGTGACAATATAAAATTAATTAAATGCTCATAGTGGCTTTTGTGACCCTTTAAGAATTCTACCTAGAGCATTTTACATTTCTCTAACCATTCTGAGCTACAGCATTTGCAGGGTTAATTGCACAAATTTCGCATCTTTTTCCATGGATATATTGGGTGAAATTATCCAACATACTTTAAAGCATCTAAACTGAGCGAAAACAATTTGCAGTGATTTACTGTTTGCCAAGCTTCGACTAGACTCGTTTCAGTAAATAGAAGCTATAGTTTGCATTACATAGTTTTGAGTATGTAATTTTCTCTATTGAGACAATTTGCTAATATCCATTGACATTGTAGCAAAATACGGAGTTCTGCAATGGCAGCTTTACTTTATTTTATTTATATAAAGTGCATGAGTAGTTATTAGCTTCCGAGCTGCTATTTATGTCATTTTCACACACAAATAGTGTGAAAGGTCTCAGCAAGTTCTTTGAAAGCCTGTGTGGGTCTACTGACTTTGTCAAAGGAAAAAAAACACATTTGCTGTTTAATTGTTTGACAAATGCAAGATCAATCTATGTTCGTTTGACACTTAGCTACAAGTGTTTATGCCACATGACTTGAGATGCAATGAGCCTTGAGATGTATCGATGCCAAAAGTGTAGGCCAAAGCTTGCTTGTTGCACCACTTGTTATCGAGAGTAGCTCAACAATGCCTGCTTTGGAAACATAAGATATGTGTTATATATGTATGGGATACATGTGCATACCACAGGGCCAAATGCATAGAGGACAGGTAAACACAGTGATTGCATTCAAACAAATGTCATGCGTTAAACCAGTTGATTGATTAGCATTATACTGTAGCTAGCTTACGTGGGTTTAAATACTGCACTAATTATAAAGGCAAATGTCAGGAGTAATTGGTTTAAATTACTATGGGATTTTTTTATAACCATACAATGTTAGGTTAGGAAAAGAGCTTGTTTATTATAAATATGTTCTCATTTAATCACTTGTTTCCTGCATTTCGATTTGCCTCCGTAAATCAATCTAACAATGTTATCGAAAAAAATGAGAAAGCTGTTGGGCTAAAAATGGAGGCTTCTTATGGGTAACATCTTGGAAGATGACAATTTATAAACGGAGATGCTTAAAGTGAACCTGTAACGGCCAGGTTTCCGTTTCATGCGATATACCACCACAAGGTAGATTTCACAATGGTCATAAATTCCTTGGTAAGATATCATAAATTGTTCTTACCCTGTTTCATGCTGGGTACCATGTTCCTACTCAGTGGTCGTTGCTGTAAGAGGGCGTGAGTGGACATCAGTGGTGAAGTCAATGTGTTTCCTTGTCAGGCACCTGTGCAAGGAACATAGTGTGAGCAGAGGGCTGTCCTCTCTCCTGCTCACAGTTGCCACTTGACCTAGCAGCATGCCAACAAGAGTGAGTGGCCGCGAACGTTTGACTGGGAATAACTCAAAATTTCTCATTATAAGCGTTAGCAAAAAACACCAGGATAAAAAAAAAAAAAACATGTACCATCTGGCAGTGAACTGACAGATTTCGTGTACCTGTGCAACAGGTATGGATGGCTGTGACGTCATGTACTGTATTACTTCACCTAAATAAATGACTACAGCCATCTTGATTGTGATTTATTCTTGCAGATCTGTGGCTTCAAAGGTTTTCTCAGCTTGAGCTAACTTTTTTTCCTGCTATTTAAAATATGAATTGAAAAAAAAATTTGAATTATAATATTTTTGACAATGGATTTGTATAATCCGACAAAAACTATAACGTCGTCATCGTCGAGACGTTTTTATTTTGACAGAGGGGAGTAGGTCACAGTAAGGGGATAACCCAATTAATGAAACAATAGAGGTACTAAAATGACCTGAAATGGAAGTCACAATATACTCGACTATCATGCAATTTTCTGGTATAGGAATCCCAAACTAAGGAGAAGCTTAGCCCTAATGATGAAAGAAAACTAAGGAGACCTACTGTATACCATTATTTCTCCAATAGGACCCAATTGGGTCAACATTTTTGGGGCTCTCTTGGGAAATTAGGCTTCCCCGCCTACTATGGCTTCACAATTGTGATCTTTCGATGACATGAGATCTTAGAGAGAGGATCCTTTTGTCGATATCCCCCTAAAATTACCCAAGAGATCCAACTCTGGCAATGTACAATGTATACCTGGGAACTGTCCACTAATTGTCTGTGTGATGTATCTGTGTTATTTTTAATAACTATAATTTCAATAAAGTTTGCAAAAATTTCCATACCCAGTGGAAACGCTTGACCTCATAGTGGATAGGCGAGTCCATTGAGACTTCCACTTCAAGTCATTTTAGTACTTGAATTGTATAATCCAATGGCAAGTACAATATCATGTTATAGCCATCCTCCTTTTTATTAGATGTCACTATAACAATTGAACGTTCAGATTTACAGTAAGAGATGATAAATTGCGCATAGCTAGGTGACCACTCTCTCATAATTTGTTTTTACAGTTTTAGAAGGCATGCTGGTGTAGTGTTTAAAAAAATGGGGAAAAGCTTTAAAGTCCTTCAATTCAGTACTATTTTCAACAATTTTACAAACAAATACGCATTATGCATTTTATATCTGCTGTACCTAGCACAGTCCACATTTTTTCTCCGATTTCTAAACTATTCTTCTTAACCGGTGCATATTATGCCTAACTTTGCTATTTATTTAGTGACTTGAACTATGAGTTTCTTTGCGTAGTGTATGAGATACACGTTCTTTAAATACATTGAATATAAAAATGCAGTTAGGTTTAGTGAAACTCATTTTACAAACAATGTATGACTCCAAGAAGCTGAAAACCTATGGCTATTGAGAGTTTAAGAAAACTATAATATACAGAAATGTTATATTTGATGTTCTCTGTATGTTAGTTTATTTATTTATAAAGGATTTTACCAGGAAGGATATATTGAGATTTCTCTCCTTTTCAAATTGTTCAGGGTTCAAGAACATTGAATTGATACAGTAGGGTACAGAAATACAAATTAATAAAATGCAAGATATTAAAAGTACATATTGTATTATTTATTATTATTAGAGATGCAATAAATATAATAAAAAATACAGGATAGCTCAAAACATATCCTTTTATAACTGACGATTTATGGATTAATATTTTGACGCTTTATATATAAAATTCTTACATTTATTGTTTTTTGCGATTCTTGTTATTTTGCTTTTACTTTACCTCTTACATTTATTATTACATACAAAATGTATACAAAATGTATAAAGGAGCAGTAGGTCTTCATTAATATTTTTAACATTTAATATTCAAGCTAAAAAGGTGAAAGAGGCCCGGTATCATTGCCCTATTATATGGCTGTCGGGAGGGTTTCAGCAGTTTATCACTAAACACACCCTTGTGAGTCTGCACTCTGTCAAATCTTTGGTAATCCCTTTAATCTGTGCAATGCTTTTGCTAACATTATTCTTCTTGCCATTCACTTCTGGGCTTTCTTTTTACGTTAGAAGTGCAGAATAATTTAATACCAGGTTAAACCATTTTCTGTAGCCTTTCTTCTTTAAATAGTGTCTGATTGACTGACTATTGACAAATCGTTGCTCTCGAACCAAATGTGGGGTGATTATGTAGGAATATGACCTGGGATGTCCAGCATCATAAACACGAAGGGTTTCATTATCTCCTATCAATTGGAACTGACTGCCATTAACTTGCTTGACCCTTATGATAAAATGAGAACATCAATCTATACACAAAAAAGGGTTTCAACGGGCAGGTTTGAAGGCGACACATTCCTAAGGGTGTTTAATCCATTATTGAGGTGCCCTGGCAAGTTAGCATTGTATACATGGACACTCAATTGCCTTTTCAGGAATGACTAATTATAAAACACAGATATACATTTGTTTAAGGACTCTCAGTATAGTAATCCCACTGGTGTCTCCTTAAGTGTGAATTGATAATTACTGTGATACCTACAGGGGAAAATAGCCATTTGTGGGAGTTTCCAAAATCTAAATCTTCAAGAACATCAATCACTTGGCTAAAAACCTGCTGTATTCATTTGCTGTAAGTATCTGCACTTAAAGAGGGTATCATATTAGTATTCCTTACTATCGAGGCATATGTCTTTTACTTATGCCTTCATCTTTCATATATATGCCTTCATTTGAGTGGCTTGATCATACTCCTGCTCACCACACAATACCTAAGAATGTGGTGTAATTCTTGACCCATTGTACCTTAGTGCAGATACAAGGTCATTCACTGTTGCATCCATGATAAACTACGGCAATCCCAATGGGGAAAATTGAAGAATGGCAGGAGAAGCTTCATTGAAGAATGAATGCATCGCTGACGTTTACTGTAGTTGTAATGTTAAACAACAGAGTTTGGTGGATAGGTGTCTTGATTTTCCTTTCACCCCTCTTAACCCCTCCATACAAAAAATATCAGCTAAGCCACTGATCCTTAAAAGTAAAATAAATAAAAACAAGTTCTTGTCATTGTACAGCGCTACGGAACTTGTTAGCGCTTTATAAAAACTTGTAACTGTAACTGTTCTACATGGACAGGGCCGGCTTGTCCTTGGAGCCGGGTGGTGCAGCCACTCCAGGCGGCCCTTTGTCAGGGGCAGCATTTTGCCACCCTGTCAAAGGCCGCAGCATGGAGCGCCCAGCTCAGGCCTCGACAGAGCACCCCCCCTCAAGCAGGCTGGCGCCCGCCCCTCCAGCAGGTTGGAGCCCAGCCTCGACCAGGTCCGCGTCCAACCAGCCCTCGATTGGGCCGACGCCCAACCAGCCATAAACTGGGTTTGCTCCCAGTCCTCGAACAGGCCAGGGCCTCACCATGCTGCTGGGGGAGCAGCTCGAGGTGCGCTTGCAGTTGGCTGCAGGGGAAGACACGATCACGATCCTGGACCCGGGCTGTGAGGATTTATGTGTGTGTGTGTCTTATGTGATGTGTGTATGTGTGTGACTATATGTGGATGTGTCGTTGTATGTGGGTGGGTGTGACAGTGGGCCGGGATATGTGGCACTCTGTGAAATGCTTATACACACCGCACATTACTTTGAGTTTTATCGCTGTGGCGCTCTGTGATCCACTCATACACACCACATGTTTTGGGGTTTTTTGAGGGGGGGCAGCAATTCATCCTAGACTCCAGGCAGCACAGTTGCTTGGGCCGGCCCTGTATATGAACTACACAGTTCACTGAAAACTAGCCTACAGCATGGTACTCAAGTGTAATCAACTATAACCAAGAGTAACATGCCTCATACAAAATAGCATAATGAAAATAAAATCAACAGAAACTCGATCTTACACAGACGATAAGCAGTTAAGTGCAACATGTTAAAAATACATAAGGAGTACCTTTATAATATTGCTTGTCACCTTTTTACGATGTCTATGTCATATCTACTAGGTCAAGCCCAACGTCACTTGTACTAGAATATTATTATTTTTTGTTCATTTGAATTATTATTATTTATTGGTAGAACATATGGCTTTAGTGTTACCAAGCAGACCTATGGACTTTCAGGGAAAATGTAAACAGGAACAGGGACTTTGAGTTGTTCTTTTTTTTAGCTGTCTGTAAAACATGAGTAAGCCTTTTGCTCGTACATTAACAATGGTAACTCCTTGCCCTGACTGTGCAAAATGAAAGTCTGAAACCTACTCAAACTACAGAAGGGAGTGGAAAGGGAGCAGCAGATAAAACATTAAAGTTCAGAGAAGACTTTGTAAATCTCAAGACGGAAAATCTTTCAGTGTAGCTAATCCCTGGAACCCACACATATACTAACATTTGTGCCTCACACGTCGAAAAAACAAAACAACTCCTTTTTTTAGGCCTAGATTGTAGCGGTAACAGTATATTCATCTTTTCTACTCTTGCTCAAGTATCTGAGGAACACGAGATTGACCCCTTTTTATAAAGTGTCTGTTCACACATGTAGAGAATCTTCATTTGGCAAAACATCAAAACCCCATGCTCTTTGTTATTCAAAGGTCTACTTGCAAGAGACAAAATAGTTTTGTTTTTTTTGTCTCTGCAGAATAACACAAGCTCAGATGTATCTTTCATCAGTCTTTTTCATTTACTGTCAAGGAATGTTAGAAACTTGTCAAAGTTTTACTGTAGCTTCTCTTCAGTTATTGATATTTATCAAGAAAGGTGTAAAAATATATTTTGTTTGACTGAATAGATGCCAGATATTCTATGGCCATTTTTTTTGTTCTGCTACAGCATGGGGAATTTCAGCTTTTGTATATGTGACTTTTAAACCAGTTATGCAAATAAATGATGTGATTGTATAAAACTCTAATGACAGATTTAGTCTGTCAGATTAAAAGACTGTAGAAGCGATGTAAATCCGGCAAGCTTTGGAAAGGCTAAGAGCTTCAGAACTCTTTTTGGAAAGTTCAATTGGGGTTCGTAGAAGATCAAGTGCAGGTCCCACATAGGGATCCAGAGTTCTCTGATGAACAGATCGCGCTTTGTGTTGAAGGCATTCTAGAGTCAGGAATCTGTTCTGTAGGAAGGTAAGGGATACATCAATGTGAT
Organism: Leptobrachium leishanense; assembly: GCA_009667805.1. Lineage (NCBI taxonomy): Eukaryota > Metazoa > Chordata > Amphibia > Anura > Megophryidae > Leptobrachium > Leptobrachium leishanense. The sequence continues at coordinate 229,363,148 of CM019064.1, read as the reverse complement.
TGAACAGAATTGCTGAAATTCTAAAGCTACAAACCAGCCCAGGCCTTATAAATCCATGAATGCGTTGCCTTGTACCTTTGTTCACTCCATTCCAGCTCCAAATTATCAGCCCCTCTTTGCTGATGTATGGAGTAACCGACTGGCCGAGTGTTTATGAACAGTTATCATCCACTACTTTGGATGTTATCAGAGGAAGGGACGCCTGCCGCGGGGTCTGGTCTCTCACCCTTTCTATTACCACCTGTCATTGGCATAGAGTGTGTGGTGAAGTTGCGCAGTCACTGAGTACCGAGTGTAGATAGCTTCTGACGGCTGATCAAAGGGGAAAACCAAAGGGCTGATAACAAGGACATGTTTCATGTACTTTTAACTTTGAAAAGTATAGACATTTGCAATTTTATTTTTCATTCCTTGGCTGGCAGAGAGAGAGAGCAGGCTCCGTAAATGCCACATATTCAGTTACCTGACTGCAATAAACAGTAACAAAGCAATACTGTAATACTGGTCCAAATGATAGAATGTAATGGTGTTTTCAGAGCTTAAAAATACAAAAAAGTTATTTTTTCTTTAGGTTTAATCTCAAATGGTGTTCATTAAAGAAAATCAAGCACAATGTGGCATTTGAACATCCAAAGCAAATAATCCAACTAGAAAAAATTAATAAATACATATCTTTAAATATGATCCTGTACTACATTAAAAATTCTGTGTGTCCTGAGTCTGCATTGGGGTATCATATGTATATGAAACAGAAGCAAATTCCTAAATAGTTGTTGAGAAGACATATTTTTATTCCATTAAAAATAATGTTATCTAAATAATAAATTGGCTTACATTAAATGAACAAGAGATTTTGTGAGTGCTATACAAATATTGTATTAATAGTGTTTATTGTGAAAGACATTTACACTTGGATCAGACCTTGCTTTCCCACAGAAAACCTTGGCGTCCCCATCCCCAAATACAGTTTAGAAATCTGGTAAGAATGAGGACCGCAACATCTCTCATTTTTGCATCTAACATCTGCTTTGGTTTCATGACATTGTTTCAGAACCCTCCCTGCCAGTGCAATGCCATACTAGATGGCTTTTTAGCAAAGGTCAGGTTATGCAATGGGTCACAGCCATTGCACTGGCAAGGAGGGTTCTGTGTTAAAACAGAAAACAGACCCAGGATGCAAAAAAGTGGGTAATTGGAGACTTCATTTGCAGGTCCTACCCAGAGTTTCTTGCTGCATATGGGGAATGTAGCACAGGAGCTCTATGAAGCAGCTCTCGGAATTGCTGGGATGTGTAAATGTCTTCTACAATTATAAACTTTATTATTTGCTGTGTGGAGGCTTTTAATCTCACGTTTTGCCCTTCACCATAACTTAAGTGTGTATATGATATATACAATTAATTGAGCTGGGACTCAGTAACCACGCAGTCTTTAGAAAAAGTAAAGTTCTTTTTATTTTATGGTCTGGCATAAAACCAAAAATAAACAAAATGAAAACCTAGCTCCTCTGAGCTCTAACTATGTCAGGACCGTGCAACCTGGCAGATGAAGAACCCAAGATGCAATGATACACAGAAGGCTCGATATGGGTAAATAGGGGTTTATTGTAAAGTTTAGGTATGCTGATGGTAGGAAAATGGGTATTGTATAACAAGAGCAGTCCAGGAATGGTGCTGATCAGAGGGGTATGGGAGGATGGAGATACAAAGGATGGGAGGAACAAATCACAGGGAGACACAGAGGGCAAACACAGCAGGAGACTTACTGGGTACACGAGATAGATGGGACAGGAAAAAGTGTGACTGGAATCTTGATATGCAGGAGACTTGGTATGAAGGAGACAGATGACTTGGTATGCAGGAGATAGATGACTTGGGATGCAGGAGACTGGTATGTAGAACACAGGAGACTTGGTGACCAGAATACAGGAGGCAGGGGATCAAGGCATTAATGGTAGGTGAGTATCCCAGGATCAAAAGGAACAGCTTTCTTTGCTTGCTGACTTGTAAGAAAATGCAGAGGCATTTAGGTTCAGTCGTGGTTTCCTTTTCTTGTGTTCCAATTAGCCTCAAGGAGTGCACCTGTGGACATGTCAGCCGGGCAAAGCAGGAGTGGGATGTGGGATCTGGAGTTGGTTAACCAGGCCACTCCAAATACCTGGGCTGGAGTTCTTACAGGAAAGTGTTGCAGAGGTTTCTGGTGCCGGTACAAGCCCATCTGCAGCTGGGTTCCTGACAAACTAACATAAATCCCAAACAAATAGGGAGTTGACTTACTTGCAGCCGCCTAATAAACAGAAATATACACCGAAATATACTCAGACCTTTTTAGCTTTTAAATCCGTTCAACCTAATTTCTCGTTCTCTGTGGAGAAAGCTTCAGCACCCCTCCTGCTCAGAGTTCTCTCTACATTTGAATTCCTCACTAGGAATGGTTTTACGCGGCAGTTGAGCAGCTCCCACGGTGACCCAGAATCCCTGGTCGGGACTTCGCTCCTGCTCGGCTACCTGCAAACTGCGGTGTGGAGCACTGGCCGACCCTACACAACAAGTGCTCCTCCCCAGGAACCCAAACCATACCACTTATCTTTTTGTTGATCAATTTAACACAAAACATTCTCCCTGGGGCAAACAGACCAAAGCCCACACTGCAACACTGTTGGGGGAGGAAATACACCCCCAGGACCATACCCTGTCTTCTGTCACTATATATATTTATATATATAATATATAGCGTGGAGGCTTTTTATCTCGCTTTTTGTCCTCCACCACAACCCTTGTAAACACTGATTTACCCTAAGGGTCCAAGCATCCACTGCAACTGGTCATCATGCCTAGCTCCTAGCTGATGAGGGTCCAATAAACCCGAAACAGCGTTGTCCTAGGAGTGGCTTTGACCAGTTGCATAAACCTTATCTCTGCTAGAAAGCCACAGTGTGGCATAGCATTGATTTTAGGGTTCTGTGTAATAACAGACCCAGGATGCATAAAAGCGAGACAGGGTCATTTGCATATCCTACCCAGAGTTCCTTGCTGCACATGGGGAGTGTAGCACAGGAGCTCTGGGATGCAGTTCTTTGAATTGCTGTGATGTGCAAGTAGCTTCTGCAATAATAAACACACTATATATATGTACATATATATAGTTCTTTGAATTGCTGTGATGTGCAAATGGCTTCTGCAATAATAAATATTTACTGAATATATATACTGACTAAAGACTGTCATTTGTAGAAGTTTAGAAATCCAGGTTGTGGCTCGAGATAAGAACCAATCGATTCATCTAGTCAGACTATAATTTTACCTTTATGCAAGATAGAGCTCTGTGTAACTGAGGCATTGAAGAATTCCTTTACTCTGATAAAGGTATTCCAGGAATTTGCTCCAATTTCGCAGATTTGTATTTTTTCACTTTAGCTAAACGACATCTCTTGTGTATCTAAATAAAGATTATGTTGTAGAACAGATTATGTTCACGCTATTCTTTTTTCTAATACCACAGACGTCAGTAAAATAAATACATGCACTTTCTACCTCTTGCTCTGAACAAGCACGCGTGGGAAACTTTAGGGTATGTCATTGACTCAATTGTCGGTTTCACAAAGTGATTGACTCCACCTCTTTGCCGCAGTAGGCACTATTAATTTTGTGTTCTCCAAGTTCACTTCAGTTTATGGATTTTTTTCTTTATTTACAGAAATCACTTGATCTCTTATGTACTTAGGTACTTGCTTTATTGACAAAATTTGATTTTTTTTAAAAAAAATAATTCTTAAAAACCTACATATGTGGACACCATCTCTCTATGCCTTTTAGTAGATGTAAAAAATTAACAATTTTTAAGGCTTTGAAATCTTCTTCTGTAACTCGTTATATACAGAAAGAACATTTTCTATTATATTGCACTTTGTTCTCTCTATTTTGATTTTGAATAAATAATTGTAATGCTACAGTCATTACTTGCCGCAAGTTATATCTCAAACATTTGGAATTGTGTATTGTGCCGAACATTATAAAAGTCTGAGTTTGGTTCTTTGGTGAATGCAACCGTAACCCAGTTCATATATATAGTATCAATGTTCCTATGTACTGTTACACTTTAATAGCTTGTATGAGGCAGATTTTATGGTTGCTATGAAACCCTCTAATGACGGATCAGGATGTTTTGAATTCAGTCGCCAGTCTATCCCAGTGCCGGTAAAGTGCACCTTTGAATTGAGTGGAAGCAGCCGCTCTTGCTTGGGGATTGATGGTGTTTTCTGTTGCTATGTTTTAAAGCACCAAACTGCATAGTATATCATTTATATTACTTTGTAAACACTCCAAATATACTGAAAAGGCTATGTCTGTACATTTTATATCAACAAAATTACATTATCTTCATTACTGCAGTCAATAGGTTCATAAATGGCTTTGATTAAGCCCGACTGTTTCTTTTCTAGGTATAATCTCAATTTTAAGGTTTGAGAGCCATGGGTTTCAACACATCTTCCAGTTAGATTCCAGTTCAACTTCACTATCAAATTTTTTAACAAAAAGCACTTCGTAGTAAAGGGGTTAAGAGCATCGTTACCATATAAACCAAAATACCTGAAAAATTCAGAATTTATATTTTTATTGTATACGTTACATATGTTGCTATGTATAATGATGCAACAAAAAGCAAATGTAAATCTAACCATTGTATTGTTTTTATTTCTTCTTGATAGGGTCGTATGATCGCAGTGTCACTCTGCTAGAAGTATGTGGTAGCTGGCCAGAAAGTTCGGGGCTCCGTCACATCTCTTCCATCGAAAGCACCGATGAAGGCCTCCGTGAGCGACTGGCTGATGCTATGTCCGAATCTCCTAACAGAGATGTGGTGGGAACCGGAGCAGGTACAAAGAAGAGGTGTGATATGAGGTCCCAATTTCATTTTATTGTTTGTTTTTAATCTGAATTGTTTTATTACCTTTACTTTTAAAATGTATAAATAACGGAATTTCTATTTATGTTCAAAGTGACAAAAAATGGTAAATTATTAATTGTCCATACCAAATCATATTTTAATCAATAAGCTCCAAATATCTCTTTCTGTCATTTATATGCATGCTGTGAAGATCATCTATGATCGTTGAAAATTATTAGTACAGCATGCAAAATATATTTAATATTAGAAAATTAACGATCTTAATAATAATTGAAGGAAGGATACTTTTTTTATGGAAAAGAAAACGATGACATAATTTCAAGCTATAATGAGAATAATGCAAGGCTTAGGTTCACTAGTTAAAGGAACACTCTAAGCAAAAATCCCCCCCCCTGTTTTTTTACATTAAAATATACCTATTCCCTCAATAACTAGGTAGGATTTTTTTTTTTTATGGTAATACCCTAAAATCCACTCGTTTCCAACGGCCCCTTTTTTTTTTTTATACTCACCTCCCTCCTCTTCCGCTCCCGTCCTTCTAACTCTTTCACTTAGCTAATGGTTTACATGAGAAGCGCACATGCGCGCCTCTCACGTAAAACAGCCAATCAGCAGGCTTCCTCTTCTTCTTGGATTAGTGTTAAGCACAAGAGGATGCGCGCAACACTAATCCCAGCCGCAGACTATGCTGGCGGCTCGCTCCCGCCAGCTACTGCGGCGAGTTGGAGATGTCATCACGCTGAAAGCGCGATGACGTCTCCTACTCGGCGATAGTTGGCAGAAGCGGGAAATATGAATCCCGCTCTGCTGACTGACAGCTGGGAGGGCGGAGTAAAGTTCTCCGCGTCTCTCAGCTGTTTTCAGCTGTTTCAGCCGATCGGCTGAGTGGAGGGAGGGGGGACAGACAAGGGCATACTCAGGGCATCATGACCACCTAAAAATGCTTAGGTGGTCATGTTGCCTAGAGTATCCCTTTAAGGTTCAGGTTCACTAGTTTATTTACCTCACCCGGACAAATAATTATTATTTAAAAAAAATAAAAATAATATTAAATATAATGCAATGTCGATTTCATAGTGTGTACTCAGAATTTCAAAGTAGCCAAGGGATCCATATGATATTTTTTTTTTTCTTTTGTCAGCACTGAGTTTAAATCATTTTAGCACTAGAGGCTATTATGGTGACATAAATAGAAATATTCATAATTTGTTCTGTGTTGCATTGTGCGTGCATGCTATGTGCCTCCAGGGTCTTTAATTGCAAGGTAATCCATCTCTGTAGTGTTCAATTATATAGATAAATAATCTCATTTATTCTCCAAGATCTAATAAGCTGCCCTTCTTACGAGAGGTTAAGAGACGTAAGAGACACTTATAAATGTTGTGCTTCACAGTAAGAGGAACTTGCTTTCATTTGGTCATATGTTACTTGGGTAACAATATTTTACATTACATTACAAAACATGAGGGATCCTGACATTTTGTTTGATCTTTGATTACTTTAAAGATACGGATGGTAGTTTGAATGTATCTCTCGCATTGGTGGCCCTTAACCTCATGGGTCCTAGATGTCAATGTAGAACATTTCATAGCAATGTAAGGCTCACCACTCTGTCAATGACCATACAGAATAGACATTACAGGGTGCAAAAAAAATATAGATTCTAGAAATGACATGTGAAGTCTGACTCCTATTGCAATCTCAATGTGCAACAGAGGATCATGGATTGCGGCTTGATATTCACAACAGATATGGCACCTTGTTCTTCCCTCATAATTTCTGACTAGATTCCTTTTAATAACACAATACAATACATTTACTCATCACATTAGGTTAAATTCATAAACATGACATGGGGAGTGAGGTGCCCAATAATAAGTATGGGATAAAGTGAGTTTCAGTAAAATGGGCCTGACCATGCTTTACAAGGACACCTACGTAAGCAGCAATTAAAAATCAAGTCAGAGTTATTACAGTGATAGCAAAGTAGGATAAAATCACAATTTAAAGTTCAGGATGATTTTCTAATCCGCAGATGAAAATCCTGAGACAAAAATATGGAAAAAATCATTAATTGAATTGTTATTTTAGTTGACGACTTGAACTAACAGAGTTGTTGCAAGACGCTTTCCCATGTGTCTCCCCTACTGGATTCTTGTAAGTAAGACTGACTTATTATGGTGTCGCAAGGCTCCTTGGCTGACAGAGGAGCCTCAGCTAGAGTTTGCTAGACTGCAGGGATTGTAAGTTTCTACTTAATTCCTATTATTGTTTGTAACCATCATTTTAATGTTGTCATTTTCTTGCAATGAAAATATGCTAAACCTCCTCTACTTCAGTGGATGCTTCAATATATTTTGTTAGGTTGGGCGCAATAAGAGCTAATATGGATAAAAAGAAACCGCAAACTTTAAGAAAGGCAGAGAATTTAAGTTCTTCAGCAAGTTTTATGAAGGTGTTGTTGTTGTGGACAGGGAAGGGAAAAGGTTCTGGTACAGTGAGAGAAAAAATGATTTGTCAGTGGGCAAACATACAAAAATCAGCAGGGGATCAAAGAAATAATAATCCGTTTATAATTTTAATGGTAGGTTTATTCTAACAGTGAGAGACAGAATAACAACAAAAACATCCAGAAAAACACATTTAAAAAAAGTTATAAATTTATTTGCATTTTAATGAGTGAATTAAGTATTTGGCTCCTTCGCAAAACATGACTTGGTACTTGGTGGCAAAACCCTTGTTGGCAATCACAGAGGTCAGACGTTTCATGTAGTTGGCCACCAGGTTTGCACACATCTCATGAGGGATTTTGTCTTGCAGATCCTCTCCAAGTTAAGGTTTCGAGTCTGACATTTGGAAACTCGAACCTTCAGTTCCCTCCACAAATTTTCTATGGGATTAAGGTCTGGAGACTGGCTAGGTCACTCCAGGACCATTATGTGCTTCTTCTTGAGCCACTCTTCTATTACTTTGGCTGTGTGTTATGGGTCATTGTCCTGCTGGATTACCCATCCACAGTCCATTTCAATGCCCCGGCTGAGGGAGGGAGGTTCTCACCCAAGAGTTGACGGTACATGGCCCTGTCCATTGTCCCTTTGATGCGGTGAAGTTGTCCTGTCCCTTTTGCAGCAATACACCACCAAAGCATAATGTTTCCACCTCCATGTTTGACAGTGGGGATGGTGTTCTTGGGGTCATAGGCAGCATTCATTTGATGCCAATGAGCTTGATTTTGGTCTCATCTGACCACAACACTTTCACCCAGTTCTCCTCTGAATCATTCAGATGTTCATTGGCAAACTTCAGACGAGCCTGTACATGTGCTTTCTTGAGCAGGGGGATCTTGCAGGCGCTGCATGATTTCAGTCCTTCACGGCGTACTGTGTTACCAATTGGTTTCTTGGTGACTATGGTACCAGCTGCCTTGAGATCATTGGCAAGATCCTCCCGTGTAGTTCTGGGCTGATTCCTCACCATTTTCATAATCATTGAAACTCCATGAGGTAAGATCTTGCATGGAGCCCCAGACCAAGGGAGATTGTCAGTTATTTTTGTTTCTTCCATTTGTGAATATTCGCACCAACTTTTGCCACCTTTTCACCAAGCTGCTTGACGATGGTCTTGTAGCTCATTCCAGCCTTGTGTAGGTGTACAATCTTGTCCCTGACATCTTTGGACAGCTCTTTGGTCTTGGTCATGGTGTAGAGTTTCTGATTGATTTCTTCTGTGGACAGGTGTCTTTATACAGCTAACAAGCTGAGATTAGGAGCACTCGCTTTAAGAGAGTGTTCCTAATCTCAGCTCGTTACCTGTATAAAAGACACCTGGGAGCCAGAAATCTTGCGGATTTTTTTTTGAGAAAGTATTTTACCAGGAAGGATACATTGAGATTTCTCTCGTTTTCAAGTATGTCCTGGGTGGCGAGTATGTATCGTTAGGTGTCTTGCCCAAGGATACTTGCTGGAGAGATGCTCCTGGGGATCGAACCCATGACTCCACAGGCTCTCTCCATGCAGAGCAGTGATGTTACCTCTACTCCACCCAGCCGGTACCATTTAATAGGGATCAAATACTTCTTTCAATCATTAAAATGCAAATCAATTTATAACTTTTTTGAAATGTGTTTTTTCTAGATGATTTTGTTTATATTCTGTCTCTCACTGTTAGAATCACCCTACCATTAAAATTATAGACTGATTTTTTCTTTGCTCCCCTGCTGATTTGTTTGCTCCCCTGCTGTAATTTTTCCCCCTTTGACAAATAATTTTTCCCCTCACAGTACCAGAATCTTTTCCCTTCCCAGACCACAACAATACCGTCATAAAGCTTGGTGAAGAACTAACGCTACCATTAAAATTATAGACTGATCATTTCTTTGTCAGTGGACAAACATACAAAATTTGCAGAGGATCAAATAATATTTCCCTCACTGTATAACTATGTACTGTACAAGGACAAGAAACACATTGCAAGACTTGTTACAACTCCACTTAAGGTGCAGACATTCATACAGTAGGGCATTATTCTCATATAGAAATTTATTTTATATTCAGGTCTCATTTTGTGGAAACTGTATAGATGTTATATTTGTCCTTAAAAAAGGGAATAAATACGATATTTAAAAAAAAAAGACTCGAAGGAAAAATACATCCCCCTGTTGCCCTTTATTTTTTGTTTTATTTTGGTTTTAAATACTCAACGTTTCTCCCTTGGTGCGCACTGCTTGTCCCCATCAGTTCAGGGCTTTCAAAATCTGTACGATTTGTTTACATAATTTGTGTACCTACTCAAATTGCATTATGTAGGTTACACAAATTACGCTTAATTTGGAACATGCGCACTTTCTGTAAACAAGTTCCATACTGCCTGAACAGAAAGATGGATCTGAGCTGTGCACGATGCGCAGAACTGATCCAACCGCTGCCTCAGCATCACAGGCAGTCTGAGAGAGGTCGATGTCAGCTCACAGAGCTTTCTGATGTCACCAGAGACTGATCTGGTGACTGGCAGCTGACAAATTCAAAATGGTGCCTGGTGATGCTGGTGTAGGTGGAGGAAACTCCTCTGCTTCACAAAGCATTTCCTTCCCATGGAGGCAGGAGGGGTGGGGGGTAGGAGAGCTATCCACACAGCCTAGCCACTTTAAGATAAAGTGGTCAGGGTGTGTAGTGTCTCTTTTAATTATGTGAGAAATAAGTGATTTCTGCCTCTAGGCGAACATTCAAGAACCTGTTTTAAATGTTGCAAGGTATATAATATTTTGATAAACCATATTCTATGAAAGTCATATCATATCATCAATCTATGCGCAGATGAATAAATGTTATCCATGTTTCCATTATTTTAAAAGAATGTCGTTCTGAACAATAACTGAGGGGAATTTAAGCAGTTCCGAAAAAGGTAATTTAGGATAGAAGAAATTTTCTGGATTTGTGCCTCAGTATTATACTTAGTCTTATGCTATAATAGTGAAAGTTACGGCATGTGTTATACCATGCTTACTGTAACTTTCTGTTGATCATCAGATCATTTTAGGGCCTATATCTGACAATGACCAAACCCAAAGAAACACTTGCCAAACTCCTCATTATATTATATAGCCATGCGGACTTACAGACTCGCAGTTTGGCAATGCAGCATCTGTTGGCAGAGAAACACTTGACTTGATTTAGGAAAGTTTTATGTGATTCTGTCTTTGTTATTTTGTTAAGCTTTTGTTTGATAGTCTGCCAGGGCCAACTGTAATTACTGCTTTTTTTCTCCATTGCGACAAAATATGTAATTGGTTTTCTTGTTTACTTGCTTTTAAACATTTTGTATGTGTGTCTTTATTGGATTTGTCACACTGGCTTTTCCATGACTCGTTGCTTATGCTTTTTTTTTTCGCCCACAAATGTTTTTCATCTTTCTTATTTCAATATCCTGTTTCCAGGCCCATACCAAATGAAAACAATGAGGGAAGTGTATAAAAGTGGGTGTAACAATAGTAACTGCGGTGGAAAAACATTTTTGTGTAAAAAGTTTATTCCTGTCACGGTGGCACCTGGCATGCACCATGGTGGGACCCCAAGACAGGACATTGCAGACCCTTCAGGTGAAGAAACACCAAGACAAGCGAGGCAAGGGTGTAGAGTTAATGTACTGCAACTAGGTAACAATGAAGGAGGTTGAACGCACACCAACAGGAAACCTCACGTGATAACGGCAAATGTAGTTCCTGGGACTTTAACCACAATGGAGAAACTAGGAGACACAAGGAACCAGAAGCAGGCAGACAGGTTGCAGGGTTTGATGTCCGCAGACAGACCTGGAGGGTTCAAGACTGAAGGCTCTGATGGGCAGAGACCACACGGATGAATGTTGCTGGACTGTGGGTATAGCACAGGATGCACTGCAGGCCTAGATCACTGGAACACTGCAGGTTTAGGTCACAGGAATACTGCAGGCGTGATCACAGGATACAATCTGGAGGAGCGGTGCTGACTCCAAACTGAGACAGAAGACATTGCAATGTCCAGATGGAGAACCGCCCTTAAATAGGGAGTGGGCCAGTGCTCAGCTGGTCATTTGGATGGAGACAATGCATGCTGCAGGAAAGTCCTGGACCAAAATGCAGGAATGGCAGCTGCAAGAGTAGAAGCTGCCCCGGATCAGCTCACATACAGGGGTCAGGGCGAGAATCGTGATAATTTCTGGATACTGGAGAAAAAAAAATTGTGTAAGTCCCAGGGCAATAGAAGTCTACCATTACACTCATTAATAGGGGTACCTTTTTTGAGGGATTTTCACAGAGGCTCAACTTAATGATATAAATGTTCTATTCAATCTGTAATGAACTGGTAGATTTGGAGCCAGGGGCGGACTGACCGGTCAGACATTTCGGTCACTGCCCGAAGGTCTCGTAAAGGAGGGAGCCAGCCCCTTTTGCAAGAAGTGGTTCAGGCAGACAGCACCAGGAACTACCAGCCTCCTGCTGCATAAGGATGCTCCGCCCCCATATGACACTGAGCTCAGGACCAGCCGGGCAAAAACCATCAAGTAGTGCAGCACCAATCAGCAAAAGCAGGGGGTGGGGGTGACAGTGTGTGTGCAGATTGTGTGTGTATGTAGTTTGAGTCTCTTTTTTTTCGATCTCTTCTTTTCTTCTCTTTTTTTCTTCTCTAGATTCCAGGCTCTTTCTCCTTTTAGTTGGTTCATTGGGGGTCCCTGAGGGGTTGTGGAACGCCTCCGTATTTTCATTTGCCACGGTCTTTTGCCTATGTCCCCCCCCTTTTTTCTATTTTTACTTATATAATTTGATATTAGTATGAGCTTTGTTCACCACAATAACTCTTTAGTGCATCATTGTTTGCAGTTCCCCATTTATACTTATATAAAACCATTGTGGAGGACCTTTGACATTGTCCTTATACCTCTATAAGCAACTGCCGCAATCACAATTTCTTTACCTCTTGTCATACAGCCACTGTACTGTTCCTCTTCATTTGTGTATGACTTTCTGATGCTCAATATACTGTATGTGTCCTTGAACCAAAAATAAATAGTAATTTGCTCACACGCACAATCTGCTTAGACTCAGTTTGCACACACACTGTGTTCAGTCTTTTAATTTGAGTCTGAGCAGAGTGTGTGTGTGTGTGTGTGCAGATTTTGTGTATCTGCGGGAGAGATGTCAGAATGTGTGCTTGACACACGCCATTCACTGCCCACCATACATTCCGTGAGCACTGTCACTCACTGCCCACCATATGTTCCACGCACACTGTCAAACACTGCCCACCATACATTCCGTGCACACTGTCACTGCCCACCATACGTTCCACACACACTGTCACTCACTGCTCACCATACATTCCATGCACACTATCACTCACTGCCCACCATACATTCCACGAACACTGCCAATCACTGCCCTCCAAATAATCATACATGTCACACTGTGCTCTAAACATGTCACATGCTGCCCATGCATTCCATATGCGATTTGCCATATATATTTAACACTGTCCATTCGTGGCCAACTGACAATCCTGATTTTTTTTATACAATAACATTAACGGTTTCTATGGTGTTGTCAGTGTGGTGCTTATGGTTTAGTTTTATTTAATAGTTATTTTATGTGTAACACCTAGACTGCCTGTATTGTGTCCTCCCCCTGGGCAGACATATCAGAGTCTTAACTTATTATAACTTTATGTTGAAAATATGTGTGGAAAAATTTATTCTGTAACACAACAATGTACGTGTGGGTGTGGCTTGTATGTGTTAGGGGCACAAGGGGGCTCCATGCTCTCCTATTGCCCAGAGGTCCCACCAGTCGTCAGTCCACCCCTTTTTGCAGCCACAGCTCACTTCATCTTCAGCGCCTGGTTCCACGATTATTCTGGCCTATAAGTGTTTTGCCCACTATCTGGCTTCATCGCTAGCATAACAGTGGGTCCCCACACTGATTCAGGTATCAACTGTAGATCAGTTCTTCTGCTCGGACCTGTAATTCAGGAACATCAGCACAGCTGCCAGCTTGACAAGTGTGGTGTTATTTCTAATAAAACAATGGAGCTCTGTTCATTTCAAATATAACAAGCTTTAACATCTCTATACATATTTTAATTTTGTGATTTATAACTTTTAAAATGTAAAGAAAATATTTTAATATGTAAAGTAATGGAATCTAAAATATATAATGGTGTTCCTTGTACTTGGCAGCACAGTGCTGATATTGGACACCTTATAGCAGAATTCCAGGTGTTTCACTAACATTACACATCTAGGGATGCAGAGGATAGAAAAATAACCTAGGGCCCTATTCCAAGGTTGGTGCTAACTTAACCAGAGCTATTGTAAATTTAACAACTCCATAGACTTTAATGGCTCTGGTAAGTTTACAACAGCTCTGGTTAAGGTAAAACCAATATTGGCATAGGGCCCTAATCTGCAAAGTAGGTGTGATCTTTGACATGCACTTCAGTATTTCTCTCTGCATGAGTTGTGTTAATTCATGTGAACCTTCTCATATCCGCAGCATACTTCCCAACATTGGGAGTTATGAGATCAGGAGAGTGATGGGCAGATCTAGGAAGGGGCGTGCTCATGGCCGGTGCTAGACTATTTTGCACCATAGGCAAAACCAGCTACTTGTGCCCCCCAGACAAAATTGTTAACTCTTGAAATGTGGGGGTAACACACGTACTGTACCGTGCGCGTAGGGGCCACGCACACTGTGCACGGGTACACACACACACTGCGGGTGACAAACTCACACTATGCATGGGTGCCACACACAGGCATTTCTGTGCTCATCATACCCCTCCGCTGGTCGGGCCCGGGATCGGTCTGTGCCTCTTTCTTTTTTCTGCCCTCTGTGCTTCTTTCTTTCTTCTGTGCCACTTTCTTTCGCCTTTTCTTTTATCTGCCTCGTTCTTTCCTCTGCCTCGTTCTTTCTCTCATCTGCCTCTTTTTTTTTTTTCTTTTATGCCTTTTTCTGTCTCTTCTGTGCGTTTCTGTCTTCTGCCTCTGGTGATGCCTGCATGCTATTTGGTGGTGCCTGCGCGTCACCATAAGATGCCCACCTTCTGCGCCACTAGCAGAGGTATGCGAGCCAACAACGTTGACTTTGCGAGCCGCCACTGCCAGCTACATGAGTAGCACAATGATAAAGGGGTACAATAATGGAACCCGGGTTGGGGCCGGCTGCAACCCTAGGCAGCAGTGCGCCCTAGGAGGTTGCCTAGCATCCCTAGTGGGAGCACCGACCCTGGGTGTGCTCATGATATGATTTGAGACCCCCCCCCCATAAAAGTAATGTGTCAGTCACCAGGCATCAATGAAAAGGACAGGCCCACCCAGAAATAGAATGTGCTCACCCAGAAAAGGGATAGGCTTGTAACTGCCACCACATGGAGAGAGGGCAGTCCCCTCCATTCAGAACTGTCCTGCGTGAAGTGACACAGGTGGGGTTTATGCATCAATGAAAAGATCTTGTAGTTATGGAAGGAGGAGGTCATACATAGTCATTCCAGCTTTTGGTTTTAGTAAAATCAGAATAAAATGATACGTAAAATAATATAGGCATAAAAAGATTATTATTTTTGTAATTTAATCTTAATCCACTCATTTGGCAACTTTTCAAAAAATATAAATTTGTGACATTTTTAGAATAGTCATTTTAACACTTCTTAAATGATAAATGATCAACATGTGGTCATTGTACATTCATTTTATTTTACTAAATTTACATTTATAAACAAAATAACATAGAATTAATTACAATCAACTTTAGAAGAAAGGTAAAGTAAATGAAAATCAATAAAACCGAAAAGAAAACATGGTATGAATTTAAATATGTCAGAAATATTCGCCATTAACCAGAGAAAGTAATATACTATCCAGTAGAAGCAAGAACATGTTTCCCTGCGGTGTCTGCATTGCTTGAACCACATTTTATAACTTTAGCCCAATTTTGTATAAAACGTTGACTAGATGGCAAAGTGCAATTGTTAATAACCTTAGAAGCACAAAAGCATTTCATAAAGTCATGTTTAGCAGCTTTAATGACTTACAGGAGCACTGTAATAAAAATCCCCCCCCCCCATTCCCTATTTTGCCCTTAAATAATTAGGCAGATGCTGCCAACAACATCAACCCAGATATTTTTTTTATTTTAGTGATAAATACTCACCTTGTCTCCTTCAGCACAAGCAGCTCTTCCTCTGCAGCTCCGGGTTTCCAAAATCTGGAAGTTCCTGCAGCTTTCTTACACAATGGGGGTTCCCTTGCAAAACATGTTGTGAAGGATACACAAATTGCGCATTTCTCTGAACACGCATACTTTCTGTAAACAAGTTCTGTAATGCCTGTGCAGAATGATGGATCAGAGCTGTGTGTGCATGCAAGAACTGATCCATCGGATGCCTCTCTCAGGACGCTCGCTATTGCTGTTGAGACCGTATGATGTCAGCAAAACCGATCTGGTGACTGGCAGCTGGGAAATTCTAAATCTCGGGTTCCTGGTGACACATATGTGGGAGGAGGAAAGTCCTTCGCGTTACACAGCACCAGGAGTCAAACCAGGCAGGAGGGGGGCAGCCCACATAGCCTGGCCACTTTACACCGCTAAATTTTCTGAATTTGTAGAGTGGTCCTTTACGTACTGAGCAATGAAAACATTTTTAACATTTCAATATTAATGGATAATATTTTTTTTTTAAAAAAGTGTGAAAACATTACTGTAATTTCATTGTCATCATTTTCCTACTGGGAGCATCAAGTTCACGTCACAAGGTCTGTTTTTTCAAGCATTATCCTATCTATGGGACGTCTATCATTTTATAATCTTTCATGGTCCGTGTTTTTGTGCAACTAAATAAATCTCTCATGCCCAGAAGATTATACTTGACAAGTGAATTCACTGTAATTAAATTGTCATTAACCACTTCAATGCGGAGGACGCGCTCAGCGCGTCCTCCGCATTACCGCTGCTGTGCGGAGGACGCGCTGAGCGCGTCCTCCCATTGGGGTCAGCGTTCGGCCGGGTTCCGGCCGATCGCTGGCCCCCCCGGTGCGGGCTGACATCCTCGATGTCAGCCGGCATCCGGAACCGCAGCCGCTGGAGTTAGGTGTCATCACGGCAGCGCGATGACACCTAATTCAGGCGCCCCCCCCGCATGTGCGGAGGAGGCGCCTGAAAGGGAGGGGGGGAGGTCCTTCGGACCTCTCTCCCTCCCGATCGGCTGCGTTGCGGGGGTTAACCCAGGCACCATTTGGAAGGGCACAGCCTGCCCTTCCAAATGGTGCCTGGCATTAACCCCTGGGGAGCTGGATCGCGAATCGGCGCTGAAAAGCGCCAGTTCGCGATCCTTTCCCGGAGCTGGCCGACATCTTGGATGTCGGCCAAGCCTCCGGGAACTCCCCCTGAGGACTGGCGTCATCGTGCGTAGCACGATGACGCCAGTCCTAGAGTTAACCCCTAACTGCCACCAACGGTGGAGATAGGGAGTTCCAATGAACTCCCTATCTCCCGATCCGTGGCAGCTAGGGGTTAATGTTTGGTATGGTTGGATCGGCCAGAGCATGGCCGTTCCAATGATACCAAACACGAATGTGAAAAAAGTTTTAAAAAAAAAATTAAAATTAAAATTACAAATAAAAATATATTTAAAAATAAATTATAAAAAAAACAAAAAACATTTTTTTTTCTTTTTTTTGGTTTGTTAGTGTAGCAATATTGTTCCCATTTCAATTATAATGTGAACAATGATGCTGCACTAACGATTTTTGTATGCGGTGCGTTTGTTAAAAATCGTGTAATTTTCCCCAAAAAAAAATGTAACGAGACCCCATCTCTAATTTTTTTAACAAGCGCACCCCATACAAAATATAACCGCAATTGCTCGCATGTTAAAATGTGAAAAAAAACACTTTACACGTTGTAAATTATTGAAAATACATATTTTATTGCATTTTTTGTTATAATATACAGACATGACATAACGTATACATATAATAATGACATATTATGAATCTACCAAGTCTGACGGAAAGAACGATATATAATATGTCTGGGTAATATACTAAAATAAGCCTTCAAAACACGTTTAAACATGATGAGCAAAACCGGTAAAATGACCTCAGCACAGAGGCGGGAAAAGCCTCAGCAGCGAAAGGGTTAATGAAGCTTCAGAAGCAAATATTGAGATTTTTAAGTTATTTTTTATTACTTGGGCCAATGGAGCCAATTTCCTAATATTATAGGAGGGACTGTAGCAAGACTCCCATGGAGTGTGTGGTAGAAATATAAGTAGATAAATTGGGGAAGTCCATTCAGTGGCTCAGGTGCAGAATGAAAACAAGATTTTTCAGACAGTGTGTCCATACCTTGACCTACATTTTAATGCCTGTTGTTGCATAATAAATTGTTTTTGGATAATAATTTAATTTCCCTCCAGAAAAGTCCTATAGCAGACATCCTTTATTCAATGTAAATTCTCATATATGAGACCATAATTGATATAAAAACTATACTATAAAATTCCCATGTCTACTAAATAAGGCATTTTATGGATTTTATATAATTGTCATACCTATGTTTAACTTTTAAAGTGATTTGCAGTGAGTTACGATAAAATCTCTGAAGCCGTATCATCCTTATATAAAAGATATACAGCTGATTATAATATGGTATTGCTAGACATATATACTGTATACATGCCACCTGTTTCTTTTCTGTCAAATTAGGTTTCTACACATAATAGTGATCATGACGCTAGTGACTTTCCATAGATAAGCTTGACTCGCAGTTACAGAACATTTTAATAGACTGTGGATGGAGGATAAATAGAGAAAAAGTTTTGTTGCGCCCATACAGAGCGGCTGCAACAACCAATGGCCATTCGGCCATTTGGCTTCAATGACCATTCGAGTAAACTAAAACCTCTAATTGTGTTTTGTTGCACATGGAATTGTATAGAAACGAGTGGAGATGACATCTTTTTTTCTTGTTATGAAGAATAAATAGGTTTAGACATTTTAATTACACATGATTGTTTATTAACCCTTATATCACCAAAGAATGTGGGTACATGATTTTGCATCAAAATACAATAAAAACAAGAATTAGCATGCATAACTTATTTGGATACTATTTTAATGTAAGATCAGCTCGTTACTCCGCGCGTCCTCCGCACCGTAGTGGGAAAGTGGAGGAGGCGCTCAGCATGTCACCCACGGTCATGTGGTTAATATTTTAAACACATCAGAGCATAATCTTTATGCAAAACAATTAATTTATCCAACATTTATTTTATTTATTTATAAAAGGATTTTACCAGGAAGGATACATTGAGATTTCTCTCGTTTTCAAGTATGTGTTAACTAAGCATCCCTTGTTTCAAACAAATGTTATGATACTTTTCAACTAAAAGTGATTGGTATTGTAAAGGTTAACGTTTCAATAAGAATTTGGATTTAACAGTTGCACCAGTAAGTCTAACTTTTAGACGGGCTTCTGGTATACAGGTGCTATAAGGAAATAAAACATGCTTTTGCCGCACACATTTCCTCTCCCCCGTTTCATTAGTTTTTGAAAGAAGGATGGCATAGGTTCAATATATCATTATTTTTTTTTCTTTTCAGAAATATGTTTCAATGTTAATAGTTTTTGAACAAGTTTCTCTTGTTCTTATTACTAGCAGTTATAAAAAAAAAAATAACCTCTTGATTATTTTTATTAAAATCTGCTGAGATTAGAATAAATTACACTTACATGAACATTTAACAGAGGCAGAGGTGTGGAAAGAAAAGCTCGTTCTCATGATAGAAACACAAGTCTTAAAATAAAATATACATTATTATCATTGAACTCCTGTTCATTTTTCCTTTTTTTCTCTCTCTCCAAGTCTTTATTCTGTTAGCATCTCAATGCATGAATATTAAGAGGGGTATGTAATGGGATGAATTATTGATAGAATGTTCTAGAACAGGGCTCAGCAACCTTGGTTTCCCATATGTTTTGACACTATCAGGGTTATTCAAAGAGATTCGAAAAGTCACTGCACGTTCGGTGTCTTTTCGTTCTCTTCAATTCGGTTCCTTTTGCCGATCCCATTTCGGTGACCCTGCGGTGTATTCAGCAAACAGCACCGGGTCCTGAATTGCAGGGAAAAGCCGCCGCAAACCTGACGAAAAGTAACCGCAAAACCCACCGAATGCACGCAGAAAAGCCACAAATCATCTGGATTAACCTGCCGAAAACCAAACCCGAGCAGGAGCCGAACACAGCCGAAGCAGCTGAGACCGCAGACGAGGGAGGTGAATAAATTAGCAAAATAGTTTGTATGAATCTGTGAAAATGAAACGCTGTGTGCAAAGAAACTACTGAGCGAAAATGTCTGAAATTTGCATATGAGGTCCAATGAATGATAATAAAAAGGGCTGTTACAGAAAAAATAAGTAAACTTAAAAAAAAAAAAAAGAAATCGGACTTTAAAAAAAAATTAACAAAAATGCTTTAAATATCCTAAAAAATCTATAAATAAAGAGACTCTTTACTGCAGAATTTTATAATGAACGGTTTATTAGATATTGAATTAAAACGGGAATATTTTTAACATTGAAGCCTATGGGATTCTCCTGAATAAACTTGCCGAATTAAACCACCGAATGGCAGGGCATTAGGGGAACCTTTCACTGCTGGTTTGTGTACTCTGAATAGCCGAAGCAGTGCTTTTTCATGGGGATTTCACTGCCACCGAACAGGCACCGTATGTTCAGGCAATTCGCCAGGATTTGGCGAATTGCCTGCTCTCTGGATAGCCGAATGGCCAGGAAAGGTTTTCAGCGTTCGGTTACCTTTCTCAAGCAATTCGGAGCTCTTTGAATAACCCTGTATATTTCCAATGGTGGTCAGGTAATCATTCGTTTGGCTAAAACTCATGGCAAACGTAGTTACAAAACATTTGAAGGGCCAAATTTGCTGACCCCTGTTCTAGATTCACATTGTCCAGTTTGTTTGTAGTGATGTGTTTTACCTTTCACTCCAAGAGCTCTTCAACAAAATGGTCAGCTTATGCATTTCAGGAGCTCCCTGTTTTTGAAGAAGGTATCATAGGTGTACACAGCCAATGAATTAACCCCTTAAGGTGTTTAAATTTGCCGGCGAGGCGTACAGGTACTCCTCGCCGACAGGTGCTGTCGCGCATCACTAATTTCGGGCCCTCCCCGCAGCCGGCGTGCAGTGCGCGTCATTGGCTGCAGGGGACGGCTTGATTTCAGGCCGTCCCTGTGCAGCTAATGACGCGCACCGCTAGTCAGTGCGCGCAGGCTGCGGGGAGGGGCCGAGGCGGCCCCATTGAAGACAGCGGGGCGTACCTGTACGCCTTGCGTCTTCAAAGCCCGCCCGCCGCAAGGACGTCATGGAACGTCCTGTGGCGTTAAAGGGTTAAAGAGTACAGTTATGGAATATTTAATGTTTACAATTCGTATTCTATTCAATTCATTCTGTTTGTCGTGAACCAAATAAATACCCAAAATGTGTAGATGGATACTGTCACGGAACCCTGTGCTCAGAGACTGTGGACTGTACTAAAACCTCACTCCTCCGCCATTCCCTTCCCCATTTAAGCTATTGGTCTGTTTATGTTTTCATGTTAAAGGTGGTGTTTTTGTGACTTTTCCCTAAGTCTGTCCATCATGTTCACTGACACCAGGGAAAACCTGGTTTTCAAACTCCAGCTAATCACCATCCAGAAGCCTGGTTTTGAAACTCAAGCCAATCACCATACAGGAGCCAGACGTGCCAACTAATCCCATTCAAGGACCGCACAGCTTTCACTTTAATGGAAACATCTGCAAAAACTTTAAACCCCGGCACCCCAAAAACCCTTTGCCCCAGGAGGGCACTCTTTTGGTGGTAGGGTCCCCCTCATGGTAGCTGCAGTTGGGGTGATTTTCAGGAGGGAGCTCCATCGGGAACCAGAGTTTCTGAGCCTTTCTTGGCCCCTGGGGCTTAGGCAGCAGCAGCCATGCGGCATCATCCGGGGTATCTTCCACACACCGTCACTCTGGCCCCCGCCTGCAGATCTGGGTGCTTTTTGGACTGTGACACCATAGGGACCTGAGCTATCAAATGGTACCCCCGGATTGCTGCTGCTCCCCTGAAATCCCTCCAAACAAGACCCTTGCTCTGTATGACTGCAGTTGCAGTTATTTATAAGACGCCAGCAAGTGCCATAGAGCTGTACTATAGGAGAGATAGAATAACCAATATATTTTATTACAATTAAAAAAAAGGAATAACCAATATACATACAAGTTAAACCCATAGAACAGTAGGAGAGAGGACTCTGTTCAAGAGTTTACAATCTGCGAGGAGGACCTGATAGAGACCAGAGTGACCGGTGGTGCCGGGATGTCTGGGTGGGCTGGGATGTTAACTATTGTTATCTAATTCTGTACCAAATAAAAAGAGGCCTGCTGAAATGGCCAGAGAGTCTGCTTAACCCAATATGACCAGATTTATTGGGAGAAATTAAGAAGTGACATTGATTCAACGCTGCTTGCTGAGGGAGGCGGAGGAAAACGAGTCACGGCGACCGAGGGAAAATATTTGACCTGGGCTCTCGTAACAGATACTTAAAAAATGGACACATAGGACCAATTTATCCTGCTTGCACCTATTTTACAAACACCTATGGTTGGCATAAATTATGCCATCATGTATAATTTAAGAATAATTATAATAATAATATTGAATATCTACTTATTGCACATTGTAAATCACTTTGCTATAGATACAATAGTATTTATTTGATTTCAAAGACATTTCTTCCTTTTTTCTCTAATGCAGCGCTATTGTTCACTTTTCAATAATAACGTGAACAATGATCCTGCACAAACTCACCTTCTCATTTCCCATGGTGCCAGCAAGTTTGAAGGGGATGGCATAATGAATTATTACGCATTGGTTCATCGAAAACCTTAAACTGCTCAACTGCTGCGAAGGTTGCAGGGGGTCCTATGGAACCCTGTGTCTTTGATATTTACATCACACAAGGTTAAATGAGGTGTGAATGGAAAGGTCAGTGTCTGAAATTTTGAACGATACCAAAGATGACTACATAATGTGTAAAAATAGAGAAAATAAAACAATAAATGCAGCAAATAAGCAGCATATAGTTTACAAGTGCCAGGGACCCCTGGAGCCACTGGGCCCCTGAACAGATCATGTTCTGTTACATCCCGAAGGCCCGCTCTGCATAGTCATATTATTCATAAAACACAATGAGGAAGAAAAACAAACAAAACATTTGTTGTTTTTTTCAGTTTTAGTTGAAATTGTGTATTTTCTCAGAGAAATGCATTAACAGTCCCCATTTCTATTTTTTTTTAACAAGAGTACCCATAGAATATATAACGAAAACGTTTGGACGATAAAATGTGAAACAAATATTTTACATGATGTAAATGATTGAAAACTGAAAGGATTTTTTTTTTTACACTTTTGGCTACAGCATTCTGACAGGACATGACATATACATATAATAATGATATATTTTGAATCTGCCAAGTCTGTTGAAAAAATATAATAATTTGTCTGGGTCATATAATAAAACGTGACTTCAAATCGGGGTTTAAACATGATGAGCACAAAACGGTAAAAATGATCTGAGCACTAGAGGTGTGCAGGGCTGAAAGTTTTGTTTTAAATAATTTTGTTTTTGAAATTTTGTTTCGTATTTCGGAGCTTATTTAGTTTCGGTTTTGAAATATATCCGTTCGATATCAATTTGATTGTTGACATCGATTTGAATTTCGGATCACTAATTAAAACCCCAATTAGTCAAATTTTTATTTTATGATGAAACAGTATGACGAATTAAATTCGTTATATACAGTTTCATTTCGAATTTTGATCAAATCAATTCGTTATTTCGGAAGTACTTCCGAAATACAAATTAACGAAATTCGTTACGAATTTCAATTGGTTACGAAACGAATGCACATCTCTACTGAGCACACAGAGGTGAAATGGCTCAGCAGTGAAGGGGTTAAGGCTGATATTTTTACCCCACGCGGAAATCTCTGATACAGTTTAATTTCCTGGATTGTACACAAACATCGTCTAAAGTTCATGATACAGTTCGTAAAATCACTTAACACCAGCTTTTGGCAGGCAGTATTTATTTTTCATTACCAACTGTAAACAGAATAAAGAGTAACCTTAGAATCACTCATTATTCCACATTAGCACTTGCTATACAAAGTATATGAAGAATTAATGTACAGTAAACAGCCATAACAGCCCAGCCACAAGAGAACTTTGTGGTTTGGACATAATAGCAAGGAAAACAGCTTTAGGAAGAGGCGCAGTTATACGGAAGAGCGCATTCATTAATGCTAACATCTCGGTTGGAATATGCTTATTGGGGACAGTGGTCCTTTAAACAACTGGAAATAAATGTAGAGTTCAATCTATTTACCTTAGGAACCATGAATGAAAGATGAAGGTCATCCTAGGCTTATTTAACAAAGACAAACTGAACACATAAAAGCCGTCATGTTGCAGCCCACAAACATTTTTTTCGAAGCTGAAAAAAGTAAGCATACATTTTGAAAAAAAGTGCAGCCTACACTTAAAAGCAAAAGGGTTTTGCTTATTAAAATAACCGAGTGGTGATGACTTAAATTCCTTTGGGACACAGCGAACAAAGTGATAACATTCAGCTCTTACAGCTTTAACCACAGTCTTGTAATAGATTCTCTGTTGGCTTCCTAATAGTCCTCTTCCTTTTTTTCCTCGAATGGTTTCTTAGTTAAAAAGAAGTCTCTGTATTACAATTAAATGCCTGTGTAAGCCATGTAAAAGCCTCAAGACTTTTATTAATGTTACAGGATACTGGTTTACTTCCAAGAATGACATACTACTAGGATAGACTATGAATTCCCAGAAGAGCTTGCAATTTTGTCTATAGTCAATATGAAGTAGTAGTGACTAAATACAAAACGTTTTCCTCTTGCTTCTGGGTAAAAAAATTAGATACGATAACCTTGGCCATTAAGATTTCTATTGGACAACAAAATTCTTAAGCATTGTCTGGCTTTTGATGGTTGCAGTCCCATTCACCTTTTATACAGTATTGATTATAACTATTGTTGTAAGTTTTTTGTCACTTAAAAATTATGATTTGACTGGGGGGCCGAGCTGACTGCAGGTGAATGTGAGAACATTTTAGAAGAGCTCCTCAAATGTGGACTTTTGTTTGATATTTTTTAACGACCCATCCCTGACTGCTGAGTTTGATTGAGGCGGAGATAAGATCGGATGATCTGCTGAACCTATTAGTACCTCCCCGCATCTTTTTGTGTCCTGTCTGAGGGGATACGTATCTTTTGGCCTACCCTGTGACCTACTGCCGTTGGCCATCGTGGACGGCTTTTACACCTTGCCGTGGTGAGTCAGATCCCTTCCCGCCCTTAATTTCTTCCTGCCCGGCTTTACTGATCGGGGAAAAGTCGGGGAAGAAGCCCTATCTGCCGGAGCACCCCCGGCAGCGGGGTATCTGGGAATTTGGGCACCGGTAATCATCGGGGTCGCGGGGATGCCCTGGGAAGTCTGACTGCAGGATATGGCTCCTCGGATGAGGAAGATCACTATTGGGCAAGAGGCTGCGGCTATCCCCCTGAAGTCGGCTCATAAGGAGGCACGCATTAGAGAGAAGGAAGCTGGTTCTGGCACGTCGAAGTCCCTGCATACACAGGACTTACATGAGCTTTCCCGGCGCTCCGTCTTGCATTTATCATCTCCCCTGGCCCTGTCTGAGTGATGTGGGTGGCGATTCTCTGCCCTCCACGCGGGGGGGGGATTTGTCACATGATGGATGAGACGTTAATTTATGGCGCATTGATCTCAACACCCTGAGAGCGGAGGTAACTTCTATCCAGGGTCGTGTGGCGGCTGTTGAGATGCGGGTGGAAGAGGATAGGGCAGTGCGAATACACATTTTCTCTCAGGTGGAGTCTTTGCGTAGCCAGGTGGATCAGCTTTCTGTGGTGGTGCAGACCATGGAGGCTCGTCATCAGATGAAGAATGTACGAATCAGGTAGATCCTTGAGAAGATCCAGGCATCCTGTTGGCCTACATTAATCGGCTTGCGCTCCATGTTTTGGTGACAGCGACTGACACCCCTGACACTTTTTGCACAGTTATGCGTATTCAGAAGGCAGCCATGGGCTGACTGATGCCTCGGGAGATGTTATTGCCTTTGTAGGGGCTGTCACCTCTAAATTTTAGCCTAAGGATTAGTAACACAGATAATCAATATATATGAAATTATACATATACAATCACATTGATTTTCCAGTGTTATACTGGATGTTATATTCAGTATTTTTCAGTGCAGCAAGTATTATGTTAATATTTTATTAATATTTTAATAGTCAAATCATATATATTTTTTAAATTCTTTGGGCCATATTACAAT
This sequence comes from Leptobrachium leishanense, assembly GCA_009667805.1. NCBI lineage: Eukaryota > Metazoa > Chordata > Amphibia > Anura > Megophryidae > Leptobrachium > Leptobrachium leishanense. The sequence continues at coordinate 229,337,265 of CM019064.1, read as the reverse complement.
GTTGGTGCTAACTTAACCCGAGCAGTTGTAAACTTAAAAGCTCCATAGGCTATAATGGCTCTGGGAAGTTAACAACAACTCTGGTTAAGTTAGCACCAACTATGTAATATGGCCTAAAGAATTTAAAAAATATATTTGATTTGACTATTAAAATATTAATAAAATATTAACATAATACTTGCTGCACTGAAAAATACTGAATATAACATCCAGTGTAACACTGGAAAATCAATGTGATTGTATATGTGCAGAATAATTTCATATATATTGATTATCTGTGTTACTATTCTTTAGGCTAAAATTTTGTAAGGGTTGTAGTTCATTCTGTTAAAACCATTTTCAGGTGTTGCATGTTCTGAATATATACTCACCGGCCACTTTATTAGGTACGCCTGTTCAATTGCTTGTTAACACAAATTGCTAATCAGCCATCACATTGCATCAACTACTCAATGCATTCAGGCATCTAGATGTGGTGAAGAAGTCCTGCTTTGTTCAAATCGAGCATCCAAATGGAGAAAAAAGGGGATTTAAGTGTCTTTGAACGTAGCATGGTTATTGGTGCCAGACGGACTGATCTGAGTATTTCAGAAACTATTGATCTACTGGGAATTTCACTCACAACCATATCTAGGGTTTACAGAGAATGGACTGAAAAAGAGAAAATGTCCAGTGTGCGGCAGTTGTCTGAACGAAAATGCCTTGTTTATATCAGAGGAGAATGGGCAGACTGGTTCAAGATTAGGGATGAGCTGTTCGGGTTTGGATGGTTCGGAGTTCGACCCGAACTTTGGCAGTTCGAAAGTTCGTGAATTTCGAACTTTTTGGGTGTGTTCGGTTCGAGTTCGAAAAAAAAGAAATTTTGAAAAAAGTATAGAAAATGCTTAAAAAAATACTAAAAAAATCGAGAAATAAAGAGACTCTTTACTGCAGAATATTATAAGCAACGGTTTATTAGATATTGATTTAAAAACTAATGTGTACGTGGAAAGATTATCAACTCTAAATGACCTCTGTTCACAAACGGGCATAACACCAGGTGTTTTTAGTCTGGTAATCAATTTGATACATTGTACACCATGCTGAGGGTAGGGTGGTGTCTGCTTCTGATTGAGATTTGAGAATTAATTTCCCTAAAACATCCTAATATGCTGCATTTAACCCTTTCGCTGCTGAGGCTTTTCACACCTCTGTGCTGAGGTCATTTTTACCGCTTTCGCTCATCATGTTTAACAGCGGTTTGTAGCCATATTTTGATATATGACCCAGACATATTATATATCGTTCTTTCCGGCAGACTTGGCAGATTCATAATATGTCATTATTATATGTATACGTTATGTCATGTCTGTATATTATAACAAAAATGCAATAAAATTTGAATTTTCAATAATTTATTATGTGTAAAGTGTTTTTTTTTCACATTTTAACATGCAATCGTTTGCGGTTATATTTTGTATGGGGTGCGCTTGTTAAAAAAATTAGAAATGGGGTCTCGTTACATTTTATTTTGGGGGAAATTTCGGTTTTTTTAAAAAAGCACCGCATACAAAAATAATTAGTGCAGCATTATTGTTCACATTATAATTGAAATGGGAACAATATTGCTGCATTAACAAAACAAAAACAAAAAAAACTTTATTTTTTTTTAGAATTTTTTTATTATTTTTTAAAAAAAAACATTTTTCATGCTCATGTTTGGTATCCTTGGAAAGGCCATGCTCTGGCCGATCCAACGATATCAAACATTAACATCAAACATTAACCCCTAGCTGCCACGGATCCAGGAGAGGATCACGATCCGGCGCTTTTCAGCGCCGATTCGTGATCCGGCTCCCCAGGGGTTAATCACAGCCACCGTTTGGAAGGGCAGGCTGTGCCCTTCCAAACGGTGCCTGGATTAACCCTCTGCCCCCCAGCGATCGGGAGGGAGAGAGGTCCGAAGGACCTCCCCCCTCCCTTTCAGGCGCTTCCTCCACACATGCGGGGGGGCGCCTGAATTAGATGTCATCGCGCCGCCGTGATGACATCTAATTGCTCCGCCAGGATCCCTGAGCCGTCCATAGCACGTCCATAACAGCCAAGTGGTTAACTGGTGTTTGAAAAACATTCAAAATAACATCTAAGGCTAGGGTCAGATGAGCGCATTTTGTACGGACTGTGCGTCCGTGCAGTACGGACGTACTTACTTACTGACTGACAACAAGGTAGTGGCCAAACAGTCAGTTTTTTCACTGACGTATTTTTTGACTGATGTAGCAGGGAAAATAAATTAAAATGAAAAAACATTCTGTCCGTCAAAAAATGCTGGACGTATAAATGCAGTCCATCTGAACTCGTTTCATCACTCACATACAAAGCTACACGGACATTGTGGACGTGGCGCACTCCGCACGTCCGTTCTAGCAGTATTACGTTCTTGCCTAACCTGCGTCCGTTTGCTGCGTCCGCCATGCATCTGCACTTCGTGCGGACGTACTTCGTGTGTGGGGCTCCATTGGTCAGAATGCTATGCTGCCATGGACGTACAAATGTGCGGTAACACGGACGTGATAACTGCGCTCGTCTGACCCCAGCCTTAAGCAATGTTATTTTTCACCTCGGGATTAAACATTCACAGGGTTATTCAGAGAGCGGTGAAAAGCAGGAGAATAACTGGAGAAGTGAAAATTCTAGGTCAAAATAGCCAAACCAGAAAAATTCTCCCATTTAACTCACTTTCCAAATTGGCTATTTGGTATAGATTGTTCTCTTCTCCTGCCAGTTCTCCTGGCTTTCACCTCTCTCTCAGGGTTGTTCAGAGAAAGGTGAAAACCAGGAGAATGGCAGGAAAAGAGAACAATCTGGACCAAATAGCCGATTTTGAAAGTGAGATAAGGCTAGGGTCAGATTAACGCATTTTTCACAGCGACCGAAAGTGCGTCCGAACGCATTGCCGTATTTTTTCACGGAATGCGTGAAAACGGTCATACGATGCGCATTTTTGTGCGTGATTTTTTACAGATACAAACCAGGAAACTTTGGGTGTCTGGACGTTATGTTGGCCGGACATGAGCAGGGTGTGACGTCTCCAAATCACGCACACACGCCGCTAGTGGACGCAGCGCACTCTGTACGTCCGTACTAGCGGTTCTGCGTTCGAAAAAATGCGTTAATTTTCCACTTGCATTGCGCAGCCGGACTTTCGTGCGACCGTACTTCGTATATTGGCTGTCATTGCCCGTCATTTGCTGCTAGTACGGCCGTGATTAAGTGCGCCTAAACGCATGTTAAAAATTCGCTAGTCTGACCCTAGCCTATATGGGAGAATTTTTCTGGTTTGGCTATTTTGACCTAGAATTTTCCATTCTCCAGTCATTCTCCTGCTCTACACCGCTCTCTGAATAACCCTGACAGGGTTATTCAGAGAAAGGTGAAACTCAGGAGAATGACTGAAGAGAAAATTCTAGGTCAAAATAGCCAAACCAGAAAAATTATCCCATTTTTCTCACTTTCCAAATCGGCTATTTGGTCTAGAATTTTCCATTCTCCTGCTTTTCGCCGCCAAAAAATCAGTAAACTTTTTCTGCGTGTCCGAAAATGTCTCCTCTTTTCATACAGACTGCCGCCCCAAGCAGTTGTTTATGGATAGATTAAAAGGAAAAGCATTTACCGTCATTTGAAATGTCATTTTTTGGTTTTTACATATTTCTATACATCCTAGAAATCCACCATTTCACGGGCAGGTTATGGGGACCTCCTAGGCACGATATTTGAAGGAATTTTTCTTTTTTATTTTTAACCCTTATTTCATGGAAAACTCACTGTCCCTTTAAAAACGTTTTTTTTTTACTTTTTGTCCTTGTTTCCTGTCCCCCAGGGCACTACCCAGACCCCCATACACTTTTTATGGCAAATATCTAGCATATATGCCCTCTTGGAGGGCACTCTAAAAACCGAATTTTCAGCCCCATTGACTTGTATGGGGTTTGAGTTCGGGTTCGGGTTCGGATCCGAACATTTGGAAAGTTCGGGTTCGGCTTCGAACCGAACTCGGGGAGTGTTCGGCTCATCCCTATTCAAGATGATTGAAAGACAACAGTAGCTCAAATAACCACTCGTTACAACCAAGGTATGCAGAATACCATCTCTGAACGCACAACATGTCGAACCTTAAAGCAGATGGGCTACAGCAGCAGCAAACCACACCGAGTGCCACTCCTGTCAGCTAAGAGCAGGAAACTGAGGCTGCAATTGCACAGGCTCACCAAATTGGATACCAGAAGATTGGAAAAACTTTGCCTGGTCTGATGAGACTCGATTTCAGCTGTGACATTCAGATGATAGGTTCAGAATTTGGCGTAAACAACATGAAAGCATGGATCCATTCTACCTTCTATCAATGTTTCAAGCTGTTGGTGGTGGTATAATGATGTGGGGAATATTTTCTTGCCTCACTTTGGGCCCTTTAGTCTACCTGAGTATTGTTGCTGACCATGTCCATGCCTTTATGACCACAGTATATCCATCTTCTGATGGCTACTTCCAGCAGGATAAAGCACCATGTTACAAAGCTCAAATCATCTCAGAGGGTTTCTTGAACATGACAATGAGTTCAATGTACTCCAATGGGCTCCACAGTCACCAGATCTCTATACAATACTGCGCCTTTAGGATGTGGTAGAATGGGAGATCTGCATCATGGATGTGCAGCCGACAAATCTGGAGCAACTGCATGATGCTATCATGTCAATATGGACCAAAATCTCTGAGGAATGTTTCCAACACCTTATTAAATCTATGCCAAGATGAATTAAGGCAGTTATGAAGAATAAGGCTGGGGTCAGATGAGCGCAGTGTTCACGTCCGTGTTACTGCACATAAGTACGTCCGTGATAGCATACAATTGTGTTAAATGGAGCCCCGCACACGAAGTATGTCCGCACAGTAGTGCGGACGCATGATGGATTTGGCAAATGGACGCAGGTTAGGCAAGAACATAATACTGCTAGAACAGATGTGTGGAGTGCGCAACGTCCGCATAGCTTTTGTGTGAGTGATGGAACGTGGTCAGACGGACTGCATTTATGCGTCCAGCATTTTTGACGGACAAAATGTTTTAATTTTAATTTATTTTCCCTCCGACATCCGTCAAAAATAATGTCCGTGAAAAAACGGACTGTGTGGCCACTACTGCGTCTTCCGTCAAAAAGTGTGTCCGTACTGCACGGGCGTACAATCTGTAGAAACCGCGCTCGTCTGACCCTAGCCTAAAAGGGGTCCAACCTGGTACTAGCAAGGTGTACCTAATAATTTGTCCGTTGAGTGTATATGTGTATATACCTGTGTATATAACAGAGGATATATACATGATGTATGCATGACTTTTATGTTTTCAATGCTTTCCAAAACCGATTGATCCAGTTGTTCAGTTTTCCATTTTAAAACACAGAATTGGATGATGACTCCCTTGACCGTTTGACTCTCAGACAGAATGTGGAAGCAATGTAATATTTATCAGGCCAGTGAGTTTCATAATATACTTTTAAAAGTAATGTAAAACCTTCATGATCAAATCATGAAATGTATCAAACAAAATATTTATTGAACTTATCGTTCAACTAATTACACCTAGGTATACACTGTGCTATATGTCCCCTTTAATTTGGGAGTAGGAGATATTATGAAGGAAAAGGACGATGAAATAAGAATTGTGGAGAATCTGAGCCAAGTATTAGACAACCTGATTTATTATAGAAAGAATGCATGGATGCTGTTTAATGCTTGCAGTAACACACATAAATTACATGCAGAACCTTAATACATAGGCAAAAATCTCAGCAGGGGAAAAATAATATAGATAAATATTTAAAAATAATAGGCTTTTATGTGCTGGATGTCGCTGCTTTTCACTTAAAATCTGAGTGGAAATCATTAGTCAAATGGAATGATCCCAAAATGCCCCCCTCCGTTGCATAACTTCCACATTACTGGCAGGTTTCTACCTGGAATATTTTTTGAGGCACATTTTCCTGTTTTAGCAATTTGATTTAGCACTACCTTCCTTTGGAAAGTAGCAGACTCTACACTAAGTAGAATCCCATATTGCCTTGTCTGAGGCAAAATAATGTATCCTCCTGAGGGGGAAGGCTTTTTAAACGCTTACCTTCCGGGAACATGAGCAGAAGTGTGTAGAATTAGGATTTGGAACTGCATCTTACATGAGACTCAGACACTGATCAGGTTGACTGGGTCTCAAGAGAAAAGTAGTTCCAAAACGGGTTTGGGTCGAAATCTCTACAACCAGGTTCCCTAATGCCAAAATCCCGACGGCCAACTTCCAGACAGAACAAGTGCCGGACATACCATTGCTGAGATGTGATCTCCAGAATGAGAGATTCCTTCAAGATACTAATTACAGGTTACCATTGGAATTGGGGGAAAACTGCCCCCAGCTGTATGCTGCCAGTATGCACTATGCTACATGTAAAAAAATCATGCTAGAATGTTATATTCCCAATTTACTGTGAATTCCTGGCCTGGGTTCTAACTGCTAGAACTATGCTCTGCTCACCCACTCGGGATCTATTGACACCGTTCTATAATGGCAGTATTCATCCCGTTAAACCCATTACCTATACCATACAGTGATTTTCATAATTATATGACCGAACGTTTACATTTTCCAAGCTACTACTAGAAAAACATATACATGAAATTTATTCACGCAAAATGTTGCCACAGGAGGTCTTTATATATTTTTTTTCTTTCCTCCGGTGAAGCAATAATGATAACCATTTTGCCTATAATTTAACTATTCATTAAAGGGACTCTACCCATTATGACCAATTGACCTTACTCTTCTTCCGTCCTGGCTCGCCTACCATCTGCCTTGAAGGCTACTGGCTAGGGACTGTTTGACAGCCTTCCCAGTGTTTGGGTTCTTGCCATCTCTCGTTAATATATTTTAAGTAGAAATTGTCATGTTTGTGAGTTCAACGAGCCAGCTCATAATACGTCACAATGAAAAATCATTAGGAGGCATCTGATTGGCTGTGTGAGTGATGGTTGCTCACACCAGTCATCACTGGCCCAGCATCTATATCTGCCTCCTGCATCTTGATGGCTGGGAGCCAGAAGAGCCGCTCGGAGACTGCTGCATGGAATATAACATGATTTTCAACACTCTCCCCAAAAGAAAAAGGGTGTAAAAGTAAATTTAATTTCATGTGTTTGTTTAGAACTATTATTCGGCTTTGCAATTAGTAGGGTTAGAATGTTTAGAAGGATTTACTTTTTATTATAATGAAATGCGTTCTGATTACAGCTCTGACCTAGAGGATCATTATACTGTTTTTTTCCTTTTTTCACCAGCTAAATGCTAAAAGAATTTGAAGAATAATACTTTATAAACTCAATGTATAGCACTATAGCTATTAGATCTGTTATCATAATAAAAAAGGATTTCAATATTTTTTTCCCTAAAGGAGTTATCCTCAGCATCAGCATTCCTGTCTATCACTCTCATATATGCCACATCTATAACAATTCTGGCATGACACCCCCCCCCAGACTAATATGACTAATAGTGTGTAGAATAAGGCTAGGGTCAGACGAAAGCATTTTTCCCCGTGAACGTGAAAAAGTGCGCCCGAACGCATTGACGTATTTTTTCACGGAATGCGCAAAAACGGTCAGACGACGCACATTTTCGGTCGTGATTTTGTACAGATTGTCAATAAAACTCTTTTTGCGTCTGGACGTTATGTTGGCTGGACATTAGCAGTGTCTGACATCTCCTAATCACGCACACATGCCGCTATGCCGCAGCTGCGCACTCAGTACGCCAGTACTAGTGGTTCAGCGTTCTCAGAAAAATGCGTTCAAATTCCACTTGCGTTGCACGGCCGGACTTTTGTGCGGCCGTACATCGTATAGTGGCCGTCATTGCCCGTCATCTGCTGCTAGTGCGGCCGTAATTATGTGCGCCAGAATGCACGTTAAAAGTGCGCTGGTCTGACCCCAGCCTCAGAGATAGTCTTTCACTAACAGCTGTTATTTTTGAAGTATTGTGCTTCAAAAAAAATGATCTAATTTACAGGATGCAAAATCCCCCTCCAGAACATCGATGTATACATTGAAACCATCAGATAGGATGGATAAATGGAACAACAGTGACGTAGATTAGAAAAAATAGGAGCATTAAGATTGCGTGTCCAAGCCATCTTCTATCCTCCTGCTTGCTGAATATTGTGCTCTTTCTGACATTTCTGAAGGGTGCGAGAACATTTTTTAAAAGCTAGGCTGACAGGTCGTTGGGACTGTAATGCAGGGCTCTTAAGACGGCTTTCTGCAGAGCAGCTTGATAATGTAAATGTGCTTCCCCTCTGCTCTGGCAGTCCAAATTTTTTCAATCATTTAAGAAGAAACATTGTTGTATCCCAAGCTCTTACGTGAACAAGAGCCCCTTTGATTTCTGTAGTGAGATAGAAAGAGGGAGAGAGAAGCGGAGAAACAGGGAGAAAGGGTGAGAGAGGGGGGAGAGGATAGAAGTCAAATTTGGGATTGTGCTGTTTAGAGCAGGGAGGTCACAAGGCCTTAATGCATTTAGCATTGACTGCCCCCTCTTGTAGTGCGTCTATTAGTCAGTAATTTGATTTGTACCTATTCATTTGCAGTCCCTGCAGCAGCTCTGAGCTGGCCCCAAGTATAATTGGTGCTGTCTCTATTTTTACTTCATTAGATTAGCCCTGACTCCTGGCCACTTGTTGTCTGCGCTTGTCTGCCCATTTATACAACCTAATGTAACACAAAATTCATTACTGATCACATTACTTTCAACTCTGAAGCCAGTCTTGTGATAAACATTTTCTTAACCATTTCAAGACCGGCATTCGTTTTGGTTCAGACAGAGGCACGTTGAGCAAAGTGAGTCAATCAATATTGTAATAATGCTAAGTAGATCCAAATGCATTGACACAATATATAGAAGGCCACCAAGAGTTACTTACAGCCAGAGCCCAAATAGCAATATTGAGTACCTAGTTACTTGAGTCACTGCATGAAAGAATGCGGAGGTAATGTGAACCATTTACTAGCAGACATTTATTGAGTTCGTATCAAGGTCAATATTTAATTTACTTAACATAGAAGAAATGAAATCGCTAAAATATGGCAAAGCAAAATGACTGACCAATCGTATCTGAGTTAAGTCCATATTGGTCACCAAAGGCAAACAGTCAGTTGACGGTGTTTATTGTTGCCCATTGTATCATGAGTTTTGTATTATACCTGTATTAGTTATATATTATGCTACTAGACATGTTTTTTTCTGAATTGAATAATGATACATTGGCCCCTATTATCTGATTGAAAACACTTGAATGAACCTCTGTTCTTCAGAGTGGTAGTCTTTAAGGGGTTGAATAATTGTGTCAATGAAGAATTCACAAAATAAACATTTACTACTGTATTACAAAACCAATTGATGTCATTTTAGTTGCATATGGTTCTTTAAAAAGTCCTTGTAGGATTTCATTCTGAATACAATTACAAATTCCCTAAAACCCTTTACAGCATTGGGGGTTGAATAATTTTGAACACAACTGTATTTCGTTATGGTATGACTAGCTTGTGTGCATTTCTGCAAAACATTTGTAATATGTTATATGATAGAGAATATACAACAGTTTGGTTGGAAATACATAATAAAAAGCAGCTTTTGGTTTCATTAGGTAGGACTCACCTGACCAGAGGTGCCGTGACATGGCAGGTGAGCTTACACTTTAATGGCCATTCAAGTAAACCAAAATCTCTGGGCACTATTACATTCCTATCGCTAAAACGGGGATGCTAGGGAGAAAAACCTGCGCCTACAGGTTTCTCCTTTGCGTCCCCGTTTTAGTGTGATATTACGATGAAGGCGTTAGAAAAGTAGCCTGCATCGTAATCTCGATGGGGTCCATAGGACTCCATTGAGTTTCTGCTCTGCTGGTCGCGAGGCGAGATCTGGCAGGTAGGCGTAGACTGGGGGACTCTCCCTGCTCCCGGCAGACAGAGGAGGTGGTTGGAGCCGCGGATTAGAGGTGAGTATCTGATCAATTTTGGGGGTTTCTGCTGGTGCTGACGGATTCTGCAGCAGCGGGATCAGTTGGCACCAGGTCTTGGCTGTGGTTGACTGTCAGGCTAACCACAGCCGGACAGTAATAAGCGTTAGTATATTGTAATACTAACGCTAATTAACTCTTTGCGCTCCCCATGTTAAGCATAGGCCTCGCAAAGTACAGTAACCTCACTCTGAACAGCGCAAGATACCAATCACTAACGGGTTTTTTAACCCGTTAGTGTTTGGATTGTAATATGGTGCACCCGCGCTAGGGCCACCAGGGCTAACGTTAACGCTCACACATGTGAACGCTAACGTTAGCGAGAAGAATGTAATAGGGCTTTCTGTGTTTTGTTTCGCATGGAGCTATAGGGGTGCAAATGATGACCTTTTTTTCTTGTTATGTTTTATATATGGTGCCGGCTGGATACTTCTGGCCTATGCAGCCGCCCTCTTAGGGAATAGGCGCAAAACCGTTTTTTCTGCACATATGGATAAACATAATAGTTTGCAACAATCCTTTCTAAAATAGCTGAACAGTTATTTGGCATTTGAGTTGCGGTAAACACAATGAGGCTTTCCCATGCTGCCTGATCATGTTTTTTTATCAGAATATTATTATAATTACGGCAGATATCCAGTAAAACATGGCTTAAATAGGGGTGAGGCGTGTTGTTTTTTTTTAAATACAATTATTGCGTGCTTCTACAAATCCTTGCTAAAATGTCATTCTTTGTCTCCGCGTTCCTATCCTTAACAAGTTTTCTTACAGTAAACATTTGCTTATTTGTCCCCTTTTGCGAATTTGGAACTGTCAACTATACCTGTCCATGTTCTGATAATTTAAGATATGTCCCATGTAAATTTCTGAGTATGGCTGTATGAGTGAGTGGGACCCTTTATCAAATTACAGATGTTACCAAAGGGTACGGCAATATATTTACAATAAGCCAATACAGACTGATTCCTTGTGGGCCCAACATATATAAAGAAAAATGTCAGACATTAATATATCGTGTGAATAATGTTGTAAGGTACCATTACTTTGCAATCCCTTACTTTCTTCTAGGTATAGGAGCCTCTTATTCACTCGTAATGGTCCTTGATGTTGATTAGAGCTAACACAGGACTTAAAATAGTAACAAAGGCTTGCACACATTATAACCATTCCTATTTGTTTGCTACAAAGAGTTTAGAAGAAGAGTGAAATGCCAACAAACAAAGACTTTTACAACATTGTGAATTTGTTAAGGACATAATTAAAACTGGGCCATAATCGCTTGCAACACATGGCAGTATTTCCCGTTCGCTTAGCTTATGTATCTAAATAACCACAACAAAAGCTACGGGTATTACATTGTATACTTATTTGCCTAAAAAGAGCTGAAGAGAATCCCTTGGCGCCTGGTACATAGTAACGGGTGATTGTTATTTACATACTTTACCCTCTTCTTAAATCAGCTTTTATTTGCTTTTTTTGTTGACCAGAGATTTTACTAAAACTTACAAATTACAGCTAAATCATCAAAATAAATATTTCTGAGTTATTTGAATATGTAAAATTTAAGAAATATTTGCATACATAGATTTGTAGAATCCGGGCAGCAGACAGGGGAGGTTGAGGGGGAAAAAATCCAATTAATATAAAATAATAGTCCCAACCCTCCCTGTGCTGGGTTGTTTATTTTATCAGACTGAATTAAGATCCTCAGCTTTGCAGTTTGCATTTGTTGTAGATTCCCATGCGTCGGAGCATCTGCAGCAAGCTCTGCCCAGAGGAGGAAGTAACAAATGTATCAGCAAATTCCTACTCAGTCTATTCCTACAGATCAGCATGTGACATATGTCTTTCATTGCTTTTCTCATAGATGCACAAGTCATCTTATTATTAATGGATGAATTATCACAATATATTGAAATGGCATAGCTAGAAGTACAGAGCGTATGCATAGCCAGTTTCTGATTGGTGTGATGGTGTTTATCGCCATACAGACCCCTGATTGTCACTTATATTCACTGCTGATTACAATTCCCTCTGAATTTCTTTTAAGTGTTAACTAGCCTTTCATAGATCAGTGGATATAAATATATCAGTGGATTTCATGTTTTTGGCTCAGGATACTGCCTTTATAAATCATTACCCTTCTTACTTTTGTATAATGTATGAAAGTTTCCTATTTATCTCATATGAGATAAATGGAGGATCGTGCCTTGTTTTTCTTATGAAGCCATTTCATCACATGACATAAATATATCTCACTTTTGATTAATAAGCCAACTAAAATAACAGAGAGAGAGAGATGCTCACATTTATCTTATGTAACATAAATAAGATGGAAGACTCTTCAAGATACACATTAGTCCTCTACTTTTAAATAAAAAAGGGTCTTCCTAAGAATAATGCCATATTTCATTTATTGGATGGGCACTTTGAGTGTTTTGTCTCTAGTTTCATCAGTGTGTGCCTTTAAGTCACGTTCCTGCTATTGCAGCAAAATGTCAGGGGCTACACATTTATTAGTATGTAACAATAACCCAATTGTACAGCGTAATATTAGGTGCCTTGTGGAAATCTCACACTGATGTAAAACATATTTTAATGTTATTTGGAGATCTATTGGTACTGCAGGATGGGCTCATGCATCAAAATTGAGACCAATTGACACCAGAGTGTTATGAGAGGTTACTTAGTATACAGATATTAAATGACATAAGAACTATTATAGACACATGTATTAGATTTTACAGGAGGTTTGACTGTATATTAGTCCTTCAGTGTATCCCAAAGGAGTACTGGTTCTGGCCCAACACTAAGGTCCGTGTCAGACAAACGTACTGATCACATCCGTGTTGCCGCAAAGTTTAACGTCCGTGGTAGCATAGAATCAAGAGCAATAGAGACAAACACACGAAGTGCGTCCAAAAATCCGCTAACACGGACGCGCAGAGTGCGTCAAGTCCGCATAGCGTTCTGTGTGAGTGATGAGGAGATGTCAGACGGACTGCATTTGAGACGTCCAGCACCTTGATGCACACAATGGCTTTTCATATCATGTACCAATACTTATCATAAATCATATTAATTTTGTGTCCCATAGTTCCCTTTTTTTTCTACATCCGTCATCAAAAACGGACCGTGTGGTGTCTGCAGTTTCTTCCGTCAGTACGTACGTACGTACGTACGTACGTCCGTTGTGCACACACGCACAGTGCGCTCAGACTGCGTTCGTCTGACATTAGCCTAACTCAACGACAGGCAATCTTTGCACGGTGAAAACTAAACGGGGACTGGTTTTATTTTGGGTTACAGTTATACACAATCAAAAGTAAAACACTAACCAATGTTTCCTTGCTGAAAATCCTCCCAATAGCCTCCCACACACATGCCCTGGTCTACTTATAAAGGCTGGGGGAAGGTGGCTGTGATATCCAGTCCAAACCAGTTATTGGAGGTTGGGTGGAGGCAGAGCAACTGGTTACATACAGATGAGATTACACATAGGGAAAACAGCACAGTATATGCCACACAACACTCTCCACTTTAAACATACGGGAATATTAATATAACACAGACATCAGGGAATAGGGCATAGAAAACACAAACACTCTGCACACAAGAGGGCAAGGAAAAATATAGAACATCAGGCCTGAATCTCCCAATTACATCTCCAGGTCCATGCACTCCAAGCAGGGCCGGACTGGGGATAAAAATCAGCCCTGGAAATAATTTCATACCAGCCCCAGTAATATGCAGTGTGTTTGAGGATATCGCAGAGCTGTACAGTATATGCGGTGTGTTTGAGGGTATAGCAGAGCTGTACAGTATATGCAGTGTGTTTGAGGATATCGCAGAGCTGTACAGTATATGCGGTGTGTTTGAGGATATCGCAGAGCTGTACAGTATATGCGGTGTGTTTGAGGGTATAGCAGAGCTGTACAGTATGTGCGGTGTGTTTGAGGATATCGCAGAGCTGTACAGTATATGCAGTGTGTTTGAGGGTATCGCAGAGCTGTACAGAATATGCGGTGTGTTTGAGGGTATAGCAGAGCTGTACAGTATATGCGGTGTGTTTGAGGATATCGCAGAGCTGTACAGTATATGCGGTGTGTTTGAGGTTATCGTAGAGCTGTACAGTATATGCGGTGTTTTTGAGGGTATAGCAGAGCTGTACAGTATATGCGGTGTGTTTGAGGATATCGCAGAGCTGTACAGTATATGCGGTGTGTTTGAGGGTATAGCAGAGCTGTACAGTATGTGCGGTGTGTTTGAGGATATCGCAGAGCTGTACAGTATATGCAGTGTGTTTGAGGATATCGCAGAGCTGTACAGTATATGCGGTGTGTTTGAGGGTATAGCAGAGCTGTACAGTATGTGCGGTGTGTTTGAGGATATCGCAGAGCTGTACAGTATATGCAGTGTGTTTGAGGGTATCGCAGAGCTGTACAGAATATGCGGTGTGTTTGAGGGTATAGCAGAGCTGTACAGTATATGCGGTGTGTTTGAGGATATCGCAGAGCTGTACAGTATATGCGGTGTGTTTGAGGATATTACTGAGCTGTACAGAGTATGCGGTGTGTTTGAGGATATTACTGAGCTGTACAGAGTATGCGGTGTGTTTGAGGATATTACTGAGCTGTACAGAGTATGCGGTGTGTTTGAGGATATCACTGAGCTGTACAGAGTATGCGGTGTGTTTGAGGATATCACTGAGCTGTACAGAGTATGCGGTGTGTTTGAGGATATCACTGAGCTGTACAGAGTATGCGGTGTGTTTGAGGATATCACTGAGCTGTACAGAGTATGCGGTGTGTTTGAGGATATTACTGAGCTGTACAGAGTATGCAGTGTGTTTGAGGATATCACTGAGCTGTACAGAGTATGCGGTGTGTTTGAGGATATTACTGAGCTGTACAGAGTATGCGGTGTGTTTGAGGATATTACTGAGCTGTACAGAGTATGCGGTGTGTTTGAGGATATCACTGAGCTGTACAGAGTATGCGGTGTGTTTGAGGATATTACTGAGCTGTACAGAGTATGCGGTGTGTTTGAGGATATTACTGAGCTGTACAGAGTATGCAGTGTGTTTGAGGATATTACTGAGCTGTACAGAGTATGCGGTGTGTTTGAGGATATCACTGAGCTGTACAGAGTATGCGGTGTGTTTGAGGATATCACTGAGCTGTACAGCCTATTTACACCCCAGGCCCCTCTCAATCTTTTGACCACCACCCTAGCCAGCAGGCCCCACAAATTCTTTTGACACCCCCAGCAGGTCCCTCACTTTCTTCTACCCCCACCCTCTCATTCATCTGATGTGGGTCCGGGGGCGGCAGGAGAATGTGAGGGACCAGCTGGGGGTCAAAAGAATTTGAGAGACCTGCTGGCTGGTGGGGGTCATAAGATTGAGAGAGGCGTGCCTTCTGGGGGATCCAACCATCAAGGAATCAGTCACTCACCCATCTCTAGTCACCTCCACAGTGAGTGCTGACTGTGTCTCCTCGGCTCTGCCTCTGCCTATCCTCCAAAACACGCTCCAGCCTCTGTCCTCCCGCCGCTGCCGCCTGGCTGAGCGGCTGCTAGCCTCCTCAGTGATCACGTTGTGCACCAGTGACTCGAGGGGAACCCGGTCTGCGCATGTGCAATGCGTCTACCCGGCGCATCACATGGTAGGTGAGGAGGGCGGCGCCAATGCAGCGTGAGTGCCAGTTCCAGCCTTGTGGTCGCTGGAAAGCAGGCACGCTGCAGCAGCTGTCAGCCCGGCCCCTCTTCACTCACTCACACACAGAGGGCACGGCGGGCAGCACGTGTCAGACGGCAAATCAGCTCCGTATTCATACCGGAGTTGAGGATTATTTCCCAAAGCAAGAAGACGGCAGCCAGGCAGAGCGCAACCCGCAGGCCGGCGTGGCCGCCGCCGGCCGCTACCAGCCCGCCTTTTTTTTACGATGCTGCTGCCTGCAATGGAAAATTAAAATAAAAGCGGCCCAACGACTACAGCCTACCGGGATTCCTCCCGGTATCCCGGTAGGCCAGTCCGGCGCTGACTCCAAGTCCAAACTGGCGCACGTCACAATCATACTATAAATAAAAATACTGAGAGCTTACATTTTGTAATCCTTTTGAAGCTTAGGGAGTTGCTGTACATACATAAACCTGTTTCGTCGTATACGGTGGAAAGCTTAGAGACTTGATAACCTGTGGTATTCACTTATAGGAGTTATCCACCAAACGCCAGTGTTTGCTGGCATTGCATATCCTCGCAAAAATCGCTGGTAGTAATGCTAGCAAACCAGGTATTTCTCAAAAACAAAATCCATACAGCAAAAGGATAAGCTGTACTGAGCAGTATAAGGCTAGGGTCAGACGAAAGCATTTTTCCCCGCGAACGTGAAAAAGTGCGTCCGAACGCATTGACGTATTTTTTCACGAAATGCGCAAAAACAGTCAGACGACGCGCATTTTCGGGCGTGATTTTGTACGGATCGTCAATAAAACTCTTTTTGCGTCTGGATGTTATGTTGGCTGGACATTAGCAGCGTCTGACATCTCCTAATCACACAAATACGCCGCTATGCCGCAGCTGCGCACTCAGTACGTCAGTACTAGCGGTTCAGCGTTCTCAGAAAAATGCGTTCAAATTCCACTTGCGTTGCACGGCCGGACTTTTGTGCGGCCGTACATCGTATAGTGGCCATCATTGCCCGTCATCTGCTGCTAGTGCGGCTGTAATTATGTGCGCCAGAACGCACGTTAAAAGTGCGCTGGTCTGACCCCAGCCTAAGCAAAACCACACTTAACACCAGGCTATGAGAGCCAGTATTCTTTTAGGAATCATCGGCTCAAGAGTAGAACAGCGAGTTACGTTGCTATAGCTCCCATATCTTGTGATTTGCTGTTATTAATGGCTCCTATACGAAGTATAGGAGCCACGAATGTACAGTAAGGAGGCATGAAGTCAGAGACACGAGTTTAGCTTGTGGCAAGGCTGAAATAGGGTCTTGAGCCGTTAACAGCTGGAAGTGTTATATATAACAGCTTCATACATTATCTTCATGTAGAAGATTGCTGGAGTTAGGGTGTCTGTGGCACCCAAAAAACGAAAAAGAATAGTAGTAGGCTGCAGCTGTTAGGTGATTCCTCCCACTGCATTCAAAGAAGGGGGGTAATACTTATCAATAGAGAAATAAAGGAACAACACCTCCAGGGTTACTTTTTTGGTGCACTAGTGCTACCACATTTACTTGAAGTAAAGAACTCAGACTACAGATATTTCGGGGATGCAGCCCCTTCTCCAGTGTGCAGTGCTGTCAAACAATAAACAAAACATAAGCCCATATATATAGAAAAGCACCGACCCCCCCCCCCGGTCACACATCAAACAAATAAAGTAATAAATACTGACGTGATTAATTTCTAAGGATATCCCAATGCTCCCGGAGTCTGTAATAGCCATGCTGACCAGCGGGCCAAGATGGCGGGTGCCAGATGTAATGCGCATGTGCACCTCCCGGGGACATCTCGCGAGAGCGCGGGAGACCCCTAGTGCGCCTGCGCGGGATCGTGATCATCTCACATTCTTTTGGTAAACAAATTGTGTAATGTATCTTCATCACAATGTCATCCGGACGTGCCGCAATATGGCCGAGGGGGAATTATTTCTTTATAAAGTAAGGATACATTGAGATTTTTTTTGTTTTCAAGTATGTCCTGGGTTCAAGAGCATTAAATTGTTACAGAAATACAAAGTAATAAAATGAAAGATATTAAAAAAACAACACAAATATACAGATTAACAGAAAATAAGTATGTAAGAAATATATTCACTATGTTACATGTTTACAGGTGCATTCTGTATCGAGCTAGGCTAATAGTGATTTCTTAAGTGGCTTTAGACTGGGGGAAGATTTGATGGCGTCTGGGAGGTTATTCCATAATTGTGATGCTCTGTAGAAAAATGAGGATCGTGCCACTGTCTTTTTGTATTGTGGTACTGCAAGTAAGGTGTTGGTTTTGGATCGGAGGTTATAGGATGAGGGAACTGCTAAGGGAAGCAGCCTATTCAGGTAGGGTGGTAGCTTCAAAGAAAAGCTCTTAAACACCAGGGGCTATATTACAATCTTCACGCAAACGTTAACGCTCACTTGCGTGAGCATTAACATTTGCTGCGGTGTTTACCGCATATTACAATCCAAAGCCAAACGGGTTAAGTAACCCGTTTGCGTTTGGTACCTTGCGCTTTTCAGCGCGAGGTTACTGTACTTTACACTCCCTATACTTAACATGGGGAGCGCAAAGTGTTAATCAGCGTTAGTATTACAATCTAATTACAATCTAATCATTAACGTCTGGCTGTGGTTAGCAAAAAGTTTACCACAGCCAGGACTTGGTGTTAACGGATTCCGCTTCTGCAGAATTCATTAACACCAGCCTTAAAAATAAAAAAAATTAAGTTATACTCACCCTTTGTCCCGTGGCGAGGACCGCGGCTCCAACCACCTCCTCCGTCCGACGGAAGCAGGGAAAGACTAGGGGAAAAAGTCCCCACAGTCTCTCCTTGCGTATCACTACGCCGACCGGCCGGATCTTGCGAGGCGAGATCCAGCTGGTCATGTGACCGGCAGGGGGGAACTCAATGGAGTCCTATGTACTCCATTGAGTGCATGCTCGCGTCTGCACTCAACACTGCCGCGAGCATCCCGGATTTTAACACTCGGTAACAATGCAGGCAGAATTTTTTGAGCCTGCATTGTAATCCAGCGTTAAAACGTGGGCGCAAGGGGGAAAACTGCGGGTGCAGTTTTTACTCCCTTGCGCCCGCGTTTTAGCGCTAGGATTGTAATTTAGTCCCAGGTTGGAAAGGTGAGGGTGCGTTTTAGAGTCCAGCGAGGGTCAGTTTAGCTCTTTTAACATGTCACAATTGTGGGTCATGTAGTTACATTGTAGCACAAAGTGGCAGAATGAGTTATACAATGTAGTAAGTATATGAAGGTGCGTTTGTGGGGCAGCTGCATACACTACATCTCCGTATTCAATAGCCGGCATAAGCATTTGTTGAACAATCGGCTTTCTTACCGCGGGGCTCAGGCAGGATTTGTTTCTGTACAGGGCACCTAGTTTGGAGTAAAGTTTAGATGAGCGTGTTTCAACGTGGGGGCCAAAGGATAGATTTGGGTCTAACCACATATATAGATATTTGAGAGCAGTCACTGTGGTCAGTGTGCTTTTTGATTTTATCCTGACACATAGATGGGGAGTTTGTAATTTATGTAGTTTAGGTACTGTTCCAAATAGCATCGTAACAGTTTTGTCAGTATTTAAAAAAACGTTGTTATCTGTGATCCACTATTTTACCTCGGTGAATTGTTCTTGCAGCACTGCCTCCAGCTGCGGGAAATTTGGTTTGCTAGAATTAATTATTTTGTCAATCATAGCGTGACATTAATGTTCATTGTAGACTTAGGGCTATATTACAATCTTTGCGCAAAAACGCTCGCTCAACGCGTGAATTTTTGTGCCAAGCGTTAAACGTTTGTGCGTGCAAATTGATGCTGGAATTACAATCCTTGCATGTCTTTTCATCCGTCAATCAATAACGCAGGTAAACCGGACTCACCCAAATGCGCACAGAAATCAGTTTGCGCACTGTTTTTTTCACGCGATTCAGCCAATCAGAATTAAGAACCACAATTATCTCACGTTAAGTTTTTGTGCCTGCCAAAGTTGATCTGAGCATATATGCTGCAGCAATAATAAATGCAGGCACAACTTCTCCATTTTATTGGTTTGGTATGAGTAGAATGTGAATACTTTGCTGCATTTTTTATTTTTTTTTGGGCTGGTGAATTTTGGTTCGGCCAGGTTGTTCAGATCTGCCATTAACACCAGCTTTTAGGAGTTGCTAATATTATGTGTGCAAAGGCTTTGCCTTAATTCCTGCGCATAGATTGTAATACCATCCGCGTACCAGCGCACATATGCGTTTGCGCTCACAATGTTAAGTATAGGACTCGCGCAGTACAGTACACTCGCAAAGGGTTCGCGCAGGTTCACCTGCGGTAGATGATTGCGCGCGGTTGTTGTGCTGACTATGTAATATGGCATTCGGTGGAAAGGGTTTTACCCCTCGCGTTAACGTTTTTTTGTGCCGGCGCAAATGTTTGCGCGAAGATTGTAATTTAGCCCTTAGTGGGATGGACACATGCCTGCAATGCCTAAAAAGAAATAGTCACCTCTAATAAAATAACACTTTGGTCAAGCTACCCAGTATAATAGGTGTAATACAAACATGGACAATACCAACAATCAGTCAGTATAAATAAAATAAACAATACAGGAGCAATTATATAGGCACCCACTAGGGGTAAATCCCTATATAGGGCCAATGATATGGGGGCTACACATGGAAAAAAAATCTCACAGGGCCCTTCATTATGCATAAAGCATAACTAATAGTAGCATAAAACATCACCAAATGATATACCAAATCCGTTGCATTAAATTAACAACAGGAAATGAAGCCGAGGGTATTGAATACTTGGGTCCAAAGGACCCTAGTTGGACATCGGAACAACTCCCTCAAAAACTGCAGAGGCCTTAGAGAAACCAGTGCAACTCAAGTTTCTCATTGAGACCATGAGGGTCCACTGTGTCCAAGACATTGCTGGCATGTGTCCAGTCCGAGTCACCATGAACGTTAACGTCACACTATGATGGACAATGATTAATTCCACCTCTGCCATTGTGACGAAATGGCCGCTGCAATGTTTATTTGCATTTATTTTTCCTTACATTTTATTGTCTCTGTATATTGGGTAGAATGTTGTGTGAGGTGCATCTAAGTTGTCAAAGTTTGTATCTGTATGTTAGTTACAATTTGTTATAAAGCACTAACCAGTTCCATAGCGCTGTGCAGTGGATAAGACAGGATAACATGTGCTTGCAAGTTGCACTCACAGAACAGTAGAAGACCCTGCTCAAGCGCTTGCAATCTAACCTTTTTGTCTGCTTCCACCCCCCCCCTGTAAGTAATGGTTTCCTTTGTCTTCACGTGCTTCCATCAACCCACACCTCCCCCCAGCAACAAGTCACTGAGATGATTATCTGACTCCAGCCATTGTTCCACTGCTGGGCATGTTTCCATTGTGTCTGTACCTGAAAAAACTGTAAAGCATTCTGTGTTTGGTGTGCAAGCGGCAAGCATCACAGTCTATGTGTCATCTATTCTGTGTGGATAGGAGCACCTTCTTGTACAGTGGAAAGGGGCACCCAGACAGAGGGCACTGAGCGTTGGGGGTACCACGATCCGTAACAGCCATATTCCAGCGTATCCAGATGATGTTGTGATGAAGATCAGTTACACGATTTGTTTACCAAGAAAATGCAAGATGATCGCAAACCGCGCAGGTGCATTAGGGGTCTCCCACTCTCTCGTGAGATGTCCCAGAGAGGTGCACATGTGTATTATCTGGTTGTCCACCATCATGGCTGGCTGGTCAGAGTGGGCTATTACAAATGCCAGGAGCAGTTGAGATATCCTTATAAATGGATAACATTAGTATTTATTGCTTTATTTGTGTTATGTGTGACTGTGGATTGTCCTCTTCTGCTTTAACCTATTACTATATATATAATATATAATATATATATATATATATATATATATATATATATTATATTCTTGAGGAAAGTCCCAGCAGGGACTGAAACGTAGAATTATGCTACCATAATAAAAGTATATTTTTCTAACAAGAAGTCTTCGTGTGCGTCTGGAACCTGGACTCCATATATATAGAAACATAGAAAAATGTCGGCAGATAAGAACCTTTCGGCCCATCTAGTCTGCCCAATTACATGGATACTTTACCTGGATTTATCTTTTGTTTAGGATAGCCTTATGCCTATCCCATGCTTGCTTAAATTCAATTACTGTTTTGGCCTCTACCACTTCAACTGGAAGACTGTTCTATGTCTCCACCACCCTCTCAGTAAAATAATGCTTTCTGATGTTACTTTTAAACCTTTGCCCCTCTAATCTAAGACTATGTCCTCTTGTTTTGCTATTTTGTTTCCTTTTAAAATATACTCCCTCTACCTTGTGGATTCCCTTTACGTATTTAAATGTTTCTATCATATCTCCTCTGTCTCGTCTTTTTTCCAAGCTGTACATGTTAAGATCATTAAGCCATTCCTGGTAACTTTTTTCCTTCAAGCCGTACACCATTTTAGTAGCCTTCTCTGAACCTCTCTCTAAGATGTCTATATCCTTCTGGAGATACGGTCTCCAGTACTGCCACAGTACTCCAAGTGAGGTCTCACCAGTGCTCTGTAGAGTGGCATGAGCACTTCCCTTTTCCTACTGCTAATACCTCTCCCTACACAACCAAGCATTCTGCTAGCATTTCCTGCTGCTCTATTACATTGACTACTTACCCTTAGATCCTCTGAAATAATAACCCCTAAATCCCTTTTCCTCAGATGTTGAGGTTAGACTGTATCAAATATTCTATATTCAGCCCTTGGGTTTTTACGTCCCAGGTGCATTATCTTGCACTTATCCACATTAAAAGTTGGCTGA
Organism: Leptobrachium leishanense; assembly: GCA_009667805.1. Taxonomy (NCBI): domain Eukaryota; kingdom Metazoa; phylum Chordata; class Amphibia; order Anura; family Megophryidae; genus Leptobrachium; species Leptobrachium leishanense. The sequence continues at coordinate 229,314,606 of CM019064.1, read as the reverse complement.
TCCCTCCAGGAACGTCAACCCCGTTGCAAATCTTTGTGTCATCAGCAAAAAGACATACTTTTCCATTAATACCTTCTGCAATATCGCTAATAAAAATATTAAATAGAATGGGTCCAAGTACTGACCCCTGAGGTACTCCACTGGTAACAAGACCTTGCGCCGAGTAAACTCTATTTACCACAACCCTCTGTTGCCTGTCACTCAGCCACTGCCTAATCCATTCAACAATATTGGAATCCAAGCTCAAAGATTGCAATTTATTGATAAGCCTTCTATGCGGAACAGTATCAAAAGCCTTACTGAAATCTAAATAAGCAATGTCTACTGCACCACCTGTGTCTATTATTTTTGTTACCCAATCAAAAAAATCAATAAGATTAGTTTGGCATGATCTCCCTGAGGTAAACCCATGTTGTTTCTGATCCTGTAATCTATGTGTTTTTAGATGTTCAACAATCCTTTCCTTTAACATGGTTTCCATAAATTTCCCCACTACTGACGTAAGACTAACTGGCCTATAGTTCCCAGATTCCTCCCTACTACCCTTCTTGTGAATGGGCACAACATTTGCTAATTTCCAGTCTTCTGGGACGACTCCCGTTAGCAAGGGTTGGTTAAATAAATCTGTTAACGGTTTTGCTATTACATCACTGAGCTCTTTTAATAATTTAGGGTGGATCCCATTAGGCCCCATTGACTTATTTGTCTTTACTTTAGACAGGTGCTGTAGAACCTCCTCCTCTGTAAACTGATATGTAATTGTCTCGTTAGTGTTTCCTCCTAACTGAGGTCCCTTTCCTTCCTTTTCTTCTGCAAAGACTGAACAAAAATATTCATTGAGGCGAGACTTTTATCCTCTTCTACATACCTTCCTTCCTTTGTTTTTAATCTAACTAATCCTTGTTTTACTTTTCTTTTCTCGTTTATGTATCTAAAAAATGTTTTGTCCCCCTTTTTTACTGACTGAGCTATTTTCTCTTATATAATTATTATATATTTTCTCTTATAATCTTATAGGTTTGCCTATCTTCTTCACTCTGACTTCACTCTGACTATATATGGTTTATGGTTTGTTTATTGGCTGAGAACACTGCACACTGAAGAAGGTGCTGCATTCCCAAAACATCTATAGTCTGTGTTCTTTAACTCAAGTAAAGGTGGTAGCACTAGTGCACCAAAAAGCAGCGCTGGAGGTGTTGTTCCTTTATTTCTTTATTATCTTAATGGTATGGGAGGAATATGGCCTGTAGTTTCTCAGGTATAGAAACAGATCTTGATTGCAGTCTAGCCATCTGAAGGCCACTTATTTTGCTAGCTCACATATGATGCAAGATAGTCTACAATAATCTAGTGGAAATGATTATTGTAAAAATTTAATAATCTCAGATTTAAAAAAGACAAAATATATTTGTTTTCTCTCTGGTTATATTGTAGGTAACAATACTTTATATCTATTGCTCTGCCAGTTTATATGCGCATGGGCTATTTGTGCCCATAAAGTACACATTCTATTGGAGTACTATAAAAAAAAAATTACTTGGAAGCATTGTTTATTAGATGGATTTACTGGTTAACCTTAATAAATAGCTAAGGCTAGCTGGATTTAATTCCTCTCTCTCCAATTTGCTTATGCTGGTAAAAGCATATAAGCTATTCCCAAATCACACTTAAATTGATTTAATTTTCTTATCTTAAATTTCCTTTTACTGCACTCATGTTAGGTGGAAACTGCTGTGTTTGCAGCACAGTGAAATATTCCATTAAACATTTTTGAACATTTTTCTATAAATTGATTGTGTTAGGATTACAGTTACAGTCTCTTATAAAGCACCTACAGATACCGCAGCACTTTACAATGGGAAAGCACAAACATAAGACATAATAAATAATGATACCTTACTAACAGCCGGCTCTGCCCATAGGATAATTGTCATGCTAATACAGAACTTTATACAAGTGCTCAGCCAGACATCACATGAATTTACAATCTACGGGACAGAGGTATGTGAAACAAGAGGGAGCAGGGGGGAGTGTGGAGCTGGTGGCCAGAAAGAAAATAGCAGGGAGTGCATGGGAAGAACTAGAACCTTGATCTTGAAAATGGTATTTAGAAAGAAAAGTGGAAGCGGCTGGAAGGTAGAGCTATATGTTAAGGTCCAGGTCGGGCTGAGAGGGTAGATGGGTAGGGCAGGTGAGCCGACGGAGTGAAAAGGCAGGAGCTGTAAATGGTGATGGCTGTGGATGGTGAGCTGTATGAAAAAAAGACACAGTTAAGGAGAGTGGTCTGTGTATGAGACGTATTTACGACATGGGAAGGAGATTGGGAAGCAAATTGACATTGAGAGTTTAGCAAAAAATTAGGGAAACTTTTAAAAAGAAAACGATTTAGCCAGAAATTAAGACATAAATGCAAGAATAAAATATGGACAGTAGGATTAGAGTGAAGACTGGGGAGTGGTGGGCGGATGATATGTTGATAGCAAGATACCTTGGTTTGTTGAGCACCATGTTATACAGCCAAACAAAAAGCAAGTATTCCATGCTGAGTGATAAACTGAGCCTATTGGCAATAGTACTAGAAGTAAATCTTTATCGCTAACATGTTAACACCAGTATTCCAACTCCGATTCTGATATCCCATATCTAATATGCTGATTATTCCTAGCTCTGGTAGCACTTCTAGTACCAGTTTGTACATAGTGACCTTATGTATACTCAGCCACAGAAATTGACTACCAGGAACCGATGTATAACTCAATCCTGCTAGACAGCTTTATGTCATCCATGTAGAGGAAGTGTCTGATGGTAGTTCCTCTCTACAACCTATATCCACTTTTCATGATGATCGGACAGTGGGAGTTGAAACTTTTGCAGAGCGTCATCAGTGATATCACATCACCTTAGTGTTTGCCACATTCAATACTTATTTTTATATGACACCCTTATCGTTAGTGTTTTTTTAACCCACTCCTCCTAGATTGAAAACATGTTTGTCACATGTGTTTTATCAATTCATGTGTGTTCGTCCTCTTAGGCTCTTCAGAATATGTTGGTGCTGTATAAATAATACAAAAAAAAATACAATCGTAATTATCCTGAGGTTTACTTCCAGTCTTGTTCTCCTCTTGTACAATTAGAATTGACAATTCTTGAAAAAAGAGGACCCTACTCAAGAGTTTCCAGAGCAGTTGGTTGACATGAGGTGATGGTAAATGGCAGAGTAAGAGCAGTAATGGGTGCAAGGGGGGCTGTGTGAGAGATGGACAGGAAAGGTGCAATGGGAGATTATGGAGTGAGACAAAACTCTTTTCTACAGTAATGCATTTTTAGAGACTTCTTGAAAGACTGGAGACATGTGGAGAGTTGAATGTTGGGAGGGAAGGAGGTCCATAGATCAGCAGCTCAGAAAAAGTCCTGCAGGCGTGAGTGAGAGGTACAGGGACAATGAAATGATAATAGACCATTGGCAGAGCAAAGTGACTGGGATGGAAAATACCTGCTAATAAGGGAAGAGATGTTGGCAGGGGCACAATTATGGAGAGATTTATACATTAGGACCATTGTGTTGCGTTGAATTCTAAAAGACATAGGTAGCCAGCATAGACAATGACAAAAGGGTGTGGAGTGAGATGTGCTGGATGTGAGAAAGATGAGACTGGCAGAGGTGTTCATTATAGACTGTAGATAAAATCTGGGATCATTTATAGCCAATGAAAAGAAAGTTAAAGAAGTCAAGGTGACAGAGTAGTCAAAGCTGCACACAGGTTAGTATTTCTGGCTCTGTAGTCCTGTAGAACTGAGAAACAAGGAAAGAAAGGGACTCACTTGGACAAAAATCTAACGAAGTGAGCTGGGTTAGGTATACAAATATAGGGGAAAAAATGTATTAAATACAAAAAGACTCATGACATAATGATTGAACAACAATGGTTGTGGGATACCTTCAAATATTTGGTCAATGACGCTTGGCAAAGAGTAGCCCCTGTAGCCCAAATACACATAATGCAATCAATTAATGAACAATTCATAGGGCAGGGGAGAAATGCCAGGGCCTGTCTAAAGAAAACAATGATCCAGAGGTATGGGTTGAAGGGAGGATCAAGAATCAGACAAACTGAGGAAGAGCTAGGCACATGCCCTGTTGTATCTCCTACTCCTTGTTGCTTTCTGGTCTGTCCCTAAAATAGCTTCCTGTATAACTGCTTGATGGACTAGGAGATGACTTGTAGAGACACTGGTGGAACATGCACCTGGGTCATACTACTTGTTTCCACATTGATTGTTCCACATATATATATATAGTCGGCCCATAATTATCTCTATAACTCTATTATGTTGCAAGTAAGAAAAGAAAAAAACGCTAAAAATAACATAATGTTAAATTGTAAAAAATGATTCAGTAACCTACAAGCAGATAAAACCCATTTATTACTTAATTGCACAATATGTATACACCCTCAGAAGATGTGTTATCATTCTGCATGTTTATATTAATGTGAATGTGCTGAAAATCAGCAAAAACCATCTTCTGCTGAATACTTCAGCTTTGCTATTAAGAGACAAATTACATTTTGCACTTAAAATAAAAACCAGATGACTCTTAAAAAAAAACCCAGGCAGGCATTCTGTAAGTGAGAATTTATCTTACGATCTGAGTAAACAATGTCTCATCATTTAACAGTTATTATAAATAATGGCTTTTTAAGCGCTTTGTCGGGAGCTTATAGGCTCCACATAGTTGTGTCACAAGGGTTGTATTGAGAGGGAGAATTTCAGTGACATCTTGCAGGCATCCGGTCACAGACACAGTATATCCTGAGCTGCCTCTGCTATCATTGCAAACTTTTTTCTCTCTTTACTCATTTTTTCCCTGGCTCTACTTTTTAAGTGCACATGAACTTGATTCAGGTTGCATATCGGATCAAAGAGATTAAAATTAGAAAAAACACAAGACCCACCATGTACAGTTTTAAAAAAAAGCCTACGCATTAGAAGGTGATTTGACGTATAATTTAATAAATATATACTTTAAATTTATCGTTTAATTGTTCGTTCTCTTCATGAAGAAAATAGAAATGTCTAACTCTTCTTCAAGAGCACTTTCCCTGTGTTATCCCATCAGGTGACCGATATTGCATTGGTTTTAAAGGTCAATGTGATATCTTTTCCCTTGACAAGGTATTGTAGCTGTTAGTTACTCAGTGCTCACTGGGCACCACCATGTTTTCTACTCTGTGGGTGATGCAGGTAGTGACATATAACGATGCACTGAGTGATACGCCTTCAGTGGTGAGGTAGGCTCCTTGACCTGTCAGTCAATAAGAGGTGTGGAAAGCTGTCCTGTAGAATGGCTCTCCCATCAGATCTGTCAATCCACCCTGGGCTATGAAGTCCAGAAGTGACTGACAGCGTTAACATTGATAGGAAACTAAATTGTGTGTTAGCAAAAACATGCCAATACATACCTTTTAAGTAATTCCTTATTAAATTAGCCCACCTTCCACTGCACACAACAGGCTCGCTTTAAGTAAATAATATTGTATCAATTTCAGAATGAATGAATGTATGTGGCACAATGCAAGAGGGCTCATTTCTGGTTTAGCAATCATCAAGGAATTTAAAATGTGTATAATCTGTTAAATTGAGATGGGAAGCATCAGATGAACGCCAATCCCTCAAACCTCAACCCTCTGGCTGGTTAGGAAGGCAACAAAACTACCTGTATGAGTTTCTTTTTTATGTCACTCAAACATTGGTATAGTGGATCTGCCAACCAATTGACAGGTGCTAGCACAATTTATTAGATACAGTATATGAAGTAAATATGTATGTCCTAGTGTGCTTCATGAGTACACACAGAGTGTTGTAAATTAAATGTATACATTAATTACATTGCAAGCATAATTTACAGCAGGTACAGTATGTCAAACATCCTACCATGGGCCACTTGACAGATGACCCCCTACATACTGACACAGAAAGTATATGCCTGTGGATACACATTATAAAAATATTATCATAGTGTATATTACCAAATATCATATTTTATGGGGCTCCACTTCCTGTGACATCACTCAGTGTGCAAATTACCCTCTGTGAGACTATTGCAGTTAAGGAAGCATGTCGTAAAACCAAATTTTTTCCTTCTTCTTACGACATAGCTAGGGCTGAAAATAGTTTATAGTCTTTAAAAATGTGTAACATATCCAACTGAGACTTTCAGGTAATTGAGGTGTAATGAGGCCTCGCTACACACCCTACAGATAAGCTTGTAAGAAGCACAAAAGGCCTAAAATATTGAACAATATGCAGTTTACCCTGTCTACTGAAAAATCTGCCTTTGCTTCTTACATAATCAAAAGTGCAATCAAACCAGAGATAATTAATTTCTATGCCTTATAAACCGCACATTATAGCGTTTAATTCTATAGGTGCTTGAGGAGATGGAAATTTTCTTTTTAATCGCTAGAGTCAGCCTGAGCCTATCAATGTTTTGCGTATTTTTTGTTACGCTTTATGGCTGATTTGTGAGCTGGAACTAGTCTACAGTATAAATAGGCTTCTTAGAAGACAGAGGGACGTTTACCCAAGTAATCAGCGTCAAACATTCAGGTAAATAATTGAACAAGGGCCAACTCAATACTCCTCTTGAAAGGAAATCTGTGGTAAATTGGAAGTGATGTCACAGCATGACATCATTTCTGGTTCAGTGGGTTACAGCATTTCCAGAAGATTTGTGCATCGTTAGTCGACTCAGGCCCCAAATAGTTCAGTCATTAACGAAAACCATGTAATGCAGAGACTTTACGGCTGGCGGTCAAGCACCTCGATATTTATCATTGGCAGATGTCTGTTTTGTTTGGTGATAAATCCCTCCCTGATAATTATCGACAGCTACCTTATTTTTAAAATTAATTAATTCATAATCAGGACTTACCTATCCTGAAGAATTGCAATTTAGTTCCATGTAAGTCTTGGAAATGCATTTATTGTAGTACAATATGCAATTTCTACTAAATTACTGAATGATATGCCGATGCCAAGTGCACAGCATCCTTAAGTCGAGGCTTCCAACTAAACCACATGCAAGTAATTAGGTCTATTTTCTTCTACTAACAGTGTGAGAATTCATCTTATGTGAAAACTGTTGTATACGTAATCCCAGGGCGACTTCTCTTAAATCCGTTACAGGATCAACTTGATATCTCCAATGTAAAAAATAATAACAGAAACACAAAATAGTGGGAAAAAAACATAAGAGAAGTAGTGAATAAAGGGACGTTATTCAAGGTTGAAAGCCTTGGTACCATGAGAAATGACTGACGTGTGAAAAGAAGCTACAATTAGTTCTTTCCCCCAGCACTTCTATTCAGTCAAGGGTCACTCCTTCAGCAAGCTGAGACTTTGAGTATAATGTGTTGTGACATTTGGAGATGATGAAGAATAATTCCTACATTCAGAGTTGCTGCTGTTTCCCTACTAACCCCGACACATCAGGCTGCCTGTCATTGTATCATTTTTCTGCCACAATGTACAGGAGTTTGTGCAATTCTCAGTAGGTAGAGTAAAGGGTCATATCTTCCAGCAAATGGATTTTTAAAGATATTTTTGAAATGGTGCTTAACAGCCCGCTGAAGGGGAAGTCAAACAGAGAGAAAGGAAAAACCATTAAATGAAATAATGCACTGGAGATGGGATTTTTATTTATTTATTTTCTTTATTTTAGTATTTTTAGAAGAGACGTAAAGAAAATACCAGGACTTCGAATGGGCCACTCCGTCAAATGCACGAATAAGAAACACGGCATAATTTATGAGTGTTCCGGGCAAAAGATGACTGTATGGATTTTTTTTAAGGCATTGAATTAATGTGCCATAAAAATGCTTTAACATTTATGCTTGGCAATACTTTCTGTAAATTTTTTCCTAGTTTGTGAAAGTTGTGTTCATATGTCGAGTTGTTGTGACAGGCTGTCCACGGTTGATATAATTTTATCAAATTATATATATTTTCTTTCATTTATCATTTTATAATTCTGTTATGTTTTTATTCAAGGAGTTCAGATAGGGTTAACACAAGGATAAAATACACTTATCTATTCCGATAGAATTGCTCCGGCATTGCTTTCTACATTACCCACTTGGAATTTCAGGGGACCCCAATTCCAGGATGTATCTCATACTCAACATTGTGAATTATATACTGTCAGGACTACGAACCTTATTACAACTTGTGTTATGAACTTGCACGCTAATCCCTCAATGAAAATGTGTATGCTTTACATTGTGGCAGAGTGGGATGCAGTGAGTCTTCTAATTCCATTAAGAAAAGTAGCCATAATAATTTTTCTGCATTCCCCTTATTTCTCCCTGGTCTTATTTTTTCTTTCTCCTCCTCTCCTGACAGCCTTATAGTAGACACGTGGTCATTGACATTAGTCTGAAATTCCTCTTTGTGTGTTGTGTTCTTATGCCTGAGGAGTCACAATTGTCTATCTAAAAGCTATTGTGAGTACAACATTTAGCACAGAATTTGCTAGTATGTGCTCAAGAGTTAATGGCTGTGCTAAGTACACAGCAATGATGTCCTCAGCAAGCTGAAGTCACAGATTCCTTAAAGGAGCTTTGGTTAGGACTCTGTAGGTGGTCTCTAAAAATGCCTCTGTGTTTCTTATTCTGGTCAAATGGTTCTACCCTTCCTTAGCGAAATTTATCAACTAACTACAAACAAGCCTTCCTTGGCACATTGATCACCTTCAGGGCCATAATTCCTATATTCAGAGTTACCAGGCTGCCAGGGCATAATAGACCATGATTTGTTCAGGGGCCTCGTGGCTGGGAGGGGCCCGCCACCACCGATGTCCTCCTTAGTGCGCAGCACTGGTATTCTGCCTGAGCTTAAATCCAGAGCCTCTCGGTCTAGAGGAAGAAGGCACAGACTGCTGCCACCTCCCTGCCACTTCTGGCATCTACAGGAAGGAGGAGCGGCCTGCACTGAGCAGAGGCACCACCCTTTAGTGTGCAGCCTTTCTGAACCTCGTGATGGGAAGTTTAGCTCACTCTGGTGAATCGATTAATTTGGACAATTCGATTCAAAGAACCGGTTCATAATTTGATTCATCAATTGATTCCCCGATGAGCCGAGAGTCAACTACTAATGACTCATTGAGTCACCAGAGACTCAGCTCTAGGAGACCCTGGGATGAGTTGCATGCCTGCCTCCCGCAATGGCATTGGCTGACACTCTCTGCCCTGCCAAATAGCTCTGCCCCCTCACTTTAGCTTTGTGTGTCCTGGCAGGGAATTCCCTATCCAGGAGATACAGGGGTGAAATAGTTTTTAGTCTACATCCACGATCACTCCACGGCGCTGATCGATCTCGTGGCCTGGAAATGCAAGCCTCGATAGAGTCCAATGGACTCCAGGAGCTTACACTCGTGGTGGCGTGAAAGCGCTACTGCAGGTATCAGGGAGGTTAGGTTAGCGTTGTGTTCCGGGGTGAGGTGCTGAGATAGAATCTTCCACGGAATAGGACGTTAACATGGAGATTGTAAAGGAAAATCAGCAAACGCAGATTTTCCTGCTTACGGTCTCCATGTTAGCATCCACAATGTAATAGGGCCCCATGTTTTTAGCACTGCAGTACTTTCATATATTGCTTTTCAATTTAAACCACCTGAATGAGTATGCTTCTTTCTGAATTTTACTTACTGTAATCCCTATGTGAATAATATCAATAACTATCCTTATGAGTCAATCCCTGCTCCTCAACTGATTATCAACCTGTTTTTGTTGCTGTTGTTGTTCATATTAAATTAACCCCTTTCCACCGCCGGGTGTCATAGTACACCCTATGGCTCTCTGGCCCCTCCTGAGGCCCACCCCCTTCCAGCCGACATGTAGCGCATCATTGGCTGAAGGGAGACGGCCTGAGTGCAGCCGGCCTGCGTTTTCTGATAGCTGATGCTGCAAAGCTGGCCAGGGGCAGGCTGAGTGGCTGTTCATAGAAGCCGGCGAGGCATGGTGTGCCGTCCAGCAGTTTTAAACCCTCTTGCCCCGAGGACAGCATAACACACCCCGAGGTGACAAAGAGCAGTGGCGTAGCGAGGGGGCAGTGGTGGCACTTGCCCCCAGGTACCTGTCGGGGGTTAGCGCCTCAAGCAGGAGAGGCACTAAGCTGGGGTTTGAACCACAGCGGGCTGACATCTTCTTTGTCAGCCCTCGCTATAGGACTGCCCCCTGGCTGCGGGCATCGTCAAAAAGAGGGAGTCCCCTGCCCAATAAAAGAGATTCTGGGGTCCTTTTGAGGTAGGAGGTCTGTTTCAGTGACATTGGAAAGGCCGGAGTCTGGCCTTTCCAATGATATCAGACTTGTCCAGATAATCTGTAAATTAAAAAAAATATTAAAAATAAAAATATTTATTTTCCGTTTTTTTTCTCCAAAAGCCTTTAACATATGAGGTCCTTTTTGGAGTCATTGAAAAGGCCAGATCCTCCAAGCCAACACTAACGTCAGCTTAATGGAGGTGATAGCGCTGTGGCCCGATTGCCATCGAACTCGGTAACGGGTTAAAAAATCCATTAGTGCTTGTTAATTAGCGATTTGTAGAGTTTACTGTACTTTGCGCTCCCCATGTTAGGTATAGGGAGCACAAAGTGCAGGCACAGATTAACTAGCGTTAGGATCACGAAAAAGTTACCACCAGCTCAGAGGTGTAGGTAACGGATTCCGCTGCTGCAGAATCCGTTACCTGCAGCTCAAAACCCCACCAAAATTTTGTCACCTCTCATCCCGCAGCAAGAACATTTTAGAAACATTTAAATACGTAAAGGGAATCCACAAGGTAGAGGAAGGGAGTATATTTAAAAGGAAACAAAGTAGCAAAACAAGAGGACATAGTCTTAGATTAGAGGGGCAAAGGTTTAAAAGTAACATCAGGAAGCATTATTTTACTGAGAGGGTGGTGGATACATGGAACAGCCTTCCAGTAGAAGTGGTAGAGGCCAAAACAGTAATTGAATTTAAGCAGGCATGGGATAGGCATAAGGCTATCCTAAACAAAAGATAAATCCAGGTAAAGTATCCATGTAATTGGGCAGACTAGATGGGCCGAAAGGTTCTTATCTCCCAACATTTTTCTATGTTTCTAAGAATGGCGGCCTGATCCATAGCTTCTGGCTGCCGGGAGCAGAGGGAGACTGGGGGAAGAAAGTCCCCTGTCTCCCTTCGCGATCAATTCGCTGACGACCAGGATCTTGCAAGAGGCGAGATCCTGACGGTCATGTGACCTGGCAGGAGAAGCCTCCATGGAGTCCTATGGATCTCATGGAGCAGATGCTGGGGACGGCGCGTTAGACCATGCCCCCAGGATCCGTGTACCTAATGGCCGCTATGGGGCAGGCTACTGGAGTCAGCACCAGCCCCATAATCTGATGGTGAAACTGAGGCGCAATGGGGAAATTAGCGATCGCTAATTTTTCAGCTAGTCATCCTGGTTTTAGTGAGCAACACGCGATAGTGCCCATGATCAGGTATTCTGTAAAAATAATTTTAAAAAATGAATCAAAAACTCTTTTTCCGCCACGTGGCCTCTTCCATGGCCTCCAGTATTTCCCTGGAGAGAGCCAGGAAAGCCACTCTTGTTTGGGGAGTCCCCTCCACGTGTTTTTTTTTTTGACCAGACACCCTGTCTACGAATTGATTGCTGACTTCGTCGCCTCCCTGGTACAGAGGTCCTGTGTTTGCCTGAGTGCCCTCCTCCTTTTTATTTTTCCCTGCTGTTCTACCGCCGATATATTGTTTGCTGTACCCTTTGAAATTATTTTTTTAGTGATTTTACTGTATGGCTTATTTGTCTTTTAATAAAAATCTTGAATTGAAAAAAAATAAATAAACTTTTCCTTTTTTTTCTCAAAGTGGCAATATTGTTGACTTTTCAGTAACAAAGTGAATAGTATAGCTGCACCACCTCACCTTCTCATTTCTCACAGCAGCAGGAAGGGAGGGGATGGAGCAATGCGCTTTTGCGCATTTTCATCGAAAACGTATGGCCCTAACGCTAGCGCTCACAGAAATGAGCATTAGCGCTAGGTTAATTGAGGTGATAGTGTAACGCATAGCCCGCCTCCTGATCGCTAAAGGGTTATAACTCCATTAGCACATTGGTATTGGTGCTTTTTAGCGCCAGCTTACTGCACTGTGTGCGCTCTCTATGCTTAACATGGGGAGCGGAAAGTGTAAGCAATCAGTAATTCGCGTTAGGATTACACAGTCCTAACGCTAATTACTCACAGCTGTCGCTAACTGAAAAGTTTGTTACAGTTTAGAGCTTCTGCGTAATCAGTTAGCAGCAGCTGGTTCCCCCAAAAAAATCACATACTCACCAGTCATCCCGTTGTGAGAAAGTCGGTCCGATCCGCCGCTTCTGGCCCCCGGGAGCAAAGTGAGACTGGGGGGAAAAGTCCCTAGTCTCCCTCCACAATCACTCCGTGGACCTGCACAATCTCATGAGAGGCGAGATCCTGCTGGTCATGTGACCCGGCAGCAGAAGCCTCCATGGAGTCCTATGGACTCCATAGAGGGGATGCTTGGGACGGTGCGCTAGTGCTGCCCCGAGCATCCAGGAGCTTAGCGGCCACTAAGGGCACCCTGCTGGACTCAGCATCTGCCCCCTAATCTACAAGTAAAATGGGGATGCTAAGGGGAGATTTGCGAGTGCTAATTTTTCCACTCAGTGTCCCCGTTTTAGCTTAAGGCAGCTGATAGAGCCAAACTTGCCCCCGAATTGCACCTTACGGTAAATTAATTTACCTGTATGGTGCAATTTCGTGGCAGTTTGTCTATTCAGAAAGCTGGCAATTCACCAAATATTGGCAAATTGCCAGTGAAATACAGTGCAGTTCGCCACAATTCGGTGATCTTCAGCGGCTGCGAAATTGTCCCATAGATAAAATGGTTAATCTATTCAGAGAATGCCGAACAGCGACAATACATTGGCGAAATGCCCATTTTTTTCTGTGGTCCAGTTCAACAGGCGAATCCCATAAGAAAATAAAAATGTGAAAAAACAAACAACTTATTTTTTTTCCTCTCTTCTAAGGCAGTGGCATTAATCGCTTATAATGCAAAAAGAGCAAAATTGATGGTGATGGCATAATGCATTACTACGCATTATTTCATCTAAAACATACGGGGGCGCTAGGGGAGGAATTGCCCCGGGTGCCTCATGACCTTGCTTCGTCTCTGACAAAGAGTTAAGGGATATTTTCACTAAGTCAGCAAATCTTGCTCCTCCATATCATCAGCTATGTGGAATATGTTCAGGAAATGTCTAACCTATATAATACAAGGTCCAAATAGTAATAAATGGATAACAAGAGTAAATTGAGACAAACCAGAGCCCATGGGTATAAATTAGAGAGTATTTGATTTGAATTTATTCCAAGATGTTTAATTCAAGTCATAGTGTACCTATAACAATAAATATTATAGAATTACGCAATTGTAATATTTTGGGGTTTTTTAGTTCCTACTCAGTGAAAAAAACATGTGTGTCATTACCAGCACATATAGTCGAACCACGAGACACCTTCGCAATTGCTATTACTGGCACACGTGAACGATACCGATTAAATTGTATTTAGCATTTCCACCGAGACGATTATCTAAGGGTAAGACTGTATGACAGCAGATGGAGAATAGGCTTGTATCTTATAAGTACCCCGCGCTGCAGACTGACACCACGTTCACAGAACAGGCAAATTAATTTTGGACATATTGTGCTTGAAACGGGTTAAAAGAAAAACCCAAGATACGTTTAGATTATTTGAATGATTGGAACACTCTTTTTTTGTCCGATAAGCAATTACGAAGGAAACAAGTAAACATTTAAGGAGTTTAGCGGCCTAATGATGTTTGATTGGACTGGTGCTCTGCTCTGTCTTGCAAGAGATGGCTGCACAGCTATTGAAAGCTCTGACGTGAGATATTTAACCGAAGCCAGCTGTGGACTGTAGGAGATGAAAGCACAAAATCAGACAGGATAAGTACAGTATTAGTGTGGGATACGCCACTCATTGCTGATTTAAATTACTGTTTTCACTTCCTGAACTTATGGGAGACTAGGGATGCAAAGAAAAAAAAGAAGCTTATGAAGAGATGATTTTGTAGAAAATACTGGAAGAACAATTTTATTGAGTACAACTGAAACCAATGTCTCTGGATAGTGAAGAGGAATAGCACTGAATGGTGCTAGTGCAGATAATGTCCTCAAGCTACATTGAAAATAGTGACACATATGTAGAGAATATGATGTCAATGTAGGTGTGAATGCCAGAGAATCTTTGGCTCCAGTAATTGTCTAAATGTAGTACTGGTTTAAGAGAGGCCTTTATTCATCTATGAACAGCTCCCTTGCTTTCCTGTGTACTTTAAAAGTGAGCCTGCTTTGGCAAGTAGTATTAAGGGAACATTTTGCATTCCAACACAAACTGTCGTAGGAGTAGAAAATGACAGCGGAGTTCTTAGGTGTTAAAACACTGTGTTTCATTCATAAACTGGGACAAAATACACAGCACGAATGTTTGTGCTAAATTACAGATGGATGGTACCCATCTTTTATAAGGTTTTCACATTTCCTCTGGTAGTGTGTGAACCAAGACTGGGCTGAGGTGTGTTGCTTTATATTTGGGCTCGTGTATTGATTCTGATCCCAATTATGAAGAAATATACTGGCAACTATTAAGGAATATGAACGTGCTCTGGATAATGAGCAGTAACTATTTTGCCAAAACTATCACAGCTAGCGGATACCATGTCTCCCTTAGATACGAAACTGGGAATTGCTTTATTATGGGAAACTGACAACTGTGTATTTTGAAACTATAGGTCAAAATAAGCAAATATTTTCTTTAATTTAAACAACGAATGGTGCAGCGCCACACAACATGCATCCACCACCAGGGTGCCCAGATAGCCAATCTCAGGATATAGTGGTTTCCCCTATACCATTGCACACAATAACAAAATCAGTAACCTGGATCGGCGCAAATACTGCTCTCTGGGGTCCCGGAATCTCGTATGTATATATATATGATAAAAAGAGGAGACAATAATAGTGCAACACTGTTATATACAATGTACTATGAAAGTATGTGGTATACACCCCACTTACAAGTATAGAGCCGTACACAAGGATTTCTCTTCCTGTTTTCCTTTCTACTGTTTAAACTTCGGACAGAGAAAAAGGAAAAACTTTGCTGTAAGGTGGGGGTCACCTAAGAAATTGAAGACAATCACCCGCATGTCTGGACCCACTTAGAGCCAGTGTACGGCTCTATACTTGTAAGTGGGGTGTATACCACATACTTTCATAGTACATTGTATATAACAGTGTTGCACTATTATTGTCTCTCTTTTTATCATATATATATACATACGAGATTCCGGGACCCCAGAGAGCAGTATTTGCGCCGATCCAGGTTACTGATTTTGTTATTTTCTTTAATTTGGCTGCTGTTGTAGGGTCCTATTGCAGTGTTGATGGTAAAATAATAAAATTAGCATGAACAATATTCAGAATAATTGGAAGCCACAAACAGATACCAGTTGCAGTGCTGCACCGATGCTGGAGTCCATAGACCTACATGGAGTCAAGCCTAACTCTGCTGCAATCTCTGATCAAGATCACGGATGAACTGGGAGGGACACTGAAAACTATTTGTTCCCAGTCGTTCGCTGCATTTGGCAAGAGGAAGCAGCAGATCGGCCGCCTCTTCACTGTGAATCCTCAAGTCCCTACTTTACAGGCTAGACACATGAATTCATTGTGTTACTAAAATATAACCTTTATTTATAGCATTAAAAAAGAGTCGACAATTAAACGAAACACAAAACACTTAATAATAACAAACGATTACCAACTGGTAAAAGGTGATACTAGGGGTAATTTGTTTATTACCTCTATTGTTCTGGTATCACTAAATGAAGATCTTCGGGCATATCTTAATCAGGATTATTTAGATTCGTTTTCAGAAATGTTGCCTGTGCCCATTGATTTGGGCTGGTCTGATCAGATAGAATGGGAATACGCAGGGTTGCCGAATAATATTAGAAGTTATTTATCACTGTAACATATTGCTACATTTGTAACAAATGTAGCAATATGTTACAGTGATAAATAACTTTTAATATCAAATCATTGGGCAATAACTTCTACAGTAATATCAAAACAATGGGCACAGGCAACATTTATGAAAACGAGTCTAAATAATCATGATTAAGATATGCCCGAAGGTCTTCATTTAGTGATACCAGAACAATGCAAACTAACCAAAACGGAGAAAAAGAAATGCTAGTATTTTGGTGCATTGCATTTTATGAAAAATACAACTCTATATGAAACATTGAACTTACTCCCGGCATTGGAAATGAGAAAGTGAGTAATGTCTGTGGTTTTGTTCATTTTATGCATGAAAAATGGACAATGTCACAGCCTTAAAGAATTTTACAATTGTTTTTACCCCTCTATTTATTTCTCTGCTCTGTTCTATAATATTTTACTTAGTCATGTTTGCCATCTTTGGAACAGCAACACCTTTCTAATGACACTTGAGAAAGTGGGGTGTAAAGAATAGCGATATGGAGGTCGAAATGACCCACGCCTCTCCTTGCAGCGGTGTGACAGATTGTGTTTTGGATAAAACAATGCGTAATAACGCATTATGCCATCAATTTCAAACTTGCTCAGTGTAGAAAAAGGGGACCTGAATTAGTGCAGTGACACTCGTTTTGTTATAAGTGAATAATGCCGCTGCATTAGAAATGAGGGAAAAAAAGACTGTTTGCAATTGAATGTGTTTGTTTTTTTACGTTTACACATTATATGGTCATGTTTGGTATCAATGGAAAGGCCAGACTCTAATCTTTCCAAGGACAAATCACTTGTCCTTCTGAGGAGTATGCAGTGGTGATGTATGGGTCCAAAGCTCATCACAGCAGCTTAAGATTTCGATGAAATAATGCATAATAACGCATTTCTCATTACCTCCAAACTTGCTGCTGTAATAAATGAGAAGGTGAGGTAGTACAGCAATATTATTCACTTTATTATTGAAAAGTGAACAATACTAATGCTTTAAAATATATATATATATATTTCAAATTTTTATTTGTACAGATTTACTGTCATGCTTGGTATCATTGGAAAGGCCAATTCTGGTCTTTCCAATGACAACTCAACTGACCTCCTCCGCTTAACAGCTCTGACTATACAGGGGTCCAAAGGACACCTCCATCTCCTGTATTGGGATTACTACGCTGGGCAGGGGAACTCCCTCTGTCTCATCGCACACATGCGTGATGACTCCTGTGTTGTGGGCAGTTCCCCAGGGTGGACTGATAAAATAGATGTCAGCCTGCTGTGAATGAAGCCCCAGCACCGAGCTGGGGCAACTTGAAGACAAGTGTGGAGTGTCCTTCGCATACAGGAGTGAAACAGGAAGACGCTCCCCGCATGTCTTTTGCGTTCAAGTGGTTAAAGGGACACTAGCACTTACATAAGCTGTTACTAGATAACTTGTGCATTACAAATAAAACCACCTGATAAAACACATGCTGCTGTTTTTTTTTTCTTTGTCTGTAGTAATTGCATGTAAAAACGTAAAAACAAAATTATGTATTTTATCTCTGGGTTCCATTTTCTGGATTTTTTCCCCTTGATACAGCATTTAACAGAATCTTTATGTTGCGGCTCTTGTTTGTTTAATCTACAATATTTAATAGTTAATGAGATCTAGGAGGGAATGTTTTGATAAGACTATTGTTCTCTAGGCTAACTGATATAAGATCTGGCAGCTGAATGAGATGTAACAGGGAGCTTAAAACACTTCTAATCTACCCATTGCGATGTCCTTCTAATACATCCCACACAATACAATGATCCGAGTCAGCTTCCTGACTCATTGACACAGTTATATGGCCAAAACCACACAATGCGAACCACATGAGAAAAAGATACTGGGGGGGAGGCAGTTTACAACACAAGAGATCACAAAATGGATGCACCCAGTGACACAGAGTAAAATAGTTTAACTAAACATACAAGAGAAAAACAAAGCACATCAGGAAGATAAAATAAATACAGTAAAGGCATTTCGTTTTTTGGTGGTAGTGACCCTTGAATGAACATACGGTATTACTTTCTTTAAGACTGGTTTTACAATGCACTATGTGAATATACTTAAACTATAATTTGTATTAAACATAACAAGAGAAAAAAGGTGTCCTCTGCCCTCTGTGACGAGAGGAGAGGAGTGGTGTTTGAGGGACGGTATGTGTCCCCTCGAGTTTTGTCATATTGTTGGGACTAGCACTCCAGGCCGGAGTTTGGGTTCAGCTCGGGGCACACAAATCTCCGAGTTTTGCAGTTCTCCCTGGGGAGGCTTAATTGATTGATGGGTGCGGCTAGAGGGAAATAAAAGCAGTAAGTGAGGTTCATTCAGTCTCCACCCTGGGACTCAGACCAGCTACTGAGGGAGCAAAGCTGAACCAGAGATCAGGCTGCAAAAAGGAAAGGTTGGAATACACTTTGTTTTCTGAAACGGTAGTGAGGGAAAACCTTAACTGTTTAGTTAGTGCCGGACAGGCAAGGGTATGGTTTTGTTTTGTTTTGTTTCTTGACCTGTATGCAGCTCTTGAATAAAAGTACAGAGGGCTGTACATTGTAAAGAAATCCTGCGATTGGGACTACCTTTATCCTGGGAAGGGTACCCCCCATTTGAGCTGTACCCCACACCTCGTTTCTATCTATTTCCATGTACAACAATACACTATCAGGAGGTTTTAGTTTGTTTCAATGCCCATTGCAACGTAAGCTCACTCGCCCCATCAAGGCACCTCTTTGTAGAGTGAGTACGTAACCAATGTACCAAAAGCCGCTCTACTGAGCAGCTCCATGCCCCTCCTGCTGCTTTTCAGCTAAAGGAGAGGCAGAAAGATGGTGGGTTTTATTTATACACGCACCAAACACTTCCCATTTGGGGTTGAAAACAAAAACATGGAAAAAGGAACAGCAGCAAAACGACTAACTGGTGTTACAAGAATATGAGGCGAGTGAGCTTACATTGCAATGCCCATTGAAACAATCTAAAACCTCCTGATAGTGTTTTGTTGTACATGGAAATACATAGAAACGAGCGCAGATGACACCTTTTTGCTCTTGTTATATTTTATACATGAACTGGGCTGTTACTCCTGGCTCTTGCAGCCCCTCTGGTGAGTATGGGCGCGACGCCATTTTTTCTGTATGTATGTATGTATATTATGCTTGTAACACCAGTTAGTCGTTTTGCTGCTGTTCCTTTTTCCATGTTTTTGTTTTCAACCCCAAATGGGAAGTGTTTGGTGCATGTATAAAAAAAATCCACCATCTTTCTGCCTCTCCTTTAGCTGAAAAGCAGGAGGAGGGGCATGGAGCTGCTCAGTAGAGCGGCATTTGGTACATTGGTTACGTACTCACTCTACAAAGAGGTGCCTTGATGGGGCGAGTGAGCTTACGATGCAATGGCCATTGAAACAAACTAAAACCTCCTGATAGTGTTTTGTTGTACATGGAAATACATAGAAACGAGCGCAGATGACACCTTTTTTCTCTTGTTATGTTTTATACATGAACTGGGCTGTTACTCCTTGCTTTTGCAGCTCCTCTGGTGAGTATGGGTGCGACGCCATTTTTTCTGTATGTATATAATTTGTGTTAGTTGTACATTGAGGGACAGGGACTTGAGCAAAAAGTCATTTAAAATAAAAAGTAACATTTTGAACATGCAACCGGGAGCATGCCTTCTGGTTTCTTAAAATTAACTAAATTCATTTATAATGCACATGACCATATGATGTGAGTAAATCCCCATATTTTTCACTATATGTAGGTAATGTACGCTAGCAAATTTGTGTATGTGTCATGACTCATTGTGCGGGGTTGTAGGTTCGAGTCCAATGTGCGGTTACAAAGCGGAGTGAGACAGATACGAAAGGTTTCAAGGAATAAAAAAGGTTTATGAGGAATATACAATAGGAGGAAATCAATAGGGGACACTGAATAAATAATAGCAGTGTGGAGATGGCTGTGCAAGACGTGTACTCCCGGTGTCCATTGCATTGTTGACGCTTCGATGGGGCTGGCCACACGCTGTATCACACGCACGAATTGTGCATGCTACAGCAGACGTGCAGCGGACGTTTTGAAAACTTCCCCATCAAAGCTCTATGACGGTCGTTCGACGGGGCTGCAAAGCGCGATCCTCCATAGGAAGATCAAGCCTTACAGCGCTGAGTGCACTAACTGCGCTCAGCGAGGTGGCCAGAGGGGTGTCAGAGTGGAAGGAATGTCTGCTCTCACAGACGTTCCTTCCGCTCTTAAAAATGCTCGTCTGACCCCAGCCTTAGACGCACAATATACTGGACAGGACAAACTAAGCAGACAGGATAGGAGGGGGTGGACAGGGCAGGTACTGGACTGAACACTGAATATAAAACAGAATACTTAGTGACAAAGAGAGCAGGACGGGAAGAGGGCTGACAGGACAGGTACTGGACTGAACACTGAATAACAGACAAAGAGGGCTGACTAAACAGAAATCAGGAGGCACAGATAAACTAAAGAACACACTTACTGGAATAAACAGAACAAGGAGAGGGCTGAGGACCAGGAGACACAGAGGGACACAGAGTATAAACACAGTATCCAGGTGAGGTATCAGAAAAGGGGCGATTTCGGTAGAATGGTCAGAGTTCAGACATGGGTCGTGGCAGGCAGCTGGTAGAGGGGTGGTCAATGTCCAGAGCAGAAGGCATACACAGGTGAATTAGTGGCACTTGAGGTTCAGATGAGACAGGAACAATTATGAAGGGTTGCAATGGAGGGTCACTGTGAGAGTCCAGGAATATGGATTGAAGATAACAATGGAGGGTCATGATAGGAATCCAGAAAGAGATGTGTGCTGCACGCTGGTTATGAATACAGTGAGGACTTCAGTGAGATGCAGAAGCACTGACCTGAGGGTGGGGTATGGTTATAAATGCAGTCCGGGCCCAGCCCACACCTGAGGCTCAAGAGGTCAGGGGAAGCCTGGCGTGGACTCCTGAGTGCCTGGGCACCAGACCAAGCAGGGATAAAATCTGGTCCGGAGCGGAACGGCACCTTACTTGGTCTTCTTACGTGCCTACGACGATTGACGTGACAGAATGCTGTAACTAAAACAGTTAGCAACATTGTTAATTATTGTTCAATGTTCAACAACATTTTCAATTCAATAGACAGAGGCTTTTGGATTTATTTAATTGTATCAAAAACCCCTATGTGCGACTTTTCTTTCCAAAATATTTCTACTACAGTAGTAATTATAATTCATCAAAAATTCTGTCTTGTTTGGCAGGATGGTCTCATCTCACTGGACCATGTTATCTTTTCCCCCCACTGGATTTCTGGAGGAACCATAAAATAACTCAGCATATGAAAAACACTCGACTATCCTTGTTGAGTTCTTACCCTGTCGTAACACATGGAATTTAATCGTCATGCTTGTCATCCTACAATATTGTGTTGTTACAACTCACTGATGGGGAAAAGTAGATAGGGAAGTTTTCTCTTGGATGACACCTGTCTTATCCAAACCACAAAATCTGACCATGGTCATGATATGTCATCGATTTTGTTTTAATAAAAGCAACAGTTTACTTAAAAATGAGTTACTGGAATTGCTACATTTTACAGACGTATATGCGATTAAAACCTTGATGAATGATAATGAAGTAAAGCATATCAACTTATATAAACTTTGTGATTTCTGCTGCTCAAATGAAGCAAAGGTTTATGTTACAACCTTATGCCTGCATATTATCCTCACATGAGAAAGATTGGGAGATTAGAACTACTGATTGAAATCCCAAACTATTTATTTATATTCCATATGAAGTTCACTTTAAGTAACAGAAATGCGAAGCACTGTTGGTGATGACTCGTAAAGCATCACTCAATGAATGTCAAGCAATGTTACATTAAGGGTAAACTTACAAACACGGGCCTTTTGCAGCCAACACCTAGAAATCTGTGAAGCGTGAGGGGAAAAAAGCAAAAACAGATAACAGTCTACAATTTATAGGTGTTCTACAAGCAATCCACAGCCAAAAGTGACTCTACAGCAGCTATAGAATATCTTTTAGCCAAGATTCTTTCTAGCAATTAATTGATAAGGGTCTATTCAACCTAAATTTTAAATGGCCCGTATCTTAGCAATGAGGCCTATTATGGAGATGAAAAAAAAAAGTCAATTTACGTAAAGTTCCTGCTCTTATTTAATAATATGCTTTTAAGTCGTAAGACAGGAAACATATGCTCTCTCCTCAAAGTTACACGGAGATACCTTATCTGGAAAATACAATATATTTTGCCCTCTACATAGGCAAGAAAAACCTTCAGAAAACCTAGAATTCGTAATGGAAAAAGCAAACCCAATGGCCTGAGGAGAATGAAAGAGAAAAACTGTAGCAAAATCATAAAACCCATCGCTTTTCACCATACAAATGTTGCTTTACGTGCATCTTTTGTATCTCCATATGCTCCGGGCTCTTCAATTACTGGCAAAAACCGTCACTAGTTATACTGTGCTATTAACTGTGAATACCGATATTTCAATGTTTTTCATAGGGGAACTTTTGCATATAAGTCTGTAGGACTCTTGAAAAACTTTGCAATGCTATTGACAAAAAAAAGGCTAAATACTAAAATATTAAATGTTTTAATGAAAAAACATATTTAGAGTGAGGAAACAGGAGGAGATTAACATATAGCCTCTACCTGCAACCTCTCCTTTTATAGCTTAGGGTATACTTACATGGTTCATGTGTGATGTTAAGGGTTTTTTGGGGGGGTCTAAACACCCAAAAACAACACACACACGCATCCATCTATATGCATTTTCACAAACATAGGGCCATATTACATAGTTGTTGCTAATTTAACCAGAGCTGTTGTAAACTTAAAACCTCCATATGCTATAATGGCTCTGGGAAGTTTACAACAGCTCTGGTTAAGTTAGCACCAACTATGTAATATGGCCCATATTCTCCCATGTACACATACATACTATACTATATTCAGAGGTCTTGTCCTAAAATAATAAGTGTAGGAACTCTTCAAGATTTCTGCTCTTCAATTAAGAACTGTTATGTCGCACTTAAACCACCACTCCTCATGCAAATGTAATATCATTGTTAAAACAAAAATATTGGTTCATTATGGGGATTCCGAATGATAATTGTAATACATATCACATATTTCTGGTGTCTTAATTTGGAAAATTATTATTGGAACCTAATAAAAACTTCTGTGTGGACCAAAAGGGAACTCCGATCCCTCTGAGAAAATAGTGGAGAAACTGCATTCCCACATGTTCCTTCTCAACTGTACCCTTGCCTATACTCCCATGTACACATGCATATACAGTCCCTATTTTAGCCCAAATCCCTCTGTCCCACTTTCCATTTTTAACCCTATCACACGGGCAAGATGTGCCCGGTGGGAGGGAGTTCACGGTGGCGGGGCATACTAGTACGTCCTGCTTGCCGGCTGCTGCTGCGGGGCCCTCCTCTGGCCCATTTAGCTGCTGCCACGCATCATTGGTTGCAGGGGCGGCCATCCCGCAGCGCTCACCAACTGCTGAGCGGGGCCGAGGCAGCCATTGAAGTCAATAGGGCATACTAGTACACCCTGTGGCATCAAGGCCCACCCACCGCAGGGACAGCATAGTATGTCCTGTGGCGGGAAAGGTTTAATGTACTTTTTTAAAGGGTCCTCTAAATATTTGCGAGCGCATATAAGAGTTCTGCAAAGCAATTAAATTCCCAGCATTGAATTTCTAAGCTATTATAACTAGGAAGGGTCTCACAATTGGACATAGTGGTAGGTTCATTGACTACTCCATTGTGCACTGCCAATTTTCTCTGTGGAGGTTCTCCCACAAGACCTGCCCACCGCAGGTGCTGCACTTCTGTCCAGTTTGATGAGTCAAGCCCTACATGCTTTGACAGTTGCAAAGAGCCACAGGAACATATTTTCCTGTTTCCAATGCTCTATGCATAAGAGACTTCCCGAGCAAGTGGGGCTCCATTCATCAAACATAGAAACATAGAAAAATGTCGGCAGATAAGAACCTTTCGGCCCATCTCGTCTGCCCAATTACATGGATACTTTACCTGGATTTATCTTTTGTTTAGGATAGCCTTATGCCTATCCCATGCTTGCTTAAATTCAATTACTGTTTTGGCCTCTACCACGTCAACTGGAAGGCTGTTCCATGTATCCACCACCCTCTCAGTAAAATAATGCTTCCTGATGTTACTTTTAAACCTTTGCCCCTCTAATCTAAGACTATGTCCTCTTGTTTTGCTATTTTGTTTCCTTTTAAATATACTCCCTTCCTCTACCTTGTGGATTCCCTTTACGTATTTAAATGTTTCTATCATATCTCCTCTGTCTCGTCTTTTTTCCAAGCTGTACATGTTAAGATCATTAAGCCTTTCCTGGTAACTTTTCTCCTTCAAGCCGTACACCATTTTAGTAGCCCTTCTCTGAACTCTCTCTAAGATGTCTATATCCTTCTGGAGATACGGTCTCCAGTACTGCACACAGTACTCCAAGTGAGGTCTCACCAGTGCTCTGTACAGTGGCATGAGCACTTCCCTTTTCCTACTGCTAATACCTCTCCCTACACAACCAAGTATTCTGCTAGCATTTCCTGCTGCTCTATTACATTGACTACTTACCCTTAGATCCTCTGAAATAATGACCCCTAAATCCCTTTCCTCAGATGTTGAGGTTAGGACTGTATCAAATATTCTATATTCAGCCCTTGGGTTTTTACGTCCCAGGTGCATTATCTTGCACTTATCCACATTAAAACTCAATTGCCACAACTCCGACCATTTTTTTAGTTTACCTAAACCAAACCAAATGGAAGCACACTGGTGGCCACTCGGCAAGTTGCAGTGGGGTCATAGAGCTGCTACTTGAGCTTCCTTACGAATGACCCTGCCCTTCAAAGAAGATGATGTATAACCAAACATTCACCAATAAGTAAGCCAACAACAAAGTACAATATTCCAAAACTGGTGCCAACTTAACCAGAGTAGTTGTAAACTTAACTCCATAGACTATAAGGGCTCTGGTAAATTTGCAACAGCTCTGGTTAAGTTAGCATAAATTATGGAATAGGGCCCAAAAATTTAAAAACATTCAACACAAAACTGAAAGACATGCAAAAAAATAATCAACAAATTCCACACTTTAGATAAAGGGTTAAGAACTATTTAATATGTAGCAACATAGCAATCAAGTATAGATGGCAATAATCCCTAGTATCCAAGCTTTCAATCCAAAGAGCCTGCCTATCAGTTAAAAATAGCAAATCTAAAGCAACAAGTTCCCAAATATATACAAACTCACAAGGCTGTGGATGAAGTTATTTCAGTGGCGGTTAATAAAAAGGAGTCTTCTTGAAGTTCCTAAAAGCCCTGATGGAGATGTAAATAATACAAAATAACATCACTGGTCAAAGACGTGAAGATGGAGGATGAGTTCTTATAATTCTTCTGAAAACCTAAAAATTTCAGTCCTGTATAAAATGTGAACTAAATTAAAAATTGTAAAATAGGCAGGTGCCGCAATCACAGTGTGGAGTATACTGTTGGATGTATAGTTCGGTCATTCGTGGAGCTTTGCCTGTATGATCGGATTTCCTCTGGATTGGAGATGGACTAACCTTATATAGACACAGCATGTTTGCAGCCAGTTATGCAGTCATAATTAAATAATCACACACATCCAATGGGTGCGACAATAATGATAATAACATTAAACACTAAACACTAAATTAAATTAAACACTAAAATGAAAATAAAAGGAACGAATTGCTATAAATCGCTAGACATATCTGAGAGTGTATAAGGCTTAAATTAACAGCCTTTAAATACTGAAACTGCAGCACTTTACACAAATTTGTTTTGAAATTTACCAAGTTACCATATTATGAAAAATACAATAAATATTGTAAAATAATTAAAGTAATCGCTATGTACCGATCAGAAAATTGAATAATCATATTATTAGTTTCATCATAAGTACTTGTAACACTGACTCTAAGGTTGGATAAGCTAAGCGACCATTTGGCAATTCATGGATTAATATATAGGAGGAACATATGACCAGATGAATGCCAAAGAAATCACTTTTTATGGTGGCTGGCTGGAAATACATTATATTGAGTTTTTCCTGAGTATTTTTCATGTTTAGATGTTACAGTTTCTTTTGAAGATTGACATCTGGTGATACTTTAGCTCATAGAATTGCCAACTGGAATAAGTCTTAGTTTCTGCAAACCTACTCGCAGAGAAGAATCTATTCTGATCAGTGAACAATATATAAAGTAGATAGGGTTATTTAAAAATATTTTGATGAATAATTATTGTATTGGGTGAATAGCTTGATGTCAAACTACAGAACACTTGTTTTATATATCTAGTTAAATATTTAGTAATGTATTCTAGCCTATAAATTATATTTACTAAACCACATTTACAAAATAAAAGCTGCAACTTGATTCATATTTTCAAAGATATATCATTTTTTTGTGCATATGTCACATTCATCGTAAATTAAGAGTTTCGATCTTGCTGTTTTGCAAAATGTAGGTGAATTCAAAACATAATTGTGATTTTTACATGCTTGTCTTTTGGCAAAATTATTTTCAAAGTGACCAAATTTTAAACTTTGTTTTATTTTTCAGAACTTCAGCAAGACGGAAGCATAGAGACGCTAAGTAACAGTTCTGAATCAACTAGCGGGAGCATTCCATGCAATTTTGATGGCTACAGAACAACTCTACCAACAAATGAAAGCTTAAGCCTCTTCCCCACAGGATTCCTTTAAAATATATTTTAAAAAAAATCATACAAATGCAATTGCTAAAACAAACTGTATTAATCTAGGTATAATTTTAAGTAGTTAAAGGTTTTAAGTGATCCTACGAAAATATGAAAATGTGTTTTCATTTAAAATTTCTTGGTGTCAGTATATATACTAATTCTTTAGTTTCCATAGGAAATACTAAGGCAAAAATAAGAAACGCACATACTATAATGGGCAGGCACATATTCCGCAGTGCTTGTGTGTTTTTATTTCTGTGTATTGAGTCACTGAAATGTGGATTTGCTTGAAAGAATAAATGCACATAGACACTCTTAATGTGAATTTCCACCTCTATACCTTGTGTGCATAGACATGATATACACTGGTTAGTCTAAATGTGTATTTTGAGATATAAATAGTCAGGCAATACACGTTGTTCAAATTAGTATGTTCTTGTACTTAAATTAATAGAAAACGTATTATTATATTATGTTGATGTAAAATAAAACTGTACTGCAGTTTGATTCAACAAAGCAGACGGTAACAATTGTGTGTTATAGAAATCTAACTTTCAAGTAATGTTGTATCATGATAATAACAATGATATGGATTTGTTGCTGATGCTTTGTTTTTATGAAAGGTCAAATGTGCCTCCGATTAAAGGGCAATTATTAGGATATAAATAAATTGGCATATTATGTCATGTGTTTTCTAGAATTAATTTTTATGGTATGTGAACTTCTAATTTCATGATGTATATTCATAAAAGCAACAACGTGAAACATAGGGACAACTACTGTATGCTTGGATTCAAGAGAGCTCTGAGTGGTATAACCGCTGCTATCACAAGATATAAGCACATATATGCACATGTGTCCTTTTTATTACAATGTTTAAATTAAAAATGAGCTAAGAAAAAAATGTCAATCGATTGCAATTTCAATATCAATTTTTAGGCATTATAGTATCAAAAAAATCTCTTAACGAAAATTATTATAAGAGCCAAATGGCAGCTTCTGGTAAGATCGATTTGCAAAATGATATGTTTTAAACCTTATTGGTTTTGTCATTAATGTAAATTAACAAGGTTTTACTGTGTGGGTATCTATAGGATTGCCTGTAGTCACTAATGCCTTACAAAAGGTGAAAAGTTATACAATAAACATCTTTACAAACATACAATTTTTATGAAATTATCATTTACATTACTTTCAAGTAATTATTACATAAGTTCATGTAGTAATGGAACAAAAATATTAACGTTTACGTTTTGTTTCCCCCCTAATACACTTATTAATTAAACAAATATTTGTGGAAAAAGTATAAACAAGTTGAATCTCTACAACCCAAAATGGAGTCCTACAACACAGCTGCAGAAATCATATCGTAGAAAAATTAGTTTTCTTTAAAAAAAATTATAGATTGGACAATGCAGTCTTTGACTGGACTCATGTCTTAAAGTGTCATGGTACACACCAAGCAGAAGATCTCTCTAAACATTTATCCAGAGTGTTGTTGAAAATCTAAGGCCTGATTTAATTAAATGCCATAATTGCACTGGGGAATATTGTGGTGTGCAGTAAATAGATTTATAATTTTAGCATGTTTACATAAGTGAAAACCAGGTTGTCACTGTCCAACTTGGCCAAGATGTCTTAGCATGGTAACTAAAGCTGAGGTCAATATTTGTGACTTTTATTTATGATATTGATACTGAAACATACTAATAGCATGGGTTTTGTAAGAAAATTACACGTAAAAGCATGGAAACGCCTCTAATCCGTGGTCGAGTTAGACAAAAGCTCATAAGGTATAAGATACTGTAACCATATCTACATACAAAATCTTGCCTAGCTATATTTGGATGCTAAGGTCCCTTACTGGCTCCAAAGTTTGAAATACACTTATAAAACCTACAGGGTTATTCAAAGAGATCCGAATGGCTGCCGAAAGGGAACCTTTCTTGGCCATTCGGCTATCCAGAGAGCAGGAAATTCGCCAAATCTTAGCGAATTGCCTGCACATACGGTGCCCTGCCTGTTCGAGGGCAGTGAAATCCCCATAGAGAGTCAATGCTTCGGCTATTCAGAGAACAAAAACCAGCAGTGAAAGGTTCCCTAAATGCCCTGTCATTCGGTGGTTTATTTCAGCAGGTTTACCTAAATGCCCTGTCATTTGGTGGTTTATTTCGGCAGGTTTATTCAGGCGAATCCCATAGGCTTCAATGTTAAAAATATTTCCGTTTTAATTCAATATCTAATAAACCGTTGATTATAATATTCTGCAGTAAAGAGTCTCTTTATTCATAGATTTTTTAGGATATTTTAAGCATTTTTCGGGATTTTTTTCAAAAAAAATCCGAATTTTCTTTTTTTAACCCTTTCGCTGCTGAGGCTTTTCCCGCCCCTGTGCTGAGGTCATTTTTACCGGTTTTGCTCATCATGTTTAAATGCGTTTTGAAGGCTTATTTTAGTATATGACCCAGACATATTATATATCGTTCTTTCCGTCAGACTCGGCAGATTCCTAATATGTC
This sequence comes from Leptobrachium leishanense, assembly GCA_009667805.1. Lineage (NCBI taxonomy): Eukaryota > Metazoa > Chordata > Amphibia > Anura > Megophryidae > Leptobrachium > Leptobrachium leishanense. The sequence continues at coordinate 229,285,108 of CM019064.1, read as the reverse complement.
ATTATTATATGTATACGTCATGACCTGTCTGTATATTATAACAAAAAATGCAATAAAATATGATTTTTCAATAATTTACAATGTGTAAAGTGTTTTTTTTCACATTTTAACATGCGAGCAATTGCGGTTATATTTTGTATGGGGTGCGCTTGTTAAAAAAATTAGAGATGGGGTCTCGTTACATTTTTTTTTGGGGAAAATTACACGATTTTTAACAAACGCACCGCATACAAAAATCGTTAGTGCAGCATCATTGTTCACATTATAATTGAAATGGGAACAATATTGCTGCATTAACAAACCAAAAAAAGAAAAAAAACTTGTTTTTTTTTTATAATTTTTGTTTTAAATATTTTTTTTTTTAATTTTTCATTTTTTTTTTTACTAACTTTTTTCACATTCGAGTTTGGTATCGTTGGAACGGCCATGCTCTGGCCGATCCAACAATACCAAACTTTAACCCCTAGCTGCCACGGATCGGGAGATAGGGGGTTCATTGGAACCCCCTATCTCCACCATTGGTGGCAGCTAGGGGTTAACTCCAGGACTGGCGTCATCGTGCTATGCACGATGACGCCAGTCCTCAGGGGGAGTTCCCGGAGGCTTGGCCGACATCCAAGATGTCGGCCAGCTCCGGGAAAGGATCACGAACCGGCGCTTTTCAGCGCCGATTCGTGATCCGGCTCCCCAGGGGTTAATGCCAGGTACCATTTGGAAGGGCAGGCTGTGCCCTTCCAAATGGTGCCTGGGTTAACCCCCGCAACGCCGCCGATCGGGAGGGAGAGCGGTCCGAAGGACCTCCCCCCCCCCTCCCTTTCAGGCGCCTCCTCCGCACATGCGGGGGGCGCCTGAATTAGGTGTCATCGTGCCGCCGCGATGACACCTAATTAGCCCGGCGGCGGTTCCGGATGCTGGGCTGACATCGAGGATGTCAGCCCGCACCGGGGGGGCCAGCGATCGGCCGGAACCCGGCCGAACGCTGACCCCAACGGCTGGACGCGCTCAGCGCGTCCTCCGCACGCAACGTGACATGCGGTTGGACGCGCTGAGCGCGTCCACCGCAGCGAAAGGGTTAACTTATTTTTTCTGTAACAGCCCTTTTTATTATCATTCCTTGGATCTCATATGTAAATTTCAGACATTTTCGCTCAGTTTGTTTGCAAACAGCGTTTCACTTTTCAAACATTCAGGCCAACAGTTTTTTTAATTTATTCACTGCATTCGTCTGCGTTGTCTGCTTTTTGCGGCGGCTGCGCTGCGTGTGATTGCTCCTGCTCGGGTTTTTATGGTGTTTTCGGCGGGTTAATCCAGATGTTTTTGCGGGTTTCGGTGTGCGTTCACCCTCGTTTTGCGGTGAGTTTTCTGCAGGTTTGCGGCGACCTTTCCCTGCAATTCGGGGACCCTGTGGTGCTTGCTGAATACACTGCAGGGTCGCCGAAATGGGATCGCCAAATCAAACAGAATTGAAGAGAACGAAAAGCCACCGAACGTGCGGTGACTTTTCGATTCTCTTTGAATAACCCTGCTATTGTTTTTGCAATAAAATGCAATGATTATTTGCTTGTTTTTTTTTTAATATTTATGCAATAACATATTTAGATATCTAACTCCATGGTAATTTTCAAAAGAAATATGAGTGTTGGCTATTTGGCTATATTACTGAAGTATGTCTACTACTACATCTAACAAATTCTGTGTATCTCTACAGCAAATTATTTTCAAAGTATTTGCTTTAATTGTACTGCAGTATTATGTTAATTAAAGGAGCATGCATGTCTAGAAAAAAAATCACTTGACAGTTAATCACTTTACCAATAGACAAGCTAGAATAAACCAATAAAAGTTTTAAAAATGTGTAAAAAAAAAATGTTTATTAACTTGCTTTAAATTCTGTCATTTCATGTTCTCTGGCAACGTCCGTCGGGCGTTTCTTCAGCTTCCACTTCCTGTATACTCCCCGGAATGTGATTGGTTAGCTCAAAGTGCTTCCTGGGGTGGGTGTGGAAAATGCCAAGAAAGGAAAGCAGATAAATCTGAGAAAAAAATCACATTTACTTTTTTTGCCTGCTGAATGAGACTACTCACTCATTCAAGTTAACATCACTGCTCTGTAACCGTGGAGACACAAGAGCACCTCTCCAGTAAGTGTCCTTGTGCAAGACACCTAGCGGTACATACTCGCCACCCAGGACATACTTGAAAACGAGAGAAATCTCAATGTATCCTTCCTGGTAAAATCCTTTCTCCAAAAAAAAAAGGCATTGCACATTTTTAAAGGCACGTTGACAACGCATGCATGTCCCTTTAACATACCAAACCAAGGTAGAACTGATCATTGATGACATCTATCTCTCTGATGTTCATATTAACGTTTACCTAGAAGCCATTTTGCATCTTGCTCTTTTTCTAGGTCATTTCTACTTGTCTTGGTGATTAAGTGACCCTATTTGTACTTTTTTTGTGTAACAAGTTTTTATTAAGTATATTACAGCCATCAGTCAGGTTTTTCAATGGTTTACTATTGGCAAGTTACCATCTTCTGCCTACAGATGGTAACGAAACCTCAAAAACTTCATGATTTTAAGAATGTTGCTTATATTTAGACACTGTGGGGGGGAAAAAGTCATTTTTGTTGTGAAAAGAAAACTTTCATTGCAACACTTATGTTAGTTTTAGGATTAGGGTTAATTTTAGGTTTAGGGTCATAGTGAACCCTAACCAAAAGATTGTGTTCCATTTTTGTTTCATTTTTTAGGCAACAGATTTTGCTTGTTATGCTCATGTCAAAAGAAGGAGCAGAATCTGAAGTCTAAAAATAAAATGTGAATGTATCAGAATCTTTTGGTTAGGATTGAGGCTATAATTAATCCTCACCTTAAAATAAACCCTTTCCTCAAAAGTAACCCTAAATGAAGTACAAATTCTACTAACCCTAGCATTAAAAGGAGCTACGTTGCTCAAAAGAAACAACACAAGTGTGCCCTTTATCACATCAAATCCGACTTTTTCGCAGTGTGTATATGTAAGTAGCATTTTCAAAACAGCAGATTTTTTTATAGTGTCTTTTCTATCCGCAGCCAGAAGGTGGCGAGTTTCATACATTCTGTTTATAATACACGTACATGACAGCATTAGACTGTTTGGGCCATTTTCACTTTTATGCAAATACTGTATGAAAATTGTTAAATATTGTCTACGAACAGAATTTTTTTTAATTGCACTTAATGGGCACACTTTAAAGTTGGAATCATGCATATATTTATTGAATTAAAATGTTTTATCAGATCAAGTTACAGTTGTGTCTAACGGCTGCATACAACTTACCAGTGCTTCATCAAATTGGATGTTGAGTGAAACCAGTGACGTGAAAATCTGTATTGGGATCATAAATAGGCATAAACTGAGGGATTCTTTCAATTGTCAAATTAATTCTAAACTTTATTATTATTAATATTAAAATTTCCAATGTATTGTCTACTTAACCTGTCAGCAGTTTGTGGAAATTTATATGGAGCACCTCTAATCTAAGCAATTGCCTGCCATTAAGAAATGAAACATTGTATGGATTTTATGATAATGTAGAATAAAGTAAAATATTGATATATCATCTCTATATACTCGTGCTGCAATTTATACTCCAGTGCGTTATTTATTCCATTGTCTACTTGATTTCATGTATGTAACTTTTTTTTTAAATTTGATAATGCATATGCGGGGATGCAAAAAAGGCATTTTACAGTGAATGAATAGTAAAAGAATCTGTAGTTGTGCACATGATGAACATTTCAAGTGTTCACCATACCAATACACATGAATAACGTTATAACATCATAATCTCGCAATAGAAGAGGTAATGATCAGTTATTACAATGTTACAACAAGGTACATAAATTACCCTCATGCTTCAAAGAACAATGGAAGAGCATTTTCAATCCTCTAGGCTGCTGTCAGACTAGCGTTTCTACGAGCGGAAGGAACACCCGTGATAGTGGACGTTCCTTCCACTCTGACGCACGTCTGGCCACCTCGCTGAGTGCAGTTAGTGCGCTCAGCGCTGCAAGGCTCGATCCACCTATGGAGGATCGTGCTTTGCAGCCCCTTCGAACCTGCATTGTAGCGGTTCAACAGGGAGGCTTTCTAAACGGACGCAGCACACCTACTGTAGCGCACGGCCGGACTCTTCGCAGACGCCGGGAGGCACATCAGTACGGGCACACATAGTGCGCTCACCTGACACCAACCACAAGCTTGAAATAATGCTTTGTTAAAAAGTTAGGTGCTATTTAGCCATACGCTTAACAGCTCAAGCCATGAGTGTTTAACTGTGCAGCCTTTAGGCCAGTGTCAGACGAGCGTTTTTCAGAGTGGAAGGAACATCCGAGAGAGTGGGCTTTCCTTCCACTCTGACGCCCGTGTGGCCAGTGGCGTAGCGTGGGTTGTCAGCGCCCGGGGCCAGCAAAGAATTGTGCGCCCCCCCCAACCTGTGGACGTTATCGATATTGCCCCAGCTCACACATGGATTTGCCCCAGCTCACACATGGATTTGCCCCCAGCTCACACATGGATTTGCCCCCCAGCTCACACATGGATTTGCCCCCCAGCTCACACATGGATTTGCCCCCAGCTCATGGATTTGCCCCCAGCTCATGGATTTGCCCCCCAGCTCTCACATGGATTTGCCCCCAGCTCGTGGATTTGCCCCCAGCTCATGGATTTGCCCCCAGCTCATGGATTTGCCCCCAGCTCATGGATTTGCCCCCAGCTCATGGATTTGCCCCCAGCTCATGGATTTGCCCCCCAGCTCATGGATTTGACCCCAGCTCATGGATTTGCCCCAAGCTCATGGATTTGCCCCCAGCTCACTCATGGATTTGCCCCCCAGCTCACTCATGGATTTGCCCCCAGCTCACTCATGGATTTGCCCCCAGCTCTCACATGGATTTGCCTCAGCTCTCACATGGATTTGCCTCAGCTCTCACATGGATTTGCCTCAGCTCTCACATGGATTTGCCTCAGCTCTCACATGGATTTGCCTCAGCTCTCACATGGATTTGCCCCCCAGCTCACTCATGGATTTGCCCCATCTCATGGATTTGCCCCCATCTCATGGATTTGCCCCCAGCTCACTCATGGATTTGCCCCCAGCTCATGGATTTGCCCCAAGCTCATGGATTTGCCCCCAGCTCACTCATGGATTTGCCCCCAGCTCATGGATTTGCCCCAAGCTCATGGATTTGCCCCCCAGCTCACTCATGGATTTGCCCCCCAGCTCACTCATGGATTTGCCCCCCAGCTCACTCATGGATTTGCCCCCCAGCTCTCACATGGATTTGCCCCCCAGCTCACTCATGGATTTGCCCCCAGCTCACTCATGGATTTGCCCCCAGCTCTCACATGAATTTGCCCCCAGCTCACACATGGATTTGCCCCCATCTCATGGATTTGCCCCAGCTCATGGATTTGCCCCAGCTCATGGATTTGCCCCAGCTCATGGATTTGCCCCCAGCTCATGGATTTGCCCCAGCTCATGGATTTGCCCCCCAGCTCACTCATGGATTTGCCCCCATCTCATGGATTTGCCCCCCAGCTCACTCATGGATTTTCCCCCATCTCATGGATTTGCCCCCAGCTCATGGATTTGCCCCCAGCCCTTACCTGGATATTGCCCCAGGCCCCAGCTCCGGCGGGGGTTGAGGGGACCGGGATCCAGATGCCGGGCAGCGCGGGAGCGCCTGCCCGGTCTTTAACAGTCCGTCCTGTTAGGTGATGCCGCGCAGCCGGTCACGTGGTCCGGCCAATAAGGTGGTACAGAGACTCCGTACCACCTGATTAGCCAGACCACGTGACCGGCTGCGCACGCCGCGCAGCCGCATCACCTAACAGGACGGACTGTTAAAGACCGGGCAGGCGCTCCCGCGCTGCCCGGCATCTGCGTCCCCTCAACCCCCGGGCCAGTTTTAGGGGCGCAAATGCGCCCCTAACAAAACTGCGCCCGGGGCACGGCCCCCCCAGCCCCCCCCACGCTACGCCACTGCGTGTGGCCACCTCGCTGGGCGCAGTTAGTGTGCTCAGCGATGCAAGGCTCGATCCTCCTATGCAGCCTTGTCGAACGCACGTCGTTGCAGTTCGACAGGGAGGCTTTCAGCACATCCACTGTAGCACGCCCAATTCTTGCGCAAGCTACAGCATGTGGCCGGCCCCGTCGAAACATCACAACGCTGCAACGGGCGTCGGAAAGCACGTCCATACAGGCGCACATAGTACACTCGTCTGACACTGACCTAATACTAACAGTTTGAATCAGTATTCCAGGCGAGCCACAAAAGTTTGCTTGTGGCTTGGCTTTAATAGCCCCCTACTGTATCTTAATGATGCTAATACTTTGTACAGGAAGTGATAAGTAATGGCTATCGGCAGTGGTCAAGTCCTAAAAAAAATCAGTGTGGGAAGATTCCTTTTTTCCTCTTTAGCATCTTGCATGTAATACAAACACATGCTCAAATGTAGTATATGAATACATTTGTAGGTGCTTTTTAGCAAAACTATATGATAAATCATATATTTATTGGGACTCGCAGGGGACCCGCAGCCAGGATATTCACTTCTCATTGCTCCGGTGCTAACCACCGCCGAGGGCATACAACTCATCCAGAAGGCTTGCACTTCTGAAGTCTTTTAACTATATATTTTTTATTGTGGTAGTACAAAAATTTACGTTTCAGTCCCACAGAGGACTTTTTTCTTGAACGTCGATTTTTCTACTACCACAATAAAAAATATATACTGTAGATACTCGAGTATACCGCTAGATTTTGGTGACAAAATTTTACCATTAAAATTGGAGGGGTCGTGTTATATTTGAGACATCTGCATCGCCTGTAAGAAGAAAAAAAAAACTTGCTCTGGATCTCAAGTCTCCCGGAAGTTCCGGTAGTCTCGCTGAAGTGAATGTGGACTCCCTGATCCTTGCAAACATTTCAGGAACTCCCGGATTTGGGAGAGGTGGGATCCATCACGGCCAGAGGGCACTCTTGGTTTAAGCCAATCATTCACCTTGCTCGCCTCTGCCGGCCAATTAAATCGCTAGTAAAGAAGACGGGTGGCCGGCAGCTTCATACTTAGTAACAACTGCAATCATTCTAGAGCAGAGCACCCTGGCCTGAGGGTTGCCTGACTGTCAAGAGAACTTGTAAGGAATTTAATTGTTTACCAGTACAGTAAAATTTTGTTCCTCGTGTTATATTTGAGTCTTGAGTATTCTCTCATTTCCATAATAAATCTCTATCCATCGCGTTATATTCGGGTCGTGCTATAATCGAGTATCTACGGTAGTTAAAAGACTCCAGGAGTGCACGCCTTCTTGAGAAGTCACAATATATAACTCATCAAGAAGGTGTGCACTCCTGGAGTCTTTTAACTATATATTTTTTATTGTGGTAGTACAAAAATCGATGTTCAAGAAAAAAGTCCTCTGTGGGACTGAAACGTAAATTTTTGTACTACCACAATAAAAAATATATAGTTAAAAGACTCCAGCAGTGCACGCCTTCTTGATGAGTTATATATTGTGACTTCTCAAGAAGGCGTGCACTCCTGGAGTCTTTTAACTATATATTTTTTATTGTGGTAGTACAAAAATTGACGTTTCAGTCCCACAGAGGACTTTTTTCTTGAACATCGATTTTTGTACTACCACAATAAAAAATATATAGTTAAAAGACTCCAGGAGTGCACGCCTTCTTGAGGAGTTATATATTGTGACTTAAGAGGGAAACATATGATTAAACACTTGAATACAAGCTTTAAAATGTAAGGGAGCAATGGGAACGCAGTTCCGTCTGCAAAGAAAGTGGAGGAACTGCGTTCCACTTCTCACATGTTACCCCTCAACTTAACCCCAGGCTATTAGGAGAATAGCAAGCTATTCCATAGTAGCTCATTAGTCTTTTCTCAAGACAGAATTCTAAAAAGAATAGCACAGAGAATCTGATGTTAACTGATTTTGCATTTCCAAAACCATTTAACGTAAGTACATCAGAAAATCCATTGCTTAATACTACTTACTAACTGACCTTAGCAGAAGCACAGAGCGGCACAAACCCACATAGAAACTATGATCAAGACACACAGAGACACTCTCACACAAACGTTGGCAAAACACTGTCAAAGACACATAAAGACACTGAAAGACACACACAGACTGTAAGATACAGCCAGGAAGAAACACACAGGAAGGCAAAGACACACACAAAAGGGGTTATTCTCTCATTCCCCACACTTGAATTCACCATTCACAGCAGGGTCTCCGAGGTGCAGAGAACGGATCCGAAAAGCCACCGAAAAATCACAGAAAATGCGCTGATACAATCCAAAACATCGGATAGACCTGAAATGCCAAAGAAAACCCACCGATCGTACCCGACAATTCACCGCAAGCATGCCGAACGCATCTGAAAAAGGCCAACGATCCTCCAAACAAAATGCTGACCAGCCGCCAGAAAAAGCCGAACAGGGTAAAAAAAACAAAACGATTGAAAGTTTTAAGATTTTAAACGCTGTTTGCAAAGAAACTACTGGACAAAAATGTCTGGAATTAACATATAAGGTCCTATGAATAATAATAAAACGGTCTGTTACCGAAAAAAAATTGCCAAAAAAATCCCGAAAATGCATAGAAAATCCCCAAAAAATAAAGCGACCTTTTGCTGCAAACTAAAAGAATAAACCGTTTAACCCCTTAGTGACCGGGCAGTTTTACACAAATCCGTCCTTTAGTGCCCGCTGCTGTTTTTACGTTTCTGCGCTGTTCGTGTTTAGGTCAAATTTTCTTCTTACCTATTTATGCAACCCACACATATTATACACCGTTTTTCCTGCCATTAAATGTACTTTCTAAAAATACTATTATTTGCATCATATCTTATAATTTACTATAAAAAAAATATGAAATATGATGAAAAATGGTAAAAACACACTTTTTCGTAATTTAATACCCAAAATCTACAACCACCAAAAGAGACCCTGGCTAAATAGTTTCAAAAATTTGTCCCGAGAATAGAAATACCCAATTTTTACATTTTTTTTATTTTTAACCCCTTAACTGCTGAGCCAGTTCACCTATGTGCTCTGAGCTCATTCTGACTGTTTTATGCTCATTATTTTTAGATGACAGCCTAGGTCCTATTTAACTAAACCCCCCCAAGACAATTTTTTTTTTAAAAAAATATTTTTTTTCCTTATTATTTATTTATTTATTAAAAAAATATTTTTCAGGCCTTTCCAATGATGTTCAACATGACCCTCTAGCTGCCACGGATTGGAAGATAAGGGAATCCAAAGAATTCCCCTATCTCCACATAGGGGGGTTAACTGGCCCACTGACATCCTCACACATATGGTGAGGTTGTCAGTGGGTGGGGGGGACCTGGAGGCTTGGCTGACGTCCAAGATGTCAGCCCCTCCAGGAACGAATCGTGTTTTGGCGCCAATTAGCGCCGAATCGCGATCCGGCAGCAAAAAAGCATCACTGTACATTACATGGTTGGGGAGATAGAGATAGATCCTGAATTTTCACTCCCGGCGCCTGCTGATGACGTCATCACGCAGCTTGATGACGTCATCGGATGTGCTGGCCCCCAGGAAATGGCAAGGCAAGCTTCCAGCTTGCCATAGACGCCGAGGGAACGAGCGAGGGAGGGGAGTATCGGCGGGAGGGAGGATAGAAGCCCGCTGACGTACTATGGGACGTACTAAGGGAGACCCGTGGGCAGGACGTACATAGTACGTCAGCGGTCTGGAAGGGGTTAAAAGATATTGAAAAGGGGGGAATATTGAGGGCGGAGCTGACTGCGGATGGGAGAGGACACTTATGGAGGAGCTCTCTACCTTATTAGGCTTCTTTGATTCTTTTTTGACGTCCCTCCATCTGGCTTGGACTTTGTCCTGGGAACTCTCACCCCCCGGAGGCACTGTGTTGGTGTAGAGAGGGTAAACAAACCCTCCCGATCGCATCCGTCCCTGGACTGTGATTTGGGCCTGGCATTGCGGCCTCCTTGGTGCAGCCATTTTGAGGCCTTCAGTGGTGAGTTGGGCTCCCTGTACATTGCGAATCCTGCTATACACCTCCAACTCGATACGCTATGGGGAAAAAGCATGTTAAGAAACATCCCCGGTGGATGACTTACGCCAGCGTGATATCCGTGAGTCTCTGGTGGACGGTAAAAGGATGCGTGCGGCTACCCCGGTACCTGACACACCGCAAGGACAGGATTCATCCGGGGGCGATGAGGGGCCCTGGCATGTGCACCCGACGTCGTGCTCCCGTGTCTCCCGGAGGGGGCGCAACACACTCAAATTGCAGCTCCCGTGTCTCCTGTGGTTGCCTCTGTGGTGGAGAGGAGGAGTTTTGACTACGCATCTGCGAGCTGCTGAGATCCAATATTGCTGGGGGGGGCTGTTGGCTCCCTGGAGCTGGGACTCAACATGTTGCTACCACCCCAGAGAATGGGTGCACCCTGTTGGCTTCTCTGGGGGTGACACAGGCTCCAGACTCGTCTGCCCCGGATTGAGATTTTCCTCACTTCTCACCTGCCCATCTCCTTCTTTATTGATATGTGATCCCCCCGCCCTCACATTCTGCTTCAATGCCATTTGTATTTTCTGATTGTGCTGGAGCCTTTTTTTAAACAACTTTTTAGCATTACGGGACTGTCTAGAGATGTGCCATTGTGGCAGTCACCATGGCCCTATCTGTCATGTCTGGCCCTCGAGTGTCCTGGCCTCGAGTGTCCTGGCCCTTCCATGGCCTCCTACTGTCCTTTGGACTTTTGGGAGACAGCCGGGAATGTCAAATATTGGGTCCTTGCCATATTGGGCCCTTGTTCTCCGGGTGCAGGTTGACATCTTGGACCTCAGCCTTGCCTCTGGGACATCCCCCTGCCCACTGACGTCATTGCTCATGAGCGTGATGATGTCAGAAAGGGACTTCCCCTTCCAGGCAGGGAATTCCCTATGGTGGAGGTTCATTGGAAAATGTCCCCAGTATTCCTCCACTAATTACTCTGTGGCAGGTCACGTGGCCCGACAGCACAAGCCTCATTTTTTTCATTTTTAGTTAAAATAGCATATTTTCCCGGGCCTGGTGCCATTCTTCTCCCATGGCCTCCCACAGGTCCTTGGACTCATGGGTATGCGCTGGGGACAGCATAGTTCAGGCCTTTGCATTGCCCCTCTTTTTTCTCCCATTTTACGTTTTTCTCTCCACCCCCCTTTATATTGGATTTCTTCGGCCAACTCTCCTTTTGTTTGTTGATTTCACTTGCTGAGCTTACTTGGATGTCTTCCTGTGGCCCCGCGAGGCCCTAACTTTTTTGGACATTTCCTGCAGACACATACATGGCTATTCAGAGAGAGGTAAAAAACCTTGCCAGGAGAATGAACAATCTAGATCAAAAAGCCAATTTGGAAACTGAGATAAATGGGAGACTTTTTCTGGTTTGACTATTTTGACCTAGAATTTTCAATTCTCCAGTTGTTCTCAAGGTTTTCACCTCTTCTGAATAGCCCTGTTAGTTTTCCCCTTGTATGTGTTCCCCACAGATGACTCTTATTTTTATTTTCCATTCCTGGATGTCCTATTTGCCGATTTGCTATGACCCTGTGTGGGTTTTTTATTTTTTATTTTTCTGCGAACCGTTCGATGACCTACTGTGGCCCTGCATGGCCATTTTCTATCCTTTCTATGTTTGATATATGCTGACGTTATTTCAAAATAAAAAACTTGATATATAAAAAATAGCGTATTTTCTGAAACAAATTTAGAAATGGGAAGAACCAGTTACTACAATTTTTCTAAAAAGAGTATCCCATATAATATATAACCACCGAGGTTTGGAAGATAAAATGGGAAAAGTAATTTTACAAACTGTAAATGATTGAAATCAGAATTGAAATCTACATTTTACTTTTTTTTTTATAGTATTCTAACGGTACATGAGGTATACACATAATAATGATATATTTTGAATCTGCCTAGTCTGCTGAAAATAAGGATATGTAATATGTCTGGGCTTTTATTAAAACATGACTTCAAAACACGTTTAAACATGATGAGCACAAAACGGTTAAAATTAGCTCCTCAAACGGGGTGAAATGACTCAGCAATGAAAGGGTTACAATCCCATTAACCTTACAAATAAAAAGCAGAGTTTTTTGGTCTACTTAAATGGCCCTTAAAGTAATAAGCCCACAGCTACATCAAGGCAATCTCTAAGGCCCGTGTCAGAGGAACACAGTTATCACGTCCGTGTTGCCGTACAGTTTAACGTCCGTCGTAGCATAGAATCATGATCGATAGAGACCCAAATACGAAGTACATGCGCACCGAACTGCGCACACACAATGCACGTGGCAAACAGACGCAAGTTAGGCAAGAACGTAAAACCACTAGATGGACGCACAGAGTGCGCCATGTCCGCATAGCGTTCTGTGTGAGTGATGAGATGTCAGACGCAGCACATTTCGGCGTCCAGCACCTTGACACACAAAATGGCTTTTCATATCCTTTTCAAATTATTATCATTTTTCATATTAGTTTTATTTCCCATAGTTCCCTTTTTTATTTCTACGTCCGGTCAAAAAAAAACAGACCGTGTGGTGTCTACAATATCTTCCATCAGTACGCCTGTCCATTATGCATGCACGCAGAGTACGCACAGACTGCGTTCGTCTGACTCTAGCATTAAGGTAGGGGGAGATGTACAGTGAGAGAAAAAAAAACAACAAAATAATATCCAGAAAAAAACACAATAAAATAAAGCCTGATAAGGAGATCAGACTACAATATATACAGTGTCTCTGTACAGACACACACACAACAATGAAAGACATAAAGACACCTCCACACAAAGACACAGGCATTAATCCCATCTAAACACTCCCTGATCCCCCACCACACAAACTAATACAAGTCATTGGAATCAGTTGCCATGTGTCCCCATCAGCCCAGCACTCTAGGCAACTGCCTAGTTCGCCTAGCAGGTGTGCCTGTTCAGGTTCTTTCTGATTCTTTTTTTTATTCATTAATCTTTGTATGTGTTCTTTCATTGCTGTTGGTGGGAGCAAAGATTATATGTGATCTATAATTAACATATACTTGTTCTGAATAAAACATTTTGTAGATTCAGATATACATCTATATTGAATGACATTATTTCTGCTACTACTCTATGCTGAATGAATATTCTTCTTTTTCATTTGTAAAATATGTGACAAAGCAAAACATAGATTTCTGTAGGATGTTCCATATAAACATTTCTGCTTAATTATCTAACCTGAACTGTGAAAATATGATAAGCATTTCATCATTTTGAATTCCACATGATTATGCATGAAAAATACCATGCTCTAAAGGCTGATGTCTTGGCACCTTAATCAAATAGGGGAAATATGAGTGCTTGTACTCCATTTGGGTAATTAGCTGGAAATTAAATAATGAAGTTGACTTGTTCGAGGATTTTATTAAGCTACAATCTGTAAAACCTTCAGAAATATTGTTTTTATTATAAACAATTATTTAAATTTTCCAAACTTGGTGGTGAATTTATAAAGCATAACTAACTAAGGCGATTGGCCTGGGACTTGATTATATAAACACGTTTCCTAGTAAATTCCATTTTTATAACACCACAGTGTGAGCTATAGTCATGAAAAGTAGACTGCAGACAAAAATTAAGGTTTGAGCCTTTTTTAATCACTTAAACCACAGATAAATATACCCACCGCCACTGACTTAATGGGTTGGCTGAACAAGTGCTTCCTATCTTGTTATTCAAGCTCTTAAAGCTGCATTTCAGTTCAGGGTTTTACCTCGAATAACTATCAAGAGTTCAGTATAAATTTAAAAGCTATAGGGGTTATTCAGAGAGAGCCGAATTGGCTCCAAAATTGCACCGAATAGTGAATTTCCCCGTACGATGCAATTTCGCCTTTTCAAAAAGCAGGCAGTGAAATCTTTGCCAGTGAAATACAGTGCTGTTCGACAGCAGTGAAATCCCCATAGAGAAGCAATGGTTAATCTATTCAAAAATCGCCGTAAAGCAGTGAAAGGTGTGAAAAGCTGTGATGTTTGGGGGTTTCATTCGGCAGGTTTAATCAAGCGAATCCCATAGGTTTCAATGTAAAAAATATCCCTGCTTTTATTAAATATTTATTAAACTGTTTATTATTTTAATTTGCAGCAAAAAGTCTATTTACCGTAATTATTTTTTTTACTAATTTTTTTTAGGCATTTTTACGATTTTTTTCGGTGAAATTTTTTTCCTGACTTTTTTTTTATTCTTTTTATTTTTTATATATAGCTTTTTTTTCTGTAACAGACCTTTTTTATTATTATTCATAGGACCTTATATGTAATTTTCGTGCAGTAGTTTTTGCAAACTTTTTTAAAAGTTGCAGTGTTATTTTATTTTTTACCTCGTTCGTCGGCTTTATCCGAAGGCTGGTCAACACTCTGTTCAGCAGATTGTCCTCTTTTTTTGGATGCGTTCGTCGGTTTTGTGCTGGATTGCCAGGTGCGTTCTGCATTTTTCAGCGTTTATCCTTTCGAATCAGCGTTTTTGCAGCGTTTTTTTGGATTCGGTCGGCAGCTTTTCCCTGCACTTAGGCTAGGGTCAGACCAGCGCACTTTTAACGTGCGTTCTGGCGCACATAATTACGGCCGCACTAGCAGCAGATGACGGGCAATGACGGCCAATATACGAAGTACGGCCGCACAAAAGTCCGGCCGTGCAACGCAAGTGGAATTTGAACGCATTTTTTTGAGAAGGCTGAACCGCTAGTACTGACGTACTGAGTGCGCAGCTGCGGCATAGCGACATGTGTGCGTGATTAAGAGATGTCAGACGCTGCTAATGTCCAGCCTACATAACGTCCAGACGCAAAAAGAGTTTTATTGATGATCCGTACAAAATCACGCCCGAAAATGCGCCTCGTCTGACCGTTTTTGCGCATTCCATGAAAAAATACGTCAATGCGTTCGGACGCACTTTTTCACGTTCGCGGGGAAAAATGCTTTCGTCTGACCCTAGCCTTTGGGGACCCTGCGGTGAATGCTGAAGAGTCACTTCAATGTGAATTCTTTTTTTTTTTTCAAATAGAGGGTAGGAATGGATTGAAATACTAAAAAGAATGTAGGTTTTGATTAGGGTTGCTATTCCTAATACGTTTATGAGTAATTTGGGGCAGGAATTAAAAAAAAAATTGTTGTCCAGGTCCAGATATGAGATATTGAGTAACTATGCCCAAATGTTTTCTGGGATTCAGCCTAGAAGAATTGGGCCAGTGCAGGGTCGCATTGTGATATTGGGCCACATAAGACCATTGCTGCTGATTTTGACATGAAAACAACCACAGGGCTGTAGAGTGTGAGCAGGTATGTATGTGCACATATGAGCCAACATTGAAATGGAAGGGTTTGTGACATGTAATAATACTTCATCTGCTAATTACTTAATCTCCTGTCATTAGCAGACATCTTGCAGTAAAGTCTAGAGATGAGTACGTTACTCAGATGTCTTTCTTGGGTCAGGTTTTTTTATTTTAATAAAGTTATATTGAACGTTTTGCAGTTATATAACAGAAAAAGAATAAAGACATCATTCATAATGCATAATGCACAGTACTCTTACATACTAAAAAAGAAAATGATAAAACATAAAATATTTCCACACATCGTACTCGAAGTCAAGCTAACAAAATACAGTACTCTCCGATCATGAGGGTCTTGGGCCAGGTTAAATAGCAGGTGGGAAATGAGACATGGTTAACAAGCTCTCCCTCCTAGGACAATGAGGACTACGTCGCGGCTCTTAGTAGTGGAGAAGGTGGAATTGCACAAACCCTGTATCAAACAGTAAAAGGGATGCTAAATAATCTATGTTTCAAAACCTGAAATAGATGTTGTCAGGCCACACCATGGTGGTGTCTAGGCTTAGAAGCAATGCTTAGTAGGAATTTGGTTTGGAGCTTGCAGAATTAATGGCTAGAATAGCGCTTTTGATGCTGTGAGTTCAGTACTGAACATTTACAAAGCCCAACTGATTAGGATGTAATATGTCAGGGAGCAATGATTGTAAACCAATGGCTATAACTTTAATTACAATTTTGATGCCTTTGATCATGATGGAAATTACCCCCTGTAGGTAATAAGGAAAGCTAGATCTTTGTCTGGTTTTGGAATGCAGACTTTTCAGTCCTGGGTTAAGTAATGAAAAGGCATTTTATTAATGTAAGTTTAGTTGTAAAGTGATTGGAGTTGCAGAAGTAAAGGTCCTTTGAGGATTTTATAATAATTGGCTGTAGTATCGGTTAGGTTAAGGGATTTTATGTGCTGGGAGCGGGGCAACAACAATCTTAAGTAAATTTTAGGATGCGGGTTTGGTTAGTATGTCACATTAAATAAAAGAGTCACTTAAAAACCCCTAGGATCTCAGCCTCCACTGTGCTTTCTCCTAAACATCGCAGACGTATGGATTTTCCTGATATTTCAACGTATTCTAAGGTGTCCCTGCTAGCCCAACTATTGACCTCTTTGCACACACAGGAGACTCTGCTGTGGCTCAAATTGGAAAACGCTATGGTACAACCCCATCACATTCACTATTTTATGTGGTTTCAACCACTGCCCAAAGGTAGGATGTAGAGGATTTTACCATCCTCTAACCTCTTTGTAATGTCTTGGTGGCAATGGGGTAGTCAATTATTGATGACCTACCCCTTGAATTTTGCCCCTTTAAGTTTTTTGAGCAGGTTTGTTCCAGATTTAAATCTTCAGCCACGGCTTCCGTACAGCATCGCCATTTGTTTACACAGAATGCTATGAAGCTGTTTCCGGACCTGATTTTGGAATTTTGTGTCCCTTCACAGGAACGTTTTACATATCTTGGAGTTAAAAATGACTTACTCAGCCATGGCTGTAATATTTGCATATGTATATCCTAACCAATCATATGCCATTGTTCAAATTGTCTGGTGACTGTTGCACTGTCTGAGTCAGTTGGCAGTTGGCCTCTCTGTGAGTAACGGTCATTCAGCAGCTTGCTGTATTATAATAAAACCAGCATCACACTTATTCTTAATTCTACATCCGAGTCAATAGTACAAACATCTCAGCAGCACAAAAACTAAACATTACAATGGCCTCACATCCTTTTCAGACAAAGACCTCCCTGCCTTTCAGAGTTTTACTTGGGTCGGAAATGCCTATCTTCATGCTACCAAAGCCTCCTGCCACTAGCAAAAAACTGCCCTATATGCTTAAATGGGAAAGGGATCTTCATCTCCGTTTTTCCTGTGGAGGATTGGTTTTCTGCCTCGAGGATGGTATCTAAATTCGCAAGGAGTATCAATGTAAGAGAATCTCATTTTAAATTGCTCTACAGGTGGTACTTAAAGGGACACTCTAGGCAACATGACCACCTAAGCTATTTTAGGTGGTCATGATGCCCGGAGTATTCCCTTGCCTGTCCCTCCTGCCTCCGCTCAGCCGATCGTCAGGAAAGGCTGAAAACAGCTGAGAGAGGCGGAGGACTTTACTCCGCCCTCCCAGCTGTCAGTCAGCAGAGCGGGAATCATATTTCCCGCTTCTGCCGACTTTTGCCGAGTAGGAGACGTCATCGTGCTTTCAGCGCGATGACGTCTCCAACTCACCGCAGAAGCTGGCGGCTCCCTCTGAGGGTTAGTGTTGCGCGCATCCTCTTGCGCGCAACACTAATCCTCAGAGGGAGCCGGGAGGAAGCCTGCCGATTGGCTGGCTTATGTGAGAGGTGCGCATGCGCGCTTCTCACGTAAACCAGAAGCCAAGAAGCATGAAGAAGGACGGGAGCGGAAGAGGAGGGAGGTGAGTATAAAAAAAAAAAAAGACGCCGCTGGAAAGAAGAGGATTTTAGGGTAAGTATTACAGTTACAAAAAAAAAAGAGAAAGATTTATTAAGGGAATAGGGATAGGTTAGGATAAAAAAACGGGGGGTGATTTTTTGAGTAGAGTGTCCCTTTAATGTCCAATAGGTTGGCCCACTTTTTGGGAAAGCCGGGGTATTGTTGGCGGTGTGCATGGGATTCTTTGTCACTCCATCATATATTTTGGTCTTGCCCTCTGGAATAACATTATGACTTTAGTATGAACCGTGTTTCTGGTTTCTTTGATTTCTGTTATTTGTTACTTTTAAGGCTGGAATGTAAAATGTATATTTGGTTCGCATATGTGTCATGCATTACTTTCTCATAATTTTGCCTTTTTTTCGTGGTTTATGCATTTTTTTGTTGTATTGCATTGTATATTTGTGTAAATGTGAACTGTTAATAAAAATATCTAGGGAGAAAAAAGGAGAGAGTCACTCCACGCCATTACCCTTCCTTAATTTGGTAACACACAGATGTGGCTGAAACTATTGGTACCCTTGCATTTTTTTTTTATATAGTAAGTTTATTTGGTTTTTGTCAAAAGAAAAAAGAGAGGAAGAAAGGTAAAAATCAAAAAGAATAGTAACATACATTATAAAACAATGGATATTAGAATGTGTTGTAACCCAATATTGTGATTGCAAGTAACGCAGCAAGGTACCAAGGGAGAAGCAATATATATTACACATAACTGTCTACATCACCTGTAAACTCGGCTTACTAAAAAAGTGAGCCTGAACGGGAGAGACCTTACCATGACTGGTACCATTTGAAAACCGGAAGAGGACATTCATCAAGTGTCAGGTTTAATACCTTGCAGGTACTTGCCTTTCAGGTGATGAGGCCGTTATGCAGGTCTCGGGGATGCACACTTCGTGGGAGAGGAGAACAACACAGGAGGGCTGTGGGACAGGGCACACTGAAACTCACAGGTTGGCTGAGGGTGATGGGGAAAGCAATCCTTGAGCACAGTGGGAAGGGTAGTTGCTCCTGGGAGAGCACAGTAGGAAAGGTAGTTGCTCCTGGGAGAGCACAGTGGGAAGGGTAGTTGCTCCTGCGAGAGCACGGTGGGATGATAGGGGGAATCAGATTTTTCTGGAGCTTGAATAGCTTGTCTTGTTCACATGGACAGGAGACAACAATGAAGCATTGGGCAGAGGGTGTGTGGAGCCTTTATTGATTAGGCAGAGGGGTGTGTCATGTGACCTGTGGTGTGTGTGGTTTTAACTGTTTATTAGCTGGTTCACAGCAGAAGGGCAGCACCTTTCATGCAGCTGCCACTTGTATGGATTCACGCAGGAACGGACAGGTACGGTCCTGACATCAAGTTAAAATACACATAAACATTTTGAAAAAAAAACAAAGGGGGGAATGAGAGGGATGGGTTGCTCCACCGGAGGGGAGGGGAGAATGCACATAGTTATTGATACACCCCATAACCGAAAAGAGATAAACAGGAAACAATCGTTCTGGGTGATGAAGTTGTTTATTAAACTACTAAAGGGCATGGGGCGCAGAGTCTACGATATAAAAAACACATCCCAAATATCCCCAAAATCCCGGCGTATCGATGGAACACCAGCTACAGAGGCGGCAATAGCATCTAGGGATCTAATCTCTTCAATCTAATTCAACTTACGTCTCACTTCAGGTACTTGTGGGAAGCATGTTGGATCGCCAGCAAGATGCTATAAGGAGATATGTAGCGGACACAATGTGGGCCAGCATCTTACATTGGGCAGAGGAAAGTTCTTTAGGGAACACCTGTAACAGGAACAGTTTAGGGTCAGGGACCAGGGATGTACCCAATACTTTATTCCCAAACTCCGTAACGGCTCCCCAAAATTGTAGCAAAGCTAGGCAGTACCACCGCACATGTATAAAGGAACCTTGAGAAAGAGGGCATCTCCAGCATGTGGAGGAATGAGAAGTACTAAAATGACTATGTCTATCGGGGGTTAAGTACCATCTGTACAGCAGTTTCTTTCTAGCCTCATGTAGGGTGGCACACCGAAATTTCCCCTGATCATCTTGGAAGCAGGAGGACCACTGATCCATGGATAGGTACCCTTGCATTTTAACCCTTTCGCTGCTGATGCATTTCACACCTCTGTGCTGAGGTAATTTTTACTGTTTTCGCTCATCATGTTTAACCGCGTTTTGAAGCCATATTTTAATATATGACCCAGACATATTATATATCGTTCTTTCCGGCAGACTAGGCAGATTCATAATATGTCATTATCATATGTATACGTCATGTCCTGTCTGTATATTATAACAAAAAATTTAACAAAATTTGAATTTTCAATCATTTACAATATGTAAAGTGTTTTTTTTTCACATTTTAACATGCGAGCAATTGCAGTTATATTTTCTATGGGGTGCGCTTGTTAAAAAAATTAGAAATGGGGACTAGTTACATTTTTTTGGGGGGAAATTTCGCAATTTTTATAAACGCACCGCATACAAAAATCGTTAGTGCAGCATCATTGTTCACATTATAATTGAAATGGGAACAATATTGCTGCATTAACAAAACAAAAAAAGCTTGTTTATTTTTTTTATAATTTTTTTAAAATATTTTTTTATTTTTATTTTTAAATTTTTTAAAAAAAACTTTTTATATGGTCATGTTTGGTATCTTTGGAAAGGCCATGCTCTGGCCGATCCAACGATATCAAACATTAACCCCTAGGTGCCACAGATCGGGAGATAGGGTTTCAATGGTTCAATGCTATGCACAATGACACCAGTCCTCAGGGGGAGTTCCCAGAGGCTTGGCCGACATCCAAGATGTCGGCCAGCTCCGGGAGAGGATCACGATGCGAATCGTGATCTGGCTCCCCAGAGGTTAATGTCACCCACCGTTTGGAAGGGCAGGCTGTGCCCCTCCAAACGGTGCCTGCCTTAATTCTGTGCCCCCCCCCCCGGCGATCGGGAGGGAGAGACCTCCCCCCCCTCCCTTTCAAGCGCCTCTTCCGCACACGCGGGGGGCGCCTGAATTAGATGTCATCACGCTGCCGCAATGACATCTAATGGCCCCGCCGGGGTCCCAGAGTGCTGGGCTGACATCCAAGATATCAGCCCGCACGGGGGGGGGGTGCGCAGCAATCGGCCGGAATCCCAGCCGATTGGTGCCTCCTGTGCATGGAGAACCACTTGTGCTGAGCGCGTCCATAGCAGCCAAGTGGTTAATAAAATAAAGCATAATTCTCTTCTAAGAGGTAAATGGAAAAAATCCTGATAAGATCCTGGCAGAATGCATTTTGACAAGCCACAGCCCTTCTGGGAGAATGTCCTTTGGACAGATGAAACAAAGTAGAGCTTTTTTGCAAATCCAAAGAACTCATTTATAAAAGGAGCAAAAAGTTTGCAGAAAAGAACACCATCCCAACTGTAAAACACAGTGGACACTGAGCGATTGTTTTGGTCTGCTTTGCTGTCTCTAACACTGTGGGCTCTATCACCTGCCTAAGGCTAGCGCTCACATAGATGAGCGCTAGATTAATTGAGGTGATAGCATGCCGCAAAGATCACCTCCTGATCGCTAACGGGTTAAAAAATCTGTTAGTGCATCAGTATTTGCGCTTTTTAGCACGAGCTTACTGTACTTTGCTCTCCCTATGCTTAACATGGGGAGCGCAAAGAGTAATTAGTGTTAGGATCACAAACTTCTAACACTAATTACCCACTGCTGTCGCTAACTAAAAAAGTTTGCTACAGTTTAGGCTCGGATCAGACGAGCGCAGTGTTCACGTCCGTGTTGCCGCACATTTTAACGTCCGTGGTAGCATACAATTATGATCAATAGAGACCCACACACGAAGTACGTGCGCACCGAGGTGTGGACGCACAATAGACGCGGCAAACGGACGCAAGTTAGTCAAGAACATAAATCCGCTAGAATGGACGCACAGAGTGCGCTGCGTCCGCAACGTCCACATAGCTTTGTGTGTGAGTGATGGAACAGAATGTGCTCGTCTGACCCTAACCTTAGAGCTGGTGCTAACTGATTCAACTTCTGCGGAACCAGTTAGCAGCAGCTGGAACCCCCAAAAAAATAAAATATTCACATCTCATCCCGCGGCGAGAACGCCGGCCGGATCTGCCGCTTCTGGCCCCTGGGAGCAGAGTGAGACTGGGGAGATTTGCGAGCACAGATTTTTCCCCTTAGCCTCCCTGTTTTAGCGCAGAGCAGCTGATAGTGCCTTGTGTGTCTAGAATCTATACAGGGCACACTGAAGTCAAAAACGCTATCAAGACATTCTGAAGCAAATCGTACTGCCCAGTATCATAAATCTGTGTCTCAGATGCAGGGCATGGTTCCTCCAGCAGGATAGTGACCTGAAACATACCACAAAATGCACCGAAGAATGGATGAGCAGAACACATTGCAGTGTTCTGAAGTGGCCTTTCATAGGTTTAGATTTGAAATCCGTTGAACATCTGTGGAAAGAGGTGGAACTTGCATTTGGGGAAAGGCACCCATCAATCCTGAGAGAACTGAAAGAGCTGGAATGCAGTTCCAAAGGTTGTGCTGTGAAATATTATGTTATGAGAGACAATATTTTTCTCTGTGCCATTCTCATTTGTTTTATTGTTTAAAACAATAAATGAAGTCATAAATCGAAAGTGAAGTTGCTGTTTTATTACATTTCAAATAAAGAATGGTTGATATAATATACTTTTGTAAAATTTTACTTAGTTCTGAGAAAATTGTGCATTTTTCTAAGAAAGTGGAAGGTTACCAACACTTTCAACTACATCTGCAAAAGATAATGTTGCCTTGAATGACTGATTTTGAGGTCTTCAAGATCTATAATGTCAATGATAAAGTTAGCCCAAGCAAGCTCTAATATTCCAGCAAAGTATTCTGAAGAGGAAAACGGGAATAACAACCTCCCTTGTTCAGTGAAAGCAGCAATATCAATGAAAAAGCTTCAATAAACCACAGTATTAAATAAAGTGGATTTATTCCATCACCAAAAAAAAATGATGATAACGTTTCGACCAGGATAGGTCTTTGTCAAGTCATGGTGCCATAACCAAAACTTCTTATGATTGTTCCTGCGTGTTTAGTGAAAGGCCGGCTGGGTGCAGTAGAGGTAACATCACTGCTCTATAACCGTGGAGAGAGACTGTGGAGACACAGGTACGATCCCGGCAAGAGCACCTCTCCAGTAAGTGTCCTTGGGCAAGACCCCTAATGGTACATACTCGCCACCCAGGACATACTTGAAAACGAGAGAAATCTCAATGTATCCTTCCTGGTAAAATCTTTTCTCAAAAAAAATATGCATATATAGATAATTATACAACAGTAGAAAGGTTGCACTCCACCTGAACAAGCAGTAACAGCGGCTGCATCTTAGACAATAATACAATATACAAAAAAGAGCACTCCATATAAATGACCGCATTCTTCCTATTCATTACATGTCAAAAAAAAATCACCATTTCTAAGAATATTCAATCACCTGAGAGAATAAATGATGGGAATTTAGTTCACAAAATATTTGCTTAAGCCTGTCACAATCGCCAATCTAACTTGACCGAATCTGCATTTACAGCATCAGCTCACTTGTTGGAGGCACAATCCTTACTTGAACTCCCAAGCAGCTCAAAGTCCATTTTAAGTAAAAACATAGAGAGAAAACAAATAAGGAATCTGGTTCCATGCCATAGGCAGAAGGAAAAGAGTTAAGAGACGTGGGCGGCCACGGTAGCGGTATTACCCAAACCTGCGAAGGACGGATCTGAATGCAAGAATTATCTACCTATGTCTTTGCTTAACGTAGATGCTAAAATATTTGTGAAGCTTCTCGCTGAACGACTAAAGCCTTTATTGGCCAAACTGTCCGACCAGGCCAGGTTGGGTTTAGTTTATACTGGGGAGAGAGGCCAGAGACGCTACCTTTCGGGTGCTGGGCACTGGTGCATTAACAGGAGATCAGGGGAAGAATTGTTACTTCTGTCGACTGATGCAGAAAAGGCATTTGGCCAGGTCAGGTGGTCTTTTCTGTTCCTGGTTCTGCAACAGATGAGGATTACGGATGTTTTTTTGGGCCGGATGCAGGTGCTGTGCACTGCCCCAATGGCGCGAAATAGGGTTAACGTGGCACTCTCTTCATCTATTCCAATTCGGAATGGGACGAGGCAGGGCTGCCCCTTCTCGTCTCGCATTTGTTGTTTTCTCTTTACCTGGAACCACTGTTGGAAGCTGTGCATGACCATCGATCTATTACTGGTGTCCGTGGATCCTCATTACAGTTACAGTTATAAGTTTTTATAAAGCGCTAACAAGTTCCGTAGCGCTGTACATCATGTCGTCTCTGTGTACGTAGACAATTTGCTTTTTATGCAGACGAATGCTAAAACGTCTTTACCTGATCTGGTTCATACAATAGCTGGCTTTGGAAAGGTGTCTGGTTTCAGGATAAACGTGGACAAATTGGAAATCCTTAATGTTAGTTTGCCTCCCGTGCTAGTTCTTCGTTTACGAAGGGCTGTGCCTTTCAAGTGGTGTATGGACCGATTGAAGTATCTGGGTATTTGGCTAACTCTGTCGCCTACGCAACTTTATACTCCTAATTACAACCCGCTGCTGGAATTGTTTACTTCATATTTGTCGCGCTGGTCGAGTAAATTTATCTCTTGGCTGGGGCAGATAAATACGTTGAAAATTTATGTTTTGCCCAGACTCTTGTATGTCCTCCAGACTGTATGATTGCTTTGCTTAATAGTTTTTTTCTCTGCGTTCTGTGCTGCCACCTTGCGCTTCATTTGGCCACGTGGTAGACCCCGTGTGAGTTATGCGGTTTTGTGTCATTCTAAGCCGGCTGGGGGCTTGGCTTTGCCGGATGCCAAGCTGTATTACTATGCTGGCTACCATACTCGTGTATTGGAATGGTCCCAACCGGCATCAGAGAAGTTATGGTTGAACTTGGAGGCACGACTGATGGAGGCTCCCTTATGGACTCTACCCTGGATTAACTCTAGGGAAGCTTGGGAACAGCGCTGCTCCTGGTGTCTTATGTCTGAAACGATGGGCACTGGAGATGCTTGCGATTTCAGTATGCGTTAACATACGCAATTTCACTGTTTTTACCGCTCCAGGATAAGCATGATTTTCTTCCGGGTGTCTGTCCTGCTCTTAAATCGAGATTTGACCTGCCTGACAGGATAACAATGTGTACTTACCTCAATGGAGGAGGGTTCCCTTGCTTGGAGACTATTCCAGGTTCTACGACGAACCTCCTACAGGAACGATTCAATTATCACCAATTCATTTGTATTTGCAGTCCTTGAAAGCTGGATTTAGTCTCACCCACCCTCTCATGCCCTTTGAGCAGTTCTTCCAACTGGGTCTCCCCTTATTGGAGAGTATCTTCACTTTGTATCGCTTGCTGCTTGGACGTACTGTGGTTCTCTCTGCCTATAGGGACAAATGGAACTCTATACTTGGGTGCACTATTTCGGATGAAAGATGGACCAAAACATTCGCTCTTGTTCATAAAGGATCCGGGTCTTTGAAATGCGCGCCTGCAGAAAATTTTCCTGCGTTACGACCCACAATGTTGGAGATGCAAATCGAATTATGGTAGCTATTTGCATGTGTGGGTGGACTGTCCACTTATTCAGCCCTTCTGGAACATGGTACACAATGCTGTTCACTCTATCACGGATTCTGATTTTGCCTTTTTGCCTTCTATCTATATCCTGTTGCAGTTTCCTGCACCCTTTAAGACAATGAGGAAGTCAGTGGTGTTGCGACTTGTGACGACAGCCAAGTTGATGATCCCGGTCCATTGGGGCAAACCGACGATCCCTTCCTGGCGTGAAAGGGTGAGCGATGGATAACCTGGTTGCTATTGAATAGGGTAGGCTTGAACAATTTGTGCAGTCCTGGTTTTACTGAGACCAGTACCTTGGTTACGCTCCAGAGAAGATTGTTACTGTTGCACCCTTAAATGTTTAGATTATGCACCATTCCGTAGCATTCTGGTTTTGGTAGACGTCTCAGTGGCCAATCTGCTTTGGCGAGCCACTGCCTGGGACCCCAATCTTTTCCTTCCCTCCTTTTCCACGCCTTAGCACTGTCTGGAGACCCGACCTCGCTTGAACCTGTACCTTGGCTCTTATGACTTCTTGCTACGGCTTCTCTTTAATGTTTTCTGTTTTGTTTGGTTGTCTGTCTTGTTCTGTATGGTGTTCTTGTTCGTGGCCTCTTAGCGTGTTGTTTTGTTCATTATGTCCTGTTCTGCTGTGTCTTCTGTATGCGAGAACATTGTCCTTTTGCTGAACAGCCTTTTGGCTACCTGCTGGAAGGTGTGCGTTACCTGCAGCTCAATTACGGGTGGGTAATGCCTTGGGTACTGTTCATGTATAACTGCAAGATGACCTGTCTTATTACAATGTTCCTCCCTTGAATCTGGACATTTTTGTATGTAATTTCTGATGTTTTTCTGATTGTTTGTAGTCTTGTCTCTACTTAATAAATGAAAATTTTGATTATAAATAAATAAATAAATAAAAAAGTTAAGGGTTTTGTGTGAACTGGCAAATGCTGAACAGAAAATAGCAAACAAGTACCAAACGGCACATAAAAAAATACAGTACTATCTCCATGTTGTGATGGAAACTTGATGGTCAGGAGGCTATCAGCAGAAGCGCCTGAAGACAAAGGCAGAGAACAGCGGATTTGTTGGAAAGAAAAACTTTCTCCATAGTTTCAGAAAAACTAGGCAAAAAGCCAGGGTCGGATGCACAAATTTTTCAAAGGGAATGTTATGGAAAAAAAAACTTCAGTAGAGGATGTCCACCAGGTGGCAACAAGGAGATGGTAGTTATTATGCCATGGGTATTATATTTGCAGCGTTCATATAAACAAAAAATTGAATTAAAAAAAATCAAAAAAGGACATACAGTTCACTATCAATTGCAAACATAAGGGGCTAAATTACAATCTTGATGCAAACATTTGTGCCTGCGCTAATAATCATTAACACGTGGGGTAAAACCATTTGCGCCGAATCTCGTATTACATAGTCAGTGCAACAACCGCGCTAAATTGTTTACCGCAGGTGAACCTGCGCAAACTCTGCACGAGCTTACTGTACTTCGCGCGTCCGATACTTAACATTGTGAGCGCAAATGCGAATGTGCGCTGGTATGAGTATGGTATTACAATCTATTTTGCGGTAATTACCGCATGGCCTTTGCGCGCATAATTTTAGCAACTCCTAAAAACTGGTGCTAATGGCAAATTTGAACAACCTGGCTAACCCCAAATATCCAAGCCCATAAATAGGAATGCACCAAAGCACAGAGACCCATTCAAATCATACCAAACCAATACAATGGATGAAGTTGTGTGTACATGTATTATTGCTGCAGCATATATGCTCGGATTGACAGTGGCAGACGCAATTTGTTAACGTGAGACAGGTGTGGTTCTTAATTCTGATTGGCTGAATCTCTAAAAAAGACTACGCGCGCAAAGATTTTTGGGCGGGATGGTACTGCGGGTGCATTTGGGTGATTCCTGTTTGCGCACGCTATTGATCGGCGGAAGAAAAAAGGCGCGAGGATTGTAATTCCAGCGGTGATTTACGCGTGCAAAACTTTAAAGCTTGGCGCAAAGATTTTCACATTGCGCATGGATTTTTGCGTGAAGAATGTAATTTAGCCCAAGATGTGGCAGGAGGGATATAATAGTGTGGTCTTGCTAAGATATCGCTGTTAAAGGGATACAAAAATTGAGGATCTTCCATAGCAAAAAGGGAAAGGTGTGCAACATTTATGCAATATTTATTTATTTATAAAGGATTTTACCAGGAAGGATACATTGAGATTTCTCTCGTTTTCAAGTATGTCCTGGGTTCGAGAACATTGAGTGGTTACAGAAATACAAAATAGTAAAATGCAAGATATTAACACAGGACCAAATATACAGATTAACAGAAAAATAAATATGGAGGAAATGTAGTCATTATGTTACATGTTTACAGGTGCATTTTGTATTGAGGTATGCTCTTAAGGGACTTTAGACTGGGGGAAGATTTGACGGCGTCTGGGAGGTTATTCCATATTTGCGGTGCTCTGTAGGAAAATGCGGATCGAGCCATTTTCTTTTTGTATTGCGGTATTGCAAGTAAGGTGCTGGTCCTGGATCTGAGGTTATAGGATGAGGGAACTGCTGGGGGAAGCAGCATATTCAGGTAGGGTGGTAGCTTCCCAGAAAAGCTCTTAAACACCAGGTTGGAAAGGTGAAGGGTGCGTCTAGAGTCCAGCGATGGCCAGTTTAGTTCTTTTAACATGTCACAATGGTGGGTCATGTAGTTACATTGTAGCACAAAGCGACAGAATGAGTTATACAATGTAGTAAGTTTCTGGAGGTGTGTTTGCGGGGCGGCTGCATACACTACATCTCCGTATTCAATGGCTGGCATAAGCATTTGTTGTACAATCTGCTTTCTTACCGCGGGGCTCAGGCAGGATTTGTTTCTGTACAGGGCACCTAGTTTGGGGTAAAGTTTAGATGAGAGTTTTTCGATGTGGGGGCCAAAAGATAGATTTGGGTCTAACCACATACCTAGGTATTTGAGAGAGGTGACTGTGGTCAGTGTGCCGATTGATTTTGTCCCAACACATAGATGGGGTGTTTGCAATTTGTGTAGTTTAGGTGCAGTTCCAAAGAGCATTGTAACCGTTTTGTCAGTATTTAGAAAAAGTTTGTTATTTGCTATCCACTTTTCTACCCCTGTGAATTCTTCTTGCAGCACGGCCTCCAGCTGCGGGAGATTTGGTTTGCTGGTATAGATTACCGTGTCGTCTGCGTACATGTGTACAGTTGAAGCTTTGCAGACATTGGGCAGATCGTTTATGAATATTGTGAATAGCAGGGGGCCAAGTATCGAGCCTTGGGGTACACCGCACGTGACTGGGAGGGGAAGGGAAGTGCTGTCAGAAATGGACACAAATTGAGACCTGTCAGACACATATGATTGGAACCAGGTTAATGTACTATCACCAATACCAGAGTTTTTAAGTTTTTGTAATAGGATGCCATGGTCTACTGTGTCAAAAGCCTTGGCAAAGTCAAGGAAGATGGCTCCAGTTAGATTTCCTTGTTCCATGCCAGCTTGGATATCATTACAAACTTTTAAAAGGGCAGTTGTAGTTGAATGGTTTGGACGAAAGCCTGATTGATCTGGGGTTAAATAGTTCTGATACTGATAATAATCACGTAATTGAGTGTAGACACATTTTTCCAGAATTTTTGACATTACAGGGAGCAGTGATATTGGGCGGTAGTTGGATACCAAAGTATTGTCTCCACTTTTATGGATAGGTACCACCCTTGCAGTCTTCCAGAGTATGGGTATGTATCCAGTTGCCAGTGATTCATTAATCAGGGTTGCGACAGGTTTAGCAATTGCTGGTGCACTGATTTTCAGCAGCATTGCTGGGATTTGATCAGGTCCAGACTGGTATTTCATTTTTTGGTTACGGAGAAGTTTAGTGATGGCACCGACAGGCACAGGCCTAAAACTGAATAGGTCTGGGTTACGGGGTTTTTGCACTGTTGGTGGGTCCTGACCTTCGTGCGGCCTTTCTGATTGCGTTTCATTTCCTAGCTTAGCAATGAGGGTGGTGGCGCATCCAACAAAATAATTATTAAAAGCATTTGCTACATCTAGGGGGTGTTGTACAGTTTGGTTGTTTACTTTTAAAGCAGCTGGTTGGGAGTGGCTGGGGGGTGCTTGTATGTTACTTATGATTTTCCAAAAATTTCTGGGGTTTGATATGTTATTGTTTAAATTTTCATTGAAGTATTGGGCTTTAGCCATTTTTGTTTCTTTTGTGCATTCATTCCGGCATTTTCGGTATTCACAGTGATCGTTCATGGATCCAGTACTCTTGAACTTTGACCACAGGGTCTCTAAACTGGTACATATGCGTGAGGTCAGCTGTAACCCAGGGGAGATGGGCCCCTTTTACTCGCACTTTACGCAGCGGGGCATGGGAATTCCAGACTTGCAGGAGCTCAGACTGAAAGTATTCAACTGCACAGTCTAGGTCTGGGATTAGGTTTAGCCTGTACCAGGGGAGCTGTTTGAGATCACTTAGGAAGGATTCAAGAATAAATTTCTTGAAAGACCTGGTGGTTATTACCTTTGGGGGAGATTTCAAGGCCTTTATTTTGCGCACGCAATACACTAGACAATGGTCACTAAAGCTATTAGCAAGAACGCCTGCCTCCTGTATTCTATCAGGAGATGAGGAGAGAATCCAGTCCAGCAAGGTATGGTTAGGGCTTTTCATATTAATGCGAGTGGGGGAGGAGATTAATTGAGTTAGCTGCAAAGTTTTAAATAGTGTGCAGTGTTTATTGTTTTTAGGATTTAGCCAATCTGTATTAAAATCGCCGAGGACCAGCAGTTCACTTTTTTGGTTTTGGGCAAGTAGGTTATTAAGGATTTGAGATATGTCAGAGAGGGAGTGCACTGGAGAGCGATATGCCCTCATTGTGTAAAAGCAACCATATTCAACACTGGAGAAAAAAAATAGCAGTTGGATACGACATCAACAGGGTTATTCAGAGAAAGGTGAAACTCTGGAGAACTCTTAGAGAAGTGAAAATTCTAGGTCAATATAGCCAAACCAGAAAAATTCTCCCATTTATCTCACTTTCCAAATTGGCTATTTTGACCTAGAATGTTCACTTCTCCAAAAGTTCTCCAGAGTTTCATTTTTCTCTGAATAACCCTGCAAGGGCTGAGGTGAAACCGCTTGATTAGCGTTTCTGTTTGATATGACCTGAAGGTTACTCACTCAGTAGAGCTGATATGCAGGAGGAATTGTGTTGACAAGATGGTAACAGTGATCTTTTTTCCCTCATGTCCTCAGGATTTAACTGCCAGTGGCCTGTTCAGCTGTCCTTGGGATATGGAAGCAAGTAGCTGTCCTGGCAGTACAATAACTGCTCCCATTGGTTCCCAACAGGAGGTAGATACTCACTTTATAAATGAACTACACATATGATCCAGGACCAGCACCTTACTTGCAATACCACAATACAAAAAGAAAGTGGCTTGATCCTCATTTTCCTACAGAGTACCGCATTTATGGAATAACCTTCCAGACACCATCAAATCTTCCCCCAGTCTTAAGTCACTCAAGAGCTCCTTACTAACATACCTCAATACAGAATGCACCTGTAAACATGTAACATAGTAACTATATTACTTACATATTTATTTTCCGTGTTAATCTGTATGTTTATGTTTTGTTTTTAATATCTTGCATTTATTACTTTGTATTTCTGTAATACTGTAAAATTTCAATGCTCTTGAACCCAGGACATACTTGAAAACGAGAGAAATCTCAATGTATCCTTCCTGGTAAAATCCTTTATAAATAAATAAATAAATATCTACAATAACATAGAAACATAGAAAATGTCGGCAGATAAGAACCTTTCGGCCCATCTAGTCTGCCCAATTACATGGATACTTTACCTGGATTTATCGTTTGTTTAGGATAGCCTTATGCCTATCCCATGCCTGCTTAAATTCAATCACTGTTTTGGCCTCTACCACTTCAACTGGAAGGCTGTTCCATGTATCCACCACCCTCTCAGTAAAATAATGCTTCCTGATGTTACTTTTAAACCTTTGCCCCTCTAATCTAAGACTATGTCCTCTTGTTTTACTATATGTTTCCTTTTAAATATACTCCCTTCCTCTACCTTGTGGATTCCCTTTACGTATTTAAATGTTTCTATCATATCACCTCTGTCTCGTCTTTTTTCCAAGCTGTACATGTTAAGATCATTAAGCCTTTCCTGGTAACTTTTCTCCTTCAAGCCGTACACCATTTTAGTAGCCCTTCTCTGAACTCTCTCTAAGATGTCTATATCCTTCTGGAGATACGGTCTCCAGTACTGCACACAGTACTCCAAGTGAGGTCTCACCAGTGCTCTGTACAGTGGCATGAGCACTTCCCTTTTCCTACTGCTAATACCTCTCCCTACACAACCAAGCATTCTGCTAGCATTTCCTGCTGCTCTATTACATTGACTACTTATCCTTAGATCCTCTGAAATAATAACCCCTAAATCCCTTTCCTCAGATGCTGAGGTTAGGACTGTATCAGATATTCTATATTCAGCCCTTGGGTTTTTACGTCCCAGGTGCATTATCTTGCACTTATCCACATTAAAACTCAATTGCCACAGCTCCAACCATTTTTTTAGTTTACCTAAATCATTTGTCATTTGGCTGATCCCTCCAGGAACGTCAACCCTGTTGCAAATCTTTGTGTCATCAGCAAAAATACATACTTTACCATTAATACCTTCTGCAATATCACTAATAAAAATATTAAAGAGAATGGGTCCAAGTACTGACCCCTGAGGTATCCCACTGGTAACAAGACCTTGCGCTGAATAAACTCCATTTACGACAACCCTCTGTTGCCTGTCACTCAGCCACTGCCTAATCCATTCAACAACATTGGAATCCAAACTCAAAGATTGCAATTTATTGATAAGCCTTCTATGCGGAACAGTATCAAAAGCCTTACTGAAATCTAAATAAGCAATGTCTACTGCACCACCTTTGTCTATTATTTTTGTTACCCAATCAAAAAAATCAATAAGATTAGTTTGGCATGATCTCCCTGAG
The DNA here is from genome assembly GCA_009667805.1 of Leptobrachium leishanense. Lineage (NCBI taxonomy): Eukaryota > Metazoa > Chordata > Amphibia > Anura > Megophryidae > Leptobrachium > Leptobrachium leishanense. The sequence goes on along the minus strand of CM019064.1, from coordinate 229,252,457 downwards.
GTAAACCCATGTTGTTTCTGATCCTGTAAACTATGTTTTTTTAGATGTTCAACAATCCTTTCCTTTAACATGGTTTCCATTAATATCCCCACTACTGACGTAAGACTAACTGGCCTATAGTTCCCCGATTCCTCCCTACTACCCTTCTTGTAAATGGGCACAACATTTGCTAATTTCCAGTCTTCTGGGACGACTCCCGTTAACAAGGATTGGTTAAATAAATCTGTTAATGGTTTTTCTATTACACCACTGAGCTCTTTTAATAACTTAGGGTGGATCCCATCAGGCCCCATTGACTTATTTGTCTTTACTTTAGACAGCTGCTGTAGAACCTCCTCTTCTGTAAACTCATATGTAAATGTCTCTTTAGTGTTTTCTCCTAACTGAGGTCCCTTTCCTTCCTTTTCTTCTGCAAAGACTGAACAAAAATATTCATTGAGGCAGTCAGCGAGACTTTTATCCTCTTCTACATACCTTCCTTCCTTTGTTTTTAATCTAATCCTTGTTTTACTTTTCTTTTCTCGTTTATGTATCTAAAAAAAATTTGTCCCCCTTTTTTACTGACTGAGCTATTTTCTCTTCTGTGTGTGCTTTAGAAGCTCTTATAAATTGCTTTGCCTCTTTCTGCCTAATCTTATAGGTTTGCCTATCTTCTTCACTCTGAGTTTTTTTATAATTATTGAATGCTATCTTTTTGTTCTTCACTATTTTGGCCACTTCTGCAGAGTACCACAGTGGTTTCTTCCTTTTTTGTTTTTGCTAACAAGCCGAATGCAATTGCAAAGAGTTGTGAATGAGAAAGTGACTTCTCAACTTCGCAACAAATTCTTTTTACCGAGTCTGAACATATCCTGAGCAACATAGACCTCTGCTTGTAGGTTATTTCTCACTACTGGTTCATCACTTTAAATGGAAAAAAAAATACTTTACTTACAAAAAATGTAATTATTTATTAGGTTGAATGTAAATGACAGGTCTCTTGGCTAAAGGTATACAGAGTAGAAAAGGGAAATCATATGGGGGTTTGGTTAGAAACGTTAGTTTCGATGCAATTGAAGTAAAACTATGTGGAATGCACAATAATTTTGCATACATCCTTTCAGTATCCCACTGCATTGATTCTGAAGCTGGTGTTTGTAAATTGGTACCAGCTCCAGCTAACAAAAAACTTCCAGTTGTAGGCCTCTGATATGTGTGTGGTGTGTGAGAGCCCAAGCTGCTGTTTTCACATATACAAACATATCTGTCAGTTTTGGTTCTCTCACAGAGGGATGCACTTGATAGCTAATGAGGAAAATTGAGGGCAATATTACAAAGTTGGTGCTAACTTAACCAGAGTTGTTGTTAACTTAACAGCTCCATAGGCTATAATGGCTGTGGTACGTTTACAAGAGCACTGGTTAAGTTAGCACCAGCTTTGTAATATAGACCAGAATGGGGTAGGCTTACCACCATAGTGATTTGTAGCACTAGGTAAGGGACAATGTGCAAGGAAACAGGGGACCTCCTGTTACAACAAAGAATGCAATGGCAGCAAATACCTTTGCCATTTAAATCACTCAAATGATTACTCAAGATTTCAGAATGGGTTAAAATAAAGCTTGTCATGCCTGCATGCTGTATTGAATAGTACTCATCTGAAACAATGCCAACCTAACATGTATCTGTAGTGCATTAATGCAGATTGACACATTAAACATGTTGACTACAACAGCTGTCTGGTCAACAATTTAAAAAAAGAAGCTTGAACCCATGAGAAACATTTCCATTTCCATGTACAGAAAGAAAATACTATGCTACATGAATTCAATAGACCAACTGTATGCTAGCAATTGTAAGCTGCACTCAAACTTGACAGCACCTCAGAACATAAAGGAACATCTGGACAATGTGGAAACAACTTTATTTTCTATAGATCTGGCAATCCTGCTTCTATGTAAGCCTTTAATAAGGGTGGAGGCCATCTAAAGAAAGCTGGAATCTGAAAAACTCCAAGAGAAACCGAAAAGATTAAATCTGCCCTGGAAGCTCTGGCTTTAAATATAAATATAACAGTATTGCAAAAAAAAATGTATTGGTCAGAAGATATGTATATCTCAAAACACACAGATTTACTGAAGAAAAAACTCCATTTAAACATTAAAATTATAACGGCAGTTGAAGTCTATAAACAAAGTTCACTATCTAGAAAATTCAAAATACTGTGTTAAAAGGATGACAGCTGAGACCTACATTTTGTAATGCGCTATATGAATTCTATATTAAAACGTGCTAAAATAAGTAGGGCCTTATCACCTGGTGTGAGCTAAAATGCCATCGCTAAAGAATCATTTTAGCGCGGGTTGCTAAAACTTAGCGCCGTACCATCTACTAACAGATCACTTTGTCTGCGGGAGCCTGTGTACAAGGTCGTTTAGTGCAAGCTACAGAAACGCTATAAGACCCCCGCTGAGAGCCAGCGCTAATGCGGTTGTGTACTGGATAGAACTATTTTTTTCCAATGCAGAGTGCCGGCCCATACCTTTCCTCTGCCCTCACAAGCTTGTATTAGTATGAACACATCCAGCGAAGAGCCCTCACACCTCTGCATTATTAAAATCCTCCAAGGTGGCCGTATTATCCATGTTTATATGTACACATATATTAATTAAGGCTGATGGGCATTGCATGATAAATGCCACCCGACAGCATATAGAATCCTTACACTGCATTGAATAGATCCAAAAGGAAGGCCAGGTGAGCAACAATAATTTCCCTGCTGCAAGCCTTATCCATGTGTCCATTTAAACATAGTCCACACGGTCACCCTAATAAACAACCGCTTATATACTCTGAATAACCCCAGCATAAAATGTTTAGAATTAGGCAATATATTAGAATTAGGATATATGTGGGTAAAGGATACATTTATATCCTAACAGAGCCTACTGCAACAGCACCGACATTGCTGAACAGATCCATTACTATGGTGTATGAGGCACCTGTGCTGTATTCCTTTAAATTGCCTGTTAATTTTAGGACAAGGACCTGTTTTTTGCATTTTTAAGTTATCACCAGGGTTGAGCAGTTGGTAAAACTTTATGATTAGTGTACCTCCAGAAAGTAGCGCAGGGACCAAGTCGATCTGATAGTTACAAAAGTGCTAGAGATCTCTAGAGCTCTCCATGTTAAGTATAGGACACGGAAAGTACAGTAAGCTTGCGCGATGAATAACTATTTGTGACCCGCTAAGTGATTTTTCCAAATTTTAGCGAGAAGCAAACGATCCGTTTGTCAGGCGCTAGCAGGGCTGGATTTACATCTCAGGAGCCTGCAGGCACAAAATCCCCCCAAAAAAGGGGGGAAATATTTTGAAATTTTTGCTTTGGAGAAATGTGGAAAACGAGGGAATAACTATACTTTTTTAAGAGCGAAAAAACAGTTTCTCGCCGCGCTAACATCAAAAGGATGGGCAGAATCTCTTGCCTTAAAGTCAAACAAAAATGGAGCAGAATGTTAGGACAAGGGTTAACTTTAAGTCTGAAACAAGCACAAATAGTAATTTAACCCTAACCCAAATTTCTAAGCCTACACCTGACCCTTTTATTTACTTTTACACGTTACATAGTCATATTTGGCATCATTGGAAAGGCAAGGCTTTGACCTTTCCGTTTACATCACATGTGACCTTAGGTGGTGTAAAATTCAGATATGCAGGGATCCAAAAGCCTCTCCTCACTGCAGTGCGGCAGTTTAGGTTTTATGTGTAATAATGCATTCAGCCATCACCTCCCCACTTGCTGTTTATGGAGTAAATGAGAAGATGAGTTAGATGCCTCAAGCTCGCTGGCGTGGTGTCACTTTCGATTCTGGCCTAACGTTCTCTCCCTACATCCAGACAGTGACCAAATCTTGTTACTATCAACTCAAGAACATCTTCGACATCCTCCCCTTTCTGATGCAGGTGCTGGTTCATGCTCTTATCATTTCAATCACGACTTGATTACTGCAACTCATTCCTTATCCTCTCCAACTCCCGTATTGCCCCTTTGCAATCTGTAATGAATGCAGGGGCCAGGCTTATTTTTCTCACCAGAGGCACCTCTCGTACCTCCCCTCTGCCTGTCCCTCCATTTGCTTCCTGTACGTTTTAGGATGCAGTTTAAAATACTGATACTCACGTTCAAATCACTCAAAAACTCAACTCCTCCCTACATGTCTTTGTTACTACGCAAGCACGTCCCGTCTAGACAACTCCGTTCAGCAGGTGATCTCAACCTGTCATCGGTCTACACACGCACGGCCAACTCTCAACTCCAAGACTTCTAAAGTGTAGCACCGGTCCTGTAGAATGACTTGCCTCGCAATATCAAACTCTCCCCAGACTTTCAGGCCTTCAAGAAATCCCTCATACCCATCTCTTAGGATTAGTTTAGCACATAACTGATGCAACTCCTCCCTCTGCTCACCTACTCACACATGATTGAAGCTGCTTCTCTTGTCTTCCTCAACTCCAATCTCTATAGACTGTAAGTTCCTATGAGCAGGGCCCTCTACACCCCTTTTTTCCATCATATGTCCGTTTATCTGTATCTCATTCCCTTTGGTTACTGTGAAGCGCTGCGGAAACTGTTGGCGCTATATAAATGATGACAATAATGGCAATAATAATTTTAATGCCGCTATTATAAATAATAAAATTATAATCATGGCAGCATTATAACGATAACAATATTATTATTATGCTTGCTTAGTGAAGAAAAACAAAGTTTCAGGTACATGGGTAAAAAAAAAAAAAAAAACACAGGCCCTGCTGAGATTCGAAGTCAGGATCTCGTGGTTATCACAGAGGCACATTAACTAACTAAGCCACTGCCCAACACATAGTGACACAAAGCTCTGCTGATCAACAAAGGATTTAAAGCCCGGGGCGGAGGTAAATGGCTGACAAGGCTCCCTGTCCTGTGAGCAAATGCTGCGGGAGGCTGCTGCCTACCCAGAGGTAGGAGTGCTCGGCTAGGGGACCCTCTGCGTGTTTTTTGTGTACACGGAACAGCTACTTCCTGCACACGCTAAGGCCCGTGTCAGACGAGCACAGTGTTCACGTCCGTGTTGCCGCACATTTGTACGTCCGTGGCAGCATAGCATTCTGACCAATGGAGCCCCACACACGAAGTACGTCCCCACTGAAGTGCAGGCGCATGATGGACGCGGCAAACGGATGCAGGTTAGGCAAGAAAGTAATACCGCTAGAACGGACGTGCGGAGGGCGCCACGTCCGCAACGTCCGCATAGCTTTGTGTGTGAGTGATGAAACGAAGTCAGACGGACTGCATTTTTGACGGACAAAATGGTTTTTCAGTTCCCATCTACATCTGTCAAAAAGAAACATCAGTCACAAAAACGGACCGTGTGGCCACTACTGCGTCTTCAGTCAAAACGTGCGTCCATACTGCACGGACGCACACTCCGTACAAAATGCGTTCGTCTGACCCTAGCCTAAGAGTTAACACATGGGTACGATGTAGTAGATCATCCTGATGACGTTCCACATCGTGCCCATGTGTTAATTATTTTTTTTCGGCATGTCACCGACGGGGCTCTGTAATGATGTCTAGAGCCACAATAAAAACATTTTAAATAAAAAAATAAAAGGGTTGTATGCATTTAAACTAATCAGTTATTTTTCAGGTTTGTCTGATAAATAACATTCTCTGATGCCAATATCCCAGAAAATACACTACCGTTAATATTGTGACTTATCACTTTGTCTACATTACTGGAAGAAGTGACTCGACATACTTGACTGTTTATTTGTTTGTGGGGTTTCTTGTTTTTATTTTATTTTTTTATGGGATGCAAAAAGGTTCCTATTCCATTTCAGTATAACATACTTACTAGCTGTTTTGCTTTCCGGCACCATACCATACATGTTGCAAACAGTTCGATCATATTCTGTTCATGTTTGTTTTTGGCAAAAAAAATTGCATAGTCAGTCAATACTGAATCTTTGTAACTGATGATGTGATCCATTAAATTTAGCAGGCTTTGTGGCTGACTTTTCTGACCACACAAAATAATATCCATTCATAGATAAAGATACAAATAAAGGGTGTGTGAAAGAGAGTCAGAAAAGTTAAATCTGCAAATATATAGTGTGATTGCTTACAGCTGTGGCAAAATGTCTGCTGTGAAAGGCATGCGGGAGATTGGCAGGGAAGATGCTTCTAATTTTGAAGGTGAACCTGAGAAATTTGTAAACCAGTTTGGATTCTCTGTTCTACCAAGCAGGGGAGATTTTTTGGGATATATTGAGATCAAAAGTGGTAGGTGTGCCTGCAGCTGAGTGGTCACATGAGAATATTTTTAGCTTGTGGTTTATGCATTGTGTAGTTTAATGCGTCTGACAAGTAATGTGTTAACATGTATGCTGTGCACATATTGATACAATTTGATGACTGAATCATTTGTTCTCTGTGTGTTCTTCATTCAATACATACCCTGTTGTCTTCTTTATATGACACTCCTAGAAAAACTTGGAGAAATTAAGTTTTGGCATTTACCTTTTAACTTTCAATATCAAATGGTGATGGGATTTCTAAAAACTTGTGCAAGTGAGATTCAAAATCCTAGATCCAACTGGAATCAAAATAACAATAATGATTTTTTTTCACAAGAACACTAAATACTGTCTCTAGTGCAGGTTTTTATCCTGAATTCAAATATGTAATCAGAATTTTTCTATCAAGCATATTTTTTTATGACAGTCATATTTTGTATAATATAATTCTATACATCAGGCTTTCTTTGTTATGACTGTTGTAAGTTATAAGAAGTGGATATTTTTGGGGAATGTGGGAAATTTTATGCAGAATGGGTTGGCAACACTATGCAGGTTTATTCATGTTTAGACATGTTGTATCACGCAGAGGTCAAGTCCCGGGGAAAAAAGTGAGGGAACTCGCCCAAGAATTCCATAACCGCCATTACCTGAAGGAAAAAATGTGTAAATATATATATACAGTTGCAAGAAAAAGTATGTGAACCCTTTGGGATTACGTGGAGTTTTGCATGAATTGGTCATAAAATGTGCTCTGATCTATATCTAAGTCACAACAATTTGAAAAACACAGTCTGCTTAAAATAATACAACACAAATATTATATGTTTTCATGTGTTTATTGATCATAACATGTAAACATTCAGAGTGCAGGGTGGAAAAAGTATGTGAACCCCTAGCCTAATGACTTATCCAAGAGCTAATTGGAGCCAGGAGTGAGCCAACCTTGAGTCCAATCAGTGTGATATTATTGGATGTGTTTCTGAAAGCTGTCCTGCCCTTTAAACCACACACCAGTTTACTGGTTTCAAGAAGCACTGCCTGATGTGAACCATGCCTCGCAGAAAAGAGCTCTCAGAAGACCTACGATCAAGAATGGTTGACTTGCATGAAGCTGGAAAGGGATACAAAAGTATCTCCAAAAGCCTTGATGTTCATGTGTCCACGGTAAGACAGACTGTCTACAAATGGAGAAAGTTCAGCACTGTTGCTACTCTCCCTAGGCGTGGTCGTCCTGTAAAGATGACTGCAAGAGCACAGCGCAGAATGTTTAATGAGTTAAGAAGAATCCTAGAGTGTCAGCTAAAGACTTACAGAAATCTCTGGCACATGCTAACATTTTTGTTGACACATCTACAATAAGGAAAACATTAAACAAGAATGGAGCACATGGGAGGACACCACGGAGGAAGCCATTGCTGTCCAAAAAGAATATTGCAGCACGTTTGAAGTTTGCAAAAGAGCACCTGGATGTTCCACAGCACTACTGGCAAAATATTCTGTGGACAGATGAAACCAAAATTGAGTTGTTTGGAAAAAACACACAACACTATGTGTGGAGAAAAAAAGGCACAGCACACCAACATCAAAACCTCATCCCCACTGTAAAACATGGCGGAGGGAGCATCATGGTTTGGGGCTGCTTTGCTGCCTCAGGACCTGGACGGATTATTGTCATTGATGGAAAAATGAATTCCAGAGTTTATCAAGACATTTTGCAGGAAAATGTAAGAACATCTGTCCGCCAACTGAAGCTCCGCAGAGGATGGGTGATGCAACAGGACATTGACCCAAAGCATACAAGTAATTCAACAAAAGAATGGCTTCAACAAAACAAAATACGCCTTCTGGAGTGGCCCAGTCAGAGTCCTGACCTCAACCCGATTGAAATGCTGTGGCATGACCTTAAGAGAGCGATTCACACCAGACATCCCAAGAATATTGCTACACTGAAACAGTTTTGTGAAGAGGAGTGGTCCAAAATTACTCCAGATCGTTGTGCAGGTCTGATCTGCAACTACAGGAAACGTTTGGTTGAGGTTATTGCTGCCAAAGGAGGGTCAACCAGTTATTAAGTCCAAAGGTTCATATACGTTTTCCACCCTTCACTGTGAATGTTTACATGTTCTGTTCAATAAAAACATGAAAACATATAATGTTTGTGTTGTATTATTTTAAACAGACTGTGTTTTTCAAATTGTTGTGACTTAGATGAAGATCAGAGCACATTTTATGACCAATTCATGCAAAACTCCACGTAAACCCAAAGGGTTCACATACTTTTTCTTGCCACTGTATATATATTGTGACATAAGGGAAGGTCATTGAGGGGCGATACATTTCCCCTCAGTTTCTGTCATATATGCAGAAGTAGTGAATCCAGACCAGGTTTTCAGGCTGCATGTAGTGTCTGCATTTCCGGGTTTTGTGTCTCTCCCCAGGGTTATTAATTACTTGATTGATGTTTATCAGGGGAGATAAAAGAGTGAGGCTAAACCAGGAAGTGGCTCTGGCCTTGGACTCAGAAAGCCTTCTGAGGGAGCTGCAAGGTGAAGGTGTGTGAAAAAGGTTGCTTAAAGTAATTTTGTTCATTTAAGGTGGCTGAGGTTACCTCACCATTTGTTAGATAGGGAATCTAACGGTTTAGTAAGAGCCTGAGCGGCAAGGGTTTATTTTCTGTTTTAATTTCTGTTTTATTTCAACCTTTTAAATAAATACTGTCTGCTGGACAGATTTAAAGGAACTTTTACGCCTGGACTACCTTTTTCCCAGCAAAGGTAACCTCCGTTTGAGCTATACCCCCACATATGGTGGAGAATGCGGGCACTTTCCCTGTGCAAGTTGCATGATGGAGGACATGGTAAAAGCTTTGCTTCAGGCCACTGCGGTCCAGCAGGAGACAAATCGCCAGTTTGCAGAGGCTCAGCGGCAGATGTTGGAGTCCCAGCGAGCTGACCGGGATGCCCGCAGATCGAAAAGGTACTCAAGGAGGTGGCTCAAAGTCTACTGAAATTAAAGAGTAACTCTGTGGCTTCAATGCCTGTGGAACAAAAGGTGACGTGTGCCAGCCATTACCTGCAAAAAAAGACAGCTGCCGATGATGTGGAAACCTACCTCACTATGTTTGAGAGGATTGCTACACGAGAAGGTTGGCAGAGATGTGAGTGGGCGGGGCTGGTTGCACCATTCCTAACAGGTGAACCCCAAAAAGCCTACTATGACTTGGAACCTGATGCTGCTCAGGATTATGACGTACTTAAGGCTGAAATCCTGGCAAGACTAGGTGTTACACCCGCTGGGCATGAACAGCAATGGTATCGGTGGAACTATAAGGCTGAAAAGCCCCCAAGGTCTCAAATGTTTGACCTTCTACACCTTACCAAAAAATGGCTCCAACCTGAGACATTGTCGCCGCCGGAGATAGTGGAGCGTGTGGTGATGGACCATTACTTGCGGGCTCTTCCTACCTCCCTAAGGAAATGGGTCAGCCATGGAGACCCCAAAATGGCTACCCAGCTAGTGGACATGGTCGAGCGATACACCACAGCAACAGACTTGCTAAGTAGCCCCGTGCTTGAGCGTCCTGTCTCACCCAGAGGACACCTGCCCAAAGGACCTGGTAAGCCTGTTCCAGGGGTTAAGGGCACGGGAGAGATTTCTAAGACCTTTAGTAAATGTGAAGAGACTACAGGCTCTGGACCTAAAGACTGGCCTGGTAGGTCAGGAAGGACCATGAGGCCATATACAGGACTGGGTGCTGACCCTATAAAATGCTTTCACTGCTATGGGTTAGTACATATTGCTGCTAATTGTCAACTTACTGATGAACCTATGCAATGTGATAATGCTAAGATGGGGAAACGCATGTCTTTCTTTGCACAAGTGGTGTGTACTGCATCATGTCAGGAACGGATTGAGAGGCAAATGTGTGTTCTTTCCATTGATGGAAAGCCAGTTACAGCTCTGCTAGATTCTGGTAGTGTGGTAACTCTAGTCAGAGCTGACTTTATCAGCCTCAACAGTTACCACCCTAGTACTGTTGGGGTTATTTGTGTACATGGTGACACACGTGATTACCAGACCGCTGTAGTGGAGATTGGTACTCCATGGGGCTCTGTGACACAGTCTGTGGGTGTAGTATCCTCCCTGCTTCATGAAGCTATAGTGGGGAGGGATTTCCCACAGTTTTGGAGACTTTGGGAGAAAAAAAAGGTTCAGGTGGATTGTGCTCCCCCTACAGGTGAATCAAGGGAACTTAGTCCAGAACCTTTTGATCGTAACATGGAAGAGAATATTGTGGGTGTTTCTAATGAAGGGGTTATGCCTTTCCCCTTTTATGTGATGGCTGGGGAACAGGAGGATGTAGAACCTGACCCAGAGAGTTTGAATAATGAAAACGAGGTTGTACCTGGCTCTAGTACCGAAAGTGGATTAAATAATATGCCTGACTTAGAAGTCAGGAAGGATGATCTCCGTACAGAACAAATGAATGACTCCACACTGACTAGAGCCAGGGAAAACATAAAAATGATAGATGGAAAACCCATTGATCCCGACGTAAGAATGTCTTTCCCCTACATGATCCAAAAGAATGATTTACTTTATCAGGTGGTAAAGCAAGGGGAGGATGTGGTGGAACAATTAGTAGTCCCAAAACCATACCGCAGGATGGTATTGGATCTTGCTCATTGGCATATAATGGGTGGACACCTGGGTATAGAGAAAACCAAAGAGAGAGTAAGCCAGAGGTTCTTTTGGCCAGGTTTACATGCAAATGTGAAGGAATACTGTGAGTCATGCCCTGAGTGTCAGTATTCGGCACCCTCACCCCATTTTCGTAGTCTGCTGGTACCTTTGCAGATCATTGAGGTACCCTTAAAGAGAATTGGCATGGATCTGGTGGGTCCAGTGGTTAAGACTGCCCGTGGGCACCAGTATATATTAGTAATACTGGATTATGCTACGCGGTATCCTGAGTCAATTCCCTTACGAAATACCTCAGCTAAAACTATTGCCAAGGAGCTTGTTCAGATATTTAGTCGTGTGGGTATGCGAAGGAAATTTTAACCGGTCAGGGCACGCCATTTATGTCTAGAGTAACTCGGGAGTTATGTAGGTTGTTCAAAATCTCTCACTTGCGCACGTTTGTCTACCACCCCCAAACTGATGGACTGGTGGAGAGATTTAATAAGACACTTAAGAGCATGTTAAAAAAGGTAGTGGACAAAGATGGGAAGAATTGGGATTTTTTATTGCCATATCTCATGTTTGCAATCCGGGAGGTTCCTCAGGCATCCACAGGATACTCCCCTTTTGAACTCTTGTATGGCAGACATCCCAGGGGCCTTCTATATATTGCCAAAGAAACATGGGAGGGTGAGACAACCCCCTATAAGAGTGTCTTCGAGCATATCTCAATGATGTAGGACAGAATTGCAGCTGTCATGCCCCTGGTGCGGGAACATATGGAGCAAGCTCAGGAAGCACAGAGGAGGGTTTATAATCGGGGTGCCAAAGTATGTAGCTTTAACCCTGGGGATAGAGACCTAGTGCTAGTCCCAACAGTAGAGAGTAAATTCCTGGCAAAGTGGCAAGGCCCCTATGAAATAATTGAAAAAATAGGTGATGTAAACTATAAGGTTCACCAGCCAGGGAGAAGCAAACATGAGCAAATTTATCACATCAACCTCTTAAAGCCATGGAGGGACAGAGAAGCCCTGGTGGCTATCCCATCCCCGCCAAATGACACAGGCCCCTCTATACCTGAGGTCCCAATAGCTGAAACCTTATCAATTTCTCAATATAACGAGGTAAAAGAGTTTCTGAGAAAAAATAAAGATTTTTTTCTCTGACATGCCCGGATTGACCACAATCATTCAGCATGACATCATTACTGAACCCGGTGTTCATGTAAATATAAAGCCGTATAGAATACCCGAAGCTAGATTTCTGTCTCGGCAGAAATAAAAAAAATGTTAGAAGTGGGGTGATCGAAGAGTCCCATAGTAATTGGTCAAGTCCGATTGTGCTGGTTCCAAAACCAGATGGAAGCATACGATTTTGTAATGATTTTAGAAAGTTGAATAGTGTGTCCAAATTTGATGCTTACCCGATGCCTCGGGTAAATGAGCTCATTGACAGACTGGGAACGGCCTGATACATAACCACTTTAGATCTGACTAATGGATACTGGCAGATACCCCTGACAGACAGAGCCAAAGAAAATACGGCATTCTCTACCCCCGAGGGGTCCTTCCAGTATAAGAGGATGCCATTTGGTCTGCATGGTCCCTGCCTCATTCCAAAGAATGATGGATAGAATACTGAGATCTCATCGACAATACACAGCGGCTTATTTGGACGATGTAGTGATACACAGCCCAGACTGGCAGACTCATTTGTTAACGGTGCAAGCGATAGTCGACTCTCTAAAGGAGGCGGGACTCACAGCCAACCCAAAGAAATGTGCCATGAGGTTGGAGGAGGCAAGATACCTGGGGTATACCATTGGTTGGGGTTTGGTTAAGCCTCAAATCAATAAGGTTGAGGCGATTCAAAAGTGGCCCCAGCCTATGAATAAAAAGCAAGTGAGGGCATTTCTTGGGATCAGGGGTTATTATCGGCGCTTCATCCCCAATTTTGCCATCATTGCGGCTCCAATGACTGATTTGATGAAGGGTAAAGGGTCAGTCATGATCACGTAGAATTCTGAGGCAAATGAGGCATTTCAGAGGTTGAAACAAGCTTTGTGTGCTCAACCAGTGCTTGTGACCCCAGATTTCACGAAGGAGTTTGTAGTACAGACAGATGCCTCTGATGTGGGTCTGGGCGCTGTACTATCCCAAATCAGACATGGGGAGGAGCACCCTGTGGTCTATCTCAGCAGGAAGCTTAATAAACATGAGAAAAATTATGCCATTGTTGAGAAGGAATGTTTGGCTATCAAATGGGCCCTGGACACCCTCAAGTATTACCTGTTGGGTAGACAATTTAGACTAGTCACTGCCCATAGCCCCCTGAAGTGGATGTGTGAGAATAAAGAAAGGAACAGTCGAGTTACGAGGTGGTTCTTGGTTTTGCAAGCTTTTAAGTTTACAGTGGAGCACAGAGCAGGGAAGCTTCAAACCAATGCTGATGCCCTCTCGCGTGTCCACTGCCTCTCCGTTACAGTTGCTCTCCCCAGGGTTATTAATTACTTGATTGATGTTTATCAGGGGAGATAAAAGAGGGGAGGCTAAACCAGGAAGTGGCTCTGGCCTGGGACTCAGAAAGCCTTCTGAGGGAGCTGCAAGGTGAAGGTGTGTGAAAAAGGTTGCTTAAAGTAATTTTGTTCATTTAAGGTGGCTGAGGTTAGCTCACCATTTGTTAGATAGGGAATCTAGCGGTTTAGTAAGAGCCTGAGCGGCAAGGGTTTATTTTCTGTTTTCATTTCTGTTTTCTTGCAACCTTTTAAATAAATACTGTCTGCTGGACAGATTTAAAGGAACTTTTACGCCTGGACTACCTTTTTCCCAGCAAAGGTAACCTCCGTCTGAGCTATACCCCACAATATATACACATACAATAAACAACAATTTGCACGGAGTGCAACAAGAGTGCGTACAGCACGGGTAACTTTATTAAACCGAAACCGGTTCATCACTATTATAAGCAGTTTCATTATCAGATGATTCATATTCTGATGTCGACACACCAGCTGAATCCTTAGGGGCACCATTAGTTACCAGATTTTTCTTTCTAGCGAACCTATAGACATTACCGGTTTTCTAATATTTTTGATCACATGAAAATTTTCTTAGTTTACGTTCCCTAATACCACTATCATATCTGTCCAAATAGATTTTCAATTTTGACTCCAAATCATCAAAAGATGATGTGACTTAAATTCAAGGTTTTTACCCCGTTTATACTCTAAATTCTCATAAAAAATTTGCAAGATTATCAGATTCAAAGCCAACCAAAATATTCATATATCGCTTTGGGCAGTCATTGCTAGCCTGCAACCATATGTTATGGCTATTTGCAGTGATGTAGCGAGGGGGGGCCTCGGGGGTGGTTGCCCTGGGCGCAAATTTCTTAGGGGTGCAAAATTTCTAAAGAAATTTGAACCCGAACCCTAAAATTCTGGGGTACAGCACCTGTATATAAAATTCTGGGGTCCAGCGCCTGTGTATAAAGTTCTGGGGTCCAGCGCCTGTATATATAATTCTTGGGTCCAGCGCCTGTATATAAAATTCTGGGGTCCTGCGCCTGTGTATAAAATTCTGGGGTCCAGCGCCTGTATATATAATTCTTGGGTCCAATGCCTGTATATAAAATTCTGTGGGGTCCAGCGCCTGTATATATAATTCTTGGGTCCAGCGCCGGTATATAAAATTCTGGGGGTCCAACGCCTGTATATAAAATTCTGGGGGTCCAGCACCTGTATATATAATTCTTGGGTCCAGCCCTTGTGTATAAAATTCGGGGGTCCAGTGCCTGTGTATAAAATTCTGGGGTCCAGTGCCTGTGTATAAAATTCTGGGGTCCAGTGCCTGTGTATATAATTCTCTTGTCCAGCGCCTGTATATATAATTCTTGGGTCCAGCGCCTGTATATATAATTCTTGGGTCCAGCGCATGTATATAAAATTCTGGGGGTCCAGCGCCTGTGTATAAAATTCTGGGGTCCTATATTTTGTCCAAGTCCGGGCCTGCTTATAACCAGGGTGGATGTTTATATAATGGGGGGGGGATTTTCTGCCCCGGGCACCCATAACTCTGGTTACTCCACTGCCACCAGGTCATTCCAGGTGGGGAGTGACAGCAACAGCTGCCGAAGGTCCGGCTAGGGTTCCCACTTGGCAGTGCTGCACGCTGGGGATAACGGAGTGACAGAGGTTGGCGTTGCGCCATTGCAGCCGGAGGGGGCGGGCCCTTGGCCTCGTGCCACAGTTCTAAAAACATCCTGGTGGTGGTGGAGCCTGGCGTGGGAGCCCGATTCAGCTCAGGAGGACCTGGGGTGTTGGAGGATTGACATGCTTTGCCCACCGCTGGGCTGATTAGGTTCCTACGGGTGCGGGGCGAAGTGGGAAGCGTGGAGCTCCGGAGTTAGGCCTCTATCTCGTCTGGCATCCAGGCCAGACCAGGGTTACTGCATATATTATGTAAAAATTACATCCTTTATATTGCACAGTTGGTGGCCTTCTTTACTGTCCTTACGGTTTAAACTCGCACATTGCTGTCATTGATTCTTAAATCAAAGAGGAAAGAGAGATTACCCCAGAATCAACTTACTTTTCAATACAGCCAATCTGGATTTATTATTGTATATAAAGCTCAGCCCCTCCTCTTACGGGAAACTACTAGCAACTATATATAAAAATGAGTGTTATCTTGTCTGCCATCACAGCTTGTGCGGAATAAAAAAAGTCAGAATTACCAGATATTGACATTAGGATAACGCAATAAAAGTGGCAAATCGAGTTAGACTGGAAATGGTAAAGAAAAAAAAACTGATCATATGTTTATATAGCTTTTATTACATGTGCTTGACATATGTCTGACATCCCCCCTTTACATTTATTCAGAATCATTGGTGAACTTTTGTTTTATCTGTTAGATCTAAGATCAAACCTTTTCCTATAGGAAAAAAATGCATACTCTCACTTTATAGAAGGTAAAGATTAATCTTTATGTAAATCTCGAAAAAAAAAATCTTGGAAATTGACATTTGGAATTTTATATTAGCACTTACATTTGTACATAAGATTGTTCAAGCAAAACATGTTTATGAAACACAGCTTAGTTTCATACGCTTTCAATTTTAGAATATGATGTATGGGGGTCACATGAGTTTCCTTTTGAGTTTGAGCTGATGCACTCTGGGAACACAATCAAATGTAGTCCATTCCGCCATCCAAAAAGTATACTATATTTTACACTAAAATCTGTGTATTTTCATAATTATTCAGTTACTAAAATAAAATGTATTGTACTGTATATGTTGAAGCATACTTTGGAATCTATCACGTTCCTACAGCTAAAATGGGGGTGCTAAGGGGAAAAATTAGCGTTCGCTAATCTCCCCTTAGCATCCCTGTTTTACCTGTAGATTACGGGACAGGCGCGGAGTCCAGCAGACCCCAGGGTGGATGTTTATATAATGGGGGGGGGGGTTCTGCCCCGGGCACCCATAACTCTGGTTACGCCACTGCCACCAGGTCATTCCAGGTGGGGAGTGACAGCAACAGCTGAATCCAGAATTTTATATACAGGCGCTGGACCCAAGAATTTTATATACAGGCGCTGGACCCAAGAATTATATATACAGGCGCTGGACCCCTAGAATTTTATATACAGGCGCTGGACCCAAGAATTATATATACAGGCACTGGACCCAAGAATTATATACACAGGCGCTGGGCCCCAGAATTTTATACAACGGCACTGGACCCCCAGAATTATATATACCGGTGCTGGACCTCCAGAATTTTATATACAGGCGCTGGACCCCCATAATTTTATATACAGGTGCTGGACCCAACAATTATGTATACAGGCGCTGGTCCCCAGAATTATATATACAGGCACTGGACCCCCAGAATTTTATATACAGACGCTGGACCCAAGAATTATATATACAGGCGCTGGACCCCTAGAATTTTATATACATGCGCTGGACCCAAGAATTATATATACAGGCGCTGGACCCAAGAATTATATACACAGGCGCTGGGCCCCAGAATTTTATATAACGACACTGGACCCCAGAATTTTATACACAAGTGCTGGACCCCCAGAATTATATATACCGGTGCTGGACCCCCAGAATTTTATATACAGGTGCTGGCCCCCCAGATTTTTATATACAGGTGCTGGACCCAACAATTATATATACAGGTGCTGGTCCCCAGAATTATATACACAGGCACTGGACCCCCAGAATTTTATATACAGGCGCTGGACCCAAGAATTATATATACAGGTGCTGGACCCAAGAATTATATATACAGGCGCTGGACCCCGAGAATTTTATATACAGGCGCTGGACCCCCAGAATTTTATATACAGGCGCTGGACCCAAGAATTATATATACAGGCGCTGGACCCCCAGAATTTTATATACAGGCGCTGGACCCAAGAATTATATACACAGGTGCTGGACCCCAGAATTTTATAAACAGGCGCTGGACCCCAGATTTTTATACACAAGTGCTGGACCCCAAGAATTATATATACAGGTGCTGGACCCCCAGAATTTTATATACAGGCGCTGGACCCAAGAATTATATATACAGGCGCTGGACCCAAGAATTATATAAACAGGTGCTGGACCCCAGAATTTTATACATAGGCGCTGGACCCCAGAATTTTATACACAAGTGCTGGACCCCCAGAATTATATATACAGGTGCTGGACCCCCAGAATTTTATATACAGGCACTGACCCCAGAATTTTATACACAGGCACTGGACCCGCAGAATTTTATACACAGGCACTGGACGCCCAGATGTATATACACAGGTACTGGACCCCCAGAATTATATACACAGGTGCTGGATCATCAGAATTTTTTTTTGGAAATAAAAAGTTTATTTGTTTTCAAAGTAAAAGTATACATTTTTATGAAAGCAAAAGGAATTTCACAGAGTATCGGAAAGAAAATGCCGTTAGTCAAAGCATACAGTCTACGTAAGCGTTTCGAAAACATCTATGGTTGTCAATAATGTAAAAAAAAAAAAAAACTAATGACCCGTACATTGTGAGATCACAGCACTTGAACACATAAAAATCAAATATATCCCATTCCAATAGCAGTGCTGAAATGACATATTCAGAGAACAAAAGCGTTATAGATTGGTAAAAAGGTTTTATATGAGCAACAAAGGTCTAGTATAAAAATTACGGATCCGACAGTCTAGGGGTATACACAAAACAAGAGGTGCATGACAGAAAGAGAATAGATCAGCAAGGAAAAGTAAGGAAGGAGGGGAAGAGTATCAGATCATGTGGAAGGCATAAGGACTACGGAAGGGCAACATTACACAGGGAGGTGAAGGGGAACATGGGAGCTTATCCTACAACTCAAGGCCGTTAATGGATGGTGGTCTGCCGCCTTCCTCCAATGGACTACGTGGCCCCATGGCCTCCTCCGTGTTTGCAACTGCTGCTAAATCTGTTATAAAGTTTACTGAGAAGCAATAAGCAGCCCAGTGGAACCACACCTAAGTAAAATGTTGTGCCGCTGCCGACGGGGTAAGTGCAAGTTCCTCATTGGAACGTAAAATTTCCATTTTGTCAAATAACGTTTTCAGGGTTGGTATCGTCGTAGTTTCTAATAGAGAGGAATCAGTGTTCTGGCCACCAGAAGGATGCGTAACAAAACAGATTTCTTCATCACCTTCACTAAGAATGGTAACATGAGTACAGTGGCGTAGCGTGGGTTGCCAGCGCCCGGGGCAAGGCAAGAATTGTGCGCCCCCCAACCTGTGGAGATGATAACACACAATGATTCCCTTCTACCAGTAGCGTATTGACCCCCTTACCCCACAAGCACAAGTATTGTATACTAACAAAATACTGATATAATAAAAAAATGAAACACACATGGCCCCACGCTATGCCACTGCTACCAGTCACCCTGTTCCAGCATACCCTAGCATAGTTCCACTCTCACACTATACCCAGTCACTCTCTCCAAGTACCCCAGTCACTCTCTCCAAGTACCCCAGTCACTCTCTCCCAGTACCCCAGTCACTCCCAGTAACCCCTAGTCACTCCCAGTCATTCTCTCTCTCCCAGTAACCCCCAGTCTCTCTCTCACTCTTTCTCCAAGTACCCCCACTTTCTCCTAGTACCCCCAGTCACTCTCTCTCTCTCTATCCAAGTATCTCCAGTCACTTTCTCCCAGTATTCCCAGTCATTCTCTTCCTGAACCTCCAGTCACCGTCTCCCTGTACCCCTCACTGTGTGTTGGTCACGCTGCTCTGGTGTCACAGTGTTGCCTACCTGCGTGGAGTTGCTGGTGGCCTGGGGGGCTGTCCAGGGGGGCTTAGTGGAGACCGAATTTTAAATTGTGCTGCAGGGCAGGTGCCTCCCTCCCTCCTCCCTGGTCAGCAGCTGCAGGGCTGCCAGCGGCAGGGGGGCTGGAACAGTGCTTCAAGGGGGGTTGACATGCAAGGTACAGGGTGTTTCTTTCAATAATGTTGCGCTGCTTCACGTGACTCATGTTGGCGTTATGAAGGAGTCAGGACAGGACCAGAATTTTCTGTCCTGGTCCTCCCATCTGGATGCTGAGTGCTAAGTCACCGCCGGCGTGGCAAAACTGGCAGACACCTTGCTGATCCCTGCTGTAAAATATTAGTGGTTCAAATTTCTTTTGAAATTTTGCGCCCCCTAAGAAAATTGCGCCCGGGGCGACCGCCCCTGAGGCACCCCCAACGCTACGCCACTGCATGAGTAATAAGAAGGTTTGTGGTGTGAATTCAAGATCCACATCCGTCGTGCGGCGCACCAGATCATGGACCATCTTCCAAAATGGTTTAAGGAAAGTGCATTCCCACCAAATATGGAGGTATGTGCCTATTGCATAGGTGCATCTCCAACCGTCCGAAGCATGCGATAAAGCGTAGAGATACTGTGCGCCAGCGGGAAGGTCCTTTGGCACAGAGATTCAAAGGAAGTCAGCTGTCTGGTGAGGGAAGTGTTACCTGATAACTTTGTAAGGCAGGGGTTAAAATTTCCACTCACCCTCTCGCAATTTGCGAGTAGAATTTGGCAAGGGGCGAGTGAAAATTGGTCTGTAATCCCTTTCAGGTGCTAGTGTCGGCTCCATGCTGACACCAGCACTAATCAGGGCTTTTTTCCTGCCGGCTAGTCATTGTCTGCTGGAGGAGGGATTCATATCCCTTCCTTTCAGGCTTTGAAAATAAATACTGTGTCTGCCCTCTGCCTCGTGCGGGTCCTCCATGATGCTGTCCAGTGGCCCCCCCATTGATGATGTCACAACAGAGACCATGTGACATCTCATCTCTTCCTGTACTCCCCGGCAGTTGTACAGCGTGTCAGGCAGGGGCAGGTCACACCCTCACAGAGTGGAATCTGGATGGAAGGCAAGAACAACAGGCAATGGTGCCTTCTCAAGGCAGCATGTTGGAAAGTGCCTGTGCAAGAAAACATCTCTACCTGAGGTATGATCACCTGACACCGCCCCCCCTTGGAAGAAAGGGGGAAATTACTTTATTTGCCAAACAAGTGTAGCGCTCACTCCCGGAGGAGCCGCTGAAATTGAACCACGGGTCAGTCTCCCCGCACTAGGGAATAAATATACTCCGGCACCGTTGTGGATTTTATAAATTATATAGTTTACTAGAATGAATGGCATATAATAGATAACACGGTGTTCGTAGATATATTTACAGTATTTCGTAGTTCGGGAAACGCGCAGCGGAAAAGAAATACGAGGCTTCGTATTTTGGGAAAACGCGCATCGGAACAGAAAAATATAATGCTTCGAAATTCGAGAGACGCGCAGCGGAAACAGAAAAATACAATGCTTCGTAATTCGAGAAACGCGTATCGGAAAAAGAAATAAGAAACGAATCTTTAATCCCTTTCGGAGATTAGGAAGTGAGTCCCGTACAGGTTAAGTCCCGGAATGTAAATGTGTGTGTATTGTGGTACCCGGGTACTATTCAATTGGCCAGTGAATTGCTTAAAAGGTGTCTTCGACTAGTCAAGTTGGGGCCCTGTGGGTTTTAGAAACAACAGCAGCGTGCTTTCGTTAATCACAAAACAGCCTTGGAGGCCTCTCACCCATCCGCCAGATTCGTAAGGCTCCGCTGACCCAGGAAGTCTGTCCGTTCGATTCTTTACTGGGGTGCCGGCCACTGGATCCGTTGTCTGGCTTTCTCTGCTCCGGCCGTGACTTGTCCAGCTTACCGCCTGCTCTCCCAATCCGATCGACCTGCGGTACGCCTAACTCGGGGTCCTCCGGCTTCTTTAATAGCAGCTTGGGTAAGATGGTGGATCGCTGGGTCTCCCTCTTGTAAGGCTGAACAACCCGATCTCGGACTCTGATAGGCCGCACCTGCGCTCCGGCCTAGTCACTCTTGCGTTCTGCAGCACTGCGTCTTGTCTCACTCACTCCCTGGCGCGCTCTGCCAGCTATCTCCACGAGGCTCAGGATGTAACGCTGTCTGTCCCACCCACTTCCTGTGTCTGCCCGCAGAGCATGCCGGGAAATGTAGTCTCAATGCAAAGTTCAGTGTCTCTCATCACGCTTGTCTCCCTCCGGTGGACAAAAATAGGTACTGCCACGACAAGGTTTTAAACACAGCGCTACACAAGAAACATATTTTCTTAATATAAACCCCAGAAAAAAATACTTTCTTATTGCCCTTTATTTTGTGTGATGTGTGCTGTTTAAATTGGCAGTGGGAGCCAGGAAGGAGTTAAATGTAAAAATGTGTGCAGCCCATTGTTTGCAATGCACCTCAGCTGTGATCAGGTGTTCCCACTTAAACAGAAACTAGGCAGGAAATCACAGAGCTGTCTGGTCCACTGGCCCCTCTGTCACTGCTCCAAGGGGAGAGGACTTTCTGCCACTATCTGTAGATCCACAAACTCATGTCACATTCCCTGATCACAGCTGAGGTGAGAGGACACTGCAGGGGGGCTCAGGGAGGAATGCATGGGAAGTTATCAGCTCCTCTAAATTTTGCAGTTAACTCCTTCGTGGCTCTCCTTGCCATTTTAAACAGTGCACAAATCACAAATGCATCCACACACTGCACAGGGTTATTCAGAGAGCGATGAAAAGCAGGAGAATGACTGGAGAACTGAAAATTCTAGGTTAAAATAGCCAAACCAGAAAAATTCTCCCATTTAACTCACTTTCAGAATTGCCTATTTTGACCTAGAATTTTCAGTTCTCCAGTTATTCTCCTGCTTTTCACCACTCTCCGAATAACCCTGTGACTCTACAGTGGGGACACAGCCTCCTTAACACAACTTCTATACAGCCCTTCTTGGTCCCCAAATCAACCATACCGTCACAGCACCCATAAATTCATACAGCCCCCATATGTAACCACAGCCCCCATATATAAATGCAGCCATCATGTCACACATTATTACACAGTATTACTGTGAGTTTTATGGTTGTGGAGCTCTGTGATAAGCATAGGTGTGTATTGTGGGAATAGTTGGGGGGGCAGCAGCATATCATCTCTGGACCCAGGCAACACAATGTCATGGTCTGGCCCTGGCTGTATACATTGGCTGCATGCTGCCCTGCACCCTCCATATATTAGTTCTGCCATAGAAAATAATGTAACACCGGCATCGCTAGCCTGCATCACACATTCAGCGCAAGGGTTTACAGGGCATAGAATGTTCTCATTCCACACCCCCTGCACCTCACCACACACATAAAGGCAGGCGCAGGAGCCCTTGCACTGCCTTACATCCAGGGCTGAGTGATGCAGAGAGCCCTGGACCATATGAAAAGCCTTCATGTCTGTGAAGCCTGCAGGGCTATCTGTAATGTTTAAATGATCACAGGTTAATCGGAATCAGAGAGGGTCTCTAATACAGACCCCCTCTGTATAATACCCGTCATCCACTGAATGGATTCATTGGATAACGGGATTTACTGAAACAAACACCCCTTCAGTGCCATATATATTTTACATAGAGCAGTGACTATCCCTGCAAGGAAAATGTGCAGTATGGGACTGGGTTAGGTAGGTTACCTGATGGCGAGTAACATAGAAGACCTGGCTAGTAGCTCAGGACCTGAAATTTTGAGCCCTGTTGTAAGGAATGATTTAACTTGGTGGTAGTTAAAGCGAATCGCGAATGTGGAATCCGGTTGTCCCGTGAGTCAAGCGGTATAAAAGTTCCATCTCGCAACAAGTGACGTGCGTGGAAGGTGGTGGTATCCGTGAAGCGTTCTATTAAGGATGGTAAAATCGATATCGGTACATCAGGATTATGGACAAGCGGTAGCAACGGTGACGGGTAAATCGACAGCGTGAATTTCGTTTGGGATTTGTGCCAAATGTGTAGCGTGTTTCCAACTGGGGAGACGAACCGTGTGAGTGTCTGAACCGCCCTCCAGGACAACCATGGTAGAGTCCATAGCGGTCGTCCCGCCAAAACGTCTTCCAGATCTAGCCACTTTTGTTCAGGTGAGCCGACCGTTCAATCCACTATTCGGTTCATCTGAGCTGCCATATAGTAAAGATACGTGTCAGGGAGGGCAAGGCCTCCATTCTGTTTTGACTTGCAAAGTGTGGTATATTTGAGTCGTGGGCGGCCACGGGGCCAGATAAATTTTGAGAAATGACTGATGATACGACCTTTGCAATGAAATCGGGAGAGCTTGGTACAGGTATAAGAGTCTCTTGTAAGAAGTTCATCTTGATTACTCCAATTCGGCCTGTCCAAGACAAATATTTAGGGGACCATCTTGCGATATCCGACCGGAAGGTATCCATTAAGGACATGTAGTTAAGAGCAAAAAGTTTTGAGTAATCCGAAGTTAAGCGGATCCACAGATAAGTAAGAGAGGTGGGGCACCATCGAAAGGGATACCTCTCTCTCAGTAGCGTACGCCAGGGTGTTGGTAGTGAGACAGCCAGAAGTTCTGACTTTGTGTCATTAATTTTAAAACCTGCGAGATCACCGTAAATTTGTAATTCCCGCAAGACTTCCGGCATCGTGCCTAATGGGTCCGGCATGATGAACATAAGATCGTCCGCGTATGCTGATACCTTATGTTCCACTCTTTCTCCTTTGACTCCTTTAATAAGTGGATTTTGTCTTAGAGAGGATAATAACGGTTCCAGACTCAGCGCAAAGAGCAGTGGTGATAATGGGCATCCCTGTCGAGTGCCATTAAGAATCTGGAAAGGCTGTGTAGCGCTGTGGTAAAAATCTTGCTGTGGCAGTACCTATTTTTGGCCACAAGATGGAGACTATCGCGATCAGAGATACTGGATATTGGGACTACAATGCCCGGCATGCTTTGCAAGAAGACAGGAAGTGGGTAGGGACTGGAGACTTACATCCTCTGCCTCGTGGAGAAAGTTCCAGAGCGCGCCAGGGAAGCAGAGAAAGCAGACGCACCGAGGAGATCGCGGGAGAATCTAGGCCCAAAGCCCGAGGGTGACCTGTTGTTCCGGTTTTGGGGTCACCTAGCCTGAGGAGAAGGAGACTCGCCCAGCGCCCAGACACTGCTGCAGACCGGCGGAATCGAGCGGAGAGCAGGCGGTGAGCTGGACAAGCGGCGTAAAGCTAGACAACGGATCGGCCGCTAGTATCCCCAGTCAAAATCCGGAGGAGAGACGTCCTGGGTCAGCGGAGCCTAAAGAAATCATCGGATGGGTGAGAGGCCTCCAAGGCTGTTTTATGATTAAAGGACGCTCTGCTGTTTTCTCTTTCAAGTCCACAGGGCCCCAACTGACTAGTCGAAGATCTTCCTTTATAAACTCACTGGCCAGTTGAACAGTACCCGGGTACCACACACACACAGATACACTTTTCACATTCTGGGACTTAACCTGTGCAGGACTCATTTCCTTTTGCGAATCGGAACGGGGGTTAAAGACAAAGATACGTTCCGAATACATTTTTCTCTTTTTCCGCTGCGCGTTTGCCGTAATACGAAGGAATTGTATGTTTTGGGTTTTGCTACGTGTCCCTTTTTCTGAACTATCGGGAAATTGCATTGCTTTTATGTTCAGTTGCGAATATTTTATTTTCCGAAATACGAAGCCTCGTGTTTCGTTTCTTTTCCGCTACGCGTTTTACCGTGATACGAAAATACTGTAATAATACTTGTGAATACCGTATTTCAACATCTGCTCAAATATTTTAGTAAACTATATAAATGATAAAAACTCACAACTGTCTTGGAGTATATTTATTCCCTAGTGCGGGGAGACTGACCCATGGTTCATTTTCAGCGGCTCCTTCGGGAGTGAGCGCTACACGTGGGGGCTCGTTTCCGGGATCCAGTCTCTGGAAAAAACGCATCTAAAGGGTTAAATATGGATCCAGACACTGTTGCCGAGTGGTGTGGGGAGCACAGTAGCCAGTCAGAATGTTGTATAGTTATGGATATTCCAGCAGACACTTGGGCTGAAGATCAGATTCGCCAGGCCGTGGCCACGCTAGCACAGATCATCGGGGGTTAATACTGGACATTGAAAAAAAACCAGATACTTCTCACATGTATGTTCTTCTCGAATGGAGAAAGGGTGTTCCGCCATGTTTTCAGGGCACGAGCGTGAAACTGGCCGAAGAGGTGGAAGTCCAACTAATTAAGCCAAGTACGCCACGTGGCGAATCCGCAAGTGTTTCCGCGCCTAGTCCGTTGGCCATGATAGGGCCTGAATTTATCGTGGCTATTGGAGATCTACTGGCTAAATGTCAGAAAACAAGCCCTCCTCACACTAACTTCGGTTATCGACGGTTAAAAATTTTACAGGAAACGTACCAACTCCGGCGGGAGAAGAAACCTTTGAAGAATGGGTGGAACAGGCGATGCAGGCTCTGGATGAGTGGGATGTCCCTGAGGCCCAGAAAAAGCAAAGGATCACCGAGCTTAAAGGGACCTGCGTCAGAAGCAGTGAGAAACCTAAAACTGAGTAGAAAAGATTGTACTGCTTTGGATTATTTAAACGTTCTTGAAGAAGTTTTTGGGCGAACTGAAAAGGCGGCCGAATTGGTATATCAGTACGAACACACCTATCAGAGAAGAGGTGAAAGGATGACCGAGTACATGAGGCGCCTGGATAAGATTCTACACCAGATACTCCTGAAGAAAGGGGCCGAACCGGCCGAAGTAGATAAGATCCGAATAAAACAGATCCTGAGGGGCTCTCAACCTCTAGATCCAGTGATGATGCAGCTGAGAAGCAGAGCAGGTAACCAAGAGTTAAAGTACCTGGAACTGATTCGAGTTGTACGAGAGGAAGAGGCTTTACTAGAAGAGAAATCTTTCAGGCGGGGGGAAAGGGCTTATGCACAACCTGTGAGACATAACGACGGTCTGCAGCCCGAAAGCGACTCTCTAGATACCTATGGATCTGATGAGGACGAACAAGAACACCTAGTTGTTTTTAAATCTACAGAGAGGGCTGCTAAAGAATCGAACCTCCCTGAACGGGGTGAATTGTCCAAAACCGTCAAGGAAGTTCAGGAAGCTCAAGTTGAATTGCAACAAGCGCACGCAGAACTGTGTCGGGTATTGATGAAGGTGACAGAGATGCAGGCAGAAATGCAGAAATTCCTCACAGGTATGCAGACGACGGGAGCTGCTGTGGCGTCTGGTCCAACCTTTTAACCAAATCTCAACAAGCAACTACGTCTCCGCTCTCTAAGAAGAGATGTTTTGGGTGTGGAGAAATGGGCCATTTCCGCGCACAGTGCAAAGGCCGAAAGCCTGAGAAGGATAGAGTCAAGGGACTGTTGGAAGCCCTGGAGGGACTGTTATCTACCTCACCAGCGGAAACGCCAGAGGGCACCAGTGAAGGAGCAACCTGAGTGCCCGAGGGTTGAACCCGCTCCAGAAATCAAGCAAAGGCTAAGAGGGCGAAAAGGCCCAAAGCCGAGCCGACTGTAGAGCCTGCCAGGACTGAAAGAGTCACTCCCTTAGCATCCGGGTCTACGTCATGGGGAAGCAATGCACACCCAAAACCTGCATGGGCCAAGAAAAAGGCCAGGGTACAACAAACTGAGTCTAAGTGTCCGGATACCGCCACCAAGTTTCCTGACCAACTGATAGGTCCTTCTCCTATTGTGCCAATCCAAGTGGAAGGAGTCTACACCAAAGCCCTGTTGGATTCAGGGGCTCAAGTGACATTGATCTACAGAGACTTCTACGAGAAACATTTAAAGCACATTCCTCTGCAAGAATTGAAGGATTTGGAAATATGGGGTATCGGCACTGAGAAACTCCCTTATGACGGGTACCTGCAAGTGAAGTTGGAGATCGGATCTGAAGTCATCGGGCAGTCTGGGGGTTGTGATGCATTGGCTATTGTGTGTCCTCGACCCTCGGGTGCGAACAGAAGCTCCCTGATAGTGGGGACAAATACTGACCTAGTGCGGCGTCTCCTGACGCCTATCGTGTTGGAAGAAGGTTCAACTCAAGGAGTGCACCCAATGTTACGTCCGGTCTATCAGAGGATGGTCGAAGAACGAAAGGCACCTGCCGAGGTGGGAAGACTGTGGAGACTGGGTGGAACAGAGAAGGTTCTGCAAGCAGGAGAAGTAGCGAGTTTCCGGGCTTCAGTCAAGTTGAATGGATCGCAACCAGGCCCCTATGTGGTGCTGGGAACCGATTTTGATCATGGGAGTGAAACCGGAGTCTAAGTAATTCCTGAAATAATCTCCACCAAAGCTCTGAAGAGAACACGAGGAAGAGTCTCGGTCAGTGTGTGCAACGTGACGGATTTTCCAGTAGTCCTTAAAGCACGAATGCCTATTGGGCAAGTAGAGTCTGCTACACCCCTCTCTACCGATTCAGGAGGGGGAGAGGGTAAAGAGATTCCAGATGAAAGATTCTACCCCAAGGACGCTCCTATTTCACCTGAATGGAAGAAACGTCTTCAGTCTCAAGTTCTAAAGTGGAAGGAATTGTTTTCAAAAGATGAGTTCGATGTGGGCCTAGCTAAGAGTACTGAACACCGCATTCGATTACAAGAAGACAAGCCGTTTCGCGAAAGATCAAGGCGAGTTCCGCTAGGAGACTTAGATGATCTGCGAGAGCAGCTGAACGAGTTACAGAGAACCAAGGTGATTCAAGAGTCCAGGAGCCCGTATGCATCTCCTATAGTGTTGGTCCGGAAGAAAAATGGTTCTGTCCGCTTATGCATAGACTATCGCACATTGAACCGGAGAACCATCCCCGATCAGTATGCCACTCCTCGGATTGAAGATGCCCTACAGTGTTTGTCTGGAGCAAAGTGGTTTAGTGTACTAGACCTGCGAAGTGGGTATCACCAGATACCAATGCATCCTGAAGACAAGGAGAAAACTGCGTTCATCTGTCCACTGGGGTTCTTTGAATTCAACAGGATGCCTCAAGGCCTTACGGGGGCTCCAGCCACGTTCCAACGGTTGATGGAGAAGACAGTCGGGGATATGAATCTAATCGAAGTATTAGTGTACCTGGATGACATAATTGTGTTTGGGAAGACTCTGGAAGAACATGAGCAACGTTTGGAGAAGGTCTTGAAGAGGCTCCATGAAGAGGGGCTGAAACTGTCTCTGGAGAAATGCCAATTCTGCCTACCATCTGTTACGTATCTGGGACATGTGGTCTCAGCGGAAGGTGTTTCAACAGACCCTCGGAAGTTGGAGGCCGTAGCTTCTTGGCCTAGACCCCGAAACGTCACTGAGCTTAGATCTTTCTTGGGATTCTGTTCATACTATCGAAGATTTGTGGGAGGATTCGCGAAAATAGCCCAACCACTGAACAAACTCCTGCAGAAGGAAACCACAGAAGAAGGCCGCAAGGTCTCTGACAAAAACCCGTCGGCTCCGGGGCCAAGAAAAGCTCGAGAGTCTATACAAGGTGAATGGACCAGTCAATGTGAAGGAGCTTTCGTAAAGCTGAAGGAGAGCCTAACCCGAGCTCCTGTTTTGGCCTATGCGGACCCTCACAAGCCGTATGAACTACATGTGGATGCCAGCCGAGAAGGTCTGGGAGGAGTCCTATATCAGGAGTATGGTGGATTGCTGAGGCCTGTGGCGTACGTGAGCCGGAGCCTTACGCCTTCAGAGAAGAACTATCCTACTCACAAGCTGGAGTTCCTAGCCTTGAAGTGGGCAGTGGTGGACAAGTTGAAAGACTATCTGTATGGAGCTGAGTTCGTGATCAAGACGGATAACAATCCTCTTACCTACATCCTTACTACCGCAAAACTGGACGCAACGGGACATCGGTGGTTGGCCGCTCTGTCAGGGTTCGGTTCAGCCTGAAGTATCGCCCTGGGGTGAATAATCGAGATGCTGATGCGTTATCGAGAAGACCCTATACTACAGAATGGACTCAGTTGACTCCAGACGGGGTGCAAGCTTTGTGCAAGGGACAGAGCGCCGGGTCAAAGGAGGGATTGAAGCGGAGGCCATAGGAGTTATGGCTGCGGCTGTTCCTGAATTCTACTGTAACCCTACGCAGTTAAGGGATGAAAGTTTACCTACCTTTTCGAGACAGGACCTGAAAGCGGATCAGGCCAGAGACCCTTTAATTGCCTTGACCATAAAGGCTCTGTCTGCAAACCAGCGAGAGATTTTGTTAACCAACTCCCCGAGTGGAGCCAGATTGGTCTACAAAGAGTGGGAGCGGTTAAAGATGTTGGATGGGGTGGTCTACCGAAGGGGCCCCTCAGCCAACTCTGAAGAGATTCAACAGTTATTCCTCCCTACTAAACATAGGGAGAGTGTGCTGCGATCACTACATGATGAGCATGGACATTTGGGTGCAGAGAGAACTTTTAAGCTGGTGCGAGATAGGTTCTATTGGCCTTGTATGAGGGCTGAAGTAGAAAGCTATTGTCATTCCTGTCTGAGGTGTATTCAGAGAAAGACTCTACCGACCCGAACTGCTCCAATGAGCCATCTGCAGAGCCAGGGACCCATGGATTTGGTGTGCATTGACTTCTTGTGCTTAGAGCCGGATGCTAGTGGGCAAGGGAACATTCTAATAGTGACTGATCATTTCACTCGTTACGCCCAAGCTTTTTCCACGAAAGATCAACGTGCTCCGACTGTAGCCAAGGTGTTGATGGAAAAGTTCTTTGTTCACTACGGACTGCCAAGGAGGATACACTCTGATCAGGGTAGAGACTTTGAAAGCAGACTGGTGGGGCAGTTGTTAGAGCTGTTGGGAATCCAAAAGACCCGAACCACACCATATCACCCTCAAGGTGATGCTCAGCCTGAAAGGTTTAATCGCACACTGCTAAACATGCTGGGGACCTTGTCGAATGTGGAGAAGCAGAGTTGGAGTCGTCACATAGCTACTCTGGTGCAGGCATATAACAGTACGGAGAGCGATGCAACTGGATATTCACCGTACCGTCTTATGTTCGGAAGAGAGGCTCGACTGCCGGTTGATTTGGCATTTGGGTTATCTCTAGACCAGACGTCAGTAGCTTCCCATAGAAACTACGTCGATAGACTTCGGAAAAATTTGGCTTCTGCATTTGAACAGGCCCGGTTGACCTCGGGAAACAGGGAGCAAAGAAACAAAAGGAACTATGAGTTGAAGGTCCGGATACAAGATCTACAACCTGGTGATAGGGTCCTACTGAAGAACTTGGGTGTTGCTGCAAGACACAGTTGGCGGATAGGTGGAGTTCCCAGGTTTACATTGTCTGCAAACAGCTACCAGGTCTACCAGTGTATCAGATTCGCCCGGATGGAAAGGCTGGGCCTCTCAAGAACTGGCACCGGAATCATTTGTTACCTTTGAGGGAGGCTGTGAGAATGCCAGTTGGGGATGAACCGCCTCTGCCAAATCCGCCTGTTCCATGTTTGCCTCCTGTTACCCGGTCTCAACAGACTCGGGTTGTCGAAGAGAGCGAAGGGACAGTGAGGAAGAAAGTTTCTGTCTGGACTGGATACGTTCACCGGAGCCTGAAGAGATTACCTCAGTTCCTGAACGATGGGAGAGTAATTTGAGGCCTGAAGCTCCTGAATTCTTGTTGGAAGTCCTGAGACTGTTGATATCCCTGAGCCTCTTGAATTTCAGTTGGAAGTCCCTGAGGATGTGGGGATCTCGGTAGTTCCGGAAGCTTACTCAGGTGATTATGGTTCTATGCCTTCACTGGAGGGATCATACTCTGAAGAAACGTCTGCTCCAGTGATAGAGAGAAGAATTGAGCCAACGCCTATAGTACTTCCACCTGAAGAGGAACTGATTGAGCCAGAACCAAAACGCTCTGTTCGACCGCCCTAACGACTCACCTACGACTCACCAGGACATAGCACTGAAGAGGCCATCACCACGGTGCGGAGGTTGCCCGAAGTGTCTGCTATGCTAGCTGAGGTAGCCCAAAATATGAGTCAACTTGAGGAAGTGTTCCTAACTCACTGCCTGTATGCTGCTGAACCTGTACACGTTGTGTAAATTGTATTTAAATATTGTGGTAATGTAATGTAACTGTTGTACCTCCTTGGAGAGACCCAAGAGTTTTAGGAGGGGGAGAGTGTAGCGCTGTGGTAAAAATCTTGCTGTGGCAGTACCTATTTTTGGCCACAAGATGGAGACTATCGCGATCAGAGATACTGGATATTGGGACTACAATGCCCGGCATGCTTTGCAAGAAGACAGGAAGTGGGTGGGGACTGGAGACTTACATCCTCTGCCTCGTGGAGAAAGTTCCAGAGCGCGCCAGGGAAGCAGAGAAAGCAGACGCACCGAGGAGATTGCGGGAGAATCTAGGCCCAAAGCCCGAGGGTGACCTGTTGTTCCGGTTTTGGGGTCACCTAGCCTGAGGAGAAGGAGACTCGCCCAGCGCCCAGACACTGCTGCAGACCGGCGGAATCGAGCGGAGAGCAGGCGGTGAGCTGGACAAGCGGCGTAAAGCTAGACAACGGATCCGGCCGCTAGTATCCCCAGTCAAAATCCGGAGGAGAGACGTCCTGGGTCAGCGGAGCCTAAAGAAATCATCGGATGGGTGAGAGGCCTCCAAGGCTGTTTTATGATTAAAGGACGCTCTGCTGTTTTCTCTTTCAAGTCCACAGGGCCCCAACTGACTAGTCGAAGATCTTCCTTTATTAAACTCACTGGCCAGTTGAACAGTACCCGGGTACCACACACACACAGATACACTTTTCACATTCTGGGACTTAACCTGTGCAGGACTCATTTCCTTTTGCGAATCGGAACGGGGGTTAAAGACAAAGATACGTTCCGAATACATTTTTCTCTTTTTCCGCTGCGCGTTTGCCGTAATACGAAGGAATTGTATGTTTTGGGTTTTGCTACGTGTCCCTTTTTCTGAACTATCGGGAAATTGCATTGCTTTTATGTTCGGTTGCGAATATTTTATTTTCCGAAATACGAAGCCTCGTGTTTCGTTTCTTTTCCGCTACGCGTTTTACCGTGATACGAAAATACTGTAATAATACTTGTGAATACCGTGTCTCAACATCTGCTCAAATATTTTAGTAAACTATATAAATATAAAAACTCACAACTGTGTTGGAGTATATTTATTCCCTAGTGCGGGGAGACTGACCCGTGGTTCATTTTCAGCGGCTCCTTCGGGAGTGAGCGCTACAGCTGTGTAAGAGCTCCATTGACTCGAACCCTCGCGGATGGCGTTAGATAAAGAGCCCTGACCCAGCACAGATACTTCTCCCCGATACCAAAGCGCTGCAGGGTCCGAAACAGAAAGGGCCAAAGCACCCTGTCGAAGGCCTTTTCGGCATCAGTCGACAGCAGTAATAATGGAGACTTTGATTGCCTGGAAAGTGCTAAGGCATTCAGTATTCTGGTGGTGGCATCTCTGGCTTCTCGACCAGGAATGAATCCGACTTGATCTGGGTCAGTCGGTCAGCTAATATACGAGCCAGCAATTTCATATCATTATTCAACAATGAGATCGGTCTGTAATTGCCGCAGGACGTGTGATCTTTCTCGTGCTTTGGTATCAAGGAGATTATCGCTGTCAGGGAAGGTGGATGTATGGGAACCCCATCTCGAATTGCGTTAAAAAGGGTAGTGAGGGCAGGTAGCAGTTCTTTAGTACATGCCTTATAATACTCGATTGGCAATCCGTCGGGGCCTGGGCTTTTCCCATTTTTCGTCGTCTTCAGGGCCACTATAATTTCCTCTGAGGTAATTTCAGCTTTTAGAGAAACCCGATCCAGCGGTCCAAGGGAATGCGTGACCGTCCGGGCTAGGTAAACATCTATTGTTCTGGTGACGAGGTTGGGATAGCAGATGTCTCCAGGTTATAGAGGTCTTGAAAAAATTTGAAGAAGGTTGCAGAAATGTCCCGGGGATCAGTCGAGTGGGTGCCGGTTGCCATACGGATCTTGGAGATATACGAGGCGATGCGCCTAGTGCGTACTCGTAGCACTCTTGCCAGAAGACGTCCTGGTTTGTTCTCATGTAGTGCGAAAAAAGAGCGTGTCCGTAAGGCCTGAAAGCGGATTGAAGCGTTTAAGATCTTATTAAGCGTCTGTCATGTCTGTAGTAATCGTTGGTATATGACCTCGTCATTAGAAGAATTATATTCCAATTCAATAGCTCTTATGGCCGTGGTAAGAGTTTGGAATTCCTCCTCACAAAGTTTTTTTTTACGGGCTGTGCCTTTACTAATAAAAAACCCTCGGACGACCGCCTTATGAGCTTCCCAAACCACCGTCACAGGTGTGACTTGCACCGAATTTTTAGTAAAGAAATTGGTGAGCGTGGTATGTAGTTCTGCCAAAACTAGGGGGTCGTCCAACAGGGATACATTAAGGCGCCAAGTCCTTTCCTGGGGGACAAAAA
Source organism: Leptobrachium leishanense (assembly GCA_009667805.1). NCBI lineage: Eukaryota > Metazoa > Chordata > Amphibia > Anura > Megophryidae > Leptobrachium > Leptobrachium leishanense. The sequence goes on along the minus strand of CM019064.1, from coordinate 229,218,633 downwards.
GAGGTGACCGAAGCGAGAGCAAAAGTGGTGCATGATCAGACCACGTGGTAGCCATGATATCTGCTGACGTGATTAGATTTAAGTCCTGATAATGCATGAAGAAATAGTCGATGCGTGTGTGCACTGTATGAACTGTGGAAAAGAAAGAATAGTCGCGTTCAGCGGAGTGTAATGTTCTGCACACATCTACAAACCTACAATCTTGCAATGAGCGTCGAACGCCACGCAACACATGGGGTGGGGTGATCGAGGTGCCAGCGGAGGAGTCTATTCGGGGGTCCATAGTTACGTTAAAGTCCCCGGCCAAGATGGTAATACCTCTCTCAAACGCCTCTAAGGACCTGAGTATTCGCGCCAAGCACGAATGTTGTTTCTTGTTCGGCAAGTACACCGACGCAAACGTATTAACTGTATTCAGAACAAAGAGGTACCTACCCCCTTCATCTGTTTCTGTCGCCTCAACTACAAATGGTACATCTTTAGACAGTAAGATTACTACTCCACGTGACTTGCTTAAATTGTAATTACTAAAAAAAACAGTAGGGAAGTTAGAATCCCCAAGATTGGGGGCAGAGTCTGCACGGAAATGTGTCTCTTGGAGGAAGGCGATGGACGTTCTAGAAGTTCGAAGGTCTCTCAATAGACAGGATCTTTTTCGGGTATATTGAGGCCTCGGGCGTTAATGCTGTGCAACCGCAAATCACGGGGAGTTTTGACGTGACATTTTAGACAGCAATCAGTGGGTAAGTCCAGGAAACTCACGTCAGGGAGGTAGGAAAGGGAAGAGACTCAAACACAGGGAAAACACGTGGGTGGTGAAAGATGTAAGAGGAAATGCAAAAGGTGTGGAAGAATAGAGGAGGTTGAAAAAGAGAATAAGAGGAAAATAAGAGAAGAGAAGAAGGAAAAAAAAAAAGGGGGACGGGGCACCAAAGAAAATAAAAAATATATTTTTTTTTTTTTAAAAAGGACAGACGTACAACAAGCAAAAAAGGAGGTACGAAGTGCACCCGCTGTGGTGTCTCACCACCACTGTGCCCGTGAGCTAAGTGGGAGGACCCACAAGGGGGGAATGCACTATTCCTCACAGGGGCGTAAGACAACTAGGCTAGAGATCAAGTAAGCACTGCTACTGAAACGTCTTCGTCACCAATAAAAAGGAGACGTTAAGAACAAAATCAATAGGTAATGGAAGAATACAGTGTTGTGCAGCAATGGCAAAAGCAACCCACCCACAATCACCGAAATTCCAAATTAGCAAATTATACCATGGTCGGAGCCAATGTGAAATAAGTATAGTTAGGTGGGACAAATATATAACATGTGTAGGTGTGTCAGAGAAGCTGGTGGTGGACTGGCAGGCCATGCTAGTGTAGAAGCAAGGGATCAAGTGCAAATTGCAAGGGAGGGGTGGTAGGGGTAGTTGATGCGCATATTAAGTGTTAGTGTGTTTGGATCGGCGTCTGCAACTAAAGTATAACACAATCACGAACCAAAGAACTAGGAAAACAGTCAAACTAAGCGTCAAAGCTACAACTCTATAATTCCGAAAGTACAAAAGGCAGAAACATCAAGGAGTTCTACAGGATAGTCTCACGGCTGCGTGTTGGTGGCATCAGTCATCAAAAATTTGCAGTCCCAGCGGAGGCCTGAATAGAAGGCAGATAGCAACAGATCATGTCCGTCTAGGGTACCGTTGTGATACTAACGGAGCTCCTATCCCTGCCCACCCGTAACCTAACCATATACCTCCTGGGTAGACACCCGATAGAGCCAAAGAACTAGGAAAACGTTCGAACTAAGTGTCAAATAAAGCTACAACTCTATAGTTCCAAAATTATAAAAGGTAGAAACCGTAAGGAGTGCTACAGGATAGCATCGCGGCTGCGTGTTGGTGGCATCAGTCATCAAAAATTTGCAGTCCCAGCGGAGGCCTGGATATAAGGCAGATAGCAATAGATCATGTCCGTCTAGGGAACCGTTGGGCCGGGCGTATGGTCACCAGTAACCGCCGCCCGTGGAGGATTCTCCATGTATATGTATAGGCCGAGGCAAAGTTTTGGGGCTAGCAAAATAAAAGCAGTCCAGCACAATAGGAGTCCCACGTCTTGTAGCGGTACATACAGTACATCAGTACCCCAGTCCGCAAGTAGGAAAAGCGGTTGGGTTGAGCTATAATTTAGAGATTACAAAAGGTAGAAACCGTACGGAGTTCTACGGGATAGCCTCGCGGCTGCGTGTTGTGGCATCAGTCATCAAAAATTCGCAGTCCCAGCGGAGGCCTGAATATAAGGCAGATAGCAATAGACCATGTCCGTCTAGGGTACCGTTGGGCCGGCGTATGGTCACCAGTAACCGTCGTCCATGGGGGAGTCTTCATGAATAGCTAGGCCGAGCATAGGTTTGTGGCTAGCAAAATAAAAGCAGTCCATTACAATAGAAGTCCTACGCCATGTAGCGGTACATACAGTACATCCTTACCTCAGAACTTCAGTCCGCATGTGGGGAAAGCGGTTGGGTAGGGGTGAGCAGTCGGGTCTCACCGAGTCTGTGTCCCCTCGGAGAACATTGAGGGCAAGGTGCTCCGTCCGGAGGACCCACTGTAGGCATCGGTAAAGGGGAGCGTTCCCAATCCGGAACGTCAGTGTCCTGCAGTCCGAGTACCGACACAAACGGGGGCACGTCTGTAGGGGAGTGAATGGTGTGTATTAGATTATGTTTGCGAACCTGCAGTGCGAAGGGAAAGCTCCAGCGATAAGGAATATCCGATTCTTGTAGTTGACGAGTGATGGGGCGCAGTGCTCTTCGCGCCACCAAGGTGTGGGGAGAGAGGTCTTGAAAAATCTCGAAACTTTCCTCTACAAACTTCCACTGTCGGCGCAAGCGGGCCTTCGTCATGATGGCTTCCTTCAGCGAGAAATCTGGAATATGACAAATTAAATCCCTTGGGGGAGCTGAAGCATTGGAGGCTCTAGGCCGCAGGGCTCTGTGGGCTCTATCAATCGCGGTATGATGTAGGTGTGGGCCGCCTAAGATATGAGCAAACGCACCTAGTAGAAATGCCTTCACTTCAGTAACTTCTTCTCTCACTCCCCTCACCCGGATATTATGTCTCTGCGACCTGTTCTCGAGGTTATCGAGCCGGCGGTGAAGATCAGAGAATAGCTGCTCTGCCGTCCGGTCTGCATTTGAGGATGCGGGTGGAAGGGTCTTGACCTCCTCCTCGAGGCATTTAACACGTGCATCAATGGCAGAAACGTCTGCACGTAGCTCCGCGATCTCCCGTCCGAAGGTAGCCTGCATTTGGTCTATCATGTCAGCGAAATCGGATCGGGTAGGCAGTTCAGCCCGGGTGGGGAGGTCAGCGATTAAGATTTCCAGGCGTTGTATCGCTGATTGTCCTCCAATGGAGGATGTCTCCGAAGGAGCTGGAGAAGCCGCCATCTTGGTTGCGCCTGTTTTTCTAGGCCGCGATTGAGAGGCTAAAAAATTCAGTGATCGGTCTCGCTGGGGTGCCACCGGAGGTTGCTGAGGAATGCCTGGTCTTCCTGCCTTGCGATGAGCAAACCATAGCCACTTATGGATCAGATAACGTTGAATTTTCGGCAATGGGGTCGGGAGCTCATGTGTTATGCTGCCATCTCCGTCTCTAGCCAGGCCACGCCCCCGATCCCCAGAACTTTATACACCGGTACTGGACCCCCAGAATTTTATATACAGGTACTGGACCCCCAAAATTTTATATACAGGCACAGGAACCCCAGAATGTTATATACAGGTGCTGGTCCCCCAGAACTATATACACAGGCACTGGACCCCCAGAATTATATACACCGGCACCAGACACCCATAATTTAATACACAGGCACTGGACCCCCAGAATTTATTACACAGACACTGGACCCCCAGAATTTACTACACAGGCACAGGACCCCCAGAATTTAATACACAGGCACTGGACCCCCAGAATTTAATACACAGGCACTGGACCCCCAGAATTTATTACACAGGCACTGGACTCCCAGAATTTAATACACAGGCACTGGACCCCCAGAATTATATACACAGGCACTGGACCCCCAGAATTTAATACACAGGCACTGGACCCCCAGAATTTAATACACAGGCACAGGACCCCCAGATTTTTATATATCCAGCCAGCAGCACTCACTCAATCACAGAACTCAGAGTCAGATGGGGACCCGCGCGCGCCATCATGCTTCTCCGCCGGCTTCTGAAGGCTGTTGATGCGCTCTTGCGAGATCTTGTGGGATCTCGCCTGGATACCGCGTCACAGCCTTCAGAAGGCTGTCGGCAGCATGCTGTGCACTCACCAGCGCTAAACTTTGTCGGGCTCGGGCCACAGCGGGAACCTGCTTTCCCGCAGGACTCGAGCCCTGTCCCCAGGTCTCCTGGTGAGTGAAAATATCGGCAGCAGTGGCATAACCGGGGGGTGTGCCGGCAGATAGCGCACCCCCTTTACCCTGCACCCGGGGCACCCGCACTGGCTGCCCCCCCCAGTTGTCACGCCACTGCCTGGTGGCAGCCACATCTGGTCTATGCACCTCGCTCCTGTGGGAAATCTCGGAGTTCAAGATGGATCTCCGAGGCCTGCAGATTTTACATGGTCACATTTAGACTCTGACCTATCCAATGACGCCTCAATTGACCTTGCGAGGTGTAAAGATTAGTGGCACAGTGTTCCAAGGTCCACCCCCCCCCCACAGCTCTTTGCTGCAGTGTGGCATTTAGGTTTCTGATGTAACAATTTGTAGTAATGTATTGTGCCGTCGCCTCCACACTTGGTGACATGAGAAATGAGATGGTGAGTTAGTGCAGCATCATTGTTCACTTTATAACTGTAAGTTGAAAAATATTGCTGTGTTAGAAAAAAATAGAGAAATATCCCATCGCTCTGCAGACTCGTCACCTTATGTGCCCCCTTACAGTGGCTCTCCAGGACCTCCACCTGCCATACAAGTGGCTTTTTCCTTTTGGCCTTCAAGTCCGCACCCGCAATGGCCCACTCACCCTAAGACAGGAGTCCGACCTGCCACGATTTCTTGAACCGCTGTCTCTTTCTCTGAGCACCTTACCACACTGGCCGGACCCGACTACCGTTTACACCTCTACGAGTGACACCACTCCTTGACTGCAGAGACCTGGCCATCACTCCCCAAACCCAGGACTTGTCCTCGCTGTCATCCGAGGTCATCTGAGAGCCTGCCGAGTGACATCATTGGCCCTGTCTTGTGCTCACCTGCCGTGCGGAGTGTCAACTCTGAAGATCTGCCCTGGATCAGCGCCCTGAGCTTGTTATTGGGCCTCTTCTTCTGCGCTTCACTCCTGCTTGGACTTGGACTGGGCCGCTTATTTTACACCACTGCCCCATCGTATCCTTTTGCCAGCATGATGTGTTGAAGCGCTGATTGCATTGTCTGAATTCTCCTTTTTATATTTCACGTTGTATTATGTTCTTTTTTCAGATTGTGTGTTTTATATTGACAGCCTATCCTCTTTTTGGTTGGAGAGTTGGTTTCACTTCACTAACTGCGGTTTGGCGAGGGAGGCGCTCTCCCCTGGCACATACTCGTTCTGTTGTTTTTCCCCTACCCTCCCTCTTTTTAACTTTAGTTTGATCCACCCCCTTGGTCACTTTGCTCACTACCTACCATGGCCTCCCGTCCCCGCCCTTGACGATTTTATCCCTGAACGTGAAGGGTGTTAATATCCTAGCGAAACGGCATATAGCGTTGCAGGAGCTTCGCTCTTGTGGGGCTGATGTTGCACTGTTGTGGAGGCGCACTTTGCCCACTCTAATGCACCCTCCCTTAAAAACTGGTTTTACCCTCTTAGTTATTTTAGTAATTTTTCCACTGGGAAAGTATGCGGAACGGCTGTTTTGATATATAGGGACCTCCCATTTGACTCAATTACATCTTGCTCTGACCCAGGTGGGAGGTATACTTTTGTGAAGGGTAAGTGTCACGAACGTCCAAGGCAGATGCCAAGGAGTGCCCTTGGTACGGAGTGCTGTTAAGCCCTTTAGGCAAGTATGTGCCTCGCTGCATGATGCAGAACCAGCACACAGTATGCAGAACCAGAGCAGGAGATGTCAGGACAGATTTACAGACACAAGGGGGAGCCCTGCAACTGGGACAAAGGTCTTTGAATAGCCTTCTAACTCTATACAGATTACAGGGTTGGGGGGTAAACACTAGAACAACAACGAGGGTTAGCAAGAAGTACCACAAATAGATACCCAGCAGTAATACAGGCCCTAAGCTAGAAGAGAGGTCCTTTAGCTGGCCTCTAATATATTCTGCAATTTGCTGCTGGACTAGATACACATAATAGGACATACAGAACCTGACCAGGAATATCCTAGAAATGTTAGGGAATAGCCAGGACTAAAACGCCAGAGAGGATGTCAGCCAGAAACCGGTCATACACAGAATATCAAATACAGGTTCCAAGGAGCGGGCAAGAGAATATCCAGAAAACATGCCAATAATCATATACAGAATAACAGAACCAAAATCACAGATGCAGCACTCTGCAGAAAGACCTATCCTGAAGCAAGGATCTGATCCACTGCTGGCAATATATATAGGTCAGGGCTGGTCATGTGACCACAGACTATCAGCCACAAGGGAGATGCTCTGCAGAGGCTAGCCCAAAAACCCACAAGAGCTGATGAGCGTTGCTCTCACCACCAGGGGGCCTGGCTGCGATGTGGAAACGTGACAGTAAGGTGGGCGAGCGTTTCTACACATTTCCTTCCATGTACCTCCCAAACAGGGGCCAACACATTGCATTACGTCATATCCTACACAAACTTGCAGCCTTTCAGGAAGGCATTTTGGTTGTTGGGGCCGACCTCAACTTGCCACTGGACCCCAACTTAGATACATCTAGGGGGGTGACTTGTGTCCTGCACGATGCACTCAGACAGGCCAGGCCCTCTCTGACAGCGAATAGACTTTCAGACTGCTTGTGAGCTCTTCACCCTACCTCTAAAGATTACTCTTTTTATAGCTCACTGAGGTGCACTTGGTTGAGGATTTACAATATATTCCTCCCCTTTGGCCACCTCCACCTCCTTTGTTTTGCCACCATAGGCTCCTTAATGAAAATGGACCACTGCACAGTTTTGATCACAATGTACTCCCCACTACACTGGCTGAGCTATCGCCTATGGCACCTGAATGAAACGCTCTTGACAGACCCCCTTATTAGAAATGGGGTGGCATGACTTTTACGGAACTATTTTACCGAAAACACTACTCCAGACGTTTCCCCACATATAACTTGGGAGTCATAAGGCTGTGGTCCGGGGCTTCCTGATACAACAGTGCGCCAAAACGGAAGCGTGATCGCCTCCAACAGCAGGAATCCCTGCTTTGCCATATTGAGGCCATAGAAAGTTACCATAAGATACAGGTGGACGACTCTCTATACGCCAAACTGTTAGACCTTAAGGCACAGCTTTCCTCTTTTATGAATATATCAGGCCAAAAGACTTTCCTCACTATGCGGAAGCTATATCAAAAGCAAGGTAATAAGTGTGGTCGGTTACTGGCACGGGCACTTAAAATGCACCGACAAAAGCTCTAAATTGGCCCGTCTGCATACCACCCAAGGTGTCCTATCCAGCGCCCCTAGAGACATGCTTACCCTTTTCCACTACCATTTTACTCGCCTCTACACCTTGCCTGCCACTAGTGATTACCCACCTACTGAGGTTATGGACCAATTCATTGCAAAACACACTCAGACGGTCCTCACTGTATCTTGAGAGAGGAACTGGAATCGGCCCTTAAGGCCATACCGTCTGGTAAAACCCAGGCCCAGACGGCCTCTCGTTGTCTTAATACAAAAAATGTTTTTCCCCTCCATAGCACAGCAAGGTTGGCCACTTTCAAAACTCTTCTACTGCCGGACCACTATGTGCTCCGGCAAAACCTTTCTGCTACAGTCACCCTTATTCCTAAATCTGACAAAGACCAAAGACTTAGAATTTTTGGCAAAAAAATTGTCATTCGTAGGACCTCATATACTATTTCCAGGCATTTTCATGCAGTAGGTTTTTTTTTTTTAAAACCCCTTTTAAAAGTTGCGGGGTTTTTTTTATTCAGCGGCTTTTTCTGATGGCTGTTTGGCGACCTGTTCGGTGGTCTGTTCAGCAGATCATCAGATGCATTCAGCGTTTTTTGGCGATTTTTTGCAGATCGATTCGGCAGTTTTTCTGCAGTTTTCCGATTCCTTCAGCGGTTTGTGCCAGTTTTCCAATTCGAATCAGCAGTTTTTCAGTGGTTCTTCGGATGCATTCGGCAGGTCGATTTGCCACATTTTGGGGACCCTGCGGTGAATGCTGAATTCAACCCAGTGTCGACGAATCAAACTCGCCGAAGTGCGGTGAACAGGAGAGCACCGAAATGTCAGTGGCATTTCGGTGCTCTCTGAATATCCCAGTATGTTCTCTTATTTTGTATCTTCTATCACTTACATTACTGTTAAGTGTAAGTAGCTATAGCTAAACGAATGTTAAAACTGTCTTGGCCGGTGATCTTGCTGCATGACATCTTTTGAAAATTATAAAGACAAAACTTAAAGAAGGGATAAGTTCTGAAGCTTATAACATGTATTCTAAAGCATAGTTTGCTTATAGGTCTGTCTATAAAAACACAAACAATGACTGCTAACTTTCACTTACCATATGATTGTTTTAATAAAAATGTTATTTGTATACGTATGACAGCCCAGGTCAAAAGATAGCAACTGAAGGAGAATCTCCAAATACCATGATAACACTCTTTCTGTTGCAAAGAGTTCAAAGATGAAAATTGGTTTTGTTTCGTCCTTTGATGTGTCTGTCAACCATCTGATCTCCATCAAGATCCAGCTCAATTAGGGCTAGTGAGACCCTCATGCTTTGCTAGACAGTGCAATGTCTTGTCTTCCAGATAGGACGCGGTGCGATGCAGCCTCAAAGAAAGAAAATGTATGATAGTAATCTTAGGAACATTAAAGAAACAAGAAAATTCAACACGTGAATTTCTTGCAGAAATTATGGCAGAAAGACTTGTGTATTTTAAAAAAGTGACATTAGATTCTCTGCATACGTGGTAATAATCCAGAGCTTCCTGAACATACATTACAACACCTTTGCTCAAACATTTAATTTAGAGAGATAAATCTAATTAAAGTGTTAGTGGCATGTACTGTTCCTTGTCAGGTGTGTGAATTTGTATACACATACAAATTCTGAAAGCAGCACATAGAAAACAACATTTAAAAAATATTATATATCTATATATGTATCAAATGTGTGCTCCAGCAGTCTGCAAGCATCAGTAGGGCCGGACTGGCCCACTGGGGTACTGAGAAATTTCCTAATGGACCATGGCATCTGGTGGGTGGAGCCAACTATATGCAGACTTTTTGACATGGGCTCAGTTTGGCTGTGACCCATGCTCAAATCGTTTGTGCTGTGGGCTTAGGGCTTGTGCTTTCTTACGAGCAGCTCCATGTTTCTTGGATGCACTTCTGTGAGAATTGAGGCTTGAGAAAGGCTGCACTAGCAGCCGAAACATTGCTGGTTTTCTCAAAATAAGAGTGGACCGCTGGATTGTGCCTGGCTCCCATCTCTTTTCTCTGGAAACTTTTCCGTGAGATGTCAAAGACATTTTTTTTTTTTGTTGTTGTTGAGAAAGTATTTTACCAGGAAGTATACATTAAGATTTCTCTCGTTTTCAAGTATGTTCTGGATTCTTTTATAATAATCACAGGAATGTGACCAATAACCACCGAGCTGTATGTAAGGGAGCACAGGCTCTGAACAAACCAACTACTTGCTATATATAAAGCATAACTAGAAAAAGGTTGTCATTTGCACTTACCCCTGTGGCTCCATGTGAAACAAAGAACATCAGAGGTTTTGGTTTACTTGAATGGCCATTAACGTGCTAAGTCCACTTGCCATGTCATGTTTCTTCTGGTTAGGCGGGTCCTAACCTAATGGAACCAAAAGCTGCTATCTAAGCAAACTACACTAAACTGCTATATATACCTATCTACCCAGCTGTATATACATATAATAATTCATAATTCTTTTACAATAATAATAATATAACAATATAGTTTTATTGGCCATTGGAAAGAGGCCATGCCAAAATTATGATAAAAAAATTTAGGTTTATATTTGTACATGCTTTTGCATCAGGAAAAACATTTGCACAGCTTAATAATTCTGTGAACAGACTAATATTTCTGTGCACACCAACTAATAGAGGTTAGAGGGGAAATTTGTGCCATATTTATGGGAAGTTTAATAAAGGAAAATGGAAAAGAATCCTAAGTAGGTTTTGAGGTTAGTTAATAGATGAAGATTTCCCAAAGCATTCTTCACTCTGCATTTTCACATCAATTCATTTTTCTTTTGAAAAGGGAACAAGGTGTGGTTCAGATTTGGCCAAAAACCATGCACATTTTCTGATTAAACTGTAAATGGTATTATTTCATGGTAGTTATGTTCTCCTGTGTGCCCAAAACGCATAAATCTAATGGCATTTGTCTTTTTTGAGTGATTAAGTCAATATAAAAGCTACAAACTTTTTATTATCTCTACTGTACAGGGGATGGGGAGTTCCAGGCAGTGGCGTGACCAGAGTTACGGGCGCCCGGGGCAGAATTCCCCCCCCCTCATTATATAAACATCCACTCTGGTTATGAGCAGGCCCAGACTGAGACAAAATATAGGCCTGGGCATTTTGGACTGAGCAGCCCACATTTTTTTTCCTACACAGTGCATATTACTGTATATATTGCCCCCAGCTCATATATATATATTATCCCCAGCTCAAACATATATATATTGCCCCCGCTTACACATATATACAGTAGCAAGAAAAAGTATGTGAACCCTTTGGGATTATGTGGAGTTTTGCATGAATTGGTCATAAAATGTGCTCTGATCTTCATCTACGTCACAACAATTTGAAAAATAAAGTCTGCTTAAAATAATACAACACAAACATTATATGTTTTCATTGAACAGAACATGTAAACATTCACAGTGCAGGGTGGAAAAAGTATGTGAACCTTTGGACATAATAACTGGTTGACCCTCCTTCGGCAGCAATATCCTCAACCAAACGTTTCCTGTAGTTGCAGTCCAGACCTGCACAACGATCTGGAGTAATTTTGGACCACTCCTCTTCACAAAACTGTTTCAGTGTAGCAATATTCTTGAGATGTCTGTTGTGAATCGCTCTCTTAAGGTCATGCCACAGCATTTCAATCGGGTTGAGGTCAGGACTCTGACTGGGCCACTCCAGAAGGCGTATTTTGTTTTGTTGAAGCCATTCTTTTGTTGAATTACTTGTATACTTTGGGTCATTGTCCTGTTGCATCACCCATCCTCTGCAGAGCTTCAGTTGGCGGACAGATGGTCTTACGTTTTCCTGCAAAATGTCTTGATAAACTCTGGAATTCATTTTTCCATCAACGACAACAATCCGTCCAGGCCCTGAGGCAGCAAAGCAGCCCCAAACCATGATGCTCCCTCCGCCATGTTTTACAGTGGGGATGAGGTTTTGATGTTGGTGTGCTGTGCCTTTTCTTCTCCACACATAGTGTTGTGTGTTTTTTCCAAACAACTCAATTTTGGTTTCATCTGTCCACAGAATATTTTGCCAGTAGTGCTGTGGAACATCCAGGTGCTCTTTTGCAAACTTCAAACGTGCTGCAATATTCTTTTTGGACAGCAATGGCTTCCTCGGTGGTGTCCTCCCATGTACTCCATTCTTGTTTAATGTTTTCCTTATTGTAGATGTGTCAACAAAAAAGTTAGCATGTGCCAGAGATTTCTGTAAGTCTTTAGCTGACACTCTAGGATTCTTCTTTACCTCATAAAGCATTCTGCGCTGTGCTCTTGCAGTCATCTTTACAGGACGACCACGCCTAGGGAGAGTAGCAACCGTGCTGAACTTTTTCCATTTGTAGACAGTCTGTCTTACCGTGGACACATGAGCATCAAGGCTTTTGGAGATACTTTTGTAACCCTTTCCAGCTTCATACAAGTGTACAATTCTTGATCGTAGGTCTTCTGAGAGCTCTTTTCTGCGAGGCATGGTTCACATCAGGCAGTGCTTCTTGAAACCAGTAAACCCAAAACTGGTGTGTGTTTTTAAAGGGCAGGACAGCTTTCAGCAACACATCCAATAATATCACACTGATTGGACTCAATGTTGGCTCACTCCTGGCTCCAAATAGCTCTTGGAGAAGTCATTAGGCTAGGGGTTCACATACTTTTTCCACCCTGCACTGTGAATGTTTACATGTTATGTTCAATAAACACATGAAAACATATAATGTTTGTGTTGTATTATTTTAGCAGACTGTGTTTTTCAAAATGTTGTGACTTAGATGAAGATCAGAGCACATTTTATGACCAATTCATGCAAACCTCCACGTATATTGCCCTCAGCTCATATATAATGCCCCCAGCTCACATATAGTGCCACTCACATATATTGCCCCTGCTCACATATATTGTCCCAGCTCAAATATATTACTCCCAGCTCACCTGTATTGCCCCCAGCTGTCTCTTCCACTCTGCCTGGCTCCTCTGAGTGCTGTTCTTAACTCGAGCGACTGCTGGCAAAGGGTTATAGCCCGACCGCTCGTTGGGAACCATTCACAAGTCGTGGTCTCGCGAGATCCCAGAGTTCACGAGATCGCGGCTGGTGGATCCCAACGAGCGGCCAGGCTACAACTCTTTTGGCGGCCACTCGAGGTAAGAAGAGCACTCAGAGGAACCTGGCAGAGTGCCGAGCACTGCCCCACGGAAACCGGCTGGCAAGCCAGCCCAGCGCTGGCTTCTGGTATCGGATTAGCTATCCGGGCATACTCGTGCTGATCCCCGTATTGGCACCGATACCGATACTAGTATCGGTGCATTTCTAGTGGGATAATAACCGGTGGGGGTGCAGGCGCCCCCCCTCAGCCCTGCAGTGCACCGGCTGCCCCCCAGTTGTTACGCCACTGGTTCCTTGCATACTGTTCCAGCATGCATTCTAAAGGCTGACTTTGCTTTGACCTGTATTGGGAGAAACACATACAGTCGTGTTCAAAATTATTCAACCCCCACTGAAATTGAGTGTTTTGGCCAGTTTGACATTGATTTTGATCATTCAGTCATCTTGCTTACAATTAAATCAAAGAGGCACGTGTAGGTCAGACAAATATAACATAACATTTATAATGAAATAACCACAAATGTCTTTTCTGTGCTCACATCATTATCAGTTTTATTCAACCCCCAAGTGACATTCAATCTTAGTACTTATAACTGTAAAAGGATGTTGTACTAACAACTTTTAAACGTGAAGCATAGCTTGACACAAGTGTCTTGCAGCGATCTACGGGTATCTTCGCCCATTCGTCATGGGCAAAAGCCTCCAGTTCAGTCACATTCTTTGGCTTGCGCACTGCAACTGCTTTCTTTAAGTCCCACCAGAGGTTCTCAATCGGATTTAAGTCAGGTGACTGCGATGGCCACTCCAAAATGTTCCAGCCTTTAATCTGCAACCATGCTCTAGTGGACTTGGAGGTATGCTTGGGATCATTGTCCTGTTGAAAGGTCCAACGTCTCCCAAGCCTCAGGTTTGTGAGAGACTGCATCACATTGTCATCCAATATGTCCTGGTACTGAAGAGAATTCATGGTACCTTGCACACGCTGAAGCTTCCCTGTACCTGCAGAAGCAAAACAGCCCCAAAGCATGATTGACTCCCCGCCATGCTTCACAGTAGGCAAGGTGTTCTTTTCTTCATAGGCCTTGTTCTTCCTCCTCCAAACATAGCGTTGATCCATGGGCCCAAACAGTTCTAATTTTGTTTCATCAGTCCACAGAACACTATCCCAAAACTTCTGTGGTTTGTCCACATGACTTTTGGCATACTGCAGTCGACTCTTCTTATTCTTTGGAGACAGCAAGGGGGTGCGCCTGGGAGTTCTGACATGGAGGTCTTCATTACGCAGTGTGCGCCGTATTGTCTGAGCTGAAACTTCAGTACCCACATCTGACTTATCTTTTCTCAGTTCCTCAGCAGTCACACGGGGACTTTTCTCCACTCTACGCTTCAGGTAGCGCACAGCAGTCGAAGTCAGCATCGTCTTTCTGCCACGACCAGGTAGCGTTTCAACAGTGCCCTTTGCCTTGAATTTGCGAATGATGCTTCCTATGGTCTCTCTTGGTATGTTTAACATCTTTGCAATCTTCTTATAGCCATTGCCCTTCCTGTGAAGAGTAATCACCTCTTCTCTTGTCTTCCTGGACCATTCTCTTGACTTCACCATGTTTGTAACCACACCAGTAAATGTCTAGAAGGAGCTGAGTATCACAGTCATTTTAAAGCTGCCTAGTTGGTGCTTATATGCTTTATTGCTGCTCCGTGACATCCACAGGTGTTTTCAATACCTGATTGAAAACACTTGAATGAACCTCTGTTCTTCAGAGTGGTAGTCTTTAAGGGGTTGAATAATTGTGTCAATGAAGAATTCACAAAAGAAACATTTACTACTGTATTACAAAACCAATTGATGTCATTTTAGTTGCATATGGTTCTTTAAAAAGTCCTTGTAGGATTTCATTCTGAATACAATTACAAATGTACACTAAATTCCCTAAAACCCTTTACAGCATTGGGGGTTGAATAATTTTGAACACAACTGTATATCCACAATGATGTAGCTGCTAAAAAATAATATAATAGAGACATATACACATTATAGTATTGATTTATTTACAGAGCAATTGAAAAATGTTTCTGATAATATCAGATTAATTTAACATTTTAACTCTCCCACATTTTTGTTGTATTATAACAATGTTGAAATACACATAATCTTTGTGGTTTCCTAATCTTACTCAAGTCCTGTACAATCTGCTGTTCTTAACTGTAGTTAGGGCCTTAAGGGTCAATATTTTTGAATTCTCCAAAGAGAAAGAGGAAAACCATTAATTATGGAAGATTGGTGGCTTTATGCATCTTGTTCCTGTTGTATTTAAATGAAATAACCAAAACCAGAAGCATTGAAGTGTATTAAAAAAAAAAGCTGCCGCTGAACAAAGTTACATTTATTCAAAATTAGGAGAGTATTAGCTTGTCTGACTTTCTCCTCTGGTTATTTTTGGAATATATCAGTCTGACATGTTGTGGCACTGGAAATTGATGGAGTTCTACCTCTCAGGAGCAGTCCTGTTTTTAATAGAACGAGTATTAAAGTTTATGTTCCAATATTAGAAGTTTGTCGTTTAATGAAATTTCCCTATGCGTCACCAGAATGGGGTGCAGTGTGCTCTGGTCATTAAGTTTCTATGAATTATATGTATATGTGTTCTCTACTTGAACTACAGAGACTCAAAGTACAAATACATTATACATGTATACATTACTTTTCACAATCTTATTGAAGGTAATGCACTCACCGTAGAACATAACAATCTTAATTAAGATTTTTCTTTCAATTTTTCATGGAGGTACTTTATGATTGAACAATTATTTAGGGAAAGAATATTGCAAATAACCGAAAGGGGACAGTTTGTAAACAATGTACGTGCATGTGCAGACAATCAGCAGAATGTTACTATGATGTAGTAAAACACCCTGCTTTATATTACTCTATAAAATATAGCTTTTTGGAAAAAAGGATTTATTTAAACAATCTTTGTTGAAACTGGATTTCATAATTCTTAATAAGCCCCTCTAATAACAGCTTTCTTTTAACTAAAAAGTAAATTATGAACGGTTTCCAAAAGCTAGAATAAGAGAGGGGAAAAAAGTCTCCAACACAAAATAATTTGCAGAATCGATCAAAAGTGATCAAATGTAACCACCATATGTTTTGAAAGTGGTGATATAAATATAAACGGTTTGCTAACACCAGATTATTGAGGCAAATAAACAGAAGGAACAAAATCTTAGTCCAAAATGTTTCAGCTTGAAATTTCATGGCACATATTTCCCTAATTCCACCTATATGGCCTAAAATATTGTAAGTTTAATTTCAATTTGAAATATTTCCCTTTTTAAAAGCTTACAAATGTATAAGAATGTGCATAATAAAAAAACTCTCTAAAAATTCTGATTCTGCACAGGTAATTTACTGATAACCATCTTGATAATCATCATTAGAAACCTGAATGTTTAATTTTTAATCTACTGCTGAAAATTGTAGAATTGTGTTTTTATGGGACATTTTTTCATCCGTATTAGCTCTAAGAATTGAAATAAATGTGTATGTTACTGCTGCTTCTGCCACGTGTAAGTTGCAGTGGTTTTTTTATTATTACATACCCTATGCGAAAGACATTATGGCGCCGGATACAAAAGATATGAGTGGTACAGACATCATCTTATACATGTCTGGCTGCCATCTTAACTTAATTAACCTGAAAGGTCAAATTGAGAAGAAAAGTCTCAATAGTGATCTTTTTGACCTTTCACTGAACGCCCATTTAGATATCCATACATATCGTGCAGGTGTAAAAGGTAGCAACAAGTCGATCATACAAAAAATCATTATTGCATGGAAAAAATTGAAAGTTAACAGATGGGAATGGAGAAGAGAGAATAGAGGGCTCATGACTTAAAAAAAATTAAATATAATAACAAAAATTATTTTAATCTCAATCCCAAACCGTAGAAATAGGGAATTTTTATATGATCTAATACTATATCCTTGAAATTCCTTCATACTTTATTAATCTGTCCTATTAAATTTTGTATCACTTGACCTGAAGAAATATAATTATTGTTGTTATTTAAACTCCCTTCCCGATTTGAACTAATCTTAATGAAACCAATATGTGTATATACAATATCTAAGACATGTGTGGATAAGACATACACATGTTGTTACTTTTATTTTTCATTTAAATGTATATTTTTATATAATCAAGAAATAATGTTTGATTTTTTTATTCATTCGAAATAGGTGCGAGAGTTAGATGCAATTGGTAGCCACTTAATGAATACCAGTATTGAATTGAACTTTGGAATTCAGCGAGCACTTCATATGTGCAGTTATTTTATAGATAATAAAGATTGTTGTGGTTATTTTTAGTATTTATTGTAAGGGCTCTGAAAGTGACATGTACAAACAAACTTTTTTTACATGATAACAAGAAGAAGAAATTAAAATTCTAACTCTGCAAACTCATAGATCAATATATAAGAATTTTTTTATTTTTTATTCGTAAGGCATCTTTATAAAAAAACAACTCACCAGGGACATGTACAGTATCTGTTATGTTCATAAAAGATAGTTAAAATTAATCCAAACAAAAATACAAACACGGTGGGTGAAATTTATAAAATTTGTGTCTTGGGGAAATGGGGATAGATATTTAAAGCAATAGAAGTTGCTAGTTTTAATAGAACTTGACACAATTTTTTCATTAATTCATCCATCTTATACAAACATTTGTTGAGATACAAAAATAAGAAAATATATTGCACTACTTCACACAGTGTCTGTATTTCTAGCATGCGGAGAATAATGTCAATCTCATGTGCTACAGTAATTGAGGGGTAAAAATTAGGGATGCACCGAAATTTCGGCCACCGAAAATTGTGTTTTCGGTTTCGGCCGAAATGGAAATTCAGCCAAAAAAACAATTGTTGAAAAAATTTTCCCTTTCAAAATAGGGCCTGGAGACCTGGCCGAGCCAGGGGCTCGCCTGAGCCTGGAGGCCGGCCGAACTGCCTGCTTGGCCAGCATCCAGGCTCAGGCGAGCCCCCAGCTTGGCCTGTGTCAGACTCACGCCATGAAGGAGCCATGGCACAGCCTCTGTGTGGTTATATATAATCCCAAGCGCTGGGGGGTGAGCAGGCACACAGACACAGGCAGTATATGAACAATATCAAAGTGAACACTTAGAGATCTTCTGGAGATACTCTGGAGGTAGTCTGAGGTTAGACAGGAGGTAGAAAACCTACAAAAAGGTAAGATTTGTTGGTTTAAATCCATTCTTTTATAATGGCAGGCTTGGTCCAGTGTAAGAGCTGTCATGCATCTGTTTTTAGATCCAATTTTTGGAGGTTTGGAGTGTGCCTGATATGTAGGCAGCTCTCTTTATTGCAGCAGGAAATTGCCTGTTTGAAGTCTGAGATTTGTAAATTATCTGTTACACAAACTCAGGCTATGGCTATGACTGTTACAAAGCCACTGCCACAGGAGTGGCAGATGGACTACTGTAGGATCTGGTAGACTTAGAGTTGTGGATAGAAGGCATGTCCCACAGTCTGTGGCTCTTCTTAATTCTTTTGAGGCACTTTCAGAGTGTAGTGGTGAGACGGAAGTAGGCTCAGACACCATAGATGAGGAACCACCATCCCCTATGCCTAAGGTATGCAGGACTGCAACCAAGAACAATAAGGAAAAGGTAGGACATGATAGAAGCCAATTGTTGCTGGGTGATTCTATCATAAGAGGTGTTGAGCTGGAGAGTAGTGGTTTGGTGAGATGTCTTCCTGGGGCTACTGCTCGTAAAGACAAGAGACGTATTCTCAATATTGTCAAACAAGCAAAGCAGCAAGGGGAAGTGGATGTTCTAGTCCATCTAGGGACAAATGACTTGGCTAGCAATGAGGTTTCTGAGATTAAGGAAGATTTTTGTGTTCTTGGAGGTGAAATACAGCAGATTGCGTCCACTGTGTCATTCTCTGAAGTTTTGCCTGTGCAGAACATTCAGGATAGGCAGATGCGCAATAGGGAATTTAATTTGTGGCTTTGGGAATGGTGTCGAGAGCAAGGATTTGGCTTTGTGTCCCATGATAGCTCTAATTGGAGCAGAAAGGAACTGTATAAAAAAGATGGTTTGCATCTTACTCATAGGGGAACATATGTTCTCAGTGAGAAGTTCAAAGGTTACGCAAAGAAATATTTAAACTAGGAGGGGGGGACAAAAGGGTAAAAAACTATCTGCCTGATTGTCCCCCAAAACTAAATCGGAGGGTGCAAGCAACATGCGGGGAAAAAAATGACAAGCTCAGAGTCGTGTCTATAAATGCTCGCAGTTTAGTCAATAAAATCAATGAACTGGAGGCAATGATGGCAGCTGAAAAAGTAGATTTAGTTGCGGTTACTGAGACATGGTTCAGTGAGAAAAATAACTTGGACATAACAATACCGGGGTACTCTTTATATAGAAAAGACAGAGAAGGTAGGAAAGGAGGAGGAGTGGCCATGTATGTGAAAAACAACATAAAAACGAACCAAATAAAAGTGAGCGAGGTGAACATAGAGTCAGTTTGGGTTACGCTAACATTTGGCAATCATACAGTAGCTCGTGTAGGTGTGATCTATAGACCCCCTGGACAAGTAGAAGAGCTAGATAATCTGCTGCTTGAGGAAATAGCCAAAATGGCAATGAAGGGGGAAGTTATTATCATGGGGGACTTTAATCTTCCTGATGTGAACTGGAAAACCAAAACAGCTGGGTGCACCAGGAGTACAAATATTCTAAACTCCCTACTGGGAGTATCTCTAACACAAGTAGTTGAGGAGCCGACCCGTAAAGAGGCCATATTGGATTTAATACTCACAAATGGAGGTTTGGTATCGGACGTTGTTGTAGGTGAAAATTTGGGATCTAGTGATCACCAGTCAGTATGGTTTAATATAAGAACAGGGATGGAGCCGCACAACACAAAAACAAAAGTTTTAGACTTTAAAAAAAACTGATTTTTCTAAAATGAGATTTTGTGTGAAGGAGTCATTATCAGACTGGAGGAGTTTAAAGGGAGTCCAGGAGAAATGGGATTATTTAAAGGAAGCATTATTGAAGGCCACAGGCAATTGCATTCGACTTGTTAGCAAAAACAAAAAAGGGAAGAAACCACTGTGGTACTCTGCAGAAGTGGCCAAAATAGTGAAGAACAAAAAGACAGCATTCAATAATTATAAAAAAAGTGAAGAAGATAGGCAAACCTATAAGATTAGGCAGAAAGAGGCAAAGCAATTTATAAGAGCTTCCAAAGCACACGCAGAAGAAAAAATTGCTCAGTCAGTAAAAAAGGGGGACAAAACATTTTTTAGATACATAAACGAGAAAAGAAAAGTAAAACAAGGATTAGTTAGATTAAAAACGGAAGGAAGGTATGTAGAAGAGGATAAAAGTCTCGCTGACTGCCTCAATGAATATTTTTGTTCAGTCTTTGCAGAAGGAAAGGGACCTCAGTTAGGAGGAAACACTAACGAGACAATTACATATCAGTTTACAGAGGAGGAGGTTCTACAGCAGCTGTCTAAAGTAAAGACAAATAAGTCAATGGGACCTGATGGGATCCACCCTAAATTATTAAAAGAGCTCAGTGATGTAATAGCAAAACCGTTAACAGATTTATTTAACCAATCCTTGCTAACGGGAGTCGTCCCAGAAGACTGGAAATTAGCAAATGTTGTGCCCATTCACAAGAAGGGTAGTAGGGAGGAATCTGGGAACTATAGGCCAGTTAGTCTTACGTCAGTAGTGGGGAAATTAATGGAAACCATGTTAAAGGAAAGGATTGTTGAACATCTAAAAACACATAGATTACAGGATCAGAAACAACATGGGTTTACCTCAGGGAGATCATGCCAAACTAATCTTATTGATTTTTTTGATTGGGTAACAAAAATAATAGACACAGGTGGTGCAGTAGACATTGCTTATTTAGATTTCAGTAAGGCTTTTGATAATGTTCCGCATAGAAGGCTTTTCAATAAATTGCAATCTTTGAGCTTGGATTCCAATATTGTTGAATGGATTAGGCAGTGGCTGAGTGACAGGCAGAGGGTTGTGGTAAATGGAGTTTATTTGGTGCAAGGTCTTGTTACCAGTGGGGTACCTCAGGGGTCAGTACTTGGACCCATTCTATTTAATATTTTTATTAGTGATATGTCTTTTTGCTGATGACACAAAGATTTGCAACAGGGTTGATGTTCCTGGAGGGATCAGCCAAATGACAAATGATTTAGGTAAACTAAAAAAAATGGTCGGAGCTGTGGCAATTGAGTTTTAACGTGGATAAGTGCAAGATAATGCACCTGGGACATAAAAACCCAAGGGCTGAATATAGAATATTTGATACAGTCCTAACCTCAACATCTGAGGAAAGGGATTTAGGGGTTATTATTTCAGAGGATCTAAAGGTAAGTAGTCAATGTAATAGAGCAGCAGGAAATGCTAGCAGAATGCTTGGTTGTGTAGGGAGAGGTATTAGCAGTAGGAAAAGGGAAGTGCTCATGCCACTGTACAGAGCACTGGTGAGACCTCACTTGGAGTACTGTGTGCAGTACTGGAGACTGTATCTCAAGAAGGATATAGACATCTTAGAGAGAGTTCAGAGAAGGGCTACTAAAATGGTGTATGGCTTGAAGGAGAAAAGTTACCAGGAAAGGCTTAATGATCTTAACATGTACAGCTTAGAAAAAAGACGAGACAGATGAGATATGATAGAAACATTTAAATACGTAAAGGGAATCCACAAGGTAGAGGAAGGGAGTATATTTAAAAGGAAACAAAGTAGCAAAAGAAGAGGACATAGTCTTAGATTAGAGGGGCAAAGGTTTAAAAGTAACATCAGAAAGCATTATTTTACTGAGAGGGTGGTGGACACATGGAACAGTCTTCCAGTTGAAGTGGTAGAGGCCAAAACAGTAATTGAATTTAAGCAGGCATGGGATAGGCATAAGGCTATCTTAAACAAAAGATAAATCCAGGTAAAGTATCCATGTAATTGGGCAGACTAGATGGGCTGAAAGGTTCTTATCTGCCGACATTTTTCTATGTTTCAATAAAGCTTGTATTGTAGGATATAGTACACAGCAAACAGTCTTTGCAGAACACAAAAATACAAGCAATAGCAAGTGGATGGTGGGCCACGTAGTCTCTCTCTGGATCCTCTTGAGGAGAAGCAGGAGCCTTAGGTAACAGTACCTTGATAGAAGGTGTACTTCTAGGAGAGAGCTGAGGGCTGGGAGCCACTTGAGAGTCTCTGGACCCACTGGATAGTGGGCCACGCAGTGGATCTTCCAGCAGGCAGGAACCAGGTTATGCAAACACAGCAAGGACTGAATAACTGAACACGGTTCATCAGATAAATCCAGGGACAAGCAATAACAAGAGGGGCTCTCAGGACCTCTGAACACAGGAATTGAAAACACAAAATGAAAGAGCAAAGGGGAGGAGGGTGTGGTCTGGTTTTATGCAGAACCTCAGGTTCAGACACAGGAGTTAACCCTTAGGTGGGAAGCAGGTATAGAGAGCTAGTGACCCAGGCTGGCCACAGCTGGCTCTCAGGGCTGAGGCATGACAGCCTGGGCCTAGAGGCCCAGCCAAGCCAGGGGCTCACCTGAGGCTGGAGGCTGGCCGAGCTGCCTGCTTGGCCATCTTCTAAGCTCAGACAAGCCTGGGTCCCCTGCTCGGCTGGCCTTCGGAATCAGGCGAGTCCCCTGCTCGGCTGGGCCTCCAGGCCAAGCAGGGGGCTCGCCTGAGCTTGGAGGCCGGCCGAGTTGCCTGCTCGGCATGCCTCCAGGCTCAGGCGAGTCCCCGGCTCAGCCTGGAGGCCCAGCCGAGCAGGGGGCTCGCCTGATTCTGAAGGCCGGACAAGCAGGGGACTCGGGCAGGCCTCCTTGCCCAGGTGATGGATTTTGTTGGGGGGGGGGGTGGAGAGCGTTGCACACTCACCTACATCGGCCCTGAGTCCTCCACCGGTGGCAGTCCTCCTGCATCCAGTGTCCTCTCTCCGTTGGTCGCCGGTATGATGTCACGGAAGCCTTTGACCCTGGGTCAAAGGCTTTCCTGACGTCAACCCGGCGACTGACAGAGAGTGGGCACTGGATGCAGGAGGACTACCACCGGTGCAGGACTCGGGGCCGATGTCAGTGAGTATGTGTAGGCAACATACTCACCTACATCCTCCTACTTCGGCCCTGAGCTCCAGCGGTGACAGTCCTCCAGCTGTTTCAGGCTACTCGGACGGCCTCCAGACTCAGGCGAGCCCTTGGCTCAGGGCCGAAGTAGGAGGATGTAGGTGAGTATGTAGGTGCAACCATTCAGCCATGCGAACCTGGGCCTGGAGGCCTGGCTGAACAAGCTGCTCGGCCGGCCTCCAGGCTCAGACGGGCCCCTGACTCGGCCCAGCCTCCAGGCCCATGTTCTCATGTCTGATTTTCGGTTTCGGTCTCGGTTTTTGGCTGAACCGATCCTGAATTTTCGGTTTCGTATCGGCCGGAAATTTCCGTTTCGGTGCATCCCTAGTAAAAATTGAAAATATCCTCCTTATACATATTTGTATTGACCATGATGAGAATATTAGTAATGGAGCTTCCATAAAAGGTCAACGGAATATAAATATGTTATGCACAATGTATGGGCAAAACGTTTACAGACAGAAAGTACATTTATACAGAATACTTTGACTGTATTTTCAGCAAATTTTCAGCAATTTCATTAACCTGAATGTTCTCTCTATTCAGTAAGTGACCCCAAAGCTCTTGTTCCATTCTCCCCTGCAATAACAAAATTTGTTGATTTCCTTTTTTTTGTATAGTAAAGGAGGAAGCTTCTTTTTTCTAACTTTTCTTCCTCAATTCAATGTAAAGTCATTGAAGATTGATTGAGAATTGCATTCATATTTAATGGCAACGTCTATCAGGAATATCGCTTGGTATACGTATTATTAGATGTATTTGTTAGTGAAGGTCCGTACGGATTCTACATGACTGGGATCAGTGAAGATACAGGGAAAGTCATGTAGACATGAACTAAAAGTGTGTGTTAAACATCGAATGTGAATGGAATTAAGTTAGTGAGAGTTTCAAAAAACATACCTACTCTTATGTTGAGAACATCCCATCAGAGCACATTCTGCAGGCCGCTAGGTGCAGGGCCGGTGCTAGACTATTTTGCGTCCTAGGCAAGACCAGCTACTTGCACCCCCCCCAAAAAAAAGAAAGCTCACCTGGGTATATTTGCCCCCAGCTCTCACATGGATATATTGCCCCAGCTCTCACATGGATATAGTTGCCCAGCTCACACATGGATATTTGCTCCAGCTCACACATGGAAATTTGCCCCAGCTCACACATGGGTACTTGCCGCTCCAGCTCAGTCTCCGCCTCCGTCTCCTTCCACCTTCTCGTAGCCAGTCCCAACTGCAGGCCGCTAGGTGCAGGGCCGGTGCTAGACTATTTTGCGCCCTAGGCAAGACCAACTACTTGCACCCCCCCCAAAAAAAAGAAAGCTCACCTGGGTATATTTGCCCCCAGCTCTCACATGGATATATTGCCCCAGCTCTCACATGGATATAGTTGCCCAGCTCACACATGGATATTTGCTCCAGCTCACACATGGAAATTTGCCCCAGCTCACACATGGGTACTTGCCGCTCCAGCTCAGTCTCCGCCTCCGTCTCCTTCCACCTTCTCGTAGCCAGTCCCAACTGCAGGCCGCTAGGTGCAGGGCCGGTGCTAGACTATTTTGCGCCCTAGGCAAGACCAACTACTTGCACCCCCCCCCCAAAAAAAGAAAGCTCACATGGATATATTGCCCCAGCTCTCACATGGATATAGTTGCCCCGCTCACACATGGATATTTGCTCCAGCTCACAAATGGGTATTTGCCGCTCCAGCTCAGTCCACGCCTCCGTCTCCTTGACGCCAGCAGCGACGCCAGCACGTATTGGGGCTGGCTGCAGCACGCGGCCGCCCCAGGCTGCCCGCAGCCAATTTTTTTTTTTTTTTTAAGTGGTCGGGCCGGCTGCGCCCTAGGCGGGCACTGCGCTCTAGGCGCCCGCCTAGCGGCAGCGCCGGCCCTGGCTAGGTGGCAGAAAAGCCATGACAACAGCATAGCAATCACAACAGCTCTCCCATGGAAAAAAAATGGCTCTTTCTAACTTACACAGGGTTACATTATGACGCAATATGTGACACAACTCTTGAATCAATGGTGACAATCCAGAGTTTATTTGAGGACTGTGTCATTTCCAAGAATTTATGGCCACTCTGGCCTCATGATCTTGCGAGTCATTTCTTCTTTATGTAGGGCTATCTGAAAGAACTAATACACCATAACAAGCCCCAAACTATTGGCACAGGAGCAGAAAGCATTAGTAATGAGATCCAAAACATTGATGATGCACTAATGAAACATTTTAGCAAGAACATGCAGTGCCACGTCGATATGTGTCTAACAGAAAACAACAGGCACTTCCAGCATTTGTTATAATGGGATGTGCTCAAAATAAGGAGGCGGTACATTTCCTGAAATTTACATTAATTGCAATTCATTTATTTAAAAGCTATACCAGAAACGTTGGGATTGAATTTACAGTGCTCAGCCTACAGCAAAACCCCTGACAGGTGACGTGAATACATTGATTATATCGTTACAATGGCACCTGTCAAGGGGTGGATATATTAGGCATCAAGTGAAAAATCTCACATGAAAAATTTCATGTGTTGGGAGCAGGAGAAATTGTTAAGCAAAAACGTCTGAATGACTTTGACAAGGGCAAAATAGTGATGGCTAGACGACTGAGTCCAGGTATCTCCATTATGGCAAGCCTTGTGGGGTGTTCCCGGTATGCAGTGGTTCATACCTACCAAAAAGTGGTGCAAGGAAGGACAACCTGTATAGCGATGTCAGAGTCATGGGTTCCCAGGGCTCATTGATGCGTGTGGGGAGCGAAGGCTAGTTCTGATAGTATGATCACACACACAGAAGAATTACTGTAGCTCCAATTGCTGAAAAACTTAATGCTGGCCATCATGGAATAGTCTCAGTACATATAGTGCAGGGCTCACAATTTCAGGTCCTGAGCTACTAGCCAGGCCTTAAGAGTTACTCGCCACCAGTTGCCCCACCCAACCCAACCCTTACCTCTAAATCTGCCCTTAATGATAAATAAATAATTTAAGAGAGTGTGTTTAACATAAAGCAGTTAAAACAAAGAAAAATAATGTGTGGCGTGTATGAGAGCTCAACAGCGATAAAACTCACGCTCAGACAGTGCACAGTACTGTGAGTTTTATTGCTGTGTAGCTCTGTGATACTCTCATACACACGGCACATTACTGTATCACAGAGCTCCACAGTAATAAAACTCACGTTCATACACACACACCGCACATTACTGCAAGTTTTATTGCTGTGGTGCTCTGATACAGAAAGGTGCAGTGTGTATGAGTGTATCAGAGCATTACAGCCATAGCTCACAATAATGTGCAGTGTGTAGGAGCTCCACTGCCTTTTTTTCACCACCCCCCCTTTCTCATTCTTTTTACCCCTTTCTTTCCCCCCTCATTCTCAGTTTTTTTTCCCCTCATTCTCATTCTTTTCCCCTTTCTTTTTAACCCATATCATTCTTTCCCCCTCTCTTTCTCATTCTTTTCCCCCTCTCTTTCTCATTCTTTTCACCTTCCTTTCTTTTTCCACCCTCATTCTTTTTACTCCTTTCTTTTTCCCCCTCATTCTCATTCTTCCCCCCTTTCTTTTTACCCCTTATCATTCTTTCCCCCCTTGTTAGCTCCCCCTCTTCATCTTCCTCTCCTTTTTAACCCCTTCCCCTCCCTTCAGCAGTCACCTACCAATTCAGAGGTGCTGCAGCACGGCCACTGTGTTGGTGCCGCCCCTCCCGTGCATCACCTGACCCACCCACATGATGCGTTGTCAACTCGCAGCAGTGTGTGTGACACATCACGTGGGTGGGCAGGTGACCCCGCAGTCCTGCAAGAGTCTGATACCGGAGCTGAGAAGCAAGGCGGCGGCCCACTGATCCAGGTCCCAGCAACCTGCGGGCCCGACAGGTCAATGCACCCCACTCGCCCGCAGTCATTTGCGAGTGGAAATTTTGCGGGCTGATATAGTGCATTGCAGTTTGTTTCAATTTGAGCTGCATACCCGCACACCAGTCAGTGCCCATAATGGCCCCTGACCACCGCCGAAAGTGCCCACATTGAGCTTCAGAAGTAGACCATGGAGCAATGGAAGAATTGTGAATCATGTTTTCTTTTTAGATCAGCTGGGTAAGTATGCGTCCTTAAGGCTGGGGTCAGACGAGCGCACCACGTGCGCCCGTACTGATGTGCCTCCCGGCGTCCGTCACAGCGTTGTGATGCTTGGACGTGGCCGGCCACATGCTGTAGCGCACTAACTGCACTCAGCAAGGTGGCCAGAAGGGCGTCAGAGTGGAAGGAACGTCCACTCTCACAGACGTTCCTTTCGCTCTGCAAAATGCTCGTCTGATCCCGACCTAACCTGGGGAAGAGATGGCAGCAGGATGCACTATGGAACGGAGGCCCCAAATCCAACCCATGAGGACACATTCAGGAGTCTAGTAGAGTCTATGCCTCAACATATCAAAGCTGTTCTGGCAGCACGAGAGTAACCTACATGATATTAGACAGGCA
Source organism: Leptobrachium leishanense (assembly GCA_009667805.1). Taxonomy (NCBI): domain Eukaryota; kingdom Metazoa; phylum Chordata; class Amphibia; order Anura; family Megophryidae; genus Leptobrachium; species Leptobrachium leishanense. The sequence continues at coordinate 229,191,168 of CM019064.1, read as the reverse complement.
GTTTTAATGTTGTCATTATACCGTTTGAAACAAAATGCAATTAGAGGCTTTGGTTTCTGTTAATGGCCATTAAAAGAGTAAGCTCACCCGCCAACGTCACGTCATCTCTAGTGAGGGTGAGTCCTATCCAAAAATGAAGCCACAGGCTGCTGTATAACGAACCATAACATGCTCATGCTGCTTTTCAGTCATGAGGCAAACTGGTGGGTCATAGTTATGCCCTCCCAGAAAAAAATCCACCTTGGGATCAAAAAACAAAGACACGGAGCGGAACAGCTGCAATGATGACCTGGCTGGAGGTACAATAAAACATACATAATGCAGGAGGGGTGGGGTCACGCCTATTCTCCGATGGGGCGGCTGCAACCACCAAATGTATCCAGCCCAGCAACATGTATAAAACATAACAAGGAGAAAAAAAGTCATCTGCACTTATTCTCATTATACCGTGTGAAACAAAATGCAATTAGAGGCTTTGGTTTCTGTTAATGGCCATTAAAAGAGTAAGCTCACCCGCCAACGTCACGTCATCTCTAGTGAGGGTGAGTCCTATCCAAAAATGAAGCCACAGGCTGCTGTATAACGAACCATAACATGCTCATGCTGCTTTTCAGTCATGAGGCAAACTGGTGGGTCATAGTTATGCCCTCCCAGAAAAAAATCCACCTTGGGATCAAAAAACAAAGACACGGAGCGGAACAGCTGCAATGATGACCTGGCTGGAGGTACAATAAAACATACATAATGCAGGAGGGGTGGGGTCACGCCTATTCTCCGATGGGGCGGCTGCAACCACCAAATGTATCCAGCCCAGCAACATGTATAAAACATAACAAGGAGAAAAAAAGTCATCTGCACTTATTCTCATTATACCGTGTGAAACAAAATGCAATTAGAGGCTTTGGTTTCTGTTAATGGCCATTAAAAGAGTAAGCTCACCCGCCAACGTCACGGCACCTCTGGTGAGGGTGAGTCCTATCCAAAATGAAGCCACAGGCAACTGTATAGCGAACCATCACTGCTCACGCTGCTTTTCAGTCATATACTGAATGACAGCAACAACATGATTAAAAACATGGATGATCTATTAGCTCGACATATGTTTCGCCTATCCGTAGTCGGCTTCGTCTGGAACAAAATTGAAGAAAAAAAAATGTTTTTAATCATGTTGGTTGTTGTCATTCAGTATATGAGGGCAAGCACAGAATTTATGAGCATGAGCTCTTCTCTTTGAGCATTAGGGCTAGCGGTTAATCGTTTGTGATTCTAGCTGTTCCGTTCCTCCATTTATGCTTGTGGGCTAACTCAAGTTGGGGAGTACCCCTCGAAAGCAACCGGTTCAATTATTGGGGAACCTCCATACAGGAATCGATTGTACCGATATACACAGTAATAGTCGCTCTTTATTGGCATATTTACAACTCACCATATACCCTCTGCTTGTTTTGTTTTTGTGTCAATTTTAACAATTTGAATCTGGGAGTGTTTTTCGTTCAATAAAGGTTCTTACTTTTTGCCACTCCCTGATTATCAACTGGCCAACTTTACGTTTGCCAACTGGGTTTTTTGTGACTAAAATACGTACATATCTAATGATCCCATGTACTATGTGTGCATAGAATTTGAGTCCGGCACTGGGTTGAGGCAGTTTCTGATAAAATAGTAAATCTTTCATTGGTTCTAGTTTAGGGAATGGGTCCGCAGTGGGGATAATTTGGGAACTCTTATTTGATTGTGATTTTTATTCCTTTCATCAAAATTTTCATGGTTCCATTCCTCAAATATCAGTGTCATCAGTTGATAGTTATCAGCATCTATTGAGAAGAGTAGCCTATGCATTGTCTGACTCCAATAAAGCACAGCCTTCCTAGTTTTTAAGGCCTCTGACCAGTTGACCCACTATTTTGTTGAAGTATCATTGAGTCACATTTAAAACTGCAGCCAACCTTAATTATCACTCGTCTAAATGGCACATGATAGTAGTTGATCGATGTTTTGTCTGCTTAAGAAAATAAAGCTGTGACAATCTGAAACAATAATATAATGAGAGTGCAAAAACTGACAGTGCAGATTGTCAGGTTCAATATAAATCAAACACGTGTATAAATGTATACTCTGAAAAGTCAGAATCTCAGTCCTAGTCAACCACATAGTAACACACCCTAGTGAGAGTTGGATCAGTCTGAAACTGTGTCCCTGTTTTATCCTAAATTGATATGCATGTACAACTTCCAGTCACTTTAGCAGACAGACTAGGCTGACATGTCAACTTGCCGGTAAGGCCACATTCCCCACTGAATGAATGATGATGTTGTAGATAGGGGTCAGTAAACGCTCAACCACTCATTAGACTGATCGAGAAGTATGGGAAATGTAGTTCCAAAATATCTCAAAGGCATGGTTGCTGACTTCTGCTGTATGGGGTGCAATCAACGTCCCAACTACAGAATTAATGATGCATTAAGGAATAGGTCATGCCCCTTTCTATCCTACATTTATACCTCCCCATGTTGGGAGGTAAGCAAGTTATTTATGAAAATTTGGAACGATTCTTTATATATGAACGAGGTAGCATTTTTAAAGGATTACTTACATAATTTACAAGAAAATATATGCAGAAATGTGGTAAAATAAAATAGATATAAGTAGCTTTAAAGTTGCACCAATTTGGGCAAATCCCCACCATCACGTCTTCTGCTAGGATCTCTGATCAGATCAGAAAGTAGCTCCACCAATCATGAAGCTCTGATTATTTGCAATGGGAAATACTCAGGGTTTCTTACAAAATATGGCTGTCATAAAATATCATGTAAAGGAAGCATGAAACCAGAGAAGGACACCTGTGGTTTGGTATAAACCTCTGTTAATGTTTTGTATCCTTTTAAACCCGCACATGTTTAGCAAGGAAGAACAGCTGTAATTCAATATCTGTGGACATACAATTTCGAAGAAATTACTTTTAAACCTCAAATAAGTATATGAAATTAGCCACTTTAAGAAATATAATTGACGACACAGTCTTATGTTTTTGGTACTGTTCCCTCATATCTGTTTAACCTGCGACATTAAAAAAAATCTGTATTGTTTGAACAAGAGACACTTTTACGTAGGTATCTATACTTTTTGGGTGGTTCATATTTGGATGGTGATGCAGATCTAGACAATTGACTTTTTTTGAGAAAGTATTTCAGGAAAGATACATTGAGATTTCTCTCGTTTTCAAGTATGTCCTGGGTGGCGAGTATGTACCATTAGGGGTCTTGCCCAAGGACACTTACTGGAGAGGTGCTATTGCCTGGATTCGAACCTGAGTCTCTACGGTTATAGAGCAGTGATGTTACCTCTACTATGTAAGTAATAAATGTTCCATGTGTGCTCAACCTAATATGGGCTGTGCATACCTACAGTATGTCAACAATGCTATGTGTAGGTGAAATAAAATTAATTATCTGCATTACAAGCCAACTTTGCTACATTCTTCTTAGTGTAACAACCATTTGTCTGAAAGTTAACACAAGTAAATAATTTATACATCTTGTAAGTGCTGTATTTTACAGGAAGGGACAACACAATATCAAATGTAAACTAGCACTTAAATAAAAATACAAATGTACACGGAGTTCCTTCTTATGAATTGTTCAAAGTCTAAGGGAGGTATAAATCACATGAAAAATGCATAAATCTATACTATGAGTGTACAAACACTGTCTGCTTTATACTGTGCAGAGTGATGTTAGAAGATATTTTCCGTCATTAGCTTTGATTGTATGAAAACATTTTTAAATCCACAGTGGACTTCCTTTTATTTATTTTTGATATTTCCACTTTTTTGATGCTCATTGCCTCGCAGCCTCAAAATGAATAGGTCTGTGATGGCACCAGAGTATGGCAGCTGTTTTTGATGTAATGCTCCTCTAAAATTAAAAAAAAGAGAGAGGAAAAAGAAGAAAAAAAAAAAAACAATATTCCGACTCCTTATCTACATTTCTAAAACTAAAACAGATGTTGGGTCATCATTATCATGGAGGTGAAATGTTTCATTCCAAAACCATAATAAATCCTAATTAATTAAAATTAATGTAGGAACTGCCCCCACCTATCCATGGATACCTTAGATAAACTGACTGATATAGACATTCACTACTTTAAATATCACTTTATTTAAAGAGGCATGTAGGGGTGGCGGAAGACAGAATACTAATAGCTTGTTAAAGCCTCCTGCAACTTAACAAAATATATTGTGTTTGCTACAAAATATTTGCAATGAAACATGCAGGGCCCTATTCCAGAATGAGTCATTATTGTCAGCAAGAGAGCTGTTAAGTGTAAGAGCCCCTGACCAATCATTATGGCTCCTGTCCTATTCTAATGGTGTTTAAAACGTCCCTTGTAGTTTAGGTGCTGCCTCTGTCTATACTATATGGTAATGCTTGAAACTTACTAAACCTTGTATAGGAGAGCGCTGTTGTGTAGGCAGCCAGAGAATAAGGAGCAGTTTCATGGTTGCAAGTTATTTATAAAAAAAAAAAGACACCGACTGCAAGAAACTAATGTGAAGTGATTGTGTTAGCAACACCCCAAAACACATGAAAAAATGCCATACTCCCCTAAGGTCCGACAATGCAGAGAGAAATTGTTATGTATTGACTATGCTTCTACTTCCTGTTTCCTGTTCTAACCTCTGACCTGGAAGCAGTTCTATAATCCAACATGATTCCTCACACAAGCAGCTTGCAGTGTCTTCATTTCTACATATGAAACGGCAGTGTGATCTGTCATGTCTTTTTTCCACAAGCAGAAGGACACTGAGAACAAATAGTTCCCTAACAAATAGCTGACCCTAACATAGCAGCTCACTTCTAACAGAGACAGTAACAGAGATTTACAAATGGATAACATCTCACAGCATAGTTTTCCATTAGCTGCTCCCTATTACTGTCCGGCAGTAATCTATTCTAAACCATAGATTGTAGCGGTGTAGCAAACTTATGGTTGTGAAATAACTGCCAACCTGTAGCACTGAAGAGGAAATAATAACTGAAATGTGGAGACTAGCTCAATTATTAAGAGTTTTATTTTTAAGTTGTTTTATTATGTTGCCTTAAAGTTTCAAGTTTAATTCTTAATTGGACTTTCAACTTGTCCTGCATCGGTTTTTAATTCCCAGGAAATACTGATGTAAAATGTTCACCGAGACTCTTATGGCTGCCATTGTGAATTTACAGAGATGTGATGTGGAATTTAGCCAGAGTTGCTGGATCGCTGTTAGATCATTTGGGTAGAATCCTTTAACTATGCTTATAATCAATGCAATATGGTTAAATCTTTGAATATGTTGTTTTTTTTGTATTTGGAGACATCTGATTTATTCCGCTGTGAATTTTGCAGAATTTTTTTTAGTAACAAAGCAAAAAAGAGTAAACAGGGGATTAGGATGTAAAGTTAGATAGATGAGAGTCCGCCACAAATCGTTTTTTGCATAAGTGTTATAGTTTGATGTTACTGTTAAGACAGCAAATGTATCAATATTCTCAAAGTTCTAGTGTTTCTCCTGTAGAAAGCTATGAAAATTTGACTTATCAAAATATTCATAAGCTAATATTTATTTTATTAATAAGTCACATATTTGTGAAGCTATGGACAGTTAAAAAGCAATGCACAAATACAGGTAAATAATGACAAATATAATAATACTATGGCCTCATACAAGCAAACAGGACCCATTCTTTTAAGGTGAGAGGGTGTTTTCGGACAACATGAAAAGGGCAGCATAAACTGAATTTCAACTTTGACACTATGTTACATACCCCATCTGTCTTTGGTTTATAAGTGTGCACCCTGCAAAAGGATTGATGTATCCTGTGCCATCCACGGGATTCTTGGTTAGTTTTGATGAATTTATAACTCTGCCCTTTGGTACTTCTTTTTTTTTCTATTAGTCCATTCTAAACTGCACTATGACACAATACAATATTAACAATATTTACTTACATACATAGGACTATACCTAAGAGCACAGTAACCGTAATAATTATTATTGGAAGCAGTGAATTTTTTTGCAGAAAGAGTTGTACAATCTATAGTGCCACAGAAGATACAGGGTCCTAGTGAGCTGGTAATAGTGAGCCACTAATGGAAAACGTTGGCACAACCGTTAACCATTACCATCTCCCTAATACTGACAGGAGTGAGCCAATATAACATTACCATCTCATAATAATTATGCCTACAGTGAAATTTAATGTTAATAAAACTATAGTCAGGCTTAATTTAGGAAATATATTTCTAATCCTCAAATATTATATTTTATTGTTACTTTTAAAGTAAGTTATAGTAGAAACCTAAAAAATAAAAAAATTGTGTGTGGTATGTCCAACTTGAAACTCTCACAAAAATAGTGGCGGAACTGCTTTCAACTTGATCTCCGATTTACCCCTTTGGACTGACAAATCAGCAGCGGACTTGGAATCTGTGACACACAGGATTGTTCAGAGAAAGGTGAAACTCAGGAGAAGAGAACAATCTAGACCAAATAGCCGATTTAGAAAGTGAGATAAATGGGAGAATTTTTCTGGTTTGGCTATTTTGGCCTGGATTTTCACTTCTCCAGTCATTCTCCTGAGTTTCACTTTTCTTTGAAAAGACCCAACAGTCTTTCCTTTCTCCATAGTTAAATATATTGATAAAATTACCATTAAGTAAGAATCCTGTTACTGTGTATTCCATGTGCTAAGTGCCTTCTCCCTCTTCATCCATATGTGGAGCCTTCAACTGCATGTTTTGCTCTGCAGACATTCACAAGGATCGAATGAAACCTGGTTAGAGAAACGTTTGTCTTACCTTTTTCAGAATTGATGTTTATTATAATGAATATATGAATGTAAATAAACAAAAACTTGCATAGCAATATTTTTAATGTTATTTGGACCAGGTTTCTACAGTTTTTAAATTATTTAACAAATTCTAAAACTAGAGTCCAGTTTAGCCGGTAATAGGGAACCGCTAATATCAAAAATTGGGGCAAGCTGTTAAGTCTTAGAACATTACTATTAACAGATTATGAGACAGCCACTATATTAGCAGCTGGGCTCACAATTTTTGGGAGTCTCTAAAGGTTACCAGTAGCAATGTCCTGCGTATCCTCTTCTGGAGTCCACAGCAGTTCATGGAAACGTGCACTAACCCTGCATGAGAATACAAGGAATCAGGCCTTTTTTGTTATGTTTTGGCTATGTTATTCCGTTAAAAAAAATTAACACTTGGTGCAAATTTTGCTAATAAGCAGAACTGCTCCTGAAAAACAAAGGCAACTTTATAGCTTTAGTGACAGGAGATAAAACTTCTCTGTTAGTAATGGATTGCAACACAAACAAGAACGGTTACAAATAAAACTATACACTTTCTGGCATTTATTAGTTCAAGAACAATTTTATTCCATAATATTTCCGTTGTTTGCTTGTTGACGTTATCTTCTTCCCCCTGTGGAAGTGTAAATTAGGTTGTATTCTTTTCTATATTTTTTCCTTATTCTATGAAGAAACTTGTCCACCGCAGTGCTAATACTTTACCAATGATGGGCTGGATTTCAGTGGAGCCACAAAATTTACAAGTGAGCAGTTAACCATAACCACTTGTAAACGTCTGTGGCTCATCTGCTATTCCCAGTCAAGCTGCATCTGCTCTTGGGTTGCTCAGTGAAGAGCCGGGTTTGACCCACCACCTATCTGTAAAATAAAGGACACGGAGAGCTGAATAAGGCTAGATAACTTTAGAGTTCAACACAACTGATCAAGTTGTTCAAATGGATTTTTCACAACTAATTCTGTTTACAGTTTTATATACAAGTATACAGTTTTCTCAGAAGGGGCTCTAGAGTAAGTAAGGCCAAAGGTTAGTATTGTTCTATAAAAAATATTGCTAAAACAAATTTTGATGTAGAAGGCACATACAGTTGTTTAGGGAGTATGTGAATGCAGGAGTGTATTTGAATAGAATGTCAATATGCTCATAAAGGCCTTGGATTGCTGCTTATTTTGTCCAGTTATAATTTTTATTTCAGTTTGGGTCAGATGTTTAAGGTTCATTTGCCAAGTAAGATAAAATAAATGAATTTGCAGGCACCAATTCGTTCACTCATACAAAAACATTGATATTAATTTTATTTTTTAGGAATTATTAAGATGTAATTCTTTACATAAGCCTGAGCCTGAGTGGATCAGTGTAAAACAAGTTCCTAAAGTGCATATAAATAGGAGTGGAGCGGTAAGCATTTTTTGGTTTAATAAACTTTATTGGGTGTAAGTTTTGTATGGCGTCAAGTCCATTTTATTATTAAAAGTAGCAGAATCTGCTTAAGAGAGCATACAAAGTGGTGAATAAATGGAAAATGTAACACTTATAAAAGACTAGGTCCTAGATTCCACCCCAGCTCTTAATGGAAAAATCTTGAGTGACCTTTAGGCTACGGTCAGACGAAAGCATTTTTTCCCCGCGAACGTGAAAAAGTGCGTCCGAACGCATTGACGTATTTTTTCACGGAATGTGCAAAAACGGGCAGACGCGCATTTTCGGGCGTGATTTTGTACGGATCGTCAATAAAACTCTTTTTGCGTCTGGACGTTATGTAGGCTGGACATTAGCAGTGTCTGACCTCTCCTAATCTCACACACACGCCGCAGCTGCGCACTCAGTACTAGCGGTTCAGCGTTCTCAAAAAAATGCGTTCAAATTCCACTTGCGTTGCACGGCCGGACTTTTGTGCGGCCGTACATCGTATATTGACCGTCATTGCCCGTCATCTGCTGCTAGTGCGGCCGTAATTATGTGCGCCAGAACGCATGTTAAAAGTGCGCTGGTCTGACCCCAGCCTGATTCCATTTGCTGCTCGTCGTTAACAGTTCTACGTTGACTGAGCCACTGTAGCAGTGGCTTCAGCAGGAAAAATTTTAGCCACTGACCAGTACCAGCAGCGGCGCCTCTCCCTGGTGCTGGTATCAGCTTCTGAAGTTCATAAGACTCAGTGAAGCCATATGCAACCCTGCACAACCACTGAGCAAAAATGGGCAGAAACTGCAGAAGGACACTGGGATCTATTTCTTCCCAGTTTTCTGCTCCTTGAAGCCAGAGAAAGCAGCAGCTAGCACCTCCTTCTGCACTGCGGGACCTGAGGTATGTTTTGAACTTTCTGTAATGTTTAAATTGAAGTGTTAAGTGATTTTTGGAAAAGCAAAATCACTTAACATCCAGTTCTAAAAGCCCGTATTCATTTCTGAATACCAGCTCATCTTGAGAAACACAAGCCACTGTGGATTTCCTTGTTCTTCTCATGGTAGCCACAAATTAATACTTAATACTTTGTACAGGAGCTGTTAATTTATAATAACCAGCCGCAGCCTCAGAGTGCCAAGCAAAGCTCGATTGCGATAGTGCCTGGAGCCATTAGCTTAACAGCTCGGTTGGAATCCAGCCCTAGATATTCAGTTCTAAGAGATAAAATTCACTTATGCTCTTAATGAGAAACTATAAAAATGGTCTCTTAAAAAGGACATACAGAACCACTGCAATTATGTCAGGGGTTAAAACAGTAGTATTCCGTATAAACTGTTTTGTTCTAGTACTAAATGTTCCCTGTAAGCATAGGTTAATCTACTGGTTGGATGGAAATCCATTAATATCATTATGAATTAATGCTGTTCATTTCTCACTAAACGTGTTAGGACGTCAATAGGTAAAATAAGACTTCGAGACTTTAGATGTCAAAGGTCCTTGTAAAAAATATATATTAATGTATAGTAATTATCTATTCTAAGGTAAATGGTTTTCCTATTTTAATGAATAATAGAATGGACCATTTTCAGTTTTCTTAAAAATCAGCCAAAAACACTTTGTACAAGACAAGCATAGAGTCAGCTAAGACAAAGGCTTAAAAGCATGCTTTATTGGCAATTTTATTTAAAAAAAAAAAAAAGTATTTTTACAGCATGCCAATTTCAGACAAGTTTTCGAAGGAAAGATGCAGATGGAAAAATCGCATTACAAGTTTCAGTAGATCGATAAAATCGGATTATGTTCTGCTTTCCAGTAGGACTTTAATGTGTGCATTGATTATTGCCAAACAGCCTGATAAGCTATTTATGATTAACTGCTATGTTTACAGGTTATAAGACACCAACAGGTGTAAACTTTGATTCTGATGCACGAAGGTTTAATATAAAACCTACAACTTTACATAAAATTCTTAGAGACCTAAAAACAGGGGACTATATTCTTACCTTGGTGTAAAACAGTGGTTATGTTATCAACGGACATATAAACGAATATACAGTAATAGAACTCAGGGCCGGATTAAGAGTATCATGGGCCTGGTGCTGAGGATTTTGGTGGGCCTATTTATAGAAATAAAATGAAAAGGTCAGACCCAGCTTTTAAACCCCTCCTGGCGAGATGACATCAGGCTCCTGAAAGGGAGGATGGGGTCCTACGGAGAAGTGAGAGAGAAAAAAGAGAGGCATTGCTGGAAAGGTCAATCTGACCTTTCCAGCGATGCCTCTCTTTAACCCTGTAGGTGCCAGTCCGTGATCCGGCACCGGATCGCAGACTTCTCCTAGAGGTGGCTGACACCTTTTGGAGATAACGTCCTTTGGATGCATATACTGTAGCTCCGGATCTGTGGCACAGGGTCACGTTTGGTAGCATTGGAAAGTCAAAAGCATTGCCTTTCCAATGATACCAAACATGACCACATTAAGTGTAAAAAAATTACATTTTTTTTATTAATGCAGCACTATTGTTCACTTTTCAATTATAATGTGAACAATGATGCTGCACTAGCGAAAAATTTAGTTTTTTCAGTTTAGCTAATATTGCGTATGGTCTTTGAAAAATACAGCAACAGGTTCCCATTTCTAATTTTTTTTTTAAAAAGTGTACAACATAGAATATATAACCGCAAAGGCTTGGATGATAAAATGGGAAACAAAATATTTTACATGCTGTACATAAATGGAAATTCACATGTTTTTACATTTTTTGTTACAGCATTCTGACAGGACATGACGTTTACATAAAATTATATATTATGAATCTGCCAAGTCTGCTTAAATAAAGATATATAATATGTCTGGGTCCTACTCAGTCCTACAATAAAACAGGACTTTAAATTGCGTTTAAACATGAAGAGCACAAAATGGTAAAAATTAGCTCAGCACACTGGGTGAAATGGCTCAGCAGTGAAGGGGTTAAGCATGACAGGCACAAAATGGTGAAAATGAGTTCAACTCACAGGGGTGTTGCATGGCACAGCAGCAAATGGGATAAAAGATTCTCTACAGAGCCCCTTCTCCAGGGCAGAGCACATATGCAATAAAAACTTTTTATTGGCATGAAAAGTTGGCTCCACCTAACTAACCTCAATGGTGGTAAGCTCTCAGCTGGCTGTGTGTGGCACTGATCTTGCCACCTGAGGGCTGGGCACACTGATGAGAGACAGGCTGGGCTGGCAACGCTGGCCTGGCAGACTGGCAGTGCCTGCTGGACTCTGAGCAACTTCTTTCCAATACTCCTCGTCAGGCCCTGGGCAAACATTTTCTTGGGCCCCCCCCATGGAATTTTGCTCTCCACCCCAGCATCCTTAAAAAAAAAAAAAAAAAAAAAAAACACACATAGATTTAGTTTTATGAGACAAGCCTATTTATTTTATAATTTTTTTACAATTGCACATCCTATATACACGTACTGTGAGAAAAACACTCTGTGTGTACATAAATATACACGTACTATTGTATATACATCCTTTGTACACATTCTACATACTGTACATGTACACATTATACATCATATACACATTTCCACATTATATTCACTTACACCTAATATACATGTCACACACATTTCCACATCATATATACACCATATACACATCGCCCACATCATATATATATACACATAATAGACACGTCACACACTTCATATATACGCACATCACACACTTCATATATACATATAATAATAGACACATCACACACTTCATATATACATATAATAATATACACATCACACACTTCATATATAAACATTTACTCACAAATGAACTTGTGCCAGAGACAAGCTAGAGGAAAATGGAGGGAGGGGTGGGGAAGTTAAGTAGCAGGGGGTCTTTTAAGTAGAGCCCTGCTTTATGCTGTAGAGACTGTCTCTCTCAGACAGACTGGCAGGGCAGAGCTGAGCAGTAGCACTGACTGCTTCCTGAATCCTGTAGTGCGAGGGAACTGCATGGTGTGGAGGAGGGGGAGGAGCCAAACGCAGCTCCCAAGATACCTCATCATCTCTGCGGTCACCTGTCAACACAGAGGGGAGGAGGCCTACGAGGCCATGATTTTTGTGGGCTCAAGGAGCAGCTGCCCGTGCTAAAGACAGCTCTGCTCCTCGTACGCTGGTGGCCTGGGCTGGCATGCTGTGTCTGTGGCCTGCTGAGCCTGATCCCAACAGGGTGAGGGTGGCACGGGGCAGGACAGTGCAGGCTGAGCGGATTCATCTGCACGCCGGCACTGTTTGCATTCCTTCCCCCCTCCCTTTGTAATTGAATGAGTTGGTGCTGGTTGCCTCCGCTCCATGCACGGCCTGTTAGCTGCCACCACACTCGAGTGTCTGCCAGGCCGTATTGTCCGGAGTACGATGTGTGGCACTAGCAGGCTTGTCTTTGGACAGCTTGCTGGGGGCCTATTTTCAGAACGGGGCCTGGAGCGACCGCTCCATCCGCCCCTACGTTAATCCGGCCCTGATAGAACTGCAACTCTGTCATTTGTGAATGAAGACGTCTGAAGAGGTGAGGAGGATAGGCATTGAACTGCCTCAGATTTTCAAACCCAGTCAAAAAATTCTCAGTCTGGAAGAAATAAAAACAAATCACATGTACAGTTGCAAGAAAAAGTATGTGAACCCTTTGGGATTACTTGGAGTTTTGCATGAATTGGTCATAAAATGTGCTCTGATCGTCACAACAATTTGAAAAACAGTCTGCTTAAAATAATACAACACAAACATTATGTTCAATAAACACCTGAAAACATGTAACATGTAAACATTCACAGTGCAGGGTGGAAAAAGTATGTGAACCCCTAGCCTAATGACTTCTCCAAGAGCTAATTGGAGCCAGGAGTGAGCCAACCTTGAGTCCAATCAGTGTGATATTATTGGATGTGTTGCTGAAAGCTGTCCTGCCCTTTAAAAACACACACCAGTTTTGGGTTTACTGGTTTCAAGAAGCACTGCCTGATGTGAACCATGCCTCGCAGAAAAGAGCTCTCAGAAGACCTACGATCAAGAATTGTTGACTTGCATGAAGCTGGAAAGGGTTACAAAAGTATCTCCAAAAGCCTTGATGCTCATGTGTCCACGGTAAGACAGACTGTCTACAAATGGAGAAAGTTCAGCACTGTTGCTACTCTCCCTGGGCGTGGTCGTCCTGTAAAGATGACTGCAAGAGCACAGCGCAGAATGCTTTATGAGGTAAAGAAGAATCCTAGAGTGTCAGCTAAAGACTTACAGAAATCTCTGGCACATGCTAACATTTTTGTTGACACATCTACAATAAGGAAAACATTAAACAAGAATGGAGTACATGGGAGGACACCACGGAGGAAGCCATTGCTGTCCAAAAAGAATATGCAGCACGTTTGAAGTTTGCAAAAGAGCACCTGGATGTTCCACAGCACTACTGGCAAAATATTCTGTGGACAGATGAAACCAAAATTGAGTTGTTTGAAAAAAACACACTACACTATGTGTGGAGAAAAAAAGGCACAGCACACCAACATCAAAACTTCATCCCCACTGTAAAACATGGCGGAGGGAGCATCATGGTTTGGGGCTGCTTTGCTGCCTCAGGGCCTGGACGGATTGTTGTCATTGATGGAAAAATGAATTAGAGTTTATCAAGACATTTTGCAGGAAAACGTAAGACCATCTGTCCGCCAACTGAAGCTCCGCAGAGGATGGGTGATGCAACAGGACAATGACCCAAAGCATACAAGTAATTCAACAAAAGAATGGCTTCAACAAAACAAAATACGCCTTCTGGAGTGGCCCAGTCAGAGTCCTGACCTCAACCCAATTGAAATGCTGTGGCATGACCTTAAGAGAGCGATTCACACCAGACCAAGAATATTGCTACACTGAAACAGTTTTGTGAAGAGGAGTGGTCCAAAATTACTCCAGATCGTTGTGCAGGTCTGATCTGCAACTACAGGAAACGTTTGGTTGAGGTTATTGCTGCTAATGGAGGGTCAACCAGTTATTAAGTCCAAAAGGTTCACATACCTTTTTCCACCCTGCACTGTGAATGTTTACATTTGCTGTTCAATAAAAACCATATAATAATGTTTGTTGTATTATTTTGAGCAGACTGTGTTTTTCAAATTGTTGTGACTTAGATGAAGATCAGAGCACATTTTATGACCAATTCATGCAAAACTCCACATAATCCCAAAGGGTTCACATACGTTTTCTTGCAACTGTAAGATCTCATGTCCCTTAATGGCATTATTACTAAACAAAATGATTTGTGCATCAGAAACTTAACCAAATTAGCTACTGCCTAGATTCACTGTGCTATAATAATTATATAAAAAAAAAAAAAAGTCAAACCTTTAACCCTCCCGCCTCTCCCCCCTACAATCCATCCTTAACGCCTCAGCCAGGCTAGTCCACCACACCCGCCGCTCTGTCTCTGCGAGTCCCTTCACTGGCTCCCCATCCACTGCAGAATTAAATTTAAAATCCTTACCCTAACCTACAAAACCCTCACTAACTTAGCTCCTCACTAATCACCAAATACACCCCAGCCCGCTCCCTAAGATCAAACAGTGACCTATGCCTAGCTTCTCCCTGCATCACCTCTTCCCATGAGGGACTGCAGGACTTCCCACGCGCAGCCCCCATTCTCTGGAACACTCCCTCGTACGGTCAGACTTTCTCTTCCTTCAAACGCTCCCTTAAAATGTTCCTATTTAGAGAAGCCTACCACCCGAATCACTGATGCAACCATCACTCACTCTCACCTTGCAGTCCTCCAACCCAAACCCTTCTAGATTGTGAGTTCCTACGGGAATAGGACCCTCATCTCCTCCTGTACGGTTTGTCAAATGTTGTTCAATGTATTGTAACCCTGTCTATACTGTGCCTATTGTACAGCGCTGCGGAATATGCTGGCGCTTTATAAATAAAGAATAATAATAACCCCTTCACTGCTGAGCCATTTCACCTCTACGTACGGAGCTAATTTTGACGGTTTTTGCTCATGTTTAAGGCTAGGGTCAGACAAATGCATTTTCGCGTTGTCTGTGAAAAAGTGCGTTCGAACGAATGGACGCATTTTTTCACGGAGTACGCGATAGCGGTCATACGATGCGCCTTTCCGTCCGTGATTTTGTACGGATCATCAATAAAACACTTTGTGTCTGGACGTTATGTTGGCCGGACATTAGCAGCGTCTGACGTCTCCCAATCACGCACACACGCCTCTAGCGGACGCAGCGCACTCTGTACGTCCGTACTAGAGGTTTGACGTTCTAGAAAAAATGTGTTCGTTTGCCACTTGCGTTGCGCGGACGAACATTCGTGCAGCCGTACTTCGTGTGTTCCCCGGCATTGGACGTCATTTGCTGCTAGCACGGCCGTGATTTCGTGCGTCTAAACGCACGTTAAAACTGCTTTCGTCTGACCCTAGCCTAAACGCAATTGGAAGTCATGTTTTATTATACGACCCAGACAAATTATATATCCTTTTTACGGCAGATTCAGAATATAACATTATTATATGTATATGTCATGTCCTGCCAGAAGGCTATTACATAAATTGTAAAAAAATGTAAATTTCCATTCAGATTAATAATTTACAGCTTGTAAATTTATTTTTCTTCAAAATTTTTTTCATCCAAACCTGTGTGGTTATATATTCTATAGGTTATGCTTGTTAAGAAAATAAGAAACGGGAACCTATTACTGTATTTTTCTGAGAAAATACATGATTTTAGCTAAAACTGAGAAATGAGAAGTGGAGTTAGTGCAGCATCATTGTTCAGATTATAATTGAAAATGAACAATAGTGCTGCATTATAACATGAAAGACATTTTTATTTATTTTAATCTTTGTTTTTTTGCTTTCGTCTTTAATAAACAAATGAAGACTCAAACATCTGAGGCAACACTCTCCAATAATTTTATTTACAATTTCAACAACCCCAAAAAAAAATAAAAATAAAAAAAAAACACACAATTTTCTCCATGTCGGACAGGGGCCACCCACTACTTTCCCACAGTCTCCCCATCACAATTCTTTATAAGCGATCCAGGGCCCCCAAAATCTTATTAAAAGTAGGGACGGTGACTCGTAAAACTGAAGATCCTCCAAAACCCTTACCTCCCGAATACGGACTTCCACCATGGCCATACGAGGTATATCCGGACAACGCCAACACCAGCCTATGCTCAAATGCAGAAAACTCTTCTAAACGTTTAGATAACAAAAAAGCCCATGGATCACTTGCAAACGTATGAGAAAAAAAAACTTTCATAAAATATACAGATGCCCCAAACACTTCCACCGTGGACCATTCGCACTACATATGGATAAAATCCCCCGAACCCCACATCCCAGCCAGCAAACATCTGTCATGGAGTTCCTCATATGAAAAAGCTTAGTAGGGGTAGTATACCACCGAATCAACATTTTGGTAGCCTGTTCCTGAAATTGGACACAAGACGAGACCTTTCTAGTTGACTCCCAGATATCTGACCAATCCATAGGGTCCAATTCCTCATGTAAATCATGTTCAAGCCTGTATAGAAGACATAATCTTCCAATCCAACCTAGCCATAATCTGTGAATAAAGTTGCAAAATAAAACCAGCAGGGTATGCTCTGTATAGCACAGTTTCTAAAAAAAAAAAAGTCATTGGAGACGTTACTGCCTTTAAAACATTAGGCATCCCTGCACAATTGAAGATAGCAGGAAAAAAATATTTCATAACACATAACCTTGTCTGCCCTTTCCATTGACACCAATCATAACCCTCTAGCTGCCTTATGGACCCCTCCTAGGTCCGTAATCCGTAGGGATTACCATAGGAAAATCCCTAGGGGTTAAGTCCCTTACTGAAAGCATTGTGCACATGTGCGATGATGTCAGTGAGTGAGGGGAGGTCCCGTAGACTGGCCTGACATCCAACATGTCAGAAACCTCTGGGAGAAGTCTGCAATCCAGCTGGATCGCAGGACTGGCAGGTAAGGGGTTAAGAGAGCCATTGCTGGAAAGGTCAGACTGTGACCTTTCCAGTGATGTCTCTCATTTTTGCCCTTACTGATTGAGAGAGGTCCAAAGGACCCCACCCCCTCAACTTGAGGCACTCTTCCTGCTCTTCGGTGGGGGTGCCTAAAAATGATGTCATCACACCAGGATGGGTCTAATGAGATGGTCTGTCTTCACGGAAGACAGACTGCCTCAGGACTCTGTCCCAGGTAGCTGTGGTCTTTCCATTCGCTGCGGAGAACCCATGACGTGTGGTAAACATCCTCTGCATGTAGCAGGGAATCTCCAGAACATGTCATCCGCAGGGAGAGGGTTAAAGATTCTAACAATTTTTGGGGGTGTGGCCAGCTGTGAAAGGGAGCAGACATGATTCAGTTGCAAGTTATTTATAAAGCACCAACAAGTTTTGTAGTGCTTTACAAAAGGGAGAGACAGAATAACAAATATACATACACATTACACACACAGAGCAGTAGGAGAGAGGACCCGGGTTGAGAGCTTACATTCTAAGAGAAGAGGGGTTACACATTTGGTGAGGGTGAATAGAGTACAAGAAGTAGCGGGGTGTGTGTGGGCTGTGAGGGAAGAAGGAGCAAGAAATGAACAATGGGGGATTATGGAGTGAGCCGATGGGGAGAGTCTGATGTTGTGGGGGAGGGAGTTACATAGAAAGGGGGCAGCTCGGGAGAAGTCTTGAAGGTGGGAGTTGGGGGTGTGGGTACAAGGAATTGATTGCTCTGCCAATGGTCTGAGGCTAAGTGGTCGGGACGGGATGTACCTGGTAATAAGGGAGGAAATGTAGTTGGGGACGGGACGCGGTTATGGAGAGCTTTGTACGTGAGGACCAGTATTTTGAAGTGTATTCTAAAGGAAACAGGGAGCCAATGAAGAGATTGACAAAGGGGTGAGGTATGAGAGGTGCGGGATGTGAGGTATATGAGTCTGGCACAGGCATTCATTACAGACTGCAGAGGGAGAATCTGGGATTTTTTTTATATTCAAGATTTTTATTATGAAAGATTGTCAGCGTGACAAACTATAATATGAAAGTTGGTCTCGCAGGGCCACACAAAAAAACATTATACCTGAATGACCACGCAGGGCCAAAATATGTTGTCAGACTTTTATATTGAGTGCGGTTTCTTCTAAGAGCTGCAATGTGTAAGCGAGAAACATCCCCAAACAGGGGGGGGGGGTCTCATCCAATAAAGAAATCAATAAAATAAAAAAGGAGGTAAATAAAACAGCAATATCTCAACAATAAGTGTCAAAAAGAGGGGGGGGGAGAATACACATCAAAAATGCCCCAGGACCGAAAAATAAGTTAAAACAATAATGGGGGTGGCAAAGGCCCAATGTGACCTTCCTGGCTCATTCCCAGGAGTCCAAAAGGACAAAAGTAGGCCACGGAAGTGTGCAGGTCACAGGGCCAGAGCGTTGAGGGCCAAGTATGGCGGACAGAGCCATTATGGCCGCCACAATGGCACACCTCGAAGCAGCCCTAGGATGCCAAAAAATAAAGGGGGGGGAAGAGAAGTGAAACTAAGTGCAATCCGGTGCGTGTGTGAAAAAAGGGGGAGAGGGGGGGGGGAAATGGAGAAAAAAAAAAAAGGGGGGGTGGATCTTAACCCGGGACAAACATAAGTCCAGAAAAACAGATGCACAGTCCGCAAACTCAATAAAACAAAAAGGCAAAAACGTCCTCTCAGATTTACAAAGGAGCATCCCAGGGTAATAAAGGCACTGAATCGGGAGGGGAAAAAGGGGGTTCCTCTCCAAGGGTAGGGCTCAAAATAAGGGCCGCAAAGTCCCCGTGGAAGAGGCAAGATAACACCAACATAAAAGTTGCCGGAAATCTAATCCAAAGGAGAAACCATCAGCCCGGCACAGCATCCGTCAGGTCCAGGGAAAGTCCCGCTCCAAAAAACACTGGCCATGCCTCAGCCGGGTCAGAGATGGTGAGGGGCACCATCCCGTAATTCGCTACAAGGGATCCAGCTGGTCCCCAGCGGTATCCGACCCCCCCCCCCCTGCGACGTAGAAACTCCGTCACCTCCCGGAACCGGCGTCTCGCTAGTAAGGTCGTTATACAGTGACAGCGACGTTCCCTCAAAGAGCAGTGATGCCCGGCCGCCAGTGCTGACATAATCTTCGACTTCACTGCGACATCTTTAGTAACCACTATGACATCTCTGAGCGCTCTGTGAGGCCGTCGCAGCCTTTCGGATCTGGAATGCCGAGCTGAATATCTCCACCATATCAGAGGGGACCCCGACATGTGATGAGCCAAGCGGGTCACGTAAGGGAGTAGGTCTGGCTGGGGCACCGACGCCGGGACACCACGGATCCGTATATTACGTCTTCGGTGTCTGGATCCAAGTGACTGCACAGTACGGGTCAGGAGGTCAATTTGATCTCTCAAAGCGCTCACTTGAGAAGAGAGGACAGCCTGCTCCTTAACCACCTCTGTGGTCTGTTCCCGAACCACCACAACCTGGGAACGAGCCACTTCCACTTCAGCTCGAACTCCAGACAGCGCAGTGGACCACATAGATTTAATTTCAGCAATGAAACTGCGGTAGTATCTCACGGTCGTGAGGCACGTATCATCCGCCTCCTCTGCAGGAATGGCCTTAGTGCTAGAGGCTGCGAGAGAAGATCCCGCACCCACTGGGGTGCCTGACCCGTCAGAGGCACACTGTGTTCACTGCACCCGGGACTCCATGGGAAGGCGACCCTGGGATTGTGACATCAGTAGGTCTCCACCAGAAAGCAGCAGGTCATCCTCAGAGCAGTACTTAGAGGGGTCAGAGGCGGTCACCGAGGCCTCATGAGACTTCGCTGCCTTCCGTTTCTTCTGGGCCCTCTTCTTCACAGCAGAATCCACTGTCTTCTGGCCTCCTGCCCGGTGTGCCAGTCCATTCTGTTCCCACTCCCCAGGTGCCATGTAAATTCTTCCTCTTCTGAAGAGCCGAAGACTGGGGGTAGAATGGAGGTGGGACCTCCACCAGGGTGCATCTGTTGCCCATTGACTCCTTAATGTCCTGCTGACGATGGAGAAGGGTTTCCGACCCTCCCCGGTGTTTCAGGGCCTCCTTACTCGTCACCAGGGTTGAGGTGATCCGTCTGCGGCAGGAAATCGCAACCGCGGTAGACGTTAGGAAAGTCCCCAGTCTGATTAGGCCGCACCAGGCCAGAATCCTGCCGGAGCGGAGCATCATTGCCAAATGGCCTGGGGACTCCAGCGCAGGGTGCCTCAGCTTGTTAGAAGGTCCCCGAACCTCCAGAAGTCCTACGCAGATTGAGAGGGTCGCAGGGAAATATCAATTTAAATCACACCACAGCAGAGCACCTCAGCATGCGACCACTCTCTTGCCCAGTCAGCTCCTCCCCCCAGAATCTGGGATCTTTTAAGGCCAGAGAGAAGGAGGTTACAATAGTAAATGTGGGAGATAATAAGAGCTTGGATGAGCATTTTAGTAGAGTCCTGCTTAAGAAAGGGACAGATGCGTGCAATGTTTTTCAGGTGGAAGAAGCAAAATTTGGTTAGTGACTGAATGTGAGGAGTAATGTATAGATCGGAGTGGAGCTCTGCTTGTTATTGACGAAACCTGGGTTTTTTCTGGACAATTTCATCTGCGAATTACCCATCGGGTGTGTGTACGTATTCCGGGGCCCGTTTTGTCCCCCCTCCGGAGCTGAGACGCTGGTATTTGCTGCTGTTTCCCAACTGGAGTGTTCTGTCGGCCATTTTGAGGCCTACTACCAGGCTCCTGCTTGACCCTCGCCTTGTTATTCCTGTGTCCTTGTGGAGTTCCCTGTCCGCGTGGTCGCTTGGTGCGAGGTGCAGTGATGGAGGGCCCCCATCAATGTCTCTGTGGAGGAGGTGGCAGGAGAGCGTGTGGGATAGCTGTGACAGGATCCCCTCCCCCCACTGCAGGACCATTGGCCATGATGCCTGCCTGGCATTGTTGCTGGAGGATGCAGTGAGCCTGTTCCCGAGGGGTACCTGGCAACAACTGATGGCCGAGGGGAGGCATTGTCGATCGTGGTCCCGAGGCGCAACTGTTGCTGGAGTCGAAGCTGCCTGGAGACTGTTCACCTATCGTGCCCTTTGTGAGATGCATGGGCCTAGGAGATTTTTGTCCCTGTTTCTTGGCTGACACAGTCTGAGGTGGCCTATTCCACTCCCTTTTTTGTTCCAGGCCCACCCCAGATCGCTGAAACCCCATCCAGATGTCTTCCCCCCCCCACACATACTCTTTTTGTCCCTTTTTTTAATTTGCCTGATGAGACTTTGAGACATTTTATAGTGGCCCTGCATGGCTTTATTTCGGTCTTACTGATTTTGCAAAAATCTTAGGCTGGGGTCAGACAAGCGTAGTGTTCACGTCCGTGATTGCACCTAAAAGTACATCCGTGATAGCATGACAGAAAGTCCATCGGAGCCCGACACACGAAGTACGACCGCACTGAACTGCGGACGCACAACGGCCGCGGCAAACGGACGCAAGGCAGGCAAGAACGTACAACCCCTAGAACGGCCGCACAAAGTGCGCTGCGTCCGCAACGTCTGCATAGCTTTGTGTGTGATTGATGGAACGTGGTCAGACGGACCGCATTTATACGTCCAGTATTTTTCACGGACAAAATGGGTTTTTTAATTTATTTTTCCTCCTACATCCGTCAAAAAATAAACGTGAGTGAAAAAAAACGAACTGTGTGACCACTACTGTGTCTTCCGTACTGACGTACGTCCATGTGCAAGGACGTACAGTCTGTAGAAATCACGCTCGTCTGACCCTAGCCTTAAAGTATTTTTTTTTTAAATAAAAAAAAAAAAAAATATCATAGGATTCTAACAATTTCTAACCCTTTAAAGATTTTTTGCAAATTTTCAACCCCAAGCTCTGTTGAAAAATTAGGGGAATTTAGTTCACAAAATATGGCCATAAATTGCTTAAGCCTGTCGCAGCGTCATATATAATTATGTGAATATATAGAAAGAGAGCGAGATATTCATAGTTCATTAATCCCTGCTTTCCTCCTTCATGCTTGCTTTTTATTTGTCTTTTTTTGTGCATTTGAGCATCTAGTGAATTGAAACATAAGGTGTAAAATCTGGAAAACATTAACCTTAGAGAGATCCAATTTAACTTGTACCCAGACAGTGCCTTGAGAATCAGACAGGAGCTTCCTTTAGAGATAAAAATGAAGGGGGTGTAGCGTGGGGAGAGCATTAGTTTCGAAGTATCGTTGTCTATTTGAAAATGTTTCTTTTTTCCCAAACATGTCAAAAACAAAACAAAAGATTTAGTGAATTTCCCTTCTGTTTCAAACAGTAAAAGGCCTTAAAGTGAAACGCAGGTTATGCTCATGCTAGATGTCCCTCAGCTGTGTTTCTTGCTTTGTAAAGTCCCTAAGTGGAAAAATAATGAGGAAAAGGAAAAATGTTTTGGGCTGAGGATACCTGTAATCCTTTGATTGGAATGTGTATAGGGATTGGGTTTAGATCCTGTGTATTCCAGTCTTTGTATAATACCGTAAGTATGATTCACTATCCATTCAGGGACAGGCTCCAGGAGAGGAGACTAACAAGCTCAATACTGGGGAGAATGATGAGGCTTACAACCACAGAAATATACAAGGCTGCACCATACACAAACAACGAAAAAGGGGGTGAAAACTAAGGAAACCTCCATGTCAAATCTCTTTGTACAGGTAAACAAATATACTGTGCTAGAAATATGTGCCCACACAAACAAATGCATATATACCTTTTTATTGACTCAACTCTTCAGATTATGTAAAAATCACATTGTTTACAATTGATTTTGAGTTTGCTTTAAAATAAAACAACCGGTTGGACTTTCATATGAATAGAGCCCTCTACCGTATATATAATCTGGTTATATATCTGATAAAGCAGAATGCACTGGTGCTGTGTAAATGATGATAATAAGAATATTACTGATGAGTTGTTGTTTTTTGAGCATACTGCCTCTAGTGTATGAGAGAGTAATTGCAATATGCTGCGACCAGTTGAGGTGTGACACAAAAAAGAAAACAGAAAATATAAAAGTGTTTTTTTCTTTTCTAAAATAAAAAAAGCATCAGCTTTGTAAACAGTGTGCATTAAATTAATACTATCAGGGTTATTCAGAGAGAGGTGAAAACCTTGAGAATTGCCAGGAGAATGAACAATCTAGACCAAATAGCCAATTTGGAAAGTGAGATAAAGGGAAGAATTTTTCTGGTTTGACTATTTTGACCTTGAATTTGCAATTCTCCAGTCATTCAAGGTTTTCTCCTCTTTCTGAATAGCCCTGATGGTAGAATATTACATAATTATTGTATGCTATTTTCTGGCTGTATATAAAAAGAATATTGGAAATCTTATAAGATAATGAATAATAGAAGACTTTAATTCTGTACACTGCTGGATGGTATGATTGGGCCTTGTATCATCAAGTTATGCATATATTATGTTTAGACTGCTGTAACCTTATAATTAATGCTAAAGAGGTGGACAAAATCAAACAAATTTATCAACACAATAATGCCATACAGAAACAAGAGCTTTCAATCTAAGGCTAATTACACTCAAATCTCTCTACACAAAGTCACTTATAGTAATCATACACATCATGACATCTGCCTGGCATAGACAGCAGTTATGTATCAAGAGCATCTGGGATACAGAGTTGTAAAAAGGAAAAAAAAATAGCCATCGCCATGGAAACCAGAGGAATCCCCCTGCTAATTTTCCCATTTCAGGGCTTTACACATCCTCCAGCCCAGTGTTACTAGTAGCAGTCTTAAAATTCTCTCAGCATCTTATAAGTTCAGTTTATTAGGGCAGAATGGGTTAAACATACCACTTCCATGTTTAAAGTCCAATAAAGTCAATGTTTCAGGTATTACATGTTAGAGCTGTATTTATTAAGTAAAAAAAAGTTCTGAAATACAACTTTTATACAATGTTTATTAATATTTAAGCAGTTAAAATACTAACTTATAATTAAGTGATTCAACTCTGTTAAGAGATTTAATGATAATTATTTACAATCTAGCTTATATTCAGCCAAATAATTTATCACAACTTGTCATTTTAACAAATCTTGCTAAGTCCTAGGAAAGGAATATTAAAGACCTTCTCAAACAGTGACTATCATACAATATAGGGAAACACCACCGTTCCTTTATTAAGAATGGAGTGTTTTATTGCCAGACAAGTTTTTTTTGGGGGGGTTCCCCCCCCCCCAATTCTCCTTTTATAAACATTTCTAAAATACAGAGGTTATTATGGGCATTTACCCATCTCCTACAATAATAAGATTACATCTTCCTATGAACTAATCACCTTCACAAATTGTTCTTGGTTACAAGTAGATCTTGTATCAAAACAAAAAAAAAAAATAGATTCGAGACTCTTTAATTTTAACGTAAAAAGGATGTGACTTCATCTATCAAGTCCCAGTAATTCATTTTATGATGGCTTAATAACGTGTTGCTAGTATTGGCATAGTATACCTTAAACAAATCAGTGATGCATTTTGGGAAACCAAATAAACTTTTTAATTGAATGGTAGGAAGGAATTAATACTGCATGATTAAGCTATTTAATTTATAAATTATGCCATCAATAAGGATACATTAAGCATACATGTCTAATTGTTGTAAAATATATCAAAAGGTTTGTATGTTATTAAGTGGTTCCAAGTACAGGTGTATATAACTTTTATGCACATTTGTGTATGCATACATAACCAACCAAACATGGTACACAGAGTGTTGAAATTAATTGCTTGCACATTCTATGTCAGGCAGGGATACATTGGAATATCTATCTCTATATAACTTCTTATGACGATTGTGTGAGCATGGAATACAATGGTCTCTCTATTTCATGATGAGTAACACTGCTCATATATTGCTCTGACCTGTCACATATGGAAGGTGAAACTCTAGGCTATTAGTTTTGTACAATAGGCTAGATACACAGATTGCACTCATTTAGTGAAGTGATGACTAATGTATGTAGGATGGGTTACATATATATATAAAATTATATATCCAAACAGAACGTGATAGTCATCCAGTTTAACCCATTGCTGTAATGCTAGTTATTTGTAGCTGCCTTTTGAAGTGTTCTCAGTCCAGATCAAAATAACCTCCAGCACAATTATTTCTTCTTTTTCCCCCTCCTTGTTAACACTGCTGCAATTGGAAAGTGTAGGTTTCCCCGAGCAGGTGATGTGCAATCAGTGGTCCGAGACAGGCTAATAGAAGCCACACTCAGCACAGTACACCTATCTCCCCTCTCCCAGCTTGACTAGCCAGGGGCTATGGGACCTTTTAAGGAAATTGTAGGTTCACCCATAATTTTTCCTGGTCTTTCTTCATATATTCTTTTGAAGTACAATATATCCTAGTACTCATGGGGGGGGGTTTATTGCTGAGAACCCCAGGAGAAGCAGAGATCAGGGTGGAGTTAATTCACTGAAAAGTGATTTAGTCACTATTATACATATACTTCTATTATACACTTTTTTTTCCCTAGCTATAAAGGTCCAAATTTTCCACCTTCAAAGGTTAAATTAAATACTAGAATAATATGTAACACAATGTCTTTAGAGTTTTGTTCCTGGTTATTTTCCAAGGCCACAGAACAGCAGTATGAACACGACCAAACTGCCTGCAATGGGTTTTTACAGCATCTGATGGGTCTTTACTTGTGTTGGCAGGTATAGGAAGGCCTGTTGTATTAATGCCCCACAATTTACAGTTTCATACACGGATCCAAAGTTCCATTAAAACTTCACAACATGTACTAGCTTGTAAATGTACAAAATAAATACTTCTAGTCATTTCTATGAAAGCTCATGTGTACTGATTTATTATATACAGTATATATCCTGTCTTGTGAATTAAATATGTAATCATCTAGAATCAAGTCTGATTGCGCGATATAGATATATATATATATATTAGGACCTCACAAAGATCTTTGTCATTAGATATCTGAATAATTGCATCATAGCTCTCAGCATCAAAGTCCAATTCTTTTCCACGTTTATATTTTCCAATGCAGAAACAGATATCTTTTTTAAAAAAAGTAAAATACTGTTGTTTCTCGTATAATATTTCAAAATTATAAACAAATTAGTGAAGATTATTGCACAAAAATAGATACCCATATAGAAAAATATAGTAGGTCTGTCATTTAGAGTGTTAAAGTGCCCATACATTTGCTTTGTAGAATATAAATATATATAATCAGTGCCTTCATAAGCTGTTTTAATGTCTGCAATTATATTTTACATAGGGAAATATTGTACTGTAACCTTCATAAAAAAGAAACAAGAAAAAGTAACAGTACTCTTTGTTATGTTATAAATAACAATAGATAATAGAAGCACTGAGAAGTTGGTGTGGAATATATATATTTTACACACACACACACACACACACACACTAGCAGCAGCAGCAACACGATTTATTAATCTAAAGCAATGGATTCATATGTTCCTAAGGATTTCTCCAATTTGACTACTTTTAAGATATGGTTGCATGCATAATAAATAGGTGCTGATGTCTACTAATGTGTTATTTATGTTTCTATATCCGGTAGAAATATGTTTCAGCACAGACACATAGGATAATTCTATACAGCCATGGCATACCACATTCCAAGCCAGTAAGGGTGGAAATTCCAAAGTCTTAATTACATTAAAGAGTATATGGGATGGGGAAGTTTGATCCTCAAAAAGGAAGGAAATGGAAAGTGATTGAAAATAAAACTGAAAGTGACCCTTGTAGCTAAACCTTGCACCTGTATCTATTTTACCTGATTAATTATTCCTGTTAAATCAGACTGACAGGCTCTCCATCTGGAACTGCTTTTTTATCTCGCTTTCTTTCTTTTTTTACTGGCGGAAAACAAACAGTTAAATTCGTCAACTTCACCTTTTTGTTTTTGGTTTTTTTTTACTGATTTCTAAAAAAAACTTTCCAAAAGAAAGGGGAGAAAGAAAAAATAACGTTGATAGTGTATTTACTCCTACATAGTATTTTTTTCCCCTCAATGCTCTATCATAAGTAAAGGTGACAGTGGTTTATCATACTAGGAGTTTGTTCTTACTGTTTGCTCATGCTGATCCTCCACTATCCCAATGTAAAGAAGTAGCTACGACCACCCCTGTCTCTGGCAAACAAACAGTGCTCTAAATTGGTACACCTGAATGAATCTGGTCTCCATCCCAGTGGTCCTCTTGCAAGACTGGATTTCTATCTTGAGGCTAATCCATGTAAAGATTCAATGAGAACATGTTTTATTATTAAATATTAGTTTTAACTAATCCTTTTTATTTAAAGGATAAGGCTACAGTAAATAAAAATCTTGCTTTTAATGCACTCCCTGACTCCCACAGGATTGTAAATACATTTCTTGAAAAACCTCAAAAAGCTAAAAAGGGATGCAGTAGGTTTGTGTGTGGCCCTTGCACTTTGATAAATATTCGTTCAGATCTCATTAATGCTGAGCCAAAATACACGTCGTCCAGGTTTATCAACAATACAAGAACACCTTTTATTATTATTTAAATTGTTTGTAAAGGAGAAAGGGGCACTATGTACCTGGTATAGGAATGTGCATTGAATCCCATAGAAGCATTATTTGTAAACTTTAAGCAGACCTTTGATACAAAATTCTACTGCTTCAATTTATTTATTATTATTTTTTGTGGTGTCACACTTTTTAAAAGGGGTTTTCAACAATTGATATTCCAAAAATATTTGTATCAAGAAGTTTGGTAGCAGATGTCAGCAGACCAGGGGGGGGGGGTTCCAGCTGTATTTTAATTTAAACAGTCTACCTGCATTTTGTGACATTTAGATTTCTACCATTATTCTGCACTGTCTTTTTTACTCTGCAGTTTGATTTTAATAGCATAATGCAAAAATAGAAACACTGTAGTAAGGAGAAGTCCCCATTGGTATGTTATGATCCCTGATAGTTTGCTGGGAAGTGTGACATTGCTAGGAAAGGAGGTTTATAATGTCCTGTAACTCCAACACACAGCAGAAACACACACCAATGGGTTAATTTAGTCCCAACTCAGTGAAGACTTTTGTAATTGAAAATCAATCAACCTGCTGGACTGTTGAGAACAAGGTCAGAGCTCAATGATCAAAGCGAGGGGAGAGTTGGGAAATAGTGTGTATGTGTAGGGGGGGTGTATGTGTATTCAGAGGCGTGTGCTAAATAACCGTTTATATTGCCTCCTCGATCTAGTGCCAGGGAAATCTGCCTTTTTTTTTTTTCTTTTTATATATTTAGACGGCTGGTATAAAGATAATCCATTGGCGATCTGTCATTTTGTATCCTGTAGTATTGTTTGGTGGTTTCTTATTAACCATTTCACAGCTGTAACAGTTGACCTAGGAGTTACAGGAGAGTGCTAGCCAGGTGGTGATATGGAAATCCCTTTAGATTTTTTTTATCTGACTGGCAGTGTTTGATACTAACACTGGCAAGGGGTGGCAATTGCCCCCTGAGCCACTGTCATGCAGGACTTGTAAGGTGAGGTGTGCTGGCTTTCTATACCCATCACATACGCCAGCGTTGCCAGATCTGTCATGTTTTCCAGTACACATTACTATTTAATGCAGAGGGGAGAACAGGGAAAAGTGCTGCCCTGCAACATGCATAGTTCATTCTGCAGTTAGGAAATCAGATTCATTTCTTACCTGCAGCATATGGATTCTACATACTGCAGGGTTGCACTGCTGATCAGCATGAATAAATTGTGTGTCCAGGAAAACCTAGCCAAACTGGCAACCCGATTCTATAGGGTTAATTTATTAATAGGGAGTTGCACTTTTTATACTGTGATCCATTACATATCCTTATGAATGACAGGGTTACTGTGTTCAGTTAACATACTTCATTTGGGATTAATCTAGGATCCAGTCATTAAAGTGCTATTCTGTGCACTTGCTGCATCACACCCATGTTAGAACTACAATTCCCTTGGTGCTCAGCCTGCTGTGTGTTAAAAGTATGGTCTGGATCTCTTTCCCATGCTAAATAGTAGCTTTTTCCTGGTCATTTTCATATTGTTATTTGGAGGCGAACTTCTCAGTCCAAACAGGATAAAATCTTCCGTTTATTATTAAAATGTTTGTCTGCCTGGTGTTTATAGTGAATGTCCCTATATTGTGATAATGTGATATAATGGGCAGGCACTCCTTATGTCTGCAGCTCATCTCATTAAACATGCACATCTTGAACGTGGAGGAAAAGGCTGAAAGAAGCTGCAGTTCACTCCAGGGTTCAGCTCACTGGCCACTCTGAGTTAAGGTCTCTTTTCTTTTAATTATTCAGATTTGCGAAATGTCACGATTAAATAAGGCGAAAATATATTAAAATAGTTAAAAAAATATATAATCTTCGCAACTATTTTAATGTTCTTTAAAAGAAGCTATTAGCTAAATGATGATCTGCAAAAGAATAAGCATGACTTGTTTATAAACTGACAGTCTAGTTTTCCTTTACCTGAATCTTTAATAGTTCTGATCGCTGCATTAGGAGTGTCAGTGGAATATATACAGGGTTATCCAGAGAGAGGTGAAAACCTTGAATTGCCAGGAGAATGAATAATTTAGACCAAATAGCCGATTTGGAAAGTGAGATAAATGGGAGAATTTTTCTGGTTTGGCTATTTTGACCTATTTTCGCTTCTCCGATCATTCTCCTGGTTTTCACCGCTCTCTGAATAACCCTGATAGAGAGGTGAAAAGCAGGAGAATGATCGGAGAAGTGAAAATTATAGGTCAAAATAGCCAAACCAGAAAAATTCTCCCATTTTGACCTAGAATTTTTCATTATCAAGTCATTCTCCTGCTTTTCACCTCTCTCTGAATAACCCTGTTGGACTGTAAACTCTGGAGCAGGGTCCTTTCTCCTACTGTACTGTGTGTTGAACCTCTATGTAGATTTGTTATTTTGCCTCCCATTGTACAGCGCTTCGGAACTTGTTGGCGCTCTATAAAAACTTGTAAGTAATAATTCATCATGGAATTCCTCTTTCACTGTTTGTAAATAAAAGGTCTTTAGAATAATTGCGGTGCATATATAAAGACCCAAAAAGCATGTTGTTATTATCCAAAGGTTGAGTAGTAGACGAATACCAAAGTCGATTAAGAGGTGTGTGTATATATTGTATTTTGCTCCTATATGGGACATGAACACATTGAGTAAATATTTGCTAGACATATACCAAACAACGGTACATAATATCTATCTGGATGATTCTGAAACCCCAGAGAGTAGGGTCCTGTGTAGTATCTCTAGTCACTGGTCGGTATGTGCCCGGTAGCTGTAGCCTGCTGTTAGCGCCCTCATCTGCCTCCACAAGGCACTACCCTTGGCTGAAGAATCGTTCAGTCGCTGAGCCTGCTATTGCTCGGCTTCTAAGCTATGCAGAGCCTGACAGGTGTGCTGCCCTCTCTGCGGGAAATACAGCGGGATCATCCCCTTATAAAGGGATATTGGCATATTAATTATCAAAGTGCAAGACTCACTGTACAAAAAATATTTTAAATTAGACATTTATTAAATGTGTGTGATTATATATAATATATATATATATATTATATATATATATATAATTACACACACACACTGTGTAATTACTAAAACAGGTAAACATGTTGTGATCTTTCTGAACATTCTAAAGAAGGAAAATTATTTTAAGTACTTATATTATTTTTTAAAAACTATCCCATAGCTTTAATGGCAGGGCCCCTATGATATACAAACACATTATACTACTCGTGAGTATGGGCTTTGTGTAGGAATACTCTGCATAGCGCTTATTGCTCTTCACACATTCACTATGCTAAACTATTCTCTGATTTTCAATAAAACATACAAGGTTATTCAGAGAAAGGTGAAAACCAGGAGAATTGGCAGAAGATAATAGCCGATTTGGAAAGTGAGATAAATGGGAGAATTTCTCAGGTTTGCTATTTTGACCTAGAATTTTTACTTCTTCAGTCATTCTCCTGAGGTTCACCTCTCTCTAAATAATCCTGATAGTGTGAACACGTTATTTCTTAAAGTGAGTAAACTGATTTTGTAGGAATAAAATCTATATAAACTAATCCAATGAATTTCTAGATAGATGCAGTCACTTAGATGTCTATTTACCTGTTGCTATCATGCGATCCTAATGGAATAAAACAGAAACATGAACCAAAGCTTGTCTGTAGGATATCTATGATTTTAAGATTTTTTTAATACGGAGAAATGCAAATAAAATGTAGAAGTTATGTCCCTCGTGAAAAATCAGTGGGTGATTACACAGGGCGTCCAAATATTGTTCTTTTTATGGATTCTATCATCTGAAGACAATATGGTATTTATTTTGACAGCAACTGGAGACAATATATCCTCAAAATGGTACCCTCTGTTAATTAATCATTATATATAAAATTCGTCCAATAAAATATATTTGCCTGTCAATTTCCATCTACCTGGTTTTGCTGACTTTCAGTGTGATTGGAATATATATATATATATATATATATATATATACACACACACACACTAAGTCCCATTTTAAATATTAAAGGCTTCAGTATTTTGTTTATTATGTTTTATGAAATGCCAGCTTCGATCTTGTTGAGTTCTTATTTTAAGATATTACAGCAGACTATCTAGAGTTAGGCCAGCTGTGAAAAATATATTCACGTGGGGGGGGGGGGGTGTTCAAACTCTACTTTTTAAACTTTGTAAAAAAATTTTGTTTTCAGGTGGTCGTTATTTTGGCATTACCGTTGCTGGAATAGTCCCTGAATATCAACTATTACATGTTAATATTCTAAGTTTATTAATTGTACGTTCTAGAATAGTTTACAGAAAAATCACCTGGCGGGGGGCGGGGGATTAAAATATCTAATAACATATACATACACACATACAGGTGTCTAAACCTGGAGAAGCGCCTATATCACACAGAGATGTAAAGAAAAGACCGATTCATGGAAAGTGACACCTGTTAATAACAGTCACACAGACCCCCTTTTTCCCCACTAGTCATTTAGGTGTCTTTACAAAGCCCCATTGTGTCCCCCATGCTATATGACTCATTGAAACCCTACAATGCAGTGATAGAAAGGATAATGATCTGATATAAGGGACAATGCACTGACAGGAAAACCGAGCTGCACCTGTTGCTCTAGGTCCTTGTCTCTCCGATGTCCTGGTCCTGTGTCATTTCTCTTGATGTTTTTTAAGGGGAAAAAAAAATAGATGAAAATATAAAGTGTCTCCCAAAAAATCTTGCATTGGATTGATATTCCTCATCCTCTGGAGAGCAGACAGTGGCAGGCTGATTTTTGGATTGGGAGACGTCCAAGGGTTACATTCACAAGTCAGCACAGGAGCAGGGCAAACTTTCAGTCCTAGAAGACACTGAATTGAAGTAATCCGCCTACCTTTTATTATCAGCTGCTGCATGGAGTATCCACAGCTCCAAAGATAAGGGCTGATAGTAACTGATTAACCCCCAACCGCCTCTGTGTCCCAAATACCCCCATATACACAGAAACAAGGACCCATTATCTAGCCAGGTATCATCACCCCAATGATCTAGTGATGTATGAACTAATTACTTTGTATAGGGTTTGCACTTTACCAGGTTTCTATATGGTTAGAGTTATCTTTTACAACAGGGTTGTTTATGGTAGTGGTTATACGACAGGGATATTTGGCAATTTAAACTGAATTTCTGATGGGTTAAACCATACAGGGTTATTCAGAGAGAGGTGAAAAGCAGGAGAATGACTGGAGAAGTGAAAATTCTAGGTCAAAATAGCTGATTTGAAAAGTGAGATAAATGGGAGAATTTTTCTGGTATGGCTATTTTAACCTAGAATTTTCACTTCTCCAGTCATTCTCCTGCTTTTCACCTCTCTCTGAATAACCCTGATAGTATTTACTAAATAAGCTTTCTCTCATACCACAAAAGAAGGTAAAACATAAAGGTTCTGTACATGTATGTTACGCATGATACATAAAAGAAAATATTTCTACATGTATTCAGTGATAAAATATTATATTAAATGACCATGGGTTTTTATATGTCTGTGTATAGTGGTTTATATAGTATGAATTCTGAAGTCTGATTTTGTTTATTGTTATATTATGTCAATATAAGCAGTGTCATCAAATTACCCCCCCCAACCCTCTAAAATTATATATAATACAGTAAAAATGTGTATTGAGAACACTTTTTTCTACTATTTTTCAATGTTTAATTGTGGCTTTATTAGTAAGTTTGATACAAGGGGATTATGTAAATACTTTTGTTTAAACATATGTGGAGAGAGAGGGGATTTGTGTCTTTGCCAGCCTGCAATGAGTATGTTTTGGATTATTTTCCACTTAATATGTGAGATTCCCATTCATTTCCTATACAGTGCTCAGAGCCAGGAGGAGGAGAAAGCAGGGAATGGTCTGTTCCTTGTGAGAATAGTTATTTTTCATCAGTCACTTGCAATTTGTTTAAGTGGACAGGACAGGACACCAGCAGCCCTGCTGACTGAGGTCACAGTGACAACACAGCAATGGGGAAGAGCAAATTGCATTTACTGACAAACTCACAGATCCAAATTACTGCCTGTGCTTGGAAAGGGGGGAAGAAGGAGAGGTCCATGTGACATGGTGGGGATATGAAGGACTTTGACAGGTCTTAAACGGCCTGGCGCCAAGGACTGTGTCTACTCCTAAAAATAGTAAACGGATGGGGAGAAGAGATGGGCAAAGATTAAAGGGAGAAAAATTAGGGAGAAGGAGAACATGAGGGATGGAAGGATTCTCTGGAACTTAGAATGTTGTTTTAAACTCTCCTTATGGAACAGATGTTATTTAAATTTAAATAGGAAAGACATATAATTTCACATTGTCTCTTTTTAAAATCTGTATATGCTTAACATGTAGGGGTTTTGGGTATCACTGGATCTGGTTTGATTTCGGATGGAAAAGTGTTGCTTTTTAATTATGGAATTACTGAACCTGCTTAGAGATCACATGGATTTATATCATGGGGCAGAATGTATTCACTCTGTATTGATCACACAAACATACCACACAAAAAAACAGGAACAGGTATTTATTTTGAGATTATAATGATGATAGAAACTTTACAGATCTCACAATATTTTATAAGTGTGGACGTGTGTTTTGCATTAGTGAGCTTTCTTGTTGTTTTTCCTGTCGTGTTATATGTTATTATGTGTAATACAAGCATTCCTGTGATTACATCCCCCCTGTAAAGGGTTACAAAAAGCATGGTGGGAAAGAAGCTATCTTGACCTTATACAGAAATCGTGAAGATTCCTCTATTTTAGACGATGGACAGTGAGAAAACCTGCGAATAGAGAATGATGTGAAAATCCATTTGGAATCGGGGCAAAGCACAATGTTTATAAACAAACATATGAAAGAGACTTTCAAATCATCCTCGATGTGAAACATGCGGTTCTAGATAAATCTCCCACTCATTATTCTTAAATCCCATTTATTTTCTCATTCAGGGTTATAGATTAAATTGGTATATGTAGGCCAGGATAGGCGAGCTATGAATAAATTGAGTTTAAAGTAAGTTTTTTTTCTTAGTATATAATTGCTGAAATAATACCATTTTACAATTCTCATTAAATTTACAGCTTATTGAAAAACTCTGAACGTTGTGACAGAATTTTAACTATATTGAGCTACAAATGCAATCGATATACTAATAATGTTCTTGATAAATGTATGTGTATTTGGAGGTCTATATATTAGACATATATATACAAAATCACATGGGCACATGTCTATTGTATTTACCATCTTGTTGGGAAATGAAGGTTGTGTGTTAACAAATAAACCCACACATTCACTTATGATATACCCTGGCCTTGTTTATGTTCTGCAAACATTACAGTTGAAAGTCACATGTTTATTATTTTTTATAAAAATATTTTCTTGTGTTCACTCTTACACAGGTTTCACAAAAAGGGAGAAAAGGCAACATGCTTATTTAAAATGGATCAGCCCAGTATACTAATTAATGTGACTCAGTCCACTGTGAAGATAAGGCTTACTTTGTAACCGTTACACTTTTTTCTATTATAACCATATAATTATTGTTAAAGAATAATATTAGCTTTTGCTATTGAAATTTCCATTATTATTTATTTTAATAAATGTTGAGCCTTCACTTTTCCTGAATGAAAAATACACATCCGAGATGACTGTTTCTTTAAAATTACCTCATATCACATATAAGAAAAGAGACATCCTAATACATAACAGGGTTATTCAGAGAAAGGTGAAACTCTGGATAACCTTTGGAGAAGTGAAAATTCTAGGTCAAAATAGCCGATTTGGAAAGTGTGATAAATGGGAGAATTGTTTCTGGTTTGACTATTTTGACCTAGAATTTTCACTTCTCCAAGTTCCCCAGAGTTTCACCCTTCTCTGAATAACCCTGTAAGCATTTTAACTATACACACATTCCATCTGCCCAAGATTCTAAATACTGGGTTTATCAGGGGATAATGATGACAGGAGAAGCGTTTGATTGACCCCGTTGTGAATTCTCTTCACACTTTCCAAAGATCCATTCACGTTCTGAAAGGTTCTGCATGCTTTACACAAGCACAGACACATGTATGGGATAGGCATGCCTATCTATAATCTGGGCAAAAGGAGACAAAAAAAATCAATATACAAGCGAACACACAAGTCAGCTCTAGAGCAAATTAAAGTCAGGAAACTACATAGACACAGATAATATCATATCTGAGCAGCAATCATACTGCACTCACAGACACAAATAAAAAGCAGCTAGAGCTCCACATAATACATTCCTGTGTGGCTTTAAACCTTTCTTATTTGAGGACAACTCGTGTAAGCCCTTCTCTTTAGTTGCCACGTTCCAATCACAGATACAATGTTATTCTTGATAAGAGCAATAAAGTCGTAGCAGCAGATACACAATACCATGTTGTAAGAGCCCCTGATTACACTCGTATAAGTCGGTTTTAATTCTCCTGTGGCGCCAGAGTCATTGCAAGGTAGGGAAGAGCAAGGGCAAGCCTGGAGTGAGACAAGAGATGACACCTTGTGTAACAGACCTGATGACTATCTCTCCTACGACACTTTTTCCCATATGCTGTCCCTAAAAGTCTGGGGAAGGCAGCAGACTCCAACACTATCTTATCAGTCCCCTTTTAACATGACAGGAGGGACAAAGCTTATTCGTTTAGAGGAGAAAATGACAATATATTAAGTAGTGCTCTATCAGAGTGACTGTGTGTTGTCTTGTTAACTAGATTATATTATCAATGCAGTTTATTGGGCAGATGGTGGTGGGCACCTTGGCACAATATATGCCAGGTCGTTCAAATGGCATCTAGCTGTGTTACACCAACACACAAAATAGCATGACATATAGAGGCCTGTTTAATAAAGTGAAATATCTGCGTGTTATCTAATGGAGCTTCACAAGGTGTTAGAGAAAATATGTTTACTATAAAAGTACACACTTTTATCCAATCATATGTATTACAGCCACTTTAATAACCTACCTACTGGATAGGAGACTATGACGATATATGGAGAACATATATCTAGGCATGCTTGGTGCTGTGTGTGTGCTTGTGAAATTGTGTGTGTGTTTATATATTTATATCTACAAAGGTTGTGGTGGAGGATAAAACTATAATAAGTGTTTTATTATTGCAGAAACCACTTGCACATCACAGCAATTCGATGAATTGCATCCCAGAGTTCCTGTGCCATACACTAATATATATATATATATATATGCATGGTTAGTGTTTAAATGCAGACAAGAATATAATTTTATTTATATGAGCCACCTGGAGCCCCCATTATGATTACATTGTGTGATCTGCTCGGCTATTGTTAGGTATGGAGGATGAGTGATGCATAGGAGACAGAACACCCTTGCATTGTATTCCTGTGGCCATTTAATGGCTGGGAGCAGATCAGTCAGGGTAGGGCGCTGATCACTAGAGAATCCAGGCTAACAGACATTTTTTTCCCCCCTTTCCCTCTGCTCTGGAGTAAAAAAGAGCCAGAGAGCAGCAGTATTTGGAGGGCGCTGTTTGAAGATTTTTTGGGTAAATATGAAGTGACAAGAGACGGTTCTTATTGTTAGACGTCAGCAGACTGGCGCCAAGAGGCTCTTTAACAAACTGAGCCCCCAGTTAATCAGAACAGATCTAGAAATGGTTCTCTTAGAGGGGAACAAACTGCCTTGGCTGAGTGTGAGGCATGACAACATTGTGTACATAAAAACATAAACATCAACAAACATTATGGTTATATACAAACAGATGCATACTGGTATAAAAATCCTACTTATTCTTTTATTAATTAAAGTAAATGCTAACCCTATTGAACGACTGCATCAGAGACAAGGCCCTCTTTGTTTCAGGAGATACAAACCTCTAATTATTACCCCCTCCTCCTCTGTTGTGTGTCACAGAGCCTATTGCTAAGAAATCATCTCAGTATATGGAAGTTGCATGAAGCTATTCCCAAGATGCACTGATAAAGCCATCTAACAGGGGATGGGGAAGCTGGAAAGGCTGTCCTTTTAACCCTGCTAGATACATTCCAGATCCATTCTGCAATTTATGGATTTTCTCGTAGACTAAGGTTTATAAGCATGATAATACTCTTACATGGGATACATTGTAACGTGTGTAAAATGATGTAAGTCTGCAAGAGGGTTTTAAAATAATATAATCTGTCAGCTTTATTATTTAATTTTTAATCAGCACTCACCCCAATTTGCGTTTATTATTCTGGATATCCACTGACTTCCAGTGTGGGTGATGCTTCTTTTCTATGCGAACTGTGCAGATGACCTCAGGGTTTAGGATTTAAAGCAGCGATGCCCCAAAGCCCATTGAACAGTCCTGTAGAGGGATTTCCTTTTTTTTTTTTTTTTTTTTTTTTTTTTTTGCAGAGGACCAGGGAGTGGTGAACCCACATACAGGCATAAGAAGAGAGGAAAAGGGGCCAAGAAAAAAATAAAATAAAAAATAACTAAAAAAAAAACCAACAACAAATACACTACTAGCCCTTCTGCTAAGCTTCAGATTTCATCCTGTATATGCCATTCAGTGGAGATTTGTTTTTTAAAAAAAAAAACAAGCAAACATGCGTGTAGTTAGTGTATGGTGGGCCCCACCTCTATGTGCAGCTAACATGCATCCTGCCTGTGGAGCCCAGAGCACAGGCTCCAGCTCTGTTACATTCCAACTCCCACCAAGCCCTCCAGATCCAACAAGAACTTGGAAAGAGGTACTAATCGTTAAATAACCTAATAACCCCTGTTTTGGATCATTCACAGATACATGTATCCCACCACATTTTATTCAAGCATAGGTTTTTGAAGGTTGAGTATGCTGGTGCATGAATATACGTGCTGTTATATCTGTGTGTTTGTAAATATGTGTGTTTGTTTATATTTACGCGTGTTTGTTTATGATTCTGTGTAAACATCCTGCCCTTGTTATGGGGCTGTGCTGAGAAGTGGAGGCTTTTGCACCTCTGGCTGGGATCTTTGTGGGGCTCCCCTCAGATCTATATGTTTCTCCTGCTGCTCCCCCCGATTCTCCTGCAGAAGGAGCTCACCCAGCAGACATGGGGATGTGACTGAGGCCGGTATGCAGGACCTCGCAGCTCCAAGGGGTGGAGATGTAAAGCCCCTTTTCCCTCTGTCATTGGTTAATATTTTATTCTGTTGACATGTTTTCTTACTGCCGATGCTTCCGACACCTTCTTTTTTTTCTCTCTCCCCCCCTTCTCCTCCTCACTCATCCAGATCTTGGCCTGAGCTGTGAAAACCACGCCTATGGAGATCCACAATTGGTCCAAAAAGCGTAAAATCAGCAATCAAGGGGGCTTGGCTCATTAGCAAGGGGGATCAGAGCAGGAAGGACATGTGAGATAGTCACAGTTTTACAGAGATCACGACAAGATCTAAGCCATTTCCACTCACATCTTACACCATGACCAGCAGGACTCACACCACTACTTGATTTCCACAGAGCTTACCGCTGGGCTCTTGTGTTTTTTTATCTTCTTGTCTTATTCCTCAAGGCTCTCCACTAAGACCACTACAAAAGAAGAAGAAGAAGAAATCTAACGGAAAGAAAGCTGAGAAGAAGAAAAAAATATACATATAAATTCATTTGCTCTTTTTCTTCTGGAAGAACTTGATTTATTTGTTTTTTTTGTCTTGAAACTTCCTGTGAAAAGTCAGGAAGCCCCTCTCACTGCCTGTGAGCCGCCTGTCACTGACACACTGTGAAACATTGTGATACATTGTATCCAGACAAGGTCCAGGCGCCTCCTGGGCTCACGTTCTACGTGTCCTGCTGGGAGAAGCTGCTCCTTCTCTCCTGGACCTTTGGATGCACCGATGAGAGATCCAGCTTTTCCGGGGACTGCCATGGCTTACCACCCTTTTCACGCTCCCAGACCTGCAGATTTCCCCATGTCTGCTTTCCTAGCAGCCACACAGCCCTCCTTCTTCCCGACCCTGGCTCTGCCCCCATCTGCTCTAGGAAAGCCCCTTACGGACCCCACCAGCCTGGCCGGAGTAGCCGAAGCCGGACTTCACGTCTCAGCCCTGGGACATCACCACCAAGCGGCTCATCTGCGCTCCCTCAAGAGCCTGGAACCAGAAGAGGAGGTGGAGGACGACCCCAAAGTCAACCTGGAAGCCAAGGAGCTCTGGGACCAGTTTCACAAATTGGGCACTGAGATGGTCATCACAAAGTCAGGAAGGTGAGTTTGCACACTTATTATTCATTAATGTCTCTGACACTCAATGAATATACATTAGTCTGTTATGATATATTCTATATGTATCGTATATGGAGCAGAAAGTAGTTTACTTGTTAGCAGTGTATTTATAAATACTGTATGGGGTTTTATTTATTAATGAGAAGTGTTGGTGAGCAGCACCATGTCCACTGCACGTTATACTTCGAGGATCACACAGCATTTGCATGGACTTCTTTTTATTTGGTTATGTAACTGTCCACAGTCACACATTTTCCCTTTTTAGAGTAGTTTTTTACGAGTCTTTTAAAGTTATAAAATTAAAGTATGTGTGTGTAATAAATAAATACACGACAGACTGGAAAATATATATATATTCAGATAGGGTAATGACATGACCAGCCCCAGATCCATACTTCTATGTATACCTAGCTTACTAGCATGTGTGTTTTAAGTAAAAGGAGTGTTTGGGGAATTCTGTTTTTTATATATCCTGGTCAGGATGTTAGTATTACTACAAGGGAACACTTCAAATGAAACGGTCTGTGAGTTTATTACAAGACAATGTTGACCAAAGCTTATGTCTCGAGGTGCATCACCGAAAGTGCATTGTATTCCAGTACACTAACTAGCAGTTACTACATTTTACACTTATACAC
This sequence comes from Leptobrachium leishanense, assembly GCA_009667805.1. Taxonomy (NCBI): domain Eukaryota; kingdom Metazoa; phylum Chordata; class Amphibia; order Anura; family Megophryidae; genus Leptobrachium; species Leptobrachium leishanense. The sequence continues at coordinate 229,150,322 of CM019064.1, read as the reverse complement.
AGCTATATAGCTACACACACACACTAATATTTATTTATGCTTTAGAATATATATATTTATATCTGAGACGTATAGATATACATGTCAGTATAATATGCATAGCTAAAATGTAGATACATATGTATTGTAGATAATGTTACAGAGTTTGTTTTTGTGTTTATATACTGTATATATAAACACAAACAGTTGGCTTAAATGTATGTACATATACTAAAAACTAGAGAAATCTCAATGTATCCTTCCGGGTAAAATACTTTGCAAATAAATTAATATACCTATATAATTTAAATCCTATTAAGATAACCTGTGTGCTCTTCTTGTTATCACGTGATGCTCATGTATATACAAATGCATTTTGTTACATTGTTACCTGTGCTGCGACTCTTTCCAGCAGCTGCTTGTTAAATCCACATCTTGATAGATATATACCTATATGTCATATACAATTCTGGGTTGTTTTCTTGCAGGAGAATGTTTCCCCCCTTCAAAGTGAGGGTGAGTGGCCTGGATAAGAAGGCCAAGTACATTTTATTGATGGATATCGTGGCAGCAGATGACTGTCGCTATAAATTCCATAACTCGCGCTGGATGGTGGCTGGCAAAGCAGATCCAGAGATGCCGAAACGTATGTACATTCACCCAGACAGTCCGGCCACCGGGGAGCAGTGGATGGCTAAACCTGTTGCATTTCACAAACTCAAACTCACCAACAATATCTCAGACAAGCATGGCTTTGTAAGTATCCTCCCAGATCTAATAGACCTTATCTTGCACAGATAACCCATTGTAATATATTAAACTCTATCCATTTATTAACCCTTCAGGCTCCAGGGCAATAACACCCCACCCACCCCTAGCTTTTAAGAGCCAAATTGAATCTATAACCTCAGATAATCAGTAGGGGTGTCATACTGTTAATTTCACACAGGATTCAGGTGTTTTTATTAACATACAGTAAGGCTGACAGATACAGAGAGTTAATTCAGTTTACAATTTGATCTGCAGCTCTATAGGATGGGAATCTCTTAAAAAAAACCTTCATTTTTAATTGTGGTGTTTCAGATAACTTCATAGGTATCTATTTATCTAGAGACACATACCAGAGTCAGATTTGCAGTCCAGTTTTAAATGATCCTTCACACTGGTGACTTTATTTTAGGCTTGATACCAGTTTGAACATACTTACACACATTAAATAGAGGGGGGGGGCTACAAAACAGCAATTTCTATTTATTCCAACAGCTGATTTTGTCACGGACTTATTTTCCCTTGAGATTCTTCTCTGTAATATTAGATACAAAATATCGAACTTTTTTAAAATAAAGGAATACACTGCTTTAAGCAGGAAGGCTGCCTGCAATAATGTCAATTTAATTCTACGATTTAGTGAGAAAATAAAGTTAGAAAAATATTATTTAAATTATTACATATTATGTAGAGAGTTCCTCTGCAATTCCCAATTTCTAGAAAATGCATATGTGGTCTAAAATTCCATTGTTTGTGATATTTTAAGTCTGGCTTTAATAGCTTAGCATTCCTGCCAGCATTGTAAAATGTGTTATATTACAACATCAGTATAATGCGATTTGTTTTCCTGTTAGGAAAAAGGATATCAAATATGGTTTTATGCTGCGAAGTTTTACTTTAGTTATGTAAGTAAATAGAACAAATTTGGCTCTGCTGTAATGAATGGTATATGGCAAGTCATATCCCTAGATTGATAGTGTGTCTAATATATATATATATATGTATACACACACAACACACCGAGTTCAGCAAGAGCGTTACATCCAGTGTTGAGAAAATATGTGTGTATATAATATATATATATATATATCGCTCTTGCTGCACTTGGTGTGTTGTGTGTGTGTGTATATATGTTTTCTTAAAAAATAAATGTGTTTATCTGTGTGTGTGTATATATTACAATGTGTATATATATGTATTTATTTATAAAGGATTTTACCTGGAAGGATATATTGAGATTTCTCTCGTTTTCGTGTATGTATATATACACAGGACATACTTGAAAACGAAAGAATTGTATCCTTCCTTGTAAAATGCTTTGCAAATAAATATATACAAATTCTATAGAAGTATACAGATATATGTGGGAATATACAGTTACAGTAACATATATAAATGTAAGTTAAGTGTGTTTGTGTCCATAAAAGAAGCGTCTGGTGGTTATATCCAAACATAATATGATGTGGGAAGTTCCAATGTTGGTAAAATTGTAATCCTACTGGGTAATTTCCTGTGTAAAAGAATCTGCCATAGATTGCTATAAATCTGTAAACCATGTAGGATTAACCAAAGCTGTAGGAATAGGGTCAGTGCTTGCCTGATGAGTGTGAGAGGGGTTCTAGGTGGTGGTTGTTTGCTGTTTTAAGATGCAGACAGACAGAGGATATATGGCATAGGGGCCAATTATGTCAACCTTTAAGTATTTTGGTGGATGTGTTACTTAAGTGTAATTTACAGGTGGGGTAGAGGAAAGCCCTTTAGATTCGTGTCCTGCAGATAAGTAACTATGGCCACCACACAGGTGTATACAAACCATAAATAAGTATAGACCTTGCTTTTCCTCGGAAATAATGTGTTTTAAGGCTTGATGAAGAATAAACCTCAGGTCTCTATAAATTCAGTACAACTTCAGGGATAGATTGGGTTCTGCATTTGAGGGGGTTTTAGCAGAGGGACCTAGATCTTGGCTGGGGCTTTCCTGGTGTCTGTGAACTATTTATTTTTTTTACCCTTCAACTCGCCTAATTTTCCTTCCTTCCAGACAAATTAGAAGCTTCCTGTGTCTTAGTTGGGTGTATATTTTTGTCCCTGTGCATTTATCACAGTCTCTCTGCTTTCTGACAAGCATTTAAAAAGATAAAAGAAAGACAATTACCTTTTTTATATGGCAATTAACAGGATTTAGTGACATGGCTGATAATATGTGTAGCAGAAGTCAATCAATTCGACCTGAGGTTACCATAATCTCCATTCCCCCAGTATAGAGATTTAGACCCCAGTTTGGATTGTATGTTATATGTTAGAAAATATCCCTTTTTAATGAAACCTTCATATAATATTACTCGTTGGAGCCCACGAACCTGTCTTAAGACTGTATAAAATTAACTCTATCGTTCCTGCTTGTTTGCCTAGATGTAGGGTATTTATAGTTACAAGCATTTATAAAGCGCCAACAAGTTCTGTAGCACTGTACAATGGGAGAGACAGAATAACAAATATCACACACACAGAATAGTAGGGGGAGAGTTCAGAATCTAGGAGACCAGTGCTCTTCATTCCCTTGAAGATGCCCTTTTATAGCTTAAAATAACCTGTATCATAATATATATTTTAGGCACAGTTACAAGTTTTTATAAAGCGCTAACAAGTTCCGTAGCGCTGGCACTGATATGTAAATTCACAAAACAATCAAATTTACCGATTTAGGGGCAAAATAACAACAAAACCACCAACCCAAAAAAAATAGAATTGCAGTTTCCAGAGGTTGGGTATTTCATTTTAGTCCCTCACTCACCATCGGATACTGTTTAGTGAATAAACCCCACTATTACATTTCACTGATGACAATCTCCTTTTTTTTTCGCATTCTGTCTGAAATCTAAACCTCAGATGTAACAAGCGGCTTGAAAACTGGATTAGTTTCCACTCCAGATCTATTGAAAAGCGGTCTGCTTTGTCCTGAATTCATTTTAATTCCCAAACCTGTCACACAGGCAAGTAGATCCTTAGGAGAATTCCAACATATAGATCTCATAGCCAATCCAACAGGCAGGTAGTTATGAGCTCCTACAGTTTTACCTGTGACTCCTGGATTCCAGGCTTATTTTACAATCTATGTACATAACTTTACCTGGCTCTTAAAAATGTGTGGCTGCCTTGGATTTATTACTGGTCACTTAGTCTGATATACATGTGTCAAGCCCAGCACACACATCCAGTTGGCACAAACTGTGAGTGTTCCATGTGCTCAATACACTTTCAGGCATGTATTATTTCAATTCTACAATCTGTTGCTGCGGGGATATCTGTAATTAATGCACCAATGGTTCAGGGCTTGTTTTCTATTAGATGGGATAGTATAGTGTTTAATCAATGTCCATCTATTCCTTATCCTGCCAGTCAGATCAGATGAATGGCATCTTGTAGGGGTTTTTCAAGAACCTGTGCAAAATGTGTTATGGTATATATATTTGTGTGTGTGTGTGTGTGTAAATATGTATATAATATGGATAGGTATGTACGTGTATGTGTGTGTGTGTGTATATATATATATATATTATAACATTTCCCTTGATTTAACTGCAATCAGATCGATTAATCCTATGACACCTTAAAGACATTTGTTTCACCCAACCATTAAAATCCTTTGTGAAATACAGGCAGAATCTCACAGTTATGTAACACAACCACATAAAACAGGGCCATTCCTCGTACATGCATTATTTTTGGCATAGTTCTTCAGGGCAGTGACACAGTATAAGGCAGTTAAGATGAAATCTAGCCCTGTGTTTCTTAAAAGTTGAATAAACACTAAAATAAATACATAATAAAACTACAGGAATGAATTAATAAATGGTACTGGTTACTTCAATAATTATATTTAATAATAATAACACCCCAAAACAGTGCAGATTTCTTATTTTTTAAATAACTCATAATTTTCTGAAGTAATGTTTAAATGAATATATTTTAATAACGTATTTGTTCCTGATACAATTGATCTTACTTATCGCAGTCAAGAATCACAATAAACTCTGATATTTGCAGTCAGTAAGGTTATTTAAATTTAATATGTAGGTTTATACTAAGTTCAATACCTGCAGTGTTGGAAATCTGCTTTCCCTTAAATTTAATTATTTGAGAAATAATTGTTGCTCAATTTCTGCTGAGATAAGAAATATATGTAATTTTGCAAACGTTAAATATGGTGTAGGCTGCCCTTTTTATTGAATAATAAATTAATATTATTGGTAGAAGCTTGATTATATATATATATAATCACTGCAGTTAAATCAAGGGAAATATTACTATCACATATATTACTTAACATATTTAGATATTAAATGGACTTTATTTTATTATACATGTTTATTTTTTAATCCATGATATATGTTAATATTTTTCTTCACCAGACTATCCTAAATTCCATGCACAAGTATCAGCCCAGGTTCCACATAGTGAGAGCTAATGACATCTTGAAACTCCCTTATAGCACCTTCAGAACCTATGTGTTCCCAGAGACTGATTTTATAGCAGTGACCGCATATCAGAATGATAAGGTAAGCATAATAATAATTAATAATAAGCAAATATTAGAATTGAGGGGAATTTTATAAAGGTATATTTATTAAAACATGTTTCACTGCTTTATAATGCAGTAACTGTGCAATGCTGTTATTCCATTCTGCTACAATTTGAGATTTCTCCAGATATTCTGTACAGCATGTTTATGAAGTGCAATGACTTATAATAAATGATTTGTGGGATGTTGGAAAGCAGGTTATTAGTCCAATTAATGTATTGTGGTTGGTATATTGCAGATTGGTATTTTCTATATAGGTTTTCTTTCTGTTTTTAAGTGTTCAGGCATCAGTCCTCCATATATAATTTTAATTTCTTTTCCATTTTGACATGAGACTGTTAGACTGGCCTCTGCATAGATTTCATTGACTGTTGCTGTTTTCTTTGGCTGTGGATGATGTCAATAAGGGACAGTGTTCCATTAAGATGATCGTTTAACGTTCAATATGTGGGAGCCACACACACATGTACACAGGCTCTCTGTCCAAGGCACCAGGACACACCTTGGCCCCTTGCTGTTGATGTTAATTGACAGATCTGTCTGAGGGTCCTGGTGGGCTTGTTCCAATCGTAAACTTTATGGCAGAGAGTCACGATCGATTAAAGAACACTTAGTCTGCAGCCAAGCCACAAGCTGTCCATGGGCTGATAGGCAGAGCATCCTGCTCCAAATTGGCTTTCACGTGGAGACCCCTCAATATCTGGTGTCTGCATTTTATTAACTCACTACTTCTCTGCTGTATGGCAGCATCACTACCAATATTTATACATGTTTTGCTCTTTATCTAATGAGACATATATTTATATATTTTCTCCTAAATGTACTGTTTTAATGCTATCCTCAAGTGGTTTATACACACATATATACGTTTTGTTTGAGTGTGTGTGTGTGTGGGTTTGTAATGTATGTGTGTGTGTGTATGTGTATTATTGCAGAAGCCACTTGCACATCCCAGCAATTCGATGAATAGTGTGGAGGCTTTTTATCTCACCTTTTGTCCTCCACCACAACCCTTGTATATATATCAAATAGAATTCTAACATTGTTTATTTAAAGACTGTGCTGTGTTCTTTAAAGGTGCCTTAATAATTAGTGGTGCTTTCATTAACTGAATATTTGCCATCTATTTATTTGTAAAGTATTTTACCAGGAAGGATACATTTATATATGTTCTGTTTATGCATAATGAAATATAGGTCTGACAGGCATATTGTACAATATTTTACAAATCTCCCTGTTCAGTATGTGTATGTGTATGTGTGTGTGTGTGTGTGTGTATATATATATATATATATATATTTTTCCTGGTAAAATCCTTTCTCAAAAAAATAATTTAAAAAATGTACAGTAAGTGAGACAGATGTCATTTGCTTGTCTTACCCAGAGTTCCTTGCTGCATATGGGGAATGTAGCATAGGAGCTCTGTGATGCAGTACTTTGAATTGCTGTGATGTGCAGATGGCTTCTACAATAATAAACCTAATATATATATATATATATATATATATATGTTTATCTCACACGCATATGTAATGTAGATGTGTGTGTGTGCGCATTACAACTTACAAATATCACTGTATCAATGAGCTTCGAGAAGTGAAACTTAACACATTTAATTATTTAATTTGCATTGTTGCACTATATGTATTTTTTATTTTATTTCCTAGAATCATATACTAGGACACAGCTAAGTAGGAATGTTGGTAGGGGAAAAAAAGAGAAAAGAAAATCAATTTGTTTGAGGAAAGATAACCATAAAGAAAAATCAGATATGCATTTTTAAAGATGGCATCTAAGGGGACATATTTCAAAAGCCTGAATTATTAATTGACCTAATGTGGCCTTGCCCCCCCCATCCCACCCATAAGTCAGTCTGTATGTGAGTGATAAGAATAGCTTGTAAGCAGCCCAGCCATGCTCAGTCGCCATGTTTCCTCCAGGGGGCTCTGAAAAATAACTTGCTATCATTAAAACTCTATTAATAATTCAAGGCAAACCTCAGCATCATTTTTAATAAAGCATGTGGTGTGTTAAACCAGGGAGGCTGGCTGCTCTCCACTCTCTGAAATGGGAACCTGCCCTAGGTAGGATGCAACCCAAATCACTCTGTCAACCTTGGGGGGGGGGGCTTTAAGCCTGCAATAAATGTATTTACCAAATACAAAATCTATTTGGAATGTTATGTGTCTCATTAACCCCTTCACTTACAAACTAAAGCAAACAACGTCCCCAGACACAATGTTTTAATAATCCAAAATAAAATCTAACTCTTTCTGTCCCTTTTCTCCCGAAATGCAATTTCTTAATTTAATTCTGGGCCCAGTTAACCCTTTCATCGCCCCTGCTCAGGATCCCTTTTTCACGCTGTTGCTGTTTATTGTGACACAGTTGTATTATACGAATACCATTAGATGGATGTTGCTTCTCTTTCCAGATCACACAGCTTAAAATCGATAATAATCCTTTTGCTAAAGGATTTAGAGACACGGGTAATGGAAGACGAGAAAAAAGGTAATTTTGTCAAGATGTACATTTTAATAGATAATTAATTCAACCGAATGAAATAGGTGGTTATATTTATTTTATTTATTTATAAAGTATTTTACCAGGAAGATACATTGAGATTTCTCTCGTTTTTAAGTATGTCCTGGGTATATGGGGGGGGTGGCAGTGACAGACTGTGTATAATGCTGAGCTGCTGATAAATCCATATTATTCCTATAAATTCTGTATAGGGCTATCTGTGCACCTTAGACTCTTTATATTAAAGTGGGGTCCACATGAGCTCTGTAAAGAGAGGGACAGGCTCACTGGGGTCTGATCAAGGGACAGGATTGCTTGAAGGTGTTGAAGCCCTCCGAATCGCTATAATTGCCCCTCCATCGGTTTCTATCTGCAGGAAACAGCTGAGTCTGCCTTCTCTACGGATGTACGAGGACCAGTGCAAAGCCGATAGGGATGGGGCAGACTCTGATGCCTCCTCCTGTGATCCGACTCCTGGCCGGGACCCCCTGCACTCTCCTCTGGGGACCGACCCCAGCCCTTTAAGACTCAGCCGCAACAGCAGAGGTAAGGGCTGCAGCACCCACTGGGCCAAGTGTGTGTGTGTTTTATAGTACAAATATATGGGTGTGTGTGTGTGTGTGTGTGTTTTATAGTACATATATATATGGGAGTGTGTGTGTGTGTGTTTTATAGTACATATATATGGGAGTGTGTGTGTGTTTTATAGTACATATATATGGAAGTGTGTGTGTGTGTGTTTTATAGTACATATATATGGGAGTGTGTGTGTGTTTTATAGTACATATATATGGAAGTGTGTGTGTTATAGTATATGTGTGTGTGTTATAGTACATATATGTATATATATGTGTGTGTGTGTTATAGTACATATATATGTATATGTGTGTGTTATAGTACATATATATGTATATGTGTGTGTTATAGTATATGTGTGTGTGTGTGTGTTATAGTACATATGTATATGTATATGTGTGTGTTATAGTACATATATATATGTATATGTGTGTGTTATAGTACATATGTATATGTGTGTTATAGTACATATATGTATGTGCCTGTGTGTGTTATAGTACATATATATATGTATATGTGTGTTATAGTACATATATATATGTATATGTGTGTGTTATAGTACATATATATGTATATATGTGCGTGTTATAGTACATATATAATATATATGTATATGTGCGTGTTATACATATATATATGTATATGTGTGTGTTATAGTACATATATGTATATGTGTGTGTTATAGTACATATATATGTATATGTGCGTGTTATAGTACATATATATATGTATATGTGTGTGTTATAGTACATATATATGTGTTTGTGTTAGAGTACACATATATGGGAGTGTGTGCGTGTGAATTATAATGTATTTATGCTATGCACTTGTATGTGTGTGCGAATAAATGTGTCTTTGTGAGAATGTGTCCCTATGCGTGAGTGTGTATGTGAGACCCAGCACAGTGTACAATAAAAGTGTAATTTTGTGTCTGTGTATAAGAGTGTGCGTGTGTGACAGAGATGTATTCTCCGTGTGTGCTGAATGTGTGTGTGTATGGGTGTGTGAGCGTGTTGTCACATCTCATTGCATACATAACATGTAATGATTTTCTGTTTCACACGATGTTTTGGGTTTCTTATAAGGAATGCATTTCCTTTTTTCCTGTAATCTAGATTTAAGTATACATTAGCATTCAATAAATAGCACTGAGGTGGGGGGGGGGGGGTTGGGATTACATAGGAAATAGGTGCTTCACTTGGGTGTCTTTAGTATCTAGTGCTGGTCAGACTTCATACATTCATACAGAACATATTGCTTTATTGGATCCTGCTTTAAACCCTCTTATCTTCTCCTGTCCCTACAGACTGTTGTGTTACTTAATACCTCAGATTGCTGTTAGATTGTGATCACTAGTGATTGGGATCTGTCCTTTCCACTGACACACAACACACAACTGAGGGCTGGAGCAGGGACTAACACACTTGTTGTTAGGTCTACTTATATTAAAAGTCACCTGTTAAGACTGGATAACAGATTTCCACGATGAAAATGACAGTAACTCAGGAGTAAAATGAAAAATACAGATTATAAACCCAATGCATGTCAGTCACCGTTTAGTGAATCTAATATATTATTATAAATAATATATATATCGTTTTTTTGGAGGGAAAGATAGAAATAATGCTTTTTATTTGTTAAACCTCCCCTAACCCAGTACAGGTGCAGCAGAGAGGATGGCTTGGATTTGAACAGAAATAAAAATATGTAATAAAATATAAAAAATATTACATTTTGTATATTCTCAGATTAATAATTAATAGAAAATTGTCATTAAAGATGAGGAATAGTTCGAGGATTTTCGCTGCATGCACGAAAGATGGGGAATTGTGTGTGTGTGTTATGGTGGAGGGCAAAAAGTGAGATTAAATGCCTCCACACTGCAAATAATAAAGTTTATTATTGCAGAAGTCAGAGAACTGCTGGGATGTGTAAATTACTTCTTAGATGTTTATCTGATTATTATATATGTGTATGCATTACATATATAAAGTTTATTATTGCAGAAGTAATTTACACATCCCAGCAGTTCTGACTTCTGCAATAATAAACTTTATATATGTAATGCATACACATATATAATAATCATAAACCTCTGAGAGAAGAATTGGTAGAATTTTTGTACATTATATAATGTGCAGACCCTGACCACACTCTAATAGCAGAAAATCCAAACCCTCAGCTTCCCATAGCTGTGTACCTTCTGGTTCTCAATCACACTGTATGCATCCCTTGTCCTTTCTGGCCTTGTTCTGGACTCACCACCATCATATCTCTCTCCACATTCCAGAAGACAAGTTCGGGGTGGACAGTGACCAGGAGATCGAGACAAGACGTGAAGTAAGGACTGGGAGAGGTCACAGCCCTGGAGGTGTCCTATCTAACCCCAGCAGTCCCAGGCTGGAGGACAGGATCAAAGACAAGCCTACCCCTGAGAAGAAGACCGTGTCCCCGGAGAGGCGCAAGGACAGTGAGAGCATCTTCAGCGTCCGGAGTTTAGAGAAGGACAGGTTGGAAAACAGGCGGAAAGAAGAGTCCAAAACCGACCCAGAATGTGGAAGTTTGAGTAAAGAGACATTTTCTCCACTTATGGTACAGACTGAAAGTCCATCACACCTGACTGCCAGTCATCTGCAGAGCCTGGCTCTGTCTGGCCTACACAGCCAACAGTTTTTTAACCCATTGAATGCTGGACAACCACTCTTTATCCATCCTGGACAATTCGCAATGGCCCCGGGGGCTTTTTCTGCTATGGGCATGGGACATTTATTGGCCTCAATGACAGGAGCAGGAGGGTTGGATAATGGAGCTCTCGCCTCTATTCAGGGGGCAGCAGGAGCAGCTACCCCATTCCCATTTCACCTTTCTCAGCACATGCTGGCCTCTCAGGTAAGCAATGTTACTTCTCAACCCATTACATCCATTACTATGTAGATATATTCCAAGGAGAACCCAGTGATAGTGTTTTTTCCCCAATATTAAGATGGGTGCCCAGCATCCTCTGCAGTGATCTAAGGCACAGAAGCAGATATGTTGTTTCCCTGTGATTGATGTGAAAGCTTTCTGACATCTTTAGCCATTTAGACCAAGGATAGGGCTCAGTTTAAGTCTTTGGCAAACAGGCGTTTTGTAACCTTTTTGATTTTCCAGTTGAACGAATTTGATACAGAGTTTTCAAATATCTCTGGGCATTTTCTGTCTTTTGTAGAATGGACCTAGGGATCACATTGATGTAAGATACAATTTCTCCTTAACGTTGGCTTAGCTTCTCAAACTGCTCTGCTAGAATTCCACATCTACAGAGACAGAGCCTGGATTGACTTAGACATCTTTACTACTCTCTTCTTGGCACTTAAGGGTTAATAACAATAGATTTCACTGTACCTACTACCATAGAAATGTAACCTATGTGTATGTTTATATATATTTATATACATACATACGTTGTGATTGCGTCCAACCATATATGTATAACATTTGAAAATATGTAAAAATATTTAAAAAATGTGAAGTATTAAAATGTAAATATTTTAATATGTAAAGACAATATATATAAAATATTACAAATATTCCTCTTTGGGTGCTGAGAAAGTACAGAATGCAGAAAAATTTAATATATATATATATTATATCTCAAGATAAATGGATACTAAGCAGTTTGACTAAATTGTTTGTAGTGCTTGTAGGGATTTGTGTAGCTGCCACTTTGTATCTGGAAAGAGCAGTGTTGCTCAGGATTTTTTTTTAGCTTGGAATCTTAATAATATATTTGGTATGTGCTTTAAAGGACCTTTTGTGGTGCAGGTGGGTTTTTTAAATAAAGCCCTAGAGGATAATATTAACTAACCTTCAAATAGAAAGGTTAACTATGAACATATTTCACTTATTTATACTGCTTTTCATTCAGCACCATTAATTCAATTTACACGCAGTAATACATAGAAAAATAAATAAATACTGGAAAGAATAATATTTACTGTTAATAGGTGACAGAATACAACAATGGAAAAGGTGGGATTATTTATTAATGAGCTCTCTCTCTAAACTGACAATTGTAAGGGAATAGAACTACAGGGATTCTGCTGTTTATTGTTTCCTTATTTCTAATACTTATAGCATGTTTGTTTAAAAAAATAAACTTCTGTTTAAAACTGAGAAACAACTTGCAGCATATTCAAGTAGTTGGAATGGACAGGTATCAAAGCACAGTATATGTTCAGGATTTATTAAGTATAGGATTTCTTTTCCTATATTCAGTATTTAAAGGTTGTTTCAAGGTGTAATTCTTGATTTCAGGTATATTGATCAACAGAATTCCTTTCCATGTTGTGTTACATCTAGTTATCTCTTCACCTCGCTCTCCCTTTCTCTCTACCCCTTATTTCACATTCCCTTTTCCCCCTCTCTCTACCACTTTTTCTCTCTCTCTCCATCCCTCTCTCTTCCATTACTCCTAGTTCATTCTCTGCTCTCTTCAGACACTCAGATTGTCTCTCTTCCTCTCCTTTCCTTTTCCTTCTTCTCTACCATCCATTTACTCTCTAGCATCTCTTCTTCTCTCTACTCCTTCTTTCTCCATCCCTCTCCCCACTCAATTTCTTTCCCTCTCCCCTTCTCTCTACCTTTTTCCATAACCTCTATCTCTTTCCCCTCTATACAACTATGGCCACTATTTATTTTTTTAATCCACCCCTGTCCTTTTCTTTTGCATTAACAAACTATATATTTGCCATTTAAATATTAAGGTCATAAATTTGAAATATTGTCTTTTTTTTCTTCTTCTAGGGGATCCCCATGCCCGCTTTTGGAGGGTTGTTCCCTTATCCATATACCTACATGGCAGCAGCAGCAGCTGCAGCATCTGCAATGCCAGCCACCAGTGCCGCCACCACTATGCCAAGAAACCCTTTTCTCAGCACTTCTAGGCCTCGACTGCGCTTCAGCCCCTACCAACTGCCCGTGTCCATCCCCCCCAGCACTAACCTCCTGACGACTGGATTGCCAGCCAGCCTAAACCAAGGATCAGAGAGCTCCAAGCCTGGCAGCAGCCGGGAATCCAGCCCTGCCCCAGAGACCACTGTCCACAAGAGGTCCCACACGAGCTCTCACTCTCCCAAGAGCAGCATGAAAGATTCTATCAACGAGCTGCAGAACATCCAGAGACTGGTCAGTGGGCTGGAGAGCCAGAGAGAGGTCTCACCAGGCAGGGAGACACCAAAGTGACCACTAGTCAGTTCTGTCACCGGGCCACAAAGGCTCAAAAGCACTGGGATTTTGTACAGCACAGCATAACTATTTATTAAAGAGCAAAGAAGGGGGAATAAAGAGAGAGTACTGGCATGACCTCACACTGAAAACCCACCAAAAACCCAGATGTGAAGATACATATATATTCTTCATATTTATATCATAGAGAATGAAAAGATATGCACATCTACTTCAGTGGAAAGAGGACAATGCACATGGGGCATCAATGACTCATTGTAATGGTGCTATTTTGAAGGGGTTCCTTGAAATACATGGAATTGCTCAAGAATGCAGAGACTGAATGAAATAGATGATGGACAAGAGGAGAGCAAGAAAATTCCTTAGATTTCTTCAGGAAAAAGAAAGGTGTGGGGTGGGATGGGGGTTGTGTGTTTGGAAGTGTTTGTTCAATACTGACAATTGGGAACCCAAGTCAGGTATGGAAATATGTCTAATCTGATTGTGAATACAAATTAAAGAGAAGAAAAAAATAATAATAATAATAATGTTAAAAATCTAATATTTGCATTTTGAGAAAATAAAAAAATGCTGTTATTAGTAACTCAGATACTTAAACTGCATCCTTCACCAAATCACACAACTGGTACAACAGTAGGTGCCTATCTACTTATATGCCAGAGATATTTATAAAAAAGTAGTAATTTGTGTAAATAAGCTATAAGGACCCCAAAATATGCAAATTGGTATTAATTTATTCAGAGTTGTACATGGTGTGTACATAATATTTAGAAAATAATTCATTTCGTTTAAATTTCCTTTTTTTCCCTGTTTTACATGATACATATATATTGTAAATTAAAACCTGTTTAGCTCTCTGTGATTGAAGGAGATACAATATGGTTTCTTTTAAACTGTGTTTTATTTTTATTTTATTGTATTTTTATTTCCATCCCACCTGTTGTTTAGGACAATCATGTGCCATCCTCGCATTCAGTAAACCTTTGTTTCTTAATAAAATAAATATATATATAAAAAAAGCTCATGATGTAATTTGCAGACTGGGCTATTAAATGCAGGAATAAACCTCAGGATTTTGTTTCACTCCAGTTCAATAAAAAATAATTATCACAACTGTGTTCTGTTTGTTTAATAATACATGATTTGAAACGTGCTGGTTACTCGGGTATCTATCTGTTCATTACCTTTTTTTTATTTTTTTGTTTTGTTTTATTTTTGAAAATTCTCACATCTTTCAATAAAAATATTACAATAATAATGGTTTCATTTTCTTTTTTTTTTTTAAGGATTTATTCCATAAAGAGAAACTCTATATCTCTACTAATGCACTGTGCAATATTTCGATGTTAACATAGGTCTACCATAGCATTTCTGTGTATTTGAAGGCATCCATACATAGTGAGGACAAAATAATAATTATATGTTGAATATTATTAAAATAACTTCATGTCTCATAAATTCGATGTATTAAAGTAGCACTATCCTAATATAAACATACATACATATATATGGGACCTATGATCTTTCCTCTCTGTTTACCTTTTTCGACCATATGATTCGACTGTTTGTATTTACGACACCCACCCCCCCTCCCCCTTCTGCTTGGCTCTTTATGGTTAAATTCTATGATTTCGCTTAGTATAGCTCCAGATCTAAGGAAGAGAGGTATACTCTGAAAGCTTGTCTTTTAAATGCAACAATAGGCCAATAAATACATATCTCTACTACTGCTATACTATGGTGATTATATATATATATATATATATGTGTTTATTATTGCAAAGGCCACTTGCACATCACAGCAATTCAAAGAATTGCATCCCACCCAGTGCTCCTGTGCCACATTCCCCTTATGCAGCAATGCACAGGAGCTCTGGGATGCAATTCTTTGAATTGCTGTGATGTGCAAGTGGCTTCTGCAATAATAAACATAACTAATTATAACGTGGAGGCTTTTTATCTCACTTTTAGTCCTACACCACAACCCTTGTAAGATATATATACTGTGTATGTATAATATATATATATATATATATATACTGTGTGTATGTGTGTATATATATATATATATATATACTGTGTGTGTATACAAATACTGTGTGTGTATGTATGTATGTATGTATGTATGTATATATAATATATATCTCACGAGTTATAGCAGTACGTAGTGATACCTTTTTTTAATTGGAATATCTAATCAATATGTATATACACCGATCAGTGACAACTTCCAGGAAGAGAGGCTGAATATTCTTTTGATAGTGCATGCATAGACCATGGAAGCACATGTTTATGTCTTATTTTTTCTTACACATCTGTGAGGCCTTACAGCTAGACTATGGTAATAATAAATATTATATAAATCATTTATCTAGTAAGTCCTGTTTATACACGGAGTAAAATTGAATTTAAATCATAATTTTCTTAATATTGGTAATCTAGACCACTGTCTGTCTGTTTTGCTCATCTGATTAACGCCTATCCGTGATTATTGGATTGCAGATGCTGGTAAATGTGCATTAAATGTCTGATGTGTATCGCATTTGGACCACGAAATATTAAACTACCCCCCCCCCATGCCTAGGAGAATCGGTTCCTATTCTCTGTGTGAAAAGAAGAGCAACATTTATATATGAGGAAACAGTTAATTCGGTTTCCAATCCACTAAAGCACTTCTAAAGATAGATGTCATACATGATTCTTTTTTAGAAAGAATCAATGGTTTCAGACAACAAAAAACACCCCCCACTCCCCTCCAACCTTTAGTAAGCAGGATATGTTTTTTGGCATCTTGCACAACATGTGTAATTCCCAATGTTTCCTCTATTTTGGAGAATAGAGGAAACACATGATTTGTTTTGAGAACCAACCAAAAATCCTAAAATAAAAAGCGTCTGCATAGGAAAAAAAAATAATTTGGTCGAGGTATTTTACAACAAAAATGAGTCACAGGATCCTATGGTAATGACGGAATAAGCATGGGGGCTTATTTACTAAACAGTGAACTGAAACTATAGTAGGGAAAAAAATATGAATTGAAAACACTATTAAAAAAGCAATATAATTTTGGGGATAATAATAACTTCAAATTTTAAACCTATTGCCAGTCCAATTTTCAACTGACCCCCAAAATAATAGAATAAAATAAATTATCTGTGATGATCAGACTAAATGTAGATATGTTAAATTCTACAATCCATGAGAAATATCGTTATGCATAAGGTTATGTTTTCTTTTCTTATACAGGTAGTATTTGGCATTCCTTGAGTTAATATGTGGCAAAACCCTAATAAAATTAGAAATCCCTGTAATATATATTAGCAACATGGGCTATACATATGAAACTCATATAAAATTCTTAAATAATTTAGGATGTTTTTTTTTATGTGCAATCGATCAAACATTAACTATTTCATGTCCTTGTTAACTTGGAAGAGTATATCTCAACAGATACATAATGTTGTACCAGAGGACAGGGTGTCTATTTTACACTTTTTTCTATCATATGGTGCTCATACTAAATCTGCAATATCCTCCAAATTTTTTTTTTGGATTTTTGTAATATGATATGAATGGTTAAGTAAAATTCGTGAGTTTTAAATAGTTGATGTGATGAGAAGAGGAGGTTCTGCACACTTTCTGGTAATGTTACCTTAGTTTAAGTATATTTGTCTCCATGCTGCATACATTCATTGAATATATCTTATTACCACACACTCTAGGGTTTCCCTATTTATTTCAAGAGGCGATGGACAGAGTCATTTTACAGACAGTCCCGAATCAGCAGGCTTAGGCATCAAATCGGTTTGAAACCAGTCATTTTCTGCAAACCCAGGAGAAGTAAGAGGTCCCCACTTTCTATTCTTCCCTTCGCTTTAAATACAACTTCGAGGCTTTATGGTAAAGCAATAAATGATGACATAAACAACTCCTTTCCTCACCAATTAGCTCTTTCTTATTCTATGGGGTGATTTATTAGAAAATGTGAACCAACAAAGTACAAAAAGGCACTGAATGGCCAAGTTCAATGAAGAATTAAATAAGGTTAGAGCGCCACCTGCTGGCAATTGGAATGTGCAATCTCATAGACACACCAATTTCTTTTTTCTTTTTATTTCCATAGATATATAGGCTGAAAAAGACATTCTTCCATCAGGTTCAGCCTCTCACAAAATCACCTACTGCGGTTGACCCAAAAGAAGGAAATAAACCCAGTCTGAAGCGTTCGCCAATATGCAACACACTGGGAAAAAATTCCTTCTTGACCCCTGAATGGCAGTCAGATTTCTCCATGGATCAAGAAGCTTTTACCCACATATTAAATATTATGACCCTTAATATTATGTTTTTGCAGGAAGTCATCCAGTCGCTTTTTAAAAGTCTGTACAGTCTCTGACCCAACCACCTCAACAGGCAGAGAATTCCACAGCTTTATTGTTCTCACTGTAAAATAACCCTATATGTGTTAGGCTAGGGTCAGATGAACGCATGTGCAGCCGCACTTTATCACGGCCGTAGTAGCAGCAAATGACGGCCAATGAAGGCCAATATACGAAGTACAGCCGCACGAAAGTGCGGCCGCGCATCGCAAGCGGCAAACAAACGCATTTTTTCTAGAACGTGATACTGCTAGTACTGACGTACAGAGTGCGCTGCGTCCGCTAGCGGCGTGTGTGCGTGATTAGGAGACCGCAGACGCTGCTAATGTCCGGCCAACATAACGTCCAGATGCAAAAAGGGTTTTATTGATGATCCGTACGAAATCACGGCCGAAAATGCGCATCGTATGACCGCTATCGCGTATTCCGTGAAAAAATACGTCCATTCGTTCGAACGCACTTTTTCACGCACAGCGCGAAAAATACGTTCGTCTGACCCTAGCCTAAATGGGTGACCTCTTGCCCTGTTACTGTCCCCAATATTATGATCAGGAAGGCAAGTACTTCTGATTTATTTATTTATTTATTTATTTATAAAGGATTTTACCAGGAAGGATACATTGAGATTTCTCTCGTTTTCAAGTATGTCCTGGGTTCGAGAACATTGAGTGGTTACAGAAATACAAAATAGTAAAATGCAAGATATTAACACAAGACCAAATATACGATTTGTAAGTTATGTTGTATACTTTGTAAGATGTTGCACATAACATGATACTGGCATATTACTATCATGTCTACAATATGATTAGATGTATGCTACCCAGGTCATAATTAACAACAAGAGAAATCTCAAAGTATCCTTCCTGGTAAAATACTTTATAAATAAAATAAATAATAAAATAAATATCTAAGCCATAGAGGCATAAAACCTCCTAATCAAACATCCTTACTTAAATATAGGGAAAAAACAAAACAAATCCAGTAAACAACGTTTCCAGGGTGGTAAACAAAATAACAATCTTTAATTGTATAATATATACCCCCAATACATTGGCCCCTTTCCCCCACTCACTGGAAGCAGAACATGTGATGCTCAATAAACATGCCTTGAAATAAAACTTTGAATGCTCTCTGTCAGGTTTTCCTGCAGGGTTCTGAAAATCTGCCCCCCCCCAAATGTTTATTGACTATAAATCACATAATTCATTGAATGCAACAGATGTCCTGAGAATCATGGGGGTTGTAGTTCAAGAGCCAGAGTTTGGTATCTTTGATTTATGGTGGGTCCACAAATCACATGCAGCATCTAAGCCCATATCCAGCTTTTAACTAGGAATTACATAGAAACAGAACATTATCGATATAGTAATTGGCTACAAAACATATACTTCGCAATCACAAAAGTAATAATACAATAAAATGTGCCTGGGTTCCACCTGAGGCCTCAGTTGAGGACAATAAGAAATTCCTTCCCTTTGCTTTGCAAGGGAGCTGCAGGGGCTAAAGCGGTTATTCAGAAAGCACTGAAATTTCGGTGCGTTCTCGTTCGTGTCGCTTCGTTGATTCCACTTCCCCCTGACCCTGCGGTGAATTAACTATTCACCGCAGGGTCCCTGAAGTGCGATGAACATGGGACCACCACACAGACTGCTGCACGCCGCCGGTCAGCTCACCGAATGCTGCCGTCAGCTGCAGAGCAGACCACTGGAGAGCGCCGAACTACACAAATAAAAGAAAAACAAACCCTGCTATTCTTTTAAAGGTGTTTAAAACAATACAAATGCATGACAATGTGTGGAAATAATAAAAAAAGGTTCTAAAAACATTAGAAAACGGTCTGTTACAGAATAAAAAAAGAAAGCCATTAAAAAAATGGGAATCAAAAATGTCACCTAAAAAATCCCAAAAATAAAGAAAAAGACAGCTTGCTGAAAATGAAAAGAATAAACAGTTGAGTAAAAAGGTCTCTGAGTTGTGGTGAACTTCACTGTATTTCGCTGGCAATTAACCAGTATTTGGAGAATGACAGCTTTCTGAATAGCATAACTACCACAAAATAGCACCGTATGGTTAAATTCATCGTTCGGTGCTTTTCAGTGGCAAGCTCGGCTCTTATTGAATAACCCATTAAGTGTGGGTCAATCTTGTTAGAAGTAAGACACTACAAAATCAATAATGAAAACCAAAATCACAGCAAATTAATATGATATAATGTCATAGCACTAAAAAATAAATAAATCAACATACAGTAGATATTTATGAACTATTGTGCTACATAAGAACACTGTAAAGAAGACAAACATGGCCTTTAAATAAATTTTGCCCACTGACACTTTTTTTTAATAATTCAAATACAAAGCGAAAATGTATAGCAAATAATATTCCACCTACCAATGCAGAGGTAAGGATTCTACACAACAAAGATTTAATTTTATTTATTTATTTATAAAGGATTTTACCAGGAAGGATACATTGAGATTTCTCTTGTTTTCAAGTATGTCCTGGGTTCAAGAACATTGAAATGTTACAGTTGTTACAGAAATACAAAGTAATAAATGCAAGATATTAAAAACAAAACACAAACACACAGATTAACACAGAAAATAAATATGTAAGTAAAATAGTCACTAGGTTACATGTTTACAGGTGCATTCTGTATTAAGGTATGTTAATAAGGAGCTCTTGAGTGACTTAAGACTGGGGGAAGATTTGACGGTGTTTGGGAGGTTATTCCATAATTGTGGTGCTCTGTAGTAAAATGAGGATCGAGCCACTGTCTTTTTGTATTGCGGTATTGCAAGTAAGGTGCTGGTCCTGGATCGGAGGTTATAGGATGAGGGAACTGCCGGGGGAAGCAGCATATTCAGGTAGGGTGGCAGCTTCCCAGAAAAGCTCTTAAACACCAGGTTGGAAAGGTGAAGGGATGGAACTGATGATATCTGTTCCCACCGAGGATATTCTTATTAATCAAATTAGTCCTGTAAACAACTTTATAAAAATGTTGTCTACCTTTATATCTAAGAAAGGATTTTAGAACTTTAATACCTAATATATCTGAGAAAAGCCTGTCGATAAAAAAAGAAATCAAAGTAGTGGAATTCTTTTTGCAATATAGTTTGAAAATGTATAAATTTATCTATTTTGGCGTTTTGGATTGTCAGCAATAAGAGAAGTAAAAAAAAAAGGATTAAAATAGATGGGCTTGTGTTTTTCTATTTTCACTTTGCATTCCTATGTAACTGAAACATACTTGGAAAAAGGAAAAAAATGAGTCCCAAATAATTATTTCATTCAGTACATAAATATTATTTGTAACATTACCAATACACCTTCTTCAACTGCCAACATCTATGGCTTTTAAACAAGGGATTAATGCCGTAAAGAGGTTTACCAGTCCAATCTGGGATTCAATAACCAATGGACTTTAAATTATTTTGTAACAGCAAATTGCCTGATGAACATGAACATTGCCCACTGGAATGCTGCCAGTTCATTAAGTCTTGTAGTCATTTGAGAGACTAGACAGTTCACTGTATAGATTGGAGTCAGTTCTAAAGCCCACACCTTCCCGTACACATACAGCCAGGCCAGACGCTTTATTGTGTATGCCTTGCATTCAAGCAGATCCTATGGCACCAATATTGTTCTCTGGGAATTCCTTTCAAGAGTCTGTTTGTTGTCATATACAGATTCTACAAAACAAGTCGACATAATAGGCAGATCAATATTATTATTATTTTTTTTTTACTTAAAAAAAAAAAAAGCAATCTACACAACACACATGTCTCTGTTTATGGAACCTGAATGCTACGCAGACAAGTTCTCCATTTAACTCCTCTAGTGTTATACATGTAAGAGTCATAGTATAAGCTATCGAGTGTCTGTTTCACTCTCTGGATCTTTTAGTATTGCATAAGGTCACAGCGATGATCGCTCATGGTTGTACACTTAGTACTAATTTGGATCATATTTATATGGCATCTATGCATGTAATATGCAACCTCGATGAACTTTGTAAAGACAAGCAATGCATTTTATACTATGTAAAAGAGAGCAATCTCTTGGGATGTGCATAATTTAAAGATAAATCTGTTTAATCTTGAGAGTTGCGATCTAAGATGAATTGATCTATAGGAACTTGTGTCCACAGTGGTAAAGAAAATATAGCCTGCCTCTGCTTTTCTTCTATATAGCATGCCGAGGCAGGCCACTATATTATACCCAAATATATGCCCTATGTATCAAAGCAAACCTAGCCATTGCAATACCAAAAATATTTTAGTGTGGTAAAATTCAGTCTAATGTGAGCATCTATTTTATAAAGATAATATTTAAGTAGACACCGTAGGGTCAAATAGGGTGAAGAAAACGAAAGTTGTTTTGTCACGGGGCAGCAAGGCCCGAGCCCGAGATGCGGTGACAGATTGGAGCGGAGGCAGCAGTACAGGTTAACCAAGTAGGATTTTTTAGAAGGAAACAAAAGGAAGCATACAGGGGCGGACTGACACCTCATGGGGCCCCCGGGCAATAGGAAATCATGGGGCCCCTTGTGCCACACCCACCCACATATTTGTGTTATAGAATTTATTTGTCTACACCATTTTTTACTATATTCACTATTTCATGAATACTCTAGCTCCACAGCAATAAAACTCACAGTAATGTGCTTTGTGTATGAGCGTATGACCGAGCTCCACAGCAATAAAACTCACAGTAATGTGCTTTGTGTATGAGCGTATGACAGAGCTCCACAGCAATAAAACTCACAGTAATGTGCTTTGTGTATGAGCGTATCACAGAGCTCCACAGCAATAAAAACCCCCAGCAATGTGTGGTGTGTATGAGTATATCACAGAGCTCCACAGAAATAAAACTCACCGTAACGTACCGATAGTTTATTCAAACCCCCATATCAATTTGTGTTCTTACCCCCCAATTTGAGTTCACCCCATATCAATTTGAGTTCTTGAGTTCACCCCTATATCAATTTGAGTTCACCCCCCCACCCACACATAAATTTGAGTCCCTGTTCCCCCCCGGCGCTTTTTCACCGGCATACACTACTGATGAAATACTTTGTGCACGCGGCCTCAGTCTGGCTGGCTCTGCTGGACCGCACTGCACCCTCCTCCCTTATTCGTCTCCTTCTGCAGCAGGACTGCGACTTTCTGGTCGCTCTGAAACCGCCGCTGCAGGAGCACCGAATCGTGCCTGCCTCAGTCCCACACTCTGGGAGCACGGCACACTGCCTTGGCGCCTCCCCCTCACATGATGCGTGAGGGGGAGGCGCCAAGGCAGCGTGCCGTGCTCCCAGAGTGTGGGACTGAGGCAGGCACGTTGCGGTGCCCGTGCTCCTGTAGCGGTGATTTCAGAGCAACTGGAAAGTCGCGGTCCTGCAGAGGCGGTTTCAGAGCGACTGAAGGAAAATGGCAGGACCCACTGTGTGGGCCAAAACCGGGCCCCTAGCAACCCACGGGCCCTCGGGCAGCGCCTGAGAGCCCGATGGGTCAGTCCGCCCCTGGAAGCACAGCAACAGGAATAAACCAAAAGAGTTAAGGTAAACAAAAGAAGGGACACTGGATAAGTAATAACAACTGATAACTGAATAACGCAGGAATAAACCAAATGAATACACACAACAGGACAGGCTAAGCAGACAGGCCAGGCAGAACCAAACACTGAATACGTTAAGCAGACACAGGAGCAGGACATGAAGAGGGCTGAATACAAATATAAACAATTCAGGAAACACGACACAAGGAGACTTACTAGGAAACAGACAGGACACTGGGAAAGGACTGAGGGACAGGAGACTCGGTGGGCAAAGTCCAGGTATGCAAGGAGGTGATGATGGGTAAGTCCAGGTAAATAGGAGGGGGATCCAGCAGAGGTAGCAAAAGGGTAAGCCAGGTAGTGTAGTCAAGTTCACGCAAAGGGTCAAAGTGGGCAACAGCGTAGTCTAAGTCGAAAGCAAAGTTTGTTTCCAGGGTGAGGAGAGGGTAGGCAGGCAGGCGCTTCAGGAGGGTGAGGTTCACAGCCCGGAAGGAGCAGGGTACTGAGGATTTCAGGTATAATGCAGAAGCATCAGGAAATGGGTGTTCCACCCTTAAGTAGGGAGCAAAGGGTCATGTGATCAGGTGCAACAGGGAACAGTCATTAAGAATGGCAGCACTTTACAAGCACTGCCCAGGTGATTTCAGGGCATGGCAGTGCCAGATTTGCCTTTGCGCTGTTGCCGGCGGGGACCTTGACAGGTTGGATGCTAACACCTTCTAACCTTTTTGCACCCACTCTCCTATATTAACCCTAAATTGTCTATTAATAATCACCATTTTATCCAACACGGACTCCCTTATGTGTTGCTCCTGCCTGGCAGCCACTGTTACTTCCTGCAATAGTACAGGGCCATCAGCAGACCGGAGATTGAATAGTTGCTTGAGAATCCAGCCAGTCCAATGGCTCTTAATGTATTATGTCATTGGGAAGTCAGGAATGCACAGCTGACCTAAATTCTATAAAGGTTTATTCAGCCTCTCCCCTTACTAGTATGGCTGAATAAGCCATCCAGACCATCTGGGGTGAGTAGTTCAAAATTTCACCACCAGGGGGCATTTCACTTTTTTTTTTTGAACATTACAATGAGCTGAAGTTCTGTTGTCCTGTTGTTGTTCTGTTGTTCTGTTGTCCTGTGTCCAGTCCAGCCTCTGACACCCTATGCCCAGTCCCTCCGCTGCCTCCCTGTGCCAAGTTCCTGCCCATCTCTCATTCTAACTTCACCTATTAAACCCCAGTAAAGGTCTCATTACCCTTTTTATCGACTGCATACTGGGCTCAACCCTCCTGTCCAACGTGACACTCAGTACCACTGCTTTGAAGATTAAATACTTAATCTTTATCTATAAAATAAAAAGCGGCCATTATTATTGTATTTTTTAACTGTTCATCTATTTTACTGTCCTATAATAATTTTGTTACAACATACCTCCCCATGTATACCGTCCTCACAAACTTAAGGGGTTATTCGAAGAGAACTGAACTTGCAACCAAATTGCACCTAATAGTGAAATGAGTCAATTTTGTAGCAATTCGGCTATTTAGAAAGCTGTCGATTCGCCAAATATAGGAAAATTGCCTGCGAAATATGATGCTATTCGGCAGTAGTGTAATTCCCCATAGAGAAGTAATGGTCAAAATATTCAGAAAAAGCCAAACAGCATCGAAAAGTTTGCGAAATGCCCAGTTGGTTTTATTCAACAGGTTTAGGCCATAAACGTCTGTCCATACTAACGTGCTTTCTGGTGTCCGTCACAGCATTGTGATGCTTCGACGAGGCCGGCCACACGTTGTAGCGCACACACAAATTGTGTGCACTACAGCAGAGTGCTGCGGCCGTTCTGAAAGCCTCCCCGTCGAAGTGCTACGATCCATAGGAGGATCGAGACTTGCAGCGTTGAGCGCACTAACTGCGCTTATCAAGGTGACCAGAGCGGCGTCAGAGTGGAAGAAACGTCCACTCTCTTATATGTTCCTTCTGCTCTCAAAAGTGCTCATCTAACTCCGGTCTTAATCAGGCAAACCCCATAGGTTTCAATGTAAAAAAAATATTTATTCAACCGCAATTTCATTTGCAGCAAAAAGTCTTTTCACTAATTTATTTTTCTAGGAATTTTTCTAGATAGATTTTTTGGTGAAATATTTTATTCCGATTTTTTTTTAAATGGCGTGTTTTTTTTATTCTGTAACAGACCTTTTTACTGTTATTCATAGGACCTTATATATTATTTCCATGCATTTTCATTTAGTAGTTTTTTTTAAAACGCCTTTTAAAAGTTGCAGTTTTTTTTCCCTTACCCCTGTTTGGTGGCTGATCAGCTATTTTCGGAGGCATTCGACGATCTGTTTGACGAATGGGATGCATTCAGCGGTTTATCAGATGCGTTTGCTGCTTATCGGATGCGTTCGTCGGTTTGAGGATGTGTTTGTCAGTTTTTCCGCACGTTGAGGATGCATTCGACGGTTTATCGAATTGATTTGGCAGGTTTATCGGCAGCGTTCGGCGGATCGATTTGCGCACTTCGAGGACCCTGCGTTGAATGCTGAATTCACTGCAGGGTTGGCAAATTGAGGTCGCTGAAGTGCACTGAATGAAAGAGCATTGAAATTTCGGTAAAATTTCCATGCTAATCCCTCTAGTTAGCAAGGTGTATTTTCAGCTAACTTGCCATTAGTCAGGGAAGGCCCAAATTGGAGATCTTTTTCTTTAGTGGGCCAAAAATGAAAGTCAGGGCCGGTGCAAGCATTTTTGTATAGTCAGGCGAAGGTGCATTTTGGTGCCCCCCCCATCCATGTCATGTCAAGCCAATCAGGATAGAGGTGCCATAATAATCTCTATATATACACACATACATTTATACACACACTAGTGTTGCACCGATACCACATTAAGACCGAGTACAAGTACAAATACTTTTGTTCAGGTATTCACCGATATCATGCCCACTCCGATACATATATACAGACCAGAACATGTCCATATACATATATACATATATACACAGAGACCTCAGACCAGAACATGTCCAGATTACACACACATATATATATATATATATATATATATATAGCGACCTCAGACCAGAACATGCCCAGATACATATATATTGCCCCCAGCTCACATGGATATATTTGCCCCAGCTCACAAGGGTATATATATTGTCCCCAGCTCACATGGATATATATATATAGCCCCAGCTCACAAGGGTATATTTGCCCCAGCTCACATATGGGTATATTTGCCCCATCTCACATATGGGTATATTTACCACAGCTCACACATGGGTATATTTGCCCCCAGTTCACACAAGGGTATATTTGCCCCAGCTCACACATGGAAATATTTGCCCCAGCTCACACATGGGTATATTTGCCCCCAGCTCACATATGGGTATATTTGCCCCAGCTCACATATGGGTATATTTGCCCCCAGAGCTCACACATGGGTATATTTGCCCCAGCTCACACATGGGTATATTTGCCCCCCAACTCTCACATGGGTATATTTGCCCCCAGCTCACACATGGGTATATTTTCCCCAGCTCACATATGGGTATATTTGCCCCAGTTCACACTTGGGTATATTTACCCCCAGCTCACACATGGGTATATTTGCCCCCAGCTCACATATGGGTATATTTGCCCCAGAGCTCACACATGGGTATATTTGCCCCCAGCTCACACATGGGTATATTTGCCCCAGCTCACACATGGGCATATTTGCCCCAGAGCTCACACATGGGTGTATTTGGCCCAGAGCTCACACATGGGTAAATTTGCCCCCAGCTCACACATGGGTACATTTGCCCCCAGCTCACATATGGGTACATTTGCCCCCAGCTCACATATGGGTATATATTGCCCCCAGGCAGCAGCTCATCTGCCCCTATGCTGGCTCCGCCGGCGTTTTCTCCACGAGGCGAGCGGCCGCTGGCATGCTGCAGCTTGGCCGCTCGCCGGGAACCACCTGACCAGCCACGTTCTCGCGAGATCGTGCGCTGGCCAGGTGGCTCCCATCCCTGGCGAGCGGCGAAACTGCATGCTTCCAGCGGCCGCTCCCCTAGGGAGAACCACCCCCCAGGCGCCGCCATCTTGGTGGAGACCAAGATAGTGGCAGACTCTGCCCCTATTGGTCTCCACCAAGATGGCGGCGCCGGGCCCGCCCCCACCAATGATGACATTGTCAGGGCGCCACCTCCGCTCGCTGGGCCAGAGTGAGGTGGTGTTGCACTGCGCCGGGTTTCTCCCCGCCGGCCCGGCCGGCGGCCGGTCAAAAATTCCGCCCCTCAAACTGGCAGAAAGCCAGATAGTAAGGCGGCCGCCTGTGCCACCTTACGTTAGCGCCGGCCCTGATGAAAGTACATTACCTTTGGAAGATAAACTTCATTTCTTTTGGTACATCCAGTATGTATGTTCAAGGCCACCACTAAACCACTACATAACCCAGAAATATGTGAAAGAAAGCATTTATGCATTCCCAGAATGTGTATTTTTTCGAGAAAGTATTTTACCAGGAAGGATACACTGAGATTTCTCTCGTTTTCAAGTATGTCCTGGGTGGCGAGTATGTACCTTTAGGTATCTTGCCCAAGGACACTTACTGGAGAGGTGCTCTTGCCGGGATCTAACCTGTGTCTCCACAGTCTCCATCATTTTATCATTCTCTGTAAATACATTTCTTATACTTTCACCACAACTGAGTTTTTTAAGCTGTGCAATATCCATGTACAATTCACTAAGCCATTAATAATTTTTTTTTAGTTCTTTAGATACTAAGGGTCATATTACAAAGTCGGTGCTAACTTAACCAGAGCTGTTGTAAACTTAAAACCTCCATAGGCTATAATGGCTCTGGTAAGTTAACAACAGCTCTGGTTAAGTTAGCACCAACTATGTAATATGGTCCTAAATGTGAATGTGGGTATTATGACTATAGAAAATATCTATTCAAAGTTATTTTATTTTCACAAATTATTATGAAAGTATTTCCTGTGGTAAGAACTATTTAAGCTGCATAAATTGTGAGATCACATCAATACTCTAAAGTACAGTATACTTGCCTTCTGTGAATCCTTCATAGCATACCAGCATACCAATAACCAGAGAAAAATACATTAGTTAATAGAACGTAACGTCCCTCATGTTTTGTTATGGGTTTTTAAATACCATGTCTTAAAATGTAATGTTTCCTTTGTTACCGTTCAGTGGAAACCATACCAAGTACATTCTGTAACGTCAAACATTTGCACGATAACAATACAGAATCATTTCAGCCCAGAACATACTCTAAATTTCAGTGATGGCCACTAGACCTTTAATACATTAATGTATTGAAAGGGTTCAGTTATATATTTCCACATCTTAAACATGTTATGGTTTGAAAATGAATGTTGCTATTATTTGTAATAAGACTGATAAGATAGTGCTTATAGCCAACCTTTTAAAAGGGAAAAAAATAGTCTGTCCTTGTACCAATCCACTGTGAGTCCTGCTAACATTTTTTTTATTATACCAGGAAGGATACATTGCGATTTCTCTCGTTTTCAAGTATGTCCTGGGTGGTGAGTATGTACCGTTAGGTGTCTTGCCTAAGGACACTTACTGGAAAGGTGCTCTTGCCAGGATTGAACCTGTGTCTCCACGGTTATAGAGCAGTGATGTTATCTCTACTCCAACCAGCCGGACATAAATGAAAAATGTTGTAAGAAGTTCAAATACACATATACAGTTGTGTTCAAAATTATTCAACCCCCACTGAAATTGAGTGTTTTGGCCAGTTTGACATTGATTTTGATCATTCAGTCATCTTGCTTACAATTAAATCAAAGAGGCACGTGTAGGTCAGACAAATATAACATAACATTTATAATGAAATAACCACAAATGTCTTTTCTGTGCTCACATCATTATCAGTTTTATTCAACCCCCAAGTGACATTCAATCTTATTACTTAGTACAACATCCTTTTACAGTTATAACAGCTTCTAAACGTGAAGCATAGCTTGACACAAGTGTCTTGCAGCGATCTACGGGTATCTTCGCCCATTCGTCATGGGCAAAAGCCTCCAGTTCAGTCACATTCTTAGGCTTGCGCACTGCAACTGCTTTCTTTAAGTCCCACCAGAGGTTCTCAATTGGATTTAAGCCAGGTGACTGCGATGGCCACTCCAAAATGTTCCAGCCTTTAATCTGCAACCATGCTCTAGTGGACTTGGAGGTATGCTTGGATCATTGTCCTGTTGAAAGGTCCAACGTCTCCCAAGCCTCAGGTTTGTGACGGACTGCATCACATTGTCATCCAATATCTCCTGGTACTGAAGAGAATTCATGGTACCTTGCACACGCTGAAGCTTCCCTGTACCTGCAGAAGCAAAACAGCCCCAAAGCATTATTGACCCCCAGCCATGCTTCACAGTAGGCAAGGTGTTCTTTTCTTCATAGGCCTTGTTCTTCCTCCTCCAAACATAGCGTTGATCCATGGGCCCAAACAGTTCTAATTTTGTTTCATCAGTCCACAGAACACTATCCCAAAACTTCTGTGGTTTGTCCACATGACTTTTGGCATACTGCAGTCGACTCTTCTTATTCTTTGGAGACAGCAAGGGGGTGCGCCTGGGAGTTCTGGCATGGAGGCCTTCATTACGCAGTGTGCGCCGTATTGTCTGAGCTGAAACTTCAGTACCCACATCTGACAAATCTTTTCTCAGTTCCTCAGCAGTCACACGGGGACTTTTCTCCACTCTACGCTTCAGGTAGCGCACAGCAGTCGAAGTCAGCATCTTCTTTCTGCCACAACCAGGTAGCGTTTCAACAGTGCCCTTTGCCTTGAATTTGCGAATGATGCTTCCTATGGTCTCTCTTGGTATGTTTAACATCTTTGCAATCTTCTTATAGCCATTGCCCTTCCTGTGAAGAGTAATCACCTCTTCTCTTGTCTTCCTGGACCATTCTCTTGACTTCACCATGTTTGTAACCACACCAGTAAATGTCTAGAAGGAGCTGAGTATCACAGTCATTTTAAAGCTGCCTAATTGGTGCTTATTATGTTTTTTGCTGCTCCGCGACATCCACAGGTGTTTTCAATACCTGATTGAAAACACTTGAATGAACCTCTGTTCTTCAGAGTGGTAGTCTTTAAGGGGTTGAATAATTGTGTCAATGAAGAATTCACAAAAGAAACATTTACTACTTTATTACAAAACCAATTGATGTCATTTTAGTTGCATATGGTTCTTTAAAAGTCCTTGTAGGATTTCTTTCTGAATACAATTACAAATGTACACTAAATTCCCTAAAACCCTTTACAGCATTGGGGGTTGAATAATTTTGAACACAACTGTATATATATATCTCAGTGCAGCATTTACATTATTCTAATTATTGCAAAAGCATATCGAGTTTTGTAGCACACGTAACACGGTTATTCAAAGAAATCCGAATAGTGGCCGGAAAGGTAACCGAACAGTGAAATTCAGCGTACGGTTACCTTTCCTGGCCATTCGGCTATTCAGATCTTGGCGAATTGCCTGCACATACGGTGCCTGTTCGGTGCCTGTTTGAGGGCAGTGAAATCCCCATAGAGAAGCAAGAAGTTACCGAATTTCCCTGCTGTTCGGTGTTTTCATTCAACAGGTTTATTCAGGAGAATCCCATAGGCTTCAATGTTAAAAATATTCCCGTTTTAATTCAATATCTAATAAACCGTTGATTATAATATTCTGCAGTAAAAAGTTTTTAGGATCTTTTAGGCATTTTTCGGGATCTTTTGCAAAAAAATTTCTTTTTTGTTTTTTTAAAATCGTTTTTTCTTTTTTCTGTAACAGCCCTCTTATTATCATTCATTGGATCTTATATGTAAATTTCAGACATTTTCGTTCTGTAGTTTCTTTGCAAACAGCGTTTCACTTTTCAAACATGCAAACGTACTGTTTTTTTTTGTACAATCTATTCGTCTGCAGTGTCGGCTTTTTCCGGCAGCTACTCTGTGCTGTGATCGGCGGCTGCTGGGGTTTCTCTGGTGTGTTCGGCGGGGTTAATCCAGATGTTTGTGCGGGTTTCGGTGTGCGTTCGCCGGGTTTTGCGGTGAGTTTTCGGTGGGTTTGCCGCATTTTTTCCCTGCACTACGACGGCACTGTGGTGCTTGCTGAATACACCGCAGGATCGCCGAAATGGGATCGCCAAATCGCCCCGAATTGACGAGAACGAAAAGTTACCGAGCGTGCGGTGACTTTTCGATTCTCTTTGAATAACCCTGACAAAACCTAGTTACTATTTTGTCAGGGCTTCTGAAAAACACATCACAGAGTTGTCCTGCAGAGGGCCTAGTTCATTAATGCACATGCTACAAAATTTCTTTCCCTTTCTTGCGTTTCCCATACACATGATTCTTTTGTAATTTTACATTCTAATTGACACGTAGTATTCAGTATTGGTGCAACGTTAATGATGTACGTATACAACTTGCAAAAAGTAAAGAGTGCCTTAAAATAATAGTTTTTATGAAGAAAGAAATCAGGGTATGATGTCAATCCTTAACTTTAGTTAGTAAATTGATTTAAATGATACTTAAAATGGCAGAGCCCCTGTTCTAACTAAGCCAGAAGTAGGGAGCTACAAAGCCAAAAAAATGGCGTGAGTTGTATTACGACTCAATTGTGAGCAAGTCGCTACATTAGCGTTTCATCTTTTGATTATAGGGAGTTGTGATGAATGCGCAGACCTGCCAAGTGAAATTATACCATCCAATAACAAAAGATTTTCCTCATTCCTCCTGATCAATCGAGATCCCTTGGCTGTTACTTGGTTTTTGGGAGGCCTGAGGGAACATGCAGAAAAAGCAACTGTTTAATGGTACTTGGTATGCTTAAATGTTTGGTAAATGCTTAAACGTCGCGCTTTTTTGTCTGCTGACATCCAAATAAAACCTTTTTTCCGTGGGATACACATCCGTGTGGCGCGCTGTTTTCCTTTTTCCTATGCTTAAATGTTTACAGTCAGGGCTTGTGAAACCAATACACGAGCAATGCATGCAGCTTGTGTATGAGCAACTATGATTAGTTGCTCAGCAGGGCAGCTAGCCACTCTGCCATGTATGCACAAGTGTAATGTGCGAGGGGGCAGAGCAAACTGCTGATGAGAGCGGAACCATGCTGCCGGGATCTGCTGCTGTACATCGGTTTGTCTTCTTGCCCGGCACTGGCCCTCTGGATGGTCCTGGACCAGCATCTGGATGCGTGGAGAGCACCGGAAGGCATAGCAAGCTTCCAGAGGTGCATTTTTGAGCTTGATCGTCTCAGGGTTGCTGGTGCGGCCTACTCCGGTTGGCCATCTTGTACCTGCACAGTTTCCTGCTGCCGGCCACGGGTGCGTCTTACAGTCAGTATTGCGGGGATGGGTAAGAAGTCCTTCAAGAAGCTATGGCCGGATGGAGGGCTCCCGCCAGCCAGGCATCCGCAAGTCCATGGACAGGGGAAGTGTTTCCCGGGACGCGACCCCCTCCAACACCCTCCCAACGGGATATGGCTCCTTGAGGACGGGGAATATTACTGGCCGCATGGGAGTGATGCTGACCCGCGGCTACTTACCCTTTGACTCCTGTGAAGGGACCGAAGACTGCCGGCACTGCTGCCAAGAAGCAAGCTCAGGCGAAGCGCCGGTCCCTGACTGAAGGGCTGCAGGGGGTCTGGCCGGGCTCAGTGGCTGCCTCTGCTGCAACTCGGGGGAGCTCGGATGAGGAACGATCGCCCTTGGATTTGGACACTTCTCTGTCAGCTCCTTATGGCCCTGGGTCTGCGGTTGTCCGGAAGGATTCGACTCCGTCTTGACTTGCCGTGTCTGCGCTGTCGCCGGAGACTATTTCGCCTTCCAAAAGTGCCTCTGCCTCCAGCCATTGAGCTATTGATTGCAATGAAGTGCTCCCCTCTACGAAGGGTGATCTTCGCAAGTTAATGAACGTGATGTGGTCAGTGTGGCTGGCTGAAGTGCCAGCGATGCCGGAAGAGATGGAGGTGGTGCATAAAAAGGTGCTAATGGTGCAGACCTTGTCTGCTGAAGTGGTGACGGCATAGACTCATATCTCGGTCCAGGTGGAAGAGCTTTGCTCCCAGGTTCCCCTTCTGTCCCACTCCGTGGAGACACATGAGGCCAGGCACCACAGGCATAATGTTCGTATACACGCGTACGTGCGTTTCAGTGTGAATGAGGTCTTACCCTGACTTCGTACCTCTTGCGAAACCGTGCTCCCTCAGCTTGAGACAGCACCCAGGAACTACACCAACCAGGACCAGCAGAATAACAGCCGAAGAAAGGAGTTGATTACAGCAGATTACCCAAGTACTAGACAAAACCAGTGATGATGTATATCAGGAACTGGCTTTAACCCCTTGCCACCACAGGACGTGCTACGCCGGCCTGGCAGCGGGAGGACTTTGAAGACGCAGGTAGTACAGGGCGCCCCACTGTTTTCAATGGGCCACCTCTGCCCCTCTTCACAGCCTGTGTCCACTGTGCGTCACTGGCTGCACGTCGGCTGCGGGCCCCAATCTGCAGCTCGCGACGGCACCTGTTAGCGAGGCGTACCTGTACGCCCTGCCGGTGTTAAGCCACACTGGCAGGCGATGCCCGTCCGTCGTTAAGGGGTTAAAGGGAAGTCTCAAACATATTTACATAGGACAAACTACTGTAATTAACATACAATGGAAACACAAAACAAACACAGTTTCCCATCAGGTCCTCCCCTGCCCAGGACTAATTAACATAGAATAGGCCTTTCTTTTTGAACAGGACCCACTACACTTAAAACAATTAGTGCGCCTGCACTATTAAGACCTGTGCCTTATAGTCATTAAAAATTGTTTTTACTAAACAACTGTAACCATCACCAGAAACCCCACCCTCGACCACTTTCCCATCACACTGCTGTCCTCTTATTCTCTCTTGGTGTGGGCTCTCTTCTTCAACAAGGGATCCTACTTTCTTGTCACCCCCTACCTGTTAAATATGTCTCTCTGGAGTAACAAACCAGACGTAAGTAAAGGGAATGAGGGGTTCAAGTGCTTGCTGCGCTATAACCACGCCTCCCACATGGATGGTTTTATAGAGGTGGAGATTGACTAGCTACCACCTTCAAACAGGACCAGCACTTTCTACCTTCGTCAGTACCTCTCCCTCCCAGTACATGCATGACATGGCTGATAAAATGGAGGGAGATGCACTGTTGTGAGGGCTGTGGCAGGCAATAGACATGTATGTTTGTATATTGGCCTATGTATGTGTAGCGCTCACTCCTGGAGGAGCCGCTGAATTTAAACCTCGGGTCAGTCTCCCCGCACTAGGGAATAAATATACACCAGCACTGTTGTGGATTTTATAAGTTATATAGTTTACTGAATAAACTGGCATATAAAGAGCAGCACGGTATACGTATATATATTTACAGTAGTTCATAATGCGAGAAACGCGTAGCGGAAAAGAAAAAGGAATTTTAACCCCTTCGTGGTTGGAGTATGAGTCCCGTACAGGTTGTGTCCCAAGAAAGTGTGCGTGTATTGGTACCCGGGTACAAGATTCAACTGGTCAGTGAATGATTTCAATGTGTCTTCGACTAGTCATGTTGGGGCCCTGT
Source organism: Leptobrachium leishanense (assembly GCA_009667805.1). Classification (NCBI taxonomy): domain Eukaryota; kingdom Metazoa; phylum Chordata; class Amphibia; order Anura; family Megophryidae; genus Leptobrachium; species Leptobrachium leishanense. The sequence goes on along the minus strand of CM019064.1, from coordinate 229,115,110 downwards.
AGGTTTTGACAAAACTGCAGCGTGCTTTATTATTTTTACTGTGGCCGGGAAGGCCTCTCACCCATCCGCCACATACTCTGCGCTCTGCTCGACCCAGGACGTATCTCCGCTCGATCTGACTGGGACTCTGTGTCACCGGATCCGCTGTCTTGCTTGTCTGTTTCTGCCACAAGATGCTCAGCTCACCACCTGCACTCCCATTAGATCATCTGTGGTCTCCTAACTCGGGCTCCTTCAGCATACTCTGTATCTGTGTAAACTTCCCAGCGGTGGATCACTAGGTCTTTGGCAAGTAAAGTGAATACATCTCCAGCTCCGCAAGGCCGCACCTGCGCTCCGGCCTGGTCATGATCGTTGTCTCTCTCACGTGCGTCTTACTCTCTTCACTCCTCTGCGCGCTCTGCTCGTTCTCTCCGCGAGACTGCGGATGTAAGTCTCTCCTGCCCACCCACTTCCTGTTCCCGCCGCAAAGCATACTAGAAAATGTAGTCCCATTGTCCAGTGTCTTACATTGCGCTTGTCTCCCTCTGGTGGCCAAAAATAAGTACTACAGCAACAGTGTTTTAACCCAGCGCTACATATGTTTTTGTGTTTATGTCTTTATTTGTACTTTGATTGTGTGTGTATTGTTGTGTACATGTGTGTGCATTGGTCTGTGTACGTGTCTGTGTATGTTTTGTGTGCTTTGTTCACAGTATGTTTCTGTGAGCATTGGTGAGTGTATTGCTCTCTGTTTCTGTGTACGTGCACGTGTATGTGTCTGTTTATGTGTTGGCCTGTGTAAGAATTCATATGCATTGATCTGTGTATATGTGTATTGTGCTTTGAAGGTTTCCATGTGTATTGATCTGTATATGATTCTGTGTGTGCATTGCTCTGTGCATATGTATATGTATATTGGGCCGTGTATATTTCTGTGTGTATTGGTCTGTGAATGTTTCTGTGTCTATTGGTCTGTGTGTTTATGTCTGTACTGGTTTGTGCATGTTTGTGTGTATGTATATCTGTGCATTGATCTGTGTATATGTCTGTTAACATTTATGTGTTTCTGTGTGTGTGTGTCTTTCTCTTGGTCAGTTTTTGTATTTGTGTATATAGGTTTATTTATTTATGTAGAAAAATGGTAGGTCTATTGCAACCTATGGGTGTCATTTATTGCCTAAGTTGGTGTCTCTGTGTTCGTCTGTTGGTGTATCTGTGTTCATGTGCTTGGCACCGTGTGACGGGGGATGGAGGGCAAAATGGAGGGCACCAATGGTGCCTAACTGTGTTGCACCGGCCCTGCATAGAAACCTCTGCACGAACAATGAAAACAGGGCCCTATTCTTCCGAGCCGTTATGTTTAATAAGAAAGACGATAAGTTTAATGGCCTCACGCATTAATCATGAAGGCTCCTGTCATATTCCAGAATTTGGTGGTAATTCTGCTTTAGCAAAATCGCTTAATACATAACAACTACCTCATGAAAATATTCTATAGACATCTCTGGCGCTGTGGTGTAGAGGACATTGCAATTGAGCATCTTATCTCACCTCAAACAGACTGACACTAAGAACAAACAGCTTCCAGTGTCTTTCTGCTGACCCCGGGCAACTTCGCTTATGCGAACATGTGCAGGGCTTTCACAAGTTTGCATGGAGTTCTATGGACCTGTGATCCAGCACCAGCACAGGACATTATAGCATGGTCCTCTAGGGCTTCAAACTCAAAAGAAAAAAAGTCTTTATGCTGTGCTGTCTTTCACAGTTTATTGCAGCATCGTGCTTTACCCAGGACAGCACCAGCAAACAAACAGAACATAATGGAAAATAAAACCTAGCTCATCTGAGTATTAACTAACAAATAAACATCCCTCTCTAACTTGAGAAAAAGATAACAAAAACAAATGCCAGCTTTTGCAAATCTTTGCTGCAGGCTTCCAAGCTGCCAGCCTCAGAGCTTCATCATACTCTGTCTCTCTCTGTTTTTCTTCCGTCCAGGAAACATTTATGAACCTTGGTTATCAACAGTAGGGATGAGCGGTTCGGTTTGATCAGTTCGGAGTTCGACTCGAACATCGGCAGTTCGAAAGTTCACAAACTTCTTATTTGAAAAAAGTATAAAAAATGCTTAAAAAATCTAGAAATAAAGAGACTCTTTACTGCAGAATATTATAAGCAACGGTTTATTAGATATATTCTCACCTCTAAAGGACCTGTGCTTACAGCAGGGCCCCCTCAAACAGCATAAACAACAGGTGTTAATTAGTGTTTGGAAATAACATCTGCTTCTAATTAGTCTGGTCTCATGAATTTGATACATTGCCTGCAGACTGGGTGTGGCTCCTGCACATGTATGAACTGTGTATGCTTCTGAATTCACAACACAATGTTAAAATGTCTATCATAAAGCGTACAAGCTGAGTCCCTAGAGTCTCTGACTATCCATTGTCATATATACCTTGCTTTATACATATAATACATTCCCTCATCTAACAGGATAGTAGCCAGTCCCTGTGCATTTTAACCCCTTAACCCTTTCGCTGCTGAGGCATTTCACGCCTCTGTGCTGAGCTCATTTTTACTGGTTTAGCTCATCTTGTTTAAACGCGTTTTGAAGGCTTATTTTAGTATATGACCCAGACATATTATATATCGTTCTTTCCATCAGACTCGGCAGATTCATAATATGTCATTATTATATGTATACGTTATGTCCTGTCTGTATATTATTACAAAATATGCAATAAAATATGAATTTTCAATAATTTACAACGTGTAAAGTGTTTTTTTCACATTTTAGCATGCGAGCAATTGTGATTATATTTTGTATGGGGTGCGCTTGTTAAAAAAATTTGAAATGGGGTTTTGTTACATTTTTTTTGGGGGAAAATTACCCGATTTTTAACAAACGCACCGCATACAAAAATCGTTAATGCAGCATCATTGTTCACATTATAATTGAAATGGGAACAATATTGCTGCATTAACAAACCAAAAAAAAAAAACTCTTTTATAATTTTTTTAAAATACTTTTTTATTTTTATTTTTAATTTTTTTTACAAAACTTTTTACATGGTCATGTTTGGTATTGTTGGAAAGGCCATGCTCTGGCCGATCCAACAGTACCAAACATTAACCCCTAGCTGCCAAAGATCGGGAGATAGGGGGTCCATTGGTACCCCCTATCTCCACCATTGGTGGCAGTTAGGGGTTAACTCCAGGACTGGCATCATCATGCTATGCACGATGACGCCAGTCATCAGGGGCATTCCTGGAAGCTTGGCCGACATCCAAGATGTCGGCCAGCTCCGGGAGAGGATCACGATTCGGCGCTTTTCGGCGCCGAATCGTGATCCGGCACCCAAGGGGTTAAAGGCAGGCACAGTTTGGAAGGGCAGGCTGTGTCCTTCCAAACCGTTCCTGCCTTCAGCCGCAGGACCCCGGCGATTGGGAGGGAGAGAGGTCCGAAGGTCCCCCTCCCTTTCAGGCACCTCCTCCGCACACACGGGGGGGCCTGAATTAGATATCATCACGCCGCCGCGCATCTAATGGTGCCAGCGGTCCCGGGTGCTGGGCTAACATCGAGGATGTCAGCCCCCACCGGGGGGCACAGCGATCAGCCGGAATCCGGCCGATCGCTGGCCGCAAAAGGAGGACACGCTCAGCGCGTCCTCCGCATTCAACAGTACCTGCGGGTGGATGCGCTGAGCGCATCATCCGCAGCGAAAGGGTTAAGGGTGGCTAGGTGTCATGTGTGGGTCTCTGATGGCGATGTTTCTATACATCCTACAAATCCGCCACTTCACGGGCAGGTTATGGGGACCTCCTAGGCACGATATTTGAAGGATTTTTTCGTTTTTATTTTTAACCCTTATTTCATGGAAAACTCACTGTTCCTTTAAAAATGTATTTTTTTAAACTTTTTGTCCTTGTTTCCTGTCTCCCAGGGAACTACCCGGACCCCCATACGACTTTTATGGCAAATATCTTGCATATATGCCCTCTTGCAGGGCACTCTAAAAACCAAACTTTTGAGTCTCATTGACTTGCATTGAGTTCGGTTCATGTTCGAGTTCGAACTCGAACTTTTGAAATTGTTCGAATGCGAATCGAACACGGGGGTGTTCGGCTCATCCCTAATCAACAGGTGGGAGAAACCTTGCAGGAACGGCCAAGTAAAAGACAGCACAAGCAAACAAACAGAACATAATGGAAAATTAAACCTAGCTCATCTGAGCATTAGCTAATAAATAAACATCCCTCTCTAACTTGAGAAAAAGATAGCAAAAAACAAATGCCAGCTTTTGCAAATCTGTTAACATAACATAAATTTGTTAACATAAAAAAACCCCCCACACATTGCCCTCTTGGGCTTAGATATCCCAATCCTCATTTAAAAATATAGGGGAAATAAACATACCATCCAAAAGATGATAATATGTTAGGGGTTTGACTCATTACATTGGGGAACCACTAATCAATATTGTTTGTGTACTGTGTTCAATTAGTGGTTCCCTATCACCGGCCCAGCCAGGATAGGGACTCCATGTTTTCTTTTATTAGAATTGTGTATTGAAATATAACCCATTAAAATACACTTTCTACTTTAGCTCACGTGAAAGCAAATAATAATGGAATGACTTTTTGAGCATATTTTTCAATAAAATGTACCATAGAATATATATGTATAGAGACACATATCTATATTAAGAAGAATACAATTTTCAATTGTCCTACTTGCGTATGAAAATCCCATTAAAAACAATTGTGTCAGAATTGTTGTAAGAATAAAAAAAACCTTTCAAAATAAAAAAGAAATCCCAGAAAAAGATACAAAATAAACCAAAGTTTCTCAGTGGCAGTTCTTAACATACAAGCAGTAAATCAGCCATCAGTAGTTATGACAAAAGTACCTTTCTGCGCTAATTTGGATAATATGCCTGTAATGTGTGTTGTGTTGGGAGTTAATGCAAGCTGACTGTCCCATTTGTGGTGCAATTAGCATGAATTTGCTTCCACCTTTCACATAGGCCTCTTGTCTATCGATCACACATTGATTGCTAAAGACAAAGCAGAATCTCTCAACTTAAGTGTGACATCAGATGCTCCGCATTGTTCAGCTCGAGATAACAGACTGTGACAATGGCTGTTTTGATTAAATGAGACCAGTGTGTTTGGAGCAGCAAGATACAGTGAGGCAGAGGGGATAGAGAGCGGTTTCCTAATTGGGAGAGCAGCGTGCTAGTTCTATTTTGCTCTTTTGTCCCTGGGTGAGGGGAGGTTTTTGTACCCATCAGGCAGGCGTCAGGCGCCAGTTCGAAGACAAAGACTCGTCTGCTGCCAAAGTGGCTGTGATTTCCAACTGCCCACCCTTTTCTCTTTCCCAGCAATACTTAACCCTTCAATCTGTTCTTGGCTAAAAATATAAAACAAAAGAAACAAGTTCAGGGTTTTTTATTTTCTATCAGTGTTGCTTGATGGTCCATTGATCGTTTTTACATGTCAACCACTATTGATAGATGTCAAGTTAAAGGTAGATGTTGTTGGTAATTGAATGTCTAAAACTTATCCATAATACTGGCTGTTTCTGGCAGATACCATATTCTTTCAAGGAATATCTTTAGGAAACAGGGTCAGATCTACAATTCCAAAATCTGGCCCTGGGTAGAGTTCCCTTTTTCTCTCTAGTACCACTTCCCATACACATTTAACCTGGGAGCCAAACTTTACTTTTTTCTTGCACTGAGTCTCATCAAAACGACTAGTTCATCTCATTCGCATTCAGGCCCACAGATAGACCTTGGCATTCTCCTAATAATATTGAATATTATTAAATAAATAAACAGTGCTTTCTTCTCAATATTAACAAATAGTCTTAAATATGAATTTTGACTTTTTTTTCTGCCTCCACCTTGATTGGAGATGGAGAGTATTTTTTTATTGATTATAAGTATTTAAACATTACAGCATTCAATGAGATTTTTTTGTGTAAGTTGAAGGATGAGTTGGGAGTGAGCATTCAATAATTAAAGGGCCACTACCACCAAAAAATGAAATGTCCTTATTGTGTTTATTTTATGTTGCTGATATCTTACATGTGTTTTGTTTTTATCTATATAAATGTATAGTTAAGAAAATATTTTACTCTATATGTGTCACTAGGTGCATTCGTTTTGTGATCTCTTGTATTGTAAATGCCCCCCCACCACAGTGGGCAATATTCCAAAATTGGTGCTAACTTAACCAGAGCTGTTGTAAACGTAACAACTCCATAGACTATGGGCCCTATTACTTTATTGGCTCTTAAATGGGGATGCTAACTGGGAAAACCTGCACCTGCAGGTTTCCCCATAGCGTCCCCATTTTAACACCATATTCTGGGGCAGTGCTAATTCAGTGCAGCGCTACCCTTGGGATACTTGCAGTAGCACTTCTGCAGCACCGCGAGTATCATCTCCTGGAGTCCATAGGTCTCACGAGATCGCGGCAGCCAGAAGCAGCCGATTGGGCCATCGTTCTCACTGCAGGATGAGAGGTGAGTATCGGATTTACAGGGGGGGAGGAGTTAAGCTGGTGTTAACTGATTCTGCAAAAGTGTAATCAGTATCAGTTTATAGCAGTTGCTAAATTTTCGGTTTGCCCATTGGTGGGGTAATTAGTGGTAGGACTTTGTAATACTTAACTTATCCTAATGTAATTGCTCATTGTGCTTCCTATGTTAAGTATAGGATGCTCAAAGTACAGTAAGCTATTGCAATCACTGATGCACAAACTGATTTCTCACAGTTGTAGAGTTAGGAAGGTAATATGGGGCATGTGTTAAAGTCACTTATCCTGACTTTAACGCTTACTCACCCGAACGCTAAAGTTAGCGTTCACTAAGGAATAGGGCCCTTATAATGGCTCGGTATGCTTACAACAGCTCTGGTTAAGGCTGGGGTCAGACTATCGCAGTGCGAACGTGCATTTACCTGCACTTTATGACGGCCGTGGTAGCAGCAAATGACGTCCAACGCAGGCCCACACATGAAGTACGGCCGCACGAAAGTTCGACCGCACAACGCAAGCGGCAAACGAACGCATTTTTGCAAGAACGTCGTACCGCTAGTACTGACGTACAGAGTGCGCTGCATCTGCATAGCGGCGTGTGTGCGTGATTGGGAGACGTCAGACGCTACTCATGTCCGGCCTACATAACGTCCAGACACCCAAAGTTTTCTGGTTTGGATCCGTATGAAATCACGGCCGAAATTGCGCACCCTGACAGGGTTATTCAGAGAAAGGTGAAACTCAGGAGAATGACTGAAGAGAAAATTCTAGGTCAAAATAACCAGAAAAATTCTCCCATTTATCTCACTTTCCAAATCGACTATTTGGTCTAGAATTTTCCATTCTCCTGCTTTTCACCGCCAAAAAATCAGTAAACTTTTTCTGCGTGTCCGAAAATGTCTCCTCTTTTCATACAGACTGCCGCCCCAAGCAGTTGTTTATGGATAGATTAAAGGAAAACTGTTTACCATCATTTGAAACGTAATTTTTTTGTTTTTAAGTGTTTCTATACATCCTAGAAATCCGCCACTTCACGGGCAGGTTATGGGGACCTCCTAGGCACGATATTTGAAGGAATTTTTCGTTTTTATTTTTAACCCTTATTTCATGGAAAACTCACTGTCCCTTTAAAAACATTTTTTTTAAAACTTTTTGTCCTTGTTTCCTGTCCCCCAGGGCACTACCCAGACCCCCATACACCTTTTATGGCAAATATCTAGCATATATGCCCTCTTGGAGGGCACTCTAAAAACCAAATTTTCAGCCCCATTGACTCGCATGGAGTTCGAGTTCGGGTTCGGGTTCGGACCCGAACATATGGAAAGTTCGGGTTCGGGCCCGAACCGAACTCGGGCGGTGTTCGGCTCATCCCTACTTATAAACTGATCCTTTTGTGCTACGAAAATGAAAGAAGACATACATATGACTTATTAGGAGACTGGTAGGTGAGAGATACTTTTGTGACGATACTTTTTCAAAGTTCAGATCATTTGTTGACCCTTTGAATGGAGAGATTCTATTAGTAAAACTAATATAACAGATCTTTTGTATTGATTTTATCCATGGTGCCTAAACCAACTTAGTTCCTCAATTAGAGCACAGACTGGAATATCTTGAAGCATGTAAAGCCTATTTGCTGCCTCCACCTAATTTGTTGATTCCACTGGGTATAGAAAAGAGTGCACACACAACCTTTGATGAAAAGAGTTATTTGTCAATATCTGCTAAAGATTGATTATCCTTTTATAAAATGTTGTGGATATCATACACAGTCATGGCCGAAATTGTTTGCACCCCAGAAATTTTTCGCGAAAATCAAGTATTTCTCACAGAAAAGTATTGCAGTAACACATGTTTTGCTATACACATGTTTATTCCCTTTGTGTGTATTGGAACAAAACAAAAAAAGGGAGGAAAAAAAGCAAATTGGACACAATGTCACACAAAACTCCAAAATGGGCTGGACAAAATTCTTGGCACCCTTAACTTAATATTTGGTTGCACACCCTTTGGAAAAAATAACTGAAATCAGTCGCTTCCTATAACCATCAATAAGCTTCTTACACCTCTCACCCCGAATTTTGGACCACTCTTCCTTTGCAAACTGCTCCAGGTCTCTCTTATTGGAAGGGCGCCTTTTCCCAACAGCAATTTTAAGATCTCTCCACAGGGGTTCAATGGGATTTAGATCTGGACTCATTGCTGGCCACTTCAGAACTCTCCAGCGCTTTGTTGCCATCCATTTCTGGGTGCTTTTTGACGTATGTTTGGGGTCATTGTCCTGTTGGAAGACCCAAGATCTCGGACGCAAACCCAGCTTTCTGACACTGGGCTCTACAGTGCGACCCAAAATCCTTTGGTAATCCTCAGATTTCATGATGCCTTGCACACATTCAAAGCACCCAGTGCCAGAGGCAGCAAAACAACCCCAAAACATCATTGAACCTCCACCATATTTCACTGTAGGTACTGTGTTCTTTTCTTTGTAGGCCAAATTCCATTTTCGGTAAACAGTAGAATGATGTGCTTTACCAAAAATCTCTATCTTGGTCTCATCTGTCCACAAGACGTTTTCCCAGAAGGATTTTGGCTTACTCAAGTACATTTTGGCAAACTGTAGTCTTGCTTTTTTATGTCTCTGTGTCAGCAGTGGAGTCCTCCTGGGTCTTCTGCCATAGCGTTTCATTTCATTTAAATGTCGATGGATAGTTCGCGCTGACACTGATGCACCCCGAGCCTGCAGGACAGCTTGAATTTCTTTGGAACTTGTTTGGGGCTGCTTTTCCACCATCCGGACTATCCTGCGTTGCAGCCTTTCATCAATTTTTCTCTTCATCCACGCCCAGAGAGATTAGCTACAGTGCCATGGGTTGCAAACTTCTTGATAATGTTGCACACTGTGGACAAAGGCAAATCTAGATCTCTGGCTATGGACTTGTAACCTTGAGATTGTTGATATTTTTCCACAATTTTGGTTCTCAAGTCATCAGACAGTTCTCTTCTCCTCTTTCTGTTGTCCAGGCTTAGTGTGGCACACACAGACACACAATGCAAAGACTAAGTGAACTACTCTCCTTTTTATCTGCTTTCAGGTGTAGCGCTCACTCCCGGAGGAGCCGCTGAAATTGAACCTCGGGTCAGTCTCCCCGCACTAGGGAATAAATATACTCCAGCACCGTCGTGGATTTTATAAATTATATAGTTTACTAGAATAAATGGCATATAATGAATAACACGGTGTTCGTAGATATATTTACAGTACTTCGTAATGCGGGAAACGCACAGCGGAAAAGGAATACGATGCTTCGTAATTCGAGGAACGCGCAGCGGAAAAGAAATACGATGCTTCGTAATTCAAGAAACGCGCAGCGGAAAAGAGAAAATACAAGGCTTCGTAATTCGAGAAACGCGCAGCGGAAAAGGAAATATAAATCTTTAACCCCTTTTTGTGTTTGGGGTGTGAGTCCCGCACAGGTTATGTCCCAGAATGTACGTGTGTGTGTGTGTTACGGTATCCGGGTACAATATTCAACTGGCCAGTGAATTGTTTAAGAGGTATCTTCGACTAGTCAAGTTGGGGCCCTGTGGGTTTTGGAAACAAACAGCAGCGTGCTTTCTTGGTTTTACAACAGCCTAGAAGGCCTCTCACCCATCCGCCAGATACTTGAGGCTCCGCTTGACCCAGGACGCCTCTCCGCTCGATATTGACTGGGGTTCTCCTGGCTTCTGGATCCGCTGTCTGGCTTTCTGCTCCTGCCGCGACTTGTCCAGCTTACGCCTGCTCTCCCAGTCCGATCGACCTGCGGTACTCCTAACTCGGGTCCTCTGGCTTCCGCAATAGCAGCTTGGGTAATCTTGTGGATCACTGGGTTTCCCTTTGGTAAGGCTGAGCAACCCGATCTGTAACTCTGGCCTGGACACTGTTACGTCCTGCAGCACTGTGTCCTGTCTCTCTCACTCCCTGGCGCGCTCTGCCAGCTCTCTCCACGAGACTCAGGATGTAAGGGTCTGTGTCCCACCCACTTCCTGTGTCTGCCCCCAAAGCATGCCAGGAAACGTAGTCCCAATGTTTTCTCTGTTTGTCCAGCATAATCTTAGCATGGTCTCTGTCTCCCTCTGGTGGCCATTGCAAGTAAATGCAGTAGAACAGTCTTTTTAAACACAGCGCTACACAGGTGTGACTTTTTATATTGCCCACACCTGTTACTTGCCCCAGGTGAGTTTACAGGAGCATCACATGCTTGAAACAATCTTATTTATCCACAATTTTGAAAGGGTGCCAAGAATTTTGTCCAGCCCATTTTTGGAGTTTTGTGTGACATTATGTCCAATTTGCTTTTTTTCCTCCCTTTTTTTGTTTTGTTCCAATACACACAAAGGGAATAAACATGTGTATAGCAAAACATGTGTTACTGCAATACTTTTCTGTGAGAAATACTTGATTTTCTGGAAAAATTTCTGGAGTGCCAACAATTTCGGCCATGACTATATTCTTTACCGCAGGGTCAAATGTTGTTCTAATACATTCATTCAAAGACTCCCGTAAATAGTATTTCCGTATATATGTGTTACAAAGAGGCTCATCCTACTGCCAACCACACGTACAATGTGCTTTACAATGGATATTACACGCCAATGGGTATTTTTGTACCTGTGTGTACAGTGATGCAGCTTTTCTTTGTGGGTGGAGGGCCAAATCATTTAATGGAAATGTTTGCTGTCGATGTTGTCCAATAGAATGGTGAAATTAAAAATAAATCTAAATGTAAAAAGAGAGTTCATAAGTGTCATGGCCTTCAAAGACTTACCCCTTCGATATCCAGGAAACCCCAAGTACCCCCCCCATTCCTCCGCCATGGGCCAGGCTCATCCACATTTTAAAGTAGCTGCTATCTTGTCACACAATGAGCTCAACCTGACGTTTATAATGCACCAGCATCATTCGTCAGAACCTTGTATTCTAAATTGACACTGCCAAACAATGCCCATTAATGATGCACCTGCATCTCCAGCCTTAATGATACCAAAGACACAATGTGGCAACACACCTGCCTCAGATTGGTGTCAAAGAGATGACTACACTGACGCCTAGAAACTCCGCTCCCTTATTGGACCCTGAGGTTTGAGGACCCACTGCAATAGGAAGTCCTCTCCCTATAAATACTGAATACTCCAATCCTGCAGTGCTAGGGTATTTAGTTGTCTCTGTGCCGAAGACCCAGTGGTCCTGTATTCCATATTACTTCTATTTCCTATCCATCCTGCTCGCCAGGGGCAGATCCAGGGGGGGCAATGGGGCAATCCCCCCCAAGAAAATCACCACCGCCGGCCACTTTTCTCCCTGCGAGCAGTCGCCGGCATGCAGCTTGGCAGCTCGCCTAGGATGGGAACCACCTGACCAGCACACGAGATCGCAGAGTTCATGTGAACTCCTCGATCTCGTGAGAACGAGGCTGTGTTGGTCAGGTGGTTCCCATCCCAGGCGAGCGGCCAAGCTGCATGCCGGCGGCAGCTTGTAGGGAGAAGAACGGCCAGCGGGTACTCGGAGCGGCTGCGGAGGGGCCTGGCAGCAGAGGAGGTGAGAATTGGGGGCAAATGTATCCATGTGGCTGGGGCAAATATATCCATGTGAGCTGGGGGCAAATATATGCATGTGAGCTGGGGCAATATATATATCCATTTGAACTGGGGGCAAATATATCCATTTGAGCTGGGGCAATATATCCATGTGCGCTGGGGCAATATATATATCCATGTTAGCTGGGGCAAATATATCCATGTGAGCTGGGGCAATATATCCATGTGAGCTGGGGCAATATATCCATGTGAGCTGGGGCAATATATATATCCATGTGAGTTGGGGCAAATATATCCATGTGAGCTGGGGGCAATATATCCATGTGAGCTGGGGGCAATATATATATCCATGTTAGCTGGGGCAATATATATATCTATGTGAGCTGGGGCAAATATATCCATGTGAGCTGGGGGCAATATATCCATGTGAGCTTGGGGCAATATATCCATGCGAGCTTGGGCAAAATATATCTATGTGAGCTGGGGGCACTATATATATCCATGTGAGCTGGGACAAATATAACCATGTGAGCTGGGGCAAATATATCCATGCGAGCTGGGGCAATATATCCATGTGAGCTGGGGTAAATATATATATCCATGTGAGCTGGGGCAATATATCCATGTGAGCTGGGGGCAAATATATCCATGTGAGCTGGGGCAATATATCCATGTGAGCTTGGGGAAATATATCCATGTGAGCTTGGGGCAATATATCCATGTGTGCTGGGGCAATATATATATCCATGTGAGCTGGGGGCAATATATATATCCATGTGAGCTGGGGGCAATATATCCATGTGAGCGGGGCAATATAATATATCCATGTGAGCTGGGGCAAATATATCCATGTGAGCTGGGGCAATATATCCATGTAAGCTGGGGGCAATATATGTATATCCATGTGAGCTGGGGCAAATATATCCATGTGAGCTGGGGCAATATATATCCATGTGAGCTGAGGGCAAACATATCCATGTGAGCTGGGGCAATATATCCATGTTAGCTAAGGGGCAAATATATCCATGTGAGCTGGGGGCAAATATATCCATGTGAGCTGGGGGCAAATATATCCGCCTGTCACTGTGAACCCAACACCAGCTCTTGGCCAAAACTGATAGAATGCCCCCCGAAACCTGTGTCTGGATCCGCCCTTGCTGCTCGCATGTGGATTTCCTGGCTTCTTGGTGCCTGCTCTGCTTCTGACTATGCTACCTGTGTTCTGTATCTGATTGACCTTACGACCACAGCTCTGTTACAGACCACATCTCCTGATTGACCTCTTGGTTCACTACCCTGGCTCTGTTTCTGACCATATCTACTGATTAACCTCCTGACATGCGAACACATCTCCTTCCTTGACTACATTTGCTGATATCCTCCCGTCCTATGATCCATTGACATCGAACTCTGGCTCCTGCTGTCTACTATTTCACCAACTAAGGGGGCTAGTCAGAGAGCAACGAAATGTCGCCAACATTTTGTTGCTCTCTTGTTCCCCGCACTTCTCTGCACGTCGGGGAATCAAAGTTCCCCACCCTGCGGTGAATTCAGCATTCACAGCAGAGTCACCGGAATGCAGGGAAAATCCAACGCAAACCCACCGACCACCTGCCGAACACCCACCAAATATCCTCCGGAACCGCTGCAGAAAATACGCCGAACACGTCAGAACAAGAAGACGAGCCACCAATCACAGCGCAGAACAACCGCCGGGAAAAGCAGACAAGCTGACAAACGTGGTTAAAAAACCAAACAATATGATTGAAATTGTCAAAATTTAAACATTGTTTGCAAACAATCTACTGAACGAAAATGCCTGGAATTAACATATAAAGTCCTATGAATGATAATAAAAAGGTCTGTTACAGAAAAAAGAAAAACCTAAAAAATCAATAAAGAGACTTTTTACTGCAAGTTAAAATAATAAACAGTTTATTAGTTATTGAATTAAAACAGGAATATTTTTAACATTGAAGCCTATGGGGTTCGCCGGATTAAAGCTGCCGAATGAAACCACCAAACATCAGGGCACTTCGGCAACTTTTCTCTGCTGTTTGGTGTTCTCTGAATAGATTAACCATTGCTTCTGTACGAGGGATTTCACTGCCTTTGAACAGCACCGTACTGGCTGGCAGTTCACCAAAATATGGCAAACTGCCTGCTCTCTGATATAACCGAGTGGCCACAAAATGTCACCGTACAGGGATATTCCCTGTTCGATGACATTTCAGGGCCAGATCGTCTCTCTCTGTATAACCCCTTAAGACTGAGTAAGGACTGCTGTCAATATTTACCATTGGGTTCCATCCCTATGAACCTGTAGCAATTTTCTGGCCAAGAAAAGAGGAATGGTAGTGGAAGGTTTTGTGCCTTGCACATCAAAATAACTTGTAAAGATGGAGTTAACTACATTATGGTCATAGCCATCAGCTGAAAGATAATGAAAGATACCGACGGTTTCATTCTCAGTCAGAAACCTAATGAACAAAGTTCAGAATGTGGTGGGTGACTGTTGTTTTAAAGCTAGTTATGCATATTTCTGCTTTTGCATTTGATATAGAATTGCCTACTGTAAAATTGTTAAAAAGAAAATAAGTGAAACATCCTGCTACTAAGGGGGTTCCTGGATTTTACTGCAGGCACCGGTGGGCTTCTGTATTTCTAGATTTTTTAGGATCTTTAAGGCATCTTTCGGGATTTTTTCAGCAAATTGTTTTTCCCGTTTGTTTTTAAATTTTTAAAACTTTCAAACATACTTTCTTTTTTTTTACCCCATTTGTCTGCTAGTTGGCTTTTTTCCGACGGCTGCTCTGAGCTGTGATCGGTGGCTCCTTGGATTTTTCCAGCATGTTCGGCGTGGTTTTTCCGGCAGTTGCGGTGGGTTTTTGGTTGGTTTTCGGCATGATTGCAGTGGGTTTGCGGCGGGTATTCCCTTCCTTGCTGAATACACCGCAGGGTGGGGAACTTTGATTCCCCGAAGTGCAGGGAAGCGCGGGGAATGAGAGGGCACCGAAATGTCGGCAACATTTTGGTGCTCTCTGAATAAACCCCTTTAGTCCAGCTAGTTCTACTATTTCATGCTCTCTCTTTAAAAAAAAATATTTGGGGCAAACTAAACTCCCTCCTTTCTTATTGCATGGATTGGCATAATAGTGGCTTTGTAGCATTGTGTTGAGGGGCTGATATCAGAGATCCTTATGAAAATATTGATATATTACTTGTCTTAGAGACAGATGAGGAGCACTTATACCAAGATTAAACTGACAGTTAAGATGCACAGTATTAGGAAAGTATGAATTCATATTCCTTAGTAACTACATATAAAGGAAATACGTATATATAAAATATTTTTTTAACGCTTTGTGTGTTTTGAAATGAGGGCTCTACTAGACAAACTGGTTAACATGGCTATGGTTACATAACAATATCATTATCCTCGTTGTCCCCAAGCACAACAGGTTTCCTCAATATATTCCCATTATCTCTGCAGCACAATTTTTATCTGTGATAGAACAATAGTACGTATCAGGTGGCGCGATGGTAGCCGCTGAATGGTAGGTGGTGGTTCTCTTAGTTCACATGGAGCATATGGAAAAGAAAGGAAACAAAACAATATATAGTGCAGATGGTACTGACACAACGACTGAATAGTGAGGTGTGCTGTATTCACTCACAAATTGGAGAGCCCGAACACTGGCTCTAAGTGGGTCAAGGCTTTTGGGTGTCTTAACTTCTCCGCTTCTCAAGGTGACCCACACCTTATATTGATTGGAGTAAGCTCATGGAAAATGGACATGAAAAGACAGCAGAAAGACTTCTATGTGCAAATCTTTTAGAACCCAAATGATATAAGTAGAATATGGTTGTTCAACTCACATTTGTAGGAGCTATAGACCAAGCTCTTGGTGTGCTTGCTTCAGGGTTTATTTAAGGTAAAGCCCAAAAAAACCTATGAAGGCCGCTCACTCCCAGGACCCTCAGGCTGGATCTCCTCTCTGGATTCACAGGTGGATCTGTGGCCTCACAGGGCTCAGGACACAAAGGGCAAGGGGGATGGAGCTCTCACCCGATGCAAGCTCTGATTGGAGGCTTGCGTCCATGTGACCGCATTCAGCTCCACCTTCATGAAATCTCCTGACTCTCATATGCTGCATGTGAACTAAGAGAACCACCACCTACCATTCAGCGGCTACCATCGCGCCACCTGATACGTACTATTGTTCTATCACTTTTACTGGTTTGGGGGAAACCACAAAAAATCTGGTTGGCATTGGTTTGTTGGTGGCGGTACAAGTTTTTGGCGCCTGTCCATTTTTTCTTTGATCAATTTTTATCTGTGTTATCCCCGAGTATTTTTTTTCTATAGTATGCAATTCCCTGAACAGAAATTATGCTTCAAAGAAGCACATACTAGGAATGGCCAAGACAGAGTACCGGTGATCATCCATTACCTGGAGATATTCAAGTGTTCATTAAATTACTGCTCTACCCATGTTGCTTTGTGTTCAGCACACATTAATGCATCATTAAAACATGGGTTATCCACAGAAAAAAAACCATTTGGAATTGCTACTTTCAGTAAAGATATTTGTGAATAGTTCTGTATTCATGGACCTCTAAAGCTGGCCGAGCATCATGAGTCATGAAGGTCTAAACATAAAATCTATCAAAGCATAACAATTATGCTTTTGAGACTCACTAAAAGTCCATAATACAGTAAATGCAGGGCTTTTTTTTCAGGGGGTACTCGCCGGCACTCAGTACCGGCACCTCCTATGTGCGTGCACACAAGCATTTGACCGGCCCTGTCACAGCATCACATGGAGCTCGGGTGCACCTGGGCTAAGACACAATTTTTCTGCACTTGAATGTGACAGGTGCATATCATTTCAATATTTGACCGCAGGGTCCAACCCTGCACTCTTCCACAATACCTCAGAGGCACTAGCTGGCACCAAAGGCCCAATATTTGGGCGCACTGATCCGTGTACCGGATGCATACAGGGCAGCCATCAGAAATGATGGGGCCCCTTACTGAACCTCACTATGGGGCCCCCTTAAACTTCCTCAACCCATAACAGCTTTTCGCCCCCTTTCAAAACCCCAAAAAATCATAACACAGTTCCACAGCAATAAAACTCACAGTAATGTGTGGTGTATATGAGCGTATCTGTCACGTCTGGGGCACAGAGGGGGCCCCGCCACGTGGCGGCATCATCGACAAGCTGGGAGCCAGGAGTTGTGCCGGCTTACGGAGCTCGCAGGGCTGGTCAGAAGGTGGGTTGCGGCATGATGACGCGCGCCCACCGGGTTTAAATACAGACAGCGCGATCCGGCTTATCGTGTCGTCGTGGAGTTTGCTTCCCTCAGTGCTAAGTGTCTCCTGACGATTCACTACTTGGTTAATTTTTCAGTCTCCTTTGTTACCTGGCTTGTTTGAGAACCACCCCCATGTACCAGTCCTTGGCTATTCCTTGACCACTCAACTCTGATAGATTTTTGGCTTTTATGATAGATACCACTTGTGTACCGTTTTGGCTATCTGACCCTGACCACTCTAACACTGATCAATTTGGGCTTGTGTTAGAATACTTCCTTGTATACCGTCTGGCCTATTTCAGGTATACCCTATCCTGTGTGTTGGTAAAACATTTCCCACTCATTGGTGATGAAACATTTCCCTCTCCTTGTTGCTCAAACATTTCCCACTTCTTGGTGATGAAACATTTCCTACTCCTTGTTGCTCAAACATTTCCCACTCCTTGTTGCTCAAACATTTCCCACACCATGTTTGTGAAACATTTCCCTCTCCTTGTTGGTGCTAAAACATTTCCCACACCATGTTGGTAAAACAACAGGCGGCTCCCTGCTTGACAGCTCATGCGGAGGCCATACCTTTTTCTTTATGCTGTGCTGCAAGCCTGGTACCTGAACAGGCCGGGCGCAGCGGTGGTGGCGGTGAACTGGGTGCTGGGCCTACGAATGTCCCTTTACCTGCGGAGGCGGCTTTGGTTCTGTGTATTGGGGACTTGTCAACATCTGCTGAGTTGGAAGCTACAATGGAGATCCCTAAGAAAGATACCATGCTGCAGGAATCTGTTGATGGCTGTGAGCATACTGAGTCGTGGGAGGAATGTGGCGCCGTGGCCCAGCTGCCGATCCAGAATCCAGCTGTCCCAGGGGCAGCGCAGTGGAAGACGAAGGACTCGCGCAGCGGCTGGAGGACTCGCCGCTGGATGGGCTGGGCCGACTAGTCAGCCATGCACTGCCTGCCCATGCGGTGATTACGACAACTTGCATTGACCAAGCTGAGTGCCCTCCCGCAGAGATGGTGACGCTAATGCGCTTCCTGGCTCCGGTGACAGCTGGGGGTGCTGCTGGCTTCATCCCTGCTGTGAGAAAGCTGAGACTATTTGATTTTGGGCACCTCATCTTGGCCTTAGCTATCACGCGTCCTCTCTGCCGAGCCTGTCTGCCTGAAGGGACGGAGAGACCTGGGCAACCCTGCGGGGAGTTGCCTGCTGTGGCCCTGATCCCATTCTTGGATGCTGGTTGAGGTATATCACCTTCTGCCTCTCAGCGGGACTCTCTTCCATTTTCCCGATTACCAAGCTAACCCCCTCTGAGAGATACCCCTCCTTTCCCTTTTTTTTTTTCTTTGGCATCCCGGGACACCTCTGGGAGCGCCACTGTGGCCTGGAGCCCAGATTGGCACCCGAGTGCCCGGGCCTGGTGCCATTCTCCTCCTATGGCCTCCCACGGTCCTTTGGATCACCGGGACGGCCCCAGGGATGGCACAGTTCAGGCCTTTGCCATCTCCCCCTTTTTATTTATTTATTAACTTTTTCTCCCCCTTCCTGTTTTTTTTCCCTCACATTGTGCTTAATGTATTGATTCTGATGCCATTGCGGTTTTTCTTGTTTGACTCTGGGATATTTTTGCTGAACTCTGACAGCTTTTGTTACTAGAGATGGTTTTTTTGAGACTTTCTGATTATCTCTTACTTCGCAGTTGACCTTTGTTTAGCTATTTTATTTTTCATGATGTGCCTATATTGATGACTACTTGTGGCCCTATATGGCCCGTACATTCTCTTGCCTGTATGTATGATGACTTCCTGAGCCCTGCGAGGCCAGTCTT
Organism: Leptobrachium leishanense; assembly: GCA_009667805.1. Taxonomy (NCBI): domain Eukaryota; kingdom Metazoa; phylum Chordata; class Amphibia; order Anura; family Megophryidae; genus Leptobrachium; species Leptobrachium leishanense. The sequence continues at coordinate 229,095,859 of CM019064.1, read as the reverse complement.
GCTATTCATAACTATACTGTTGTCGTTTTGAAATAAAAAATATTGAATATAAAAAAAAAAATCTAGCATCTGAACACATAGATTTCTTTCTGGAGATTCTTGAGTTTATATTGACTAGGATTTTTTCTTTTCAATGGGGTATACTATCTCCAATATCTTGGGACTACCATGGGCACGACAAGTGCCCCATCACACGCTAATCTGTATCTAGGTTACTGGGAAAAAGAATATGTCTTTAATGAATCAATTGTAGTGAGGGAAAGGGGGGTTTGTGAGGGTCCTGAGAACGAGCAACAGCACTAGTGGCCTGCTCGACAGTGGGTGCCCGCTCAGGTCACACAAGGATTTAGCTTGCTTGTGCCATTACAGGGATGAATGCTCCATATGCAAATCAGCCTGCTCTTACCTAAAGAGGGTGGCCAGTACTGATTACCAAGGACATCATCCCTGCACGAGAGGTGCAGCAACCCCCGACGATCGTTTCGGCCTTGTTAGGCCTCGTCAGGAGGGTATAGCTGACACCACTCTAGGCATATCAAGCAAGGGTTCCACGTCGGGTTGACCCTGTAAACTTATAGTGAGGGAAAGGGGGATTTGTGAGGGTCCTGAGAACGAGCAACAGCACTAGAGGCCTGCTCTACGGTGGGTGCCCGCTGAGGTTTCACAAGGTTTTAGCTTGCTTGTGCCATTACAGGGATGAATGCTCCATATGCAAATCAGCCTGCTCTCACCCAAAGAGAGTGTCCAGTACTGATTGCCAAGGACGTCATCCCTGCACGAGAGGTGCAGCAACCCCCGACGATTGTTTAGACCTTCTTAGGCCTTGTCAGGAGGGTATAGCTGACCCCACTCTAGGCACATCAAGCAAGGGGTCCACGTATGGATGACTCTGTAAACTTATAGTGAGGGAAGGGTCCTGAGAACGAGGAACAGCACTAGTGGCCTGCTCTGTGGTGCTCAAACATGGCACACCCATATGCAGTTTTGTGCAGGATGTAAACCAGTTTCAAGCTGTTACAACATACATGGGACCACCCCTGTCCTGCACCAGCCATATGGTATTTGCTTTTATTTCTCCACTATATAAAGAGCCTGCTCCACCAGGACCTCTTTTGCTAATTTATAATTTATTTATGCTTGTGTTGATCCAGTTCTCTTTTTTCTGCCTTTAGCAGTTGAAACAGGGGCAGTACTACTTGGTATCTATAGACATAGGATGCACATGTGTATTGGTTCATCATACATCAATCATATGATACCAACTCCCTATCTGCTATCTCTAGGGGAGTGTTCACATACTTGGGACCACCCCTGTCCCAAACCTGCCTTAAGGTAATTGATTGCATTTCAGCAGTATATAAAGAGCCTGCTCCACCAGGACCTCTTCTGCTTATTTTTTGTTATGCTGCCAGACTGAGCATTACTTCCTGCATGCTCCTGAGGACGCCAGTGTTTATGGTGAAACGCGTTGAGTGATGGAGTGCTTACTCCCATGCAGATTATGTTTTTGATTTTCAGATTTGTTTAGTCTCTGTGGCTTGGTGTTAATCTTGGGATGGGTTGGCTCTAATCAGGTAGTGCTCCCAGCATTGATTTTGGGCCTCAACCTTTCCTCTACCTAATGCAATTTTACTTGCCACTCATCCTATAGGGAACTCTCTCTATAGTAGGCTTCTCTCTGTCCTATTGTGCGGACCCACGAAGGCCTGTTTCTTTACTTTGATAACGTTGATAGAATTTAGAATTGTTTGTTTGACAGAATTTAGGTTGTTTGTCTGTTTGTATCCCATATTAGAGACTTATCTAGGTGCACCTAGTACCCTATGTGGCAATTATTACGCTGATTGGAGCCACAGAGACGTTTTATCTATTCTTTGGTTTTTCATTATGTTGTTCTGTTTCTTAGTTTCCAATAAAAGTTAAATTTTATTTACTATCTCAGTCAATCAATATCCTTTGTTCTCTGCCCCATATAACCTACCTAACACTAAAACTGTAAAAAATCAGTGATTGCGCTAGCTTGTGCGAGCTTCCTGTACTTAACATGGGGAGCGCAATCATTAATTAGCTTTAGGATAACTAAGGTATTACAAAGTCCTAGTGCTAAATACCACAGGGACGGGCAAGCCAAAATGATTCCGCTTTTGCAAAATTATTTAGCACTCCCAAACCCAGCCCTCTAAATTTCCACTCGCCTAATTGCATTCTGTGAGTGGAAATTACATGGGGGCGAGTGGGGCAGGCTGACCCGTCGGGTGCCACCGCCTTGTTGATCCATCAGAGCTGTAATATCAGCTGCGCGGCAGCGTGCCTCCAACACTTGTAACAATGGTCTGGGCAGGCACCGCCCCTTCCGCGAAAACTGTGAGGGTCACGTTCGGCGGGTCACCTGACCCACCCACGTGACGCATCACAGGTTGCAGTGTTCTCCACGCTGAAGAGGAGGTGATAGCGCAGAAGACAGCAGAGCCAGACAAAAATAAAGGAATAGCAGCCGAGCCCGATCTAGCACCTGGGAGTATTGGGTATTGGTGAGTACCTACTACGGGGCCTGTGCCACTCTAATCAAGGGGGCCTGTGCCAAACTAATCAAGGGGGACCTGTGCCAATCTAAGAAAGGGGATTTGTGCTAATCTAAGAAAGGGGGACTTGTGCCAATCTAATGAAGTGGGACCTGTGCCAATCTAAGAAAGGGGACCCTGTGCCAATCTAATCTAATTTATTTTTGTAAATTTATTCTGAATAAAACATTTAACCCCTTAACGCTGCAGGACGTACATTTACGTCCTGCATTAGGCGGGCTTTGCCACCGCAGGACGTAAATGTACGTCCTCGGCGTTTAGAGCCCCCCCGGGAGATACTCACCTTCTCCGGTCACTTCCCACGCTGTTCTGACTCCCCCGGAGTCAGATCAGTGTGATCCCTCCTCCGGCGTTGTGACGTCATCGCGCCGGTGGCGCGATGACGTCAGTTTCAGGCGTCCCCCCCCGCCGGAGCAGGGGAAGCGCCTGGAGGGGAGGGGAGGGATCCTTCGGATCCCTCTATCTCCCGATCGCTTGGTCCCCGGCGGCTGTGGCCAGCATCGCTGGAAGGGTCACAGCCTGACCTTTCCAGCGATGTATGGGGGGTTAACCCCTTAGTTGCCAGGTCGCGACCGGGCACTAATTTGTGCCCGATCGCGGCCTATTTCCGGTGGGGGCCGCCATCTTGGATGGCAGCCCCCACCTCTGGGTCACCCCCGGTCAACTGACTCATCGCGCCATGCGCGATGATGTCAGTTAACCGGGAACCCCCTAGCTGCAAAGGGATTTCCCATGGAAATCCCTTGCAGGAGATAGGGGGGTTCTTTGAACCCCTTTATCTCCTGATCGGTGGCAGCTAGGGGGTCATGTATGATATTGCTGGAAGGCCAGAGCATGGCCTTTCCAATGATATCAAACATGACCATGGTAAAAGTGAAATAAAAGTGTAAAAAAAGTAAAAATAAAAATAATAAAAAAATAATAAATTAAATAATAAAAAATAATAAATATAATAATAAAAAAAAATTTTGTTTTTTTTAATGCAGCACTATTGTTCACATTTCAATTATAATGTGAACAATGATGCTTCACTAATGATTTTTTTTTTTGGGGGGTTTAGCTAAAATCACGCAATTTCTCCCCAAAAAAAAAATGGGTTCACCGTTCTAATTTTTTTAACAAATCTACCCAATAGAATATGACCGCAGAGCCTCGGATAATAAAATTTAAAAAAAAAAACACTTTACACACTGTGGAAGATTGAAATTTTATTGAAAATTCAAATTGTTTTACATTTTTTGTTATAGCATTTTGGCAGGGCATGACATATACATATAATAATGATATATTATTAATCTGCCGAGTCTGCCGGAAAGAACGATATATAATTTGTCTGGGTGGTATAAGAATACGTGACTTAAAAATGGTCAAAATGAGCTCAGCAAACTTCTACTTCCGAAACAGCGCCGAAGTTGTAAAATTACTCCCGTCCTTAAGGGGTTAACAGTGTCATTTTGTAGGATAATTTAAGAGGGAGTGTTTAGCGGCAGAGTTAAGGGCCGGGTAGGTGGGGCAACTGATGGCGAGTAACTCTTAATGCCTAGCTCGGGACTTCAAATTTTGAGCCCTACCCTAAACCCTCCCCTCCCCCAATAAATACGATATTCACCTTTCATCCCACAGTGATTACGTTGGCCTGATCTGTTTGCTTCTTGTTATCGGGAGCAGAGTGAGACTGGGAACAAATAGTTCCCTTCCCAGTCTTCCTCCGCGATCGCTGTGTGGCATTGCACGATCTCACAGGAGAGAGTTTGTGCAGGGCTTGCGTCCTGGAAGCACAACCCTCCATGGAGTCCTATGGACTCTAGGAAGTGATACTCGCAGAGGCACAGGTTTTCCCTGTTAGCATCCCCATTTTAGCGCAATGCACAGAATAGGGCCCTAGGTGTGTAAGTGATGTAAAGTACAGTATCGTTGTGGCTTTAAAGTTAAATATAATTTTTGCTCACAAAATGAAAATTTATACAAAAGGATATCCTTGGTGATAAAACATATCAATGATTGGTTAAAATATTTTTCATGCTACAAAATTCTGTGCTTCAGACTGCTTGCCAAAATGAAAGCACATCAAGCTCTTTAACAATGAAAATGTGGTGCCGTGTCTAATATCTTAGAATTACAGACAGATGTGTGTAATAATTAGAAATGACGAATTCAGTAAAATCTTTTAATTTACTTTACACGTGAATATATTTGGACACACAAAGCTTTTAAAATCATTTTAGTGGTACCAATAGTTCCCATTATTTTAAATCCAATGATTACCTCCAAAAATAATGTGGCTTCTGGTTACTTCATAAAGGAAATATATTGTCCATTTTACTATCTTACGATATATATATCTCATTTAGTTCAGACATATACAAACCTAGAGGTGACACAGTGAAGGTGTTTTAGTAATGAATACATCTGTAGAATGGTCAGATGTCCAAAACTTCTAATTTTCATCTTATCTTCCATTGCATGTATTTGGAGGGCCACCAATATAGCATCTACCACAGACTGTCACATTCACCTGTCAATCATAAAAACACGATTTAAAAGTGTGTATAACACAAGCTGCAATTGTATAGTATATTGCAAATTCACTTACAGGGTCATTCAAAGAATTGCGATGCTCTTACGTTCCCCGCACTTCGGGGAGTCAAATTCGCCGACCCTGCAGTGAATTCAGTATTCACTGCAGGGTCCCTGAGGTACAGGGAAAATCCAATGAACGCATCCTAAAAACCGCTACAAAACTGGCGAATCGAACGGAAAAACTGCCAACAAAACATTGGATCGGAAAAATGCAGAAAGCACTTGACGATCCACTGCACAACCGCCAAATGCATCTGAAAAAAGCTGATGATCTGCCGAGCAGAGCGCCGACCAGCCGCCGGAAAAAGCCAGCAAGCCAACAAACGGGTAAAAAAACAAAACAAAACACCACAACTTTTAAAAGCTGTTAGCAAAAAAACTAATGCATGCTTGGAATTAATATATAATGTCCTATGAATAATAATAAAAATGTCTGTTACAGAACAAAAAAACCCCACTATTTAAAAGAATTGGAAAAAAATAAATTTCGTTGAAAAAATCCCGAATTTTTTTTTTTTACTTATTAGTGTTCAGATTGTAATATGGGCAGCCGACGCTAGGGTCACTTAACCTAATGTTAGCGCTCACACAGCTGAGCACTAATGTTAGAGTTAAGAATATAATATTTCCCATCATATGTGGAAGGAGAAATAACAACTTTTTTAAAAATAATGGACATTTCAGCAACTTAATGAATAGGGATGAGCTGAACGCCCCCCGTGTTCAGTTCGCATTTCAACTCGAACAATTTCAAAAGTTCGAGTTCGAACTCGAACACAAACACGAACCGAACTCAATGTAAGTCAATGGGAAACGAAAGTTCAATTTTTAGAGTGCCCTCCAAGAGGGCATATATGGTAGATATTTGCCATAAAAGGCCCTGGGGGACAGGAAACAAGCACAAAAAGTAAAAAAAAAACAGTTTTTAAAAGGAAAGTGAGTTTTCCAAAACCTGAAATAAGGGTTAAAAATAAAAACGAAAAATTCCTTCAATATCGTGCCTAGAAGGTCCCCATAACCTGCCCGTGAAGTGGCGGATTTGTAGGATGTATAGAAACATTTAAAAACAAAAAAATGACATTTCAAATGACGGTAAACGGTTTTCCTTTAATCTATTCATAAACAACTGCTTGGGGCGGCAGCCTGTATGAAAAGACATTTTAGGACACGCAGAACAAATTTAGTGATTTTTTGGCTAAAGTATGGTGAAACTTATGCAGGCTTTGGATGAAAGTAACAATAGATGCTTTAAAATTGGGCCTTTAGTGTCGGCAACAGTGTCGTCACACCGTAACCCCTCTGTGGTATTGTGGAAGAGTGCAGGGTTGGACCCTGCGGTCAAATATTAAAATGATATGAATCTGGTACAGGCGTCAGTGCACCCAAATATTTTGCCTTTGGTGGCAGCAAGTGCCTTCACACCGTAAGCCCTCTGTCGTATTGTAGAAGAGTGCAGTGGTGGATCCTGCGGTCCACTATTAAAATGATATGAATCTGGTATAGGCGTCAGTGGCAGTGCACAAAAATATTGTGCCTTTGGTGGCAGCAAGTGCCTTCACACCGTAACCCCCCTGAGGTATTGTGGAAGAGTGCAGTGGTGGAGGTTTTGGTAATGCAGAAGAGATCCCCGATCTATTCAGTTACATCAGCAGCTATAACAAAACCGGGTCAGCAATGTTTAGGCACTTGTACTGCACTACTGTATATGGTGAGAATCGGCGCACACCAGTAGCAACAGGAAGCAAACAGAACAGGCAGGATATACACAGAGAGAATAGTCAAATGGCAGGCAAAGTCGGCAACAGATTGGGTCCTCAGAACAAGCAGGGTCAGTAACAAGTTGTCACGGTGGCCCCCCCGTGCCCCCCGTACCCCCCGGCGCCTGGCAGCAGCTTCCTCGCTGCTCGCTGACCAGGCGCCGAGTGATATCGCGGTCGGTTCCGCACACGTGGGACGCCGGGGGGCGGGGCCTGGCGTGCTGACGCGGACCCGCCAGGTTTAAAGCCCAGACTCACAGAGACGCCGGTGCCCTGACGTGGTAGTTACTTCCCGCAGAGCTCTTGTGTATTTTTGGCTAACAAACTATTCTGTGTATGACCCTTGGCATTGGCAAACGAACCATTCTGTGTATGACCCTTGGCATTGGCAAACGAACCATTCTGTGTATGACCCCTGGCATTGGCAAACGAACCATTCTGTGTATGACCCCTGGCATTGGCAAACGAACCATTCTGTGTATGATCCTTGGCATTGGCAAACGAACCATTCTGTGTATGACCCTCGGAATTGGCGAACGAACCATTCTGTGCATGACCCCTGGTATTGGCATTAACTCTTCTAATTCTGGTACTGAGGTCAGTCTGTGTGGCACCCTAAGCACACATCAGACTACCCCTTATATTGTTAGGGTCTTGGGAAGAGCTAACTATTCTAAGGTCTTGTGTATAGTTCTAGTGTTATTCTTTGTGGATACACTATCTTGTCAAATTCTGTGTCTGTCTAGTCGTGCCGACCATTCAAGGATCGGAAGGGTAGAGAGTGTCCTGCGTATAGGGACCACTAGTCAGGTAATCAGAGGGATCCGTGACACAAGTATACAAACTGTTTCGGTAAGCTAGCAATGCGGGAATAAAGGCTGAGACACACTGAGCATGTAGCGACGCACATCGTAGCGAAGCGAAGAGAAGCAAACATTTTGCAGGCTTGACTTCACTCCGCTCCGCCTCGCAGCGTGTCTACACTGCATTACGTTTGCTTCTCAACGCACTGAACAGGAATCCACTAACTAAATTAAAATGTACACACAAAACCATTTTATTTTCACAAAGCACATGTTATATAGGTGCAGCGCTGGTTTAAATCCTGCCGCTGTAGTTACTTGTTTCTGGCCACCAGGGGGAGACGAACGCAATGTAAACTGATACTGGACACTTTCGGACTACGTTTTCCAGCATGCTTTGGGGCAGGAACAGGAAGTGGGTGGGGAGAACCGAGAGACATCCGCAACCTCGTGCAGAGGAGAGCCAGTGCGCGCCAAGGGGTGATTAGAGCAAGATGCACATGAGACAAAGAGCGATTGTGACCAGGCCGGAGCGCAGGTGCTGCTTTGCGGAGCTGGAGATCGGCCCAAATCACTTGCCAGAAGACCTATTAACCTATCGGTGAGAAGTTTAAAAGATACAGAGCTGCAGAAGGACCCCGAGTTAGGAGACCGCGATGATCTAACGGGAGTGCAGGCGGTGAGCGGAGCATCTTGTGGCAGAAACGGACAAGCAAGACAATCGGATCCGATGGCACAGAGTCCCAGTCCAGTCGAGCGGAAAGATGTCCTGGGTCGAGCAGAGCGCAGAGTATCTGGCGGATGGGTGAGAGGCCTTCCCGGCCACAGTGAAAATAATAAAGCACGCTGCAGTTTGTCTAAACCTACAGGGCCCCAATGTGACTAGTCGAAGACGCATTGAAATCATTCACTGGCCAGTTGAATCTAGTACCCGGGTACCAACACACGCATACACGTACACCTTCTTGGGACACAACCTGTACGGGACTCACATTTCAGCAACGAAGGGGTTAAAATTCCTTTTTCTTTTCCGCTGCGCGTTTCTCGCATTACGAACTTCTGTAAATATATATGTATACCGTGCTGCTCTATATATGCCAGTTTATTTGAGATCAGTAAACTATATAAGTTATAAAATCCACAACAGTGCTGGTGTATATTTATTCCCTAGTGCGGGGAGACTGACCCAAGGTTTAAATTCAGCGGCTCCTCTGGGAGTGAGCGCTACACGTGGGGGCTCGTCCGGGATCCAGTCTCTGGAAAAACCGCATTTAAAGGGTTAAATATGGATCCAGACACTGCTGCCAAATGGTGTGAGGAGCAAAGTAGTCAGATAGAATTTTGTATAGTCATGGATATTCCTGCAGACACTTGGGCCGAAGATCAGATTCGCCAGGCCGTGGCCGAGCTGACACCAGATCATCGGGGGTTAATCCTGGAAATTAAAGCGAACCCAGATACCTCTCACACATATGTTCTTTTTGAATGGAGAAAGGGTGTTCCAGTGTGTTTTCAGGGCGCGAGTGTGAAGCTGACTGATGAGGTGGAAGTTCAACTGATTCAGCCAAGTGCTCCACGAGGCGATCCCGCGAGTGTTCCTGCACCCAGTCTGCTGGCCATGATCGGGCCTGAATTTATAGTGGCTATTGGAGATTTGCTGGCTAAATGTCAGATAACAAGCCCTCTGCACACTAACTTTGGTTATCGACGGTTGAGAAATTTTACAGGAAACGTGCCAACTCCGGCGGGAGAAGAAACCTTCGAAGAATGGGTAGAACAGGCGATGCAGGCTCTGGATGAGTGGGACATCCCCGAAGCGCAGAAGAAGCAAAGAATTACTGAGAGCTTAAAGGGACCTGCGTCAGAGGCTGTAAGAAACCTAAAATTTAGTAAACAAGACTGCACTGCTTTAGATTACCTAAACGTACTACAGGAAGTTTTTGGGCGAACGGAAAAGGCTGCGGAGCTCGTGTACCAGTATGAACATACTTACCAGCGGAAAGGTGAGAAAATGACTGACTAAATGAGGCGCCTAGATAAGATTCTGCACCAGATACTTCTTAAGAAAGGGGCCAAACAGGCCGAAATAGATAAGATACGAATACAGCAGATCCTGAGTGGCGCTCAACCTCTAGATCCTGTGATGCTACAGCTGAGAACCAGAGAAGGTAACCGAGAAGTGAAATACCTGGAACTGATCTGAGCTGTCAGAGAGGAAGAGGCTCTACTCGAAGAGAAATCCCTAAGGAGAGGAGAAAGAGTTTACGCACAACCCGTGAGGCATAACGAGTGTATGCGTGCGGAAGATGATTCGCTAGACACCTATGATCCGAAGTGGACGAACAGGAGCATCTGGTTGTTTCTAAGTCCACAGAGAGTGCTGCAAGAGAGCAAATTCTTCCTACATACAGTGAAATTCACAAGACTGTTAAGAAAGTGCAAGAAGCTCAAGCTGAATTGCAACAGGCACACACGGACCTGTGCCGAGTGTTTTTGAAGGTGGCAGAGACACAGACCGATATGCAGAAGTTCCTTACTGATATGCGGACAACTGGAGTTGCTGTTGTTTCTGGCCAGGGTCCTTCAACTGAATCACCACAAGTAAGTGCGTCTCCATCTTCAAATAAGAGATGTTTCAGTTGTGGAGAAATGGGTCATTTCCGAGCGCAGTGCAAAAGCCGAAAGCCTGAGAAAAACAGGGTAGAAGAGTTTTTAAAAGCCTTGGAAGGGCTGCTATCTACCTCACTGGCGGGAAACGCCAGAGGGCCCAAGTGAAGGAGCAAACTAGGTGCCCAATAGTTAAAGACCGCTCCAGAAATCCAACCAGGACTGAAAGGGCGAGAAGGCCCAGAGTTTCATCCACTGCTGAGCCTACCAGGACTGAAAGAGTCACTCCCTTAGCATCCGGTCCTACGTCATGGGGAAGCAATGCACACCCAAAACCTACACGGGTCAAGAAGAAGGCCAGGGTACAGCAAACGGGGTCTAAACTTCTTGCTACTACAACAAAGTTTCCTGACCATCTGATAGGTCCTTCTCTCATCGTTCCAATCCAAGTAGAGGGAGTCTACACCAAAGCTCTGTTGGACTCAAGGGCTCAAGTGACACTGATCTACCGAGACTTCTATGAGAAGCACTTGAAGCACATACCTCTACAGGAGCTAAAGGAACTTGAAATTTGGGGTATCAGGACCGAGAAACTTCCATATGACGGATAGCTACAGGTGAAGCTAGAGATCGGATCCAAAGTCATCGGACAGTCTGGGGGTTCTGATGCATTGGCCATTGTGTGTCCTCGACCTTCAGGGGCCAACAGAAGTTCTATGATAGTGGGGACGAATACTGATCTGGTGCGACGTCTCCTGACCCCTATAGTACTGGAAGAAGGTTCTACCAAGGGAGTACACCCGATGTTGCGTCCAGTCTATCAGCGAATGGTCGAAGAACAGAAGGCACCTGCTGAAGTGGGGCGTCTGTGGAGATTAGGAGGAACAGAAAAGGTTCTACAATCAGGAGAAGTGGTGAGTTTCCGGGCTTCAGTCAAGTTGAATGGATCACAACCAGGTCCCTATGTGGTACTGGAAACTGATTTTAATCATGGGAGTGAAGCCGGAGTCGAAATAATCCCTGAAATAATCTCCACCAAAGCTTTGAAACGAACACGAGGAAGAGTCTCAGTCAGTGTATGTAATGTATCTGATTCTCCAGTGATCCTGAAAGCACGAATGCCCATCGGGCAAGTGACATCCGCTACGCCTCTCTCTCCTACTGATTTAGGAGGGGGAGCGAATAAAGATATTCCAGCTGACAGGTTCTATCCCAAAGACGCTCACATTTCACTTGAATGGAAGAAACGTCTTCAGTCCCAGGTCCTAAAGTGGAGGTACTTGTTCTCAAAGGATGAGTTCGACGTGGGCCTGGCTAAGAGTACTGAGCATCGCATTCGACTGCAGGAAGATAAGCCGTTTCGAGAAAGGTCAAGACGAGTTCCACTGGGAGACTTGGATGATCTAAGACAGTGGTCCCCAACCCTGGTCCTCAGGGCCCACTAACAGGCCAGGTTTGCCAGATATCTGAAGCACAGCACAGGTGTTATGATTTGCTGCTTAGTGATTGCAGGATTCAGTCTGCTTTTCCCCATGGTGATCTGCAAAATCTGGCCTGTTAGTGGGCCCTGAGGACCAGGGTTGGGGACCACTGATCTAAGAGAACAGCTGAATGAACTGCAAAGAACCAAGGTGATTCAAGAGTCCAGGAGTCCGTACGCTTCTCCCATAGTGATGGTTCGGAAGAAGAATGGTTCTGTCCGTCTATGCATAGACTATCGCACGCTAAATCGAAGAACCATCCCCGATCAATATGCCACTCCTCGGATAGAAGATGCCTTGCAGTGTTTGTCTGGAGCAAAATGGTTTAGTGTACTAGACCTGCGAAGTGGGTATCACCAGATACCAATGCATCCTGAAGACAAAGAGAAGACTGCGTTCATCTGCCCACTGGGGTTCTTTGAGTTCAACCAAATGCCTCAAGGCCTTACGGGGGCTCCAGCCATGTTCCAACGGTTGATGGAGTAGACAGTCGGAGACATGAACCTGATCGAAGTGCTAGTGTATCTGGATGACATAATCGTGTTTGGAAAAATGTTGGAAGAAAATGAGCAACGGTTGGAGAAGGTCTTGAAGCGGCTCCATGAAGAGGGGTTGAAACTGTCTCTGGAGAAGTGTCAATTCTGTTTGCCTTCCGTTACGTATCTGGGACACGTTGTTTCAGCAGAAGGCATTTCGACGGATCCTCGAAAGTTGGAAGCCGTAGCTTCCTGGCCTAGACCCCGAAATGTTACTGAACTTAGATCTTTCCTGGGATTCTGCTCCTATTACCGAAGGTTTGTAGGAGGGTTTGCCAAGATAGCTCAACCACTGAACAAGCTCCTGCAGAAAGACGCAGAAGAAGGCCACAAGGCCTCTGACCGAAATCCGTCGGCTCCAGGGCCAAGGAAGGCTCGAGAATCTATCCATGGAGAATGGACTAGTCAATGCGAAGGTGCTTTCGTGAAGCTGAAAGAGAGTCTAACTCGAGCTCCTGTCTTGGCCTACGCTGATCCTCATAAGCCGTACGAATTGCATGTAGATGCCAGCCGAGAGGGTCTAGGGGGAGTCTTATACCAAGAATATGGTGGATTGTTGAGGCCTGTAGCCTACGTGAGCCAGAGCCTTACGCCTTCGGAAAAGAATTATCCTACCCATAAGTTGGAGTTCCTCGCTTTGAAGTGGGCGGTGGTCGACAAGTTGAAAGACTATCTGTATGGAGCCGAATTTGTGATAAAGACGGATAACAATCCTCTTACCTACGTCCTTACTACTGCGAAGCTGGATGCAACGGGACATCAGTGGTTGGCCGCTCTGTCAGGGTTTAGGTTCAGCCTGAAGTATCGCCCTGGAGTGAACAATCGAGATGCTGATGCTTTGTCGAGAAGACCCTACACTACAGAATGGACTCAGTTAACTCCAGATGGGGTGCAAGCTTTATGTCAAGGAGCAGAGCACCGGGTCAAGGGAGGGATTGAAGCAGAAGCCATAGAAGTCATGGCTGCGGCTGTTCCAGAGTTCTACTGTAACCCTACGCAGCTGAGAGATGAAAGTTTGCCTACTTTTTCGAAACAGGACCTGAGAGCTGACCAGGCTGGAGATCCTCTGATCGCATTGACCATGAAGGCTCTAAACACGAACCAACTGGAGATTCTTCTGACAAATTCCCCAGAAGGGGCCAGATTGGTCTACAAGGAGTGGGAATGGCTGAAAATGTTGGATGGGGTGGTCTACCGAAGGGGCCCCTCAAGCGATGCTGGAGAGACCCAACAGTTGTTCCTTCCCACCAAACACAGAGAGGGTGTGCTACGGTCATTACATGATGATCATGGACATTTAGGAGCAGAGAGAACTTTTAAGCTGGTGCGGGACAGATTCTATTGGCCCTGCATGAGGCCTGAAGTCGAAAGTTACTGCCACTCATGTCTGAGGTGTATTCAAAGGAAGACTCTGCCAACCCGAACTGCTCCAATGAGCCACCTACAAAGTCAAGGACCCATGGATTTGGTGTGCATTGACTTCCTGTGCTTAGAGCCGGATGCTAGTGGGCAGGGAAATATCTTAGTGGTGTCATCTGCGCTCATTCCTATGAGTTCCATGTACAACAAAAATGAGGTTTTGTTTGTTTCAATGGCCATTGCAACGTAAGCCCACTCGCCACTTCAAGGCACCTCTTTAGAGTGGGTACCTAACAATTGTAACCAAAAGGCCGCTCTACTGAGCAGCTCCAAGCCCCTCCAGCTGCTTTTCAGCAAGGAGAGACAAAGATGGTGGGTTTTATTTATACACGCACCAAGCACTTCCCATTTGGGATCAAAAACAAAAACATGGAAAGAGGAACAGCTGCAAAACGACGGACTGGTGTTACAAGCATGATATACATAAATACAGAAAAAATGGCGTCGCGCCCATACTCACTTATTTTTGGAGCGGCGGCAAACTGCCAGGAGTAACAGCCCAGTAAATGTATAAAACATAACAAGGAAGGAGAGTGTCATCTGCGCTCATTCCTATGAGTTCCATGTACAACAAAAATGAGGTTTTGTTTGTTTCAATGGCCATTGCAACGTAAGCCCACTCGCCACTTCAAGGCACCTCTTTAGAGTGGGTACCTAACAATTGTAACCAAAAGGCCGCTCTACTGAGCAGCTCCAAGCCCCTCCAGCTGCTTTTCAGCAAGGAGAGACAAAGATGGTGGGTTTTATTTATACACGCACCAAGCACTTCCCATTTGGGATCAAAAACAAAAACATGGAAAGAGGAACAGCTGCAAAACGACGGACTGGTGTTACAAGCATGATATACATAAATACAGAAAAAATGGCGTCGCGCCCATACTCACTTATTTTTGGAGCGGCGGCAACTGCCAGGAGTAACAGCCCAGTAAATGTATAAAACATAACAAGGAAGGAGAGTGTCATCTGCGCTCATTCCTATGAGTTCCATGTACAACAAAAATGAGGTTTTGTTTGTTTCAATGGCCATTGCAACGTAAGCCCACTCGCCACTTCAAGGCACCTCTTTAGAGTGGGTACCTAACAATTGTAACCAAAAGGCCGCTCTACTGAGCAGCTCCAAGCCCCTCCAGCTGCTTTTCAGCAAGGAGAGACAAAGATGGTGGGTTTTATTTATACACGCACCAAGCACTTCCCATTTGGGATCAAAAACAAAAACATGGAAAGAGGAACAGCTGCAAAACGACGGACTGGTGTTACAAGCATGATATACATAAATACAGAAAAAATGGCGTCGCGCCCATACTCACTTATTTTTGGAGCGGCGGCAACTGCCAGGAGTAACAGCCCAGTAAATGTATAAAACATAACAAGGAAGGAGAGTGTCATCTGCGCTCATTCCTATGAGTTCCATGTACAACAAAAATGAGGTTTTGTTTGTTTCAATGGCCATTGCAACGTAAGCCCACTCGCCACTTCAAGGCACCTCTTTAGAGTGGGTACCTAACAATTGTAACCAAAAGGCCGCTCTACTGAGCAGCTCCAAGCCCCTCCAGCTGCTTTTCAGCAAGGAGAGACAAAGATGGTGGGTTTTATTTATACACGCACCAAGCACTTCCATTGGGATCAAAAACAAAAACATGGAAAGAGGAACAGCTGCAAAACGACGGACTGGTGTTACAAGCATGATATACATAAATACAGAAAAAATGGCGTCGCGCCCATACTCACTTATTTTTGGAGCGGCGGCAACTGCCAGGAGTAACAGCCCAGTAAATGTATAAAACATAACAAGGAAGGAGAGTGTCATCTGCGCTCATTCCTATGTAGTTCCATGTACAACAAAAATGAGGTTTTGTTTGTTTCAATGGCCATTGCAACGTAAGCCCACTCGCCACTTCAAGGCACCTCTTTAGAGTGGGTACCTAACAATTGTAACCAAAAGGCCGCTCTACTGAGCAGCTCCAAGCCCCTCCAGCTGCTTTTCAGCAAGGAGAGACAAAGATGGTGGGTTTTATTTATACACGCACCAAGCACTTCCCATTTGGGATCAAAAACAAAAACATGGAAAGAGGAACAGCTGCAAAACGACGGACTGGTGTTACAAGCATGATATACATAAATACAGAAAAAATGGCGTCGCGCCCATACTCACTTATTTTTGGAGCGGCGGCAACTGCCAGGAGTAACAGCCCAGTAAATGTATAAAACATAACAAGGAAGGAGAGTGTCATCTGCGCTCATTCCTATGAGTTCCATGTACAACAAAAATGAGGTTTTGTTTGTTTCAATGGCCATTGCAACGTAAGCCCACTCGCCACTTCAAGGCACCTCTTTAGTGGGTACCTAACAATTGTAACCAAAAGGCCGCTCTACTGAGCAGCTCCAAGCCCCTCCAGCTGCTTTTCAGCAAGGAGAGACAAAGATGGTGGTTTTATTTATACACGCACCAAGCACTTCCCATTTGGGATCAAAAACAAAAACATGGAAAGAGGAACAGCTGCAAAACGACGGACTGGTGTTACAAGCATGATATACATAAATACAGAAAAAATGGCGTCGCGCCCATATACTCACTTATTTTTGGAGCGGCGGCAACTGCCAGGAGTAACAGCCCAGTAAATGTATAAAACATAACAAGGAAGGAGAGTGTCATCTGCGCTCATTCCTATGAGTTCCATGTACAACAAAAATGAGGTTTTGTTTGTTTCAATGGCCATTGCAACGTAAGCCCACTCGCCACTTCAAGGCACCTCTTTAGAGTGGGTACCTAACAATTGTAACCAAAAGGCCGCTCTACTGAGCAGCTCCAAGCCCCTCCAGCTGCTTTTCAGCAAGGAGAGACAAAGATGGTGGGTTTTATTTATACACGCACCAAGCACTTCCCATTTGGGATCAAAAACAAAAACATGGAAAGAGGAACAGCTGCAAAACGACGGACTGGTGTTACAAGCATGATATACATAAATACAGAAAAAATGGCGTCGCGCCCATACTCACTTATTTTTGGAGCGGCGGCAACTGCCAGGAGTAACAGCCAGTAAATGTATAAAACATAACAAGGAGGAGAGTGTCATCTGCGCTCATTCCTATGAGTTCCATGTACAACAAAAATGAGGTTTTGTTTGTTTCAATGGCCATTGCAACGTAAGCCCACTCGCCACTTCAAGGCACCTCTTTAGAGTGGGTACCTAACAATTGTAACCAAAAGGCCGCTCTACTGAGCAGCTCCAAGCCCCTCCAGCTGCTTTTCAGCAAGGAGAGACAAAGATGGTGGGTTTTATTTATACACGCACCAAGCACTTCCATTTGGATCAAAAACAAAAACATGGAAAGAGGAACAGCTGCAAAACGACGGACTGGTGTTACAAGCATGATATACATAAATACAGAAAAAATGGCGTCGCGCCCATACTCACTTATTTTTGGAGCGGCGGCAACTGCCAGGAGTAACAGCCCAGTAAATGTATAAAACATAACAAGGAAGGAGAGTGTCATCTGCGCTCATTCCTATGAGTTCCATGTACAACAAAAATGAGGTTTTGTTTGTTTCAATGGCCATTGCAACGTAAGCCCACTCGCCACTTCAAGGCACCTCTTTAGAGTGGGTACCTAACAATTGTAACCAAAAGGCCGCTCTACTGAGCAGCTCCAAGCCCCTCCAGCTGCTTTTCAGCAAGGAGAGACAAAGATGGTGGGTTTTATTTATACACGCACCAAGCACTTCCCATTTGGGATCAAAAACAAAAACATGGAAAGAGGAACAGCTGCAAAACGACGGACTGGTGTTACAAGCATGAATATACATAAATACAGAAAAAATGGCGTCGCGCCCATACTCACTTATTTTGGAGCGGCGGCAACTGCCAGGAGTAACAGCCAGTAAATGTATAAAACATAACAAGGAAGGAGAGTGTCATCTGCGCTCATTCCTATGAGTTCCATGTACAACAAAAATGAGGTTTTGTTTGTTTCAATGGCCATTGCAACGTAAGCCCACTCGCCAATGTTTATTACATTTACTGGGCTGTTACTCCTGGCAGTTGCCGCCGCTCCAAAAATAAGTGAGTATGGGCGCGACGCCATTTTTTCTGTATTTATGTATATCATGCTTGTAACACCAGTCCGTCGTTTTGCAGCTGTTCCTCTTTCCATGTTTTTGTTTTTGATCCCAAATGGGAAGTGCTTGTGCGTGTATAAATAAAACCCACCATCATCTCTTGTCTCTCCTTGCTGAAAAGCAGCTGGAGGGGCTTGGAGCTGCTCTCAGTAGAGCGGCCTTTTGGTTACAATTGTTAGGTACCCACTCTAAAGAGGTGCCTTGAAGTGGCGAGTGGGCTTACGTTGCAATGGCCATTGAAACAAACAAAACCTCATTTTTGTTGTACATGGAACTCATAGGAATGAGCGCAGATGACACTCTCCTTCCTTGTTATGTTTTATACATTTACTGGGCTGTTACTCCTGGCAGTTGCCGCCGCTCCAAAAATAAGTGAGTATGGGCGCGACGCCATTTTTTCTGTATTTATGTATATCATGCTTGTAACACCAGTCCGTCGTTTTGCAGCTGTTCCTCTTTCCATGTTTTTGTTTTTGATCCCAAATGGGAAGTGCTTGGTGCGTGTATAATAAAACCCACCATCTTTGTCTCTCCTTGCTGAAAAGCAGCTGGAGGGGCTTGGAGCTGCTCAGTAGAGCGGCCTTTTGGTTACAATTGTTAGGTACCCACTCTAAAGAGGTGCCTTGAAGTGGCGAGTGGGCTTACGTTGCAATGGCCATTGAAACAAACAAAACCTCATTTTTGTTGTACATGGAACTCATAGGAATGAGCGCGCAGATGACACTCTCCTTCCTTGTTATGTTTTATACATTTACTGGGCTGTTACTCCTGGCAGTTGCCGCCGCTCCAAAAATAAGTGAGTATGGGCGCGACGCCATTTTTTCTGTATTTATGTATAATCATGCTTGTAACACCAGTCCGTCGTTTTGCAGCTGTTCCTCTTTCCATGTTTTTGTTTTTGATCCCAAATGGGAAGTGCTTGGTGCGTGTATAAATAAAACCCACCATCTTTGTCTCTCCTTGCTGAAAAGCAGCTGGAGGGGCTTGGAGCTGCTCAGTAGAGCGGCCTTTTGGTTACAATTGTTAGGTACCCACTCTAAAGAGGTGCCTTGAAGTGGCGAGTGGGCTTACGTTGCAATGGCCATTGAAACAAACAAAACCTCATTTTTGTTGTACATGGAACTCATAGGAATGAGCGCAGATGACACTCTCCTTCCTTGTTATGTTTTATACATTTACTGGGCTGTTACTCCTGGCAGTTGCCGCCGCTCCAAAAATAAGTGAGTATGGGCGCGACGCCATTTTTTCTGTATTTATGTATATCATGCTTGTAACACCAGTCCGTCGTTTTGCAGCTGTTCCTCTTTCCATGTTTTTGTTTTTGATCCCAAATGGGAAGTGCTTGGTGCGTGTATAAATAAAACCCACCATCTTTGTCTCTCCTTGCTGAAAAGCAGCTGGAGGGGCTTGGAGCTGCTCAGTAGAGCGGCCTTTTGGTTACAATTGTTAGGTACCCACTCTAAAGAGGTGCCTTGAAGTGGCGAGTGGGCTTACGTTGCAATGGCCATTGAAACAAACAAAACCTCATTTTTGTTGTACATGGAACTCATAGGAATGAGCGCAGATGACACTCTCCTTCCTTGTTATGTTTTATACATTTACTGGGCTGTTACTCCTGGCAGTTGCCGCCGCTCCAAAAATAAGTGAGTATGGGCGCGACGCCATTTTTTCTGTATTTATGTATATCATGCTTGTACACCAGTCTGTCGTTTTGCAGCTGTTCCTCTTTCCATGTTTTTGTTTTTGATCCCAAATGGGAAGTGCTTGGTGCGTGTATAAATAAAACCCACCATCTTTGTCTCTCCTTGCTGAAAAGCAGCTGGAGGGGCTTGGAGCTGCTCAGTAGAGCGGCCTTTTGGTTACAATTGTTAGGTACCCACTCTAAAGGAGGTGCCTTGAAGTGGCGAGTGGGCTTACGTTGCAATGGCCATTGAAACAAACAAAACCTCATTTTTGTTGTACATGGAACTCATAGGAATGAGCGCAGATGACACTCTCCTTCCTTGTTATGTTTATATACATTTACTGGGCTGTTACTCCTGGCAGTTGCCGCCGCTCCAAAAATAAGTGAGTATGGGCGCGACGCCATTTTTTCTGTATTTATGTATATCATGCTTGTAACACCAGTCCGTCGTTTTGCAGCTGTTCCTCTTTCCATGTTTTTGTTTTTGATCCCAAATGGGAAGTGCTTGGTGCGTGTATAAATAAAACCCACCATCTTTGTCTCTCCTTGCTGAAAAGCAGCTGGAGGGGCTTGGAGCTGCTCAGTAGAGCGGCCTTTTGGTTACAATTGTTAGGTACCCACTCTAAAGAGGTGCCTTGAAGTGGCGAGTGGGCTTACGTTGCAATGGCCATTGAAACAAACAAAACCTCATTTTTGTTGTACATGGAACTCATAGGAATGAGCGCAGATGACACTCTCCTTCCTTGTTATGTTTTATACATTTACTGGGCTGTTACTCCTGGCAGTTGCCGCCGCTCCAAAAATAAGTGAGTATGGGCGCGACGCCATTTTTTCTGTATTTATGTATATCATGCTTGTAACACCAGTCCGTCGTTTTGCAGCTGTTCCTCTTTCCATGTTTTTGTTTTTGATCCCAAATGGGAAGTGCTTGGTGCGTGTATAAATAAAACCCACCATCTTTGTCTCTTCCTTGCTGAAAAGCAGCTGGAGGGGCTTGGAGCTGCTCAGTAGAGCGGCCTTTTGGTTACAATTGTTAGGTACCCACTCTAAAGAGGTGCCTTGAAGTGGCGAGTGGGCTTATGTTGCAATGGCCATTGAAACAAACAAAACCTCATTTTTGTTGTACATGGAACTCATAGGAATGAGCGCAGATGACACTCTCCTTCCTGTTATGTTTTATACATTTACTGGGCTGTTACTCCTGGCAGTTGCCGCCGCCTCCAAAAATAAGTGAGTATGGGCGCGACGCCATTTTTTCTGTATTTATGTATATCATGCTTGTAACACCAGTCCGTCGTTTTGCAGCTGTTCCTCTTTCCATGTTTTTGTTTTTGATCCCAAATGGGAAGTGCTTGGTGCGTGTATAAATAAAACCCACCATCTTTGTCTCTCCTTGCTGAAAAGCAGCTGGAGGGGCTTGGAGCTGCTCAGTAGAGCGGCCTTTTGGTTACAATTGTTAGGTACCCACTCTAAAGAGGTGCCTTGAAGTGGCGAGTGGGCTTACGTTGCAATGGCCATTGAAACAAACAAAACCTCATTTTTGTGTACATGGAACTCATAGGAATGAGCGCAGATGACACTCTCCTTCCTTGTTATGTTTTATACATTTACTGGGCTGTTACTCCTGGCAGTTGCCGCCGCTCCAAAAATAAGTGAGTATGGGCGCGACGCCATTTTTTCTGTATTTATGTATATCATGCTTGTAACACCAGTCCGTCGTTTTGCAGCTGTTCCTCTTTCCATGTTTTTGTTTTTGATCCCAAATGGGAAGTGCTTGGTGCGTGTATAAATAAAACCCACCATCTTTGTCTCTCCTTGCTGAAAAGCAGCTGGAGGGGCTTGGAGCTGAGCTGTCAGAATAGATTTGGCCTACAATTGTTAGGTACCCACTCTAAAGAGGTGCCTTGAAGTGGCGAGGGCTTACGTTGCAATGGCCATTGAAACAAACAAAACCTCATTTGTTGTACATGGAACTCAAGGAATGAGCGCAGATGACACTCTCCTTCCTTGTTATGTATACATTTACTGGGCTGTTACTCCTGGCAGTTGCCGCCGCTCCAAAAATAAGTGAGATGGGCGCGACGCCATTTTTTCTGTATTTATAAATATCTTAGTGGTGACTGTTCATTTCACGCGTTATGCCCAAGCTTTTTCTACGAGAGACCAGCGTGCTCCTATGGTGGCGAAGGTTTTAATGGAAAAGTTTTTTGTTCACTATGGACTGCCAAGGAGAATACACTCGGATCAGGGTAGAGACTTTGAGAGCTGGCTTGTTGGGCAATTACTGGAACTGCTGGGAATTCAGAAAACCCGAACTACACCATATCACCCTCAAGGTGATGCTCAGCCAGAAAGGTTCAATCGCACTCTGCTAAATATGTTGGGGACATTGTCAAACAGAGAGAAGCAGAGCTGGAGTCGTCACATAGCCACGCTAGTACATGCATACAACAGCACGGAGAGTGACGCTACTGGATACTCACCGTACCGTCTCATGTTCGGAAGGGAGGCTCGACTGCCGGTTGATTTGGTGTTCAGGTTATCTCTGGATCAGATGCCTGTAGCCTCTCATAGGAATTATGTGGATAGACTCCGGAAGAATTTGGCCTCTGCGTTTGAACAAGCCCGTTTGACCTCTGGGAACAGGGAACAGAGGAATAAATGAAACTACGATTTGAAAGTTCGGATACAGGATCTACAACCCGGTGATAGGGTTTTGTTGAAGAACTTGGGTGTTTCTGCCAGGCATAAGTTGGCGGACCGATGGAGTTCTCAGGTCTACATTGTCTGCAAGCAACTGCCGGGTCTGCCGGTTTACCAAATTCGACCTGATGGGAAGGCTGGGCCTCTTAATACTGGCACCGAAATCATTTGCTACCTCTGAAGGAAGCTGTAAGGATACCAGTTGGAGACAAACTTTCTCTGCCGAATCCGCCTCCGCCTGCTCCACGTTTGACTCCCGTTACTCGGTCTCAGCAGACACGAGTTGTTGAGGAAAGCGAAGGGGAAAGTGTAGAAGAAAGTTTTTGTCTGGATTGGGTGCGCTCGCCAGAGCCTGAAGAAGTCGTCCCAGTTGCCGAACGGTGGGAAAGCAATCTGAGGCCTGAGGCTCCAGAATTCCAGCTGGACATTCCTGAAACTTCTGAAATTCCTATAGTTCCTGAAAATGCATCCTATGATTACAGTTCTATGCCTTCATTGGAAGGATCATACTCAGAGGAGATGTCTGTTCCAGTTTTGAATGAAAGACCTGAACCTGTATCTGTAATACTTCCGACTGAAGAAGAGCTGATTGAGCCAGAGCCAAAACGTTCTGTCCGACCCCCTCAAAGACTCACCTACGACTCACCAGGACATAGCACTGAAGAGGCTGTTACCACTGTGCGAAGGTTGCCTGAAGTGTCTGCTATGTTAGCTGAGGTAGCTAGAAGTAGGAGTAAACTTGAGGATGTATACCTAACCCATCGTATGTTTGCTGCTGAGAATATATATATCGACTGATGTAATGTTGAAATGTAATGTAACTGTTACACCTCCTTGGAGAGACCCAAGAGTTCTAGGAGGGGGAGAGTGTAGCGCTGGTTTAAATCCTGCCGCTGTAGTTACTTGTTTCTGGCCACCAGGGGGAGACGAATGCAATGTAAACTGATACTGGACACTTTCGGACTACGTTTTCCAGCATGCTTTGGGGCAGGAACAGGAAGTGGGTGGGGAGAACCGAGAGACATCCGCAACCTCGTGCAGAGGAGAGCCAGTGCACGCCAAGGGGTGATTAGAGCAAGACGCATGTGAGACAAGGAGCGATTGTGACCAGGCCGGAGCACAGGTGCTGCTTTGCGGAGCTGGAGATCGGCCCAAATCACTTGCCAGAAGACCTGTTAACCTATCGGTGAGAAGTTTAAAAGATACAGAGCTGCAGAAGGACCCAGAGTTAGGAGACCGCGATGATCTAATGGGAGTGCAGGCGGTGAGCTGAGCATCTTGTGGCAGAAACGGACAAGCAAGACAAGCGGATCCGGTGGCACAGAGTCCCAGTCCAGTCGAGCGGAAAGACGTCCTGGGTCGAGCAGAGCGCAGAGTATCTGGCGGATGGGTGAGAGGCCTTCCCGGCCATAGTGAAAATAATAAAGCACGCTGCAGTTTGTCTAAACCTACAGGGCCCCAACGTGACTAGTCGAAGATGCATTGAAATCATTCACTGGCCAGTTGAATCTAGTACCCGGGTACCAACACACGCATACACGTACACCTTCTTGGGACACAACCTGTACGGGACTCACATTTCAGCAACGAAGGGGTTAAAATTCCTTTTTCTTTTCCGCTGTGCGTTTCTCGCATTACGAACTTCTGTAAATATATATGTATACCGTGCTGCTCTATATATGCCAGTTTATTTGAGATCAGTAAACTATATAAGTTATAAAATCCACAACAGTGCTGGTGTATATTTATTCCCTAGTGCGGGGAGACTGACCCGAGGTTTAAATTCAGCGGCTCCTCCGGGAGTGAGCGCTACATAGGCAAAAAAGGTTTCTACTGAATAAAATACAACAAAAATTACTGTTAATTTAATAGGAATAGTATAAAAATATAAAAAAAGGTAACCCCTGATCATGTATATTATAGGGACACGGAGCGCTGTGTATAGAGTAGGGATGCATTGATACCACCAGGGCCGGCGCTAGTGTAAGGCGGCACAGTCCTGGCTTACTGTCCTGGCTTGCTGTCAGTGTGAGGGGATGAAAAATTCTGTTTTTAAAATACCGGAAGCGGAGCTATGAATGATCTTCAGACATCAACCAGGGGCCCAGCCGCGGACTCTCAAACCAATGCAGTGTGCCTGCCTCAGTCCCACATTCTAATCATGAGCAGGCACACTGCATAATTTGGCACCACCCCCTCACGTGACACGCATAGCCAGGGCACGCAGCAGCAGAAAAGCCTGGAGGACAAACTCCAAAGCTTAGGGTGCAGCTTCCACTGTAGTGTGAAGGAGGACTGGACAGAGAAGCCGAGAGAAGATTTTTAAAAGGTTTGAATAAACTGAGGGAGGGGAGGGGGTGTGTGTGTAATGTTCTGCTGGGGGGGGGGTGTAATGTTTTGCTGGGGGTAATGTTTAGCTGGGGGTGTAATGTTTTCCTGGGGGGTAATGTTTTGCTAGGGGTATAATGTTTTGCTGGGGGTAATGTTCTGCTGGGGAGGTGTAATGTTCTGCTCGGGGGGTGTAATGTTCTGCTGGGGGTTGTGTAATGTTTTGCTGGGAGGGGTAATGTTCTGCTCGGGGGGGTAAAATGTTTTGCTGGGGGTATAATGTTTTGCTGGGGGGTGTAATGTTTTACTGGGGGGTGTAATGTTCTGCTGGGGGTGTGTGTGTGTGTAATGTTCTGCTGGGGGGGTGTAATGTTTTGCTGGGGGGGGTGTAATGTTCTGCTGGGGGTGTGTGTGTAAAGTTCTGCTGGGGTGTGTGTGTAATGTGCTGCTGGGGTGTGTGTAATGTTCTGCTGTGTGTGTGTGTGTGTGTGTGTGTGTAATGTTCTGCTGGGGGTTTGAGTAAACTGATATCGGTACATTACTGTGAGGTTTATTGCTGTGGAGCTCTGTGATACGCTCATACACACTGCACATTACTGTGAGTTTTATTGTTGTGGAGCTCTGTGATACGTCATACACACCACACATTGCTGTGAGTTTTATTGCTGTGGAGCTCTGTGATACAGTAATGGGCAGTGTGTATGAGTGTGAGTTTTATTGCTGTGGAGCTCTATGATACGCGCATACACACCGCACATTACTGTGAGTTTTATTGCTGTGGAGCTCTGTGATACAGTAATGGGCAGTGTGTATGAGTGTGAGTTTTATTGCTGTGGAGCTCAGTGATACTTTCATACACACAAACTGAACATTACTGTGAGGATTATTGCTGTAGCGCTCTGTGATATGCTCATACACAGCGCACATTACTGTGAGTTTTATTGCTGTGGAGCTCTGTCATACGCTCATACACAGCGCACATTACTGTGAGGTTTATTGCTGTGGAGCTCTGTCATACACTCATACACCCCGCACATTACTGTGAGTTTTATTGCTGTGGAGCTCTATCATACGCTACATGAAATGAATTTAAGGGGGAGAGGGTGAAAGTAATTAAAGGGGAAAAAGGAATTAAGGGGGAGTGAATTGAATTAGAGGACGAGGACCCTGCTGCCAGTCTGTTTCTGGAGACCTGGAGTCGGACAGTGGACCACAACAACAGAGTGAGAGTGGTAGGTAGCAGGATCACAGGGAAACACTGGGAGTGGCAGGTAGTTTGAAATATGTGGGTATATTGACACACACAAGACCAGGGGGTACCACCTGGCCACTTGGAAATTTGTGTAGTGCCTGGTGCCCCTCCTATGCCACATTGCCAAAGGAGGGGACCGCACACTCTGTAGATTGGCCCTGTGGCACAGGAGGGGCACCAGGCACAGCATAGATTGGCAATGAGTGAGGACACCAAACACTCCCGATTGGCATGGCATGGATTGGATGGAGGGGGCACCAAAACGCAACTTTGCCTGAGTAAACAAAAATGCTTGCACCGGCCCTGGATACCACACACAGACATATACGTATATATCAACATGCAGACCTATATATACGTATATATCAACACGCAGATATATATATACACCCACCCACCCACCCACCCACAGATCTCAGACCATATAAACACATACGCACATGGGGGGGATGGCATGTGGACAATCTCAACTAAATGTGCCCCCCCCATTTGGCTGATCCCTCCAGAAGAAATGTTGAACCCGACAGAGCAGAGAATATATATATTATTCTCTGCTCTATCGGGTTCAACATTTCTTCTGGAGGGATCAGCCAAATGGGGGGGGGGGAATTAGTTGCCAAAATGTGTGTGTAATACAAGTCTGGATATATATATTTATAAGAACATAGATATATATCTTATCTATATATATACATATCATACCTGCCCTTACCTTCCCCTATAAATTTGCTAAAAATATACACACAAAAAACAAACAAACCACTGCCTGAGACCCCGTACAGCCCCCCAGGGCCGTCTTTAATATTGACTGGGCCCTGGGCGAATATTTTCTTGGGGCCCCCCCCTTGGAATTTTGCTCTCCACTCCAACATCCAAAAAAAAGCCACACATAGACTTGTCTCCTAAAACTAAAATCAACTAAATCATTATATTTTACAATTTTTTTTTACGATTACACATCCTAAGCATACTGTAAAAACACAATATCTCTGTTTGTATTTATTTAATAAGGATGAAATGCTGCCCACCCAAAAAACACGCAGCGTGTATGAGTATGAGCGTATCACAGTGTGCCACAGCAATAACATTCAAACATTCATACACACCGTACATTAGAATTTTATAGCTGTGGAGCTCTGTGATACAGTAATGTGAGGTGTGTATAAGTGTATAACTGAGCTAGTAAATCAGACAACCGGGCGCCAGTGAACAACAGCGCTGCATTGTGTTAGATTTTAATTTTTATACTCATAGTTGTACTGCTAATAGGAAGTTAAACTCACAGAATGTTATGTACCCAGACAGAGCCCAGAATCTGATATATCTGATATATATAGTGGGGAAATTAATGGAAACCATGTTAACCCTTTCGCTGCTGAGGCTTTTCCCGCCCCTGTGCTGAGGTCATTTTTTACCTGTTTTGCGCATCATGTTTAAACGTGTTTTTAAGGCTTATTTTAGTATATGACACCGACATATTATATATCGTTCTTTCCGTCAGACTCGGTAGATTCATAATATGTCATTATTATATGTATACGTTATGTCATGTCTGTATATTATAACAAAAAATGCAATAAAATATGTATTTTCAATAATTTACAATGTGTAAAGTGTTTTTTTCCACATTTTAACATGCGAGCAATTGCGGTTATATTTTGTATGGGGTGCGCTTGTTAAAAAAATTAGAGATGGGGTCTCGTTACATTTTTTTTTGGGGAAAATGACACTATTTTTAACAAACGCACCGCATACAAAAATCGTTAGTGCAGCATCATTGTTCACATTATAATTGAAATGGGAACAATATTGCTACACTAACAAACCAAAAAAAATAAAAAAAAAGTGTTTATTTTTTTTTTTTACATTTTTTTTTAAATTTTTTTTATTTTTATTTTTCTTTTTTTTTTGACAAAATTTTTAACTTTCATGTTTGGTATCGTTGGAACGGCCATGCTCTGGCCGATCCAACCATATCAAAATTTAACCCCTAACTGCCACGGATCGGGAGATAGGGAGTTCATTGGAACTCCCTATCTCCACACTTGGTGGCAGTTAGGGGTTAACTGTAGGACTGGCGTCATCGTGCTACGCACGATGACGCCAGTCCTCTGGGGGAGTTCCCGGAAGCTTGGCCGACATCCAAGATGTCGGCCAGCTCCGGGAAAGGATCGCGAACCGGCGCTTTTCAGCGCCGATTCGCGATCCAGCTCCCCAGGGGTTAATGCCAGGCATCATTTGGAAGGCAGGCTGTGCCCTTCCAAATGATGCCTGGGTTAAGCCCTGCAGAGCCACCGATCGGGAGGGAGAGAGGTCCGAAGGACCTCCCCCCCCTCCCTTTCAGGCGCCTCCTCCGCACATGCGGGGGGGGGCACCTGAATTAGGTGTCATCGCGCCCCCGCGATGACACCTAATAATGGCGGCTGCTGGTCCGGATGCCGGGCTGACATCCAGGATGTCAGCCCGCACCGGAGGGGCCAGCGATCGGCCGGAACCCGGCCGAACGCTGACCCCGATGTGAGGACGCGCTCAGCGCGTCCTCAGCACACCAGCGGGAATGCTGAGGACGCGCTGAGCGCGTCCTTAGCATTCAAGTGGTTAAAGGAAAGGATTGTTGACCATCTAAAAACACATAGATTACAGGATCAGAAACAACATGGGTTTACCTCAGGGAGATCATGCCAAACTAATCTTATTGATTTTTTGATTGGGTAACAAAAATAATAGACACAGGTGGTGCAGTAGACAGTGCTTATTTAGATTTCAGTAAGGCTTTTGATACTGTTCCGCATAGAAGGCTTATCAATAAATTGCAATCTTTGAGCTTGGATTCCAATATTGTTGAATGGATTAGGCAGTGGCTGAGTGACAGGCAACAATGGGTTGTGGTAAATGGAGTTTATTCGGCGCAAGGTCTTGTTACCAGTGGGGTACCTCAGGGGTCAGTACTTGGACCCATTCTATTTAATATTTTTATTAGTGATATTGCAGAAGGTATTAATGGAAAAGTATGTCTTTTTGCTGATGACACAAAGATTTGCAACAGGGTTGACGTTCCTGGAGGGATCAGCCAAATGACAAATGATTTAGGTAAACTAAAAAAATGGTCGGAACTGTGGCAATTGAGTTTTAATGTGGATAAGTGCAAGATAATGCACCTGGGACGTAAAAACCCAAGGGCTGAATATAGAATATTTGATACAGTCCTAACCTCAACATCTGAGGACAGGGATTTAGGGGTTATTATTGCAGAGGATCTAAAGGTAAGTAGTCAATGTAATAGAGCAGCAGGAAATGCTAGCCGAATGCTTGGTTGTGTAGGGAGAGGTATTAGCAGTAGGAAAAGGGAAGTGCTCATGCCACTGTACAGAGCACTGGTGAGACCTCACTTGGAGTACTGTGCAGTACTGGAGACCGTATCTCCAGAAGGATATAGACATCTTAGAGAGAGTTCAGAGAAGGGCTACTACAATGGTGTACGGCTTGAAGGAGAAAAGTTACCAGGAAAGGCTTAATGATCTTAACATGTACAGCTTGGAAAAAAGACGAGACAGAGGAGATATGATAGAAACATTTAAATACGTAAAGGGAATCCACAAGGTAGAGGAAGGGAGTATATTTAAAAGGAAACAAAGTAGCAAAACAAGAGGACATAGTCTTAGATTATAGGGGCAAAGGTTTAAAAGTAACATCAGAAAGCATTATTTTACTGAGAGGGTGGTGGATACATGGAACAGTCTTCCAGTTGAAGTGGTAGAGGCCAAAACAGTAATTGAATTTAAGCAGGCATGGGATAGGCATAAGGCTATCCTAAACAAAAGATAAATCCAGGTAAAGTATCCATGTAATTGGGCAGACTAGATGGGCCGAAAGGTTCTTATCTGCCGACATTTTTCTATGTTTCTATGTTTCTATATACCCAGCAGAGCCCAGAATCGGACCTACCCAGCAGAGCCCAGAATCTGACATACCCAGCAGAGCCCAGAATCTGACATACCCAGCAGAGGCCAGACTCTGATATACACAGCAGAGCCCAGAATCTGACATACCCAGCAGAGCCCAGAATCTGACATACCCAGCAGAGGCCAGAATCTGACATACCCAGCAGAGGCCAGAATCTGACATACCCAGCAGGGTTTCACATGCCCAGCAGAGTTTCACATGCCCAGCACATCACATGCCCAGCAGAGTTTCACATGCCCAGGACATCCCATAATGCCCAGCATAGGTTCTCATGCCCATCACATCACATCAAGCCCAGCAGAGTTTCACTTGCCCATCACATCACATCATGCCCAGCAGAGTTTCACATGCCCATCACATCACATCACGCCCAGCAGAGTTTCACTTCCCATCACATCATGCCCAGCAGAGTTTCACATGCCTATCACATCATGCCCAGCAGAGTTTCACGTGCCCATCACATCATGCCCAGCAGAGTTTCACGTGCCCATCACATCATGCCCAGCAGAGTTTCACATGCCCATCACATCATGCCCAGCAGAGTTTCACTTCCCATCACATCACATCATGCCCAGCAGAGTTTCACTTCCCATCACATCGCGCCCAGCAGAGTTTCACATGCCCATCACATCACATCATGCCCAGCAGAGTTTCACTTGCCCATCACATCATGCCCAGCAGAGTTTCACATGCCCATCACATCATGCCCAGCAGAGTTTCACATGCCCAGCAGTGCATCACATACCCATCCGGGACCCGGTGAGAGAAGGGGAACTGCATATTGAAGATGAGGGGAGGAGCCAACTGCATCTCTCGCGAGGCCTCACCTCCTCTCTGCGGTCACATGTCCTTACACAGCACGCAATGCCATGATTTTTGCAGGCTGGGAGCAGCTGCCTTGGAAATTTTATTTTATTATAAAGTTAAAAAAAATCAATATAATATAATTGTAGCAGTTTAATGTTGCTGACTATTTTTTTTTTAAACTATCCTTTCTTGTTTTTTGTCCAACTAATATCAAAACAATTTTCATATGTTTTAAAGTTTTGCTAGCTACGACTATTAAATATTCGAACAAACCAAAGTTTTCAAAGTTACAATTATTTCTAAAGAGCCAACATATTCAGGACATACTTGAAAACAAGAGATATCTCAATGTATCCTTCCTGGTAAAATCCTTTCTAAAAATATATATATATATATATATATATATATATATATATATATATATATATATATTCTACAGCGCTGAACAATGCGTGGATCAACACAATAATATTACAACAATAGCATAATATTAACAAATACGTTTAACACATGGAGAACAATAGCAAAAGTGAGATTAATATCTGTGAGCTGCCAATTCCACAGCGATGGTGTGTATACTGACATTACATCTTCTATGACTCTATGCTCTCATTAGACAGGGTAATTCTCCGTAATCCTAAAACTCCTGGAGACTACTGTTTTGGCTGATAGCGAAGCTACTGGCCTCTTCAGATCATGTTGAATTACCGCCTAAATCACTTTCAAATGCCATTGTTCATATGGAAGCTGAGTTCAAAGAAGAAGAAATACTGAACAAATCTTTGAGCATCAACCTATTGATCCTGTCTATGGATTAGTAATTGGGCAACAATAGGTCGTAAGATTTGGGAGTGGAGGTTTAGTCTGCTTACACAGCAACTCAATGTCTCTCTTAGTTTGTAGCAACATGTTTTCTTGAAAAAAAAGAAATGTGATTGTGGATTCTGTAAAGAAAACTTGGCATGTAGAACACAGGAAAAGAAAGATGCTAACACTTCTCCAAATAATAGCTCTTTTGAAATGAAACTGTCATGATATAAGCTTAAAAAAAGAGCATGAACTGGCGTTTTTGAAGAGGGAGAGAAATATTCACCTTTTATCTACAATTTAAACAGTGAAGTATAAATATTAGAGTTATCTGTGCGAGTTTGAAAGTGAATGAGGAAAGTCTTTTGGTAAACTGACATGTGGCAGTATTCTCTTTAAGATTAAGGGTGTATAATCAATGTATTATGAAGATAAAAGTGTTTCAGAACTGTTATAAACAAACAGCAATTCTCTCCTTTTTCCATTAAAGTTATTCCTAGGGATGAGCGTTCGGTTCGGATCTGTTCGGAGTTCGAATCGAACATCGGCTGTTCGAAAGTTCGCGACCTTCAAACTTTTTGGGCCGTTCACCAAAAGTTCTAAAAATTTTTTTTTGAAAAAAGTATAAAAAATGCTTACAAAATACTAAAAAATCTAGAAATAAAGAGACTCTTTACTGCAGAATATTATAAGCAACGGTATATTAGATATTGAATTAAAACGGGAATATTTTTAACATTGAAGACTATGGGATAAAACATTCTTGTTACTAAAACATCAGGCAGACACGGCCCTC
Organism: Leptobrachium leishanense; assembly: GCA_009667805.1. Classification (NCBI taxonomy): domain Eukaryota; kingdom Metazoa; phylum Chordata; class Amphibia; order Anura; family Megophryidae; genus Leptobrachium; species Leptobrachium leishanense. The sequence goes on along the minus strand of CM019064.1, from coordinate 229,063,637 downwards.
TAATCAGGCACTGTAGAGGGTAGCCTGCCGGGGCCTCCCAAGGATTTCTTGTTTTCATTTATGTTTTGTGATATGCTTTTCAATCAATATTTCCATGACATGTGGTATTACCGAGCACAGTGAGATATTTCAATAATAACACCAGATTGTCTAATATTGTTAATCTATTTGCTATGTTTGAGCCCCATCACATAATGGCTACAATTCAATCAGAGAACCAAAATGTTGCTTGTAGATTTCTTGTTTAAAATTGTTAACAAGACTATTAAGGTTAAATTTAAAATTTCAGCGTTGAGATTCGGTTTGGATGGAAACAGTCCATATACACTTACCAAGAATGTACACTCATTGAATACCCTTTATGGGAGAAAGTTCTATGAATTTAATACATTATTAACTCAATAAACAGGACCCATTCAATAGTTAATATTTTTTTTATTTTCTGCAGAATATCTAGTTTATGAAGTTCCTTATGCTTGAATACTTTGGATTTTGTCACACTTGTTATCTCTTTCCCTACCACTCCATTTCACACAAGTTCATTCAAGAAAACATTATAATCTGGTGCAAGGGGGATACTGAAGATATTGAAATTTGTATCTTTAATTGCATTTCCGATGCTCTCTTGTGTGGTGCCAACTAAGTGACACTATCAGGGTTATTCAGAAACAGCTGATCTGGCCCTGAAATGGCACTGAACAGGGAATTTCCCCGTACAATGCAATTTCGTGGCCATTTGGCTTTTCAGAAAGTAGGCAGTTCGCCAAATTTTGGCCGATTGTCAGCTAAATACGGTGTCTGTTAGACGGCAGCGGAAATCCCCATAGAGAAGCAATGGTTAAGCTATTCAGAGAACACCGAACAGCATTGAAATGTCAGTGAAATGCCCTGATGTTTGGCGGTTTCATTCGGCAGGTTAAATCAGGCAAATCCCATAGGCTTCAATGTTAAATATATTCCCGTTTTTATTCAATATCTAATAAATCGTTTATTCTTTTAATCTGCAGGAAAAAGTCTCTATTTTTTTTAGGCATTTTTCAGGATTTTTCCACTAAACATTTTTTTCAGATTTTTTATAAATAGTATTTTTTATTTTTTCTGTACCAGACCTTTTTATTATCATTCATAGAACCTTATATGTTAATTCCAGACATATTTGTTCAGTAGTTTTTTTGCAAACAGCATTTCAATTTTGACACTTTCAATCGTTTTTTTTTTCTTCCCCCGTTTGTCAGCTTTTTCCAGCCGTTGGTCGTCGCCATGTTGATCGTCGGCTTTTTCCAGACGGGTTCGGCAGGTTTGTGACAAATTATCGGATTCAATCCGAGAATTTATCGGATCATTGGATCCGATATTCCCTGCAGAAAGGAAAAACAGCCGCAAAACTGCCAAAATTATCGGATCCGATAATTTCAGCGGTTTTGTAGCTTTTTCTTATTAATCGGTTTTGTGGTGGCTTTTCCCCGCACTCTGGGGACCCTGAGGTGAATGCAGAATTCACCGCAGGGAATGGAAATTGGATTCCCCGAAGTGTGGGGAACGAGATAGCACCGACATGTCGTTGACATTTCGGTGCTCTGTGAATAACCCCTTTAGTGACAATTTCTCTCTATGGTCACATTTACTACAGTGGACTAAATGGATAATATTTGTTTTATGTAGAATTTCTATGAGGATGACATATGAGGAGCCTAACAAAGTTCCACACAACAGTTACTACTGTTATTAGTTGGCACTACTACTACTGCTTGATAAATAGTGTCTTCTCACAAATCTGATACACTCACGGTGATTGTTACTGCTTGAAGCATATTAATTGTCAAAGCAAATACATTCCATAGAAACAATGAGGACATACAACAAACAAGTAGCAGAAATACCATATATTTATGGAACTGACAAATTTAAACTGACAAATATGAAAAATAACACATTGCAGCTTTAGCTAATATAATCCACATCTTGCAGGTCTATAAAAACTATTTTGTAAACAATACCAATTAGTAAAATAGCATAATATTACTCAGAAATGATATAGATTAATTTATTATTAATGGTAATGAGTGCTAAGTTAACTGCATATAAATCCTCAATTGTCTTTTAAGTTACATAATAACAGAGGGTGGCTGGGTTTGTCATTCTGGACCTTGTTTAAGGGCCAAGTACCTTATAAGGGGCCCAACAGCACATCAAAAAATGGTGAGAGCCAATCAATGACTAGAGCAGTGTTTCCCAAACCTGTCCTCGGGACTCTCAACCAGACCAGATTTTGCAGATCACCTTGGGGAAATGCAGACTGAATCTTGCAATCACTGAGCAGCAAATCATATAATCTGTGCTGTGCTTCAGATATCTGGAAAACCTAGCGTGTCAGTGGGTCCTGAGGACAGGTTTGGGAAACACTGGACTAGAGTCTAAATGCTGAAGCATTTAGGGGGGGGGAGTCCTTTATTCAGGCAAGTAGGTGTGGTATGTGTTGTGAGTAACTGATTCTGGTTCTGAATAGCCAGTGCTGAGTAGGAGTAGCACTCTTCATGTGCTGCCCAGTGATAAATAGCAGGCACGGTACAGGAAGCGGCGGGGAGCCTGACAACTATAGCCGGGTAGCCAAGTGGTAAACATATTGTAAAAAGACATTAGCGTGAGGAGAATTGGACAGTCATGCAGAAGTGTTGTAGAGGTCAATGAAAGGAAGAGGGGGATGTAACATGGAAGGGAACAGGGACATGGCATAGTGGATGTAGGCATGGGAACCCATCCCTTATTTTTGCCAGGGACCTTGTTAAGTTCTGGATTCTGCAGCACCCCATAACCATATCAAATGGGGGTATTCAAAGCTAGATCATCTACCATGGCTGGCACATAACGAACTACAGATTTTGCTTTTGTATTTGTGAAACAGTGAATTTGGTGTATTTATTGTATATGCGAATGTTATGTATTTAAATATGAATTATTTTTACCTCAAACAAGTTATTGCTGTTTCTAGAGTTCCTGAGAATTGTAAATATATTCAGCAACGTTTTTCAATTTTTCAATGTATGTACCAATGCAACCGATTATATATATAAATATACAGATAATACTGTATATTTCTGCTCTCCTAATTTTCTTAATCTCTTGTATACTTACTGATCAGATGGATCAAATATGCCAGAACATGTCAGGCATAACGTGGAGATTATAGGCCCCGACATGCTTGTAGGACTCGTGACAACAGTTTCTTTTAAGTTATTTGGGCATTGTACACATCACAGAATATCAAACAGAAAGACAGCTGGGATAAGTCCTCAATATTTACTTTCACAAACATGAAATCCAGCAAGTGAATTTGTTAAAGAAACACTGAGCCCTTTTGCACTTTTGAGAATGCTTTCTTGCTTCATGATATATGTTTTTATCCTGGAGCCATGTTTAAAAGGTATGGGAATGTTCCACCCATTATTGTCATTACAGAGACAGATTCTTAATAGGATATATAAGAATACATGTCTGGCACACTAAAGGGGTTAAAAGAGAGCCTTAACCTGCAAGTGATGTAAAGAACTATTGACAAAGGCACATTATTGAGCAGATCTACACATCAAAACCAGTTTCCTGTTTTTCTGCAGATTTTATGGGTACACTGTGTTACTACGGCAGCTATGGCAACAGCATGTAAATGGAGCTAATAATAAGTGTTTGTAGTAAAATTGCCTATTCATTTTATATATGGGCTCCCTTAGTGAATATACCATTTGGAAGAACATTGACTTGAATACTTAGATTTTTAATACATGGACCTGATTTAATCCAAGCCTCACATGGCAGGATTTCATTTTGCAAGGCCAGTTTTAAAGGTGCTAAGACATATATATGGAATGCCATATCCAAAATTCTTTAGCTCAAGTACCTGATTGTTTAGTGTAAACCACATCTTGAATCCACAGTACAGTTTTGGGCATCGTCTTTCAATAAATATGGAACTGTAGAAAACGTAATCAATGAATGTAAAAACAAGCAATATGGGTGGGACGCCTTGTCGGAATCGTCTATGGGGATTACAACTTGTGTTCTGGTGAAGGAGAACTGTTATAAGCTCCTCTTGAGGTGGTACCTTGACCCCACCCGCATAAATAATATTTACCCTAATACCTCGGGGCTCTGCCCCGTCAAAGGGAGTGTGGGAGGGTTCAGTTCCTGTGGTCTCTGATTTTTGACTTACTGGCGCTGGTGTTGGGATCCCCTGTTCGCCCGGACCCCCCCCCCACCACTTCTCAACAGCCCCTCCAGATGCTATGGTCTGGCTCGGCCGACACTTTATTTGTGTAATTATTCTTTATTTATAAAGCGCCGGCATATTCCGCAGCGCTGTACAATAGGCACAGTATAGACAGGGTTACAATACATTGACAACATTTGACAACAGTACAGGAGGAAACGAGGGCCCTATTCCCGTAGGAACTCACAATATAGAAGGGTTGGGGTTCGAAACAGGAGGCTAGGACTGCAAGGTGAGAGTAACTGATGGTTGCGTCAGTGAGTTGGGTGGTAGGCTTCCCTAAATAGGAACGTTTTAAGGGAGCGTTTGAAGGAAGAGAAATTAGGGGAAAGTCTGACTGTACGAGGGAGAGTGTTCCAGAGGATGGGGGCTGCGCGTGAGAAATCCTGAAGTCTATCGCGGGAAGAGGTCATGCGGGGGGAAGCTAAGCGCAGGTCACTGTTTGACCTTAGGGCGCGGGCTGGGGTGTATTTGGTGATTAGTGAGGACAGGTAGTGGGGAGCTGAGTTAGTGAGGGTTTTGTAGGTCAGGGTAAGGATTTAGAATTTAATTCTGCAGTGGATGGGGAGCCAGTGAAGGGACTCGCAGAGGGGAGCGGCAGAGACAGAGCGGCGGGTGAGGTGGATTAGCCTGGCAGAGGCGTTCAGGATGGATTGTAGGGGGTAGAGGCGGGAGAGGGGGAGGCCAGATAAGAGTTTATTGCAATAGTCAAGTCGGGAGATTACCAGGGCGTGGATGAGTTGTTTTGTGGTGACAGAGGTAAGAAATGGCCGAATTCTGGAAATATTACATAGTTGGTATCGGCAGGAGTAGGAGAGAGACTGGATGTGGGGGATGAAGGAAAGAGCAGAGTCAAGTGTACCTCCAAGACAGCGAACTTGGTTTGATGGGGAGATAGTGATACCCTCCACTCTGACTGACCTACCGGATTTGCACAGCCAACTAGATCTGTATTACCCGCTCCTGGAAGGTTCCTCTTCCCCCCCTTGGCCTAGATAAAGTCCAAGGTCTGGTATCTCCACCGCATGGAGTATCTGACCACTCGAAAGCACAATGTGGTTGGTTGCTGCGAGAAGATTTGGGCCCCGTGGTTTGCATCGCAGGCAGCTAACTGCCCCGCCGCTGATTCATGTGACTCATTTATGCTGTCTTCATGCCTAAATTGATTGTGGGATTTATCTGTGATTTGACTGTATTTTTGTTTTGTATTGATTCTGTGTTAGTTTATAGGCCTACTCCAGAATTGGTCTCTCTTCCTTGCACATCGAGTGCCCTCATCTTTTGTCTCCTTTTGTCTACTTTCTTTTGACCATACGCACTGTCTGTATTATCGGGAAAAAAAATTATAAATTGGTTTGTGAAAAAAAAAAACAACAACCAAGCAATAAGGGTAGGTTTTGTGGTCATAAATAAATAAATATATGGCTGGTACAAAATTGTGTTGGGTAGCCTGTTCAGTAACAGGAATGTATATTGATGGGAGGTCTTTAAGACTTGAAGACGTGTGATTTGGCCAAAATCACAGGGAAGAGTGCTTTATACGATTAATTATAAGAATAGGGACAATGTCTTGAAGAGGTTGTTTGAAACAAGGCAGGAATCAGGACATTTATGTTGTATGGTAGATTAGATCTTTTTGAGCATGATGATCCCATATGAGTCACGGACCTGATATTTTTGGTTGATATAATGTTATAGCTAAGCAAACTCCATTTGTAGCTGCGAGGACTTAAAAGCCACAGTGGCTAATTGGTTAACAATGTAAAAGTGATCTTGATAAATTTAAAATTAAGGAAAGCACAGCTCACTAAGAAAAAACGTAACCATTTTCCAACAAGTAAGTCTCTAGTTGGAGAAAAAGATGTAGAACTTTCTGGTTTTAGTGTTGATGAATATGTTACAATTGAGAATCTGCAACAGCAATTTGTTGACTTCACTACTTATAATTCAGCTTTTGAGATGTTTGCAGACCTCTTTTCTGTTGAAGTGAAAAGGGTTCCAAATGTGCTGCAAATTAAGGTTATATATGCAATACAGCACTTGCCTCAAAGCCATGTTTAGAGGAGCATACCAAAACAGATATGATAGGACAGATTTGAGAGTTACCAACTACTTTCCCAGAAATGTCAAAATTATTCACATGAGTCTTGTGATTGTTTGGAAGTACGTACCTTTGTGAAAAATTATTATTATTCACTATAACTGTTAACAAAACTAACAGGGTTATCCAAAGAGATCCGAATTGCTTGAGAAAGGTAACCGAACGCTGAAAATCAGCATTCGGTTACCTTTCCTGGCCATTCGGCTATCCAGCGAGCAGGCAATTCGCCAAATCCTGACGCATTGCCTGAACATACGGTGCCTGTTCGGTTCCTGTTCGAGGGCAGTGAAATCCCCATAGAGAAGCACTGCTTCGGCTATTCAGAGAACACAAACCAGCAGTGAAAGGTTCCCCTAATGCCCTGCCATTCGGTGGTTTAATTCGGCAAATTTATTCAGGAGAATCCCATAGGCTTCAATGTTAAAAATATTCCCGTTTTAATTCAATATCTAATAAACCATTCATTATAAAATTCTGCAGCAAAAAGTCTCTTTATTTATAGATTTTTTAGGATACTTTAAGCATTTTTCTGATTTTTTTTTTTTTTTTTTAACCCTTTCGCTGCTGAGGCTTTTCCCGCCCCTGTGCTGAGGTCATTTTTTACCTGTTTTGCGCATCATGTTTAAACGTGTTTTGAAGGCTTATTTTAGTATATGACATCGACATATTATATATCGTTCTTTCCGTCAGACTCGTAGATTCATAATATGTCATTATTATATGTATACGTTATGTCATGTTTGTATATTATAACAAAAAATGCAATAAAATATGTATTTTCAATAATTTACAGCGTGTAAAGTGTTTTTTTCCACATTTTAACATGCGAGCAATTGCGGATATATTTTGTATGGGGTGCGCTTGTTAAAAAAATTAGAGATGGGGTCTCGTTACATTTTTTTTGGGGGAAATGACACACCATTTTTAACAAACGCACCGCATACAAAAATCGTTAATGCAGCATCATTGTTCACATTATAATTGAAATGGGAACAATATTGCTGCATTAACAAAACAAAAAAAAAAAAAAAAGTGTTTATTTTTTTTTTATTATTTTTTTTTTTTAATTTTTTTTTTTTTTATTTTTCTTTTTTTTTTTTTTTTTTACAATTTTTTTTACTTTCATGTTTGGTATCGTTGGAACGGCCATGCTCTGGCCGATCCAACGATATCAAAATTTAACCCCTAACTGCCACGGATCGGGAGATAGGGAGTTCATTGAACTCCCTATCTCCACACTTCGTGGCAGTTAGGGGTTAATGCTAGGACTGGCGTCATCGTGCTGCGCACGATGACGCCAGTCCTCTGGGGGAGTTCCCGGAAGCTTGGCCGACATCCAAGATGTCGGCCAGCTCCCGGGAAGGATCGCAAATCGGCGCTTTTCAGCGCCGATTTGCGATCCAGCTCCCCAGGGGTTAATGCCAGGCATCATTTGGAAGGGCAGGCTGTGCCCTTCCAAATGATGCCTGGGTTAAGCCCCTGTGAGCCGCCGATCGGGAGGGAGAGAGGTCCGAAGGACCTCCCCCCCTCCCTTTCAGGCGCCTCCTCCGCACATGCGGGGGGGGCGCCTGAATTATGTGTCATCGCGGGGGCGCGATGACACATAATAATGGCGGCCACTGCTCCGGATGCCGGGCTGACATCCAGGATGTCAGCCCGCACCGGAGGGGCCAGCGATCGGCCGGTACCCGGCCGAACGCTGACCCCAATGCGAGGACGCGCTCAGCGCGTCCTCCGCATACCAGGGGGAATGCTGAGGACGCGCTGAGCGCGTCCTTAGCATTCAAGTGGTTAAAAGTCCGATTTTTTTTTTTTTTTTTTTTCAGTTTACTTATTTTTTTTGTAACAGACCTCTTTATTATCATTCCCTGGACCTCCTGTGAAATTTCAGACATTTTCGCTCAGTAGTTTCTTTGCAAACAGCGTTTATTTTCCCAGATTCATACAAATGGTTTTTCTAATTTATTCACTGCCTCCTCTACGTCACAGCTGCTTCGGCTCTGTGTGATTCGGCTCCTGTTCGGCTCCTGTTTGTCTTTTTCAAAGGTTAATCCAGATGTTTTTGCTTGTTTTCAGCGTGCATTCGGTTAGTTTTCGGTGGGTTACGGCAGCTTTTCCCTGCAATTCGGGGACCCTGTGGTGCTTGCTGAATACACCGCAGGGTCACCGAAATGCAATCGGCAAAAGGAACCGAATTGAAGAGAACGAAAAGTCACCGAACGTGCGGTGACTTTTCGAATCTCTTTGGATAACCCTGTAAGACTGGCTGTAGGATGATTCCTATCCTTAGTAGTTGAGGCCCTAACCACAGCCTAAGTCACCAAGCAAGCTTGCTTGGCTCATAGAACTTAATCATTGACAATCATCTGGCAGTAAACATTGTCTTTCAGCGAGCACTAACTAGTATTGTATATACTTTGAACTAAAGTAGTGGTTCCCAACCGCGGTCCTCAAGTACCCCCAACAGGCCAGGCTTTCCAGATAGCTGATGTGATTTGTTGCTCATTGATTGCAGGATTCAGTCTCCATTTCCCCAAGGGAATCCTTAAAACCTGGCTTGTAAGGGGTACTTGAGGACCGTGGTTGGGAACCATTGAACTAGAGCAGTGGTCAGCAACCTTGACTCCCTGATGTTTTGGGAACTACATCTCCCACGATGCTCAGTCACTCATTAGACTAACTGAGCCACATGGGAAATTGTCACGGTTCGCGCTGCAGACGCCGGGAAAAAGGCCAGTGAATTGCCATTCCACTCTCTGAAACCTGTTCCAGTCCTGATTTTGCCATTGCCTGGACTGGTGTCCAGGCACTCAGGGATCCGTTCCTGATTTTCTCCTCACCTCTCCAGCCTCAGGTGTGGGCTGGGCCTGCAATGCCCCTATAATCAAGCCTCACCTCAGAATCATTACTTCTGCATCTTTCTTTCTGGCTATAGAACTTCTCATTGCAAGCCTGACCTATGTGCTATGCACTTACCTGCCTGACCCTCATCTGGTATCCTGAGAACCCCTCATCTGGTAACCTGAGAACCCCTCATGTGGTAACCTGAGAACCCCTCATGTGGTAACCTGAGAACCCCTCATGTGGTAACCTGAGAACCCCTCATGTGGTAACCTGAGAACCCCTCATGTGGTAACCTGAGAACCCCTCATCTGGTAACCTGAGAACCCCTCATCTGGTAACCTGAGAACCCCTCATCATCGATGTGACCCCCTCATTGCTACACTCCACTAAGGACTCTCTCATCTCTGCAACCCTCCTTCCTGGACACTCCTTGCATTCCCCATTTCTGGACTCCTTGCAACTCCCATCATCCTGATGATCCTGCTACTTATAGACCTACCCGTGTATGACATCTGATCTGGACTTTGACTACCCCTATGCCAGCTGCCTGCCACCGACCTAAGCTTGATTTGACCATTCTCCATTGATAACCCTTCTGATACCGCTTCTGATCTTATTGTGCCTTTTGCCCTCTGTGTCTCCTTGTCCTCCACCCTCTGTGTATCCAGTAAGTGTGTTCTTTAGTATATCTGTTTCCATTTCTGTTCAGTCAGCTCTGATTGTGTTATTCTTTATTCAGTGTTCAGTCTAGTACCTGTCCACCCTTGTGTTATTCTTTATTCAGTGTCCAGTCCTGTCCACCCCTTCCTATTTCTTCTGCTAAGTGTACCCTGTCCTCCTGTATATAGTATCTTTCCCATATCTGTTATTATTTATCCAGATTCCCCTTCTTGGTTTACTTCTGTTTATTTAAAAAAAAACTATATTCTGATTTAAACCTCACCTTCCTGCCTCTCCCATCTGTGTAACCACATATTGGGCCCGAATCCTCAACCCTTGCAAAGTGAGACGTGACAGAAATGTAGTTCCCAAAACATCAGGGAGCCAAGGTTGCTGACCCCTGAACTAGAGGAATGGGTAAGCCAAGTTGCAGATGCTATTTGATACAGCTAGGCATCATTGGACTAAAAACAATAAAGAAACCTAATGCTTTAACCCCTTCACTCCAGAGATCAATATAACCCGGGTCTTTAAAGGCACCATCAGGTGCCTGATATCAAGTTATCTCGATCGGCAGCTGAGCAGGACAAAGGCAAATAAAATTAGTTTGTCGCAAATGAATTTTGTTTGCTTTTGGGCTCCAGAACATGCCCCAAATATCTTCGCATAGTGGGCATGGTGCCCAAGGTGCTAAAACTGTTTAAAACCACCTAAGGTAAGTGTCTGACAGACCTTTCCCAGCTGATAAAACATGGAGCCACGAGCTGCAACAACAAGTGTAGCAACTCATTGGCCAGTAGATGGAGTTACTACACCAGTAAATCTGATTGCAAATAGATTATTACAGTAAGAAACACAATAGAAATATGTCCAAATATTTCTTACTATCTAGTTAAAATGAGTTTCCCCAAAACCACTGGTTCCTGGCAGTGGTTGTTTGGAAAATAACTTGGTAGTGAAGGGATTAAGGGGACTGAGTTAGCACTGTACAACAGTGCCTTGCTAAACAGTAGCTGCAGACACCAGTAAGGTACTGTACATATAAAAGAGGCAATAAAGGAATTCTTTAATATAAAAACATGGGGTGAGAGGGTATAGAGTGGCTACATATCAACCCCAACTGACATGCCATGGTCTGTGTCACCGTTTTTAACTTAAACTATAAAGAGTAAATTTACAACCATTGTTGGGTTATACCTCGTTGTTCTTCCTTTCTGACAGCCTGCATCTTCCATTCAAGCAGTGATGTCAGTGGGCTCAATTCTCAACCATTTGGTAAATCCAGTGCCTTTCAATATGAATTCTTTGAGATGCTTTGACAGACCTGCAGTGCACAGAGCTGGGCTGGGCCCAGGACATACTTGAAAACGAGAGAAATCTCAATGTATCCTTCCTGGTAAAATACTTTGCAAATATATAACTAAATAAATAAATAAATAAATAGTTGACCTCAATACTAGAAGGCTGTCAATTGTAGGCTGATTGACATCCCCCTATTTCAGACGATTAGACATATTTCTCGTGTTCCTTGACAAAGATCAGTCTGACAGGTCACCTGACTGGAGTTGGGGAGGAGGTGCTATACTACCTAATGTCTATTTAAATTATACTAACAGGGTTATTCAGAGAGAGGTGAAAACCAGGAGAATGACTGTAGAATTGAAAATTCTATATCAAAATAGCCAAACCAGAAAAAATTCTCTCTTATCTCACTTTCCAAATCGGCTATTTGGTCTAGATTGTTCATTCTCCTGGCTTTCACCTCTCTCTGAATAACCCTGTAAATGTATTTAGACATGATGACTAGGGTGTTTCTTTAATTTCTGTGATGAAAATAAACTTTATAAAGAAATACAGGGTTATCCAAAGAGATCCGAATTGCTTGAGAAAGGTAACCGAACGCTGAAAATCAGCGTTCGGTTACCTTTCCTGGCCATTCGGCTATCCAGAGAGCAGGCAATTCGCCAAATCCTGGCGAATTGCCTGAACATACGGTGCCTGTTTGGTGCCTGTTCGAGGGTAGTGAAATCCCCATGAAAAAGCACTGCTTCGGCTATTCAGAGAACACAAACCAGCAGTGAAAGGTTCCCCTAATGCCCTGCCATTCGGTGGTTTAATTCGGCAAGTTAATTCAGGAGAATCCCATAGGCTTCAATGTTAAAAATATTCCCATTTTAATTCAATATCTAATAAACCGTTCATTATAAAATTCTGCAGCAAAAAGTCTCTTTATTTATAGGTTTTTTAGGATACTTTAAGCATTTTTCAGATTTTTTTTTTTTTCTTTTAAAAGTCCGATTTTTTTTTTGATTTTTTTTTTCAGTTTACTTATTTTTTTTGTAACAGCCCTCTTTATTATCATTCCCTGGACCTCATATGTAAATTTCAGACATTTTCGCTCAGTAGTTTCTTTGCAAACAGCGTTTCATTTTCCCAGAAATGGTTTTGCTAATTTATTCACTGCCTCCTCTACGTCACAGCTGCTTCGGCTCTGTGTGATTCGGCTCCTGTTCGGCTCCTTTTCGAAGGTTAATCCAGATGTTTTTGCTTGTTTTCAGCGTGCATTCGGTTAGTTTTCGTCAGGTTTGCGGCAGCTTTTCCCTGCAATTCGGGGACCCTGTGGTGCTTGCTGAATACACCGCAGGGTCACCGAAATGCAATCGGCAAAAGGAACCGAATTGAAGAGAACGAAAAGTCACCGAACGTGCGGTGACTTTTCGAATCTCTTTGGAAAACCCTGAGTGTAAGATCTCATCTTACTAGCAGGAGTAAAAAATTTATTTTTCTGCCTAAAGATAAAAAATTTTCTAGTTTGGTTTATAGACGTTCAAATAGTCTTAGCAGGTTTTCAGGAGGGTTTGGGGGTATCTTCCAGGCAATAATGACCTTGTCATTCCTCTTTAACCATAATGTATTGTTAATCTTATTCTCTGTTACCCTTTAAAATGCACTTGTATTCTGATGTGATAATCTATACATGGTGTTTAGGTAGTGTATGCTTCCTATGGATTTTGGGTTAGTACTGAAGAAAAGATAACTTACATCACAGTGCAGCCATAGATCATTCATAAGTACTGGCTGGGTGGAGTAGCGGTATAGCTCACAGCTCTATAACTGTGGAGACGCAGGTTGAATCCCAGCAAGAGCACCTCTCCAGTAAGTGTCCTTGGGCAAACATGTAACGGTACATACTCGCCGCCCAGGACATACTTGAAAATGAGAGAAATCTCAATGTATCCCTCCCGGGAGATCGCCTGAAAGGGAGGGGGGATCCTTTTGGATCCCTCTCCCTCCCGATCGGGAGGGTTTTCAGCCAAAAACCAGGCACCACTCCGGCGCCACTCGGCAGCCGATCATAATCTGGCTCCGGTGGGGGCCGCCATCTTGGATGGAGGTTCCACCTCCAGGTTCCCCCTCGGCTCCTGACGTGTCGTGCATAGCATGATGACATCAGATAGCTGGGGAACCCTTAGCTGCCTGGGGATTTCCCAAGGAAATCCCTTGGTGGAGATACGGGGTTCATTTGATATCTCCAGAACCGTGGCAGGTAGGGAGTCATGCATGGTGTCATTAGAAAGGCCTAACCTTTCGAATGATACCAAACATGACCATGTTCAAAGTAAAGAGAAACTAAAACAATTTAAAATAAATAAATAAAAAATCATAAAAAAAAATAATATTTTTTTGTGTTTTTATTAATGCAGCAATATTGTTCACATTTCAATTATAAAGTGAACAATGATGCTGCACTAATGATTTTTTTCCTTTGCAAAAAAAATCACGCAATTCCCCCCAAAAAATATAACGAGTCCCCATTTCTAATATTTGTAAAAGCGCACCCCATAGAAAATATAACCGCAAACGCTCATGTGAAAAAATGTGGAAAAAAACCCACTTTACACACTGGTAAATGATTGAAAATTCTAATTTTATTGCATTTTTGTTATAATATACAGGCAGGACATGACGTATACATATAAAAATTATATATTATGAATCTGCGGAGTCTGCCGGAAAGAACAATTTATAATATGTCTGGGTCATGTAATAAAACGTGGCTTCTAAACGCGTTTAAACATGATGAGCAACAGCGGTAAAAATGAGCTCAGCACACAGCGGTGAACTGGCTCAGCACCGAAGGGGTTAATAGAGTATTCCTGTAAGTGACTTCAGTACTCATTCTTCCAGGAGAATTCATACATCCGATCACACCATTTTCACTCAGTGAACAAAGAGTTCCTGAGTCTCTGATAATCCCTGTTATTTGCAACAACTGAGCCAGATTTTTTTATTAATTACCAGTAAAGCAATATCGGACTGCATCTTCCCAATGAAAGCGACTGAATTTTTATTCTGTCACTGCAACTTCTTTTAAATGAGAGAATTTGGATATCGGAGTACAGATTATTTTTGGATTATTATTTAGCAGGGAAATTCATGATCTCTACTTTTGTCATTAAAGTGTTACAACACTAGAGGGCCTACACATATTCATTTCTAGTTTCAGGTTTAATGTATTCTCCTATTAAGCACTTTATTTTTCAAATGGAATAATACTGTTCTCACTGTCAGCAAATCTGTAAAGGGACTCAGACGTTTCAAATCAATATATTTAAAAGCAGTTAAATTACATAGTCTAATATGTACCCAACAAATTTAGTGAGACATGCACAAACACAACTAAAGATAGAATATAGTCTAATTTTTTTAAAAAAACAAACAAGTATAAAAATAAGCACAAAATATAAATTTTGGGTGGTGATACTTAAATATATATTGGGAAGAGAATGAATGGCAAGAGATAATCCTGTATGTTAACCCCTTACTGCTGAGCGACTAATGCTCTTAAATATATACACTCCATTTTCATTTTTTTTTTGATAAAGAGCAGAAAAGAACTGTGGTAGTGATCTAAATACATGGCATAGTGTGAATGGAACATTTATCTTAATGCTATAATAAAAACTTGATGCAGATAAATAATTTTATGTGAAAAGGCAACGCTAAAAAGGTGATCTAAGAAAACATGTGAATATATATATATATATATACATACAGTTGTGTTCAAAATAATTCAACCCCCAATGCTGTAAAGGGTTTTAGGGAATTTAGTGTACATTTGTAATTGTATTCAGAATGAAATCCTACAAGGACTTTTTAAAGAACCATATGCAACTAAAATGACATCAATTGGTTTTGTAATACAGTAGTAAATGTTTCTTTTGTGAATTCTTCATTGACACAATTATTCAACCCCTTAAAGACTACCACTCTGAAGAACAGAGGTTCATTCAAGTGTTTTCAATCAGGTATTGAAAACACCTGTGGATGTCACGGAGCAGCAATAAAGCATAATAAGCACCAATTAGGCAGCTTTAAAATGACTGTGATACTCAGCTCCTTCTAGACATTTACTGGTGTGGTTACAAACATGGTGAAGTCAAGAGAATGGTCCAGGAAGACAAGAGAAGAGGTGATTACTCTTCAAAGGAAGGGCAATGGCTATAAGAAGATTGCAAAGATGTTAAACATGCAAGAGAGACCATAGGAAGCATCATTCGCAAATTCAAGGCAAAGGGCACTGTTGAAACGCTACCTGGTCGTGGCAGAAAGAAGATGCTGACTTCGACTGCTGTGCGCTACCTGAAGCGTAGAGTGGAGAAAAGTCCCCGTGTGACTGCTGAGGAACTGAGAAAAGATTTGTCAGATGTGGGTACTGAAGTTTCAGCTCAGACAATACGGCGCACACTGCGTAATGAAGGCCTCCATGCCAGAACTCCCAGGCGCACCTCCTTGCTGTCTCCAAAGAATAAGAAGAGTCGACTGCAGTATGCCAAAAGTCATGTGGACAAACCACAGAAGTTTTGGGATAGTGTTCTGTGGACTGATGAAACAAAATTAGAAATGTTTGGGCCATGGATCAACGCTATGTTTGGAGGAGGAAGAACAAGGCCTATGAAGAAAAGAACACCTTGCCTACTGTGAAGCATGGCGGGGGGTCAATCATGCTTTGGGGCTGTTTTGCTTCTGCAGGTACAGGGAAGCTTCAGCGTGTGCAAGGTCCATGAATTCTCTTCAGTACCAGGAGATATTGGATGACAATGTGATGCAGTCCGTCACAAACCTGAGGCTTGGGAGATGTTGGACCTTTCAACAGGACAATGATCCCAAGCATACCTCCAAGTCCACTAGAGCATGGTTGCAGATTAAAGGCTGGAACATTTTGGAGTGGCCATCGCAGTCACCTGACTTAAATCCGATTGGAGAACCTCTGGTGGGACTTAAAGAAAGCAGTTGCAGTGCGCAAGCCTAAGAATGTGACTGAACTGGAGGCTTTTGCCCATGACGAATGGGCGAAGATACCCGTAGATCGCTGCAAGACACTTGTGTCAAGCTATGCTTCATGTTTAAAAGCTAAGTACTAAGATTGAATGTCACTTGGGGGTTGAATAAAACTGATAATGATGTGAGCACAGAAAAGACATTTGTTGTTATTTCATTATTAATGTTATGTTAATTTTGTCTGACC
Source organism: Leptobrachium leishanense (assembly GCA_009667805.1). Lineage (NCBI taxonomy): Eukaryota > Metazoa > Chordata > Amphibia > Anura > Megophryidae > Leptobrachium > Leptobrachium leishanense. Next base: position 229,047,242 of record CM019064.1, on the reverse strand, counting down.
TACACGTGCCTCTTTGATTTAATTGTAAGCAAGATGACTGAATGATCAAAATCAATGGTCAAACTGCCAAACACTCAATTTCAGTGGGGGTTGAATAATTTTGAACACAACTGTATAATATATATTATATATATTTATATTTCTAGGACCTGCTCAGTAAGCTCCAGACCTGAGGAAGAGAGGAATCCTCTCAAAAGCTTGTTTTTTTTTAATGTAACGTTATTCCAATACAAAGGTATCACTACGTACTGCTATACTCGTGATTTATATATATATATATATATATATTTATTGCAAGTATTTTACCAGGAAGGATACATTGAGATTTCTCTCGTTTTCAAGTATGTCTTGGGTTCAAGAACAATGAATTGTTACAGTTGTTATGGAAATACAGTAATGTATCTAAGGCACAAATTTCTTATACAACTGCATACATGTCAGTATCTTATCAATTTTTTTCAAAAAGTTTGTAAACACCTACAATTTTCTATATCTCACTATTCAGTGACTGGACCAATTAAAAATGCCAATGTCCCTCAAAGCATTCTCTTTATGTTTTGAATTTTTGGCTTGAAATATATTTTGCAGACTTATCGAAAATACTTGGATATAAAAATATTAAATATGCTCTGGCAAGTAATACTAAAACATCATATTTTCTATGTAAAATGATAATCATTTGTTTGATTATAACTTTTTTTTAAAGTCATAAAATTTTTATTAAGTATTCAATAGCATAAAACGTAAAATCCAAAACAAAATAAGACACGCAGGTCCAATATTAAGCAAGAACATACAATGGTGTGATAGGAGTCAGACTAGATTCAAACAGAGCCTTCATAATCAAGGGCCTCACCCAGATTACAAAATAACATTTTAAAAATATCTGCATTACTATTATTAAAATCATCTTGATGTTTTTTCTTTAATTCATTGCTATCTTACAAAGAAGATAAGCAACACAGTATGGCTTAGCTTGCCTCAAACTGTGGTTTCCTTTTTTACCTAGAGATCTAGTTGTCAGTCATACCACTAGATGTCACTGTTTGACAAATTCCAACTGTTAAAATCCGAAAAAGAGTGAAAAAATGAATTTTTGGGATCTGTGCTTTAGAAAATCTTTAGGTTTTTAGACAATATTGCAAAGCTTTATTTGGCGAAGTACTGGTATTTATATACAAACAACGTCGTTACAAAAAATTCTAATAAGGGAAAAAAACTTTCCAAATATGCTAGGGCATTGTATACAGATATAATTCTGGGACAGTTTATCTTATCTACCCAATATGGCTTTCTTGTATGTTATGATTCTGTAAAAAGATTCAGTTTTTCTACACAAACATTGGTCTAGAGTCACTAAGCCTCAAAATCGTATTTACGACTGAGCTGCAGTTCCCGTGAGAAAATCAAGGTTGGAAAAATCTAAGTCACAACGAATAGCGGCAGCACAGGGGAGCCACAATTTGCTCACCATCATAAGAAATGGAACCTACGCCTACTGGTGTGAGTGCGAGTTGACTTACACACTGCTTTAGGCTAGGGTCAGACGAACGCATTTTCGCGTTGTCTGTGAAAAAGTGCGTTCGAACGAATGGACGCATTTTTTCACTGAGTACGCGATAGCGGTCATACGATGCGCATTTGCGTTCGTGATTTTGTACGGATCATCAATAAAACAGTTTTTGCATCTGGACGTTATGTTGGCCGGACGTGTGCAGCGTCTGACATCTCCAAATCACGCACACACGCCGCTAGCGGGCGCAGCACACTCTGTACGACCGTACTAGTGGTTTCACGTTCGACAAAATGCGTTCGTTTGCCACTTGCGTTGCGCAGCCGGACTTTCGTGCGACCGTACTTCGTATATTGGCCGTCATTTGCTGCTAGTGCGGCCGTAATTAAGTGCGCCAGAACGCACGTTTAAAGTGCGCTAGTCTGACCCTAGCCTTAAATGGAGCCACGGTTATTATGTACACATTACCCAAGTGTGGTTCAAGCAACAGTAAAGAAAGACAAAAAAAGACTTCTACGTCTCCATGATGTTTACAAACACAAACAATTAATCAATAGTGCAGAAAAATATGCAAGTCTGCTAAAAGCTGGCCCCATTGCAACTCTAAAGTGTAAAGTAAAATTCAGACTTTTGATTATCAGCACCAGTCAGACTAACAGTAAGCAAACAAGAAAAATGGCAATTGTTCACCTCTACGGATCCATCTGCATCTTTTACTGAGCCAGATAACACAGGCTCAAGGACATGTGAGTGTGATATCCTCCCTCCTTTTTTTTTTCTATGAAATAAATCAAGAGTTGCCTGCACTATGTATTTTTTATATTTCTTTTGGACACTCAGAAAAAACTCCTTATAAGACATTCATCAGGAATAATAATCATTAGATCAACATCCTGGAATAATTCTAAAAGTGGTACTTTACTCTCCCAGTGGCACTTTTTAGTGCGTTGGGAGCGTATTTACATTTTGCTTATTTTACTTAGGAAATAGTTCAGATAGAATGTTTTACCCTGGGCGCTGATGTGATGCATTTTAAAACAGTGTGTTTAGAATTTTAAGTCAGTAAATGCAATAATTTTAGCAGGTTGTGTACACTAAGAAAAAAAGAATTTTCCAGCAAAATGAAAACACAATAAAAAACATATAAATAGCACAATACAACTTATTTGTGTCAGATATCCTTTTTTTCCAATCATGTTCATGAGATGTAAGTATAATATTGGTCAGGATGCATACATGCAGGATACACCATTTCTGTGTAACAATACGAATAAGAAGTACACAAAATGGAAATAGTTAATCCAAATAGAAAAAATTAATTGTCTGAGAGACCGCATGGCCAACCACCGGTCGGCTATCAGAGCAGCACTGGCTTGGGTGGACAATCCCCAACCAGTGGCATGCCACTTCAGAGAGGCTGGCCATTCCTTGCCATCTCTGTGTGTGATGTGTATTGATCATATACCCCATGGGCCCTATTACAATCTTCGCGCAAATGTTTGCGCCGGCGCAAAAACGCATTAACGCGAGGGGTAAAACCCTTTCTGCTGAACGTCGTATTACATTGTCAGTGCAAAAAACGTGTGTATTCGTCTACCGCGGGTGAACCTACGCGAACCCTTTGCGAGCGCACTGTACTGCGTGCGTCCCATACTAAACATTGTGAGCGCAAACGCGAATGAACGCTGGTACGTGGATGGTATTACAATCTATGCGCAGGATTTAACGCATAGCCTTTGCGCGCATAATTTTAGCAACTCCTAAAAGCTGGCTTTAATGGCAAATCTGAACAACCTGGCCGAACCCAAATACACTAGCCCAAAAAAAAAAAAATGCAGCAAAGTATAGTTACACATTCTACTCATACCAAACCAATAAAATGGAGAAATTGTGTGTGCATTTATTATTGCTGCAGCATACTGTATATGCTCAGATTGACTTTGACAGGCGCAAAAACTTAACGTGAGATAATTGTGGGTCTTAATTCTGATTGGCTGAATCGCATGAAAAAAACAGTCCGCACACTGATTTCTGCGCTCAACGTTACTGCGTGAGCATTTGTGCACGTCCGTTTTACGCGCGTTATTGCTCGACGGATGAAAAAATGCACGAGGATTGTAATTCCAGTGTTGATTTACGTGCGTTAACGCGTGGCGCATAAATTCACGCATTGCGCGAGCGTTTTAACTTAAAGATTGTAATGTGGCCCCATATTTGTGGCGGGAGAAACCATGCTCATGAATTATTAAAGCGCGAATCGTTTTGGATTTAAACACTTGGTACCCATACAATCAGGTCCAGAAATATTGGGACATCGACACAATTCTAACATCTTTGGCTCTATACACCACCACAATGGAGTTAGAATGAAACAAACACAATGTGCTTTGACTGCAGACTATCAGCTTTAATTTGAGGGTTTGTATATCCAACTCAGGTGAACGGTGTAGGACTTACAGCAGTTAACAAGTGGGAGGCACATCTGCAAAGGGACCAAAGGTAATGGGACAATTGGCTTCTCAGCTGTTCCATGGCCAGGTGTGTGATATTCCCTCATTACCCCAATTACAATGTGCAGATAAAAGGCCCAGAGTTCATTTCAAGTGTGCTATTTGCATTTGGAATCTGTTGATGTCAACTCTCAAGATGAAATCCAAAAAGCTGTCCCTATCAGTGAAGCAAGCCATCATTAGGCTGAAGAAACAAAACTAACCCACCAGAGAGCGAGCAAGAACATTAGACGTGGCCTAAATAACTGTTTGGAACATTCTCAAAAAGAAGGAACGCACCGGTGAGCTCAGCGACACCAAAAGAACCAGGAGACCATGGAAAACAACTGTGGTGGATGACCGAAGAATTCTTTCCCTGGTGAAGAAAACACCCTTCACAACAGTTGGCCAGATCAAGAACACTCTCCAGGAGGTAGGTGTATGTGTGTCAAAGTCAACAATCAAGAGAAGACTTCACCAGAATGAATACAGAGGGTTCACCACAAGATGTAAACCATTGGTGAGCCTCAAAAACAGGAAGGCCAGATTAGAGTTTGCCAAACAACACCTAACAAAGCCTTCACAGTTCTGGAACAAGATCCTATGGACAGATGAGCCCAAGATCAACTTGTACCAGAGTGATGGGAAGAGAAGAGTATGGAGAAGGAAAGGAACTGCTCATGATCCTAAGCATACCACCTCATCAGTGAAGCATGGTGGTGGTAGTGTCATGGCGTGGGCATGTATGGCTGCCAATGGAACTGGTTCTCTTGTATTTATTGATGATGCGACTGCTGACAAAAGCAGCAGGATGAATTCTGAAGTGTTTCGGGCATTATTATCTGCTCACATTCAGCCAAATGCTGCAGAACTCATTGGACAGAGCTTCACAGTGCAGATGGACCCAAAGCATACTGCAAAAGCAACCAAAGAGTTTTTGAAGGGACAGAAGTGGAATGTTATGCAATGGCCAAGTCAATCACCTGACCTGAATCCCATTAAGCATGCATTTTACTTGCTGAAGACAAAACTGAAGGGGAAATGCCCCAAGAACAAGCAGGAAGGAACTGAAGACAGTTGCAGTAGAGGCCTGGCAGAGCATCACCAGGGATGAAACCCAGCGTCTGGTGATGTCTATGCGTTCCAGACTTCAGGCTGTGATTGACTGCAAAGGATTTGAAACCAAGTATTAAGAAGGGAAAGTTTGATTTATGTGTAGCGCTGTCTAAGGATTGTGTTTGCTGCATTTACTTGTTTTGGCCACCAGAGGGAGACAGGGGTAATATGGACTATGCTGGACACAAATGGAACTACAATTTCCATCGTGCTATGCAGTGGAGACAGGAAGTGGGTGGCAGGGAGAGGAAGGATGTCCGCAGCCTCGTGCAGAGGAGCGGCAGAGTGAGCCGAGCGGCGAAAGATGGAAGACGCCTGTGAGACTGCCAAGGATCGTGACCAGGCCGGAGAGCAGGCGCTGCTAATTTTGCAAATTGTTCTGGTTTATAATTGTTGGGTTATGCCCTTTGGAGTGGTTATTTGAGCCATATTCTCTTTTCGTTTTTTCGGGTGCTGGAGATCGGGACAGTGACTTTGCAGAGACCTACCTACGCACCGCCGAGAGGTTTGCACAGAAATTTAGTTCCGGTTGGACCCCGAGTAAGGACACCGCGATGATCCATTGGGATTGCAGGCAGTAGACCGTAGTTTCGCATTGTGGAGATCGGACAAGCAAGAGAGCTGATCCGGTGGCACAGAGTCCCAGTGGTAAAGCGGAGAGACATCCTTGATCGGGCAGCGGACCAGATTGTCTAACGGATGGGTGAGAGGCCTTCCAGGCCGCAAAATTCCAAGTATAACAAAGCACGCTGCATTATTGTCCAAATCTCCAGGGCCCCAACGTGACTAGTCGAAGATTTGCTCATTTCATTCACTGGCCAGTTGAATATAGTACCCGGGTACCCGAGATCATACACACACACCTTTTTGAGACATTACTTTCACGGGACTTACACTCTAGAACTGAAGGGGTTAAACTTTTCTTTTACCGCCGCGTGTTTTTTCCCCGCATTACGAAATCCTGTCATTCATATACCGTATCTACATTATATATGCCGCTTTATTGGGATCAGTAAAGTATATAATCTATAAAATCCACAACAGTGCTGGTGTATATTTATTCCCTAGTGCGGTGAGACTAACCCGAGGTTAATTCAGCTGCTCCTCCGGGGGTGGGTGAGAGTTACATATGATTATTATTCTGTCCCATTACCTTTGGTCCCTTAACAAGTGGGAGGCACATCTGCAAACTGCTGTAAGTCCTACACCGTTCACCTGAGTTGGATGTACATACCCTCAAATTAATGCTGACAGTCTGCAGTTAAAGCACATTGTGTTTGTTTCATTCCAACTCCATTGTGGTGGTGTATAAAGCCAAAGATGTTAGAATTGTGTCGATGTCCCAATATTTCTGGACCTGACTGTATATATACTTACAACGGTTGGGGTGGAGGACAAAAAGTGAAATAAAAGCCTCCGCGCGGGGCGGGGCTTGGTGTCTGAGGAGAGCAGTCGCATGTCTGAGCAGCTCCTGCAGAATTTCCTTATTTTTTTACTTTTACACTAACTTCTGGCTCCCCTGCCTTCTCCTCATACGGTGTCATCCCCAGGACTGGGTGATCGTTCAGTTCTTGCCGCTGAATTCCCGCTTGCTCTCCTCATTTGAGAACTATTAGTTTCCTGGTCTAGTGCGGAAAAGCACTGACTGCCATTTTGCCGTCTCGTGCTCCTACCTACTGCATCATCCCTGCCTATCACCCAGCAATGGGCAAGCGCGTTAAGAAGACCGGAGCGGCAGAGTGCCTCCGTCTCCCTGACATTCAGGTCTCACTGGCAGGTTCGAGGGACACATGTTCTCTGCCCCGATCCCCGACGGCTGTCGTGGCCTCTGATCGTGGGCCCTGCTGAATCCCCGCAAGCTCCCCAACTCACCGTGCAGACAGACCATGAAGACCTCCCGGAGACGAAAAGGGACATACGGGCCCTCATAGCGTACACCTGCTCCTCATGGGCTAAGGAAATTGATGAGGTACGCACTGACCTCTCCCCTGAGGTGGTGGAACTCGACGCTCGGGCCTGTACCTTGGAGACAACGCAGAACGAATCCTCCTCCCGTGTTGAAGTGCTTCATGCTCAGGTTGCTGGACTGCAGTCTGCTATGCTGGCCATGGAGGCCTGACATCGACGGCGGAACCTGAAGTTGAGCGGTATCCCAGACTCTTTCCCTGCTCCTGAACTTTTGAAGTTAGCCAACCGGCTGGTGAAGGCTGTCCTCTCCTTTCCTGATGGTGCCCCAGACCCTGTGCTATCGGCGCTCCAGGTCTATAAGGCGGCGGCAGCCCCTCGGACTGCGATGAAGGATGTCATCATAGTGCTCCTCCTCCGGTGTCATCCTAGCTCCTCTGCTTCAATTTGAGGGCCTGGACATCACAGTTTTTCGTGATCTGCCATTCCTGGCCTTGGCGGCCCTTCGGCAATTGGAAGCTATTACGGCCGTGCTCCCATCCCATGATGTCCGCTATTGTTGGGGAGCGTCAGGCTCCCTGCTCCTTCACCATGGCGCTGAGGTTCTGCTGGCTGCGATGCTGGGGGAGGCCCAGGTTCATTTATTGGCCTTGGGTCTACCGCGACTTCCGGACGACGCTGTTGAGGAACAGCCGCTTTCACTGCCAGCTGCGCAGCCCTATGATCCGGACTAGTTTTTGGGATGTACCTGCTCTTTTATTTACTACGGCTCGATCGACGATGGCTGTTCTCCGGTTCTTGCTACTGTCTGGTCAGCCATATTGCGACCTATTACCCCCCCTCACCCCACATTTTCCCTCCCCCTCCCTCTTCCCACCTCCCTCTTCCCCCATCTCTACCCCCTCCCTCTCTCTCCCCCCTTTTCCATTTTACTTATTTATATATATAAAAAACAAAATTTGGGAGTGGAGGTATGGATCTGCTGAGGGTGTGCCGTGGGATGGCCACCTAGGCTCTCACTGTCCCCTTCACCCTTCGGCGGCCTTTGCCCTTTGGTTCCCTCAGTGGCCCTCTGTTTCCATGCGGGGTCCCAGGGGTGTGCTGCTGAGTGCCACTTTCTTTTTGGGCTACCTTTCCCGTCCTTTTTTTTTTTCCCTCTTTTCTATTCACCTGCTTTCTTTATTCCACCCTTCCCTTTCCCCGCTCCTTCCTGACTCTTTCCCCTCTTATGCCCTGCATTCCCCCACAGTTTTTTTGAAACAATAGTTTACGTCTGTTTGCCTTGCTTATACTTCTTGCTGGACTCTGTTGTGCTTAATCTGTGGCTGGATTCCCTGCAACTTTTTCTTCTTGCCATGGTCCTGCATGGCCCTCATACCTCTGGCTTTATTGCATTGATTTGTGATGTGCGTAATCTTAAATAAAGAATTATAAAAAATAAAAAAAAGTCCCAATGCTATAATGGTTATAGAGTCAAGGATTTCTATGGCTCACAAAGAACCGTCAGGTCCTGAGTGACATGCATGTGGCACAAAAAGTGCAAATAACAATCAAGTGTGCAAAAATTACATTCCACAGTACAAACGATGTTAAAAAACCAAGCGGACAATCTATGATATTAAAGTGCATGTGCTTATAAATCCACTTATCAATAAAGTGCGTACACAGAGTGTGCAGTGTTGCACAAGGTGCTAATAGTTCTCTGACAGGCTAAAAAATAGGTAAGTCCTAAACCACAGTAAAGTGCACGTGCAAATGTGCAAAATACAGATAAAACCGGGTTCTGTGGTCACAAGTCGTTGTATAGCGTCTGGGCCACGTTGTAGAATGAATTGTCCCACTGACATAGCTCCTCTCCTCAATGGACAGGTTTATAAAAATGAAAAAGAGAAAGGGGCGGGGGGTAAAAAGGAGAAATAATAGTGCAGACTGTAACGTACAGTTCAGGTGAGTATATACGAGAAAAACTCACTCACAGATTGCAGAGCCTAGTGAGTCCCGGCTCTGGGTTGAGACACCTTACACCAGATATAGGGTGGCGTGTCCCTTCTTTATCTTCTTGTGGGCCTCAAATAAAGTACAGACAAGGAGACAATGCTCCCATAGCGTAACACAGTATATAAAATGGCGGTCAGAATTAATTTTTCTTTTTCAGTCTAACTCACCGATGTTGGAGCCTCGATTTTCTCAGGCTCAGCTTGTAAGCAGATGGTACCCAGGGCCGGCGCTAATGTAAGGCGGCACAGGCGGCCGCCTTACTGTCCTGGCCTGCTGCCAGTTTGAGGGGCGGAAAAATCAGATTTGCGGCGGCGCTGCAGTGTGTGTGCCTGTCTCAGTCCCATCCCACGTTCTTAACACGAGCAGGCACACTGTGTAATTTGGCGCCGCCCCCACACGTGATCCACATAGCCCAGGAAAACAACTGCAGGAGGAGCCACCAGCCCACGTGCTTTCACTCTGCTGCGATGGAGGAGCGAGGCAGAGAGGAGATTTATTACCAGGTGTGAAAAAACTAATGGGAGGGGGTGTAGATTAATATACTGGGGGGGGGGCTTTAAATTGCTGCACTGGGTCTGGGGGCTGTAAATTGCTATACTGGGGGGGGCTGTAAATTGAAATACTGGGTCTGGGGGCTGTAAATGGATATACTGGGTCTGGGGGCTGTAAATGGATATACTGGGTCTGGGGGCTGTAAATAGATATACTGGGGGGGGCTGTAAATTGAAATACTGGGTCTGGGGGCTGTAAATAGATATACTGGGGGGGCTGTAAATGGATATACTGGGTCTGGGGGCTGTAAATAGATATACTGGGGGGGCTGTAAATGGATATACTGGGTCTGGGGGCTGTAAATAGATATACTGGGTCTGGGGGCTGTAAATAGATTTACTGGGGGGGCTGTAAATAGATATACTGGGGGGCTGTAAATTGATATACTGGGTCTGGGGGCCGTAAATAGATATACTGGGGGGGCTGTAAATTGCTATACTGGGGGGGCTGTAAATCGATATACTGGGTCTGGGGGCTGTAAATTGATATACTGGGTCTGGGGGCCGTAAATAGATATACTGGGGGGGCTGTAAATTGATATACTGGGGTCTGGGGCTGTAAACTGATTTACTGGGGGTGTAAATTGCTATGCTGGTGGGTGTAAAATCATGTACTGGGGGTGTAAAATGATATGCAGGGGTTTGAATAAACTGATATTGGTACATTACCTTTTTTTATTGCTGTGGAGCTCTGTTATACACTCATTCACACTGCACATTACTGTGAGTTTTATTGCTGTGGATTCTGTGATACGCTCATACACACCGCACATTACTGTGAGTTTTATTACTGTGGAGCTCTGTGATACGCTTTTACACACTGCACATTACTATGAGTTTTATTGCTGTGGAGCTCTGTGATACGCTCATACACTATGCACATTACTATGAGTTTTATTACTGTGGAGCTCTGTGATACACTTTTACACACTGCACATTACTGGAAGGTTTATTGAAGTGAGCTCTGTAATTTGCAGTGTGTATAAGTACATCAATAAGGTAGACGTATCTTATAAACCTGAATTGCTCCTGGTGAGGGTATAAATAAAACCCACCAGTTTCTCTCATGGCTGAGAAGCCGCATGAGGACATGTGGTTGCTTAGAAAGCAGCTTTTGGTTTCATTAGGAAGGACTAGCCTGACCCAGAGGTGTCGTGATGCGGCAGAAGAGCTTACACTTTAATGACCATTCAAATAAACCAAAACCTCTGTGTTTTGTTTAACATGGAGCTACAGGGGTGAGCAGGGCTGGACTGGGACAGAAAATCAGCCCTGGATGTCATCCAGACCGGCCCAATTTAATTATGCAAATACGCACAAATATAGTATATAATCCAACTGGATCGCTCAACCAATCGCTCTACAGATACTGGAGTTGCTGCAGAGTGATTGGGTAAAGCACCGCAGTGGCACTGAGGTCAAGTGTGCACCATGCCTTAAGGTGAGGCGGATGCGCAGAGGGTCTCACCGGCACGGTGGCCGCAATATGAGACTGCGTCTGTTTTGCAGTGTGGAAGTTCTCACCTCACCCATTAAGGGCAGCGCGAGCCACGCGGTGAACCAGCATTCACACTGGCCCACAGAGCCATCGGCCCACCGGGAATCTCCCTGTAGTCCCTATGGCCAGTACATGCCTGGGGGTGAGCGCAAATGACAACTTATTTTCTTGGTATGGTTTTGAGATTATTATGCATCTCAATGCTGATTGACATGGCATGGTAGGGATGGGGGGGGGCACCAAAACGCACCTTCGCCTGAGTAGACAAAAATGCTTGCACCTGCCCTGATGGTACCCCTTAGTTCGGTGTGTACCTCACCTCTCTCTCCTGGAGCGTCTTTCACCACCGACTTCTGCGTTGAAATTACAACAAAAAAAGTTTGGGTGAGAGGGGAGGAGGGGTGAGGCAAGTGTAGCACCTCTGGGGTTGCTATAAAGAGCCTTCCACAGTCTGGAGAAAACTGATGAGAGTCAGGATAAAATTCAAAAATTTATTTATATGACATATAGAAAGTTAAAAAATGGGGGGTAGGGGGGGTTTTGAACTGTACGCGTTTCGGCACTTGGCATGTGCCTTCTTCAAGCTGTATGGTGAATGAAGATAGGGGGAGAGTGTCTTTAATGGTCCCTTTTTAAGTTAAAAAACAATGGTAAGTCCACCTGAATCAGATTCATGAATTTGGTATTTTACTTCCGGTTTTGCAACGAGTGCGGTCATGTGACTATCGACGCGTCATCAATGTGTGTCGCGGCCATCTTGTTTTGCGTTCCAGCGTGGATATTCTTCATTATCACTTGTTTCTCATCGGCATTCGTCCTGTGTCACAGGACAGTAGCAGAGTAATGGCCGATTTGATGTCAGAGTCCTTATTACAACATCTGCTAGGCGGTGGACAGTTTGAGACCTTTTGTCTGCACATGATGAATTACATATACCTCCGCCTAAAAGTGTTACAGTGAATGGGTATATACATAATCGTACTTATGCTTCTCCATATGTGAAATACCATTCAGCTTGGCAGCTTGTTCTATATCAGGGTCAGGATTACATATGTCACAATTTAAAACATCCCATAAGATCTTTGATACCATATACAGTATGGTCTATCACCTGTATTAGAGTCAAATCTGTGTACCCCTAATTACAAGGATGTGGTGGTGATTAAAAATGGAAAATGCCTATAAAATCTTATAGATATAAAAGTATGCAATTATAAAAATAGATTATTTTATAGGGGAATTGTTTAAAACAATAAAGCTTATTTATATTCGGGCACGTGCAATTACTGATTTAAATGGACAGTCCTTACTAATGAGGTCAATTCAAATAAAAAGGGAGCAGGTGGATATTTAAATAGTGGGAATTTGGTGTGAATGACACAAAGTTACAGAGTAGAGCGGAGGGTATGTGTATAATGCTATCAGAGATTGGCACATATTCACTAATAGGTAATGGATTCTGCCACATTTGTCTATAAAATATTAGTTTGAATAGTGGCATCAGCTGAAGGTCTACATTGGGACCTCGGGGTTTTAATGCTCCCACCTTGATCATCAGGTTCGTTTCTTTATTTCAGATAGTTACAGTCTAAAAGACTTTGGATATAGTAGCACGGAGTGGCAAAATGTAACGGGGGGTGCGTATTTGGTACTAGTACGTGTAAAGGCTATATTGACACATGTTACAAAGTTAATTATTCCCACCCAGAACAGATAAAGCCCTCGAAGAGCTTCAGGATTTTCATGGGACCCAACTTCCAGCGCAAAGAGACCTGACCACCATAAGGAGAGGCTGGTCGCCGGGAAAAAGACCCTATCAGGACGAGGGCACCGATCAGGAAGGACAAGAGGAAGAAAAGAGAAGAAAAGAGAAACTGATGAGAATGGAGGGATATACAACCTAACAAGCACAGCACTTACAGAGGCACAAACCATGCTTTTGAAGAAAGGCATGAAATTTGCCCCAACGACACATATGGATCCCTTTGGCATCTACATAGATCTGCAGAAATTAAAAAGAATCTATGTTTGAAGAAATATTTTTTAAAAAAATCCCATCGAAAGAGCGAACACAATGGAATTTTATAAACACACCACCCTGAAAGAAAAGTCCACCTTTTTCCAAAAATCTATGGTTTCCCAAGAAATAAGTACATTTGAAAATATGATATTGGCTGATTTGGGAAAAATTAAGATTAACAAAAAAATTGACAACCTTACGAAAAAAGAAAAAAAGAGGCATTGAAGGAACTCACCTTGAATGAAGATTTTGAAATAAAACCAGCAGACAAGGGAGGAGGCACGGTGATCATGATGGCTGCCTACTATAAAGAAGAAGCTAATCGAATACTAGGTGACACCACTACCTATAAACGATTGAACAAGAACCCAACAGAGGACATCAAACAGAGGTTCTTAGACTACATTGATCAGGGTTATGCATTTGGAACACTGCACAATAAGGAATTTAAATATATTAAAGTGGAACATCCAAGAACTCCAGTATTCTATTTTCTCCCAAAAATCCATAAGAACATTGAGAAACCACCAGGTAGACCCATCATATCCGGAGTAGGTTCCATTTCAAGTAAACTATCCGAATACCTGGACCAACTACTACAACCATTTGTCACCAGTACTATATCTCACTTGAAAGACACAAGAGATGTTTTAGAAGTTTTGAAAAGTATTACATGGGAAGATGGATTGCTGCTTGTAACAAGCGATGTACAAGCACTTTATACCATCATACCCCATGAGAAAGGATTGGAAGCCACAGAATATTTTTTAAAACAAAAGGATACTTTACAGCCAGAGCAAATTTTTTTATCTTAGAGGGGATCAAGCTTATTTTAGAAAACAATTATTTTTATTTAGAAAGAAAATTTTTATTTACAACAGAATGGAACAACGATGGGAACGCGTTTCGTGCCATCCTATGCAAATTTATTTATGGCACATTGGGAAGATTCTTTTTTACCCATGTATCACGACAACCTGGTATGTTACAAGCGTTACATAGATGATATTTTTATAATCTGGAAAGGAGGAGTGGAAAAATTACAAGAATTTCTAGCCCAACTCGATTGGAACAATAGAGGTATCAAACTAACAACCACATGGAGCAATGAAACAGTTGAGTTTTTAGATCTCAACATATTTATAGGAGGAGAATGAGATCAAAACCAAGACATTTTTTAAAAAAGTAGATGTTAATAGTTTTATTGAAAGAACAAGTTGCCATCTCCCCCAATGGTTAGAAGGAGTCCCTAAAGGGCAGTTCCTGAGGGTCAAGAGAAACTGTACAGACCAGAGTATATACGAGTTACAGTCCGAGAAACTTAAAGAAGATTTTATGCGAAAGGGATATTCCCCCGGACATATATACATATATACAAATGAGGATGACAACGGGGACATCTACGTCCATTTCACTGCCATATTCCAGGGCAGCCACTAATTCAGCATCCTGCCCCAGAACGCAGTGGAACCTTCCATAATACTTGCGGTAGCGTTTCCGCGCCGTGAGTATCATCTCCTGAAGTCCACAGTACTCCATAGATGGTTGCACTGCTGGGCCGAGAGATCTGTGCGATCTCACAAAAGGACCACGGAGTGATTAGCGGAGAGAGATTGGAGACAATCTGTCCCCAGTCTTACTCTGGCCCCGGCTGCCAGAAGTGGAGGATCGGGCCGCCGTTCTCGCCACGGGATGAGAGGTGAGTATCTGATTTATGTGCGTGCGGGGGGGGGGGTTTACATGGAGTTAACTGATTCTGCAAAAGTGAATCAGTTAGCACCAGCTTTTAGGAGGTGCTAAATTTTAGGTTTGCACATAGGTGCAGTAAATAGCATTAGGACATTGTAATATCTTACTATCCTAATGCTAAGTATAGGATGCGCAAAGTACAGTAAGCTCATGGAAGCTAGCGTAATTACCAATTTCTCACAGGTTTAGTGTTAGGGATATAATAAGGGGGGGCATGCATTAAAGTCACTTATCCTGACGTTAACGATTACTCACCTGAATGCTACAGATAGCGTTCAATAGTGAATAGGGTTCCATGATAAAGGTGTAAAGGTGATAGGGTTAGAGTTTAGGGCTAGGGTAATGGTTATCCAAGGATTTGGGTAATCCTAGGTTTGGGGACATGTTCTTCTATTCCCCAACCCTCTCCTAGGTTCAAGTCACCCTGTGCCTATAAGGGTACAGGGAGTCTATGTTATGTGTTATTGTTAATATCATTGTTGTCTATGTTTGTATGTTAATGTTATTATTTCTAAAATCATTACCATGTGTGTCACTGCAGCCGTTTCCACCCCCCATCCTTTATGGAATATGTTTTACAGCTGTGAAAGGCTTGAGTGATCTTTGATTGCCAAACATTGCCTCTGTATCAGACTATTTTGTGTTTGCTATCTGGCATCTACTTTATTCATGTCCACCTGGTAATAGCAATCTGACCTATCGTTTCATGGCTGGGCTAAGGCTAGTGACTGGCACTTGAGGAGGAGGGGGAGACACCAGGGTGTCATCTTCCATTGGTCTCTGGGTCCCTCTTTGCACTGCAGGGCCGGCGCAAGACATTGTGCTGCCTGGAGCGAAGGATGAAATGCTGCCCCCCCCACTGCCACCTCCTCACCGCTCATCCATCCGACCTGTGGGTCTACAGGGTGACAGGCCTGTCTCACTGAGCAATGTGACAGGATTGCTCAGTGAGACTGTCACGGTTCCCGGATCCCACCACGCAGTCCTTAAAGCCCAACACTCCACAGAGCCCAAAAGCTACCAACAGGGTAGCCGTAGAAGAATCCCTAACTGTCTGGTCCTTAGAATTGGAGCTCAGGTATGGATAACCACGATCTGGCACTGCTTAGAAGGAACTGTTGGTTTTTAAAAGACCTTCACCAGACCGCGCCCCCCTCTCAAGCTGCACCTCATGCAGCCACCTCCCTGCCTGTTTCAATTTAAACCGGGTGTTGGTGAGCGAGCAGCATCAGACATGCTGCCCTCAAGCACACCGGAAAGGCTGGAAGCCCACAACGTTACAGAGACAAGCCTGTCACCTGGAGGCTGACAGGCTGTCACTCCCAGCCAGATCCAAGGAGTCCAGTGTTCCTTACCTGCCATCTGGTCGCTCTAAACCAGGGACGTGCAGTCAAGCAGAGCCTCCCCTGCCATTCCAGTAAATTAATGTGCTCATTGTGCTGTAATGACATGTATTGTGTGTATATTTAAACTGTAAATAAAATGTTATTTATTGAAAAAAGTTCTCATACTCACCTGCTCCACGCTCCCTCGCTGCTTCTGTGTACTCCTCTTTTTTCCCCCTGCACTTTCAGTTTGCCGGCTGCTGTGTGTGTGTGTGATTCACTACACAGACAGCAGGGGCAGCACTGAGCCAGCCTAGCCTACGCAATTTGCGCATACTGAAAGCTACACTAATTGCGTAGCTCAAGCTGGCTTTGCTTCCTGGTTCTACGCTCTTTTGTGCTTCCAGAGGCACTGAGAGCAATTGAAAGCTTGAGCCAATGGGAAAGCTACATTGGTGTCAAGCAATTCTTTTTTTACAAAAAACGCTCCCCATGGATTGATTGACGCAGGACAGTCATGTGACTGTCCTCATCAGTCGTGGGGGGCAGGCAGAGCTCAGCAGTCAGCATGTGTGTAATAGCGCCCTCTATTAGTCAGTATTGTAAGTGCAAGCTCTTAGAAGTAAAATCCTATATGCAAACTTTATTTTAAAGAGTTGTATTAGCGCCCTCTATTAGTCAGTATTGTAAGTGCATGCTCTTAGAACATTAAAAACCCTGTGTATATCTGGCTCTGATACTAGCCAGTGCCTCACCAGTCATTGACCTCACCGCACGTCACTGCTCTAAACCAATCTACCTTTCAATTCCACTGTCCACAATTACATTTATTTACCAGATATGGTACCTGGTCTGGTCGACTGGCTTGGTCCTGGGGGAGGCTGGTGCCGTGGTCGGTCAAAAGGAGCCAGTAGTGACGAATATGAACTGCTCCTCTGAGTCTGCTCCTGCTCCCGGAAATGAGCACTATTTTCTATGCGGGAGCTGGCATCTCTTGGACAACAATATGTTTGTTCTTTACCTTAAAAGCCGTCAGGAGAAAATCTACATTAAATTTCCATTAATTTAACATTTATTTGACATTTTTTATTTGTGTACAAAAATGCTGAATTCCATGCAAAAGTTGCCATTGCAAGATGTTTGCACACCTCGGTATACAAACTAAAGAGTATTTCAAACGTGCCTTGTGTTTTATGTTTACTTGGTTGCCATGGTAACCATGTTGCCATGGTTACTGTATTGTCATGTTACCTAGTTGCTATGGTTACCTGGTTGCCAGGATAACCATGTTGTCATGGTTACCATTGTTACCTGTTTGCCGTGGTTACCTGTTTGACATTGTTACTGTGGTTGCCATGGTTTCATGTTAACATGGTTACTGCGGTTGCCGTGGTTACTGCAGTGGCCATTGTTACAAAAATTGATACGTTACCATGGTTGCCATGGTAACCATATTGCCATGGTTACTGTGGTCGCATGGTTACTGAGGTTGCCATGCTTACCAATGGTAGATGTGGTCACTTGGTTGCCATGGTTACTATATTGCCACGGTTACCATGTTGCTAACTGGTTATCATGGTTGCCATGTTTACCCAGTTACCATAATTATCATTTTGCCATGGTTACCGTTTTGCCGTGGTTGCCATGGTTACTGCGTTTGCAAGGTTAACATGTTGCCATGGTTACTATATTGCCATGGTTACCATGTTTGCTGTGGTTACCTGGTAGCCATGGTAACAATGTTGCCTTGGTTGTCATTGTTATCTGGTTGCCATAATTACCATGTTGTCATGCTTATTATAGTCCCATGGTTACTGTGGTTGCCATGGTTACAAAGATTGCCATGGTCACCATTTTTGCCATGGTTACCTGTTTGCCATGGTTGCCATAGTTACCTGGTTGTCATGGTTACCGTGGTTGCCACGGAATCCATGTTGCCATGTGTTTTATGTTTACTTGGTTGCCGTGGTAACCATGTTGCCATGGTTATTATATTGTCATGTTACTTAGTTCCTAATGGTACCTGGTTGCCATGATAACCATATTGCCATGGTTACCATTGTTACCTGGTTGCCATGGTTACCTGTTTGACATTGTTACTGCAGTTGCCATGGTTTAATGGTGACATGGTTACTGCAGTTACCATGGTTACTGTGGTGGCCATGGTTACAAAGATTGCCATGGTTACTGTGGTAACCATATTGCCATGTTGCCTGGTTGCTATGCTTACCTGATTGCTGGTTACCATTGTTAACTGGTTGACATGGTAACATGATAAAAAGGTTACATGTTGCCAAAATTACTATATTGTCATGGTTACCATGTTGACATAGTTGTCACTGCGGTTACCATGGCTACCAATGGTTGCTGTGGTCACATGTTGCCATGGTTACCCAGTTGCCATGGTTACTGCGGTTGCCATGATTACTGCAGTGTATGTCGCCTTCCTCTAGTATTTTGCCGATAAGTTTTTTCACCTGACGAATGCCAATTATGTTTTTTTTCTTGCTAATGGAATTCCTTAATAAAACATGGACACACTATGAGTGTATTCCTTGACAAAGGCGATTGCTTGTCGAAACGTTGTGAACCTTGCCTTGGCTACTGAGAGTTGGTTTGTGCTGACCCACATTATGATTTAGCTGCTTTTTCACTGCCAATGCCACATGGTGCTTCTATAGTAGGGTACGTTTCTTTGCATTTGGGTTTTGGCTATTTTTCTGCCTAGAAGTGATTACCGTTATCTAAGTGTCAGATTAGCTGCTCTGATACATATGTCTAAAACATTGTGTCTAATAACACAGCTTCAACCCACTGATGAAGCTGTTTTCAGCGAAACGCGTCTGAGGTGTATTTTATTGCTGTTTTAATAAACTGTCTGTGAATTCTTCACCCTGTATGATCCTTGGTGATTTATTCCTTTGGTATCCTTAACTGACATCCTGAAGGATCGAGTTTCCTGACCTTTGGATCTCTGGTAGGGGCATCGGTGCCCCTTGGTTTAATCCACCGATTTGCCTTCGTTTTGGTGCCTTTTTGTTTAAATCGGCACCAGAAAATGTGAGCATATCCCCTGCTTATATTTGTTCTGATTGGGATAATACAATCTGCACAAAATTCTCTTTTTTCTTTTCTCCCTTTTTTTTTTTTTTCTGCTCCACATTCAATAAACTGATCCACTGAGTACGTGTTCCCCAGGCTGGGTAGCCTCTACTGAAGCCGAAGATTGCGAGTACTAGCGCCGGACACCAGGTCTATGACCTGCATCTTGGATCAGGATAGGTCTATACCTATCGAGTACCTGCTCTCTGGATTATTATTATTATTATTCTGTATCTGCGACTCTGTGTATGACCCTCTGGCTTTGGTTCCTGGTATATTTCTCACGTTTGTCCCCTGAAGTTATATTTCTGTATTTATCGTGTATGACCTGGCTTGACTTCTTGGATCTGTCTTCTGTCTGTACCCTGTACCTTGCCTGTATGAGGATCCCGCTTGTGATTGACCCGGACTGCCTGCTTGATGAATTTTTCTCTAAACCCCTATATGTGTGTATGTTGAACTCTGTATACACAGAGGGTGTGTGCAGATCATATCACGCTGTCTCTGATTGTGGGTCTGCCCTGCAGGTTGCTGAATCCATCTACCTCTCATGTTACCTGGCTGGTATTAAGTCGATAGACACAGAATACCACTTCACTTCTGATTGTGAGTCTGTCCTGCATGTTACTGAATTCATTGTATCCTCATTGTACGTTACCAAGAATAATTATATGGCAGTCCTCTCTGTTGCCAATCCTGCTTGTACGACTACCCTCTCTGGTGCCAACTCGGAATGTATGTTTGACTACGCTTTTGATAACCCAAGTTATGTATAGCTCTTGCTATACTATATCTGTCTGTGTATAGTTAACTTGCTTTCGCTTGGTCACAAAATCATTTGCTACTGAGTGGTATCTAGTATTCTGTCTCACCTCCCTGGCTGGGGGTGCTAGGTGTGGCAGTTCTGACTCCCATAACTTCGAGTATCAAAGAAATCTGTCCTAAAAGGATTTAAACAATGGTTATTCCGGGGTGAGCGCTACCGTGTATGTGACATCCTTGTGTTAAGGTCTTTTGCTAAACTCCTGTTATTCATTGTGTCTACCCTCAGCCCTGTAACCTATATTTAGATTATAAATCATACCCAGTACAGGGCTCTCCCTTGTGTCTGTCTTCTGCACTATCTCTCTTGTTTCTGAGTTCTGTAAGTGTGTTCTGGATTCTGCTATATGCAGCAAACCACTAACCTGCCTCAAGGGCTTCAAACTATGCAGCCTAAAGGCCCCCCTCACCCTCTATAGGGCTGATCGTGACAAAACCTCTCTAAAGTTCAGAAAACAAGTTACCCAGCAGAATTTTGGTAGATCGCAATTTACCTTGGTAAAGTCTGATGTTTGATTTCATTTAGGGCTCTACGCAAAGCTGCTGACTAAAGTCACTTTCACTTACTGTGTGATAACCCTAAGTTTAGCACCATTTCTGACTTTACCTGTAACACACACAGACACACACGCACAAACACATACAAATCTTTATAGTCCTATCTGTAGGAGTGAAATGTTGAGCATTTTTATTCCAGTAATTAGTGTGGGCTGCCACATGTAAATATTTAATTTCCAAAAGGAAGTGTTTTGCCTGAGGACTGATAGAAGAGAACCAATGAAAAGTAAACTTAATGATGGTTAGTTTGTAATATCTTTTTTTGTATGACGTGCATTATATCCTTTATTTTACTAATATGAACATCTACGTGACTATGTTCAGTAACGATTACGCAAGAATCTGTGAAATACTTATACACAAATCCATCATTGTTTCTTCTATTATTAATATGAATAAAATGGTTTCAAAGGTGTATACTACAAAACAGTAAAATCTTATGTTGTATTACTTTCATATACTATAACTGAGAAATGTATTACTTTTTACATCTCATGACTGGCTCCACAGAATAGAATATTTCATTTCTTCCCTTTTATTTTAATAAGAAACAGAACTTCCAGCACATAGTCTGCGACCCATCAGATAAAACATTCCATGCTTTTTCAATCTTCAATTGTCAAGGGCGCCCCTTTCCAAATGCATCCTCTAAGTCTGAAATATTTTTGAATACTGATAAGGCAGTCATCAATCTATCCCTGTGATTGGGAAAAGAGTAATGAATTACTTTAGAAAAATTATCTTGGACATTGCTTGATACCAGGTATCAAACTAGAGGGCTAACTCCCTGTATGCTTAAAATGCTAAAAAGGCTAATAAATTTCTGTATAAGTGATTAATCTCTTTCACTACTCTGCCCACAAAAAAAATTAAATTATGACGACCTGAGATATCAGTTGTAACACAGCATGAGTGCGGAAAATCCTATGTTTTTTGAATATGACGCGGAGTGAATATTTTATGTTTGCTAATAAAAATAAACAACATAAAATAATACTTAATGGCAGCACTAACTGTAAAATATGAGTAGGGGTGTTATGATGTGAGAATCTATTTGGAGATTAGTTTAATTATACATTATTCACCTTTTCAGTACCAAGAGCTTTTTGGCTTCTAATCATAGTTGGCAGCTGTCAGGTCCCACGGCGACGCCGTGGCAAAAAGTCCAAGTCATGAGACCAACCCTGGTGGCAAGCTCCTGTACAGCAGTATGCCTTAGCCCAGCTTTTGTATACTGCATCAGGTGGATGTAATGAGCACTGGCTGGGTTCCTTAAAAGAACCACTCCCACATCCAGCCAGTGCTCTGTCATTAACGTTGGATTCCTGATCAAAGAAAGGTGCCTGATTTATCCCAAGAGCCAAGTGACCAGCCTTGCTGTTTATTCTGATTCCTGTGTACCGGACTCCTGGCCATTCCTCTGGACTTCGCTTCTCTTACTCCTTGCCGGTACAGTCTCAAGACCCCCTTCTACATTCTCCATCCCAAGACTTTACATCATCTGCGTTTGTTTTTTCAAAGACTTATTATTTATACAGATTCCTGCCTTTTATTTGTATCCAGTTATTCAATATAAGTATCTGCTATTTTCACCAAGCCTTTTGTTGTTGCCTTATTTACTGCATCCTGGGTTCATATTCACGTCACCGGTGTCACAAGAACCCGGTTCCTGACAGCAGCCATGAATTGAAAGGTGTCCTTTTATCTCTTCTCTGATTGGTTTGCTGCGGTGTGGCCATGTGTACATGATTGACAGAGAAGAGAGTCCATTAATTATGCTACACTTGTCCAAACAACGTCAAGTATTAAGGGGAGCTCCACAGACAGAGCTCTCTCATTGGCTGACAGAAATATTTAACAAGCAATTATTGGATAGTATTCCTAGTAAAATAAATTCTGGCCTGTTGGCATCACCTAGCATAAAGACCCTATTCTGGAAAGTTATCTAGGATGCCACCAACTGCTGAACGGTATGTATAATATGCATTAGGATTTTATTTAACTTTAGGGGGCTTATTTAGGGAATTTAACACTGAATTTAGGTTAGTGGGTTATATGGAGTGTTAGGCCATTATTATTATTATATTATTATTATTATTATTTTATAAAGCGCCAGCATATTCCGCAGCGCTGTACAATAAGCACAGTACAGACAGGGTTACAATAGATATTATATGGCAAATTGGGAGTCATTTTTTTTTTTTTTATGGATGAATGTGTGTGGGGTTTAATTGGACAAGCCCCTACTGTGAGACACTCAGATTTAATCCAATTGTATTGTGATTCAGACTGGCAGCTTGGCATTGATTTTCAGGCACATTACGGAAATATTGACACTTACAGGGTTATTCAAAGAGATTCGAAAGTCACCGCACGTTCGGTGACTTTTGGTTCTCTTCAATTCGGCACGATTTGGCGAACCTAATTCGGCGACTCTGCGGTGTATTCAGCAAGCACCACAGGGCCGTCGTAATGCAGGGAAAAGTCGCTGCAAACCCGCCGAAAACTCACCGCAAAACGAGGGCAAACGCACACCGGAATCCGCAAAAACATCTGGATTAACCCCGCCGAAGACGCCGGAGAAACCCGAGCAGGAGCTGGTCACAGTGCAGAGCAGCCGCCGGAAAAAGCCGACACCGCAGAGGTGAAAAAAAAAAAACCCAACCAGTACACTTGCATGATTGAAAAGTGAACCGCTGTGAAATGTCTGAAATTTTCAAATAAGATCCAATGAATGATAATAAAAAGGGCTGTTACAGAAAAAAAACGATTTAAAAAAAAACGGATTTGTTTTGCAAAAAATCCCGAAAAATGCCTAAAAGGTCCTAAAAAAATCTAAGAATAAAGAGACTTTTTACTGCAGAATATCATAATGAACGGTTTATTAGATATTGAATTAAAACGGGAATATTTTTAACATTGAAGCCTATGGGATTCGCCTGAATAAACCTGCCGAATGAAACACCGAATGGCAGGGCAATTCGGCAACTTTTCACTGCTGTGTCTTGTTCTCTGAATAGCCGAAGCATTGCTTCTATATGGGGATTCACTGCCCTCGAACAGGCACCGAACAGGCACCGTATGTGCAGGCAATTCGCCAGGATTTGGCGAATTGCCTGCTCTCTGGATAGCCGAATGGCCAAGAAAGGTAACCGAACGCTGAATTTGGATCTCTTTGAATAACCCTGTAAGTTTTTTGTTTTTTGCATGAATGTCCTTCCCATGGTGTCATAGGTTAGTATGAAAGAGTTGGGGGGGGGAATGAAATAGGCGGGGGGGGGGGTAAATGAAATGAATTAGGTGGGGGTTAAATGAAATGAAAGAGCTGAGGGTTTAAATGAAATCGGTATGGGGTTAAATTAAATTAAAGAGGTGGGGGTTTAAATGAAGTAAAAGAGGTGGGGAGGTTAAATGAAATGAAAGAGGTGGGGGTAAATGAAAGAGGTGGGGGTTAAATGAAATGAAAGAGGTGGGGGTAAATGAAAGAGGTGGGGGTTAAATGAAATGAAAGAAGTGGGGGTTTAAATGAATTGAAAGGAAGGGTAGGGGGTTATGAGTTGAAAAGAGGGGGGTTAAATTAAATGAAAAGACTGGGGGTTATGAATTGAAAAGAGAGGGGGGTTTAAATGAAATGAACAGAGTGGGGGCGTTTGGAATGAAATGAGTTTGAGTTTTATTGCTGTGCAGCTGTGATACGCTCATACACAGCGCACGTTTCTTTGGGTTTTATTGCTTTGCAGCTCTGTGATACGCTCATACACACTGCACATTTCTGTGGGTTTTATTGCTGTGGAGCTCTTTGATACGCTCATACACAATGCACGTGTCTGTGGGTTTTATTGCTTGCAGCTCTGTGATACGCTCATACACAATGCACCTTTCTATGGATTTTATTGCTGTGCAGCTTTTATACGCTCATACACAGTGCACCTTTCTGTGGGTTTTATTGCTGTGCAGCTCTCTGATACGCTCATACACACTGCACGTTTCTGTGGATTTTATTGTTCAACCAATTAGAGTGGCTGTGATCCAGTATACTTGACATGCATGGCTGATCTTTGTAAAAATGGTTGAATTTAAACATTTCACAATTTTATTTATCTCAATAGATACACTTGGTGTCTACTTTTAATATAAAGAGAGGAAAAGGTGGAACTCTAAGAGGAAGAGGAGGAGCCTAAATAGGAAGGGCATAGTTTAACCAGGAAGAGGTGTGACCTTGACAGGAAGGGGTGTGTCAAATTTAAATTAGGGGGTGCACGAGTTTATTCAGGCCTAGGGCAGCACAAAACCTAAATACACCACTGGGTACACGAGGTGCGTCTGGTAAGAAAAATAAGCCTGGCAGCTGCAATCATTATATATTGCAAAGGGGCAATACGGTTGTTGGGCAGGCCAATAAGAAGTGAGCTACAGTAATCAAGTCGTGATATAATAAGTGCATGAACCAGCACCTTCGTAGTAAATTGTATCAGAAAGGGGCAGACACGAACAATGTATTTAAGTTGACAATAACAGGATTTTATCACTGGATGTGGGGAGAAAATGTTGGCCTAATGTTGAGATGTTGGCCTAATGAGCCTCCCATTTATGCGTAGAGAGATAGGTGGCAGAAGGTTCTTCTTGGAAGGAGAAATTATGAGATTTTCAGGTTTGGGAAGATTGTTTTTAAGGAACCGGGAGGATATCCAGCTCGAGATAGCCAAAGACATTTAGTGATCCAGGAGGGCCGGAGAGAGACCAGGGGAGGAAAGGTATATTTGAGTGTCATCAGGATATAGGTGGTACCAGAATTCAAAAGAGATGATCAGTTTGCTTAGAGACGCAGTGTAGGTCGAAAACAGAAGAGGTACAGTATATAAATAAGAATATAAGGAGTCTCACTGTAAGACAAATGAAAAAAACATAGGGCAGAACTTCATATATAAATGATACAGAAACCCCTGCTCATATAACATGCTCATAGGATATTAATGCAATAAGGGCACATCAATCAATATACTCAGCCGCTGTAATCCGCCTGTAGATCTGAGGTGTAGCTGGAAACCGCTGGTGAATCAGCTTTCAGAATCACTGAACACCATAAAGGATGCAGGATACAACAAAAAGGTTGGACTAAATAAAAGTATTAAAATCAAATTTAATAGGACATAAACGCCGACGCGTTTCGTTACATACAAGTAACTTTCTCCAGGCAAAAAGTCCAGCCTGTTTGGACTTTTTTCCTTGAGAAAGTTACTTGTTAGTAAATGACAAGATAATAAAGCAGTCAATATGGACCCCACAAAAGGATAAACGACCCAGTATCATCAGGTCAGAAAGAGTGGGACGGTGGGATCAGAGGGCATAGGCGAGATTGGAGGGCTACCCTTCAACATTTGGAAAACGTACCATGGCGAAAAAAAGGGATTTTCCGAAGATGTTCTTGTGTCCTCTAGTAGTACTTTTATAAGGGAGGACCAGTTAAAAAAACAAATTCTTAGTTTTATCCTCCTGGTGTAAGGAGGCCTCCACCCAATCTGCCAAAAATATGGAGTAAATCTTATTGTGAACCATGCGAAAGGAGGGAGGGGTATGGGAGATCTGTTGCGACAATATAGCTTTTTTACCAATAGCTGCCAGCGCCAGAGCCAGAACCTGTGTTGTTTAGGGAGAGGTTGAGCTAGAGAGGTTGGGTGATGGTTGAAAATGGCCCATTTAGCAGTGGCAGCAATGTGAAGGTGTAAAACAGAGGAGCCAAATCTATGAACTGAGTCCCAATATACAGTAGTTGAATTAAATGTCTATTTTTAAATATTCCCTCACTTCCCTATATATTAAAATTAAATGTCTGTTGCACATTTGCCAAAGAAAAGAAAAAGAAACAACCAAAATAAAAATACTTGGTCAACAATGATATATGAACTGCACATTACAGGGTACCAATCATGCCCAAAACATCTTTAGCTCATTTAAAAGATCTCCCAAATCTGCCTATGCATTGCATTAGCCAAACGGCTGACAGATGGATAGTTTTTCAAAATACTTTAAAAATAAATCTCCCTGAGTTTGCTATCAGAGCTGCGGCATGCCGCATAACATTTTTCCTGTTGAGTGATTTATGGTTTCCACAGTAGGAGAACACCCCCCCCCCGAGCTGCCAGCTGAAGTAAACATCAGATACAGAGCAATTGCAAATGATTCACAGATCTTCTGAACAGAAAATAAAGCTTGGTGCTTTGTAAATTTCAACTGTTAAACCTTACCCGAGCTATTATAGTCTATGGAGCTGTTAAATTTACAACAGCTCTGGTTAAGTTAACACTGGGGATGAGCTTTTCGGTTCGATCAGTTCGGAGTTCGATTCGAACATTGGCAGTTCGAAAGTTCGCGAACTTCGAACTTTTTGGGATGTTCGCCAAAAGTTCTATTTTTTTTTTATTTATTTTTTTTTATTTTTATTTTTCTAAAAAGTATAAAAAATGTTTAAAAATACTAAAAAATCTAGAAATAAAGAGACTCTTTACTGCAGAATATTATAAGCAGCGGTTTATTAGATATTGAATTAAAACGGGAATATTTTTAACATTGAAGCCTATGGGATAAAACATTCTTGTCACTAAAACATCAGGCAGACATGGCCCTCTAATCAGGCACTGTAGAGGGCAGCCTGCAGGGGCCTCCCAAGGATCTCCTTGAGGAGCATTGAGGAGCAAGGAACATGCGGCCGCCGGATGACAGAGCTGCGACTGTGCGGGCTAGCCGCCCAGGTGCATGTGGCGGAGACAGGCAGCGCAGGGAGAGAGTCACTGCACCAGCGGCCATGGCAGACCCCCCCACAACCAGGATCCAGGGAGCCGCCACTGACCACCAGGCTAAGGTAAGGCGACACATTTCTAAAAAATATTAAATCCGAGGACATTTTTAAATGTCCCCGGGAACATAAAATAAAACCTTTTTTTTCTTTCTCTACCTGGCTGAATGTATTTGATTATATATATTAGATACATTCAGCCAGGTAGCGGGGGGTGGCATGTGGGCTGCACGGGGTCTCAGGCAGTGTTTTTTTTTTTTTTAGCAAATTTGTAGGGGAAGGGAACGGCAGGTATGACATATATATATAGATACGATATATATCTATATTCTTATAAATGTATATATCCAGACTTGTATTACACACACATTTTGGCAACTAATTGCCCCCCCCATTTGGCTGATCCCTCCAGAAGAAATGTTGAACCCGATAGAGCAGAGAATAATATATATATTCTCTGTTCTGTCGGGTTCAACATTTCTTCTGGAGGGATCAGCCAAATGGGGGGGGGGGCGCATTTAGTTGAGATTGTCCACATGCCACCCCCCCATGTGCGTATGTGTATATATGGTCTGAGGTCTGTGGGTGGGTGTATATATCCTTCTGGAGATACTCCAGTACTCCAAGTGAGGTCTCACCAGTGCTCTGTACAGTGGCATGAGCACTTCCCTTTTCCTACTTGTGACATTGTGGAGGTTATTCAAAGAATGCCGGCGTTTATCAATGAAAATTGCCCCTGTTAAAATGGAGACAAATGCCAGAATTACAGAAAAGAAAAGTCCAAATACTGACAGGGGAAGCTTCACTGTGAAGTATCTCCTGCCGCTGTTTTGATTTCTCTTTGTTGCTATGGAAATAATGGTAATTTTTGCTGGTGTTTGCAACTTTTGCAAACACCACTGCTTTTTGACTAACTCCCTTGACTAATCTTGGTTTTCACAAGCTCAACTGATCATCTAACTTAGCCTTCGAGGTCTTAACAGTTGCAGTGATCTAGAGGTGCGGCATGGCTCTCGTTCTAGAGGTGCAGAATGGTTCTCGTTGCCCAGTGCGACACTCTGGAAATCTGGAAAAATGACCAGCGATCCCTTCCCCTCCCCCCTTTTTTTTCTTCTTTCTTTCTTTCTTTTTCACTGTATACTCTTTCTTCTCTGTCTTCTTTTATAATGTGTGACTCTTACGCCCTAATGTCTTCCTTATTTTACGCTCTGCTTCATGGCGATGCTCACCTCTCCGGGTGGTCTACGGCAAGTTTCTCGGTGCTCCTATGGGTCTTTGACAACATAGCTACGTTTTCATATCCGCGGATATTTATTCATATGTGTTTCCCTACTTAGTTGAATTCGGTTTCCCTGCGAATCTCATTGTTTCGCTGCTATCTTCCCATTTTTCTTCTGTGCTGTAAAAATTGTGAATAAAAAAAGCAGTTGCAATGGGTGCATCTAGGGGAAGTGTTTGGGAGTCAATACTTATGATCATCATAGAACCCAATAAAGTTGTTGTATAGGTCACCTGTGTTTGCAAAATGTCTTCTCACTTCTGGCAAGAAGTTGCAAAATTGTGTTTTTGTTTACTTATGTAGCGCTGCTTTAAAGACTATGTTCTGCTGCATTTAATTATTATGGCCACCAGAGGGAGACAGAGACATAGTGGACTATGCTGGATAAAAACTGAACTACACCTACCATCATCCTTTGCGGGAGGACAGGAAGGGGTGGGATAGGAGGAGGAAGGAGATCAGCGGCCTGGTAGAAGGAAAGGTCATAGTGAGCGTAGCGGTGAAAGGTGGAGGACGCACGTGAGAGCTGTCAAGGATCACGACCAGGCCGGAGTACAGACGCTGCCTCACTGGTGCTGGAGATCGGGACAGTGACCGTGCTGAAACCTACCTATGCAGCGCTGAGAGGTCTTAATGACAAGCTGGTTCCGGCTGGACCCCAAGTTAGGAGACCGTGCTGATCAATTGGGAGTGCAGGCAGTGGATCGTAGTTCCAGTTGCGGAGATTCGGCAAGCGGGGAGCGGATCCAGTGGCACAGAGTCCCAGTACACAGCGGAGAAGGTCTCAGATCGGGTGCTGGACAGTTTCATCTATCGGATGGGTGAGAGGCCTCCCAGGCCGCAGTTCCCAAATAAGAACCGCACGCTGCAGTATTGTTTAAATCCACAGGGCCCCAACGGTGACTAGTCAAAGATTGTTTTGTTTCATTCACAGGCCAGTTGAATACAGTACCCGGGTACCCGAGACAATACACATACACGATTTTGAGCTATTATTCACGGGACTCACACTCCAGAACTGAGGGGGTTAACCGTTTCTTTTGCCGCCGCGTATTTTTCCCGCGTAACGAATTCTTGTCATTTAAATACCGTATATACGTAATATATGCTGCTTTATTGGGATCAGTAAAGAATATAATACATAAAAATCCACAACAGTGCTGTTGTATAGTTATTTCCTAGTACGGTGAGACTAACCCGAGGTTTATTCAGCAGCTCCTCCGGGAGTGAGCGCTACACTTATTTAACCACTACTTTTGTATGTGAGTTTCAATGCATGTTATCTAAACAGCATCACCGGGTGCTTAAATAATGACTTCATATTCTCTGTACGCCAAATGATTATACATGCCAATATTCCATTACTTACAAGTTCAACTGCATGAAATGGGAATTGTGGTACATGCTGCTATTTACCTTTTAGGTGTAAGGCATCATGCACAGTAGTCTGAGGCTGCCCCAGGTACCTGATTGCTGGGGCAGCATGAGCAAGAAATCGGACAACCCAGCTCTGCCAGTAGGACTTTAGGTATTGTATGCTGGATGCAGGCTTGGAGATCAGTTGAATGTGATTGTTGGGTGCTTGGCTGGAATTCTGAAATTCAAATATATTGACAGGGTTATCAGTACAATTAATGGTAGGAGAAAGGTTATGGGTAGTTTGATGAAATTGTAAAGTTAGCCCCTTCGCTACCAAATATACCCATGATGAATAAAAAAATATATATGCACACACCCTACTGTATATATCATGCCCAACCTAAACTAGCATTAATCCCTCAACTACTAATTGAGATATATATATATATATATATATATATATATATCTCAATTAGTAGTTGAGGGATTAATGCTAGTTTAGGTTGGGCATGATATATACATATCGTATATATATATACTACAATTTGGTACAAAAAAACAATATTTTGTTGTCAGTCAGATAACAGTTTGCAGCTTTACCCGGGTAATCCTTGGAATTGGAGTAGCCAGAGGCGTTTGGATACTTTGCAGTTTAGTCTGATAAAGTCTGATGTTTCATTGCACATTACACTTTATCCACCAACACTAGGGTAATGTGCGTTTTACCTGGGTAAAACACAGCAGAAAACCGGAGCATCCAGAGGCCTCTGGATTCTTTGCAGATTACCCGGATAAAGTCTGAAATTTCATTTCACTTCGGACATTTTGCTAATGATGCTTGGGTAATGTCAGGATTACCTGGGTAATCCTAAAATTAACCACACTTCGGACTTTAACCGTAACATATATATATATGGCTTCTGCAATAATAAACCTTATTGGTTATTGCGTGGAGGCTTTCTATCTAATTTTTCTGCCCTCCACCACAACCCAAGTAAGATATATATATATATATATATATACAGTTGTGTTCAAAATTATTCAACCCCCAATGCTGTAAAGGGTTTTAGGGAATTTAGTGTACATTTGTAATTGTATTCAGAATGAAATCCTACAAGGACTTTTTAAAGAACCATATGCAACTAAAATGACATCAATTGGTTTTGTAATACAGTAGTAAATGTTTCTTTTGTGAATTCTTCATTGACACAATTATTCAACCCCTTAAAGACTACCACTCTGAAGAACAGAGGTTCATTCAAGTGTTTTCAATCAGGTATTGAAAACACCTGTGGATGTCACGGAGCAGCAATAAAGCATAATAAGCGCCAATTAGGCAGCTTTAAAATGACTGTGATACTCAGCTCCTTCTAGACATTTACTGGTGTGGTTACCAACATGGTGAAGTCAAGAGAATGGTCCAGGAAGACAAGAGAAGAGGTGATTACTCTTCACAGGAAGGGCAATGGCTATAAGAAGATTGCAAAGATGTTAAACATACCAAGAGAGACCATAGGAAGCATCATTCGCAAATTCAAGGCGAAGGGCACTGTTGAAAAGCTACCTGGTCGTGGCAGAAAGAAGATGCTGACTTCGACTGCTGTGCGCTACCTGAAGCGTAGAGTGGAGAAAAGTCCCCGTGTGACTGCTGAGGAACTGAGAAAAGATTTGTCAGATGTGGGTACTGAAGTTTCAGCTCAGACAATACGGCGCACACTGCGTAATGAAGGCCTCCATGCCAGAACTCCCAGGCGCACCCCCTTGCTGTCTCCAAAGAATAAGAAGAGTCGACTGCAGTATGCCAAAAGTCATGTGGACAAACCACAGAAGTTTTGGGATAGTGTTCTGTGGACTGATGAAACAAAATTAGAACTGTTTGGGCCCATGGATCAACGCTATGTTTGGAGGAGGAAGAACAAGGCCTATGAAGAAAAGAACACCTTGCCTACTGTGAAGCATGGCGGGGGGTCAATCATGCTTTGGGGCTGATTTGCTTCTGCAGGTACAGGGAAGCTTCAGCGTGTGCAAGGTACCATGAATTCTCTTCAGTAGCAGGAACTATTGAATGACAATGTGATGCAGTCCGTCACAAACCTGAGGCTTGGGAGACGTTGGACCTTTCAACAGGACAATGATCCCAAGCATACCTCCAAGTCCACTTGCGCATGGTTGCAGATTAAAGGATGGAACATTTTGGAGTGGCCATCGCTGTACCTGACTTAAATCCGATTGAGAACCTCTGGTGGGACTTAAAGAAAGCAGTTGCCCTGCGCAAGCCTAAGAATGTGACTGAACTGGAGGCTTTTGCCCATGACGAATGGGCGAAGATACCCGTAGATTGCTGCAAGACACTTGTGTCAAGCTATGCTTCACGTTTAAAAGCTGTTATAACTGTAAAAGGATGTTGTACTAAGTACTAAGATTGAATGTCACTTGGGGGTTGAATAAAACTGATAATGATGTGAGCACAGAAAAGACATTTGTGGTTATTTCATTATAAATGTTATGTTATATTTGTCTGACCTACACGTGCCTCTTTGATTTAATTGTAAGCAAGATGACTGAATGATCAAAATCAATGTCAAACTGGCCAAAACACTCAATTTCAGTGGGGGTTGAATAATTTTGAACACAACTGTATATATAGACCAGTTGCATAACCTTATCTTTGCTACAAAGCCACAGTGTGGCATAGCATTGATTTTAGGGTTCTGTGTAATAACAGATCCAGGATGCATAAAAGTGAGACAGAGGTAATTTGCATATCCTAGCCAGAATTCCTTGCTGCATATGGGGAATGTGGCACAGGAGCTCTGGGATGCAATTCTTTGAATTGCTATGATGTGCAGGTGGCTTCTGCAATATTAAACACACTTATTATAGTGTGGAGGCTTTTTATCTCACTTTCAGTCCTTCACCACAACCCTTATAGACACTTACTTATATATATATATACAGGGGAACTAATTAAGCAATTAAAAAAGTTCAAACCCCTTCATTGACCTTATAGTAGCATTTGTTGTTAAAGTTATGTCTCAGCCAGTCAGAGAGCTTCATAAAAGGAGCTCTCTCACTAGTTTGATGCAGTGTGTCTATGTGTACCAGATTAATGAATAAGAGCAGAGAAGAAAGAGCTCCTCTCTCGTTGGTCAGTTTTATACACATGGCCACGCTATCTCAAACCAATCAGACAATGGCCCTTTCACATCTTCTCTGATTGATTGCTTGATTCTGATATACATGGCCACCCTACATAAAGTGATCATTTTGATTTTGTATGTTTCATTGTCCATGAGATAGCAAGGTTATTCCCTAGTAGAAAGAGAGTCATTTTGATATATACTGTAGGATAATATAGGCAGGGGCGTACCTAGAACATTTGGCACCCAGGGTCGGTCTTCTATTTGGCACCCGCCCCCCAACTTCAAAATGTTAAAAAATCACTGTTTTTTTAATGTTTTCAAAAATATTTTTAGTTATAGCATTCTGGTAGGACATGATGTATACATATAATAATCATATATTATGAATCTGCCGATGGTGGATCATGCATCCTCTGTGCTGTGCAATAAGAGGCGAGTGTAGATTCTTTTTGAATAATTGTTATTTTTAAGTGATTTTGCAAACTCACAACATATCCATCCTCATGCTATGAACAAAGTACACATGTGGCTGGTTTTGTTGATGGGAGTTGTGTGTGTGTTGCGGTGGCTGGTTTTGTGTGATAGGAGTTGTGTGTTGGTGGCTGGTTTTGTGTGATGGGGTTGTGTGTTGGTTTTGTGTGATGGAGTTGTATGGGTGGCTGGTTTTGTGTGATGGGAGATGTGTATGGGTGACTGGTGTTGGGTGATGGGAGTTGTGTGTAGGTGGCTGGTTTTGTGATGGGGTTGTGTGTGGGTGACTGTTGTTGTGTGTGGGTGGCTGGTTTTGTGTGATGGGAGTTGTGTGTGTGTGCGTGTGCTGGGTGGCTGGTTTTGTGGATTGGAGTTACTGAGCAGAGAATGGGTGTGTGTTTTGCAGGTGTGAGATGCTGCTATAGTCTTTTTTCTTTACTATTCCATTTTTTTAAGACTCCCTCTTCCCTGTGTCTGTTTTCCCCTGGCTGCCTATTCCCTGGTGATGCAGTGAATGCAGCCTGGTCCCCTCTAAGCAGGACCTCACCAGGAGCCAGGCAGCTCAGTGACAAATTTCTGATCACTGCAGTGCTGTTTAAGTAAAGGTCCACTTTAAACAGCAGTAAGCAGACAGGGCTTCATATTCTGCTGATACCCCCCTTTACCTAACGTTTACTGTTATCTTCTCTCTCTGCACACAAATCACACCCCCCTCCCCTCTCCTACAGCTGCCGTGGGGCAGGAGAGGAGCTATGGAGGGAGGAGAGGGGGATTTTTATTCTCCTAATGCAAACGCCCTGCTACACTGCTCTTTGTTTGAGAACACAGCTGACTCACAGTGACAGTGGAACCTTCTAGTACCCCCCAATGATACCCCAATAATCACTGGTACCTGGGGTGGCTTGCCCCCCTCCCTTAAGTACATCATTGGAGCTCTGTGATATGCTCACACATAAATTTTGGCGAACTGCCAGCAAGTACAGTGCTGTTCAAAGGCAGTGCAAATCCTCATAGAGAAGTAATGGTTAATCTATGCAGAGAACACCAAACTGCAGAGAAATGTCAGTGAAATGCCCTGATGTTCAGTGGTTTATTATTTTAATCTGTTGTAAAAAGTCTCTTCGTTTACTGATTTTTTTTTTAGCCATTTTTCAGCATTTTTTTCCTTCTTTTTTTCCTTTTTTTTTAATAGCGGTTTTCTTTTTTCTGTAACAGACCTTTTTATTATCATTCATAGGACGTTATATGTAAATTTCAGACATTTTCGTTCATTTAGGTTTTATTTAAAACAGCAGGCCACGGGTTTGCGGCGACTGCATACGGCGGCCGACTCCCTGCACTTCGGGGACCCTGCGGTGAATGGTGAATTCACTGCATTGTGGGGAAGTTTGATTCCCTGAAGTGCAGGAAACAACAGAACACCAAAATGTTGTCATTTCGGTGCTCTGTGAGTAACCCCGTTAGTGGTGTATTTTTTTGCCGCCGCATGGAAAGTGCCAGCCTAGGCCTTGCCCACGCAGGACATACTTGAAAATTTGTGAAATCTCAATGTATCCTTCCTGGTAAAATGCTTTGCAAAAGTAAAACATTTTTTTTTTTTTTTTAGGGTGTCATCCTAGGGGGTGGTGTCACCCAGTGTGAGCTGCCCCCCCTAAGGACGCCACTGAATGTAGGAAAAAAATGGTCACGACTATTTTTCATTACTAGCCAGAATATCTACTTTTGCAAAAACTCATGATTTAGGCCCGCATCAGACGAACGCAGTGATCACGTCCATGTCGCTGCACAGTTTAATGTCCGTCGTAGCATAGAATCATGATCAATAGAGATCCACACACAAGGTACGTGTGCACCGAACTGCGCACGCACAACGCATGTGGCAAACGGACGCAAGTTAGAACATAAAACTGCTAAGACGGACACGCAGAGTGCACCGTGTCCGCGTAGCGGTCTGTGTGCATTGTGCTGTGACGCCAGACTCAGTGCATTTGCAACGTCCATCACGTTGACACTCAGAAGTTTTTTTGGTTTGGCTGACTGTACCTGTCTTTTAATTTTAATTAATTTTGATTCCCATATTTCCCTTTTGTTTTCTACATCCGTCAAAAAAAACAGACCGTGTGGTGTCTACAGTATCTTCTGTCAGTACGTCCATCCGATATGCACGCCCTTAGAGTGCGTTCAGACTGCGTTCATCTGACATTAGCCTTAATCCTTGCGTGCCAGATGACATATTTTGTGATAAAGGTGCTATTTATTTATCAGTACCTACAGTTGTGTTCAAAATTATTCAACCCCCACTGCTGTAAAGGGGTTTAGGGAATTTAGTGTACATTTGTAATTGTATTCAGAATGAAATCCTACAAGGACTTTTTAAAGAACCATATGCAACTAAAATGACATCAATTGGTTTTGTAATATAGTAGTAAATGTTTCTTTTGTGAATTCTTCATTGACACAATTATTCAACCCCATAAAGACTACCACTCTGAAGAACAGAGGTTCATTCAAGTGTTTTAAATCAGGTATTGAAAACACTTGTGGATGTCACGGAGCAGCAATAAAGCATAATAAGCAACAATTAGGCAGCTTTAAAATGACTGTGATACTCAGCTCCTTCTAGACATTTACTGGTGTGGTTACAAACATGGTGAAGTCAAGAGAATGGTCCAGGAAGACAAGAGAAGAGGTGATTACTCTTCACAGGAAGGGCAATGGCTATAAGAAGATTGCAAAGATGTTAAACATACCAAGAGAGACCATAGGAAGCATCATTCGCAAATTCAAGGCAAAGGGCACTGTTGAAACACTACCTGGTCGTGGCAGAAAGAAGATGCTGACTTCGACTGCTGTGCGCTACCTGAAGCGTAGAGTGGAGAAAAGTCCCCGTGTGACTGCTG
The DNA here is from genome assembly GCA_009667805.1 of Leptobrachium leishanense. Lineage (NCBI taxonomy): Eukaryota > Metazoa > Chordata > Amphibia > Anura > Megophryidae > Leptobrachium > Leptobrachium leishanense. The sequence goes on along the minus strand of CM019064.1, from coordinate 229,010,651 downwards.
AGGAACTGAGAAAAGATTTGTCAGATGTGGGTACTGAAGTTTCAGCTCAGACAATACGGCGCACACTGCGTAATGAAGGCCTCCATGCCAGAACTCCCAGGCGCACCTCCTTGCTGTCTCCGAAGAATAAGAAGAGTCGACTGCAGTATGCCAAAAGTCATGTGGACAAACCACAGAAGTTTTGGGATAGTGTTCTGAGGACTGATGAAACAAAATTAGAACTGTTTGGGCCCATGGATCAACGCTATGTTTGGAGGAGGAAGAACAAGGCCTATGAAAAAAAGAACACCTTGCCTACTGTGAAGCATGGCGGGGGGTCAATCATGCTTTGGGGCTGTTTTGCTTCTGCAGGTACAGGGAAGCTTCAGCGTGTGCAAGGTACCATGAATTCTCTTCAGTACCAGGAGATATTGGATGACAATGTGATGCAGTCCGTCACAAACCAGAGGCTTGGGAGACGTTGGACCTTTCAACAGGACAATGATCCCAAGCATACCTCCAAGTCCACTAGAGCATGGTTGCAGATTAAAGGCTGGAACATTTTGGAGTGGCCATCGCAGTCACCTGACTTAAATCCGATTGAGAACCTCTGGTGGGACTTAAAGAAAGCAGTTGCAGTGCGCAAGCCTAAGAATGTGACTGAACTGGAGGCTTTTGCCCATGATGAATGGGCGAAGATACCCGTAGATGGCTGCAAGACACTTGTGTCAAGCTATGCTTCACGTTTAAAAGCTGTTATTACTGTAAAAGGATGTTGTACTAAGTACTAAGATTGAATGTCACTTGGGGGTTGAATAAAACTGATAATGATGTGAGCACAGAAAAGACATTTGTGGTTATTTCATTATAAATGTTATGTTATATTTGTCTGACCTACACGTGCCTCTTTGATTTAATTGTAAGCAAGATGACTGAATGATCAAAATCAATGTCAAACTGGCCAAAACACTCAATTTCAGTGGGGGTTGAATAATTTTGAACACAACTGTACATTGGCACTGCTTGATTAGATGAACCCTACACAGACTCTTTGGCACCAGTGGTAACCTTCCATTCTTCTTCTAGAGGTTTCCTCAATGGGATTTTCATGGTGACTTCCATTATCATGCTAAAACATGTCCTTCACTTGCAAACCACATAAATCGATAATGGTATCAATATGCACCTGAGCCCTCTGTTGCACAATTTTAGAATTTGGAGAACAATAGATTTTGTTGTTTGCTTTTCATTGAAGAGCATTATTTGACCTGGGCTACTACTCTTTTGAATGCTATGTGCACTCTATAATAATTACGTCTTAACAGTAATTGATTTTTAAAGGCTTGCCATACAAGTAAATCTCCTTGAATTGAGTTATTCTTGTAAATTAAGTGCTTCCATAATGCTCATGAAATGAAAATCATTAAAGCTATTTTAATAGACTAGGCAATTTCTTTTCTACATTGAGAATATTTTGACATTCTTTTATCATTGTGGAAATTGTTATGTTTTAAAATACTTTTATTTAATTTCAGTTACATATTTCATAACAGACAAAATTGCAATTTCTATTTGATATTTTTTTAATTCCTTATTTATTTATTTATTTATTAGCCACCAGTACATGCTAAGACCTTCCAAGGCAAGGTACATGTATTAATTATGCTTTGATTATTTAGTACTGGGGTCTACATCCCAATCTTTGGATATTCTGGAATTGTTTATGCGTTTTAGATTTACACTATTGTAAGATGATCTAATACAGTTAAATGCCTGCTTACTCTGAACCACACAAAATTGTCTCTTTCACAAAGCACTATTGTTACTACTACTACTACTGTTAAATACTACTCTTAGCATTCCGCCATCAGGGCTCAGTGGTAGTAAGGTGGTGCGCTATCTTGCTGGAAGTAAAGTTTCTCATCCACATAAAGCGCATGAATGGCCAGTAAAATGGATGAGTGAAGCATGTCGAGACACACTTGAGCAGTAACCATGCATTCAAAAAAGAATGATCCAATTAAACCCTTGGATAACAGTCCACACAATTTGCTGTACAAAGCCCTCATCTTCATGTACTATTTGTCAAAACCACTCGCAGTACTCCATTCTCCAATCAGGGTCATCTTCAATCATGGTGTGTAACAGTCTCGGGATGCAAAATTTTCAATGTGCTCTCTTCAGAATACGTTGTATACTTGATCTGCTAATTACTGTCTCATGTGCACATCGTTTGACAGACGTTTGCGATGAGCATGTGAACTGTTGCAACACCATATCTGTGGAAGCAGGACTTGTCACTGTGCGACGCCTCTTAGATCTTTGCTTGTGCACATCACACACAGTGCCATCGGTTTCGAACAGCGCAGAGCAAGGTGAGCATTGGGGGCAAATACATCCATGAGCTGGGGCAAATACATCCATGACCTGGGGCAAATACATCCATGAGCTGGGGGCAATGCATCCATGAGCTGGGGGCAAATACATCCATGAGCTGGGGCAATACATCCATGAGCTGGGGGTAAATACATCCATGAGCTGGGGGCAAATACATCCATGTGAGCTGGGGCAATATATCCATGAGCTGGGGCAAATACATCCATGTGAGCTGGGGCAATATATCCATGAGCTGGGGCAATATATCCATGAGCTGGGGGCAATATATCCATGAGCTGGGGGCAAATACATCCATGACCTGGGGCAAATACATCCATGAGCTGGGGGCAATGCATCCATGAGCTGGGGGCAAATACATCCATGAGCTGGGGCAATACATCCATGAGCTGGGGGTAAATACATCCATGAGCTGGGGGCAAATACATCCATGTGAGCTGGGGGCAATATATCCATGAGCTGGGGCAAATACATCCATGTGAGCTGGGGCAATATATCCATGAGCTGGGGCAATATATCCATGAGCTGGGGGCAATATATCCATGAGCTGGGGGCAAATACATCCATGTGAGCTGGGGCAAATACATCCATGAGCTGGGGCAATACATCCATGAGCTGGGGGCAATATATCCATGAGCTGGGGGCAAATACAGGCAGGTCCAGAAATATTGGGACATGGACACAATTCTAACATCTTTGGCTCTATACACCACCACAATGGAGTTGGAATGAAACAAACACAATGTGCTTTAACTGCAGACTGTCAGCTTTAATTTGAGGGTATGTACGTCCAACTCCGGTGAATGGTGTAGGACTTACAGCAGTTTGCAGATGTGCCTCCCATTTGTTAAGGGACCAAAGGTAATGGGACAGAATAATAATCATAAATCGAACTTTCCCTTCTTAATACTTGGTTGCAAATCCTTTGCAGTCAATCATAGCCTGAAGTCTGGAACGCACAGACATCACCAGACGCTAGGTTTCACCCCTGGTGATGCTCTGCCTGGCCTCTACTGCAACAGTCTTCAGTTCCTGCTTGTTCTTGGGGCATTTTACATTCAGTTTTTTCTTCAGCAAGTGAAATGCATGCTCAATGGGATTCAGGTCAGGTGATTGACTTGGCCATTGCATAAAATTCCACTTCTGTCCCTTCAAAAACTCTTTGGTTGCTTTTGCAGTATGCTTTGGGTCATTGTCCATCTGCACTGTGAATCGCCGTCCAATGAGTTCTGCAGCATTTGGCTGAATGTGAGCAGATAATATTGCCCGAAACATTTCAGAATTCATCCTGCTGCTTTTGTCAGCAGTCACATCATCAATAAATACAAGAGAACCAGTTCCACTGGCAGCCATACATGCCCACGCCATGACACTACCACCACCATGCTTCACTGATGAGGTGGTATGCTTAGGATCATGAGCAGTTCCTTTCCTTCTCCATACTCTTCTCTTCCCATCACTCTGGTACAAGTTGATCTTGGTCTCATCTGTCCATAGGATCTTGTTCCAGAACTGTGAAGGCTTTGTTAGGTGTTGTTTGGCAAACTCTAATCTGGCCTTCCTGTTTTTGAGGCTCACCAATGGTTTACATCTTGTGGTGAACCCTCTGTATTCACTCTGGTGAAGTCTTCTCTTGATTGTTGACTTTGACACACATACACCTACCTCCTGGAGAGTGTTCTTGATCTGGCCAACTGTTGGGAAGGGTGTTTTCTTCACCAGGGAAAGAATTCTTCGGTCATCCACCACAGTTGTTTTCCGTGGACTCCCAGGTCTTTTGGTGTTGCTGAGCTCACCGGTGCGTTCCTTCTTTTTGAGAATGATCCAAACAGTTGTTTTGGCCACGCCTAATGTTCTTGCTATCTCTCTGATGGTTTTTTTTTGTTTCTTCAGCCTAATGTTGGCTTGCTTCACTGATAGTGGCAGCTCTTTGGATCTCATCTTGAGAGTTGACAGCAACAGATTCCAAATGCAAATAGCACACTTGAATTGAACTCTGGGCCTTTTATCTGCACATTGTAATTGGGGTAATGAGGGAATATCACACACCTGGCCATGGAACAGCTGAGAAGCCAATTGCCCCATTACCTTTGGTCCCTTAACAAGTGGGAGGCACATCGGCAAACTGCTGTAAATCCTACACCGTTCAACTGAGTTGGATGTACATACCCTCAAATTAAAGCTGACAGTCTGCAGTTAAAGCACATTGCGTTTGTTTCATTCCAACTCCATTGTGGTGGTGTATAGAGCCAAAGATGTTAGAATTGTGTTTCAATGCACCCCTGGGCTCATATCCTCACCTCCGCATTCACTATAAGTGACTATTGGCTGCGCACGCCTATGATAATTAGTCATGTTTGGCATGAAATACATGATTTAATATGTTAATATTCTCTATATTTGTTGAATAAAAAGTTAATAATGAGACATCATGGAAGTAAGAATCTATTCCCAGTCTCACTAATTAAAGAGAAGATCAAGAAATGTAATATAAAATAATTGACAGACAAAAAGTTCTGTTTCTTGTAGCATATACCAACTCACAAACAACCAGCTAGTAATAAGTTTATTGTTCTGGTTTTGCCTCATGACTTTCTTATTCTAGAATGCAAACTGTAATTTTTATTGGTGCTTCAGACAGTTGGCTCTACATTTAACAATCTAACAAATATTTCTGGGATTAAAATACCAAGATGGTGTACTTATTATTTCATTGTCTCGTGGATAATAAATAGGTATTAATGATATAAAACAATGCGCAAGTATCTTGTAAATGTTTTATGAGGGTGGTGGGAGATCTCTTTTTAAGTGTTTATCATATGAACCTACTTTACATTAAAAAACATTTTCTACTTTGTTCTGTATTGTATTTGTTTATTGCTTTGAAGATTCAAACTAAATTGTGACCCTCCTATTTTGGTATGTATTAATAGGTACTTTCTTTTGAAGAGTACCCCATACCCCAAGTTCCAGAAATCGCTAGCTTAATCCAGTTTTACCTTCTGCTACTAAGCATCTCAAGGCCGACATTTTTAAGTACATGGTCTATCTGAACATGTTGACTTCATCATCGGAGTTCTCCTTTGATCATTTCAACCATTAAGTAACGTTGTAAAAGATCTACAAGGCTTTAATGAGGCAAACTGTCCAGTATCAAGAGAAAAGTCACAATAGATGAACTATTTCTGCTTTTGATGAATACAAAAGCTGTCTGAAATAGAACATGAAGCATTTGCAATTTGAACAAGGTGACAAATTCACAGGATCTTATCTCTGTGATATGGTAAAGATGCATAAGCCATTTTCAAAACCAGCTTCCAGAGAACTATTTGGTAGGCAGTAAAAGTAATCTTCAGTGTTTTAAAAAAAATAATAATCCTTAAAATCTGTAAAGGAAGAAAAGAGGGATGTTAAATAAAATGTAAATAACCTTATGTAAAATAGATATGTGGTGCTATTCATAATTTTTCATTTTTTTTCTATATAAAAAATGCTATCTTATCCAAAATCATTATACACATTTTCTGCAATTTCTAACTTATAAGTCAATAAAAATTATAGGGTAGAACGTGAAATATTTCAAAATACTCAGCTCAAGACATGTGAAAAAAGTTCTATTAACACGGTTATTCAGAGAAAGGTGGAAACCAGGAGAACTGGCAGGAGAATATAACAATCTAGACCAAACAGCCAATTTGGAAAGTGAGATAAATGTGAGAATTTTTCTGGTTTGCCTATTTTTACCTAGAATTTTCACTTCTCCAGTCATTCTCCTGAGTTTCACCTTTCTTTGAATGGACTGTAAGTGTTTACATCAATACATAAATTACAAAATAATAAAGTGATTATAATGGTATTCTTACAAAGATTGTGTAAAGAAAACCATATGGTAAAGGGTACCTTCCTTTTCATGCTTTCTTATATTCAAGAATAAATATGGCTTGAAAAATTGACAGCAAAATATATAATGATGCTCTATGTCAAGTAATATGTACATTACATATAATAAACAGACTAAGAGGTTTGTTAAGAGACCACCGAAATGTCGTAGACATTTCAGTGCTCTCGTTCCCCACGTTTCCCTGCACTTCGGAGAATCAAAGATCCCCACCTTGCACTGAATTCAGCATTCACCACAGGGTGCCCGGAGTGCAGGGAAAACCTGCTGCATCCTGCCGAAAACCCATCAGAACCGCCACAAAGAAGATGCCGAACACGCTGGAAAAAGCCGACGAGCCGCTGATCACAGCGCAGAACAGCCGCCGGGAAAAGCCGACCAGCTGACGAACGGGGTTAAAAAAACAAAAAAACAGCATGCTTGAAAGTGTCAAAATTGAAACACTCTGCAAAAAAACTACTGAACAAAAAGGTCTGGAATTTACATATAAGGTCCAATGAATGATAATAAAAAGGTCTGTTACAGAAAAAAGAAAAAGCGATTTAAAAAAAACCAAAAAAAAATCCTGAAAAAATCCCAAAAAATTCCCAAAAGATCCTAAAAAAATCTATAACTAAAGAGACTTTTTACCGCATATTAAAATAATAAACGGTTTATTAGATGTTGAATTAAAAAGGGAATATTTTTAACCTTGAAGCCTATGGGATTCGTCTGAATAAACCTGCCGAATGAAACCACCGAACAGCAGGGCATTTAGGCAATTTTTCACTGCTGTTTGGTGTTCTCTGAATAGATTAACCATTGTTCCTCTATGGGGATTTCTCTGCCTTCAAACAGGCACTGTACCTGCAGGCAATTGGCAAAAATTTGGCTGTCTGCTCTCGGAATAGCCGAATGGGCCCGAAATGTCACCTTACGATGAATTTCAGTGTCCGGTTACATTTTGGGGCCAGATCGTCTCTCTTTGAATAACCCCTTATGTTTAGATGTTCATTCACACAATTCTGAGCCTCCTATACAAGGTTACTCAGTATGTTGCATGTTTGAGCTGTAAGGCTGCGAGCCCCCTTTTGTTGCTAGCAACTTCACTGTAATATCACAAAAACACAAAGCACAGCTACAATGACATTATCGTGGTGTCGTTTACAGATATGTAGGTTATAAATATAATATAGAAAGGAGCTGAGTAAACAATTAAACAAAAACTATATAAAAGGATATAAGCACTCTGTGGCATGCCCTGGATGATAATCCGTGATGGTATTACACTTCTGATATGGGTTGAATGTGTTCTGGCTGGTTTGTAGCCGCCTTTCTTACAAATATTATTATTTATCAGTCTTGCTACCATTTGTTCTTTTTTTTATTGTACTTGTACTCATTGAATCTTTTTGTTACTTCTGTTGTTATCAGCAAATATTTACAGGGTAATTCAAAGAGAATCGAAAAGCCACCGCACGTTCGGTGACTTTTCGTTCTCTTCAATTCGGTTCGATTTGCCGATCCCATTTTGCAACCCTGCGGTGTATTCAGCAAGCACCACGGGGTCCTCGAATTGCAGGGAAAGGTCGCCGCAAACCCACCGAAAACTCAATAAGTAAAGCTAAAATTTCCACGCGGAGGACGCGCTCCTCGATGTCAGCCCAGCCTCCGGGATCCCAGCGGGCACGGTAGACGTCATCCCAGTTTCGCAATTAACCGCTTGCTGCCACCTATGGTGGAGATAGGGGTTCCAATGAACCCCCTATCTCCCGATCCGTGACAGCTAGGGGTTAATGTTTGATATCATTGGAACGGACAGAGCATGGCCTTTCCAATGATACAAAACATGACCTTGTACAATGTAAAAAAATAAATAAAAATAAAATTAAAGAAATAAAAAATAATTTTTTGTTTTAAAAATTAACCACTTCGCTATGGAGGACGTGCTCAGTGCGTCCTCCTGGAGGAAGGGTTGGCTGGGTAGGGCACGCTGAGCGCGTCCCCTCTTCACAGCCAGCGATCGGCCGGATTCCGGCCGATCGCTGTGCCCCCCGGTGCGGGTTGACATCCTTGAAAACCCTATCTCCCACTCCGTGGCAGCTAGGGGTTAATGTTTGATATCGTTGGATCGGCCAGAGCATGGCCATTCCAACAATACCAAACATGACCATGTAAAAAGTTTAAAAAAAAAAAATATTAACCACTTCAATGCGGAGGACGCGTTCAGCGCGTCCTACGCATTACTGCTGGTATGCGGAGGATGCGCTGAGCGCGTCCTCCCATTGGGGTCAGCGTTCGGCCGGGTTCCGGCCGATCGCTGGCCCCCCCGGTGCGGGCTGACATCCTCGATGTCAGCCCGGCATCCGGAACCACAGCCGCTGAAATTAGGTGTCATCGTGGCAGCACGATGACGCCTAATTCAGGCACCCCCCCTGCATGTGCGGAGGAGGTGCCTGAAAGGGAGGGGGAGGTCCTTCGGACCTCTCTCCCTCCCGATAGGCGGCGTTGCGGGGGTTAACCCAGGCAACATTTGGAAGGGCACAGCCTGCCCTTCCAAATGGTACCTGGCATTAACCCCTGGGGAGCCGGATCACGAATCGGCGCTGAAAAGCGCCGGTTCGTGATCCTTTCCCGGAGCTGGCCGACATCTTGGATGTCGGCCAAGCCTCCGAGAACTCCCCCTGAGGACTGGCGTCATCGTGCATAGCACGATGATGCCAGTCCTGGAGTTAACCCCTAGCTGCCACCAATGGTGGAGATAGGGAGTTCCAATGAACTCCCCATCTCCCGATCCGTGGCAGCTAGGGGTTAATGTTTGGATCGGCCAGAGCATGGCCGTTCCAACGATACCAAACACGAATGTGAAAAAAGTTTTTTAAAAAAAATTAAAATTAAAAATAAAAATATATTTAAAAAAAAATTATAAAAAAAAACAAAAACATTTTTTTTTCTTTTTTTTGGTTTGTTAGTGTAGCAATATTGTTCACATTTAAATTATAATGTGAACAATGATGCTGCACTAACGATTTTTGTATGCGGTGCGTTTGTTAAAAATCGCGTAATTTTCCCCCAAAAAAAATGTAACGAGACCCCATCTCTAATTTTTTTAACAAGCGCACCCCATACAAAATATAACCGCAATTGCTCGCATGTTAAAATGTGAAAAAAAACACTTTACACGTTGTAAATTATTGAAAATACATATTTTATTGCATTTTTTGTTATAATATACAGACATGACATAACGTATACATATAATAATGACATATTATGAATCTACCGAGTCTGATGGAAAGAACGATATATAATATGTCTGGGTAATATACTAAAATAAGCCTTCAAAACACGTTTAAACATGATGAGCAAAACCGGTAAAAATTACCTCAGCACAGAGGCGGGAAAAGCCTCAGCAGCGAAAGGGTTAAAAATAATAATAATAAAAAATAAACAATTTTTTTTAAAATTTGATTTGTTAATGCACCAATATTGTTCCCATTTAATTTATAATGTGAGCAATGATGCTGCACTAACAATTTTTGTATGGGGTGCGTTTGTTAAAAATCGCATAAATTTTCCCCAAACAAAATGTAACGAGACCCCATTTCTAATTTTTTTAACAAGCGCACCCCATAGAAAATATAACCGCAAACGATCGCATGTTAAAATGTGAAAAAAAACACTTTACACGTAAATTATTGTGAATTCTAATTTTATTGCATTTTTTGTTATAATATACAGACATGACATAACGTATACATATAATAATGATATATTATGAATCTGCCGAGTTTGCCGGAAACAACGATATATAATATGTCTGGGTCATATAATAAAATAAGGCTTCAAAACGCGTTTAATGAGCGAAACCGGTAAAAATGACTTCAGCAGCGAAAGGGTTAAAAAAACTTTTTTTGTTTTTCTTGTTTTATTAGTGCAGCAATATTGTTCCCATTTCAATTATAATGTGAACAATGATGCTGCACTAACGATTTTTTCTATGGGGGGGGGCGTTTGCTAAAAATCACGTAATTTTCCCCCAAAAAAGTAATGATTCCCCATTTCTAATTTTTTTTAACAAGCATAACCCATAGAAAATATAACCGCAAACGCTCGCACGTTAAAATGTGAAAAAAACACTTTACACGTTGTAAATTATTGAATATTCTAATTTTATTTCATTTTTTGTTATAATATACAGACAGGACATAATGTATACATATAATAATGATATATTATGAATCTGCCGAGTCTGCAGGAAAGAACGATATATATAATATGTCTGGGTTGTATAATAAAATGTGACTTCAAATCGCATTTAAACATGATGAGCAAAACCGGTAAAAATGAGCTCAGCACAGAGGTGTGAAAAGGCTCAGCAGTGAAAAGTTAAAAAAAAAAAATACCAAAAAATGCTTAAAATATCCTAAAAATCTATAAATAAAGAGACTCTTTACTGCAGAATATTATAATTAACGGTTTATTAGATATTGAATTAAAACGAGAATATTTTTAACATTGAAGCCTAAGGGATTCGTCTGAATAAACCTGCCGAATTAAACCACCGAATGACAGGGCATTTCGGGAACCTTTCACTGCTGTTTTTTGTTCTCTGAATAGCCGAAGCATTGCTTCTCTATGGAGAATTCACTGCACTCGAACAGGCACCGTATGTGCAGGCAATTCGCCAAGATTTAGCATATTGCCTGCTTTCTGGATAGCTGAATGGCCAAGAAAGGTAACCGAACTCTGATTTTCAGCATTTGGTTCCCTTTTGGCAGCCATTCGGATCTCTTTGAATAACCCTGTTAGTGTTTCACAAAATCACATATTGGTCTCTTCAGTCTGTTTAGTCCATAATCTTTGGATTTATGTGCTCTTTCAAAATTCTATCAACCATAAAAAATTTGTGGAATAGCAAAAAGAACTACTCCACCCAAATAGGGAGAGTTGGGAGCAAGAATGAACAAAAAAAGAAAAATAACAATTCTTTATTAAAAAGACTTACAGGTCTATTCAAAGAAAGGGGAAACTCAGGAGAATGACTGGAGAAGTGAAAATTCTAGGTCAAAATAGCCAAACAAGAAAAATTGTCCCATTTATCTCACTTTCCAAATCGGCTATTTGGTCTAGATTGTTCTCTTCTCCTGCCAATTCTCCTGATTTTCATCTTTCTCTGAATAACCCTGATAGAAATCTACAACTGACAAAGACAATATTGTTGATGAGAGAAGTGGTTTCCCGCTGGGCTAAATGGCATAAACTAAATAGTTAGCGCTTATGTAAAAAAATTCCTTACTAGCCCGCAAAACTCAAATTCACTCTTACTGCCGTACTATAATCGTAAGTGATAAACGTAGAAGCATATATGTACTGATATACAGCACACAACTGGATAATCTGCTGTCCCCTAACTCTCATTGATTTCTGATCTTGCCCTATAGCCACAAAACAATTACAACCATCATTAATGCTTAATAACCAAATAAGGTCATTTTTAGCGGCAGGCAAGCAATTATCCAACATAAAGACAGAAGGGTCAGCATCACAACATCCGTTAGAGTGCAGTAATCAATCATCTGAGATCTTCCACATATTCATGAGAATCAAACAGCCCACACTTTCATTTTGCGACCAAGGATGGCTCTTCCTTGCTGTAACACATACTAGAATACAGATATCAATAAAAACACTGCTCAGCACGTCTTTCACCGACTAGCGACGGATTGATCGGGAGATGTCATTTTTGTTTTGCGTGATTTTAACTTCCCCGGTAATTATGTCTCAAGAAAGAATTGCTTTTTTTCATTTTTTGTTCGTTCTTGCTCCCAACTCTCCCTATTTGGGTGGAGTAATACTTTTTGCTATCCCGCTCATTTTTTCTTTTTCTTTTTTTGGTTGATAGTATTTATAAGGTTTAATCCTGTTTGGAGAGTGGTACCTGGTCAGGGTGGGGTGATCATTGTTTCTCCCTGAGGGTGCGTCTCTCATGGGGGTTATTTCACTTTTAATCTTTCAAAATTGATGAATATCTGCCTGGTGTGTGCATTTCCTCTCTCTACTTTCCAGTCTTTTATGTACACGTTTTTGCTATCTTTGGCCTCTAAGAGTCGTAGGACACCTTCTGATCATCAGAGTAAGCATTTGAGACTTGTATTTCAAGTATGAAACAAAACCAGAAGTACATTGATGTAATGGGTCTATAGAAACAGTAATTAAAAAAAATTACGATAGTGGGAATATTGATTTCTAAATTAAAAACAGTAAACCAAAATGTAATAAAATGCATACACTCATAAAAAGCTAATTGAAATACCAATAAAAAAGGGATTCATAGAAGAAGCAAAAGGAGACAGGAAAACAACAAAAGAATAATATTACGGGTATCAATACAATTGTTTGATGTAGATGATTTTGTTTTATCCTCTCTTCTACAGATTCCCCTGATGACATCTTCAACTTTTTAACATTAGATAATTATAGCTACCAATTATATTAACTCTTTCTTTGTTTCTCTTTCTTCTTTTTCTCCTTTTTTTTATTTCATGTTATGATACGAAGCAAAAAGACACACGTGGCAAAACGAAATTCGTGTAAATAGGCAAATAATTCCTTGACGATTATACCAGGTCCTGACATACTTGAAAACGAGAGAAATCTCAATGTATCCTTCCTGGTAAAATACTTTATAAATAAATAAATATCTGCCCAGAAGGAGACATCCAAGGAGCAGACCAACTCCAGATCGGTGAAAGGAGCAGTAAAATTGTTACGTACCTATTGTCTTTTGATATTTTGTGAGTGATGTTCCCACGGGGCCAAAAGTCATTCAGATTTACATTCAATCTGCACTATGTATAGATAATTTTGTTTGGAAGATACATCTCCCATACCTATTATTCTTTACTTGTATGTTATGATATTAATATTGACGGAAAAACATATTTATGCCTATTGTGATCTTTAATTACAATAATTATGCATTAAAAAACCCTTAATTAAATTAAAACTGTATATTACCACTTAAAGCATGTTAAAGATTCCTTTCTTTCCAAAGAAACATTTCTGAAAAATGTGGTATAAGGTCAATATGTCACAATGCCCTTCATTTGGAGGATATAGTTTTAATACCAGGGTAATATAATCTGTTGCAAAACTATTTTTCTCTTTGTATATTTATAGAATGACCATAGGAACACTATGATTGATATGGGAACAGAAGCTTATACATTTGAGAACAAATATATAGATAAGTAGTAGCAGCTATTCTGAGTTATGACTGACCAAACCATTAACTATCACTAAAGCACAAAAAACAAACAAATTGTCCCCAAATCACAAACATACCAGAGAGAACATGGAAAGGAAATGATGAAAAATGAAGGTACATTCTAAGTCCTGTAGCAGCTTATATTTCTCTCAAAAGGCTTATTTCAATTAAATGCAAAGAGCAATAAAACTGGCAATGCCAAACATCTTGCCAGATTTGTAGTTCTGTTAAGGTTCAAGATAAATAGATTTTTGAATTTTCCAAAATAAAGCACTCAATATTTGTAATTCTTTTGATATTGAAAAGGCCAAGTAAAACAAATATTGTGACCAACAATTTTCATTTAAGGAAAACACTTTGTTGCATTATTTTTTATACAGTAACCAGAAAAATTGGTGTAGCGATGTCAATGTCCTCTCTGGGGTAGAGTCAAGTCACAATGCTGCACTCTTGGAGTCTTCCTCTTTGAGTACCCTCAGCTAAAAACATAAGAGAAGTACATCATAGTGTAACCCATAGGAAAACACATAATATATGTGGATAAGCAGTAGCACTCACATGGGGTGGAACCCTCCTGGTTCAAGGTGAAGCGCCTCTGGGTAATTTCTGGCCACCCAAATGCCCCTCTGAGAAGACTCCACTCTCCACGTCCAGGTAAACCACTTCCAGAAGGTGCAATGAAAATGGTGGTAAAAGTCTGCTTTAAATTAAAGAGTTCTGCTTCCAATGAAAACTCGAAAAAGCAACGGTAAAAAAACTTTACTAAAATAATAAAACAGTGAAACAACAGCCAGAACGCGTTTCGCCAGTTAGATAATCTATCATAGGCTTCCTCAGCTGGCTATTGCATTATTTTGTATGCTCGTATGTGTGACTGATAAATTTATAAATATCCTAATTAATCCTTTACATTCCTGTAACTCAAACTAAATATCCCTGTAAACCAGTGTTACCCAAATCTGTCCTCAGGACCCACTGACAGGCCAGGTTTGCCAGATATCTGAAGCTCAGCACAGGTGATCCAATTAGCTGCTCGGTGATTACAGAATTCAGTCTGCATTTCCCCAAGGTGATCTGCAAAATCTGGCCTGTTAGAGGGTCCCGAGGACAGGTTTGTGAAAGCCTACTATAAACCATAAAATACAACTAATATCTATACTTTATTACTAACATTAGCACAAATTTATCAAGTAAAGCCTGTCCTGCAACCCGGAAAAAAAATCAACCATAAATAATACAGTTACAAGTTGTTATAAAGCGCTAACAAGTTCCATAGCGCTGTACAATGGGAGGCAGAATAACAAATATACATACCGGTTCACCACACAGAACAGTAGGAGAGAGGACCTTGCTCAAGCGCTTACAATCTAAGAGGAGGGGGTGACACACTAGGTGATGGTTAGTAGAGAATATGAAATAGCAGGCTGCATGTGGGCTGTGTGGGAAGATGCAATAAGAAATGAACAGAGGGGGATTAAGGAGTGAGATAATAGGCTTCTTTAACCCCATAGTGACCAGGCGATTTTGCCATCGTCAGTCCAAAAGTGCCCACTGCTGTTTTTACATTTCTGCGCTGTTTGTGTTTAGGACTAATTTTCCTCTTACTCGTTTACCGTTTTTCTCGCCATTAAATGGACTTTCTAAAGATACCACTATTTCCATCATATCGTATAATTTACTATAAAAAGTTCTGAAATATGATGAAACACTTTTTCGAACTTTAATCTCCAAAATCTACAACCGACAAAAAATACCCCGCCTAATAGTTTCAAAATTTTGTCCTGAATTAAGAAATACACAATTTTTACATGTTTTTGATTTTTAACCCCTTCACTGCTGAGCCATTTCACGTCTGTGTGCTGAGCTCATTTTGACCGTTTTATGCTCATCCTATTTTATTATACCCCCAGACAAAAATATATATTTTTTAAAAAACTTCACTTTTATTTTTTTGTTTTTACACCAATCTGGGTTGTGGTATCATTGGAAAGGCCATGATCAGGACCTCCCAATGATACCAAACATGACCCTCTAGCTGCCACGGATCGGGAGAGATGGGGGTCCAAAGAACACCCCTAGCTCTACTTGGCAGCTAGGTTGTTAACTGGCCAACTGACTTCATCGCACATATGTCAATGATGTCAGTGGGTGGGGGGGTGACCCAGAGGCTTGGCTGACATCCAACATGTCAGCCACCTCTGGGGAGCGAATCGCGACGCAGCACCTAGGGGGTTAAAGAGAGGCACTGCTGGAAAGGGCAGACTCTGCCCTCTACAACAGTGCCTCTCTTTTTTCTCTAAGTGCAGCCGTTGGGGAGGGAGAGGGGTCCAAAGGACCTCCACCCTCCCCTTTCAGGCTCCCCCTGCAGGCGCCCGGGGTGCCTGAAAATGATGTCATCGTGCACGATGATGACATCCTCATGATTGTTGGAGCCCATAAAACCATTGGGCTGGCTTCAAGGAAACCAGACCGTTGTGAGACCCCAGCCAGAGAGGTGTATAGGGAGGGAGGGGGGTTAAAGGACCATGGCGTACATAGTACGTCCTTGATCCTTAAGGGGAATTTTGTCCCTGATGTAATACGTATGTCAGTGGTCCTTAAGGGGTTAATAAAGAAACTCAGGTTAAAAAATTTGTGAGCACTTGGAAGTGTTACTTTCCAGCCCTAGTACCCTCTATGCGAGCTTACCATCCAGTCATCTCTGCAATACACGTTTTGGTACTCCATAGAGGTGGTAGCGGAGTGCAATCACTTAGCGTCCATAACTTAAATCCCTCCAATGCAGGTTAATGACGAGGCTCCTGAATTTCCTATTACATCCCATACCTATGTATATGTATACCTTGATAATGGCTCCTAAGAGAGCCGAAACGTCGGGATTTGCTTTTTAGATATGCTTTAATAAATTTTGTTATTTTATTTTTTGATTGAGTGCGGCCATCTGTTGGATTTTTTATGTATGTACCTATGTACTGTTTATGTTCACCAATTCAATTTCGACATTTAAACCATTTGGAATCAGAGATTTTAGCGTGTATATTCAACATACCTCCTGCCTATTTAAGCGTCTCCCGATATCCCCACCCTTCCACAGAGTTTTAACCTGTTGTATACCACAGTATTTTACAACCTTAGGGTCAGCATTAAGACAAGTGCAACAGTGCTCTGATAAACTTCTGAAATTTTCTCTCAATATTATAAATTTTGATGCTCTGTCGTTCCCTACACTTCGGGGAATCAAATTTCCCCACCCTGCGGGGAATTCAGTATTTACCACAGGGTCCCAAAAGTGCAGGGAATTGTCTGTCAAATGCCACCGCCAACCTGCCGCACACCCGCCGGCCGCCGCTGTAAATCTGTCGTCCGCCGCAAACCCGCCGGTGGGCCCTCCAAATGCAGCTGATGAGCCACCAAGCACAGCGCCGAGCAGCCTCAGAAGAAAGCCGAGAAGCGGCTGGATGGGTAAAAAAAAAACAATATGGTTTAAAGTGTCAAAATAACCCCTAAAGTCTTTAATTTCATACTTAAATCCTGTAGTATTGCTGACAAACATGTCCACTTTACTGTATGGGGTCCCACCAGAACACATATTCTACACATTCCACATTTATAAAACCCAGGTGTAGGATCCAGCTACGTTTTAGACCAGTTTAAATGCGTATCAGAGTTATACTTTAGCTTACATTGTAGATCTGAAGCACTTCTAAAAACAACTCTTGGTTTCTATGGTAACAATTGATATAGAATATGGTCTTTCAATAACAATATTCAATATTTATAAATAGATTTTTTTAACAAGACTGAATTGGTTCTTATAATCTAAAACAATAGGGCATACCTCCCTGCCTTTAGAAACATTCAAGGAAGTTTGATTAAAAGAAGTTGGAGTAGTCCACCTAGTCTTGTTCCTTACTCTGTCCCTAGTTGACATTAGGTCAGTCCAAGAATATCACCTTTGCGCTAAATTTCTCTATAAAATGGCCAGATTGTATAACAAAATCTTGTATCATAGTGCCCCTAATCCTCTTGAACTTCCCGTAGGGCAACGTTCAATAACTACGGATGGTAGTGACAACTAGAAAGAATTAAAGCTGTTCACATCAACCTTTTTCAAGAAGGTTCTCCATGCCATTTTCCCATTGGAAACAAAAAATTCCAAATCCAAAAATGCTTTTGCAGATGGACTGTAATCATAGGTGAACTTAATATTTCTATCATTTTGATTTAGATAAGACATAAATAATTTTAAAGACTGGCAGGGTTATTCAAAGAGAATCGAAAAGTCACCGCAGGTTTGGTGACTTTTCATTCTCTTCAATACGGCTTGATTCGGTGATTCCATTTCGGCGACCCTGCGATGTATTCAGCAAGCACCACAGGGCCGTCAAAGTGCAGGGAAAAGCTGCCAAAAACCTACTGAACACTCACCGCAAAACCCAGGCGAATGCACACCAAAACTCGCGGAGAAGCCCGAGCAGGAGCCGATCACATTACAGAGCAGCCGCCGGAAAAACCTGACACTGCCGGCGAATGGAGTGAGAGAAAAAAAAACAGTACGCTTGAATGTTTGAAAAGTGAAAAGCTGTTTGCAAACAAACTACTGAGCGAAAATGTCTGAAATTTACACATAAGATCCAATGAATGATAATAAAAAGGGCTGTTACAGAAAAAAGAAAAAACGTTTAAAAAAACTAAAAAAAAACGAAAAAAGTTTTTTGCAAAAAAATCCTGAAATTGCTTATAAGAACCTAACAAATCTATAAATAAAGAGATTTTTACTGCAGAATATTGTAATAAACGGTTTATCAGATATTGGATTAAAATGGGAATATTTTTAACATTGAAGTCTATGGGATTCGCCTGAATAAATCTGTTGAATGAAACCACCGAATGGCAGGGCAATTCGGCAACTTTTCACTGCTGTTTTTTTTTCTCTGAATAGATGAAGCTATGGGGATTTCACTGCCCTTGAACAGGCACCGAACAGGCACCGTATGTGCAGGCAGTTCGCCAACATTTGGCTAACTGCCTGCTCTCTGGATAGCCGAATGGCCAGGAAAGGTAACCGAACGCTCAATATCAGCGTTCGGTTACCTTTCGGCCAGCAATTCGGAGCTCTTTGAATAACCCTGTTAGAGACACCCTTCCAAATAAAGAAACAATCATCTATAAATAGTGTCTGTACAACACAAGGTTCTACACCCAGCCATGCCCCGACTATACATTTTTTAGTTTATTTCCCTTGACTTAAATACAACATATATACAGGGTTATTCAGAGAGCGTGAAAAGCAGGAGAATGACTGGAGAATGAGAAATTCTAGGTCAAAATAGCCGATTTGGAAAGTGAGATGAAAGGGAGAATTTTTCTGGTTTGGCTATTTTGACCTAGAATTTTTCATTCTCCAGTCATTCTCCAGTCATTCTCCTGCTTTTCACAGTATCTGAATAACCCTGATAGTTTTTTCTTCCTGTTTTCCTTCTATATGAATGTTTCTTGGGCTATGTATTTGAGAGACTATTTTTTAAAGGACCTATTTAGACACATTTTCATGCATTTTTTAAATTTAAGTTTAAACACCTTTTAGAAGAACAGCAAAGTTCCTTTTTTTTTGCAATTCGTCGGTCTCTTTGGTAGTGTTCGGCGGTGTTCAGTAGTCAGCTAGGCGTCTTCGGTCTTCAGCAACTCCATCTTTGGTGCACTTTTGTGACCTGAAATTGCCAAAGCGCACCACAGTGCGTTGAACTAGAAAGCCCTGAAATTTCCCAGAATTTTCAGTGCTTCCTGAATAAACCCTTAAGCCAGGCCTCAAAATTTCCACTCGCCTACTCACATTTGGCGAGTGGAAATTACATGAGGGCGAGTGGAAATGCAGATGCAGGCAGGGCAGGATAAGGGGTAGGTGGGGCAACTAGTGGCACTGGCGAGTAACTCTTAAGGCCTGGCTAGTAGCTTGGGACTTGAAATGTTGAGCCCTGCCTTAAGCTACTGAACTCTGGTGACTTGTTTCCTTTTTAACCAGAATTGTATCTTTGCAGCTATGTACAACACCTTAGTGTGTTTAATTATTTTGTTTTGTATTGTTATATATATGTATGTTTTATATTGTATTAAATGTATTTTAATATATGTTGGTGATATCTCCACCACATTAAGTATATGTATTTTTAAAAATGTTCTGACACTAGGTTTGATTAAGCTTAAGTATATGTCTGAAGTGAAGCAGTTCTGTAAGGAAGAGTTGCCCAAAATTCCTCCTAAACATTGTGCAAGTTTAATCTGCAACTAACGAAAATACTTGGATATGGTTATTACTGGCAAAGGAGGATCAACTAACTATTAAATCCAAATGCTCATTTAATTTTTCTACAGCACTTAAATGTTTAACCCCTTCACTACTAAGATCGAGATATCTCGGGCTTCAAAGGCACCTTTTGGCCCCCTGATTTTGAGATATCTCAATCACCAGCTCTGCAGCCCAAAAGCAGATGAAATTCATTTACTGCCCACAAATGTTGTTTGCTCATCGGCTGCAGTAGGTGCCCACAAAGTTTTATCCCTGTGGGCATAATGCTCAAAGAGCTAAAACTGTGTAGAATCAGCTATCTGAAAGCCCTGACATCGGACATTCAGGAGCCAATACAGGGAACACGAGCTGCAACTGTAACGGCTGTAAGTAAATTTGGCAGTAGATGGCATTATCTACTGGCCAAATATGTTATTACAGTAAGAAATACACTAGGAATATGCGCCAAATACTTTTTACAGTATAATTAATTTTAAATGATTTTTCAAAAAAACACTGGTTCCTGGCAATTTTTTTTGGAAAATGTAGTTAAGGGGTTAATGGCATGTGGTCATAAAAGACATGAAACTTTATAATTGTTTTGTGTTGTTCGCTCAAGCACATTGTCTTTCTCAATAGTACCGGCTGGATGGAGTAGGGGTAACATCACTGCTCTGTAACTGTGAAGACACAGGTTCAAATCCCAGCAAGAGCACCTCCCCAGTTAGTGTCCTTGTGCAAGACACCTAATGGTACGTATTCGCCACCCAGGACATACTTGAAAACAAGAGAAATCTCAATGTATCCTTCCTGGTAAACTACTTTCTCAAAAAAAAATAATTTGTTGTGACTTTGATGTGATGACATTTTATATGCAATTTATGCAGAAAACCAATTACAAATGGTTCACATACATTTTCTTGCCAATGTAGTTAATAGAACCATACACATATTTTTTAGCAAAAAAAAATTTTCAACACTCTTAAATGTACAGATTTTATCCAGTTCTGTTAATCCACTCACAGTATGGACATGTAAAAAAGAAAAAGAAAGAAGACTGTTTAAAATAAACAAATAGAAGACAAAAATGAGGTACTCAGCAAATTAAAGACTCACATGGACCAGAACATCTAAATGATAGTGAATTAGTAAGCAGGGTATGTGTCCGGTCCTCCTAATTGTCTTCCCCTCTTTCTTCAATATTCTACAACAAATCGCAATAGAAACAAAGCACATAGAGACCCTTATTTTTCAGATGAAATATTACTGTCATTTATTTATTTTTAAATATTAACACTTTTAAAACCATGGTCAATTTTGGCTTGCGGTAGCACTTGGCTGTAATAGGGGTAGACCTTCCTTTCTGGACAAAAACATGGACTCAATACTCTCCATACAAAAAGCTTTCAGTAATTTTACTAACAAAAATAACAGCAAAACTTAAAAACTCACTTTTCATTAAAACACATACAGGGTTATTCAGAGAGAAAAAACCTTGAGAATGACTGGAGAATTGAAAATACTAGGTCAAAATAGTCAAGCCCGAAAAATTCACCCATTTATCTCACTTTCTATATTGGCTAGTTGGTCTAGATTGTTCTCTTCTCCTGCCAATTCTCAAGGCTTTCACCTCTCTCTGAATAGCCCTGATAGTTAATTACCGATACGCATTTAGCCTTGCTCATTCAGCTTTGTCATTGGGCATGAGCTTGGAAAGTGATGATCGTCTTTATACAATCACTTTTTTCCGTAATTTTATTTAAAGGTAAAGTTGTAGAGCGTTAATGTTATGGTATGATTAGAGTTAGAATTAGGGATAGAGTTTTAATTATGGTTAGGTTTAGGCTAGGGTCAGACGAACGCATTTTTAACGTGCGTTTAGCCGCACGAAATCACGGCCGTGCTAGCAGCAAATGACGTCCAATGCCGGGGAACACACGAAGTACGGACGCACGAACGTTCGCCCGCGCAACGCAAGTGGCAAACGAACGCATTTTTTCTAGAACGTCAAACCGCTACTACTGACGTACAGAGTGCGCTGCGGCCGCATAGCGGCGTGTGTGTGTGATTAGGAGATGTCAGACGCTGCTAATGTCCGGCTAACATAACGTCCAGACACAAAAAGTGTTTTATTGATGATCCGTACAAAATCACGGACGAAAGGGCGCATCGTATGACCGCTATCGCGTATTCCGGGAAAAAATACGTACGTTCGTGCGAACGCACTTTTTCACGGACAACGTGAAAAATGCGTTCGTCTGACCCTAGCCTTATACCTAGGGCTAGGATTATGAATTAGAAGTAGGGTCAGGGTTACAATTAGGATTAGAGTTTCAATTAGAGGGATAGCATTAGGATTATGTTAGATTTAGCGAAAATCACCAAAGTTTTTAAACAACTCTACTACCTGGGTATGTACGCGGCATCATTGTGGAAATGGAAAACTATCAGGGTTATTCAGAGAAAGGTGAAACTCTGGAGAACTTTTGGAGAAGTGAAATCCGAGGTCAAAATAGCTGATTTGGAAAGTGAGATAAATGGGAAAAAATTTCTTGTTTGGCTATTTTGACCTAGAATTTTCACTTCTCCAAAAGGTCTCCAGAGTTTCACCTTTCTGTAAATAATACTGTATGTGAATTCACCATAGTTGTTCAGAGTAGATCTGTAGTTTTTCGCAGATGTTCTCTACAAATATTTTAAGCTCATTCATTAATATTAGCTGTACATGTTAAAAGAAACATACCCATCCTCACATTTATTATTTAAATAAGCATAGTACACTGGTTTGATTTATGTACCGATTTGCCAACACACAGGGTTATCCAAAGAGATTCGAAAAGTCACCGCACGTTCGGTGACTTTTCGTTCTCTTCAATTCGGTTCCTTTTGCCGATTGCATTTCGGTGACCTTGCGGTGTATTCAGCAAACACCACAGGGTCCCCGAATTGCAGGGAAAAGCTGCCGAACACCTGACGAAAACTAACCGAATGCACGCTGAAAACAAGCAAAAACATCTGGATTAACCTTCGAAGAGGAGCCGAACAGGAGCCGAAAAGGAGCCGAATCACACAGAGCCGAAGCAGCTGTGACATAGAGGAGGCAGTGAATAAATTAGAAAAACCATTTGTATGAATCTGGGAAAAAGAAACGCTGTTTGCAAAGAAACTACTGAGCGAAAATGTCTGAAATTTTCCCAGGAGATCCAGGGAATGATAATAAAGAGGGCTGTTACAAAAAGAATAAGCAAACTGAAAAAAAAAAAAAAAAAATCGGACTTTTAATTTTTTTTTTAAAAATTCAGAAAAATGCTTAAAGTATCCTAAAAAATCTATAAATAAAGAGACGTTTTGCTGCAGAATTTTATAATGAACGGTTTATTAGATATTAAATTAAAACGGGAATATTTTTAACATTGAAGTCTATGGGATTCTCCTGAATAAATTTGCCGAATTAAACCACCGAATGGCAGGACATTAGGGGAACCTTTCACTGCTGGTTTGTGTTCTCTGAATAGCCGAAGCAGTGCTTTTTGATGGGGATTTCACTGCCCTCGAACAGGCACCGAACAGGCACCGTATGTGCAGGCAATTCGACAGGATTTGGCGAATTGCCTGCTCTCTGGATAGCCGAATGGCCAGGAAAGGTAACCGAACCCTGATTTTCAGCGTTCGGTTACCTTTCTCAAGCAATTCGAATCTCTTTGGATAACCCTGTATGTTTTATTAGAGCATTTGCTAATTCTACACTTCAGCCCCTTACATCACTTGTAACAAGGATATCTGGAAAGCCAATTTTTCAGTCTTGGTGAATCAAAAGAAAATTTTATTTTATTTTTATACAAGGTAATGGTTTGAACACACCAAAGCCTGTTGAGCGAGATACATGCACAAGCATTTAGAAATGTTTTAAGTGGATAACAGCATATTGATCATAGCCAAATAAGAAGTATTAGCAGTACTCAGGTTAACAGTATATTTACTGAAGTTTATGTCATGGAAAATGATAAGTTAATATAGTTCTAGGATTTTAAAGAACTGTGAAATTCAGATTGGGTAATGGAGGGCACATGTCACTGACGAAGAAGAATTGAAAGAAGACTAAAGATTGAAGGTGTGATGGTGAAAGATGGGAATTTATATGGTGGGGAGATAAAAGTTGAAATGATTGAAGTAAGGCATGGATGAATAGCACTTCAACTTTAGCTGGATTTGATTGTTGGAAAAAGTGTAATAATCTGAAACGTAATAAAAAATATAATAAAATATGCACAAATTTGAAACAATAATATAAAAATATTTGATATTAAAATATTTAGTATTCTGGAAAGTCCATATTCATCTTTATTTGGAAGTCTATGCTACTAGTTTTCTTTTAGCATAAGTTACATAAATGTCAGAACAGAGTTGGATTTTCTTTTAGCAAAGTCTGGTTATAGTTTAAATAAGTTACACAATATCTATGACAATCAGGTTTTTTTTTTTTACCAGTAAATTGAAAATATATTGAAAGCATAAAGCATTTTTGGAAGTATGGTTATATATAGAAAAAATATATTTTTGCCAGATGGGAAAAGGAGAGTTTTACCATTATTAAAAGAATCCTTCAGCTATATAGTCTAGCATACAGCTGTTGTAAATGTAGACAAAAATGTTTTCCTCTATATAATATTTTTAAGTAGTTTGTCAAGATTTTTCAATCGGTTGTGCTATATTTTTCCTTTAGATTTTTTTCATATTAAAAAGGAACCATTTTTTATAATTGTAATTAGGTAACTACATAACAAAAAATATTTTAGATCTTAATTTGAAGTCCCTATTGTCAAGTTTTAACCAACAAAGATTTATTTGTGCAGATTTGAAGTGAACAGTCAAACTTTAATTGAAACTATTCACCAACTCAACTATTTTTTTTCCCTCGATAATACTTAAAAATTCTAGGGCCCTATTCCAAACCAGCCATTAACACCTTTACTGCTGAGCTATTTAACCCCATGTACCTCACCTCGTTTTCACCAAAATTACATTTTTCTCTTGTCTTTTGGTTTATTGTGGTTTATGAATAATATGACTATCTATACACTAAACACTATCTAAACACTGTACTTGCTCCCGGTATGGGAAATGAGAAGGGAATAATAGCATTGGCATTGTTCACTTTATAAAGAAAACACCAACAGGGTTATTCAAAGAGAATCAAAAAGTCACCGCACGTTCGGTGACTTTTCGTTCTCTTCAATTCGGTTCCTTTTGCCAATCCCATTTCGGTGACCCTGTGGTGTATTCAGCAAACACCACATGGTCCCCTAATTGCAGGAAAAGGCTACCGCAAACCCGCCGAAAACTAACCACAAAACCCGGCGAATGCACGCCGAAAGCCCACAAAAACATCTGGATTAACCTGCCGAAAACCACGGAAAAATGCGAGCAGGAGCTGATCACACGCAGCGAAGCCGCCGGAAAAAGCCGACACCGCAGAAGAGGGCAGTGAATAAATTAGGAAAACAGTTTGTATGAATGATTGAAAAGTGAAATGCTATTTGCAAAGAAACTACTGAGCGAAAATGTCTGAAATTTACATATGAGGTCCAGGGAATGATAATAAAAAGGGCTGTTACAGAAAAAATAAGTAAGCTTTAACCACTTGGCTGCTATGGACGCGCTCAGCGCGTCCAGCCAAGTGATTCTCCTGTGCTACGGACGCGCTCAGCGCGTCCGAGCACAGGAGGCAGCAATCCGCCGGATTCCGGCGGATTGCTGCACCCCCCCCGTTGCGGGCTGACATCTTGGATGTCAGCCCAGCACTTGGGAGCCCGGCGGGGACAGTAGATGTCATCGCGGCGACGCGATGACATCTAATTCAGGCGCCCCCCCCGCATCATTCGGACCTCTCTCCCTCCCGATCGCCGGGGAGCAGGGGGTTAATACAGGCACCGCTTGGAAGGGCACAGCCTGCCCTTCCAAACGGTGGCTGTCATTAACCCCTGGGGAGCCGGATCACGAATCGGCGCTGAAAAGCGCCAGTTCGTGATCCTTTCCCGGAGCTGGCTGACATCTTGGATGTCGGCCAAACCTCCGGGAACTCCCCCTGAGGACTGGCGTAATTGTGCATAGCACGATGATGCCAGTCCTGGAGTTAACCCCTAGCTGCCACCAACAGTGGAGATAGGGGGTTCCAATGAACCCCCTATCTCCCGATCCGTGGCAGCTAGGGGTTAAAGTTTGGTACTGTTGGATCGGCCAGAGCATGGCCGTTCCAACGATACCAAACACGACTGTGAATTTTTTTTTTTAAAAAAAATTAAAAATAAAAATAAAAAAATATTTAAAAAAAATTATAAAAAAAAATAAAAAAAGTTTTTTTTTGTTTGTTAATGCATCAATATTGTTCCCATTTCAATTATAATGTGAACAATGATGCTGCACTAAAGATTTTTGTATGCGGTGCGTTTGTTAAAAATCGCGTAATTTTCTCCAAAAAAAAATGTAACGAGACCCCATTTCTAATTTTTTTAACAAGCGCACCCCATACAAAATATAACCGCAATTGCTCACATGTTAAAATGTGAAAAAAATACACTTTACACGTTGTAAATTATTGAAAATTCATATTTTATTGCATTTTTTGTTATAATATACAGACAGGTCATGACGTATACATATAATAATGACATATTATGAATCTGCCGAGTCTGACGGAAAGAACGATATATAATATGTCTGAGTCATATACTAAAATAAGCCTTCAAAACACGTTTAAACATGATGAGCAAAACCGGTAAAAATGACCTCAGCACAGAGGCGTGAAACGCCTCAGCAGCGAAAGGGTTAAAAAAAAAAAATCGGACTTTTAAAAAAAAAAAAAATCTGAAAAATGCTTAAAATATCCTAAAAATCTATAAATAAAGAGACTCTTTACTGCAGAATTTTATAATGAATGGTTTATTAGATATTGAATTAAAATGGGAATATTTTTAACATTGAAGCCTATGGGATTCTAGTGAATAAACTTGCCGAATGAAACCACTGAATGGCAGGGCATTTCGGGAACCTTTCACTGCTGGTTTATGTTCTCTGAATAGCCGAAGCAGTGCTTTTTTATGGGGATTTCACTGCCCTTGAACAGGCCCCGAACAGGCCCCGAACAGGTACCGTATGTGCAGGCAATTTGCCAGGATTTGGCGAATTGCCTGCTCTCTGAATAGCCGAATGGCCAAGAAAGGTAACCGGATCCTGATTTTCAGCGTTCGGTTACCTTTCTCAAGCAATTCGGATCTCTTTGAATTACCCTGATAATATCCGATAGCGCAAAAGAATCTACGGTGTTATATGATAATTTAACAAGTTTAGTGCTACTATGACATTTGCATAATGTTATATATACGTATAATGGAAAATTCTTATATTTCGTTGTGGATTTCCCTCTGCTGGATTCGTAGTACGTCCGACTGTCGGTGTCCTTGATTCTTCAGTGTTCAGAGTTCAGAGTTCAGAGTTCAGATTTCAAGCTTTTAAACTTTAGATGATGAAAATCTTGCAGCACTCCTGTATAGGAGGTATTAGAAAGACTCAGACTCTCATGAGCGTGAATATAAAATGGTATTTATTGGAAAAAATTTTAAATAGGATAACATTTCTTAAATTAAATAATACAATGAATTGTATATTTGCTTATCAGATTTAAAATAGGGGTAAAAAGTCATGGGGATACGCGTTTCGCCGACCATTATGTCGGCTTCATCAGTCCCTGTATCAATGTCTCTGTGTATGTTCTTACCTCCGCAATTTAAATTCTTTTCCTTGATTACTTTATACTTGAAAAGTACAGTTGTGTTCAAAATTATTCAACCCCCACTGAAATTGAGTGTTTTGGCCAGTTTGACATTGATTTTGATCATTCAGTCATCTTGCTTACAATTAAATCAAAGAGGCACGTGTAGGTCAGACAAATATAACATAACATTTATAATGAAATAACCACAAATGTCTTTTCTGTGTTCACATCATTATCAGTTTTATTCAACCCCCAAGTGACATTCAATCTTAGTACTTAGTACAACATCCTTTTACAGTTATAACAGCTTTTAAACGTGAAGCATAGCTTGACACAAGTGTCTTGCAGCGATCTACGGGTATCTTCGCCCATTCGTCACGGGCAAAAGCCTCCAGTTCAGTCACATTCTTAGGCTTGCGCACTGCAACTGCTTTCTTTAAGTCCCACCAGAGGTTCTCAATCGGATTTAAGTCTGGTGACTGCGATGGCCACTCCAAAATGTTCCAGCCTTTAATCTGCAACCATGCTCTAGTGGACTTGGAGGTATGCTTGGGATCATTGTCCTGTTGAAAGGTCCAACGTCTCCCAAGCCTCAGGTTTGTGACGGACTGCATCACATTGTCATCCAATATCTCCTGGTACTGAAGAGAATTCATGGTACCTTGCACACGCTGAAGCTTCCCTGTACCTGCAGAAGCAAAACAGCCCCAAAGCATGATTGACCCCGCGCCATGCTTCACAGTAGGCAAGGTGTTCTTTTCTTCATAGGCCTTGTTCTTCCTCCTCCAAACATAGCGTTGATCCATGGGCCCAAACAGTTCTAATTTTGTTTCATCAGTCCACAGAACACTATCCCAAAACTTCTGTGGTTTGTCCACATGACTTTTGGCATACTGCAGTCGACTCTTTGCAATGGACAAAGGAGTCCGTCCTCGGATGCCAGATTCTGTTCTAATTCGGTGGAGAAATCAGATAGCTTTGCGCATAAAGAAATCACACAGACAATGAATACGTCTATATAGCTTCCAAGCCAATGACTGCTCTGCGTCCTTTATTGATTTACAAGGCTTTTTATGCAACCTCGCATGTAACGAAAACAGGCTGTTGCCCAACATTCTATTCGTCATTATATTGTGAAATTACAGACTTTGTTTAATAACAGATAAAGAAATTAAAACAATAGTGTCTCCGGATGTCCCTTTAGCCGTCAGGGACATTGGTTACAGCACGTTCCGGGATGTTCCAAAACATTCTCCAAGATGACCTCCAAAATGTTCTCTTCTTGATACACAGGACAAGAAACTTCATGTGCGTACAAAAACAATTAGCTAAGATAGCGTTTTAAAGAATAATATGCATTTGATTCATAAATCTTGATTAACCATTTAAACTACTCGAATGAGCATTTTTCTAGGCCTCCTTCTAAGCCTTTGAATATTATAAAAGCGAATATAAACATTTCTGTCCACAACAGTCCCCCCTAAAAATGCACATTTCCCAAGTGTACCCCTGGAGACGAGCCGTGCCTTCATCCGTTCCCCTAATAGTCTCGCCAGCCATTCCAAATCTTCGCCGGAGGTTGAGACGAGAAATTCCTATTGAATAAAACCCCTGTGTAGTCCGGGCTTCCGTGCATGGCCGAGACTGGCGGGTCAAGAGTCGGGCTTCAACTCGTCTTGCAACGGGTCACTAACCTTGGCTTAGAGCAAAATCATATGCGGTGTTCTCGAGATAGGGGATGCATGGACTCATTATTCTGCGGTTGATTTGTTACAGGTGGGCGGAGTTCGTCATACCTCTTATTCACAGGAACCCCCAGAAATTCTAGACTAGTGTAGGAAGTGCCAATATTCTCCCCAGTGTCCCTACACACTTGATTAAGCAGTAAAGGTGTAGTGGATTCCACAGTTCTTTCAATAACCTTTTTAATGCAGGGTAAAACACAACATCCAATCACCGTCAACAGAACCATCATTACCAGGATAACTATCCCTATTTGTGTGAGGATCTTCTGCCAGGCACCCATCCAACTAAAATACTGATCCCATGGATCAGTAATGCCAGAGTTTTTCTTCAGTTCTTCGGACAGGTCTTCCAATCGTTTAATGGCTTTAGTGACTTTGCCAGTGGGGCCTGTGTTATCCGGGATAAAGGTGCAACAGGAGACACCAGTACCTTTCAGCATCGGACAGACCCCACCCCTCTCTGCCAGTAGCATATCGAGGGCCATTCGGTTCTGGAAGGTCATTGCAGAGGTCGGGCCTAGCTGGTCGGCCAAACCCTGGAGGGCATCTCAGGTATAGTTAACAAACCTCTGTTGGTTGTAATAGATGTAGTTAATCCAATCAACATTCTTGTTGATGGTTACCATGGGGATTAAAGATTCAAATCCCGCCTTTACCTGGTCTCTAGCTTTGAACTCATTAGGCACCCCCCTTGGGACTCCTATGAC
Organism: Leptobrachium leishanense; assembly: GCA_009667805.1. NCBI lineage: Eukaryota > Metazoa > Chordata > Amphibia > Anura > Megophryidae > Leptobrachium > Leptobrachium leishanense. Next base: position 228,980,622 of record CM019064.1, on the reverse strand, counting down.
ATCAAGGTAGACGTGGGGATCGAAACTGCCAGGTACAGAATTCGCCTGTCTCCTTTGTCTAGTGAGTCCGGGGTGTGGGCATTAGGCAGATCATCATCAAAGGGCAGGATGTGGAGGGGCATGATGGCTTTAGCCAGAGCACACTCACCGTCCCACGCACCTACCAAGCGGGAGCGGACTCGCATGTCACCGCAGATCCAATAGACATCTCCCAGGGAGATCACCTGGTTTTGCACCTTCTCCTTCTCCACAGCGCTGTACTGCGCACAATAGCCTTCTGTGAAGTTTCCAACTACCCGGCCACCGGTTCCCCAAGAGGAGTGACAAGTGAAGTTCCCGGGGTAGATGGTGATAGTCTCTGAGAGTCTGGGGTTTCGTTTCTGGAGGGGGTATTTGGACTTCCATTCTTTGCAAGCATCGTGACTTAGAGTGGTGTTGGTAAACAAACTGAGAAAGCATTCCTCGACATCCTCGGGGATATTGAGAGGTACCGTACCTAGATGAGGCCTAGCAGTACCACTCACATAGCAATTGGTTCTGTTGTGGGACTGAGCGGTATATTTCATCCATTCTAACCAAACATTCATATCTGAGTATCCCGTTTCAATGGCCATAGTATCCTCGAACGTGGGATCAGCGATGGCCACTATACCATTGGGAGAGATCATAATGTGGTGATTAAGGGGTTTGGACTGTTGGTGCGGAGGGACCCAGTCAGGGCCAAGGTACATGTCTCATAGGCAGAATTTTCCCAGGGTCTGCGGATTCTCTGAATCCCCCTTTACCCACAAACCCAGAACATAGATACCTGAATCCCCGGGTCCTGGATTTTCTAGGGTTAGAATTAGTTTCAGTGCTGTTGCCCCTGTTCTAAACCGCACCTCCCCATCATCATCCGACTCCTGTAATTTATACTTGGGGCAGGTGTTTGGGGCCATTGTCAGTGTCATACGAGCGAGAAGTGATTTACTATTGTTATCTTTCTCGTCTAGGGCGCTTTGTGGTTTGTGTCTCCAGGGAACTCACGTATTCCATCCCACCGATGCCCAACTACCGCACTCCTGTCCCCAATAGTAATTGGTAACGCACATATATATGTCATAATCATGTGGAATCCCATTTCTCCAGATACATTGCAAGCGGGGGCCTGGGCATGGGTGTATATCACAATAGTTAAAGGTGTATGTAACCACGCGAGTGTTAGATGAATTATACCAGAAAGTGGTTAGTTTGTGTTTGGCGGCAGTAGTATCCATTGCGTGGCCCATGACATGGGCATTGTCTGTCAGTTGTCCCAGGGCAGCTTCCACCTGGGCTCTCATAACCGCTTGTACCATATCATCAGCTGCCTGTCCCAGTAAAACAGCTACATTGTGCCCCTGAATTCCCACCCCCCAAATGAGAAGGATATACATAATCATGTTTGTTTTGTTGTCTGGTCCGCTGTTGGTGTACAGGTCTTTTTACAGTGGGAGGCGTGGATCCAGGTGGCTTTTCCTTCCAATTTTACTGAAGTTGCAGTTGTGAGGAGGACCTGGAAGGGACCGTCGTATCTGGGCTCAAGTGGATTCTTTCGAAGAAACTTCTTCACTAGTACCCAGTCTCCCGGGACCAGTTGATGAGTGTCGTCAATACTTTCAGGGTCTGGAATGCAAGAGAACACTTGACCATAGATATCAGTTAATATTTTTGAAACACTTGTGACATAATTTATTAGACAGTCGGACTGTAATTGCAACTGTTGAGGGAAACAGTATTCTGAAAGGTGACAGATTGTGTAGACCGATGAGAGCATTCATCATTGTATTTGAGAGGTGTGAGGGCCCATGTGCCTATTGTACTACAGCCGGATAGAGTGCCTTAGGTAAGCACACTCTATTTCTTAGTTCTGGGTTACTAGTAGTGTGATTAGCTGCTCGAGTTCCTTTTCCTGTGTCTGCTAAATGATTTAATATCAGCTTCTGGTGTACTAAACTTTCCATGTGCATTTACTTTTATCGCTGCAACCTGTGTGAGTGCGTGTAGCTGTGCTTGTTTTGTGTCTTTTCCTTCTTCTGGCAGAAAGGGTGGGGCCGAGGGGGGAAGTTGAACAGAATTGATTAAAAATCCCTCATAGTTAACAGCATACCAGAATTAGAATCACAATAGAATCACAATCGGAACCACCCCCACCCCCCTCAGGAAAAGGAAAGAGAGTAGCGGGGTTAAGACACAGAGAGCAGTGGAGAGTGACATTATCAGGGCGCAGGAGGGAATATCGCCGGCGCAGTAGGCTCGCAGAAACGTCATGTTGCGCCAACACCCAGGGCTGCTGACCCCCACCCGTGGTGTGCAAACTAATAAATAATCAGCAGGAATCATTAGACTGTTGTAACTAATATTCTGTGTCATTGGAGAATAGTAGGTTAAAACTTTCCTGGCATTTGTAGCGTTATCTCGTACTTAGCAAGGTCACACTCCGTCTTTGGGGACGTCAGCAACTAGAAAATCCTCTAAATTAACTAGGAAATAAAAACCTGCAATCTTCTGAGACGGACAGTAAACCTTATCTATTTTAAACCAAAATAAGCTAATGCAGCAGGGAAAAACCCGCTCCACGTTTAAACTGCATAGAGTTGAACATTCCCCTGTTTCTTTTTTTTTTTTTTCTCAGCAGGGGTAAAATATCTGATCTTCACGGTCATAGGAAAAAGGAACCAATTTAATCTTTCTAGTTTCACTTTCTCGTCTGCGTCCTTTTCCCCTTTTTTTTTCTTTTTCCACATAAAAAAACATAACACGGGATATTTTAGTGTAACTTGTATTCCATATTAATGGGCATTAACAAATCTACCATGAGATTCAAACCTGGTGCAAAATTAGGTGGGTCTGGAAGATCACTCTACAATTATGCAGCAAAAATACACTTTAATTAATATATATATATATATATATATATATATTATATTATACCGTAAGGAAAATTAGTAACCATCAGAAAAACAATTTTCTTTGCATCTACAAGCGCCAACGAGCGCTGTGTGCTGCACAAAACCTTAAATATTTAAAACCGTGATCTTTTTGCAGAAAAAAAACTCTTAACCCTGTCCTGCAGGCAAAGCTGATATAAATATAAAGGTAGGGCGTTCACACTATAACATATATTAGTAATTCAAGAATAACAATTTTGCATACAGATGTCTATACTTCACATATACACTATAACAGTAAACAACGCATAATCTCTCCTGGCAAACACCCAGCAATGGAATCATATCTCAAACAAAGCAGTTGTTATGTCTCTCCTGTCTACTTTGCTTGTTGTCTTCGCTTACCGTGATTTACATCTCTGACATACATACATACAAACATACATGTCCTTCTTATTGCTCCTTACTGGCAAGCAACCTATAGTTGCCATCTCTAGGATAGGCTTTCCTAACCTCTTCTCACATTGACTCATAAACTATCATCCGCATCTTATAGATTATCAGATTCTGCTTTAAAATAACTTTCATCCCACTCATAAAAATTCATCATTTTGTTTGCATCCATTTACACGAGTCGGAACAGGCATCCCTGACCAACCGCCGATTAAATCTATACCTTTTTATTGACTCATACTCTATACACAAATACATATATATCCATTTAAACAAATACACACACTATATACACAAATACATATATATCCATATATGTTCAATGGTCAGACATCATCTTGGTGGAAAGGTCTAAGCCGGGGATTGTGGGTCGTGGGAAATTATCAGATACAATGGCAGTATCCTGCTAAAGGCCATCGGCGGCATCTGGGTTTTGGGTGGGGGCCGTCGCCTGTGGGGTGCTTTACAATCCCGTTTGAAATGGCTGGATTCTCCACAAGTAAAACAGGTTCTTGGTGGATGCCCCCCCTCCCCACCAGGCTCCCCTTCCACGGTGCCTGCTGTCATACTGAGAGTGGGCTGCTGTGTCCAGGTGATATTATTCTTGGGAGTCGGGGGTATGTCTTGGGTGTTTTGGTAGAAAGGACATCTGGTGTCGGTTTGCTGGGGTGGAAAGGTGATGAGGTCTTGGTGCTGGAGTGGAAAAGTCATGGGATGGCTACGGGTGACCTGGGGTGTGGTTGTAGGTAACCCTATGTGGGACGTTAGGGAATCATCAGTACGATTTACTGAGTCATAAGAATGACTGGAGAAAGGTGGGTGACCCGGGTCACCGGTCCAGTCTATCGTGTGGAGAGTGGTATCTAGTTTGGGCATATGAGGCATTATAGGGTATATTGTCGGTACCTGGCTTGTGGCTGTTAATGAGGACGTTACAGGACGAGTGGTGTAGTACGACCCATCGATACATAAAACAGGGTAGAGACCTGTCAGCTGTTTTTGGGCATTTGTCGTTTGGGTTGGGGTTATTATTTTCTTTTTGGATACCTTACTATAGGAAGGAGGCTCAGAACTTGGAGTGAGATAATAGTAATTCGTTTTTCCTTTCTTCTTATCTATTGTTTCTATCCACCCTTCGTTCTCAATTTCTTTTGTAACCCTATACCAATCCTGTGCTACATTCCATAAACCATTATCAATCAACATTCCTTTCTTATTTCTCAACACATGTTTCCATTCTTCTACCTGTAATCTGGGATTATCTAATTCGCAAATCTTGCCTGACATCTTTAGGTTTGTCACATTACTTTTGCCTGTCCTTTCCTCAACTAACTTGCATGGTGACAACCAACCAGTATGGCTACTCTGTTCATTTCCCATTCTAGATTGTTAGCTTTGTTTCCTGGTCACTTCTTCAATTCACTTAGATTATCAACAGTCAGAAATGAGGATAGACCTATATCTATCGTGTCCTATGTTACCACGACAATAAAGCGTCTTGTCCTCCCCTATATTCCAAATATAGGACCCTGCTAGAAAGGTGTAGCTAGTACCTCTCCGTCGCGCAGCATATATATCCTACAGTGTTACCTGCTCCTACTAGATATATATATTCTTGTGAGTTCTTAATAGATACGCCTAATGCATCATCTATCCCAGTACCCACAAAAAACTCTTCTGACTGTCAATCAAACTATACTTCAATCAGAGATATATTGCGTCCTACTACCAAGCTTGTGATCGCCTGTTGACTGTTAGGAAAGTCCTAGTACCAGGTATGCGCCTATTTCATCACATCACCTGTTACCGCGCTGGAGATAGCTAACCAGGTACACGCCACTTGTTATCACAGGTCCGTGATAATCTCTCTGATTAACAACCAACTAAAATACAATTTCTATCAGGAAATATGCCGTCAATTCAAAGAATCGTGAACAGACATGTACAAACAAGCAGACAACTGGCATGCGGTCGTGGGTCAGTATAACGGGCAGCTGGGCAAAGTTAAATAAAACCCCACTTTTGATGCTTTTCCCAAACATCACACTGGGGTTTCCCGGGGCAGGATCACAGACCAGAACACGTCACCGATAAGATATCAAAAGGTATCTTACCTGTGAGGTTACGAAGTTGATCAGGCTCCGGTTCTGGTGTGGTCCTGCCAGGAAATCCTCGTCGGTGACACACTGGAGAAAGCGAAACCCAGGGCTCCCCGGTGGGCGTCAAATTGCAATGGACAATGGAGTCCGTCCTCGGATGCCAGATTCTGTTCTAATTCGGTGGAGAAATCAGATAGCTTTGCGCATAAAGAAATCACACAGACAATGAATACGTCTATATAGCTTCCAAGCCAATGACTGCTCTGCGTCCTTTATTGATTTATAAGGCTTTTTATGCAACCTCGCATGTAACAAAAACAGGCTGTTGCCCAACATTCTATTCGTCATTATATTGTGAAATTACAGACTTTGTTTAATAACAGATAAAGAAAATAAAACAATAGTGTCTCCGGATGTCCCTTTAGCCGTCAGGGACATTGGTTACAGCACGTTCCGGGATGTTCCAAAACATTCTCCAAGATGACCTCCAAAATGTTCTCTTCTTGATACACAGGACAAGAAACTTCATGTGCGTACAAAAACAATCAGCTAAGATAGCGTTTTAAAGAATAATATGCATTTGATTCATAAATCTTGATTAACCATTTAAACTACTCTAATGAGCATTTTTCTAGGCCTCCTTCTAAGCCTTTGAATATTATAAAAGCGAATATATACATTTCTGTCCACAACATCTTCTTATTCTTTGGAGACAGCAAGGGGGTGCGCCTGGGAATTCTGGCATGGAGGCCTTCATTACGCAGTGTGTGCCGTATTGTCTGAGCTGAAACTTCAGTACCCACATCTGACAAATCTTTTCTCAGTTCCTCAGCAGTCACACGGGGACTTTTCTCCACTCTACGCTTCAGGTAGCGCACAGCAGTCGAAGTCAGCATCTTCTTTCTGCCACGACCAGGTAGCGTTTCAACAGTGCCCTTTGCCTTGAATTTGCAAATGATGCTTCCTATGGTCTCTCTAGGTATGTTTAACATCTTTGCAATCTTCTTATAGCCATTGCCCTTCCTGTGAAGAGTAATCACCTCTTCTCTTGTCTTCCTGGACCATTCTCTCGACTTCACCATGTTTGTAACCACACCAGTAAATGTCTAGAAGGAGCTGAGTATCACAGTCATTTTAAAGCTGCCTAATTGGTGCTTATTATGCTTTATTGCTGCTCCGTGACATCCACAGGTGTTTTCAATACCTGATTGAAAACACTTGAATGAACCTCTGTTCTTCAGAGTGGTAGTCTTTAAGGGGTTGAATAATTGTGTCAATGAAGAATTCACAAAAGAAACATTTACTACTGTATTACAAAACCAATTGATGTCATTTTAGTTGCATATGGTTCTTTAAAAAGTCCTTGTAGGATTTCATTCTGAATACAATTATAAATGTACACTAAATTCCCTAAAACCCTTTACAGCATTGGGGGTTGAATAATTTTGAACACAACTGTATATGACCTAGAAGAAGTTAACTAAGAAAACTTGATGTGGACATGAGTTCCTCCTACTTGCTAATATAGTCCCATCCCACGACCCAGTGTTGGGTAGGCTAATCGCAGAGGCAAACATCAGACAACAATTACAATTAGCTGACATTTCCCCACATGTTAGCGAAGCCAACGATAAGTACAACATGCGATTACAGCAGGAGTGAATAGTGAATAGCATCGTCTGATTCTGCTGTAGAATGATCCTAAATTTTTTGGAATTATGATTTTTGCTTCCTTTTTATCATGTGAATATTAACTAGAAAAAACACAGTTACATTTTGAGTTGGGTGTCCCATTATAATATTATAACAGAAGTTCTATTTTTGTGTTTATGACTCTAATACCGGGCTATGTAATAAGAAACGATATGTGCTTGAGCATCCTCCATCACCTGTTGAAGTACTGTATATGAATGAAGTGATACTGCTAAGATCCTTTGTACACTGCGAAATTGAGCTACGGTTTGCTGCTTCAACAATGATTGTGGGACCAATGAATAATCGGGACTTAGGCAACCACTATTTATAGATACTAAACTCCTTCACTACCAAATGATTTTCTGAAAATCCTCTGCCATGAACCAGTGTTTATTCTGGAATATCATTTTTAATTATTTACACCGTATGAAATATTTGGGAATATTCCCATTGTATTTCTTACTTTAATATGCTATTTGGCAGTCAGATATCAACCTCTGCTGGCCAAACGTAGTTACTGCAGATAGAACTGTAGTTCGTATTTCCATGCACCTTGGTTGGGGAAAGCTAGATATATTAGGGAATTCCCTAGCCGATTTGCCGATTTTAAATAGTTATAGCACCTTGAGCATCATGCTCACAGGGCTAAAACTTTGGGGGCACCTTCTGGAGTCCAAACAAAAATGAATTTGGATTGTCGCAAACAAATTTCATTTGCAATTATACAACACAGCTCTAGATCATGTTAACACGATCTCAGGCTCAGGGCCGGCCCGACAATGGTGCAGAGCGGAGCAGCGGCGCCAGGCAGCAGAAATTCGGGGGTGGCAAATTTCTGCCACCGGCGTCGCTGCTGCGCTCTGCACTATTTTTTTATCGGCGCAGCGGCAGATCCTGCGGTCGCCGCATTCGTTCCTTGAACGAGCGGCAGCCTGCATGAGTATCTGCCGCTCACCTGAGATCCATCCTCCAGCCTGCCACGAACAAGATCACTTGAACTCCGCGATCTCGCGAGATCGTGGCAGGCTGGAGGGTGGATCCCAGGTGAGCGGCAGATACTCATGCAGGCTGCCGCTCGTTGAAGGAAGGAACGCGGCGGCCACACGATCTGCCCCTCGGAGGGGCCTTGAAAAGGTGAGCCTGGGGGCAAATTTATCCATGAGTGAGCCTGGGGCAAATATATCCATGAGTGAAGAAAAAATGAATAGGGTAATATCCCACAAACTGGGTGTACGCAGAATACACTTGGCAACTCACAAAGGTAGAAAAAGTGCCTGCATTTGGACTAGAAAATGCAGAGTTTATGAAGAAATGGGATGAAATTCTGTTTGGTTGTTCTTGTGATTTGATGAAATTGATCATTCAGTTTGAAAGAGAGAGTGTTAAGGAGGTAGAAGGTGCCATTGAAACATATTTGAAGGAATGTCCTTATGAGAAAGAAAGTGAGGAGTTTAAAGAAAAAGAGAGAAATATGTGTGAGAAGTTAGAACTATTGGAAGAAAAGATAGCTAACACAAAAAATAAGAAATTATTGCGGGATCAACAAGATTTGGAATCCCAAGTCTATACCACAGTTAATAGAATAAACTTTAAAAATCTAGATCCTTTCAAAACAGATTTTATCGCACCAGGGAGAATTGTGGTGTTGCTGAACGAGGTTGGGGTGTATCACAAAGGCGGAGATTCAGAAGTAGGGAGAGGAATTCCCCTGTTTATATCAAACCAACATCTAGGGATTATAAATCCAAGGCTAAGGAGCCCAACTCAAAATTTAATGATCCATCATTAACAGAAACTTCATGGGCCCAAGAAACTGAACACCAGGACCACACGGGATTGGGTACTAATGGGGAAAACTCACAACCCCAATCCAGGGTTGTAAATCACCCCAACTCTAGCAACAAACATAATTTTTTAGGGGCAAGACCGACAGATCCGAAAATAACAAATTATTTCCAAACCAGGGGGGCGGGTTTCACCCACCCCAACAGATACCAACCGCGCCAGGAAGATTCACCCCTCAAACGGAAGAGGCCGGACGTAGGGCCGGGACGGAGGGAGGAAGGGGGGCTAGTTCCCTCCCCACCTGGAAAGAGACAGGCATCTTAAATCTCACCAAGTTAAGTTTAAAGCCCATCATAACTAAAATTTGCCCCCATGAGATGGGATGATGAATTTAACTTATTTATTGATTTACAACGATTCCAGAGAAAGTTGACCCTAAAAAGATTTTTTTCTCAATGAAACAGAGAGTGATATTGATATACCATCCACGAAGGTAGAAAATACGGGGAATGCCTTCAAGCCCAAATCAAGTTTTTACCCTGTTCACGCAAAAGGAAATTTTTATGGAACGTTTTTGTAAAATTGTGGAATCAGATTTCAATAAATTATGTAAGAGGAATTCAAATGTACACAATTTGACAAAGTTGGAAATAGACAGCATGAAGGAACTGAGACGTCATCAGGATATAGTGAACAAAGAGGCAGACAGGGGGGGCCATTGTACTTCTTACAAAGGAATACTATAGAATGGAATCAGAAAGGATTTTGGGGGAAGTTGATACATATCAGAAATTGAAGAGTGACCCAACATTGGCTTTTAATAGGGCACTATTTGATTTTCTGAAATTGGCGCTTGAAGAGTCAATTATAACTCAACCAAATTTTGACTTTTTATACATAAAGAATCCAAGAATTCCAATCTTTTACTTCCTACCCAAGATCCACAAGGATCTTAAGAAACCACCTGGTCGCCCAATTATAAGCGGTATTGGATCTTTAACAGCAAATCTCTCGCAGTTTCTAGATTTCCACTTACAGAAATATGCCCGGGGAGCTCCATCATATATCAAGGACACTACCCACATATTGGATGACCTGAATGAATTTATATGGGCTCCATCTTATATGTGGGCTTCCTTTAATGTCTCTTCTCTCTACACGGTCATTGATCACAAATAGGGCTTGCAAGCGGTTGAATTCTTTTTGTCTCGAGATTTGGATATTGATCCCCAGCTAAGGTAATTTTTATTGAAAGCCATCTCTTTTACACTCCATTATAACTATTTTTGGGACAATGGCACATTTTATCTCCAACTTACCGGTACAGCCATGGGGACTAGGTTCACCCCAAATTATGCTAATATCTATATGAGGTATTGGGAACTAATGTATATCGAAGATCAACAGGTAGAAGGGGCGAGCCTGGTCCTCTGGCGTAGATATATTGATGATGTGCTGGTGGTATGGGATGGTACCCAAGCCTCTCTGGAAGACTTTACCAAATATATTAATTCAAATGGATTTAGATTAAAATTTACACATGTATATGGGAGGGAACACATTGATTTTCTGGACATCACTTTTACTCTGTGGGCTCTCGTATACACTCCAAATGTTACTTTAAGGGGACTGATGGCAACGGTTATGTGCATTACAATAGTGGTCACCATCCAAACTGGCTAAAATCTATTCCAAAAAGCCAGTTTATCAGGTTACGCAGAAACTGTACTAGGGATTCTGATTATTACAAACGGGCTAAATACATTAAGAACAAATTAGTACAAAAACAGTTTCCTGTACAACAGTTGGATAGGATGATCCAAACTGTGGGAAAGATTGACTGAAAGTCACTTACGAAGAAAGTAAAATCCAAAGAAGGATATGACAGTTTTAGCTTTTCTTTTATATCAGATTTTAACTCCCAGTACAATCAGGTAGGAAAAATTGTACAGAAACATTGGCATATCTTATGTCAAGATCCTATACTTGGAAAAGTTTTTCCCCAACAGACCATCTTTGGTTTACAGAAAGGCCACCAATTTGAAGAACCAACTAGCCCCAAGTTTACCATTTAATCCAATGAAGGAGCGACCACCAAATAATGGTTTTAGGAGCTGTGGAAGCTGCAAAGCATGTAGATATATTCCCATGCTTACCACTCAATTCCACAGTCAAGAAACAGGGAATAATCATCTCATTAAATCATATATAGAAACATAGAAACATAGAAAATGTTGGCAGATAAGAACCTTTCGGCCCATCTAGTCTGCCCAATTACATGGATACTTTACCTGGATTTATCTTTTGTTTAGGATAGCCTTATGCCTATCCCATGCCTGCTAAAATTCAATCACTGTTTTGGCCTCTACCACTTCAACTGGAAGGCTGTTCCATGTATCCACCACCCTCTCAGTAAAATAATGCTTCCTGATGTTACTTTTAAACCTTTGCCCCTCTAATCTAAGACTATGTCCTCTTGTTTTGCTACTTTGTTTCCTTTTAAATATACTCCCTTCCTCTACCTTGTGGATTCCCTTTACGTATTTAAATGTTTCTATCATATCTCCTCTGTCTCGTCTTTTTTCCAAGCTATACATGTTAAGATCAATAAGCCTTTCCTGGTAACATTTTTCCTTCAAGACGTACACCATTTTAGTAGCCCTTCTCTGAACACTCTCTAAGATGTCTATATCCTTCTGACAGGACATGCAATACAACCCATGTGGTATATCTCCTTCAATGCCCTTGTGGCAAACAATATGTGGGCCGCACAATTAGAAAATTGAAATGCCGTATCTTGAAACATATGAACAATATATGTAGGAAACTCCAGACCCACTCTGTTCCGGTCCATTGCAATGCATGCCCCCAATTCAGCATTAAAAATCTGCTATTTTGTGGTATTGAGGTGGTGCAGGCGGACTGGTGAGGTGGGGATAGAACCTTACGATTATCCAGGAGGGAAACCTTCTGGATACACAAATTACGAACGCTCCAACCGAGGGGCCTTAATGTGGACATAGATTTGGCATGTTTTCTGAAATAACACGAGGTTGTGCGTATGGCTTTCTGTAATATATACAAATAGGCTGTATGTATCCATCTTAATAGGGCATTTTAATGGTAAGGAAAATAAAGAAGAGGAAAGGGAAAGGAAAGGAAGGAAGAAGAAAAAAGGGGAAAAAAACATTCAGTATAGATTTGAGACAAAATAATAGGTTTTATTATGTATTTTTAACAATATATATTTCTGCACAACCGACTGTAATAATTACTGTTCATTTTTTATTTAGGATGTAGTGCGGGACAACACATTGATATTTTGGAATATGTTGGGGTTTTTTGGGGGGTTTTTTGATGGTGTCAGTGGCTTTATGCCACGAAGGGTGGTTCTTTCAATTTTTTTTCGTTTTTTAAGATTTATATGTTTTTCAGGTTCTTTTGTTCTGTGAGATAGGACATTTTTTCCATTGCCCCCCTCAAAAATGGTGCCGGCTGCTTCAAATTTTGAAGGGCTGGATTCCTTGTGTCCCGCGGGCTCAGATCCGTGCATGGTGGTTTTCAGAAAGCGGAAGTGATGCCGGCCTCAAGCGCCAAAATTAAGGCACTGATATTATCAAAACAGAAAAGGGTAGAGATCTATAGGGAACAGGAATAATAAAGGAACATAGTATAATACTGTAAAGACAGTTATCATAACACACAGCCCCTGTTGAAATCTCACTCACAGGATTCAGAGGGTTTCAATGCACATAGCGTTATCTTTCCTTTACGTGCTTTATTAGCAGAGAGCCCGGGATGCTATCCTGTGGACAGGTGATCTCACCAGGTTTCATATAGCTCCACTGCTCCTTAGATAGGTGCCAGGGCTCCACTCAGCGAAAAGGTTCCACTTCGAGAAAGAGTCGCAGGAAGGATTCAGCCAAGAATTATCAATAATGTGCAACGGACTTAGTGCGGCAGATGACGCCGGTGAGGGGCATTAATACAATATATTCTTCTATTGCCCTACTCAAAAATGGTGCCGGCTGCTTCAGACTGTGAAGGGTTGGACCTTCTATGTCTGAGGCCCGTTCAATACCTCAGCAGCTGCTAAATTGCTGCAGCGCAGCAATTCAGTTTGCTGCAGCAGGGTCATTGAACGCTTTGGATGCGAATTTTGAATCCAAAATGGCCGACGATTTCTTAATGAAAAATTCAGATTGTTTTTCGGATCACTCGGACAAAATATGATAAATAAAAGCAGTCAGCACAATTCCGTTTTGTATCCACACACCACAAATGATAGTTTTTAATGAATAAACGTTATGTTTACTTCTGAAACAATATATAAATTGAACTGTAATATATGTCTATGTGCAGGGGGAAATAATAAATAAATATTTTGTGCTTGGGTGAACAAAAACCTCAAAATTAACATTACTGTACGGAATTATTACTTGCTTGGTGGCGACGGCCATCTTGCTATACGGCATTGTTACTTGCTTCATGGCGGCGGCCATCTTTAATACGTCACACTCAGCAACACGAAGCATCTCCTCGGGTCGCTGCAAGTGCTAGGTTAGCACTGCTGAGCGCTGAACGGTTGAACGGCGTTCAATGGCAGGTTGCTAAGTTAGCACTTGCAGCGGCTGAGGTATTGAACGCGGCTCAGGTGAGCTCAGATCCATGTGTACTGGTATCCAGAAAGAGGAAGTGATGCTGATTCTAAGCGCCACAATTAAGGCACTGATATCATCAACAATGGGCGCTGCAGGTGAGGGGGATTAGATGTCAGGTGGGGCCAATTTTCCTTAGATTTTAGACTATAAAAAGTCACAATGGGGGATGATGGTCATAACATTCATCTTCTCCTGAGGAAGACCTTGTGTTGTAGAAACACGTTGAGCTGCTTGTTTTTATCCTGTTGCCTCCAGTACTGCTATGCTGTTTTAACTACTCTGAACAGTAAGTCAAATAAATTTTTATTATATACAATTTGATGCTTGGTGCCATCCTTGTTTATTATTTATTCCGAGATCGTGTACCATCGGATGGATGTGATACCAATTCAACTTCGTTGGGCATCTACTGCATGGCAATCCTTGGACAGATGATGGGCTGATTTACATCTACCTTTGTGAGTTGCCAAGTGTATTCTGCGTACACCCAGTTTGTGGGTTATTACCCTATATATTTTTTCTTCTATTTTTAGATTTATATCCCTTTTTTTTAAGCCAATATCCATGAGTGAGCCTGGGGCAAATATATCCATGAGTGAGCCTGGGGGCAAATATATCCATGAGTGAGCCTGGGGCAAATATATCCATGTGTGAGCTTGGGGGCAAATATATCCATGAGTAAGCCTGGGTATGTGACGCTGGGCACTGCTGGGTATGTGACGCTGGGCTCTGCTGGGCACTGCTGGGTATGTGATGCTGGGCACTGCTGGGTATGTGACACTGGGCACTGCTGGGTATGTGACGCTGTGCACTGCTGGGTATGTGACACTGTGCACTTCTGGGTATGTGATGCTGGGCACTGCTGGGTATGTGACACTGGGCACTGCTGGGTATGTGACGCTGGGCACTGCTGGGTATGTGACGCTGGGCTCTGCTGGGTATGTGAAGCTGGGCACTGCTGGGTATGTGATGCTAGGCACTGCTGGGTATGTGACGCTGGGCACTGCTGGGTATGTGACGCTGGGCTCAGTTATATACACCTCACATTACTGTATCACAGAGCTCCACAGCAATAAAATTCTAATGTACGGTGGGTATGAGTGTTTGAATTTTATTGCTGTGGCCACACTGTGAAACGCTCATACACACTGCGTGTTTTTTTTTTTTTTTTTTGGGGGCAGCATTTCATCCTCCACTCCAGGCAGCACAATGTTTTGGGCCGGCCCTTCTCAGGCTGTTGTCTGCAACAGCTGATGGTGTATTCATGATCACGGTAGAGAAGTGGTTAAGAATGGAGCATCCAAAAGCTGATAAAAAAAAATAGAATTAGTCATGTACAGATATAGAAAGATAAGCAAGGATATGATAGATAAAACATACCTGCATACACATCTGAATGCACCCAAAGTCCCTGTACTGTTTTAGTTATGCATGTGTCACAAGGATCCAATATGCTCTATAATTATTTATTTTATTTATTTTAAGCTAAGGCTTCCATTCTGCTAATCAACAAAAAATAATTGACATGAGAATTCTGCATACAAATCTATTATATTTATTCTAAATAAAAATTGGATCCAAAGCTTTGCACAATTCTCCTTTCCATTCCATATTAACAGATTACTTCATTGACCTGCCGCTATGAAGCTAATAAAAGAAAAATACATTTTTATCACATGTGCTATTAAATTTTACATAACCTACGAAACAGAGATTTTTGTTTAACCCTAAAACCCAATGACAAGGCAAGGGAGCCAATAACCTGGTGACATATAAAGGTCAGGATAATAATTTTTTTTAATAATCCTTCTAGAAAATCTTCTATGACTTTTTTACATTTCATATTTACTATTAATTATTTGAAATTATTTCATATTATTGAAATGAGTAATAGGGTGTTGCCAAATGAGACGTTTTATTTGCTGCAGTAGACATCTTTGTCTATGTACGTCTTTCACGGTTGAGTGGTAAACCAAAATCATGTAATGTTCTCTTGTTTAGAGCATGTTGGCATAAACAAGTGCTTGTTATGTCCTTCTCCTCAAATCCGGTCTTGGCAGCTATCTCTGCAACTTAATAACATTCTTACAAATTTTACTATTCCATGAGGTAGAGTTTCTATTTTGATGGGTTCCTTTTGCACTAGGTGTAGTTATATTGAGAAAAAGTATATATAGTTTCGGAATCGAATAGTGTCTAAACCAACGCAGATTTGTAGGCCTATTTCATTTTTTCATTGAAGATTATACAGAAAATATATATTTTTTATCTTGAATAAAGCTAGGCACATCCATTATATTTAAAAGAGCATAATATTTTCCCCTTATTCGTTACACAGTATTAAAGAAAGAAAAAAATACACTGAGGATTTATACTTTGTCTCTCTAGTTTTAGACCCTTAGCAGACATCCCAACCTGCAAAAACTAATTTCTAGGAGGCACTCCCCCATGGTGTTTTTGATGGGGTTGTTTTTCACACTTTTTTTCTTCATAATTAAAAATAATTGGAAACAGCTTATATCAAATAGGGAAAATCATAAGGGATATAATCTAATATCGGGAAGGGGTATGGGAGGATTCTAGGTCAAATCTGAGTGGCTTAGATATTTTAGATATAGATTTTGGATATTTTAGGTATATTTTTTTCAGATATTTCAAAAGCAAAGAAAACCTTGTGCTTTATTGCTGAACTGAAAAAGAAAAAAAGAAAAATAATAGAACAGAGGGATACCTGTCCTTAGAATTGGCCTAGCTACCAAAGAGCAAAATAAATTTTATAAAGAATAGAATAAATAAAATAAACTTGTATATTAGCCCTTACAAGGGCTTTTCTGGATATTGTAGGAGGAATGCAGTAATTAATACATTCAGGAGATAGTATATATATATATATATATACATCACCACAAGTCCTGCAACACCTTAGAGTATCTTCATGCGGTCAGTAGTTGGTGCTCAGCCCAAGGATAATATATAACGAAGGAGAAAAGGCGGCACTCGAACAAAAATAAAACATAAAAAATTTATTGAATCATTTAAAATGAAGCCATAGAACCGACGTTTCGGCTCGCACAGGAGCCATTCTCAAGGTAACTCAAACAAACATTGTATGTGTTTAAATAGTGAACAGGCATAGTTGGAATACCAATCCAAACGAGCTAATCAGAAAGAGAAGTGGCCACAGGTGTAAATGTGCGTGGGTCCTGGAGCCCCGCACATCTCAGCCAGATACGTCACGTGATTACGGCCGTGAGCCAGTTGTCAAGACAACTAAAAACAATGCTAAACCTAACCGGAAGCAAAAGAGAAAAGAAGAAAAACATCCCGAGCAGGAAGAGAGAGCAACATATTAATAGAAAAGTAAAGATATATACAGGTGAGCGTTGCTGCAGGCAATAATAAAGGCACCATCAGCCAAACAGTATATGAAAGAGGTAGGTTTTAACAACATCTAAACAGATCAAATGACCCACAGCAGAAAGATCATATTATTATACCCACAGTGCATCAAATCAGTCAAAAATGCGTAGAAACAATATGAGCACAAAATGCAGTGTCTATGGTGTATGCATAGAAATAGTAATAAGGCACAACAGTTAACGATCATACAGAAAGCTAGAGAAGGAGACATATTCATTCAGTCCCCTCGGTGCAACAGTATCGAGGGTCCTGATCCAGTATGTCTCCCTCTGTAGCAATCGTTGGGAGCGATTGCCACCTCTGGGGAGTGGGGGGACATGATCGATAGCAACAAACCGGAGTGAGGGTAGTCTGTGTTGTAGTATCAGAAAATGTTTAGCCACCGGCTTATCAGTTTGGCCATCCCTATAAGCAGTGTTAATGGAAGAGCGATGGCCTCGAATACGTTCTCTCAATGTGCGATCAGTCTTTCCTATATACGTAAGCCCACAGGGGCATATAATCATGTAAATTACAAATTCCGTCATACAAGTGATGCAGTGTTTTATTTTATATATACGGCCAGTGTGTGGATGTGCAAAGGTGGTTGTTGGGTTCATATGATTACATGTTACACATCCCGTACATCTAAAGCAGCCCATTTTCTGTAGAGGAGTCTTAGTAGCATAGGATCTGACAGCGTCAGTATGTATGAGTAAGTCTCGAAGATTACGCCCCCTAGAATAGCTAATGAGTGGCTGATTTCTAAAAGATGTAGGTAAAGATCGATCATATGCAAAGTTGTGCCAGTGTTTCTTGATGGTATGCGCTATCTTAGCACTATGAGTGTGAAACTTAAGTGGAAGAAAAATTCTCGATGGTGTCCCCAGTGTGGGCAACTTGGGTTCCTGTACGCGAAGGTTCGCCTTTCTAAGAGCGTTGTTGAGCGTGTTAGTGGAATACCCACTATTCCACTAACACGCTCAACAACGCTCTTAGAAAGGCGAACCTTCGCGTACAGGAACCCAAGTTGCCCACACTGGGGACACCATCGAGAATTTTTCTTCCACTTAAGTTTCACACTCATAGTGCTAAGATAGCGCATACCATCAAGAAACACTGGCACAACTTTGCATATGATCGATCTTTACCTACATCTTTTAGAAATCAGCCACTCATTAGCTATTCTAGGGGGCGTAATCTTCGAGACTTACTCATACATACTGACGCTGTCAGATCCTATGCTACTAAGACTCCTCTACAGAAAATGGGCTGCTTTAGATGTACGGGATGTGTAACATGTAATCATATGAACCCAACAACCACCTTTGCACATCCACACACTGGCCGTATATATAAAATAAAACACCGCATCACTTGTATGACGGAATTTGTAATTTACATGATTATATGCCCCTGTGGGCTTACGTATATAGGAAAGACTGATCGCACATTGAGAGAACGTATTCGAGGCCATCGCTCTTCCATTAACACTGCTTATAGGGATGGCCAAACTGATAAGCCGGTGGCTAAACATTTTCTGATACTACAACACAGACTACCCTCACTCCGGTTTGTTGCTATCGATCATGTCCCCCCACTCCCCAGAGGTGGCAATCGCTCCCAACGATTGCTACAGAGGGAGACATACTGGATCAGGACCCTCGATACTGTTGCACCGAGGGGACTGAATGAATATGTCTCCTTCTCTAGCTTTCTGTATGATCGTTAACTGTTGTGCCTTATTACTATTTCTATGCATACACCATAGACACTGCATTTTGTGCTCATATTGTTTCTACGCATTTTTGACTGATTTGATGCACTGTGGGTATAATAATATGATCTTTCTGCTGTGGGTCATTTGATCTGTTTAGATGTTGTTAAAACCTACCTCTTTCATATACTGTTTGGCTGATGGTGCCTTTATTATTGCCTGCAGCAACGCTCACCTGTATATATCTTTACTTTTCTATTAATATGTTGCTCTCTCTTCCTGCTCGGGATGTTTTTCTTCTTTTCTCTTTTGCTTCCGGTTAGGTTTAGCATTGTTTTTAGTTGTCTTGACAACTGGCTCACGGCCGTAATCACGTGACGTATCTGGCTGAGATGTGCGGGGCTCCAGGACCCACGCACATTTACACCTGTGGCCACTTCTCTTTCTGATTAGCTCGTTTGGATTGGTATTCCAACTATGCCTGTTCACTATTTAAACACATACAATGTTTGTTTGAGTTACCTTGAGAATGGCTCCTGTGCGAGCCGAAACGTCGGTTCTATGGCTTCATTTTAAATGATTCAATAAATTTTTTATGTTTTATTTTTGTTCGAGTGCCGCCTTTTCTCCTTCGTTATATATATATATATATACTATTATTTAGGGATGCACCGATACCAATACTAGTATCGGTATCGGTGCCGATACCGGGATCTGCACGAGTACTTGGTACTTGGTACTCGTGCAGATGCCCCCGATACCTAAACCGATACCGTAAGCCAGCGCTGGGTTGGCTTTCCGGACGGTTTCTGTCTGGCAGTGCTCGAACAGCACTCTGACAAGTGCTCCCCAGGATCTTTCTGCTCAAGTGCACCCCAGGATCTGGCTGCACGATCTGGTTGCTCAGGTGCTCCACAGGATCTGGCTGCTCAGGTGCACCCCAGGATCTGGATGTTCAGGTGCATCCCAGGATCTGGCTGCTCAGGTGCACCCCAGAATCTGGCTTCTCAGGTGCACCCCAGAATCTGGCTTCTCCGGTGCTCCCCAGGACCTGGCTGCTCAGGTGCCCCCTTGTTGTGGTGAATAAAGATATTTTTTTCTATGGTTACTTTGGTGTGGCCCATTGTTTTTGTGAAAGTCTGGTACGGGATGGCGAACCCCATGGTGGAGCACCCAGAGGATTACGATACAACAGTTGCTTCCACTGTGGTAGCCACACTTTTCTGTCTCTGCATTTTATATATATATATAATATATATATATATACATACAGTATGTAGCGCTCACTCCCGGAGGAGCCGCTGAAAATGAACCACGGGTCAGTCTCCCCGCACTAGGGAATAAATATACTCCAACACAGTTGTGAGTTTTTATATTTATATAGTTTACTAAAATATTTGAGCAGATGTTGAGACACGGTATTCACAAGTATTATTACAGTATTTTCGTATCCCGTTAAAACGCGTAGCGGAAAAGAAACGAAACACGAGGCTTCGTATTTCGGAAAATAAAATATTCGCAACCGAACATAAAAGCAATGCAATTTCCCGATAGTTCAGAAAAAGGGACACGCAGCAAAACCCCAAACATACAATCCCTTCGTATTACGGCAAACGCGCAGCGGAAAAAAAAAAGAAAAATGTATTCGGAACGTATCTTTGTCTTTAACCCCCGTTCCGATTCGCAAAAGGAAATGAGTCCTGCACAGGTTAAGTCCCAGAATGTGAAAAGTGTATCTGTGTGTGTGTGGTACCCAGTACTGTTCAACTGGCCAGTGAGTTTATTAAAGGAAGGTCTTCGACTAGTCAGTTGGGGCCCTGTGGACTTTAAAGAGAAAACAGCAGAGCGTCCTTTAATCATAAAACAGCCTTGGAGGCCTCTCACCCATCCGACGATTTCTTTAGGCTCCGCTGACCCAGGACGTCTCTCCACCCGATTTTGACTGGGGATACTAGCGGCCCGATCCGTTGTCTGACTCCACACAGCTTTTCCAGCTCACCGCCTGCTCTCCGTTCGATTCCTCTGGTCTGCAGCAATGCCTGGATCCCGGCGGGTCTTCTTCTCCTCAGCTTGGGTGATCCTCTCTGGACTAACAGGTCTCTCTTGGTCTCTCTTGGTCTCTGTTGGTCTCTGGCCTAGGCCCTCTCGTGATCTCTTCGATGCGTCTGCTCTCTTCCCTTCCCTGGCGCGCTCTGGAACTTTCTCCACGAGGCAGAGGATGTAAGTCTCCAGTCCCCACCCACTTCCTGTCTTCTTGCAAAGCATGCCGGGCATTGTAGTCCCAATATCCAGTATCTCTGATCGCGATAGTCTCCATCTTGTGGCCAAAAATAGGTACTGCCACAGCAAGATTTTACCACAGCGCTACACTCTCCCCCTCCTAAAACTCTTGAGTCTCTCCAAGGAGGTACAACAGTTACATTACATTTCCACAATATTTAAATACAATTTACACAACGTGTACAGGTTCAGCAGCATACAGGCAGTGGGTTAGGAACACTTCCTCAAGTTGACTCATATTTTGGGCTACCTCAGCTAGCATAGCCGACACTTCGGGCAACCTCCGCACCGTGGTGATGGCCTCTTCAGTGCTATGTCCTGGTGAGTCGTAGGTGAGTCGTTGGGGCGGTCGAACAGAGCGTTTTGGTTCTGGCTCAATCAGTTCCTCTTCAGGTGGAAGTACTATAGGCGTTGGCTCAATTCTTCTCTCTATCACTGGAGCAGACGTTTCTTCAGAGTATGATCCCTCCAGTGAAGGCATAGAACTATAATCACCTGAGTAAGCTTCCGGAACTACCGAGATCCCCACATCCTCAGGGACTTCCAACTGAAATTCAAGAGGCTCAGGGATATCAACAGTCTCAGGGACTTCCAACAAGAATTCAGGAGCTTCAGGCCTCAAATTACTCTCCCATCGTTCAGGAACTGAGGTAATCTCTTCAGGCTCCGGTGAACGTATCCAGTCCAGACAGAAACTTTCTTCCTCACTGTCCCTTTCGCTCTCTTCGACAACCCG
Organism: Leptobrachium leishanense; assembly: GCA_009667805.1. Lineage (NCBI taxonomy): Eukaryota > Metazoa > Chordata > Amphibia > Anura > Megophryidae > Leptobrachium > Leptobrachium leishanense. The sequence continues at coordinate 228,958,888 of CM019064.1, read as the reverse complement.
AGTCTGTTGAGACCGGTAACAGGAGGCAAACATGGAACAGGCGGATTTGACAGAGGCGGTTCATCCCCAACTGGCATTCTCACAGCCTCCCTCAAAGGTAACAAATGATTCCGGTGCCAGTTCTTGAGAGGCCCAGCCTTTCCATCCGGGCGAATCTGATACACTGGTAGACCTGGTAGCTGTTTGCAGACAATGTAAACCTGGGAACTCCACCTATCCGCCAACTTGTGTCTTGCAGCAACACCCAAGTTCTTCAATAAGACCCTATCACCGGGTTGTAGATCTTGTATCCGGACCTTCAAGTCATAGTTCCTTTTGTTTCTTTGCTCCCTGTTCCCGAGGTCAACCGGCCTGTTCAAATGCAGAAGTCAAATTTTTCCGAAGTCTATCCACGTAGTTTCTATGGGAAGCTACTGACGTCTGGTCTAGAGATAACCCAAATGCCAAATCAACCGGCAGTCGAGCCTCTCTTCCGAACATAAGACGGTACGGTGAATATCCAGTTGCATCGCTCTCCGTACTGTTATATGCATGCACCAGAGTAGCTATGTGACGACTCCAACTCTGCTTCTCCACATTCGACAAGGTCCCCAGCATGTTTAGCAGTGTGCGATTAAACCTTTCAGGCTGAGCATCACCTTGAGGGTGATATGGTGTGGTTCGGGTCTTTTGGATTCCCAACAGCTCTAACAACTGCCCCACCAGTCTGCTTTCAAAGTCTCTACCCTGATCAGAGTGTATCCTCCTTGGCAGTCCGTAGTGAACAAAGAACTTTTCCATCAACACCTTGGCTACAGTCGGAGCGCGTTGATCTTTCGTGGAAAAAGCTTGGGCGTAACGAGTGAAATGATCAGTCACTATTAGAATGTTCCCTTGCCCACTAGAATCCAGCTCTAAGCACAAGAAGTCAATGCACACCAAATCCATGGGTCCCTGGCTCTGCAGATGGCTCATTGGAGCAGTTCGGGTCGGTAGAGTCTTTCTCTGAATACACCTCAGACAGGAATGACAATAGCTTTCTACTTCAGCCCTCATACAAGGCCAATAGAACCTATCTCGCACCAGCTTAAAAGTTCTCTCTGCACCCAAATGTCCATGCTCATCATGTAGTGATCGCAGCACACTCTCCCTATGTTTAGTAGGGAGGAATTACTGTTGAATCTCTTCAGAGTTGGTTGAGGGGCCCCTTCGGTAGACCACCCCATCCAACATCTTTAACTGCTCCCACTCTTTGTAGACCAATCTGGCTCCACTCGGGGAGTTGGTTAACAAAATCTCTCGCTGGTTTGCAGACAGGGCCTTTATGGTCAAGGCAATTAAAGGGTCTCTGGCCTGATCCGCTTTCAGGTCCTGTCTCGAAAAGGTAGGTAAACTTTGATCCCTTAACTGCGTAGGGTTACAGTAGAACTCAGGAACAGCCGCAGCCATAACTCCTATGGCCTCTGCTTCAATCCCTCCTTTGACCCGGCGCTCTGTTCCTTGGCACAAAGCTTGCACCCCGTCTGGAGTCAACTGAGTCCATTCTGTAGTGTAGGGTCTTCTCGATAACGCATCAGCATCTCGATTATTCACCCCAGGGCGATACTTCCGGCTGAACCGAAACCCTGACAGAGCGGCCAACCACCGATGTCCCGTTGCGTCCAGTTTTGCGGTAGTAAGGATGTAGGTAAGAGGATTGTTATCCGTCTTGATCACGAACTCAGCTCCATACAGATAGTCTTTCAACTTGTCCACCACTGCCCACTTCAAGGCTAGGAACTCCAGCTTGTGAGTAGGATAGTTCTTCTCTGAAGGCGTAAGGCTCCGGCTCACGTACGCCACAGGCAATCCACCATACTCCTGATATAGGACTCCTCCCAAACCTTCTCGGCTGGCATCCACATGTAGTTCATACGGCTTGTGAGGGTCCGCATAGGCCAAAACAGGAGCTCGGGTTAGGCTCTCTTTCAGCTTTACGAAAGCTCCTTCACATTGACTGGTCCATTCACCTTGTATAGACTCTCGAGCTTTCCTTGGCCCCGGAGCTGACGGATTTTTGTCAGAGACCTTGCAGCCTTCTTCTGTGGTTTCCTTCTGCAGGAGTTTGTTCAGTGGTTGGGCTATTTTCGCGAATCCTCCCACAAATCTTCGATAGTATGAACAGAATCCCAAGAAAGATCTAAGCTCAGTGACGTTTCGGGGTCTAGGCCAAGAAGCTACGGCCTCCAACTTCCGAGGGTCTGTTGAAACACCTTCCGCTGAGACCACATGTCCCAGATACGTAACAGATGGTAGGCAGAATTGGCATTTCTCCAGAGACAATTTCAGCCCCTCTTCATGGAGCCTCTTCAAGACCTTCTCCAAACGTTGCTCATGTTCTTCCAGAGTCTTCCCAAACACAATTATGTCATCCAGGTACACTAATACTTCGATTAGATTCATATCCCCGACTGTCTTCTCCATCAACCGTTGGAACGTGGCTGGAGCCCCCGTAAGGCCTTGAGGCATCCTGTTGAATTCAAAGAACCCCAGTGGACAGATGAACGCAGTTTTCTCCTTGTCTTCAGGATGCATTGGTATCTGGTGATACCCACTTCGCAGGTCTAGTACACTAAACCACTTTGCTCCAGACAAATACTGTAGGGCATCTTCAATCCGAGGAGTGGCATACTGATCGGGGATGGTTCTCCGGTTCAATGTGCGATAGTCTATGCATAAGCGGACAGAACCATTTTTCTTCCGGACCAACACTATAGGAGATGCATATGGGCTCCTGGACTCTTGAATCACCTTGGTTCTCTGTAACTCGTTCAGCTGCTCTCGCAGATCATCTAAGTCTCCTAGCGGAACTCGCCTTGATCTTTCGCGAAACGGCTTGTCTTCTTGTAATCGAATGCGGTGTTCAGTACTCTTAGCTAGGCCCACATCGAACTCATCTTTTGAAAACAATTCCTTCCACTTTAGAACTTGAGACTGGAGACGTTTCTTCCATTCAGGTGAAATAGGAGCGTCCTTGGGGTAGAATCTTTCATCTGGAATCTCTTTACCCTCTCCCCCTCCTGAATTGGTAGAGAGGGGTGTAGCAGACTCTACTTGCCCAATAGGCATTCGTGCTTTAAGGACTACTGGAAAATCCGTCACGTTGTACACACTGACCGAGACTCTTCCTCGTGTTCTCTTCAGAGCTTTGGTGGAGATTATATCAGGAATTACTTCGACTCCGGTTTCACACCCATGATCAAAATCGGTTCCCAGCACCACATAGGGGCCTGGTTGTGATTCATTCAACTTGACTGAAGCCCAGAAACTCGCTACTTCTCCTGCTTGCAGAACCTTCTCTGTTCCACCCAGTCTCCACAGTCTTCCCACCTCGGCAGGTGCCTTTCGTTCTTCGACCATCCTCTGATAGACCGGACGTAACATTGGGTGTACTCCTTGAGTTGAACCTTCTTCCAACACGATAGGCGTCAGGAGACGCCGCACTAGGTCAGTATTCGTCCCCACTATCAGGGAGCTTCTGTTCGCACCCGAGGGTTGAGGACACACAATAGCCAATGCATCACAACCCCCAGACTGCCCGATGACTTCAGATCCGATCTCCAACTTCACTTGCAGGTACCCGTCATAAGGGAGTTTCTCAGTGCCGATACCCCATATTTCCAAATCCTTCAATTCTTGCAGAGGAATGTGCTTTAAGTGTTTCTCATAGAAGTCTCTGTAGATCAATGTCACTTGAGCCCCTGAATCCAACAGGGCTTTGGTGTAGACTCCTTCCACTTGGATTGGCACAATAGGAGAAGGACCTATCAGTTGGTCGGGAAACTTGGTGGCGGTATCCGGACACTTAGACCCAGTTTGTTGTACCCTGGCCTTTTTCTTGGCCCGTGCAGGTTTTGGGTGTGCATTGCCTCCCCATGACGTAGACCCGGATGCTAAGGGAGTGACTCTTTCAGTCCTGGCAGGCTCTACAGTCGGCTCGGCTTTGGGCCTTTTCGCCCTCTTAGCCTTTGCTTGATTTCTGGAGCGGGGTTCAACCCTCGGGCACTCAGGTTGCTCCTTCACTGGTGCCCTCTGGCATTTCCCGCCGGTGAGGTAGATAACAGTCCCTCCAGGGCTTCCAACAGTCCCTTGACTCTATCCTTCTCAGGCTTTCGGCCTTTGCACTGTGCGCGGAAATGGCCCATTTCTCCACACCCAAAACATCTCTTCTTAGAGAGCGGAGACGTAGTTGCTTGTTGAGATTTGGTTAAAGGATTTGGACCAGACGCCACAGCAGCTCCCGTCGTCTGCATACCTGTGAGGAATTTCTGCATTTCTGCCTGCATCTCTGTCACCTTCATCAATACCCGACACAGTTCCGCGTGCGCTTGTTGCAATTCAACTTGAGCTTCCTGAACTTCCTTGACGGTTTTGGACAATTCACCCCGTTCAGGGAGGTTCGATTCTTTAGCAGCCCTCTCTGTAGACTTAAAAACAACTAGGTGTTCTTGTTCGTCCTCATCAGATCCATAGGTATCTAGAGAGTCGCTTTCAGGCTGCAGACCGTCGTTATGTCTCACAGGTTGTGCATAAGCCCTTTCCCCTCGCCTGAAAGATTTCTCTTCTAGTAAAGCCTCTTCCTCTCGTACAACTCGGATCAGTTCCAGGTACTTTAACTCTTGGTTACCTGCTCTGCTTCTCAGCTGCATCATCACTGGATCTAGAGGTTGAGAGCCCCTCAGGATCTGTTTTATTCGGATCTTATCTACTTCGGCCGGTTCGGCCCCTTTCTTCAGGAGTATCTGGTGTAGAATCTTATCCAGGCGCCTCATGTACTCGGTCATCCTTTCACCTCTTCTCTGATAGGTGTGTTCGTACTGATATACCAATTCGGCCGCCTTTTCAGTTCGCCCAAAAACTTCTTCAAGAACGTTTAAATAATCCAAAGCAGTACAATCTTTTCTACTCAGTTTTAGGTTTCTCACCGCTTCTGACGCAGGTCCCTTTAAGCTCTCGGTGATCCTTTGCTTTTTCTGGGCCTCAGGGACATCCCACTCATCCAGAGCCTGCATCGCCTGTTCCACCCATTCTTCAAAGGTTTCTTCTCCCGCCGGAGTTGGTACGTTTCCTGTAAAATTTCTTAACCGTCGATAACCGAAGTTAGTGTGAGGAGGGCTTGTTTTCTGACATTTAGCCAGTAGATCTCCAATAGCCACGATAAATTCAGGCCCTATCATGGCCAACGGACTAGGCACGGAAACACTTGCGGATTCGCCACATGGCGTACTTGGCTTAATTAGTTGGACTTCCACCTCTTCGGCCAGTTTCACGCTCGTGCCCTGAAAACATGGCGGAACACCCTTTCTCCATTCGAGAAGAACATACATGTGAGAAGTATCTGGGTTTTTTTCAATGTCCAGTATTAACCCCCGATCATCTGGTGCTAGCGTGGCCACGGCCTGGCGAATCTGATCTTCAGCCCAAGTGTCTGCTGGAATATCCATAACTATACAACATTCTGACTGGCTACTGTGCTCCCCACACCACTCGGCAACAGTGTCTGGATCCATATTTAACCCTTTAGATGCGGTTTTTCCAGAGACTGGATCCCGGAAACGAGCCCCCATGTGTAGCGCTCACTCCCGGAGGAGCCGCTGAAAATGAACCACGGGTCAGTCTCCCCGCACTAGGGAATAAATATACTCGAACACAGTTGTGAGTTTTTATATTTATATAGTTTACTAAAATATTTGAGCAGATGTTGAGACACGGTATTCACAAGTATTATTACAGTATTTTCGTATCCCGGTAAAACGCGTAGCGGAAAAGAAACAAAACACGAGGCTTCGTATTTCGGAAAATAAAATATTCGCAACCGAGCATAAAAGCAATGCAATTTCCCGATAGTTCAGAAAAAGGGACACGCAGCAAAACCACAAACATACAATCCCTTCGTATTACGGCAAACGCGCAGCGGAAAAAAAAAAGAAAAATGTATTCGGAACGTATTTTTGTCTTTAACCCCCGTTCCGATTCGCAAAAGGAAATGAGTCCTGCACAGGTTAAGTCCCAGAATGTGAAAAGTGTATCTGTGTGTGTGTGGTACCCAGGTACTGTTCAACTGGCCAGTGAGTTTATTAAAGGAAGGTCTTCGACTAGTCAGTTGGGGCCCTGTGGACTTTAAAGAGAAAACAGCAGAGCGTCCTTTAATCATAAAACAGCCTTGGAGGCCTCTCACCCATCCGACGATTTCTTTAGGCTCCGCTGACCCAGGACGTCTCTCCACCCGATTTTGACTGGGGATACTAGCGGCCCGATCCGTTGTCTTACTCCACACAGCTTTTCCAGCTCACCGCCTGCTCTCCGTTCGATTCCTCCGATCTGCAGCAATGCCTGGATCCCGGCGGGTCTTCTTCTCCTCAGCTTGGGTGATCCTCTCTGGACTAACAGGTCTCTCTTGGTCTCTCTTGGTCTCTGTTGGTCTCTGGCCTAGGCCCTCTCGTGATCTCTTCGATGCGTCTGCTCTCTTCCCTTCCCTGGCGCGCTCTGGAACTTTCTCCATGAGGCAGAGGATGTAAGTCTCCAGTCCCCACCCACTTCCTGTCTTCTTGCAAAGCATGCCGGGCATTGTAGTCCCAATATCCAGTATCTCTGATCGCGATAGTCTCCATCTTGTGGCCAAAAATAGGTACTGCCACAGCAAGATTTTACCACAGCGCTACAGGTATATAAACACAAAGTTTTGACATGCTTGGAGCAAAGTAACTCGATGATAAAAAGGACTGAAAAGGAAATTGATTTGTATTTGGTTTCCTGTAGCATATGAACACATTATACATCCTACATCCAGACAGCATTTTGCATGTCTATGCATGTCCATGGCACATCCATGCCACGGACATTGTAGCATATAACCTCTGGCTGTCACAGAGAAGCAGTATGCCTGCAGAGCCCCTGAATGCAAACTTCCTCCAGTGTGACAGCGTCACGCTCTGTATGCTTGGAGTTATAGTACGCTGGGTGTGCCAATACATAACTCAATTCACAGGGAAAAACTGCAACTCTCGTCATGCATGCCTCCTGAATTTCTGGCAAGTGCAGACTATTGTTAATTTCAAGGAATCCCACCTCTCCCTCGGAATCCGTGAGTTTCAGAAGTGTTTGCGGACATCAGGGAGTTTGCATTCACTTCAGGGAGACTGACAAGGACCTTCTGTGAGACTTAGGATCCCTGCCTTAGTGACATAGGTTTTGTTGCATGGTCAGAAATGATCCAAAACAAATATAAAAAATATAACTAAAGATCAATAAATTAAGAATAAATAAATTATACATTATATATAAATAAATGTACGTGAAATACATAAGTAAAAATAAAATATAAAAATATTAACCCTTTAGGTTAAAAAATTGCAGCTCAGTTTCAGCTATTCACATTACTATACAGAGAGCAGACAAAACAAAATCCTATCTGGAACACAAGGCAATCTCTTTCTTTCCAGAACTAGCATCTTTCAACGCTATGCTGTCCTCACTCCAATAGCCTTTGGTGCTATACAAAACAACAAGCCCATTGAACAATATATAACAAAAGGCCCATAGAAATAATAGTTGTGTTTTCTGACATACAGAGTTTATTTCTGTAACAATGCCTTTGTGTTTTGTAAAAACTGTAGAGAATCCTGGCATGATGGATATTTTGTACATTGTTTGTGCCTCAATCATTTGCCTGGTCCTTGGAATATACCTCGTGTGTTTTGAAGAAAAAAAACCTGTAGAGAAATACAAACAGAATTGACAAGAATTACAATGTGAAATATGAAGCAACAACAATACACATATCTCTAACACAAAAATCTGGTAAATAACAGAACAAGCTGGATTGCAAGATTAGACAAAATGTAGAACAGTAATAACACACAATCTGTACCTACAGCAGGTAGGAAAACAGCAGAAACTGTTCACTGCACATCTGCTACACAAGAGGGATACTTGTAGACAGAGGTGAACCAGGAAGCTAAGTGAGCTACCTGTTGGGAGGAGCTGTAAAGATTTTAATTAGAGATTCGTTTTGGAAAAATTTGGAATTTGTAACAAAATTTGATAATTTGTAGTTCGGAAGTACTTCCGAATAACGAATCGATACGATACGAATTCGAAACGAAACAGTATGTAATGAATTTATTTTGTTTTACACTGTGTCATCATCATAAAAGAAAAATTTGAATAATTGATATCAACTATCGAATTTGAAATGAACTATCAAATTGATATCAACTATCGAATTTGAAATGAACTATCAAATACATATCAACTATCGAATTTGAAATTAACTATCAAATTGATATCAACTATCGAATTTGAAATAAACTATCAAATTGATATCAACTATCTAATTTGAAATGAACTATCAAATTGATATCAACTATCGAATTTGAAATAAACTATCAAATTGATATCAACTAATCAAATATCGAATTGATCTTAACTTAAAATACAAGTATTAGTTAGCAAAAGACTTTATGAAACAAATTAATTTTGTTTCACTGTTTAATTTGACTCAAATACTAAATCTGTGACACAGCTTAAAATTTAACCGTAGCTTTTCTTTTAACAGCAAAATTTGATTAATTGGTATTTTATTTAGTGATCCAAAATTCGAATTGATATCAACTATCGAATTGATATATGAAATTCGAAATCGATACGAAAATTGAAACGAAACACAAAACAAAATTAGTTATGAAATTCCGAAAACAAAATTTTTTAACAACGTAACTAAACTAAACTAAACAAATTTTTCAGCTATGCACATCCGTAATTTTAATCACTTGGTTGCGGATGACGCTCTGAGTGCACCCTCCACTTTCCCACTAGGGTGCGGAGTAAGTGCTCGGCTCATCGTCACAGTGCCGCGGACCAGCACTGATCTGGTGAAGACTGCGGTGTTCCCCCAGTGCGGGCTGGCATCTTGGATGTCAACCCTGCCTCTAAGACACCCCTTCCCCATCCACTGACATCATCGCGCATGGGTCAGAGAGATTCCACAATGAAGCCAAGTACCCCCACACACGACCAGAGAGATTTGATCCTTTGTAAAAGCAGGAATGAATGGCTTTATTTTTCAGACAGACAGTATGTTAAAACAGATTGCACAATATACAGTACGTTTGCTATTTGGGAGGGGTCTAGAACAATAGAACTGTCACGTCTTCGGCCCCCGCGGCGCTTCTTGGGGGTCTGGGCGCCCGGCGGCATCGCTGGTTGGCCGGGTGCCAGGAGTTCGAGCTGGCCGATCAGCTTCTGAGGGGGCAGGGCTTGGCATGATGGCACGGAGCTGCCGGCCTTAAATGCAGAGCGCGAGATTCAGCTCGGCACCCTGGCATGGAGTTATTCCCGCATCGCCAGCCGATCTCAGTTTACTGTCTAAGTTATTTTCTGCCTAGTTGCCAATTCTGTTTGGATGGGGACCCTGCTTGTGATTGACCCGGACTGCCTGCTTGACGATTCTTACTCTTATCCCATATATGTATGTATGTTGTACTCTGTATATACAGAGTGTATGTTCAGATCGTACCGCATGGTCTCTGATTGTGGGTCTGCCCTGCAGGTTGCCCGAATCCGTCAACATCTCATGTCACGTGTCTGGTAATAATTCTATGTACAGATCACACTGCATGGTCTCTGATTGTGGGTCTGCCCTGCTGGTTGCTGAGTCCATCGACCCCTCCTGTTACCTGTCTGGTACTAAGCCTAAGTACACATCGTACTGCATTGTCACTGATTGTGGGTCTACTTTGCAGGTTGCTGAATTCATTTTACATGCATTCTACGTTGCTGAGAACAAGTACATGGGAGTCAACTCTGTTGCCAACCATGCCTGTATGACGACCCTCTCTGATGCCAACTCGGAACGTACTTTTGACCACGCTTTTGATAAACCAAGTTGTGTTTATAGCTTGCTGCACTATCTCTGTCTATGTATAATTAACTTGCCTTCACTCAGTAGACACTTGGTCACTAAATCATTTGCTGCTGAGTCGTATCTAGTATTCTATATCACCTCCCTGGCTGGGAGTGCTAGGTGTGGCAGTTATAACTGCTGTCCAGTCGAGTATCATGAAAATCTGTCCATAAGGATTCAAACTACGCTTATCTGCGGTGAGCGCCATTGCGAATGTGACATTGCGTCAGGGCCAAATATGGATCAGACAGATTTAACGGTACTTAGAGTCTAGACTTGGTGATATCACAAAACAGGAGGAGCAGGACCATCGCTGACGAATCAGTCCAGCAAAGCCTCACCACCTCCTTCTCCTGCGATTAACGTGGCCTCTCAAGCAGTAACTGTTTCCTCCTTGATTGCTGCTGAGTTATCCCATGTGAGTTTGAAAACACCCATATGTTTAAATGGGAGTTCTGGTTCTTGCAGAGGGTTCGTTACCCAAATCGACATTATGTTTCAACTTAATCCAGGGATGTGCCCCACAGACAGAGTCAAGATGAGTTATGTTATTAACCACCTCACTGAGAAGGCTCTGCTTTAGGCGAGTCCTTTATGGGAATTAAAGAAACTTGTTGTGTATAATTATACAGAATTTATGAAAGATCTTAGGCACACTTTTGACCCTGCAAGGCGGGCAACTGGTGCTGCCAGGACACTTTGGCGTATAACTCAGGGAAACTGCAGAGCTGCTGATTACACCATAGATTTCACGACTGTGGCAGCAGAATTGCAATGGCCTAATGATGCACTTACTACGGCCTTCCTGGAGGGAATCTCTGATACTCTTATGTATGAATTAGCTCCTATGTCGCTACCTGAGGATGATTTGGTTGACTATTCCATAGCCCTCGACGATCAAATTTGCGATAGGAGGTCTGGCCGTAGCAAGTCTCGCAATCCTTCCCAAGGTACTTCTTCCACTCCTAGGATGGTTCACAATATCTCACCTCCTAGGGTGGTCTCAGCTGAACCCGAACCAATGCAGCTAGGACAGTCCAGCATTTCAGGGGAAGTGAGACAACATTGCCTCAGAGAAGGCCTGTGTTGTTACTGTGCAGACAGGGGACATTTCCAGTTACAATGTCCCAAGCGACCTAAAAGGTCTGCGGTATCGGGAAACGAGCATGCCTAGAATCCCCTGAGAGACAGGTTCTAGGTACTACTGTAGTGTCTCTCATCTCTAGTAAGAAAAAAAGAGATCTCGTGTCAGTTGCTAGGGAAAATATCAAGCTTGACACAGAGGCACTCGCTGATTCTGGGTCTGCAGGAAATTTCCTGGATTCTGGTTTTGCCGCCATACATCAAGTGCCTTTGGTTGAGAGGGAGATTCCTCTCCTCATTGAGAGTATTGATGGCAGGCAATTACTCAGACCACATGTAACCCATGAAACCATCCCTCTCTCTTTTTGTACAGGTATCTTACTTAAAGAAAAGATACAATTTCAAATAATAGAATCTCCCACAGTACCTATTGTCTTGGGCTATCCATGGTTAGCCAAACATAATCCAGTCATAAACTGGACTCAAGGGGAGTTGGACTCATGGGGTTCTAAATGTTGGGTCAAGTGTCTGGGAATAAGTACTATGGTTGGCAGTCTGAATGTAGCCACAGCACCTTCATTGTCTACCGAGGTACCCAAGTGGTACATTGACCTCAAGCAGGTCTTTGACAAAGGGAAGTCTGAGATCTTGCCTCCACACAGACCAGGTCTGTTTTTCTTTAGCCCAGGTAAGACACTTCTGACGTTGTTTGTTGTTCAGGAGCGGCTTGACAAGAGGAATACGTCATTTGAAGCCCATGTCCAGGATCCGTCTGTGTGTGGTGGCTCATGATGCACTGACTCCAGCCTCAGTCCACTCCTTGTGAAAGTCCAACACTTCTGAATGGCCTTTTCCTGACAATCGTCTCCAGGCTGCGGTCATCCTTGCTGCTTGTGCACCTTTTTCTTCCACACTTTTCCCTTCCAAATAACTTTCTATTAATGTGCTTTGATACAGCACTTTGGGAACATCCAACTTCTTCTGCAATTACCTTTTGAGGCTTTCCCTCCTTATGGAGGGTGTCAATGATGGTTTTCTGCACAACTGTCAGGTCAGCAGTCTTTCCCATGATTGTGATTCCTACTGAACCAGACTGAGAGACAATTTAAAGGCTCAGGAACCCTTTGCAGGTGTTATGGCTTAATTAGTTTATTAGAGTGGGACACTTTGAGCCTAGAATATTGCACCTTTTCACAATATTCAAATTTTCTGAGATTGTGGATTTGGGGTTTTCATGAGCTGTAAGCCATAATCATCACAATTATGACAAATCACGGCTTGAACTATCTCATATATTAGATTCACCTTTTAAGTTGCATTACTGAAATAAATGAACTTTTGCACAATATTCAAATTTTTCGAGTTTCACCTGTATATAAGATTTTTGTTATAATTTGTCCCTGACTAAGAAGCACTCAACGTGTGTTTCACCATCTAGCTCACCGGGAGTGCTGAATTCTAATGCCGATCTCCCTTTTTTTATGTTGGGAATGCTAACTCAGGTCAGAAATCTGTCATGAATAGTGCTGCCCAAAATTCTCAGACATGGACTTTCTTATGGCTCCTCCATTTCCTCAACATGGGACAAGCAGCCACTGAGTAAACTGAACAATATAGAACATTAGCTAATCTAAAAATTAATATGGAGAAGTCTGAAATTTGGAACATCAAAATCCCACAATCATCCTTTTACTTCGGCACCTCAAAGATGAAATACCTTGGGTATTTGTCACGGTTTGACATGATCTGTTTTGCCATGGACCATATACACCTTTAATTTTGAAACTCTATGGAATATGATTCAATGCGGTTTGGACACATGGGACCATTTGGAGGTCTCTTGGTTTGAGAAGATTAATGTTCTTTTATCGGTCTTTATTTGAAGAATCAGAGGTAATGCATGTACAGTCCAAGTACAGAAATGGAGACGTCAGTTATAACTTTCGAAGGTGGTAAGCCATGTCACTCAAACGTACATCAAGGCAAATTTGCCATATAATACAATAGGAACGTTGGAGTTGCAACGATAGTGATTTTACTTGTTGTTTGCAACAAGGCTAAACAACGGTAATAACACCTCTTGGTCTTGAGAACATAGTCCTAGTACATAGTATCTCCACATCTGCAAAGTATTGCAGGCATATGCTTCAGTTGCACCTCCATTGGAATGGCGATGGAAATAAATCTTTGATGCCACTTCGTACAATACATACTATTGGTCTCTTGAGGTACCTGTCATGGTCACCAACAGGAACTCTGACACATATTGCTTACATCTTAGTATTGCACTACAACACTACTAGTTTGATTTGGATTCAGAACATCTTCACATTGGTAGAGATGCTGCACCCACAATGGTACTTTCACATATTTTTACCTTTACATTTTGGGATGACCCCGCTTTTTTTATTTTTTTATCATAATCAGTTTTATTATTTTCAAAAAGAAAAATACAAGACAAAAAGAAAATTACAAGACTACAGAATAAATGTACAGGTATACAAAAGGTGAGGCAGTAAAAATGCGGAGTAATAAACAACTAATGTACACAGTAAATAATTAGACCCAGTCTAAAAGACGGACTAAGGCATGACCCCGCTTTATGACCATTTTGGAGAATAATCATTTCAGAGGTTACCAAACTCACCCTCTTTTTTAAACCAGATACTTATTTGCCCATCAGACTACTCCCCTCCCTGAATATTTTATAAAATCACTGGGCTATGATTATTGCAGCTAGGACTCCTATTCCCTGCCACTGTAATAAATCATCTCCCACTTACAAAAACTGCATCTCAGAGTACACAAAACCAGAATCCAGGAAGAACCGTTTCCTAATTATGAAGGAAGAATACAAACACACCTTTATGAATAGTTCTACTTGACTAGTTTCATTTCCTCAATTGCTGCAATGATAGAATGCACTGAAACACCTAGCTCTCTGATTCTTCCATTAAAGTCACCCTCAAATCTTTGATTTTCCACCTAGACTGTTGACAATGCTGCCCTGCTTCTCTGAGCCCACTGAGGATCTCCTGTTACTTTTTCCTCTCTCTACACACTACTTACTCTTTTTTTCACAAGACTATCATCTTCACCACTAACACTACTATGTTTACCCCTCCTTTTTATTTTCCTCTCCCCTTGAGACACCCTCTATATTCCCTCTCACCTTTCTACTGACCTATACTCTAATGATCATAAGGAATCATCATCAGCTGAGGTTGTTATATCCCTTATCAGTGGCGGAAGTACCAGGGTCGCAGTTGCGACCGGGCCGTGGCATTCCACCACTGGAAGGGGGCCCAGCGCCGCCGCCAGATACTGGCAATAAGTGCCGGAATCTGGGATCAGTGCCGCCGGCTGTTCCTCTCTGCGACTGGCCCGCTGGCTTGCAGCTTGGCCGCTCACGTGGGATGGGAACTAGCTGACCAGCGTACGAGATCTCGCGAGAACTCGGCTGCGCTGGTCAGGTGGTTCCCAGCGACCGGCCAAGCTGCGTCATGCCAGCTGCCGCTCGCCTCTTGAAGAACAGCGCAGAGCAAGGTGAGCACTGGGGACAAATACATCCATGAGCTGGGGGAAAATACATTCCTGAGCTGGGGGCAAATATATCCATGAGCTGGGGGCAAATATATCCATGAGCTGGGGCAATACATCCATGAGCTGGGGGTAAATACATCCATGAGCTGGGGGCAAATACATCCATGTGAGCTGGGGGCAATATATCCATGAGCTGGGGCAAATACATCCATGTGAGCTGGGGGCAATATATCCCATGAGCTGGGGGCAAAAACATGCATGTGAGCTGGGGCAATATATCCATGAGCTGGGGCAAATACATCCATGTGAGCTGGGGGCAAATACATCCATGAGCTGGGGGCAATACATCCATGACCTGGGGCAAATATATCCATGACCTTGGGGCAAATACATCCATGAGCTGGGGGTAAATACATCCATGAGCTGGGGGTAAATACATCCGCGAGCTGGGGGCAAATACATCCATGTGAGCTGGGGGCAATATATCCATGAGCTGGGGCAAATACATCCATGTGAGCTGGTGGCAATATATCCCATGAGCTGGGGGCAAATAATCCATGTGAGCTGGGGCAATATATCATTGAGCTGGGGCAAATACATTCATGTGAGCTGGGGACAATATATCCATGAGCTGGGGCAAATACATCCATGTGAGCTGGGGCAATATATCCATGAGCTGGGGCAAATATATCCATGTGAGCTGGGGGCAATATATCCATGAGCTGGGGACAAATATATCCATGAGCTGGGGGCAAATACATCCATGTGAGCTGGGGCAAATACATCCATGAGCTGGGGCAAATATATCCATGTGTGAGCTCGGGCAATATATCCATGTGTGAGCTGGGGCAATATATCCATGTGAGGTGGGGGCAATATATATCCATGTGTGAGGTGGGGCAATATATATCCATGTGATCTGGGGCAATATATATATATCCATGTGAGCTGGGGCAATATATATCCATGTGAGCTGGGGGCAATATACAGTATATATCCGTGTGAACTGGGGGCAATATATATATCCATGTGAGCTGAGGAAATACTATCTTTTTTATATTGCAGGGAAAAAAAGTAAAAATATTGCTTTTTGGGGGGGAGGGAGTTGGGGGGCCCTTCATGGATTCTTGCACCGGGGCCCTCAGGTTTCTAGTTATGCCACTGCCTTAATTCCTACTGAATATCCATGTTATGAGAGGCCCGCTGGCTTTCAGCTTGGCCGCTCACGTGGGATGGGAACTAGCTGACCAGCGCATGAGATCTCGTGAGAACTCGGCTGCACTGGTCAGGTGGTTCCCAGCGAGCGGCCAAGCTGCGTCATGCCAGCTGCCGCTCACCTCGTGAAGAACAGCGCAGAGCAAGGTGAGCATTGGGGGCAAATACATCCATGAGCTGGGGCAAATACATCCATGAGCTGGGGGCAAATATATCCATGAGCTGGGGGCAAAAATATCCATGAGCTGGGGCAATACATCCATGAGCTGGGGAAAATACATCTATGAGCTGGGGCAAATACATCCATGACCTGGGGGCAAATACATCCATGACCTGGGGGCAAATATATCCATGAGCTGGGGGCAATACATCCATGAGCTGGGGGCAAATACATCCATGAGCTGGGGCAATACATCCATGAGCTGGGGGTAAATACATCCATGAGCTGGGGGCAAATACATCCATGTGAGCTGGGGGCAATATATCCATGAGCTGGGGCAAATACATCCATGTGAGCTGGGGCAATATATCCATGAGCTGGGGGCAATATATCCATGAGCTGGGGGCAAATATATCCATGAGCTGGGGGCAAATACATCCATGTGAGCTGGGGCAAATACATCCATGAGCTGGGGCAATACATCCATGAGCTGGGGGCAAATATATCCATGAGCTGGGGGCAAATACAGGCAGGTCCAGAAATATTGGGACATGGACACAATTCTAACATCTTTGGCTCTATACACCACCACAATGGAGTTGGAATGAAACAAATACAATGTGTTTTAACTACAGACTGTCAGCTTTAATTTGAGGGTATGTACATCCCACTCAGGTGAACGGTGTAGGATTTACAGCAGTTTGCAGATGTGCCTCCCACTTGTTAAGGGACCAAAAGTAATGGGACATTTGACTTCTCAGCTGTTCCATGGCCAGGTGTGTAATATTCCCTCATTACCCCAATTAAAATGTGCAGATAAAAGGCCCAGAGTTCATTTCAAGTGTGCTATTTGCATTTGGAATCTGTTGCGGTCAACTCTCAAGATGAGATCCAAAGAGCTGTCACTACCAGTGAAACAAGCCATCATTAGGCGGAAGAAATAAAACAAACCCATCAGAGAGATAGCAAGAACATTAGAACAACTGTTTGGAACATTCTCAAAAAGAAGGAACGCACCGGTGAGCTCAGCAACACCAAAAGACCCGGGAGACCACGGAAAACAACTGTTGTGGATGACCGAAGAATTCTTTCCCTGGTGAAGAAAACACCCTTCACAACAGTTGGCCAGATCAAGAACACTCTCCAGGAGGTAGGTGTATGTGTGTCAAAGTCAATAATCAAGAGAAGACTTCACCAGAGTGAATACAGAGGGTTCACCACAAGATGTAAACCATTGGTGAGCCTCAAAAACAGGAAGGCCAGATTAGAGTTTGCCAAACAACACCTAACAAAGCCTTCACAGTTCTGGAACAAAATCCTATGGACAGATGAGACCAAGATCAACTTGTACCAGAGTGCTGGGAAGAGAAGAGTATGGAGAAGGAAAGGAAATGCTCATGATCCGAAGCATACCACCTCCTCAGTGAAGCATGGTGGTGGTAGTGTCATGGCGTGGGCATTTATGGCTGCCAATCGAACTGGTTCTCTTGTATTTATTGATGATGTGACTGCTGACAAAAGCAGCAGGATGAATTCTGAAGTGTTTCGGGCAATATTATCTGCTCACATTCAGCCAAATGCTGCAGAACTCATTGGACAGCGCTTCACAGTGCAGATGGACAATGACTCAAAGCATACAGCAAAAGCAACCAAAGAGTTTTTGAAGGGACAGAAGTGGAATGTTATGCAATGACCAAGTCAATCACCTGACCTGAATCCCATTGAGCATGCATTTCACTTGCTGAAGACAAAACTGAAGGGAAAATGCCCCAAGAACAAGCAGGAACTGAAGACAGTTGCAGTAGAGGCCTGGCAGAGCATCACCAGGGATGAAACCCAGCATCTGGTGATGTCTATGCGTTCCAGACTTCAGGCTGTGATTGACTGCAAAGGATTTGCAACCAAGTATTAAGAAGGGAAAGTTTGATTTTATGATTATTATTCTGTCCCGTTACCTTTGGTCCCTTAACAGGGAGGGAGGGGAGGCACATCTGCAAACTGCTGTAAGTCTTACACCGTTCACCTGAGTTGGATGTACATACCCTCAAATTAAAGCTGACAGTCTGCAGTTAAAGCTCATTGTGTTTATTTCATTCCAACTCCATTGTGGTGGTGTATAGAGCCAAAGATGTTAGAATTGTGTCCATGTCCCAATATTTCTGGACCTGACTGTATATCCATGTGTGAGCTCGGGAAATATATCCATGTGTGAGCTGGGGCAATATATCCATGTGAGGTGGGGGCAATATATATCCATGTGTGAGCTGGGGCAATATATATCCATGTGAGCTGGGGGCAATATATATATCCATGTGAGCTGGGGCAATATATATCCATGTGAGCTGGGGGCAATATATATCCATGTGAGCTGGGGGCAATATACAGTATATATCCGTGTGAACTGGGGGCAATATATATATATCCATGTGAGCTGGGGCAATACTATCTTTTTTATATTGCAGGGAAAATAAAGTAAAAATATAGATTTTTGGGGGGGGACGGAGTTGGGGGGCCCTTCATGGATTCTTGCACCGGGGCCCTCAGGTTTCTAGTTACGCCACTGCCTTAATTCCTACTGAATATCTTGTTATGATTGGCTATATAACGATATATAGTTGCCCAGTGATGGTTTTTAGTTCCACAGTTCCACAACAGTATATACACTTTTATGTTCCTGACTATAAGCTCAAACTCTTTGACTTTCATGCTGTTTTATTGTATTGGTGCATACTATGCAAATGTCTTTGCACCTTTGTGTTATTTCTCTACCACATACTGTGACTACTGTATTTTGTACTTCGATGGTATTTTCTCTTATAAGATAATGTAACATTGTACTGTCCTCGGCTTATTTGTATCACTTTGTGCTTAACAAAAATGAAAATATATAACAATATTGCTTGTTTGTTTTAATGATAATATTGTAATATTAAAAAGCAATATAATGCCATACATATTTCTGTTGCTATTAATCTATAAGAATTTATTCACGCCAAAGAAGGACCAGAAATAAAAATCCACTAAATTTTTATGTGCTGCAGCAGGTCCAAATGTTAAAAATAATAGATTTGTCTTCCTTGTTGACATTCCAGCAATTTTATTAATGCTATCCTTTTATTTATGATGCTAGGTTTAACCTCAACATATCCAGAAAACATAATTTATTTAGCATCTGTGTCTCAGGTTTACCTTGGTTTTAACCTCATAATCCTATTGATTCCTTCATTATACTCCTTCAATGGGATTTATTGCACATAACTGAAAGGAGTTTGCCCATTAATCTTCCATTCTGTTGGTAATTCATTAAACCTGATATTTTCCACTTACTTTAAGTTTTCTTGTTTTACAGCTTGTATTTAGTCACAAGCAACAAAATATATATTCATTTTTCATGTTTTTACCTGGATTAAAACAAAAAGAGGAATAGGTTTTCTAATTTGTAAAAATATAACATCTAATAACATGTACAAAGAAAGCAACCTGAACAAATCCTAAATGAAAAATTTAAAGAAAACAATATTTTGGTCAGTAGACAAGAAAACAAAACTTGAAACCTGAAATTAGTCTTTTTAGAGCTTTTTCAACTATGGTATCCTTTCTATAAATGGTGAAGAGTGAAAATTTTGCACATTCTTTTCCACATTTTATTAGCCAAGACCAATCTATATTAGCAAAATATTTTTTATTGATGTGTGGAATGAAATTGCAAGCAATATTTTATGAAAGGGACAATTTGAATAGAAATTAACAGGGGCTGTGAAAGATATATTCATGTTATTGACAAAGAAATTACTTTGCATGACATATAGTCAGGGGTCAAGTCCTAAAAATAGAAGTACAGGAATTCACAAAAGTTTCACAAACAAGCCCTATTCCTGCTGAGGTGGTAAAAGGGAGCAGTTAATCCTTAGTGGCTCTCTATCATCAGCTTTATGATCTGTTAGCCGTGCATACAGCCAGAGAAAGCTACCCTCTGCATCCATCAGTTTATATAATTTCTCCCCCCTGTCCATTTAATTTCTTTTTAATTCTCAATACAAAATAGATTAACCGAGGTTGGTTGAACCAACCACCACGGTCTGAGAACTTAGTTGGTCGGGAAAATGGGTGATTAAACACCAAAAATGCTATGATAATTCCTCTGGTGAGGAGATATCCCTCTATTTTCTTTAAAAATTAACTTTTAAGGGGCGGAGCCTGGGTGAGCATGAGACCGGACGTGTGAGAGCTGAGCTCCTGGTGGAAAGGTGACTAATCCGCAGATACAGCTTGCACAGACCCTACCAAAGCTGACCAAAGCTGACAGGCTGCTGGCAGAAGACCCCCAGACCCCGATATGCCGCAACAACAACAAAAAAAACGAGCTACGGCCAGGCGGCGCCGATCTTTCCACCCCGCCGCACCATGGACACGAGGCAAGATGGCGGCCGGACCTCCGCAGCGGATGGCAGGGAGGAAACTGACAGCCTGGCAGACCACATCCCAGCTTCCAAGCAGAATATTTTGGCCTTATTCCTCAAAATATCGGAGGTACAGGAGGGTCTGGCGGAGGAAATCCTGAAGGGTTCGCATGCAGTGAGGGTGGAAATACAGGCCCTGGGGGACCGTACTGATTCCCTGAGGCCCGAGTGGAGGAGGTGGTGGCACAGGCAAATGTGTCTGCGGACTGTGTCAATGTGTTACAGGACAGAGTGGAATGCTTGGAGGCGGCCATGGAGGATTTGTCCAACCGCTCCAGACGGAATAATTTGCGCATACGAGGACTCTCGGAAGAGGTGGCACAGGCGTCATTGGAGGCCACTGTGGTGGACATATTTCAGAGATTATTACCAGACTTGCCAATAGAAAATTTTCTGATGGATAGAGTGCACCGCGTGCTGCGATCCAGAGGCCCTCCAAACTCCCAACCCCGTGATGTAATTTTGAGATTACGCTACTATAAAACTAAAGAAAAGATCCTCAGAGCCAATAGAGTGAAATGTATTCAGTACGAAGATGTTGAGCTTCAGATCTACCAGGATTTGGCTCCAGCGGCGCTGGTCAGGCGTCGGGATTGGAAGCCAGTGACTGAGCTACTTCGTGAAAACGGTCTCAAATACGCCTGGGGCTTCCCATTTCTCTTAATGGTAACCAAAGATTCCCGCTCATTTTCCTGTGCCACAGTGAGTGCTCTACCTGCTTTTATGGAATGACTGGGCCTTAAAATGCCCGAGGGGATGCGTTCGGCTGGCTCTACACAACTTCAACGGCTCCCTGTGGAATGGCGGGAGGCTCATACCTGAAAAGCCCATAGCGGGCCACATTTTTTCATTTTTGTGGGGCACGTTTCTGATTGAGAGAAGTGTCCCTTCACGACTTGGTCGTGTCGCCTTTGATGCCAAACGACTCAGATCAGCCCGACCTCATTGCCCGTTGTATCCGAAATATATGCCTCGTTGATTTAAGGTTTACATTATGTTATGTTGTTCGGCCTTCTATCCCGAAAGTCTAGGGACACCTATAGGAAAGGCTTGCTGGGCCGCCTGGGAGGGGATGGGGGCTGCCCTGAGACTGGGAATGCTGGTTTGTACTGGGGGCATGTTTAGAAAACGTTAGGTATATCTGTTCTGTTCGGGCTGACGGTTGTTGTGATATGTCTATAACTGTTCAGTGGGGTCACCTACTGGGTGGCTGGTTCTCTTTAATGGGCTCCACGTGCGGCTTTATGGTCGCCTGCAGATTCCCCCCCGAGGCCTGGTTTTCAGGTTTTTCCCACCGGACCGTGTTATGGAATTGTGTGTTCCCTGATGTTTCTTTGTGGTTTGTGTCTTTCTGTTCTCCTTTCACTTCCTTCTTATTCTCTTGTTCCTTTTTTATTTTCTTCTTCTCTTTTTTTCTTATCTGGTCCCCTGCTCTCCTTGGGGGGAGGGTCTGTCATGGAGCCGTTCTTCAGCTTCTGCCGGATTACTAGGGCTAAGCCCTTGAAGGTCTGGTCCTTGAATGTCAAGGGCCTCAATTCCCCTGGGAAGAGATGCCTTCTCTTTCGAGAGCTGCGCCGCCATAAGGTCGACATAGCTTGCCTACAAGAAACCAGGATTCCTAAATCCACGTCCTTTCTGCTCTGACAGGCACTACTCCCAGGTCTTTTGCTCACGTGCTCTGAATAAGAAGTGCAGGGTTTCTATTCTTGTGCGGGGTGCCTGCCCTTTCACCTTGGACTCAGTTGAGTCGGGGGGAGGGCAGGTATGTATTGGTTAACGGGTGGATAGCACATCAGCAATATTCGATTGTTTCAGTGTATGCTCCTAATGTCCCTGATGCGTCCTTCTGGGATGGTTTGCAGTTATTTATTACCACTCATGCTACTGGCTCCTTGCTGGTGGCCGGGGATTTTAATGCTGTGCTCTTCCCTACCTTGGACTGATCTAACACCTCCCAGCCGGTGGTGCCGCAGGCTGAAAGGTCACAGGATAAAATGTTTTATTGCTTTGTCGGTAATATGGGACTGGTGGATGTCTGGCGGACCTCCTTCCCCACTACTAGGGATTATACTTTTTATTCGCATCCCCCATGCATCATATTAGCGAATAGACTACTGTATTTGCTGGTGGCGTCGGCCTCTCTTCCAGGGGTCAGGTCCCCCGCCATTGGCTCCATTACGTGGTCGGACCACGCAAAAGTCAGTATGACACTGGCAGTGCCTGGGAAAAGGAGTCCGGGGCAGTGGCGGATGAACCCGACCTTGCTGGACACAAAGGAGATCTCGCAGGTGGTTGCACAGGAGCTAGAATCATATTTTCAAATTAATGCGACTGACGAGGTCTCCCCGCAGGCTGTGTGGACTGCGCATAAAGGGGTAGTGCGAGGTGTGCTTATTAGTCAGGCAGCGTACCGGAAAAAACATAAAGTGGAGCAATTCTTGCAGTTACAAACTGAGTTGAGAAAGTGGGAATTTCAACATAAATCTGCCCCTGGACCTGAATCATTAGTTGCGCTGCAGGAAGCGAGACGGGCGCTAAGGCAATTATCCCTAGATGAGGTTAGCAGAGCTCTGTTGCGGTCCTGACGTTTTTATTATGAGAAGTCAAATAAGATGGACACTCCATTGGCGCGCCGGATAGCGGGTCTCCAGCATAACCGGGGGGTGGGGGCTGTACGGGATGAGTCGGGGGTGGTGTGTAGATCTCCGTCCAAGATAAGAGAGGTTTTCACACGGTTTTATGAGAGGATTTATAACCACTCCCCACAGTTGTCCTTAGGTAATCCGGTGCATGTAGCTAATGTGCATCCTTTCTGTCCGGTTTGGACTTGCCAGTATAGTCAGAAAATCAGACGGAGCTTTTAGGGGCTCCCATAAGCCAGGAGGAGGTCAAAGATGCCTTTTAATTTATAGAAGGACCAGCATAAGTCTAGCGTGTGTATAGCGTGTTTTTATTTATATAAGTATGCATCATTTAGTGCACATGGAGACTGGGAGGAGAAATTAACTGAAGGGCTCAAATGGACTGGGAAGAAATTAACTGGGGGAGCTGAAATGAAATGGACTTGGGGAGAAATTAACGGAGGGGTTGAAATGAGCTGAAGGGAGAAATTAACTGGGGCTGAAATGAAATGGACTGGGGGAGAAATTAACTGAGGGAGCTAAAATGAAATGGACTGGGGGACAAATTAATGGAGGGGTTGAGGCTAGGGTCAGACGAACACATTTTTCACGTCGTCTGTGAAAAAGTGCGTTCGAACGAATGGACGTATTTTTTCACAGAATACGCGATAGCAGTCATACGATGCGCATTTTCGTTCATGATTTTGTACGGATCATCAATAAAACACTTTTTGCGTCTGGACGTTATGTTGGCCGGACATTAGCAGCGTCTGACGTCTCCTAATCACGCACACACGCTGCTAGCGGACGCAGCGCACTATGTACGGCAGTACTAGCGGTATCGCGTTCTCAAAAAAATGCGTTTGTTTGCCACTTGCGTTGCGCGGCCGCACTTTTGTGCGGCCGTACATCGTATATTGCCCATCATTGGCCGTCATTTGCTGCTACTACGGCAGTAATAAAGTGCGGCTGCACGCGCTTTCGCACTGCGTTAGTCTGACCCTAGCCTGAAATGAGCTGAGGGAAGAAATTAAATGGGGGCTGAAATGAAATGGACTGGGGAGAAATTAACTGGGGGGGTTTAAATTAAATGGGCTGGGGAGAAATAAACTGGGGGGACTGAAATGAACTGGGAGAGAAATTAACTGGGGGGAATGAAACGAAATGGGGGAGAAATTAACAGGGGTGGCTAAAATGAAAATGAAATAGACTGGGGGAGAAATGAACTGGGATGGGCTTAAATTAAATGGACGTGGAGAAATGAACTGGGGGGACTGAAATGAAATGGGAGAGAAATGAACTGGGAGAGAAATGAACTGGGGGACTCAAATGAAATGGACTGGGGAGAAATTAATTGGGGGACTCAAATGACATAGACTGGGGACAAATTAACTGGGGGACTCAAATGACATAGACTGGGGACAAATTAACTGGGGAGAGATAAAATGAACTGGGGACAAATTAAATAAAGTGGGGGAGAACTAGAAAGAACTGGAGAAGAAATGAAATGTACTGGGGGAGAATTAAAAAGATATGTTAATTCCTCTGGTGAGGAGATTAGGGATGAGCCGAACACCCGAGTTCGGTTCGCATTCGAACTCGAACTTTTCAAAAGTTCGAATTCGAACTCGAACACAAACTCAATACAAGTCAATGGGACTCAAAGTTCGATTTTTAGAGTGCCCTCCAAGAGGGCATATATGCTAGATATTTGCCATAAAAGGTGTATGGGGGTCCAGGTAGTGCCAGGAAACAAGGACAAAAAGTAAAAAAAAAAGTTTTTAAAGGGACAGTGAGTTTTCCATGAAATAAGGGTTAAAAATAAAAACGAAAAATTCCTTCAAATATCGTGCCTAGGAGGTCCCCATAACCTGCCCGTGAAGTGATGGATTTCTAGGATGTATACAAACATTTAAAAACCAAAAAATGACGTTTCAAATGACGGTAAATGCTTTTCCTTTAATCTATTCGTAAACAACTGCTCGGGGCGGCAGCCTGTATGAAAAGACATTTTAGGACGTGCAGAAAAGGTTTAGTGATTTTTTGGCTAAATTATGGTGAAACTTATGCAGGCTTTGGATGAAAGTAACAATAGGTGCTTTAAAATTGTACCTTTGGCACACCATAACCCCTCTGTGGTATTGTGGAAGACTGCAGGGGTGGAGCATGCGGTCCTATATTAAAAAGATATGAATCTGGTAAAGACGTCAGTGCACTCAAATATTGTGCCTTTGGTGCCAGACCTGCAAGTGCCATCATACAGTAACCCCTCTGTGGTATTGTGAAAGAGTGCAGGGGTGGACCATGCGGTCCTATATTAAAAAGATATGAATCTGGTAAAGGCATCAGTGCACTCAAATATTGTGCCTTTGGTACCAGGCCTGCAAGTGCCATCATACAGTAACCCCTCTGTGGATTGTGGAAGAGTGCAGGGGTGAACCATGCGGTCCTATATTAAAAACATATGAATCTGGTAAAGACGTCAGTGCACCCAAATATTGTGCATTTGGTGGCAGCAAGTGCCTTCACACCGTAACCCTTTTGTGGTATTGTGGAAGAGTGCAGGGTTGGACCCTGCGGTTCAAAAAATTAAAATGATATAAATGCAGGGGCGGATCCAGGGGGCAACAGGGCAATCCCCCCCCCCGAGCAGTGCAGATGCCAGACCTACCTCCAGAACTCAAATTGCGATGTGTGCAGTGAATGCAGACATCGCGATTTGCAGAGGCACACACTGCGCAGAAGCACTGAGGACTGCCCCTCCCAGTCATGTGTCAGGAGCGTGTCATGTGGTGATTCTTTTCCCGGTGACCATGTGGCTGAGCCTGTCTCCTTCCATGCCTGCCTGACAGTCACAGGAAAGGGCTGGATCTGAGGGGCTGGAGCCTCCATGCAGGGACACCAGGGAGTTAAGTAATGGGTCCCTGAGAGTTTGATCCTTCCTCCAGGGTGTATAAGAAATCTAGAGCTGCACAGTAATAAACCTCTCAGATATGAGTCTGTAACTGCTCCTCTAGATTGTAAACTCCTGGGTGCCCTCTGCTCCTCTAGATTGTAAGCTCATGTGTGCCCTCTGCTCCACTAGATTGTAAACTCCTGGGTGTCCTCTGCTCCTCTAGATTGTAAACTTCTGGGTGTCCTCTGCTCCTCTAGATTGTAAACTCCTGGGTGCCCTCTGCTGCTCTAGATTGTAAACTCCTGGGTGTCCTCTGCTCCTCTAGATTGTAAACTCCTGGGTGCCCTCTGCTCCTCTAGATTGTAAACTCCTGGGTGCCCTCTGCTCCTCTAGATTGTAAACTCCTGGGTGCCCTCTGCTCCTCTAGATTGTAAGCTCATGTGTGCCCTCTGCTCCTCTAGATTGTAAACTCGTGGGTGCCATCTGCTCCTCTAGATTGTAAACTCGTGGGTGCCCTCTGCTCCTCTAGATTGTAAACTCCTGGGTGCCCTCTGCTCCTCTAGATTGTAAAATCATGTGTGCCCTCTGCTCCTCTAGATTGTAAACTCCTGGGTGTCCTCTGCTCCTCTAGATTGTAAACATCTGGGTGTCCTCTGCTCCTCTAGATTGTAAACTCCTGGGTGCCCTCTGCTCCTCTAGATTGTAAACTCCTGGGTGTCCTCTGCTCCTCTAGATTGTAAACTTCTGGGTGTCCTCTGCTCCTCTAGATTGTAAACTCCTGGGTGCCCTCTGCTCCTCTAGATTGTAAACTCCTGGGTGCCCTCTGCTCCTCTAGATTGTAAACTCCTGGGTGTCCTCTGCTCCTCTAGATTGTAAACATCTGGGTGTCCTCTGCTCCTCTAGATTGTAAACTCCTGGGTGCCCTCTGCTCCTCTAGATTGTAAACTTCTGGGTGTCCTCTGCTCCTCTAGATTGTAAACTCCTGGGTGCCCTCTGCTCCTCTAGATTGTAAACTCCTGGGTGCCCTCTGCTCCTCTAGATTGTAAACTCCTGGGTGCCCTCTGCTCCTCTAGATTGTAAACTCCTGGGTGCCCTCTGCTCCTCTAGATTGTAAACTCATGTGTGCCCTCTGCTCCTCTAGATTGTAAACTCGTGGGTGCCCCCTGCTCCTCTAGATTGTAAGATCATGTGTGCCCTCTGCTCCTCTAGATTGTAAGCTCCTGGGTGCCCTCTGCTCCTCTAAATTGTAAACTCATCTGTGCCCTTTGCTCCTCTAGATTGTAAA
The DNA here is from genome assembly GCA_009667805.1 of Leptobrachium leishanense. Lineage (NCBI taxonomy): Eukaryota > Metazoa > Chordata > Amphibia > Anura > Megophryidae > Leptobrachium > Leptobrachium leishanense. The sequence continues at coordinate 228,931,703 of CM019064.1, read as the reverse complement.
CTCCTGGGTGCCCTCTGCTCCTCTAGATTGTAAACTCCTGGGTGCCCTCTGCTCCTCTAGATTGTAAACTCCTGGGTGCCCTCTGCTCCTCTAGATTGTAAGCTCCTGGGTGCCCTCTGCTCCTCTAGATTGTAAGCTCCTGGATGCCCTCTGCTCCTCTAGATTGTAAACTCCTGGGTGCCCTCTGCTCCTCTAGATTATAAGCTCCTGGGTGCCCTCTGCTCCTCTAGATTGTAAACTCGTGGGTGCCCTCTGCTCCTCTAGATTGTAAACTCCTGGGTGCCCTCTGCTCCTCTAGATTGTAAACTCCTGGGTGCCCTCTGCTCCTCTAGAATGTAAACTCATGTGTGCCCTCTGCTCCTCTAGATTGTAAACTCCTGGGTGCCCTCTGCTCCTCTAGATTGTAAGCTCATGTGTGCCCTCTGCTCCTCTAGATTGTAAACTCCTGGGTGCCCCCTGCTCCTCTAGATTGTAAAATCATGTGTGCCCTCTGCTCCTCTAGATTGTAAGCTCTTGGGTGCCCTCTGCTCCTCTAAATTGTAAACTCATCTGTGCCCTTTGCTCCTCTAGATTGTAAACTCCTGGGTGCCCTCTGCTCCTCTAGATTGTAAACTTCTGGGTGCCCTCTGCTCCTCTAGATTGTAAGCTCCTGGGTGCCCTCTGCTCCTCTAGATTGTAAGCTCCTGGGTGCCCTCTGCTCCTCTAGATTGTAAGCTCATGTGTGCCCTCTGCTCCTCTAGATTGTAAATTCCCGTGAGTCTGGCCCTCTGCTCCTCTAGATTGTAAGCTCCTGTGAGTCGGGCTCTCTGCTAAAACACCTTATTTTCTGTCAGTGCCCCTCCCAAGACTAGTCTCTGGATCTGCCCCTGTATAAATGTGGCACAGGCGTCAGTGCAGCCAAATATTGTGCCTTTCATGGCAGCAAGTGCCTTCACACTGTAACCCTTTTGTGGTATTGTGGAAGAGTTCAGTGCTGGAGGTTTTGTGAATGCAGAAGACATCCCCTCTCTATTCCGTTACGTCAGCATCAGGGGAGTGATAGCTGCTGATCCAGGACTGATTCATTTTTATAAATGTCAGCCGGTCTACAGAGTCGGTGGACAGACGCACTCTTTTGTCTGTGACAAAACCTCCAGCGGCACTGAACGCTAGGGAAGGCCTCCTCTTCCTCCCGCTGCTCTGCCTCTAGAGCCACATCTATAATTCCCTGCAGAGTGTGCTCCAGCAGGAACACTAAAGGAATTGTGTCACTGATGTATGAACTGTCCTTGCTCACCATCCTCGTTGCCTCCTCAAATGGTGACAGTACAGTGCATGCATCCTTGATTATCAGCCACTGCGGGGGGGGCCCAAGTTGACCTGAACCTGTCCTTGTGCCATACTCACAGTTACTCGTTGATGGCCCTCTGCTGCTTGTGCAGACACTGCAGCATTGCTAATGTCGAGTTCCACCTTGTGGGCATGTCACAGATCAGACGGTTTGTGGGAAGGTGGAATTCTCTTTGAATTTCTGCCAGGCGAACACTTGCTGAGAATGACCGTCTGAAGTGGCCGCAGACTTTTCTGGCCTAGCTGAGAAGCTCTGCCAGCCCTGGGTACCTGGTTAGGAAACGCTGTACCACCAGATTTAGGACGTGTGCTAGGCATGGTACATGCGTCAACTTACCCAGGCGTAGGGCGGAGGGAAGGTTGCTGCCATTATCACAGACGACCATTCCCAGCTGAAGCTGGCATGGTGTTAACCATCTCTGCACCTGCCCCTGCAGAGCTGACAGAATTTCTGGCCCAGTGTGGCTCCTGTCCCCTAAACAAACCAGCTCAAGCACAGTATGGCATCTTTTTGCTTGAGCCATTGCGTAGCCCCTGTCAGGCGTCGGTTTAACTGCCACTTCGCCAGAGACACAGAAGGAGGAGGAGGAGGAAGAGGGAGAGATGGTGGTGGAGCAGACAGACCTCATACAAGCAGCTTTCTGGAGGCGTGGTGGATGAACAAGCTCCAGCACAGAGCCCCGTCTTGGATCCCTCCCAGCTGCAATCAGAGTTACCCAGTGTGCCGTGAAGGAAATGTAACGCCTTGTCCATGCTTGCTGGACCACATGTCTAAAGTCACAAGCACCTTGCTGCTGACTGCCTTTCCCAATGACTCTGTCACATTGTCTTCCACGTGCTGGTATAGTGCTGGAATGGCCTTCTGTGAAAAGTAATGGCGTTTTGGAACATGCCACTGTGGTACAGCACATTCATCAAATTCACGAAAGGGAGCAGAGTCCACCAGCTGGAAAGGCAGCAGCTGCAATGCGAGTAGTTTTGCTAAACTGGCATTTAGACGCTGTGCTTGGGGATGGTTGGGACTATATTTTTTCTTACGCTGCAGCAGCTGGGGCAATGTAATCTGACTGCGTAAATCTTCAGCTGATGGGATGCTGTCACATTGTGAGGAAGGACCTGGTACATCCATTACTGTAGCATCATCCCTGTCAGTGGAGGTTGTAGGCAATGACATGGCAGGACATACAGTGGGGGTAGAGACAGATGAGGAGTAGGACCTACGCAAAGTTTTGCGCCAATGGGATGCATGGCAGGTGGTCATATGTCACCTCAAGCACGTGGTACCCAAGCGTCCGGTGTCTTTCCCACGCTTGAGCATCATCTGACATAGATTACAAATAGCAACGGTGGGGTCTGCTGCACATTTCTTAAAGAACTCCCAGACAGCAGAGTTCCTGGGTGTGTGCTTTGAGATAACAGCGCTCTGCACCTGAGCAGCTCTGACATCTGATGCCTTGAACTGGCTAGTGTTACGGTTGGTCATAAAGGATATTGTGCCTCGTGTTTGTTGTGCCTCTTCCTCCTCCTCCTCACTTGACTCCTCTGTTCGATCAGGCACCCAGGTGGAGTCAGTGACCTCATCATCATTGTCATCACCCCCTATCTCCTCGTCACTGGAGCCAACTTGGCAGTATGCTGCAGCTGCTGGGACAACATGAGTGCCAGTTATTTGTGTGTCATCACTGGCACCCCCTTCCTCTAGGTTGATTATACTCCCTTCCTCAACCTCAGAGATTGAATCAGAGCACTGTACTTGCTGCGCATCCTCAAGCAGCATGTCCCTGTCATTGTAGTCAAACAATTCAGCTGACTCCTCCATGAGTGATAGCGAGGCTACAGCAGGAGTAGCTGTGGACATGGAGGCTGAATTAGATATTTTGGCAGCTGAGGTGGACTGTAAAGCACTACAAGCCTGGCTGGCAGAGGACTCAGAGGATGAGGATGGCCTGGATAGCCAATCCACCAAATCCTCTGTATGTTGCTGCTGCTTAAGATGGCCAGCACCAGTTAGAAAGGACAAGCGTGCCCCTGCAGAGGATGCACCACGTCCATGACGACCAGAGGCACAGCCTCCCGACACAGAGGTGGCTTGCCCTCTTATCTGTGTCTGGGAGCGTCTGCCTGTCCTTTTTGGTCTTTCTGACACGGCGAGTGATATATAGATTAAATATATACAAAACTCTGATTCAACTCTGGTATAAAGATTAAAGATTTCCAGAACTCTTATATAACTCATTGAGACACCCTGATAGCTGGCAGCCAGTGACAAGACTCAGATTACAATTCCCAGAAACCTCCTATAAATCAGTGAGACCCCCTGATGGGCTGCCAGTGACAAGACACAAATTAGTCAGTGAGACCCCCTGATAGGACCCCCCTCATAGCTGGCAACAGTGACAAGACACAGATTACAATTCCCAGAAATCTGCTAGAAGTATGTGGGACCCCCTGATAGCTGGCAGTGAGAAGACACAGATTACAATTCCCATAAACCTCCTATAAATCAGTGAGACCCCCTGATGGGCTACCAGTGACAAGACACAAATTAGTCAGTGAGACCCCCTGATAGGACCCCCCTCATAGCTGGCAACAGTGACAAGACACAGATTACAATTCCCAGAAATCTGCTAGAAGTATGTGGGACCCCCTGATAGCTGGCAGTGAGAAGACACAGATTACAATTCCCATAAACCTCCTATAAATCAGTGAGACCCCCTGATGGGTGGAAGTGACAAGACACAGATTAGAACAATTCCCAGATATTTTGTAGAAACGACTGAACCCCAAAATTCTGGGTGGCAGTGACAAGACACAGATTACCTCAATTCCCAAATATTTTGTAGAAATTACTGACCCCCCAAAATAGTTGCTGGTGGCAGTGACAAGACACAGATTACCTCAATTCCCAAATATTTTGTAGAAATTACTGACCCCCCAAAATACTGGGTGGCAGCCAGTGAGAACACACGGATTATAACAATTCCCAAATATTTTGTAGAAATTACTGACCCCCAAAATAGTTGCTGGGAGTGAGAACACACGGATTAGAACAATTCCCAGATATTTTGTAGAAATTACTGACCCCCCAAAATACTGGGTGTCAGTGAGAACACACAGATTAGAACAATTCCCAGATATTTTGTAGAAATTACTGTCCCCCTAAATAGTTGGTGGCAGTGACAAGACGCAGATTACCTCAATTCCCAAATATTTTGTAGAAATTACTGACCCCCCCAAAATAGTTGCTGGTGGCAATGACAAGACACGGATTACCTCAATTCCCAAATATTTTGTAGAAATTACTGAGCCCCAAAATAGTTGCTGGGAGTGAGAACACACAGATTAGGAACAATTCCCAGATATTTTGTAGAAATTACTGACCCCCCAAAATACTGGGTGTCAGTGAGAACACACAGATTAGAACAATTCCCAGATATTTTGTAGAAACGAGACCCCCCCCAGTAGCTGGTGGCAGACTAGCAGTGAGAACACACACACTAACACAAGACCAATCTCCTCTCAAATCTCCTCTCAAACATGTGCTGAAGCGCTGTGTGAAGCCTTATATAGTGTGCTGCGGGACTTAGCTCTGTGAGCCCATGTTTGGGCAAAATTTGCCCAATCAGGACTCTGAGCTGTGATTGGCATAGTCTTGAACCTGTCTTGCACCTGATCTACAGTGGCAAGAAAAAGTATGTGAACCCTTTGGGATTACGTGGAGTTTTGCATTAATTGGTCATGAAATGTGCTCTGATCTTCATCTAAGTCACAACAATTTGAAAAACACAGTCTGCTTAAAATAATACAACAAAAACATTATATGTTTTCATGTGTTTATTGAATATAACATGTAAACATTCACAGTGCAGGGTGGAAAAAGTATGTGAACCCCTAGCCTAATGACTTCTCCAAGAGCTAGATGGAGCCAGGAGTGAGCCAACCTTGAGTCCAATCAGTGCAGTGGCGTAGCGTGGGGGGGGCAGGGGGGCCGTGGCCCCGGGCGCAGTTTTGTTAGGGGCGCATAATTTCTTTTGAAATTATGTGCCCCTAAAACTTGTGGCCCGACTGACCCGCCGGGCCCTCGGGTGCCGCCCAAGGGCCCGCGGGTTGAGGGGACCCAGCTCCCGGGCAGCGGGAGTGCCTGCCAGCTGCCCGGTCCTGAACAGTGAGTCGAGTCCGTCCTGTTGATTGAAGGGGATGCGGCTGCGTGCAGGCGCAGGTCACGTGGTCCGTCTAATCAGGTGGTACAGAGACTCAGTACCACCTGACTGGCCGGACCGCGTGACCTGCGCACGCACGCAGCCGACTCCCCTTCAATCAACAGGACGGACTCGACTCACTGTTCAGGACCGGGCAGCCGGCAGGCACTCCCGCTGCCCGGGAGCTGGGGCAATATCCAGGTGAGAGCTGGGGCATATCCATGAGCTGGGGCAAATCCATGTGCTGGGGGGCATACCCATGAGCTGGGGCAAATCCATGTGCTGGGGGGCATATCCATGTGCTGGGGCAAATCCATGAGGTGCTGGGGCAAATCCATGTGCTGGGGCAAATCCGTGAGCTGGGGCAAATCCATGAGCTGGGGCAAATCCATGAGCTGGGGCATATCCATGAGCTGGGGCAAATCCATGTGCTGGGGCAAATCCATGATCTGGGGCATATCCAAGTGCTGGGGCAAATCCATGAGCTGGGGCAAATCCATGAGCTGGGGCATATCCATGTGCTGGGGCAAATCCATGTGCTGGGGCAAATCCATGTGCTGGGGCAAATCCGTGAGCTGGGGCAAATCCGTGAGCTGGGGCAAATCCGTGAGCTGGGGCAAATCCATGAGCTGGGGCATATCCATGTGCTGGGGCAAATCCATGAGGTGCTGGGGCAAATCCATGAGGTGCTGGGGCATATCCATGTGCTGGGGCATATACATGTGCTGGGGCAAATCCGTGTGCTGGGGCAAATCCGTGTGCTGGGGCAAATGTGTGAGCTGGGGCAAATCCATGTGTGAGCTGGGGCAAATCCATGTGTGAGCTGGGGCAAATCCATGTGTGAGCTGGGGCAATATCCATGTGAGAGCTGGGGCATGATAACGTGTCCACAGGTTGGGGGGGGCGCACAATTCTTGGCTGGCCCCGGGCGCTGACAACCCACGCTACGCCACTGAATCAGTGTGATATTATTGGATGTGTTGCTGAAAGCTGTCCTGCCCTTTAAAAACACACACCAGTTTTGGGTTTACTGGTTTCAAGAAGCACTGCCTGATGTGAACCATGCCTCACAGAAAAGAGCTCTCAGAAGACCTACGATCAAGAATTGTTGACTTGCATGAAGCTGGAAAGGGTTACAAAAGTATCTCCAAAAGCCTTGATGTTCATGTGTCGACGGTAAGACAGACTGTCTACAAATGGAGAAAGTTCAGCACTGTTGCTACTCTCCCTAGGCATGGTCGTCCTGTAAAGATGACTGCAAGAGCACAGCGAGAATGCTTAATGAGGTAAAGAAAAATCCTAGAGTGTCAGCTAAAGACTTACAGAAATCCCTGGCACATACTAACATTTTTGTTGACACATCTACAATAAGGAAAACATTAAACAAGAATGGAGTACATGGGAGGGCACCACGGAGGAAGCCATTGCTGTCCAAAATGAATATTGCAGCATGTTTGAAGTTTGCAAAAGAGCACCTGGATGTTCCACAGCACTACTGGCAACATTTTCTGTGGACAGATTAAACCAAAATTGAGTGGTTTGGAAAAAACACACACTGTGTGGAGAAAAAAAGGCACAGCACACCAACATCAAAACCTCATCCCCACTGTAAAACATGGCAGAGGGAGCATCACGGTTTGGGGCTGCTTTGCTGCCTCAGGGCCTGGACGGATTGTTGTCATTGATGGAAAAATGAATTCCAGAGTTTATCAAGAGATTTTGCAGGAAAACGTAAGACTATCTGTCCGCCAACTGAAGCTCCACAGAGGATGGGTGATGCAACAGGACAATGACCCAAAGCATACAAGTAATTCAACAAACAAATGGCTTCAACAAAACAAAATACGCCTTCTGGAGTGGCCCAGTCCGAGTCCTGACCGCAACCCAATTGAAATGCTGTGGCATGACCTTAAGAGAGCGATTCACACCAGACATCAAGAATATTGCTATACTGAAACAGTTTTGTGAAGAAGAGTGGTCCAAAATTACTCCAGATTGTTGTGCAGGTCTGATCTGCAACTACAGGAAAAGTTTGGTTGAGGTTATTGCTGCCAAAGGAGGGTCAACCAGTTATTAAGTTCAAAGGTTCACATACTTTTTCCACCCTGCGCTGTAAATGTTTACATGTTCTGTTCAATAAAAACATGTAAACATATAATGTTTGTGTTGTATTATTTTAAGCAGACTGTGTTTTTCAAATTGTTGTGACTTAGATGAAGATCAGAGCACATTTTGTGACCAATTCATGCAAAGCTCCACATACTTTTTCATATATATATATATATATATATATATAATCATGCAGCAACAAGGTACTAGGTGAAGTGAAACCACGCTAGGGCGATTACTAAGAGACAAGAAACCCCTTAAATGGAGACACAATAACTACTATTGGAGATCAGAGGAGACGCCCCGCTCTCCCATAGGATCGCCGATCGAGCGCTGCGATTGGTTACCTCCCCTGCATAATGCATCTGATTCATGGGCACTGCAGAATCCACTTCATTGTAATTCCTCTAAAACCGTCATCCACTTAAGGTGACAAATGCGTTTCTCCCCAGTTCATTTTATCTCTCCCCCAGAAAATTCTGCATATATGCAACTGCGGTTTAACCCCTTAAGGACCGCTGACGTACCCTGTACGTCCTGTTCTCGGGTCTCCCATTAGACCCGCGGACGTACAGGGTACGTCAGCGGCGCCTAATCCCCCTCCCGCCCGATACTCACCTCCCTCGCTGGATCCCACGGTGATCTGGCAGGGAGGAAGCCTGCCCATGTGATTTACATGGGCAGGCAAGGCTGATGACGTCGCCACGCTGCGTGGTGACGTCATCAGCAGGCGTCCCCATGCAATTCAATGGAGGGGAGGGGGGCTCGGAGCCCTCTATCTCCCCAACCATTGAAGCTAGGGAGATGCCGTTTGCACTGCTGGAGAGGTTAGAGTCTCCCCTTTTCAGCAGTGTATGGCATTAACCCGTTCGCTGCCGAATCGCTTTTCGGCGCTAATTGGCGCCAAAACGCGATTCGAACCTGGAGGGGGGCTGACATCTTGGATGTCAGCCAAGCCTCCAGGTCCCCCCCACCCACTGACAACCTCACCATATGTGTGAGGATGTCAGTGGGCCAGTTAACCCTCTAGCTGCCATGTAGAGATAAGGGGATCCTAAGGATCCCTTTATCTCCCGATCCATGGCAGCGAGATGGTCATATTTGACATCATTTGAAAGGCCGGATTATGATACCAAACATGACAAGGTTTTTTTTAAAAAAAATTAAACAAAATAAATTAAAAAAAATAATAAAAAAATTAAATAAAATAAAAAAATGGTTTTTTTTTTAAAGTTTTTTTTGTCTGGGGGGGGGGGTTTAATTAAATAGGACCTAGGCTTTCATCTAAAAATAATTAGCACAAAATGGTCAGAATGAGCGCAGTGCACATAGGTGAGCTGTCTCAGCAGTGAAGGGGTTAAAAAGCAAACGCATGTAAATATTGGGTATTTCTAGTCTCGGGACAAAATTTTTAACCTATTTAGCCGGGGTCTTTTTGGGTGGTTGTAGATTTTGGGGATTAAATTACGAAAAAGTGTGTTTTTACCATTTTTTTCATCATATTTCATATTTTTTTTATAGTAAATTATTGGATATGATGGAAATAATGGTATTTCTAGAAAGTCCATTTAATGGCAGGAAAAAGGGTGTATAATATGTGTGGGTTGAATAAACGAGTAAGAGGAAAATTTTACCTAAACACTAACAGCGCAGAAACGTAAAAACAGCATCGGTCACTAAAAGACGGATTTGTGTAAAACCGCCCGGTCACTAAGGGGTTAATATAGAGATATTTGTGGTGTGTGTGTTATTTTAATATTACAACTTAGAAAGCCTTCAAATACAGTACCAGGACTTTCCATTCCAAATGGTATGGTAACCAGAAATTAGGTTTAACTCTTAAGGTGTGATCTGGAGACTCCTTGCTTTATTGGGTAAAATGTTTGTTCCTTCCAGTGAGTATTAAAAATAAGTGGGTATCGGTGATTTCAGCTATGTACTCATGCATAATAACACAGCAAAGAAGTTCAAAATGTAGCAACAAGGGACTAAATTCCCAGTCTGGTGCAAACTGAACTTAAGCTCTGGTAAACTTAGCAACTTCATGAATTTTAAAGGCTCTGATAAAGTTTACCAGGGTTTTCGTTGCTTACACCACACTAGAAATCTACCCAATGAGATCATGGCATACTGCTATTGGTATTTTTAAAAAATTTGATTAACTATGCAAAAGAGGACAAACGTTTGTACTTCTTTTGTACTTATCAACTAGTAAAACAATTTAAATTTTTTTCAAAAACCTAGGCATGGTTGTGGTTATAGAACAGAAAGCTGGTGTGCATGAAATTGTCAAAATTCATTTTTCCCTTGAGAACCTATTAGCTTCTTAAGTTACTTTCTTTTATCTACGTCATCAGTTCCCCAATCTAAGGATCTGCAACTGGCTATACTTATATCCAAGGCAACGGGTTATTGCAATGCTTTCTTGTACAGTACCTTTGTGAAATGAAACCCAGAGGAATGCATAAATGAAGCAAAAATGAGTTCACCGTTTATTTAATTTTTTATTTTTTACATTGTAATGCTTTTAGTATTAAACAGTTTCCATAGGAACATGATGATACGTTAAACAGTCAGAAACATCCTATGAGCCATTTTTAGATGTTGTTCTTATTTTATATTGTCGAGTTCCACTGGCAACACATAAGTAACCCCGGTGTTAGTTCTGCTGAAAGGAAATGAAAGGAAAAATTAAGCGCATTACCACCCATCAACAATCATAGTAGGAAAGGGCACTGAAATATAGAACAGTGCTTCCAACTGCAGTCCTCACGTACCACTAAGATCAGGTTTTCCAGATATCTGAAGCACAGCACAGGTGATATGATTTGCTGCTCAGTGATTGCAGGATTCAGTCAGATTTTCTCCAAGCGTAATCCTTAAAATCAGGCCTGTTAAGGGTACTTGAGGGCCACGTTTGGGAACCACTGATACTGTAGAACATAATATTTTGCATCATCATGGAAAGCTTAGTACTACATTTATCAAATTTAATGTTTTGGAATCTATTCACTATTTGAATATGTTTATACATAAAATGGCATTTCAAAATATTTAGCTTAATAGCTATCTTCACAGCTTAACTGGATATACAATAGGTTGTGTCTCTGCATAGAATAGAAGGCTAGCTCATTTTCATTCAATTGCATAGATGGGATTGGCAGAGGCATAATTCCTCCTGTGACTTGACAAAAAGAATGGACTGATCCATATTGGCAAATTGGACTAAAAAGCATGCAGATGCAGATTCCCCAGTATTAGGTGGCTGTGGATATCAAAGAGTTTATGGAGCCAGGTGCAAAACAAAACGTGGGGCCACTTTTTCAGGAAGCATGCATTAAATTAATCAGCATAGATATATCCTGTATACCTTTATATATTAAGCTATGTAATCATTAATATAATTAAAACTCAATAAAATATGTTTATTCAATTAACAGAATGATTATTCACATCAGATGAAATTGATTAGGCTAATATTGTTTTAATCCACCACTCTTCTTTCCTTTACCTTGTAGTAACATATGGATGGCTAACGCTGTGTAGGTATTGTTGAGGGGCAGATATAAAATCTCCCAAGATCGACCTGCATCATGATGGTGGTATCAGCATATGTACATGGATTTGCAACCTTCCATTTACTGGGAGAAGCAGCAAATATGTGGAACAAAAATCGCTTTTACAATTAAAGTTTTTATTTTGCAAGCAAAAATGATACACAAACTAGCAATGCAGGCCTCGCAGGGCCAAATAGGCATCAAATACACATAAAGCATAAGGGGGGGTTCTCATAGGCGAACATCAGATTCTCAAATAGCAGAGGGGGGAAGTGGGAACACAATTGAAATAAGCCCCAGCCGGGGAACTATAGCAAAAAAGTCTTCAGTGTCCCGAAATAAAGGGTTGTCCCAGTAAAGGAAAAAATAAAATCATCCGAGGACAGCAAGATATCGTCAAAATCATCCCCAATTAGGGGGGTCTCACCCAAATTTTGTAGTCAAAAATAAAAGTCTCAGCAGGAGGGGGGGATAATAAGGGTCACGACGGGAGATAGGGCGGCTCAGACATTCAGTCCAACAGTCCCTTCAGCCCGCATCAAGAAACAAGAACGGGCGGTATACAGGCAGCGCAACCCCCAGCTGGCCATGGCGCCCGACAGCCACCCGACCATCATCCCCGGAGAAGCCATCGGGGCCCTTCAAAGCCCGAGCCATTCCGCAATGTCCACCGCCAAGTCCTCTGGGCAAAACTACCTGGTAATGCAATGTATGCTTCTGCGTCTTCCCAACCGCTAGCTTGGGGGGGGGAGCGTTGTCCCAGACCCTCGAGAAAGCACTACTCTTCATGGGGACCAGGCCAGTCTGTGGGCACCACTGCCAGATCTCTTCCGGAGCTGCTCGGCGTCTCAGCTTGCGCAGCCACTTTTTCGTGGTCGCTAACCTAGCGGAACCGTTCGTCCCTGTTCGTCGAGGGGGCACCACCGGTACCCATCCTGCCACTGCTCTCCAGGGGGTGCGGGCAGTAGCCCCAGGACTAGCGCATAAAGGCAGGTACCTCCGGGGGGTGAGCCTCCGGAGACAGAACCGCATCTAGGCCGCTATCCTCGTCACCACTCTCCTCGGCCCCAGCAGCAATAGGGCAGGTGTCACGTTTTCCCAGTGCAGCCAGGCCCCCTGGTGCTGAGAGCTCTTCTCAGCCCTCATGGTTTTCGGGGTTAAACTGTTTTGGCTCTCCGCCACTGGAGTCTCAGCGTCTGACCAGACCTGTGGTCACGTGACCTGCATTACCCTATTTAATGGCTATCAGTGCACTTGTTCCCTGATCCAGTATAGATCTTCCTTGCTGTATTCTTCATACCCTGGTTTATGACTCCTGGCTTCGTATCCTGACTATTCCTGTATTTAATCCCTGGTACCGTATATTGACTTCCTGGTTTATGACTCCTAGCTTTATATCTTGACTATTCTCTTGCTTGATCCCATTTGTGTTTGGTTTGTGTGGTATTCATGATTCTGGTTTATGTTTGAACCACACTACAGTCTGTTTGTTTATCTAGTGTGAGTCCTAATCGTAGGAATCCAGTTTTGTTGTATGTCCCTGCTGGTTGCAGCTCTAACCTCAAGTTCTATAATTGAATCCTGCCCTGCATGTTGCTGACTATATTTCTGTCAAGTCTGTTTTTCTGGTTTATTTTGTGTGTATCTAGTGCAGCAGCTCATTATTCTAGTATATAGAGACCACCTCAAGGATCTCTTTCTTGTTCAGCTGTTGCTAGCTATTCCTGTCAAGTGTAGTTGAACCCTGTTGTTTCTTTGTATAGTCAGAAGGCCATTCAAGGACCTTAAACCAGTGCAGGGCTTTCCTCGTGTGTGCATACTGTCTTGTCTTGTCGGGCTTGGTTGTATCCTGTGTCCAGGGTTCTGCAGAATGCATAAAGACACATACCTGCCTAAAGGGCTTAAAACACACAGCAGCAAGGACCCCCCTTTGGCTCCTGAGGGGGGCCACCGTAACAGCAGGTCACCGTGGTGTACTGCACGAATCGGCTCCAATCTCAAGTGGCCTCTGGGTCCTCTCCCAGCAGCAGAGCAGTGCGGTTAGGATCTTGCGCAAACCCCCTTGGTGAGTGGGCTATTTACATCTTCCCCCTCCAGTATAAGCAGGCAAGCATCTAGGCCGCAAATAGCAGCCTCCACCAGTGGCGTAGCGTGGGTTGTCAGCGCCCGGGGCCAGCCAAGAATTGTGCGCCCCCACCTGTGGACACGTTATCAATATTGCCCCAGTATCGATATTGCCCAGCTCAAGGATTTGCCCAGCTCATGGATTTGCCCAGGTCATGGATTTGCCCCCAGCTCATGGATTTGCCCCCAGCTCATGGATTTGCCCCCAGCTCATGGGTTTGCGCCCAGCTCATGGGTTTGCGCCCAAGCTCATGGATTTGCCCAGCTCATGGATTTGCCTCAGCTCACACATGGATTGCCCCAGCACATGGATTTGCCCAGCTTACACATGGATTTCAAAGGTACGTATCTGGTGGCGCGATGATGGTCGCTGAATGGTAGGTGGTGGTTCCCTTAGTTCGTATGAAGCATATGAAAAAGAATAATACAATATATAGTGCAGATGGTACTAACACAAAATTGATATGTGCCAATGTGGTATATTCCACTCACAAATTAAAGAGCCCGAACACTGGCTCTAAGTGGGTCGAGGCTTTTGGGTGTTTTTTGCTTCTCCGTTCCTTAAGGTGACCCACGCCTTATACTGGATGGAGAGTGGCTCATACAAATGGATATGGAAAGAAAACAGAAACAACTTCCTTGTGCAGATCTTTCAAAGTTCAGATGGCATAGATATACGTAGGTGTTAAACTCACATTTGCAGGAGCTTATAGACCAAGCTCGTGGTTTGTACGCTTCAAGGCTCGCATAGGGTGGAACCCAAACCCGTCTTCAAATCCGGAATGTCAAGGGGACAGTCAAATTTAAAGTTAAAATTATTTATTAGAACATAAATAAAACAAATAAAATACTGGCTCAGCCAGGAGACCAGAACGCGTTTCGCCAGACGTGCTGGCTTCTTCAGCTGGTTTACAGGCTGGTTCACATTCGTTTCTTAAATAGTTTAATTCATAAAATCAATAAAAAGTCCCCACATGTTCCAAATGAAGCAATTAGTGCAAGTTCTCTGCCTCTAACCGCATGAGACGGAGGTCGCCATCTTGCGCATGCGCTCTATCGTCCTGTGCGTTCCATTTTGCGTTCCACAGGAGATCCCGGAAGTAGCGTGCGTTCCACTTCGTAGATCTTTCCGAATCTCCAGACGCGCTTATCGGCTGACTTCTGAATTCCTCTGAGCCAACATGCGGACAACCTCAGTGGCCCTTAGGCACAATAAAAAACCAGAAAAAAGGGGCAATACATTATAATAAGACCTTCCCCAACTCTTTGACCTAGAGGAAATATAATGCTTCATGAGAATATACTCTTTAAAACATACTTCTTATTTGTTTTATATCGATGGACCTATGTACAAACGGGGATTTAATGCCCCTTCTCCTAAATCCATTTTATTGAAGCTCGTCTGCCAATTGGATGACTAGAGTTGTCACACTACTTAACGAGGGTTGTATTTCTTATAGAAATCTAATTACTATTCCCATAAGGGATAATAATCGTATAAAGTTGGTGACCCTTATATTGATATGCAATAAAATAAAGTAAAAACATTTATTATCCATGTCCATAAGGGATGCTCCTGTGAAATTAGTAATATTTATATTATAAATGTAAATAAACAAGATTAAACCACTAATATCCATACCCATAAGGAGTGATATTCCTTATGGCAATCCATACCGTTATATTTTATTTAAAGTACTACTATAAATAATTAAAGTGCTAGTGTCAAATCGCTTATATATATAAAGTGACTATAATAAGGTGGCTGAATATTGTTATATTTATTATCGTGTTAAAAATATTAAAATTATGTGGCTATTTATAGTGACCAGGTCTATAAAGATGATATTTAAAACCTATTCTAGGTGCCATTTTTATTAGTAGTGGTACTAAATCCAAAACACTTTATAGTGATAATACTTACAACAACATGTGGCATAAATTATGTCAAAGTGCAGATGCAGATTAATGCCCCTAAAGTGCAATATTAACTAGTATATGTGACTATTATATATAGCTATTTCCATAAGTGCCTCTAAAAATCTGTTCAAAGTGACATATTATAGTCACTGCCTATAGGGTGGTGTACTCTATGTGTTAAAAGTGCCTACTGTAATAAATATATAGTGAATTATTATATTTAAACAGATGTGAATGACTTGGTGTTGTATACACCAGTATATAGATATATATAAATGCTTATATAACGGTATGGATTGCCATAAGGAATATCACTCCTTATGGGTATGGATATTAGTGGTTTAATCTTGTTTATTTACATTTATAATATAAATATTACTAATTTCACAGGAGCATCCCTTATGGACATGGATAATAAATGTTTTTACTTTATTTTATTGCATATCAATATAAGGGTCACCAACTTTATACGATTATTATCCCTTATGGGAATAGTAATTAGATTTCTATAAGAAATACAACCCTCGTTAAGTAGTGTGACAACTCTAGTCATCCAATTGGCAGACGAGCTTCAATAAAATGGATTTAGGAGAAGGGGCATTAAATCCCCGTTTGTACATAGGTCCATCGATATAAAACAAATAAGAAGTATGTTTTAAAGAGTATATTCTCATGAAGCATTATATTTCCTCTAGGTCAAAGAGTTGGGGAAGGTCTTATTATAATGTATTGCCCCTTTTTTCTGGTTTTTTATTGTGCCTAAGGGCCACTGAGGTTGTCCGCATGTTGGCTCAGAGGAATTCAGAAGTCAGCCGATAAGCGCGTCTGGAGATTCGGAAAGATCTACGAAGTGGAACGCACGCTACTTCCGGGATCTCCTGTGGAACGCAAAATGGAACGCACAGGACGATAGAGCGCATGCGCAAGATGGCGACCTCCGTCTCATGCGGTTAGAGGCAGAGAACTTGCACTAATTGCTTCATTTGGAACATGTGGGGACTTTTTATTGATTTTATGAATTAAACTATTTAAGAAACGAATGTGAACCAGCCTGTAAACCAGCTGAAGAAGCCAGCACGTCTGGCGAAACGCGTTCTGGTCTCCTGGCTGAGCCAGTATTTTATTTGTTTTATTTATGTTCTAATAAATAATTTTAACTTTAAATTTGACTGTCCCCTTGACATTCCGGATTTGAAGACGGGTTTGGGTTCCACCCTATGCGAGCCTTGAAGCGTACAAACCACGAGCTTGGTCTATAAGCTCCTGCAAATGTGAGTTTAACACCTACGTATATCTATGCCATCTGAACTTTGAAAGATCTGCACAAGGAAGTTGTTTCTGTTTTCTTTCCATATCCATTTGTATGAGCCACTCTCCATCCAGTATAAGGCGTGGGTCACCTTAAGGAACGGAGAAGCAAAAAACACCCAAAAGCCTCGACCCACTTAGAGCCAGTGTTCGGGCTCTTTAATTTGTGAGTGGAATATACCACATTGGCACATATCAATTTTGTGTTAGTACCATCTGCACTATATATTGTATTATTCTTTTTCATATGCTTCATACGAACTAAGGGAACCACCACCTACCATTCAGCGACCATCATCGCGCCACCAGATACGTACCTTTGTTTTCTGTATTTCACTGGTTTGGGGGAAACCACTATACCCTGGTTGGCGTTGGTTTGTTGGTGGCGGTACTAGTTGCTGGCGCCTGTCAACTTTTTGTGAATTACACATGGATTTGCCCAGCTTACACATGGATTTGCCCAGCTCTCACCTGGATATTGCTCCAGCTCCGGCAGGGGTTGAGGGGACCCAGATGCCGGGCAGCGCGGGAGTGCCTGCCCGGTCCTGAAGAGTCCGTCCTGTTGAAGGTGATGCGGCTGCGTGGCGTGCGTGCGCAGGTCACGCGGTCCGGTCAGTCAGGTGGTACAGAGACTCAGTACCACCTGATTAGCCGGACCACGTGACCGGCTGCGCCTGCACGCAGCCGCTTCCCTTTAACAGGACGGACTCTTCAGGACCGGGCAGGCACTCCCGCGCTGCCCGGCATCTGGGTCCCCTCAACCCCTGGGCCAGGGCAAATGCGCCCCTAACAAAACTGCGCCCGGGGCCACGGCCCCCCCAGCCCCCCCCCACGCTACGCCACTGGCCTCCACATCTCCAGTGGAGGGAGGAAGATCACCCCGATATTGACCCGCGGGTCCGTCCGCCACCCCCACAAACCTGACATCCGAGGAGGACTGGAGATGGGGGCCCTCCATCTCCGGAGTCTGCATAGTAGGTTCGGTCCGGGGCATGCGGCCAGCACAGCGTGGTTGCAGGTCTGCACACAGGCGAAAGGCCTCAAGATGGCCGCCGATGGCTTGCTCCAACCGTTCAGCTACAGCAGTCAGGGTTGTCTCTGGTCCAGAGGGGGGGGGGACTAAATGGCCTCTGGACTTATCAGAACCGATGACCAACTGCTCAGACCCAAAATCAGCAAAAAAACGGGCACTCAAATGTCATCTAAGGGTCCCCAGAAGGAGCAGACATGCAGAGCTCCAGAAAACACGGCCGCTCCTGTGAAAAGCTGGCCACGCCCCCCCAAAAATCGCTTTTAAACATCTCTTGCCTCCTGCCCCAATCTTTAATTCTGTGTCTTAGCAGAGAAGCATCACCATGGGAGCCATTAAAAAAGTGAGACATAAACAGGGCTTGAGTCCTGCGGGAACGCACGGGAACATGCAGAAACGGCGTTCCTGCACTTCTCCCGCAACGGGAATATTGCGGGAATGCATTTTACCGCTGTGGACAGCCAGGGCTGCTAGCAGAATACATTAACATTCCGCTAGCAGCCGCTGGACTGGCCGCATTCCCCTGAGTGCTGCGTGATCCCTCACGCAGCCAAGTCCTCTGAAGGCTGTGATGCAGTCGCCTCCTCAGTCCTTTGAAGGCTGTGACGCGGCCTACAGCTGAGATCTTGTGAGGTCTCGCATAAGCGTGTCACAACCTTCAGAGGTGTCAGGATCGGGTAACCCCGCTTGCAGACTGTAAGCCAACAGACCCTGACCAACCGGTCCTTAGTAATGGCCAGTAATACTGAGAACGACGAACACAAAGAAAGTGGCGGAGTGCAAAGTAAAACAACCTGCAGAATAAAGTAACCCACAATGCTCTAGCTAGCTGGTCCTTAATAATGGCCGGGTTAAGCAGAGCAAACCAACAAAAACACACATAGGCAGGGGTTAAGGAAATAGAGGTCCATTATACTATGCCAAAATTCAGGGCACCAGAAAACAGGGAAGTCGAGCAAGCTGGGATCGTATTAACCAGGAAATCAGTCAGATAGGAATTCAGAAATAACAGCAAGGCACTAGGCGTAACTGGAACCACACTAGGGCAACTTGCTAAGAGAAAGGAAGCCCTTTAAATAGAGCCACAGCACTTCCTATTGGTGCTCAGAGGAGTCGCCCTGCTCTGCTATAGGATAGCTGGTCATGTGCTGCGATTGGTTGTCCTTCCTGCATGCTGCATCTGATTCGCGGGCAGCACCATTCTCTGTCCTGTAGTACACGGGTACCCTGGAATAAGGCTTTCTGGATATCAGCTGCTGTGACGGCCGCAACATTTCCCTGGACATGGGGCGAAGGTGCAACATTTCCCCGGACCTGGGGCAAAAGGTGCAACATTTCCCCGGACATGGGGCGAAGGTGCAACATTTCCCCAGACATGGGGCGAAGGTGCAACATTTCCCCGGACATGGGGCGAAGGTGCAACATTTCCCCGGACATGGGCCACCGTGACAGCACCCCCCCTGACGGCGGACCCGAGGGCGAGAAGGGAAGCGGCGATGATAGGCGGAGACCAGCCCCGGGGCATGAACATCAGAGGCAGCAACCCAGGAACGTTCCTCCGGACCGTACCCCTTCCAATGCACAAGATATTGCAATCCGCCTCTAGACCACCTGGAACCGATGAGAGCCTACACCTCGTATTCCTCCTGACCCTGAACTTGGACAGGAGGAGGCTGTTTCACGGGAGTGGTATACCGGTTACAGACAAGGGGCTTGAGTAGGGAGGTATGGAAGGAGTTGGGGATTCTCAAGGACTTAGGCAACTCCAAGGCATAAGAGACAGGATTAATGCGTCGGAGGACCCTGTACGGACCGATAAACCGTGGTGCCAATTTGTGAGAGGGCACCCGGAGTTTGATATGCCGAGTGGAGAGCCATACCCTTTGACCAGGGACATAAGAAGGTCCTGGTCGTCTGTGGCGGTCTGCAAACGTCTTATGGGCTAAAGAAGCTTTTTGCAAAGCGGATTGAATCCGCGTCCAGGACTGACGTAGGAGTTGTAAGTGATCGTTAAGTGCAGGAATGGGTGATTCAGACGAAGTGCCAGGTAATAAAGCAGGATGGAACCCATAGGTCGCAAAGAACGGGGTATGACCAGAGCTGTCATGTACCACGTTATTCCTAGCCAACTCAGCCCAAGGTAATAAGGAACTCCAATTATCTTGTTGGTGGGAGATGAAGAGCCGTAAATATTGTTCTAAGGACTGGTTGGTACGTTCAGCAGCACCGTTAGATTGTGGGTGGTAGGCAGAAGAAAAGGATAAGTTGATACCCATTTCTTTACAGAAGGATCTCCAGAATCGGGAAATGAACTGAGTACCATGATCTGAGACTATTTCCTGCGGTATCCCATGTAACCGTACCACCTCCTTAGCAAATATACCGGCTAGCTGTTCTGAAGAAGGAAGTTTTTTCAGTGGAACAAAATGGGCCATTTTAGAAAAACGGTCAATAACAGTAGAATGGTGGTATTACCCTCAGATGGATAAATGGGTCCATGGTCTCGAAGGAACAGGGAGAGGTTGTAATAGACCCACTGGAAGATCAGCAGGGGTTTTATTCTGGGCACACGTTACAGGAGGCAATGAACTCTCGGATATCAACACGAAGAGTGGGCAACCAATATAGACGAGAAACGGTGAGAATGGTCTTATTGACTCCTGGGTGACCTGCAACCTTTGATGCATGCATAACTTGTAATAACTCCCTTCTCTCGTTCTCTCCTACATACAATCTTTCTGGAGGTAGAGAGCTAGGGGCGGCATTCTGATAGGACAGAATGCGCTCGATCAACTGAGAAGACACTTGCATACACACAGTGGCGATTATATGAGTACTGGGTATGAGAGAAACCGGTTCGGTGAGAGGCAGTTCCTCTTCCTCAAACTGTCTGGAAAGAGCATCCGCCTTGGTATTACGTGACCCTGGGCGGTAGGTGATCAAATAATTGAAGCGACTTAGGAACAACGACCATCTGGCCTGGCGGGGGGACAGTCGCTTCACGTCTGCCAGGTAGGCTAGGTTCTTGTGGTTAGTTAGAATGATCACTGGAATTTGCGAACCCTCCAACAGATGTCTCCATTCTTTTAAAGCCATTATAATAGCCAAGAGTTCTGTTGCCAATGTCATAGTTTCTCTCTGAGTCGGACAACTTCTGGGAGAAGTAGGCACAAGGGTGAAATGGGGCATCCCAGATGTCTCTCTGGGAAAGTACTGCCCCTATACCAGATTCTGATGCGTCGACCTGCATTATAAATGGTTTAGAAGGGTTAGGATGTGCTAGAATAGGTGCAGAGGCAAAGGCCGTTTTTAAATCCTCAAAGGCTTTAAGGGCAGCGGGAGACCAGTTGGTTGTATTGGCCCCTTTCTTGGTCATAGAGGTGATAGGAGCAATTACAGAAGAAAAGTGTGGGATAAACTTTCTGTAATAATTGGCGAATCCAATAAATCTCTGCATAGGTTTCAACCCTTTGGGTAGAGGCCAAGATAGGCTGGATTCCAGTTTTTTGGGATCCATTAAAAAACCCTTAGACGACACGATGTACCCCAGAAACGTAACCTGTGTCACATGGAATATGCATTTTTCTAGCTTACAATATAAACCATTTCGTAACAGAGTGCCGAGAACAGAACGCATGTGATCAAAATGTGTATGTAGGTCAGGAGAGTGCACCAGAATGTCATCTAGATAGATTATGACACATGAGGAGAGGTAGTCCCGAAGGACGTCATTTATAAAATCCTGAAAAACCGCAGGGGCGTTGCACAACCCAAATGGCATGACCAGATATTCGTAGTGGCCGCTATGGGTGTTGAATGCGGTCATCCACTCGCCTCCCTCCTTTATGCGTACCAGGTTGTATGCACCCCTAAGATCCAAATTAGAAAACACCGTGAAACCTCTAAGACGGTCAAAGAGGTCAGAGATTAGAGGAATAGGGTAGGCATTCTTGATGGTGATACGATTCAACCCTCTAATCTATGCATGGACAGAGGTCACCCTCTTTTTTGGCTACAAAGAAGAACCCTGCCCCAGCTGGGGAAGAAGATCTTCGTATGAAACCCTTTTCCAGCGATTCCTGGATATATTCTTCCATGATACTATGTTCCTTTGGGGACAGTGGATAAATTATCCCTTTAGGGGGAATGGTACCTGGGTATAACTTGATAGCACAGTCATACGGACGGTGCGGGGGTAGCTTATCGGCCTCTTTTTTGTCAAACACTTGTTTAACAGACATATTGCTCCGGAATGGTAGAAGACAAAGGTTTTGCAGTAGGAGTATTTAGTAACCTGATAGAGAGAAAACAAGAGGAGGAACAGGTGGAACCCCATGCGACGACCTTTCCCTTTACCCAGTCAATGTGAGGATTCTGAAAAACAAATACGTAACTGGAGGCGCGATGGCAGTCGCTGTTGGATCTTCTGGTGGTTCTCTTTTGTAGTACCGTCCACATGTGATATGAAAAACAATGAAGAAATACAATAGTGTAGACGAAACAAAATTATCGATGGAGATACGTGTTATACTGCTCCCACTCACAAAAGAAGAGCCCCAACGCTGGCTCTGAGCGGGTCAACACGTTTGGTCATTTAATCCTGTTCTGAAGGAGGCGACCCACAATCCTCAAAGATGGGGGTCCTCTTCCAATGCTGATGCATGAAGAGACATGTAAAGAAAGGAGAGACTTCCTTGCGTAGGTCTGTTGGGATTACACTCACATGTGTTGGAGTTTATAGCCAAGCTCTGGGGTCAGACGCCTGTGGACTTGTTTAAGGTAAAGCCCATAGAAAACCTCTGTAGTCAGCAACACACCAGGGACTGATGCATCAGTCCCTGGTGTGTTGCTGACTACAGAGGTTTTCTATGGGCTTTACCTTAAACAAGTCCACAGGCGTCTGACCCCAGAGCTTGGCTATAAGCTCCAACACATGTGAGTGTAATCCCTTCATATGTACCTCAATTGTGCTTCCAACAGACCTACGCAAGGAAGTCTCTCCTTTCTTTACATGTCTCTTCATGCATCGGCATTGGAAGAGGACCACCATCTTTGAGGATTGTGGGTCGCCTCCTTCAGACCAGGATTAAATGACCAAACGTGTTGACCCGCTCAGAGCCAGCGTTGGGGCTCTTTTGTGAGTGGGAGCAGTATAACACGTATCTCCATCGATAATTTTGTTCCGTCTACACTATTGTATTTCTTCATTGTTTTTCATATCACATGTGGACGGTACTACAAAAGAGAACCACCAGAAGATCCAACAGCGACTGCCATCGCGCCGCCAGTTACGTATTTGTTTTTCATTGCTCACTGGTTTGGGGGAAACCACTGATTGCTGGCTGGCCTTGCAGATTTGGTGGCGGTACAGGCAGGGGCGCCTACCACTTTGGTTGTAATGTGAGGATTATGCTTTTGTAACTATGTGAGACCTAAAACGACTGAACAAGACGGTGATGATATAGAAACATAGAAACATAGAAAAATGTCAGCAGATAAGAACCTTTCGGCCCATCTAGTCTGCCCAATTACATGGATACTTTACCTGGATTTATCTTTTGTTTAGGATAGCCTTATGCCTATCCCATGCTTGCTTAAATTCAATTACTGTTTTGGCCTCTACCTGTCACGGTTCCCAGATCCCACCACGCAGTACTTAACACCCCACACTCCACAGAGCCCAGAAGCTACCAACAGAGTAGCCGTGAAAGATCTCTAACTGTCTGGTCCTTAAAATTGGCCAGGTAAACTAGGTAGACAGAAAGGGTTAACAACACGGGGAGTAGTCAGCTGAGCCAGAATCAGGAATACAGAGTTCAGAATGGTCAAATGGAATAGCCGGGTCGATATCAGAGCAGTGGCGTAGTACAAGAAAATGGTCTAGGGCAACAGAAGGCAGAATAGTCAGAAACAAGCAGAGGTCAATAACGGGTTAATTCAATATAGCAGTCAGGTACAAGGAGCTCAGGTATGGATAACCACGATCTGGCAACTGCTGAGAATACACTGAGGGTTTTTAAAGACATTCACCAGGCCACGCCCCCCACTCAAGCCGGGCCTCATGCAACCACCTCCCTGCCTGTCTCCATTTAAACCGGGCATTGGTCAGCGAGCAGCATCAGACATGCTGCCCTCAAGCACACAGGTAGGGCTGGAAGCTCCCAACGTTACAGTACCCCCCTCTCCACGGGAGGCCACCGGACGACCAACAGGACGAGCGGCAGGACGACCACCAGGGCGATCGGGGTGTGAGGCATGGAACGCCCTGACCAGCCTAGAGGCAGACATGTCGGAAGCTGGAATCCAGGACCGGTCTTCTGGACCATAACCCACCCAATCGACCAAGTACTGCAGAGCGCCCCTGCACAGCCTAGAATCCAAAACCCTCCTAACCTCATACTCAGATTCACCATCAACCTGAATAGGTGGAGGAGGAGGAACGAGCCGCGTGTACCTGTTACACAACAATGGCTTCAGTAGGGAGGTGTGGAAGACGTTGTGCATGCGAAGATGTTTAGGAAGGGCAAGAGCATAAGCCACAGGATTAATGCGGCGAATGATCCTATATGGACCTATAAACTGAGGTGCCATTTTCATAGAAGGCACCCGCAACTTCACGTTCCTAGTGGACAACCAAACTCTATCCCCCACGTTATAGGAGGGAGCTTGTAACCTATGCCTGTCAGCCTTGCGTTTCTGGACAGCAACATTGCGCTCCATATTTTCTCGAATCTGTCTCCAAATCTCTTGCAGTTGAGTGAGATGGTCATCGAGAGCAGGGATGACCTGTTCAGTAAACTGAAGCGGTAGAGCCGGAGGGAAAAAACCATAGATGGGAGAAAAAGGAGAGTGGCCAGTGGTCTCGTTAACGGCGTTATTACGTGCATACTCAGCCCAGGGCAACAACTCCGACCAATTGTCTTGTTGTTGTGTGGTAAAGCAACGTATGTACTGCTCGAGACCCTGATTTGCCCTCTCTGCTGCCCCATTGGTTTGTGGATGATATGCTGAAGAGAAAGCCAATCGCACCCCCATCTCTGCACAGAAAACCCTCCAGAAACGAGAGACGAACTGGGCTCCTCTGTCAGAGACTATTTCAGACGGAACCCCATGTATTCGTACAATCTCTCTAGCAAATACAACCGCCAGTTCTTTGGCTGTAGGAAGCTTAGGTAGAGGGACAAAATGAGCCATTTTGGAGAAGTGGTCTACAACTGTCAGAACCACAGTATGACCCTTGGACTTCGGCAAGTCCACAATAAAATCCATAGATAGATGAGACCAAGGCCTCTTAGGCATAGGTAAAGGCTGCAATAGACGGACAGGCAAGGATTTACTGGTTTTGCTTCTGGCACAGACTTGACAAGCCAAAACAAACAGACGTACGTCCTGTCGCATGGTGGGCCACCAGAACTGTCTGGAGATACTGGTAAGAGTCTTAGTAATACCAGGATGACCTGCTGGTTTAGAATAATGAAACATTATGAGTAATTCTTGTCTTTCCTTTTCAGGTACAAACAACATATCTGGAGGCTTGTCAGGTGGAGCCCCTACTTGAACTGCCTGGAGGCGTTCCAGGAAAGGCGAGGAGACAGACAAGACTGTGGAAGCCACAATACGTTCAGGAGGAACTATAGGATTGTGGTCTTGTGTATTAGATTCATACGGGTCATATTGACGAGATAAGGCATCAGCCTTTACATTGCGGTCACCTGGTCTGTAAGTCAATACAAAATTAAACCGAGACAGTAGCAATGACCACCTGGCCTGTCTCGCGTTCAAACGTTTAGCATCCCCGATGTATGTAAGGTTCTTATGATCAGTAATTATCAATAAAGGGTCAAGAGTACCTTCCAACAAATGTCTCCACTCTGATAGGGCAGACACAATAGCAAGCAATTCTCTGTTACCTATATCATAATTGCGTTCTGCTGGTGATAATTTTCTTGAAAAGAACCCACAATGATGTAGAGGTTTTCCTGGAGACTCTTTGAGACAGGACAGCCCCAATGCCTAGCTCGGAAGCATCAACCTCAAGAACAAACGGAATCCTGGGATCAGGATGCCGTAATACGGGAGCGGAAGTGAAAGCTTGTTTGAGGGCTTCGAATGCTTGTTTGGATTGAGAAGACCAGATCTGGTTCTTCAGACCTTTACGTGTCATATTAATGATAGGGGAGGCTACAGCAGAATAATTCTTGATAAATCTCCTATAATAGTTGGAAAACCCCAGAAACCTCTGTATGGCCTTGAGACCTTGAGGGAGAGGCCATTCTGAGATGGCCGTGAGTTTAGAAGGATCCATCTCAAAACCCTCTGGAGTGATAATATACCCAAGAAATTTCACAGTAGTAATGTCGAATAAACACTTCCCTAGTTTGCAATAAAGACCATTGTCCAGTAATTTTGCTAATACCTGTCTGACATGTGCATGGTGGGTTTTCAGATCGGGAGAGTAAATCAATATATCGTCTAGGTATACTATAACAAAGGTTTGTAAGAAATCTCTGAGCACATCATTAATAAAATCCTGGAATACCGCTGGAGCATTACAAAGACCGAAAGGCATGACCAAGTATTCATAATGCCCACTCCTGGTGTTAAATGCTGTTCACCACTCATGCCCCTCTTTTATACGTATCAGGTTGTAAGCTCCTCTCAAATCAAGTTTTGTGTATACTGCTGACCCCCTTAACCTGTCAAACAGTTCTGATATGAGAGGGATAGGGTACACGTTCTTAATGGTGATCTTGTTAAGCCCCCTATAATCGATACACGGGCGTAAATCTCCCTCTTTTTTAGGCACAAAAGAACCCAGCCCCTGCTGGAGAAGAGGAACGTCGGATAAAACCTCTCTCCAAATTCTCCTTTATGTACTCTTCCATAATTTGGTTCTCCTTTATGGAAAGAGGATATACTTTGCCTCGAGGAGGCATGGTACCAGGATGAATATCTATGGCACAATCATATGGTCTATGTGGAGGCAGTTTCTCTGCCTCTCTTTTATCAAATACAGCCCTGAGGTCGGCATATTGGTCAGGAACCTCTGTAGACAATGGAGGAGCTGTGGGTGTGTTCAGGGCACCGACATGCTGAATGGGTATTAAACAAGTCCCAAAACAAGCAGGACTCCAAGACAGTATCTCTCCCTTAGCCCAATCAATAACAGGATTATGTTCCACCAACCAAGGGAAGCCAAGTACAACAGGATTGGAAGGTGAATGGATAACTTGAAATATGATTTCTTCTTTATGCAAGAGACCAGTGGTAAGAACCACTGTAACCGTATCGTGAGTAATCCTAGGGCAGGATAACGGTCTGCCGTCTATGGCTTCGACGGCTAAGGGTGTCTCTCTTACCACCAGAGGTAGAGAAATGGAAGAAGCGTAGTTAACATCGATAAAGTTGCCAGCAGCCCCAGAATCCAAAAAAGCGGTAGTATGTGTGGTCTTGGTCTCCCAAGCCAAGGATACTGGTAACATAAGTGTCAGGACCCCTGTCTGGAGCCCCCCAGCACCCCACGTAAAGCCTGCCGTAAAAGGAAGAAAGGCAAACCTGGTGCTGCGTTGTCCTGAATGCAGGGCAGCACTTCCACAAGACGGCGTATCCTATGTCCCACCCTGCTCTCAGACTGCAGGCATAACAGGTGCCTCTAATCTACACAGAGACTAATCCCTACTTAAGGGTGGAGCACCCAGAAGACAATGCTTCTGCATTATGGTTCCTGAGCCAGCAAGCCAAGCACACTGATCCAGAATCTATCCTGTGCTTCCCATCTGCATCAAGTCTCCCGAGCCATCCAGAGACTTCATCCTAGATCCCTGCATCCTGGTTTCCCGCTGATCAACTGTCTCCTGATTCCTCAGCTATTCAAGAAACCATCCAGCCCTTTTCCTGTCCTGTCTCGTATCCCCAGTAAGTCTCCTCCGTGTGTCTGCCCTCTGTGTCTTCTTGTATTGTTTCCTGCATCCCCTCGTATCCACCAAGATTCCATATTCCAGTTGGTCTCTTTCATCTTTAAGTTCTGCCCTGCATCCTACATAACCTGGACTTATTATCTATCTGAATCCTACAATAAACCCCTGTTTTCCCTAACCTGGTCTCCGTGTGTCACTGCATCCTGGGTTCGGAATCTTACCTGTCACGCTGGTACCTTACAATAAGTTTAGTGTCTTTGACAGGAGACATGCACGTCACACCCAAGGCCTGTCTCCTTAGGTGCGGTAGTTTTCCGGCTTATCATGCATCTTAGGACGAGTAGGACATTGAAATCGTACATGTCCCCCCAAACCACAATACAGGCACAATCCCTCACGAAAACGCCTTGTTCTCTCTTCCTCTGTAAGCCTAGTACGGCCTAGTTGCATAGGCTCAGAGGGAGGAGATAACTCTCTTGGTGGTGCCTGAAAGACAGGGGCCAACTTAGGTAACGGTCTCTTGGGCTTCTCTCTTGGAGTCCTTCTGTCCCTTATCTGATTATCCAGATCTATACAATAATCAATGAGTTCACACAATACCTCAGGTAGTTTACGTGGAGCCAATTCATGCATCAATGACTCTGATAACCCCTCCATAAAAGTCAGAACCAGTGTTTCATTTGTCCAGTTCACATCAGAGATCAAGGTTTTAAATTCTATGGCATAATCAGAAACAGTCCTGTTCCCTTGACGTATGCGGAACAAGGATTTGCCAGCTACCGTGGCCTTTCTGGTAGGATTAAATGTACGTTGTAACTCGGCTATGAATTCTTTATAATCCTGTATGA
Source organism: Leptobrachium leishanense (assembly GCA_009667805.1). Classification (NCBI taxonomy): domain Eukaryota; kingdom Metazoa; phylum Chordata; class Amphibia; order Anura; family Megophryidae; genus Leptobrachium; species Leptobrachium leishanense. The sequence goes on along the minus strand of CM019064.1, from coordinate 228,903,362 downwards.
TAGGCTTCTCTGCCTCCCATAACGGAGTCGCCCATGTCAATGCTCTGCCAGACAGATGATTAATAATGAACCCCACTTTGGCAAGGTCAGAAAAACATCTGGATTTAATTTAAAATGAATATCCACATGGACCAAAAATCCCCGGCACTCTGAGGGAGTACCGTCAAACCTCATAGGAGCGGTCATGTGTACCTGGGATGTCTGAACGACAGGGGACACAGGTATATCAAGCGGGGGTGCAACCCCAGCAGGTTCCAGGTGAGCCGTACGAGTCAGGATAGTTTGTAAGGCAATAGCAAACTGATCCATCCTATGATCCTGCTCATCCTGTCTGGATACAAAGTTAGCCAAGTGCTGTGTTAAGTCTGCGGGATCCATAGTGGCCAGATCGTAATGTCACGGTTCCCAGATCCCACCACACAGTACTTAACACCCCACACCAGAGCCCAGAAGCTACCAACAGAGTAGCCGTGAAAGATCTCTAACTGTCTGGTCCTTAGAATTGGCCAGGTAAACTAGCTAGACAGAAAGGGTTAACAACACGGGGAGTAGTCAGCCGAGCCAGAATCAGGAATAGAGTTCAGAATGGTCAAATGGAATAGCCGGGTCGATATCAGAGCAGTGGCGTAGTACAAGAAAATGGTCTAGGGCAACAGAAGGTAGAATAGTCAGAAACAAGCAGAGGTCAATAACGGGTTAATTCAATATAGCAGTCAGGTACACGGAGCTCAGGTATGGATAACCACGATCTGGCAACTGCTGAGAATACACTGAGGGTTTTTAAAGACCTTCACCAGGCCACGCCCCCCACTCAAGCGCGCCTCATGCAACCACCTCCCTGCCTGTCTCCATTTAAACCAGGCATTGGTCAGCGAGCAGCATCAGACATGCTGCCCTCAAGCACACAGGTAGGGCTGGAAGCTCCCAACGTTACACTACCACTTCAACTAGAAGACTGTTCCATGTATCCACCACCCTCAGTAAAATAATGCTTTCTGATGTTACTTTTAAACCTTTGCCCCTCTAATCTAAGACTATGTCCTCTTGTTTTGCTACTTTGTTTCCTTTTAAATATACTCCCTCTACCTTGTGGATTCCCTTTACGTATTTAAATGTTTCTATCATATCTCCTCTGTCTCGTCTTTTTTCCAAGCTGTACATGTTAAGATCATTAAGCCTTTCCTGGTAACTTTTCTCCTTCAAGCCGTACACCATTTTAGTAGCCCTTCTCTGAACTCTCTAAGATGTCTATATCCTTCTGGAGATACGGTCTCCAGTACTGCACACAGTACTCCAAGTGAGGTCTCACCAGTGCTCTGTACAGTGGCATGAGCACTTCCCTTTTCCTACTGCTAATACCTCTCCCTACACAACCAAGCATTCTGCTAGCATTTCCTGCTGCTCTATTACATTGACTTACCTTTAGATCCTCTGAAATAATAACCCCTAAATCCCTTTCCTCAGATGTTGGTTAGGACTGTATCAAATATTCTATATTCAGCCCTTGGGTTTTTACGTCCCAGGTGCATGATATGATTTGAAACACTATGGATTCGTCATGATGATCCCCAAGACACATGGAAATAGCTTTAGTCTCTTGGGTTATAACAGGAGAGGCAAGGGGCCTACCATCAATGGCCTGTACCATTAAGGGTTTGGATCTAGGGGACAGAGGAACAAGATGACCTGAGGCAAAGGACTCATCCATAAGATTATCAGCAGCCCCTAAAACCAGCAATGCATCACAATCGAATTTGACAGAACCCCATGTTAGACAGACAGGAAGTTATCGTAGGGAGGTCGGTTTGGGACACAAAGTGAGAGCACCTAAGGCCGGTCCCCTCTTAGGACTTAGGTGCGAGCGTTTTCCGGGCGTGATGGTCACTTAAGGCGTTGGTGCCCCCTAAGTCCGCAATATAGGCAAAGACCCTCTCTACGCCTATAGGATTTCTCTTCTGTCAATTTGGTGTGACCCAATTGCATGGGTTCAGTATCAGAGACCTGTGAAGTGCGAGATGGTGGGCTAACGGAACCTCGTGTAGGAACCCTAGCAACGCTTTTTCTGGGTCTCTCTCTGTGTTTAGCTCTATCCCTGATTCTGTTATCAATATCAATCACGTACTCAATCAAATCCTCTAACTCCTCAGGCAAATTCTTTGCTGCTATCTCATCTAGGATAGGATCAGAAAGGCCCTCCTGGAAAAGCAATACAAGGCAATCATTTGTCCAATCAACCTCTGCTACTAGGGTTTTGAAGTCTTTGGCATAATCTGCAACAGACCTGGAACCTTGCTTAATTCTGAGAAGGGATCTCCCAGCCCTCTTGGAACGACCAGGAGGATCAAAAGGTGCGTCTGAGAGCACGTACAAAGTTGTGGTAGTTATAGACCACGGCATCATCATTTTCCCACAATGGGTTAGCCCATGCTAGGGCTCTACCAGACATATGATTTATCATAAATCCCACACGGGCACGATCTGAAGCATGCATTCTAGGGTTTAGTTCAAAATGAATGCTGACCTGAGTCAAAAAGCCACGACACCCAGTCTGTTCCCCACCAAAATGAATTGGAGAAGTCATGGATATATGGGAGGTAGGTAAAGCAACCTCAGGTGTGTGGGATTGCAGGACCGGGGCAGGGGTCGCCACCTGTGGTTCAGGCTGCAAATAGGCAGTACGGACAAGAATAGTTTGTATAGCCTGAGCAAAGGCATCCATGCGGTGGTCTAATTCATCGACACGAGAGGCACATGCAGCGAGCTGCTGACCCACGTCTGCAGGGTCCATGGCCCTAGTGTAATGTCAGGATTGGGTAACCCCGCTTGCAGACTGTAAGCCAACAGACCCTGACCAACCGGTCCTTAGTAATGGTCAGTAATACTGAGAACGACGAACACAAAGAAAGTGGCGGAGTGCAAAGTAAAACAACCTGGAGAATAAAGTAACCCACAATGCTCTAGCTAGCCGGTCCTTAATAATGGCCTGGTTAAGCAGAGCAAACCAACAAAAACACACATAGGCAGGGGTTAAGGAAATAGAGGTCCGTTATACTATGCCAGAATTCAGGGCGCCAGAAAACAGGGAAGTCGAGACAAGCCGGGATCGTATTAACCAGGAAATCAGTCAGATAGGAATTCAGAAATAACAGCAAGGCACTAGGCGTAACTGGAACCACACTAGGGCAGCTTGCTAAGAGAAAGGAAGCCCTTTAAATAGAGCCACAGCACTTCCTATTGGTGCTCAGAGGAGACGCCCTGCTCTGCTATAGGATAGCTGGTCATGTGCTGCGATTGGTTGTCCTTCCTGCATGCTGCATCTGATTCGCGGGCAGCACCATTCTCTGTCCTGTAGTACACAGTACCCTGGAATAAGGCTTTCTGGATATCAGCTGCTGTGACGGCTGCAACATTTCCCTGGACATGGGGCGAAGGTGCAACATTTCCCTGGACATGGGGCGAAGGTGCAACATTTCCCCGGACATGGGGCGAAGGTGCAACATTTCCCCGGACATGGGTCGAAGGTGCAACATTTCCCTGGACATGGGGCGAAGGTGCAACATTTCCCTGGACATAGGCCACCGTGACAAGATGGCTGAGGAGTTGACCATGTGCAGGAGCATGCCTGAGCTGCTCAGAGGAACATGCGGTCCTGAGGCTGAGTAAGAATAATTCTGGGGGTCTGTGCCAGCTATAATAAATTCTGGTGGTCCCTGCCTGGCTATAATTAATTCTGGGGGTCTGTGCCTGGTTAGAATTAATTCTGGGGGCATGTGCCTGGTTATAATTAATTCTGGGATCCCTGTCTGGCTATATTTAATTATGGGGGTCCCTGCCTGGCTATTATTAATTCTGGAGGCATGTACCTGGTTATAATTAATTCTGGGGGTCCCTGCTAGCTGTAATTAATTCTGGGGGTCCCTGCCTGGCAATAATTAAATCTGGGGGCATGTGTCTGGCTATAATTAATTCTGGGGGCATGTGCCTGGTTATAATTAATTCTGGGATCCCTGCCTGGCTATAATTAATTCTGGGGGCATGTGTCTGGATATAATTAATTCTGGGGGCATGTGCTTGGTTATAATTAATTCTGGGGATCCTTGCCTGGCTATAATTAATTCTGGGGATCCTTGCCTGGCTATAATTAATTCTGGGGGTCTGTGCCTGGTTATAATTAATTCTGGGGGCATGTGCCTGGTTATAATTAATTATGGGGGTCCCTGCCTGGCTATATTTAATTCTGGGGGCATGTACCTGGTTATAATTAATTCTGGGGGTCCCTGGCTGGCTGTAATTAATTCTGGGGGTCCCTGCCTGGCAATAATTAAATCTGGGGGCATGTGTCTGGCTATAATTAATTCTGGGGATCCTTGCCTGGCTATAATTAATTCTGGGGGTCTGTGCCTGGTTATAATTAATTATGGGGGTCCCTGCCTGGCTATATTTATTTATGGGGGTCCCTGCCTGGCTATTATTAATTCTGGGGGCATGTACCTGGTTATAATTAATTCTGGGGGTCCCTGGCTGGCTGTAATTAATTCTGGGGGTCCCTGCCTGGCAATAATTAAATCTGGGGGCATGTGTCTGGCTATAATTAATTCTGGGGTCCCTGCCTGGCTATAATTAATTCTGGGGGCATGTGCTTGGTTATAATTAATTCTGGGGATCCCTGCCTGGCTTTAATTAATTATGGGGGTCCCTGCCTGGTTATTATTAATTCTGGGGGTCTGTGCCTGGTTATAATTAATTCTGGGGGTCTGTGCCTGGTTATAATTAATTCTGGGGGCATGTGTCTGGATATAATTAATTCTGGGGCATGTGCCTGGTTATAATTAATTCTGGGGTCTCTGCCTGGCTATAATTAATTCTGGGGGTCCCTGCCTGGCTATTATTAATTCTGGGGGCATGTGCCTGGTTATAATTTATTCTGGGGGTCCCTGCCTGGCAATAATTAAATCTGGGGGTATGTGTCTGGCTACAATTAATTCTGGGGGCATATGCCTGGTTATAATTAATTCTGGGGGTCCCTGCCTGGCTATAATTATTTCTGGGGGCATGTGTCTGGATATAATTAATTCTGGGGGCATGTGCCTGGTTATAATTAATTCTGGTGATCCCTGCCTGGCTATAATTAATTCTGGGGGTCTGTGCCTGGTTATTATTAATTCTGGGGTCTGTGCCTGGTTATAATTAATTCTGGGGTCTGTGCCTGGTTATAATTAATTCTGGGGGCATGTGTCTGGATATAATTAATTCTGGGGGCATGTGCCTGGTTATAATTAATTCTGGGGTCTCTGCCTGGCTATAATTAATTCTGGGGGTCCCTGCCTGGCTATTATTAATTCTGGGGGCATGTGCCTGGTTATAATTTATTCTGGGGGTCCCTGCCTGGCAATAATTAAATCTGGGGGTATGTGTCTGGCTACAATTAATTCTGGGGGCATATGCCTGGTTATAATTAATTCTGGGGGTCCCTGCCTGGCTATAATTATTTCTGGGGGCATGTGTCTGGATATAATTAATTCTGGGGGCATGTGCCTGGTTATAATTAATTCTGGTGATCCCTGCCTGGCTATAATTAATTCTGGGGGTCTGTGCCTGGTTATTATTAATTCTGGGGGTCTGTGTCTGGATATTATTAATTCTGGGTCTGTGCCTGGTTATAATTAATTCTGGGGGCATGTGCCTGGTTATAATTAATTCTGGGGGTCCCTGCCTGGCTATAATTAATTCTGGGGGTCCCTACCTGGCTATTATTAATTCTGGGGGCATGTACCTGGTTATAATTAATTCTGGGGGTCCCTGCCTGGCTGTAATTAATTCTGGGAGCATGCACCTGCTTATAATTAATTCCGGGGGTCCCTGCCTGGCTATAATTAATTCTGGGGGCATATGCCTGGCTATAATTAATTCTGGGGGCATGTGCCTGGCTATAATTAATTCTGGGGCATGTGTCTTGCTATAACTAATTCTGGGGTCTGTGCCTGGCTATGTTCAATTCTAGGGGTCTGTGCCTGGTTATACATGATTCTCGTGTGTGTGTGTATATATATATATATATATATATAAGTTACAAGAAAAAGTATGTGAACCCTTTGGGATTACGTGGAGTTTTGCATGAATTGGTCATAAAATGTGCTCTGATCTTCATCTTAGTCACAACAATTTGAAAAACACAGTCTGCTTAAAATAATACAACACAAACATTATATGTTTTCATGTTTTTATTGAACAGAACATGTAAACATTGACAGTACAGGGTGCAAAAAGTATGTGAACCTTTGGACTTAATAACTGGTTGACCCTTCTTTGGCAGCAATAACCTAAACCAAACATTTCCTGTAGTTGCAGATCAGACCTGCACAACAATCTGGAGTAATTTTGGACCACTCCTCTTTACAAAACTGTTTCAGTGTAGCAATATTCTTGGGTTGTCTGGTGTGAATCGCTCTCTTAAGGTCATGCCACAGCATTTCAATTGGGTTGAGGTCAGGACTCTGACTGGGCCACTCCAGAAGGCGTATTTTGTTTTGTTGAAGCCATTCTTTTGTTGAATTACTTGTATGCTTTGGGTCATTGTCCTGTTGCATCACCCATCCTCTGCGGAGCTTCAGTTGGCGGACAGATGGTCTTACGTTTTCCTGCAAAATCTCTTGATAAACTTGAATTCATTTTTCCATCAATGACAATAATCCGTCCAGGCCCTAAAGGCAGCAAAGCAGCCCCAAAACATGATGCTCCCTCTGCCATGTTTTACAGTGGGGATGAGGTTTTGATGTTGGTGTGCTGTGCCTTTTCTTCTCCACACATAGTGTTGTGTGTTTTTTCCAATCAACTCAATTTTGGTTTCATCTGTCCACAGAATATTTTGCCAGTAGTGCTGTGGAACATCCAGGTGCTCTTTTGCAAACGTCAAACGTGCTGCAATAATCTTTTTGTACAGCAATGGCTTCCTCCGTGGTGTCCTCCCATGTACTCCATTCTTGTTTAATGTTTTCCTTATTGTAGATGTGTCAACAAAAATGTTAGCATGTGCCAGAGATTTCTGTAAGTCTTAGCTGACCCTCTAGGATTCTTCTTTACCTCATTAAGCATTCTGCGCTGTGCTCTTGCAGTCATTTTTACAGGATGACCACGCCTAGGGAGAGTAGCAACAGTGCTGAACTTTCTCCATTTGTAGACAGTCTGTCTTACCGTGGACACATGAACATCAAGGCTTTTGGAGATACTTTTGTAACCCTTTCCAGCTTCATGCAAGTCAACAATTCTTGATCGTAGGTCTCCTGAGAGCTCTTTTCTGCGAGGCATGGTTCACATCAGGCATCAAAACTGATGTGTGTTTTTAAAGGGCAGGACAGCTTTCAGCAACACATCCAATAATATCACACTGATTGGACTTTAGGTTGGCTCACTCCTGGCTCCAATTAGCTCTTGGAGAAGTCATTAGGCTAGGGGTTTACATACTTTTTCCACCCTGCACTGTGAATGTTTACATGTTATGTTCAATAAACACAAGAAAACATATGATGTTTGTGTTGTATTATTTTAAGCAAACTGTGTTTTTCAAATTGTTGTGACTTAGATGAAGATCAGAGCACATTTCATGACCAATTAATGCAAAACTCCACGTAATCCCAAAGGGTTCACATACTTTTTCTTGCAACTGTACATACATGAACAATAGGAGATGCACTCACTGTCTTCCAGATTGAAACAAAAAATCTTTATTGAAAACTCACATGAATACTGACGTTTCAACTCTGACTGAACCTTTATCAAGGCCTTGACCTTGATAAAGACTCAGTCGGAGCCAAAATGTCAGTATTCATGTGAGTTTTCAATAAAGATTTTTTGTTTCAATCTGGAAGACAGTGAGTGCATCTCCTATTGTTCATGTTTATATTTCCAAAGCGATTGCACCGGGCAATGAATATACTTGTTGGTATGTGCTGTATTCTGTGGATATATATATATATATATATATATATATATAACTTTTTCTCCTCTTCAGGTAATGGGTGTTTGCGGAATTCTTGGTGAGTTCCCTCACTTTTTTTCCCAGGACTTGACCCCTGCCATAGAAAGACCTGCCAACTTTCCCAATAATTTCATAGTATGCCAATGTGACAGATCCCAGTACCCAGGTCATATCTGTCAATGCCGCTTCCTTGGTGGACCCCCCTGTTCTCCCCAGCCAGACTCTTTATATTATTTATAATGCAGCACTATTGCTCACTTTTTAATTATAATGTGTACAATGAGGCTGCATTAACTCACCTTCTCATTTTCCACGATGAAACATTTAGGGCCCTATTACATTCCTCGTGCATTTTTTTGCGCGTGCGCAAATGTGCATTTGCGCGAGGGGCTAAACCATTTACGCTGAACGTTGTATTACAACGTTCGCGCAAACGATGCGCGTTATCGTCTACCGCGAGTGACCCTGCGCGAACGAAAATTTGTGCGCGCATCCTATACTTAACATTGTCAGCGAAATTGCGTTCGTGCGCTGGTACGCGGATGGTATTACAATCTTCGCGCAACTTTGTACGAGCGACGTTTGCGCAAATTTTTTTAACGTCTTTGAAAAGCAGGTGGTGACTGTAAATTTGATCGTTCTGGCCGAAAAGAAATACACCAGCACGAGAAAAAAAAATACAGCACAGTACAGTTACACATTCTACACATACCCAAACAATCAAATTAATAAATTGTTTATTTATTTTTTTACTGCAGCACATATACACAGATTGACTTTGACAGGTGCAACAACTTAACGTTAGGAAATGGTGGTTCTTAATTCTGATTGGCTGAATCCTGTGAAAAACTGTCTGCCCACCGATTTCTGCGCTCAACGTTAATGCGCTCACGATTTTGCGCGTCGTTTTTGCTCATGAAAATTCGTGACGGACGAAAAAATGCGCTCGGATCGTAATACCACGTTAATTTTCGTGCGATAACGAATTTTGCTGTGCGCGAAAAAATTGCGCTGCGCGGACGAAATTGCGCGAAAAATTTAATAGGGCCCTTAGTTTTTTCAGTTTTAGTTAAAATCAGGTATTTTACTGAAAAATACAGTAACAGGTTCAATTTATAATTTTATTAACGAGTACCCTATAGAATATATCTATATGAAATCCACACCTTTTTCGTTATTTTTTCATTTACAAAACAATAAAGAATCGGCCGCCCTAATTGACGATCCAGCCGAAAATACAATGCGTTAGCATAATGAAAACACCAAAATGAAATATCGGATCGAAAAATAATCTGAAAAAGATCCGAAACATAAAAAAATGGAACGAAAATTACCCAAAGGGGAAAAAAAACAGAACAAAATGATCCGAACCGAAAAAAAAATGGAACGAAAATAACCCAAACGAAAAAAAAGAACAAAATGATTCAAAATTAATCAAAGCAGGGAATTTTTTTTACATTGAAACCTATAGGATTCGCCTAATTAAACCTGACGAACGAAAAACCGAAAATCAGGGTTAGAAATTAGGGTTAAACATTAGGGTTAGAAATTCTAACCCTAATTTCTAAACCTGATTTTCAGTGGTTCATTTGAAAAGTTTAATCAGGCGAATCCTATAGGTTCCAAAGAAAAAAAATCCCTATTTTTATTAAATATTTACTTAACCATTTACATTTATTCTTTTCAAGTGCAGCAGCAAAAAGTCTCTTTATTTATTTAGGGCTACATTGCAATCCTAACGCTAAAACGGGGGCGCTAGGGAGGAAAAACTGCGCCTGCGTTTTAGCGTGAAATTACAACGCAGGCGCTAAAAAAGCTGCCTGCATTGTTACCGGGCGCTACGCCCCAGGATGCGCTCGGCAGCGCAGAGTGCCGCCACGCTTATCCTCTCAATGGAGTCCATAGGAGTCCATCGAGGCAAACGCCGGTGGTCACATGACCTGCCGGATCTTGCCTTGCAAGATCCGGCGGGTCGATGTAGTGATACGCAGGGGGAGACTGTGGGACTCTTTCGCCCAGTCTGTCCCTGCTCCCGCCGGACGGAGAAGGCGGACGGCACCCAGGGCCGGATTAACATAGGGGCAGATGGAGCAGCAGCTCCAGGCCCCATGCCCCAGAATAGGCCCAGAGAAAAAATAACAATGTCTGCATTTATGAACATGTAAACCCCATTATCTCCAACACCATAGCAGCTACAGGGTCATATGAGGTATCACTGGAAAGGCCAGAGTATGCCCTTTCCAATGATACCAAACATGACCAGGTTTTATGTAACTATAAAAATAAAATAATAAATATTACTTTATTTTTTCTTTCTAACACAGCAATACTTTCCACTTTTCAATTATAAAGTGAACAATGATGCTGCACTAGCTCACCATCTCAAGTGTGGAGGTGATGACATGATCCGTTAATACGTATTGTTACACCAAAACCTAAACCACCGCACTGCAGCAAAGTGCACTGGGGGAGTGACTTTGGAACCCTGCGTTACTAATCTTTACACCTTACAAGGTCAAGGGAGGTGTCATTGGACAGGTCAGCGTCTGGCCTTTGCATTAATACCAAACATGACCATGTAAAATCTAAAACGAAAACCCAAAAACTTTTTATCTTTTTATTTTTAGTTCCAATGCAATGGCATTGTCCATTTGTCACTTATAAAATGAGCAATACCACTGCCATTACTCACCTTCTCATTTCCCACGCTGGGAGCAAGATCAGTGTATTATACATAGTCATATTATTCAAAAAACACAAGGGAAATATTTCATTTTTTTGGTTAAAATTGTATATTTTCTCAGAAAAATGCAGTAACAGGATCCCATTTTGAAAAAATTAACAAGAATTCCCTATAGAATATATAACCACAAAGGTTTGGATGATAGAATGTGAAAAAATTATTTTACATGCTTTAAATGATTGAAATCTGATTGTAAATTTACTCACACAGTATCTGCCTGGTTAGATATACTGTATCTGCACTATTAAATAACCTAAAATATGCTTTCATTTCACTAAATTAAAAAAAAAGCCACCAAAATCTTCAGCTCCAGGCCCATAGAGATCTTAATCCGGCCCTGACGGCACCGCGGGGCAGGAGGTGAGTATCTGATTTGTTTTTTTATTTTTTTTGGCTGGTGTTAACAGATTCTGCAGAAGCGGAATCTGGTAACACCAAGTCCTGGCTGTTATCTTTCTGTTAACCGCGACTGGATGTTAATCAGCGCTAGTAGATTGTAATACTGACGCTGATTAACACTTGCGCTCCCCATGTTAAGTATAGTGAGCACAAAGTACAGTAACCTCGCGCTGCAAAGCGCAAGGTACCAAACAGTAATGGGTTACTTAACCCGTTAGTGTTTGGATTGTAATATGCGGTAGCCACCGCGGTTAATGTTAATGCTCACGCAGGTGAGCATTAACGTTAGCACTAGGATTGCAATGTGGCGCTTATTTTTTATGATTTTTTAAGCATTTTTCAGGATTTTTTGGGTTAAATTTTAGGTTTGCTAATTAATTTTAAATCAATAAGGCTTTTTTTCCAATACGTTTCAATGTAAAAAATATTCCCCGTTTTTTATCAAATATTGATATCAACTGATAGACTTTTTTGCTGCAAGTTAAAAGAATTATTTGTTAGTATTTTTTTTAGATTTAGGGGACATATTACATACTTGGTGCTAACTTAACCAGAGCAGTTGTAAAGTTCCCAGAGCCATTATAGCCTATGGAGGTTTTAAGTTTACAACTGCTCTGGTTAAGTTAGCATCAAATATGTAATATGGGATTTTTGGGTTAAATTTTAGGTTTCCTAATTTATTTTAAGGGAACCACATACCTGAGTTCAGCCACATCCAAGCTGCAGGCAAAATGTGCAGCTTACCTAGAATAGTAGCTCAAATCTTTAGGCGAAGAGCTTGAGTAATCAAGTATAACTGCCTTAGTTGTTAGCTTAACAGCTTGATTACAGTTTGGAATCTTAGGGCCCTATTCCAAACAAGACGATAAAATGGAGATAGCAAGCCAGAAACTATGCACCTGCAGATTTTCCTTTACTGTGTCCGCTTTAATGTCATATTACGGGGAAGGTGCTAACTTAGCACTCACCCCAGAACACCACAGCACAAAACTGCTGAATACCAGCAGTGGCATTCCGCACCGCTGCGAGTATCAGCCTGTGAAGTCCATAGGACTCCATGGATCTTTGTGTATCCCAGCCGTAAGATCTGTGTGAGCTTGTTTTCACGAGATTCTACACAGCCGCAGAACTATTTGTTCCCAGTCTCACTCTGCTCTCGGCGAGAACAAGCAGCGGATCGTGCCACACAGAATGAGAGGTGAGTATGGATTTTTTATGGGGGTTTTTAACCACTTCGCTGCTGAGGACGCGCTCAGCGCGTCCTCAGCATTCCCGCTGGTGTGCTGAGGACGCGCTGAGCGCGTCCTCCCATTGGGGTCAGCGTTCGGCCGGGTTCCGGCCGATCGCTGGCCCCTCCGGTGCGGGCTGACATCCTGGATGTCAGCCCGGCATCCGGAACAGCAGCCGCCAGAATTAGGTGTCATCGCGGGGGCGCGATGACACCTAATTCAGGCGCCCCCCCGCATGTGCGGAGGAGGCGCCTGAAAGGGAGGGGGGGAGGTCCTTCGGACCTCTCTCCCTCCCGATCGGCGGCTCTGCGGGGGTTAACCCAGGCATCATTTGGAAGGGCACAGCCTGCCCTTCCAAATGATGCCTGGCATTAACCCCTGGGGAGCTGGATCGCGAATCGGCGCTGAAAAGCGCCGGTTCGCGATCCTTTCCCGGAGCTGGCCGACATCTTGGATGTCGGCCAAGCCTCCGGGAACTCCCCCTGAGGACTGGCGTCATCGTGCGTAGCACGATGACGCCAGTCCTGGACTTAACCCTTGACTGCCACCAACGGTGGAGATAGGGAGTTCCAATGAACTCCCTATCTCCCGATCCGTGGCAGCTAGGGGTTAAATTTTGGTATGGTTGGATCGGCCAGAGCATGGCCGTTCCAACGATACCAAACATGAAAGTGAAAAATTAAAAATAAAAATAAAAAAATATTAAAAACAAAAATTTAAAAAAAAAAAAAAATTTTTTTTTTTTTTTTGGTTTGTTAATGCAGCAATATTGTTCCCATTTCAATTATAATGTGAACAATGATGCTGCACTAACGATTTTTGTATGCGGTGCGTTTGTTAAAAATAGTGTCATTTTCCCCAAAAAAAAATGTAACGAGACCCCATCTCTAATTTTTTTAACAAGCGCACCCCATACAAAATATAACCACAATTTCTCGCATGTTAAAATGTGGAAAAAAACACTTTACACGTTGTAAATTATTGAAAATACATATTTTATTGCATTTTTTGTTATAATATACAGACATGACATAACGTATACATATAATAATGACATATTATGAATCTACCGAGTCTGACGGAAAGAACGATATATAATATGTCTGGGTCATATACTAAAATAAGCCTTCAAAACACGTTTAAACATGATGCGCAAAACAGGTAAAAATGACCTCAGCACAGGGGCGGGAAAAGCCTCAGCAGCGAAAGGGTTAAAGTGTGTTAAATGATTTTTCATGTGCAAAATCATTTAGCACCAGGTTTTAAGAGCTGTTAAAATTTGTCAATTCGTGTCCCGATGTTAACCTGCGCCAGGACTCGCTCCAAGACGTAAAAAAAATTTGCTCCATTTGTCAAGTATAGGAGATGTACAGTAAGTTTGCACAAGCTGCGAAACGCTAACTGATTTCACCCGTTTAGCATCAATTATGGAATATGGATGCCAGACACTAAATTTACTAATCCTAGCACTATCGCTTTCATATCAAGAGGCTGTAATGGCAACAACTATGGAATAGAGCCCTTAGTATAAACTTGCTGTATGAAGCTGCTGTGTTTTTATGTAGGTACTGTTCCTTGTCCTTAGGTTGCACAGCAATCCAGTGCCTTGCAACTAGCCCTAACTGTAGCTGTCCTGGGGCATAAGGAGGAAACCATGATTTATAATGAATCTTCCACCATGTCTGTTTTCTTGCATTTAACATATCTAAAATGGAATTTGCCGTTAAATTCAAGTATTGAACGTTAATTGCTATATATTTATATTACATACATTCATCAAAGGATTGTAGTAAGATTGTAGTAATTTGCAAAAATACACATTTTTCCCCACTGCTTACACACATGCTTCACTGTGTGCATGGTGTTCTCGGGTGATGACAGGTGTTGGATTTGGCCAGATATGTTAAAGTGGTCCTATAGACAGATACTCCAATCTCCACTGTGGGGCTTTGCAGCTCCCCCGTGTTATCTTTGGTCTCTTTTGTTGCCTCTGATTAATACCCTCCTTGCCGGGATTTGGTGGGCAGCTCTCTCTGGCAGGTTTGTTGTGGTGCCATATTCTCTTCCTTTTTTAATAATGGATTTAATGTTGCTCCATGGGATGTTCAAAGTTTTGGATATTTATTTTTTTTATTGCCCAACTGTTAGCTGTACTTCACAACTTTGTCCCTGACCTGTTTGGAGAGCATCTTGGTCTTCATGGTGCTACTTGCTTGGTGATACCCTTTATTCAGTGGTGTTGTAAACTGTGAGGCTTATCAAAACCAGTGTTCTCGATATGGGATGAGAGGTGAGTATCTGATTTGTGGTGGTTTTTTAGCTGGTGCTGACGGATTCTGCAGAAGTGAAATCAATTAGCACCAGCGTCTAGCTGTGGTTAACTTTTCAGTTAACCGCAGTGTGGTGTAACTAGCGTTAGGACTTTGTAATCCTAACGCTAATTACTCTTTACGCTCCCCATGCTAAGCATCCATGATGAGTACTAACGCAGGCGTTAAGATTGTAAAAGTACCCATAGATTGCACAAAGGTGGGTTTTATTTAAAACTTAAGTGATTTCTGAAGATAATTGGTTGCACTAGTTCTTATTTAGGGGCTTCATAGCAAAGGGGTGGATGCATTTGCACAGACCAATTAACTGTTTTTATTATTTATAATTTTTATTTTTTATAATTTTTTTAACGCAAGTTATTTTCTTAATTTCCCTTCACCATTTTGGGCCATTACATGTAATATTAATAAAAAAAATCAATTTAATTCCAGATTGCAATGCAAAAAAAATATGAAAAAACAAAGGGGGGAGAGGGTGAATACTTTTGCAAGCCATTCTTTGTAACTATCCCTGTCATCATTAGGGATGGGCTGGCGGTTCGATCCGAACATGAGTTCGAATTGAACATTGCCAGTTCGGCGAACATCGAACATTTCCGCGTGGTCGCCGCGTGTTCGCCCACAATGCACCACAATGGACCACACTACACTTTTCCACTGGCCTGAAGCTCGTAATTGGCTACAGCCTTGCACCTGACCACAGGTCAGGTGCAAGACGGGTGCAAGACTATGCCAATCAGGGCTCAGAGTCCAGATTGGGCAAATTTTACCCAATCATGGGCTCACAGAGCTAAATCCCGCAGCACACTATCAGGATTATTCAAAGAGATTTGAAAAGTCACCTCACGTTCGGTGACTTTTCGTTCTCTTCAATTCGGTTCCTTTTGCCGATCCCATTTCGGTGACCCTGCGGTGTATTCAACAAGCACCACAGGGTCCCCGAATTGCAGGGAAAAGCTGCCGCAAACCCGACAAAAACGAACCGTAAAACCCAGCGAATGCACGCCGAAAAGCTACAAAAACATCTGGATTAACCTGCCGAAAACCACGGAAAAAGCCCGAGCAGGAGCCGGTCAGACACAGCCGAAGCGGCCGAGACCGCAGACGAGGCAGTGAATAAATTAGCAAAATAGTTTGTGTGAATGTGTGAAAATGAAACGCTGTTTGCAAAGAAACTACTGTCTGAAATTTATAATGAACGGTTTATTAGATATTGAATTAAAACCGGAATATTTTTAACATTGAAGCCTATGGGATTCTCCTGAATAAACTTGCCGAATGAAACCACCGAATGGCAGGGCATTTCGGGAACCTGTCACTGCTGGTTTGTGTTCTCTGAATAGCCGAAGCAGTGCTTTTTTATGGGGATTTCACTGCCCTCGAACAGGCACCGAAGAGGCACCGTATGTGCAGGCAATTCGTCAGGATTTGGAGAATTGCCTGCTCTCTGGACAGCCGAATGGCCAGGAAAGGTAACCGAATGCTGATTTTCGGCGTTCGGTTACCTTTCTCAAGCAATTCGGAGCTCTTTGAATAACCCTGTTAATAAGGGTTCCCCACAGCCCCAGCACGTGTTTTTTATGCAGGAGTGAGAGGAGATTGTTCTTTCAGTGTGTCTCACAGACATCTAGCAGATTTCTGTGAATTGTAATCTGTGTCTTCTCGCTGCCAGCTATTGGGGTCTCACTTTCTTCTAGCAGATAATTATCTGTGAATTGTAATCTGTGTCTTCTCAATGCCAGCTATCAGGGGGTCCCACATACTTCTAGCAGATATCTGGGAATTATAATCTGTTTCTCACTGCCAGCTACCAGGGGGTCCCACATACTTCTAGCAGATATCTGGGAATTGTAATTTGTGTCTTCTCACTGCCAGCTATTGGGGTCTCACAGACTTCTAGCAGATATCTGGGAATTGTAATCTGTGTCTTCTCACTGCCAGCTATCAGCGGATATCTGGGAATTGTAATCTGTGTGTTGGCACTGCCAGCTGCTGCCAGGCTATCAGGCTGTATCACTGATTTATAGCATTGTTCTGCAAAATCAGTATATCTTTAATCTAATTCTAGATACCATACAATAACACAGTTTAATCAGAGTTCATCTGTTTATCTATTCAGAGTAGAATCTGGATGTTGCCAGCTATCAGCCAGGCTGTATCACTGACGTATAGCATTGGTCTGGAAAATCTGTATATCTTTAATATATATATCACTCACCATGTCAGAAAGACCAAAAAGGACAGCCAGACGCTCCCAGACACAGATAAGAGGGCAAGCAGCCTCTGTGTCGGAAGGCTGTGCTCCTGGTCGTCGTGGACAGGGTGCATCCTCTACAGGGGCACGCTTGTCCTTGTTTCTAACTGGTGCTGGCTGTCTTAAGCAGCAGCAACATACAGAGGATTTGCAGGATTGGCTAACCAGACCAACCTCATCCTCTGAGTACTCTGCCAGCCAGGCTTGTAGTGGTTTACAGTCCACCTCAGCTGCCAAAACATCTAATTCAGCCTCCATGTCCACAGCTACTCCTACCGTAGCCTCACTATCATACACGGAGGAGTCAGCTGAATTGTTTGACTACAGTGACAGTGACGTGCTGCTTGAGGATGCACAGCAACTACAGTGCTCTGATTCAAACTTTGAGGTTGAGGAAGGGAGCATAATCAGGCTAGAGGGAGGGGTGCCAGTGACATACAAAGAACTGGCACTCATGTTCCCCCAGCAGCTGCAGCATATTGCGAGGTTGGCTCCAGTGATGAAGAGATAGGGGGTGATGACAATGATGATGAGGTCACTGACTCCACCTGGGTGCCTGATCGAACAGAGGAGTCAAGGGAGGAGGAGGAGCAGGAGGCACAACAAAAACGAGGCAGAACGTCCTCTATGAGCAACCGTAGCCAGTCCAAGGCATCAGATGTCAGAGCTGCTCAGGTGCAGAGTGCTGTTGTCTCGCAGCACATGTCCAGGATCTCTGCTGTCTGGGTGTTCTTCACGACATGTGCAGCAGACTGCAGCGTTGCTATTTGTAAGCTATGTTGGAAGAGGATCAAGCATGGGAAAGACATCAGACACTTGGGTGCCACGTGCTTGAGGCGACATATGACCACCTGCCACGCATCCCATTGGCACAACACTTTGCATAGGTACTCCTCCTCATCTGTCTCTACCCCCACTATATGTCCTGTCATGTCATTGCCTACAACCTCCACTGACAGGGATAATGCTATAGTAATGGGTGTATCACGTCCTTCCTCTGAATCTGCCAGCATCCCATCAGCTGCAGATTTATGCAATCAGATTTCGTTGCCCCAGCTGCTGCAGCGGAAGAAAAAATATTGTCCCAACCATCCACATGCACAACGTCCAAATGCCAGCTTGGCAAAATTACTCGCATTACAGCTGCTGCCTTTCCAGCTGGTGGACTCTGCTTCCTTCCGTGAATTTGACGAATGTGCTGTACCACAGTGGCAGGTTCCAAAACGCCATTTCTTTTCACGGAATGCCATTCCAGCACTATACCAGCACATGGAAGACAATGTTATGGAGTCATTTTGAAAGGCAGTCAGCAGCAAGGTGCACATTACCTTAGACATATGGTCCAGCAAGCATGGACAGGGCCGTTACATTTCCTTCACGGCACACTGGGTAACTCTGATTGCAGCTGGGATGGATCCAGGATGGGGCTCTGTGCTGGAGCTTGGTCATCCACCACGCCTCCAGAAAGCTGCTTATGAGGTCTGTCTGCTCTACCACCTCTTCCTCCTCCTCCTCCTCCTTCAATGTCTCTGGTGAAGTGGCAGTTAAACCGACACGTGGCAGGGGCTACGCAATGGCTCAAGCAAAAGGTTGCCATACTGTGCTTGAGCTGGTTTGTTTAGGGGACAGGAGCCACACCAGGCCAGAAATTCTGTCAGCTAACCAGGTACCCAGGGCTGGCAGAGCTTCTCAGCCAGACCAGAAAAGTCTGCAGCCACTTCAGAGGGTCATTCCCAGCAAGTGTTCATCTGGCTGAAATTCAAAGAGAATTCCACCTTCCCACAAACCGTCTGATCTGTGACATGCCCACCAGGTGGAGCTCGACATTGGCAATGCTTCAGCGTCTGCACAAGCAGCAGAGAGCCATCATTGAGTACCTGTGTGAGTATGGCACAAGGACAGGTTCAGGTCAACTTGGTTCGCCCCCCCCCCCTCAGTGGCTGATATCAAGGATGCATGCACTGTACTGTCACCATTTGAGGAGGCAATGAGGATAGTGAGCAGGGACAGTGCATGCATCAGTGACACAATTCCTTTAGTTTTCCTGCTGGAGCGCACTCTGCGGGAATTATAGATGTGGCACTACTGGCAGAGCAGCGGGAGGAAGAGGAGGACTTCCCTAGCTCTCAAGGCCCCAGTCTTTACGCAGACAGCATTCCTGCGTTTCTTCAGATTAGACAGGATGAGGAGGATGAGGAGGAATATTTAAGTTGTGGGGGCATTGAAGGTGGGGATTCCTCAAGGGAGAGTTTTGTGTCCCCAGAAACCCAAGGACTAGTACGTGGCTGGGTGGAGGTAGTGCACGATACGGTCATCCTCAGCGACCAGGAACACCCTGAAGCTAATGCACCTCCAACCTACGCTGCATGGGCTCCCTTATCCTGCAAAGCCTGCTAAAGGACCCCAGGATTCGTGCTATCAAGGAGAGGGATCATTACTGGTTGGCAACCCTTCTTGATCCACGATAGAAGAGTAAGGTTGCAGAGCTCATCCTCACCGAGGGAGCATAGAATGAAACAACTTGAGGACGCTCTAAAGCGACACTTGTGTAGCACCTTTCCAGACACTGGTAGGTTACCAAGTGATGACACAGGTGCTTCTGAGGCTGCTGTTTATCAGAGTAAGAGCGGTGAAGGGGGCTTGACTGATGCCTTTTCCAATTTTTTTAGTCCACGACGCCCAGAAACGTCAAATGTAGGCACCCATTGCCAGCGTCTTCACCATATGGTGCAGGACTATCTAGGGGCAATGGCAGACCTGGATACCTTTACAGCAGATGATCCACTGGCTTACTTGGTGTTGAGATTGGATCACTGGCCAGAACTTAGCCAATATGCTATGGAGTTACTAGGTTGCCCTTCATCCAGCGTGCTTTCTGAAAGGACGTTCAGTGCCGCTGGAGATTTTGACAGACAAAAGAGTGCATCTGTCCACCGACTCTGTAGACCGGCTGACATTTATAAAAATGAATCAGTCCTGGATCAGCAGTTATCACTCTCCTGATGCTGATGTAACTGAATAGATCAGGGATCTCTTCTGCATTCCCAAAACCTCCAGCACTGCAATCTTCCACAATACCTCAGAGGGGTTATGGTGTGAAGGCACTAGCTGGCACCAAAGGCCCAATATTTGGGAGCACTGACGCGTGTTCCAGATTCATATCATTGTAATATTTGACTGCAGGGTCCACCACTGCACTCTTCCACAAATACCTCAGAGGGGTTACAGTGTGAAGGCACTAGCTGCCACCAAATGCCCAATATTTGGGTGCACTGACACTGATGCGTTTACCAGATTCATATAATTTTAATATTTGACGGCAGGGTTCACCCCTGCACTTTTCCACAATACCTCAGAGGGGTTACGGTGTGAAGGCACTAGCTGGCACCAAAGGCCCAATTTTAATGCACCTGTTGTTACTTTCATCCAAAGCCTGCATAAGTTTCACCATAATTTAGCCCAAAAATCACTAAACTTGTTCTGCGTGTCCTAAAACGTCTCCTCTTTTCATACAGGCTGCCGCCCCAAGCCGTTGTTTAAGAATAGATTAAAGGAAAACCATTTACCGTCATTTGAAATGTCATTTTTTTTCTTTTTAAATGTTTCTATACATCTGACAAGTCCGCCACTTCACGGGCAGGTTGTGGGGACCTCCTAGGCACGATATTTGAAGGAATTTTTCGTTTTTATTCTTAACCTTTATTTCATGGAAAAATCACGGTTCCTTTAAAAACGTCTTTTTTAAACTTTTTTTCCTTGTTTCCTGTCCCCCAGGGCACTACTCGGACCCCCATACACCTTTTATGGCAAATATCTTGCATATATGCCCTCTTGCAGGGCACTCTAAAGATCGAACGTTCGAGTCCCATTGACTTGCATTGAGTTCGGATCGTGTTCGCGTCCGAACTCAAACTTTTGAAATTGTTCGAGTTCGAATGCGAACCGAACACGGGGGTGTTCGGCTCATCCCTAGTCATCATACAATAGTTTTTATAAAAGACACCCCATAGGTGTCTGCAGGGGTGTTCCTGTTGTGCACATCCTAATGTTGGGTAAATAGTTCCTCTTTCAGCTATTACATTGATATTTTAGATGTCCCTTATTTGGTTCATGATGAATAACAAAAAAATGATTGTGTCTCTGATTACAGTCTCGTTACATCTAATTAAAAATGTGCATTTTGTGCTAAATCTTCTCAATGTACGTTCTCAATTAATAAATGTTCCATAGGTGCACACCTTAATGTAACAGGCTGCACATGCCAGTGGGACACACACTGGGCCACATTACATTCCTGACGTTAACATTAACGATCACTAGCGTGAGCATTAACGTTAGCTGCGGTGCCTACCACCTATTACGATCCAAAAGGGGTAACCCATTTGCGTTTGGTACCTTGCGCTTTTCAGCGCGAGGTTACTGTACTTTGTGCTCTCTATACTTAACATGAGGAGCGCAAAGTGTTAATCAGCGTTAGTATTACAATCTACTAGCGCTGATTAACATCCGACTGTGGTTAGCAAAAAGTTAACCACAACCAGGACTTGGTGTTAACAGATTCTGCAGAAGCCTAAAAAAACTAAAAAAGACTCAGATACTCACCTCCTGTCCGCCGGCGAGGACCGCGTCTCCAACCGCCTCCTCCGTCCGGCGGGAGCAGGGAAAGACTGGGGGGAAGTCCCCCCAGACTCTCCCTGCGTATCACTACCCGACCGGATCACGCGAGGCGAGATCCGGCTGGTCATGTGACCGGCAGGGGGAAACTCAATGGAGTCCTATGGACTCCATCAAGTGGATGCTCGAGGCTGCGCTCAGCGCTGCCACGAGCATCCCGGGGGTTAACGCCAGCAAATAATGCATTGTAATCCAGCATTTTTCCTCCATTGCACCCACGTTTTAACGCTAGGATTGTAATATAGCCCACAATGTATTAACATTTTGAGAAAAGAATATTGCCAGATATATGCTAAAAACAAAGACAGAGTTATACACACATTTGAATGTTACTGTGATTAAATATGTCACGCCTTCCTTTCTTATATGTAAAGTATGATAGACATATCCATACCCAGGCAAAAACGTAATTCCATGATGGTCAAATCTCTTAGATTTTGCAATTGTTGTTTTTTTTCTCCTAACATTCACTGATATTGACTTTTTCAGAGATCACCCAAGGAGATGGTGGTTCACAGAGAATTTTGTTTCAGTCAAGCTTTAACCACCAGGCTGAAAGTTCCAGAGCTCTAAATCCAGTCAGTATTTGTGCTTTTTAAGCATCCAATGTTGTTCTTAGTGCCTACAATCTAAAAAAGATGTAGTGTTCTATAGCATGAAATTAAAAGGCTGATATCCAACAGAAACACGATTTAACTTTTTTTTCTGTTAAGAAAAAAACGGATTCTTAAAAGGTTCCACAAGTTGGAAAAACATTCTGGCAAAATGTACAGAATGTATTTTTCCATACCTAACTGGTAACTTTACAGGATGCATGGGAAAGTTTGGGTATAATTATTAAAATGTATATCGCAATCCTCACTACTGATGCATATTGATATCATTTATAAATATTTACAGGGTAATTCAAAGAGATCCGAATTGCTTGAGAAAGGTAACTGAACAGTGAAATTCAGCGTACGGTTACCTTTCTTGGCCATTCGGCTATCCAGAGAGCAGGCAATACCCCAGATCCTGGCGAATTGCCTGCACATACGGTGCCTGTTCGGTGCCTGTTCGAGGGCATTGAAATCCCCATAAAAAAGCACTGCTTCGGCTACTCAGAGAACACAAACCAGCGAAGTGAAACCAGTGAAACTGCCATTCGGTGATTTCATGCGGCAGATTTATTCAGGAGAATCCCATAGGCTTCATGTTAAAAATATTCCCGTTTTAATTCAATATCTACAGGGTTATCCAAAGAGATCCGAATTGCTTGAGAAAGGTAACCGAATGCTGAAAATCAGCATTCGGTTACCTTTCCTGGCCATTCGGCTATCCAGAGAGCAGGCAATACACCAAATCCTGGCGAATTGCCTGCACATACGGTGCCTGTTCGGTCCCTGTTCGAGGGCAGTGAAATCCCCATAGAGAAGCACTGCTTCGGCTATTCAGAGAACACAAACCAGCAGTGAAAGGTTCCCCTAATGTCCTGCCATTCGGTGGTTTCATTCGGCAAATTTATTCAGGAGAATCCCATAGACTTCAATGTTAAAAATATTCCCGTTTTAATTCAATATCTAATAAACCGTTCATTATAAAATTCTGCAGCAAAAAGTCTCTTTATTTATAGATTTTTTAGGATACTTTAAGCATTTTTCAGATTTTTTTTATTTTTTTAAAAAGTCCGATTTTTTTTTTTTTTTTTTTTTCAGTTTACTTATTTTTTCTGTAACAGCCCTCTTTATTATCATTCCCTGGACCTCCTGTGAAAATTTCAGACATTTTCGCTCAGTAGTTTCTTTGCAAACAGCGTTTCTTTTTCCCAGATTCATACAAATGGTTTTTCTAATTTATTCACTGCCTCCTCTACGTCACAACTGCTTCGGCTCTGTGTGATTCGGCTCCTTTTCGGCTCCTGTTCGGCTCCTGTTCGGCTCATGTTCGGTTTTTTCGAAGGTTAATCCAGATGTTTTTGCTTGTTTTCAGCGTGCATTCGGTTAGTTTTCGTCAGGTTTTCGGCAGCTTTTCCCTGCAATTCGGGGACCCTGTGCTCTTTGCTGAATACACCGCAGGGTCACCGAAATGCAATCGGCAAAAGGAACCGAATTGAAGAGAACGAAAAGTCACCGAACGTGCGGTGACTTTTCGAATCTCTTTGGATAACCCTGATAATAAAACATTCATTATAAAATTCTGCAGTAAAGAGTCTCTTTATTTATAGATTTTTTAGGATATTTTAAGCATTTTTCGGGATTTTTTTTTAAGTTTACTTATTTTTTCTGTAACAGCCCTTTTTATTATCATTCATTGGACCTCATATGTAAATTTCAGACATTTTCGTTTCTTTGCAAACAGCGTTTCACTTTTCAAACATTCATGCAAACTGTTTTCCTAATTTATTCACTTCACTCATCTGCGGTGTCGGTTTTTTCTGGTGGCTTCGCTGTGTGATCGGCTCCTGCTTGGGTTTTTCCGTGGTTTTCGGTGGGTTAATCCAGATGTTTTTGCGGTTTTTCGGCGTGCATTCACTGGGTTTTGCGGTTAGTTTTCGTTGGGTTTGCCGTAGCCTTTCCCTGCAATTCGGGGACCTTGTGGTGCTTGCTGAATACACCGCAGGGTCACCGAAATGGGATCGGCAAAACGGACCGAATTGAAGAGAACGAAAAGTCACCGAACGTGCGGTGACTTTTCGATTCTCTTTGAATTACCCTGATAGTCATTTAATTTTGACAAAATGCATTTCTATACAATCACAAACAACAATGATTTGCTAGTTGAAAAGGTTTTATTGCTTGTTGTAACCAAAGCTCCTTACATCTTTGTGCCCTCATCCTCCTTGGTCCTTTGTGCCTGTTGGAGAAGTGTGGATGCTGGACTTCTGCCAAGGAACTGTGAACCAATGTGGCAAAGCCAACTCTAAAAGACAATGGGCATACGTGGGCACCTAAGGGTTAACATGTTAAATGTCTTGATAAACTGGTTGGATTTTAGGAGTTTAGTTTGTGCAAGTAATCTAATGTAGACCTATTGTCAGTACGGTCTATCCCTGTTTGTGTAAATGTTTGCCTCAGATTGATTTGATGTTCAGTTGTTGTTGATAATTTGTTAATCCCATCTTTTTTACACTAATCAAGATTTCTGTATTGAATTATACAGCACTCCCTCAAATTCTGGCTGAGGGTTGTGAGAGAATGAAAGTTGCTGCTGATCTGCTTGACTGAAGAGAAGGGACGGATGCCGTAACAGGTTTGGTTCTGGTCCTCAAGCCAGAGACCATAAACCACAGTTGCTGTTACACTTATCTTAAGTGATAACACTGAAACCATTTTAGTAAAGTTAAGTCTATCAAAATAATATTGCGTCTTTATTAGGGCTGGGGAAATAAATGATTAATTAATTGATTAATCGTTAAATATTTTGATCGATTAAATTTATTTTGATCAGGGAGGGCCCATCAGCTCTGGTATCGGACTCTAGGAGTCTGAATCCGGAGCTGTACTGGCTTCCTGGGGCCCTGGGCGGCCCTACAGCAGCATGCAAAGCAGTCATGTGTGCATGCATGTGACGCACGTGTCACACACAGCATCAGGTGCAGGAAGAAGACGGCAGACAAGAAGGCAGAGGAGGAGCGGTGAGTATGGTGCTGCCTGTCTCAGTCCAGCCTCGGACCCAGCCAAACCCCAGGCACACACCAGACCCCAGGCAAACACCAGGCCCCAGACAAGACCCAGGGCCCAGACCCCAAGGCCCAGGACCCAAGGGCCAGGGCCCAGACCCAAGGGCCAGGACCAAGGCCCAGACCCAGGGCCCAGACTCCAGGGCCCAGACCCAAGACCCAGGACCCAGACCCAGGGAGTAGACCCCAGGGCCTAGACCCAGACCCAAGACCCAGGGCCCAGACCTAGGGACCAGACCCAAGACCTAGGGCCCAGACCCAGGGCCCAAGACCTCAGACCCAAGGGCCAGGGACCAGACCAAAGACCCAAGGGCCCAGGCAGAAGGCCCAGACCCAAGACCCGGGCCCAGACCCAAGACCCAGGGCCCAGACCCAAGCAGATCAGCTAAAAGTAGTTGGATCTGTATGCGCGTTATAATTAATTGAAATTAATCGATTAACCAATTTAAAAAAAATTGATTAATTGAACACAAAAAATTTTTAAAAAAATTCTGGTTCTTATCAGGTTACAAATCTGAAGGAAAGCTGTGACTTTTAAGAAGAAAGGACATTTTATAACAGTGTGAGCTAGAGTGCTCAAATAAATCAGTTAGGAAAAGAGTACAAAGTAATATCAAATTGTCTGGAAATCCAAATTAGCCCTGTTGGATTATTTTTTCAGATATTAAAGCTATATGACATCACTCAGACAGTACCTATAAAATGTATTCCTCAAAAGGTTAGTACCCAATGAAGGAGGAGACCATTTATATGAAGGAGACCATCAATCATATGGACCTTTTTCTATTAATGTAAATTCTAATAAAACTGGTGGATATGGTGGCTACGTCGCGGCCGAAGATGGCCGCTTAGTTCTGAAGCGCTGCATCAGAGCCCAGCAACAAACCAGATCGAGTGAACATCCAGCTGATGATGAGCCAAAAAATGAGACTCTCAACCTCCCAGAGTTGACCGCTCACCCCAATGCCCCCTGGATGTCACAGATGGGCCATTACCTGCACGGCGCTCCTGCATCCCAGCTGGCAGGCCGCAAATCCAAGACGGCAGTGGAAAATAAGACTTGTTTATTGAATGCTGAGGAGCCCAACATCTTGCTATGAACTGCAGCAGACGTTATAACTGTAATCGCTCGTGCTCATTAGCCCACATTTGCCCGGGGCATCGGAGATCAGTGGATTTCTGTTTCAATGTTTTCTTGTTTTGGCTTCCGCCAGAGTTCCTACCTTGCCAGCCCCCAAGCGGTGTCCATATTGCATAGATGCATAGGGAACATTACGACCTCATGATTAAATTTGCATATTGATCCCAGACGGGTGAATGTCATGTGTGGACAGCATCACAACAATATTGTTCTCTTTTTGTTACTGGTTGTATGTCAAGTTCTACAACTTTTTCATTCACCTGATTTACGAGGCCGTACTTCCAGTTTTCCCCATTATGATTCACTCCTACCTGTCAGATAGTTTAGCATAACCCTTTTCCTTGAGTGTTTCCCTTATGGCTAGTGTCCACATTATTTCCCTAAATGTAGGAGGGTTAAACCACTCAGCCAATTGCAATATCGCTTTGATGGATGTGCAGAAACTAGGGGGTGATATTGTGTTTTTACAGGAGATGCATTTTAGGTAGGAAAAGGCACCAAAACTGAAATCACTGCACTATATATAGAGTTACTACAGTACCTATGTTCACTCCAAATCGAGAGGGGTCACCATCCACAGGATTGGTTTTTGTTTGTAAAATATCGCCGGAGCTTGCTTTGTATCACACTAGCCAATCTATATCTCCCTAATACACGTCAATGTACAGCATTGAGCAGAATGTTAACCAAACAGGAAAAGTTGGCAGAGGGCATATTGATTTGTGGTGGTGACTTTAACCTCTCCCTAGATTACCCAGGCAAGTTTGCCCTCAATTCTCTCTGCACCACGCTATCCAAATGACATAGATTTCATCAATTGCTGCATGCCTCTAAATTAGTTGGTTGATGTAGAGTGATGCATCCCACTAGACGTGACTATACATTATAATTCTGCTGCAGCACAGATGTATTCACAAAAAAACACAAAGAAAACACAATGGGGGAAAATCAAAACACTCAAAAAATGGGGCTTAACCCACACAATGGTACAAGGGAACAACGATTTGCACAGCAGTGCAGGCAGAGTGACTAACCATAAATCTTTATTGTGATAATAAATAAACAGACAAATAAAAAATGGATAAATGAATAGAATGGTGAGGTCTCCTTAGAATAATTACGGCATACCCAAACCACAATCCAAACTTAGCCTGAAGTCAGAGGGAAACAATAGAAGGTAAAACAGAGATAAATGCCCTGTCTATTACCTCCCCGGTTCTAGCTGCCTACACACCTACTGACTAATAATAGTAATATCAAGTAAGGGAATAATTAGCCTAAGTTAATATTAGAGACCAAAAGAAAAAGTGACTGCTAAAATAAACAAAAGGGCATCGCTCGACACGTTTCGCCCCCACTGGGCTTAGTCCTGAGCATTGTTCGGGACTAAGCACAATGGGGGCAAAACGTGTCGAGCGATGCCCTTTTGTTTATTTTAGCAGTCACTTTTTCTTTTGGTCTCTAATATTAACTTGGGCTAATTATTCTCTTACTTGAAATTACTGTTATTAGTCAGTAGGTGTGTTTGGGCGGCTAGAACCTCCGAGGTAATAAAATGCGATGGCCCTTACCTACCAATACACACCTGCATATCAGATGGAGTATTGCTCCCTTGCCATAGTTATTAACTGAACACATACCCCCCCCTAGACGCCTATCACTATTTACAGATCACGCACTTCATGTCCCGCTTAACATCTCATCACGCCTTTAGACACATTCTGATTACATTCAAAACCATCTGCTCGACAGACCCGCCGCCCCCTCACTTGGTGTCCCAGATTTACTATGGACAAATGAATTTCAGGACTTGCCCTCATTTACTGCTAAATGGGCTGCCAACCTCACGGCTCTGCTAACAGAAGCTGAGTGGGCCGAAGTTTTCCAAATCACCTTCCATTCATCTAGGAAACAAACTATAAAATACTGACTAGGTGGTATCTTTCCCTAAGTAGAATGAATTTAATCTATCCAGGGACCTCTCCCACTCTCCTGCAGATGCAAACATGACTAGGGCACATTATCATATATTTGGTGGGATTGCCCGATGATCGGGCCTTATTAGGAGGTTGACTTTACATATATTTAAAAAATATTACATCCCTAAATATACCATTAACAACCCAGGCTGTCCTGCTACATATTGTCCCTGTATCAGCGAGTCGCTATGTTAAGTCACTGGCAATTAATTTATTCCGTGAAGGAAACGAAAATGATTTTTGATAGGGTTAGTCATGTATATCGAGTGCGAGAACTAGAGGAATTGCATTTTTATCTACAAAACAAATATGATTCCTACTTTAACACATGGTAAAAGAAAGGAAAGTCAGTGACCGCTGGAAAAGAGGTCGAGTCCACAGAACAGCACGGAGCCAATCTCTGTTAGACCACAAAAAGTCTCGAGAAATAAAAACCTAGTCCGCTGTAGATAGCAAAAACGAAAAACAATAAGGTAGAGAAAACCAAAAGAAAATAACTGGGGAGTCTCTTCATCCCTAGTCCAGAAACGGAACTTGTGTCATAGCAGGCAGGGAAGCACTTGACGGGTCTCCAAACAGACCATCGAAAAAACACACAATTCGGGAAGCAATCAGATGAATGATATGCCAGCCATAGAGCCTCCCTGGGAGATGGCGGCGTCGCAGAAGCAGCAGGCTGAAAACAGCTCCAACTCATTACACAACTCTCAGGACACCACCCGGACCGCCTGGATCAACCGCCGCCTTCGATCCAGGGGGTCCACAGCAGCCACACCGGCGATCAATGCTCCAGGAGGCAAACCGTCAGCAGCTGGGAAAACAGCTCCAGGTGCAGCTGGGTCCTCCACCGAGGGCAGAGGGATTAGGAAGGGTGAGTCATCCATATCACCAGTCACGTCATACCGCTTCTCAGCTTCTCCAACCAAATGGCTATCTGTGCAAGCCACCAGAAAAGCTTCACCGAGCGCACTCCCGCATGGAACCCCCGGCCCCCGCAGACCCACAACTGTCCAGCCATCAGGCGATGACACTCAACCCTCATAAATGGGCAGTCATCTTCCCCCAGCAGCCCTGCTAGGCTGTCATCCAGGATTAACATCAAGGCCTCTGTGTCCTCTATGGGGGAAGGGGAGGTCAGCCCATCGCTCACCTCCGGAATCTCCAAATGCTCCCAGCAAGCGAAATCCCCCAGCGACTGGGAGGCAGGAGCCCTCCATCTCCGTAGCCAGTGCCAGACAACCTACGAAGGGGAGAAAGCCACAGGGAAACAGAGGAGTGTCGGGACAATCACACTAGCCAAGAAACGCTGGCACAGCAAAGTCAGGCAAAAAAGATGTCATCTTCGAGATTGGGGCAGCATCCGGAACACCACAGAATTGTTGGGAGAGAGCGAAAGTAGCCAAAAACGGCGAAAAATAGCCAAAGAGTCTCAAGCAGGACAGAGCTCCTGTATCCTGCGTCTTCTCTTCTTGACATCTCCATACCCCCTCCATTCATTGTTTTTTCAGCGTTTTTCAAATGTGTTCGACGGTTTTGCAGCGTTTTTTCTGATCAATTTGGTGGTTTTCAGATATGTTCAGCGGGTTCTTCCCTGCACATCGGGGACCCTGCGGTGAATGCTGAATTAACTGCAGGGTCGTAGAATTTGATTCCCCGAAGTGCGGAGAAAGAAAGAGCACAGAAATTCTAGTGGAATTTCTGTGCTCTTTGAATAACCCAGTATACAATTTTGCCATATAATCCTAGAATGAAAGGGCTAGATTCTACGGATGTGCATGACTTTTTTTTACTGGTTTTTTTTTTCATTTCGGATCATTTCGGACAATTTTTCTTTTGTTTCGTTTCAGTGATTCGGATCATTTCAGTGATACAAATCGATTTGGTGATTTGGATCATTTCGGGTGATTCGGATCAGTTGGTTTTTCATTTTTTTAGGAGTTATTTCATATTTTTGTTGCTTATTTAAGAATGGGAAGTAGATTACTACCAATAGAATGAAAGTTTCTTTACTTGTTTATTCTTTTAGGATATTTTAGGCATTTTTTGGGTGAAATTTTAGGTTTCCTAACTTTTTTTTACAGAAACAAGGCTTTTTAACCCATAGGTTTTAATGCAGCATATGAATCCACACACTGCTGGGAAGCGCCTCTCTGCAGTATAATTAATGCAGCATATGAATCCACACACTGCTGGGAAGCGCCTCTCTGCGGTATAATTAATGCAGCATATGAATCCACACACTGCTGGGAAGCGCCTCTCTGCGGGATAATTAATGCAGCATATGAATCCATACACTGCTGGGAAGTGCCTCTCTGCAGTATAATTAATGCAGTATATGAATCCACACACTGCTGGGAAGCGCCTCTCTGCGGTATAATTAATGCAGCATATGAATCCACACACTGCTGGGAAGCGCCTCTCTGCAGTATAATTAATGCAGCATATGAATCCATACACTGCTGGGAAGTGCCTCTCTGCAGTATAATTAATGCAGTATATGAATCCACACACTGCTGGGAAGCGCCTCTCTGCGGTATAATTAATGCAGCATATGAATCCACACACTGCTGGGAAGCACCTCTCTGCGGTATAATTAATGCAGCATATGAATCCACACACTGCTGGGAAGCACCTCTCTGCGGTATAATTAATGCAGCATATGAATCCACACACTGCTGGGAAGCACCTCTCTGCGGTATAATTAATGCAGTATATGAATCCACACACTGCTGGGAAGCGCCTCTCTGCAGTATAATTAATGCAGCATATGAATCCACACACTGCTGGGTAGAATAAATAAGAAAGAAACTTTCATTCTATTGGTAGTAATTTACTTCCCATTCTTAAATAAGCAAGAAAAAATGAAATAACTAATAAAAAAACGAAAAACCATCTGAACTGACCCAAAATGATCCAAATCGCCGAATTGAAGCGATCTGTAATTTCGGATCTTTACGAAATTTTCGGATGGTTGATATTTTGTTTTCGGAAATTCCCCTGAAATAAGAAAATAGTGAATTTTGTACGAATTTCAATTCGGAACGAAACGAATTGCACATCTTTTCAAGATTCTACGCCTGCCTTAAAAATAACCAGAGCTGTTATGAGTATAGCAACGCCATAGATTTTAAATGTTCTAGTACATTTACAAAAGCTGTGGTTAAATTTACTCTTGGCTCGGAATCTACCCCAAATTTAGTTGTGCTTCTAAACAAATGAATTCAAAAACCAAATCACAAAAAAATGCTAAGTTAATATTTGTTTACTTTTTATCAACAGTGTTACATATACTAAAAATGTGAAATTCCCAACGTAAAAATCGATATTTTTTCCAACATAGTGAATAATTGTGGTGAAACTGTGAGGAATAAAGAAAACGTTGTGTTTTGATTTGCATATAAAAATACCAGGAATTTCCACATTCACATTTTTTTTAAAAGCAGTGGATATTTGGGTTACCACAGCAACCTCAAAAGTTTTGATCCATAGGTCTGGGGTCATGAAATCTGCCCTACTGTATAATTGTTCTGTTTTTTTGGGTTGGTGTTGCAAAATATAGATGGTTAAATAAAAGTTTCAGTATCTACAGTCTGTTTGGATCATATGTGAAGCATAAGAAAGTATGTATTACTGATGCAAAAAGGATGACTGCTAACAAATATTTTCCTACAGGTCACAAAAGTTATATTCATGTTCTACACATGACAGTCTATAAAACATATTGAAATTAACATCTTCTTAGGAAAAAATCTTAGGAAAATAATATAGACAGAGTGAGCCAGATCACCACTAAGAAAATAAAGGTGAGACGCTAATAGAAAAAGTGAGCACGAGCCATTAATTGTTAGCATCCAGCCATTAAAGTCTGAATTTCAACACAGGCGCGCATCGAGATGTCCAGGTTAAAATGGATGCGCTTAGCTAATGCCGGAATTAATCCAGGGCTCATGTGCAAGAGATAGAAGCTCTAGGGAAACATCCTCCCCTCAGATGACCTATATCATATAGGACAGTGTTTCCCAAACCAGTCCCCAGGACCCTCAAACAGGCCAGATTTTGCAGATCACCTTGGGGAAAAGCAGACTGAATCCTGCAATCACTGAGCAGCAAATCATATCACCTGTGCTGTGCTTCAGATACCTGGAAAACCTGGCGAGGCGGAGGGTCCGGAGGACAGGTTTGGGAAACACTGGTATAGGACATATAAATAGCATCTGGGCGCCAAACCACTGAGTGGTGAGATAGAGAGCTACGTGACAAGCATTGTTTGGAGCGATAGTGATCGCAGTAGTGTAGTTGGTGAGTGCAGGCAGGAGGTGTTTATATTTTTTCATACCCCTTAACCCTTTCCTTATTTACAGTTGTGTTCAAAATTATTCA
This sequence comes from Leptobrachium leishanense, assembly GCA_009667805.1. NCBI lineage: Eukaryota > Metazoa > Chordata > Amphibia > Anura > Megophryidae > Leptobrachium > Leptobrachium leishanense. The sequence continues at coordinate 228,870,600 of CM019064.1, read as the reverse complement.
ACCCCCAATGCTGTAAAGGGTTTTAGGGAATTTAGTGTACATTTGTAATTGTATTCAGAATGAAATCCTACAAGGACTTTTTAAAGAACCATATGCAACTAAAATGACATCAATTGGTTTTGTAATACAGTAGTAAATGTTTCTTTTGTGAATTCTTCATTGACACGATTATTCAACCCCTTAAAGACTACCACTCTGAAGAACAGAGGTTCATTCAAGTGTTTTCAATCAGGTATTGAAAACACCTGTGGATGTCACGGAGCAGCAATAAAGCATAATAAGCACCAATTAGGCAGCTTTAAAATGACTGTGATACTCAGCTCCTTCTAGACATTTACTGGTGTGGTTACAAACATGGTGAAGTCAAGAGAATGGTCCAGGAAGACAAGAGAAGAGGTGATTACTCTTCATAGGAAGGGCAATGGCTATAAGAAGATTGCAAAGATGTTAAACATACCAAGAGAGACCATAGGAAGCATCATTCGCAAATTCAAGGCAAAGGGCACTGTTGAAACGCTACCTGGTCGTGGCAGAAAGAAGATGCTGACTTCGACTGCTGTGCGCTACCTGAAGCGTAGAGTGGAGAAAAGTCCCCGTGTGACTGCTGAGGAACTGAGAATAGATTTGTCAGATGTGGGTACTGAAGTTTCAGCTCAGACAATACGGCACACACTGCGTAATGAAGGCCTCCATGCCAGAACTCCCAGGCGCACCCCCTTGCTGTCTCCATAGAATAAGAAGAGTCGACTGCAGTATGCCAAAAGTCATGTGGACAAACCACAGAAGTTTTGGGATAGTGTTCTGTGGACTGATGAAACAAAATTAGAACTGTTTGGGCCCATGGATAAACGCTATGTTTGGAGGAGGAAGAACAAGGCCTATGAAGAAAAGAACACCTTGCCTACTGTGAAGCATGGCGGAGGGTCAATCATGCTTTGGAGCTGTTTTGCTCCTGCAGGTACAGGGAAGCTTCAGCGTGTGCAAGGTACCATGAATTCTCTTCAGTACCAGGAGATATTGGATGACAATGTGATGCAGTCCGTCACAAACCTGAGGCTTGGGAGACGTTGGACCTTTCAACAGGACAATGATCTCAAGCATACCTCCAAGTCCACTAGAGCATGGTTGCAGATTAAAGGCTGGAACATTTTGGAGTGACCATCGCAGTCACCTGACTTAAATCCGATTGAGAACCTCTGGTGGGACTTAAAGAAAGCAGTTGCAGTGCGCAAGCCTAAGAATGTGACTGAACTGGAGGCTTTTGCCCATGACGAATGGGCGAAGATACCCGTAGATCGCTGCAAGACACTTGTGTCAAGCTATGCTTCACATTTAAAAGCTGTTATAACTGTAATAGGATGTTGTACTAAGTACTAAGATTGAATGTCACTTGGGGGTTGAATAAAACTGATAATGATGTGAGCACAGAAAAGACATTTGTGGTTATTTCATTATAAATGTTATGTTATATTTGTCTGACCTACACGTGCCTCTTTGATTTAATTGTAAGCAAGATGACTGAATGATCAAAATCAATGTCAAACTGGCCAAAACACTCAATTTCAGTGGGGGTTGAATAATTTTGAACACAACTGTACATCCACCTCACATTAGTATAGACATATTAACCACATATAGATATATGATACACATATGATACATGTGATGAGAGCCACTTTGAACTTGGGGTACATGTACCTTGAAATGCATTTGGGAGGTGCAGGTCTGACATTTTATATTTATATTGTTTCCCTGCCCTCTCCTATGTAGAAGTCATCCTGTACCTACAATTCTAGATGCAGGTTGTTTGTGTCATCTGTGCTATCCATGAATACTGTTATTGTTATTATCATTATTATCTATAGGGGAGCCGACCCGTAAAGAGGCCATATTGGATTTAATACTCACAAATGGAGGTTTGGTATCGGACGTTGTTGTAGGTGAAAATTTGGGATCTAGTGATCACCAGTCAGTATGGTTTAATATAAGAACAGAGATGGAGCCACACCACACAAAAACAAAAGTTTTAGACTTTAAAAAAAACAGATTTTTCTAAAATGAGACTTTGTGTGAAGGAGTCATTATCAGACTGGAGGAGTTTAAAGGGTGTCCAGGAGAAATGGGATTATTTAAAAGAAGCATTATTGAAGGCCACAGGCAATTGCATTCGACTTGTTAGCAAAAACAAAAAAGGGAAGAAACCACTGTGGTACTCTGCAGAAGTGGCCAAAATAGTGAAGAACAAAAAGACAGCATTCAATAATTATAAAACAACTCAGAGTGAAGAAGATAGGCAAACCTATAAGATTAGGCAGAAAGAGGCAAAGCAATTTATAAGAGCTTCCAAAGCACACGCAGAAGAGAAAATAGCTCAGTCAGTAAAAAAGGGGGACAAAACATTTTTTAGATACATAAACGAGAAAAGAAAAGTAAAACAAGGATTAGTTAGATTAAAAACAAAGGAAGGAAGGTATGTAGAAGAGGATAAAAGTCTCGCTGACTGCCTCAATTAATATTTTTGTTCAGTCTTTGCAGAAGAAAAGGAAGGAAAGGGACCTCAGTTAGGAGGAAACACTAACGAGACAATTACATATCAGTTTACAGAGGAGGAGGTTCTACAGCAGCTGTCTAAAGTAAAGACAAATAAATCAATGGGGCCTGATGGGATCCACCCTAAATTATTAAAAGAGCTCAGTGATGTAATAGCAAAACCGTTAACAGATTTATTTAACCAATCCTTGCTAACGGGAGTCGTCCCAGAAGACTGGAAATTAGCAAATGTTGTGCCCATTCACAAGAAGGGTAGTAGGGAGGAATCTGGGAACTATAGGCCAGTTAGTCTTACGTCAGTAGTGGGGAAATTAATGGAAACCATGTTAAAGGAAAGGATTGTTGAACATCTAAAAACACATAGATTACAGGATCAGAAACAACATGGGTTTACCTCAGGGAGATCATGCCAAACTAATCTTATTGATTTTTTGATTGGGTAACAAAAATAATAGACACAGGTGGTGCAGTAGACATTGCTTATTTAGATTTCAGTAAGGCTTTTGATACTGTTCCGCATAGAAGGCTTATCAATAAATTGCAATCTTTGAGCTTGGATTCCAATATTGTTGAATGGATTAGGCAGTGGCTGAGTGACAGGCAACAGAGGGTTGTGGTAAATGGAGTTTATTCGGCGCAAGGTCTTGTTACCAGTGGGGTACCTCAGGGGTCAGTACTTGGACCCATTCTATTTAATATTTTTGTTAGTGATATTGCAGAAGGTATTAATGGAAAAGTATGTCTTTTTGCTGATGACACAAAGATTTGCAACAGGGTTGACGTTCCTGGAGGGATCAGCCAAATGACAAATGATTTAGGTAAACTAAAAAAATGGTCGGAGCTGTGGCAATTGAGTTGTAATGTGGATAAGTGCAAGATAATGCACCTGGGATGTAAAAACCCAAGGGCTGAATATAGAATATTTGATACAGTCCTAACCTCAACATCTGAGGAAAAGGATTTAGGGGTTATTATTTCAGAGGATCTAAAAGTAAGTAGTCAATGTAATAGAGCAGCAGGAAATGCTAGCAGAATGCTTGGTTGTGTAGGGAGAGGTATTAGCAGTAGGAAAAGGGAAGTGCTCATGCCACTGTACAGAGCACTGGTGAGACCTCACTTGGAGTACTGTGTGCAGTACTGGAGACCGTATCTCCAGAAGGATATAGACATCTTAGAGAGAGTTCAGAGAAGGGCTACTAAAATGGTGTACGGCTTGAAGGAGAAAAGTTACCAGGAAAGGCTTAATGATCTTAACATGTACAGCTTGGAAAAAAGACGAGACAGAGGAGATATGATAGAAACATTTAAATACGTAAAGGGAATCCACAAGGTAGAGGAAGGGAGTATATTTAAAAGGAAACAAAGTAGCAAAACAAGAGGACATAGTCTTAGATTAGAGGGGCAAAGGTTTAAAAGTAACATCAGGAAGCATTATTTTACTGAGAGGGTGGTGGATACATGGAACAATCTTCCAGTTGAAGTGGTAGAGGCCAAAACAGTAATTGAATTTAAGCAAGCATGGGATAGGCATAAGGCTATCCTAAACAAAAGATAAATCCAAGTAAAGTATCCATGTAATTGGGCAGACTAGATGGGCCGAAAGGTTCTTATCTGCCGACATCTTTCTATGTTTCTATGTTTCTATGTTTCTATGTTATTCAGAGAGCATCGGGGTAGACCTGAAGAATTACGTAGGAGAATATTTGGATGAACAGGGAAACCAAGTATGCAGAAAATGCAGATGGGTATCAGTAATCTGCGCCTTCATTTCACTCATACGGGGTTATTCAGACAACACCGAAATGTCGCTGACATTTCGGTGCTCTCTCATTCCCCGCACTTCCCTGCACTTCGGGAAATCAAACTTCCCCATCCTGAGGTGAATTCAGCATACACCGCAGGGTCCCCGGATTGCAGGGAAAACCTGCCACACATCCACCGCATTCCCGCCAAAAAACACACCGAACACAGCGAAAAAAGCAGACGAGCCACCGATCACAGCGCAGACCAGCCACCAGAAAAAGCCGACAAGCTGACAAATGGGGTAAAAAAAAAACAATACGCTTGAAAGTGTCAAAATTCAAATACTGTTTGCAAACAATACTACTTTACGAAAATGCCTGGAATTTACATATAAGGTCATATGATTGATAATAAAAAGATCTGTTACAGAAAAAAGACAAAAGGCTTTTTTAAGAAAATGGAAAAAAAATTGTGCTGAAAAAATCCCAAAGAATGCCTAAAAGATCCTAAAAAAATCAATAAATAAACTTTTTACTGCAGATTAAAATAATAAATGGTTTATCAGATACTGAATAAAAACGGGAATATTTTTAACTTTGAAGCCTATGGGCTTCGCCTGAACAAACCTGCCGATTGAAACACCGAACAGCAGGGCATTTCTGCAAGTTTTCACTGCTGTACGGTGTTTTCTGAACAGATTAAATATTGCTTCTCTATGGAGATTTCTCTACCTTCAAACAGGCACCGTACTTGCTGCAGTTCGCCAAAATTTGGCGAACTGCCTGCTCTCTGAATAGCCGAATGGCCCCAAAATGTCACCGTACGGGGAAATTCCCTGTTCGGTGACATTTTGGGGCCAGATCGGCTGTCTCTGAATAACCCCTATAGTGTGGTGGTGCTTTCCAATTGGCTCAAGCAATTCAATTGTTCTCAGTGCCTCTCTGAGGCACTGAATAGCGTAAATTCAGGAAGTAGGCCGCGAGCCGGAGGCAAATTGCATAGGCTAGGCTGGCTCAGTGCTGCCACTGCTGTCTGTGTGTTGATTCACACACAGCAGCCGGCGAACTGAAAGAAAAAAAAAGCGCAGGACAGAGCCGGACGGTGGGGGAGCGTGGAGCTGGTGAGTATGTGAACTTTTTTTAATCTCAGATTTTATTTTACAGATTATTTTATTATAACCACCACAGCAGCACACTGACTTAAGGGAATGTCAGGTGAGGCCCTGCCTCACCTGCTGCCCCTGACGGTTTAGGTGGAGGGGTTAGGGGGAGCATAGGTGCATGAAGGAGGGAGTGCAGAGTGATGAAGGAGACAGTAGTCAGGGACCTGTAGTGAAGGTTTAGTGGGTGGGCGAGGCCAGGTGAGGGAGGTAGTGTTGCGACTCAGGGACACAGGAGTACCAGGGCTCATCTACAGGTCAATCCTATCTCTGCGACGAGAGGTACAGTGGAGGCTCATCCTTTGGGACACCAGGGCAGAGTCCCACCAGGTTGTTGACAGAAAAAAATTATAATAATTGTTTTTTTTTTTAAAAAAAAATTGTAGGGATTGTCAAGATTATGTTTTTGTTTTTACCCAGTGGGTAGAATGGCATAGGTGAGGGACAGAACCTACAACTCCCCCCCCCCCCACCCATCTAGCTATTGTTATACTGGGTACTTCTGTTAGCTGTCACATATGGATGTTTTTGCTTTCTGTTCTGCCTGGAGGTTATTTTGACACATGCTCAATGTGTCTATAGAAGAGTGTTCTAACCCCAGGCCAATGAAACGCCATTAGAACGTTTTACGAAACGTCTATCCAGCATTCCTGCCACTCTGATTGGCAGCCTCACAGCAGGCAGCTGGCAGACAAGTAGTAGGTGAGCTGATCTCAGACATGTTGCCTTTTCCATACTGCACTAATTTAGGTCCTTAGTCAGGTATTTATAAAAATATTTCCCCTCTGCCATACTTCCCCTTAGGCTCACTGCCTGTCTGAATGATGTTTTTATTATATTTGCATCAGTAGCAGAGTGAATACAGGCAGGCAGCTGGACCCTATCAAAGGAATTCCCCATGTACTGGTGGCAACATGAAGCTGTATCAGAGGGAGATCATGCCTCCCCCTAACATATCCAACAATTCTATGTAGCTTGGCAGCTGCAATACCCCACATACTGGCTCATCATCGCCAGGTCTCCTCCACACAGTGGTGTACTAAGGGGGGCAGGGGGCGGTCTGCCCCAGGTGTCATTCTTTAGGGGGTGCAACTCACTGCCACACTGGCAGACTGTCCTGTCGGGCACTGCCCGAGGGCCCGAGGGTTGGTAGGAGCCCAATTTTGAGCCCTGCTCATTCAGCTCTCACCTACGCAGTCAGCCATCTTGTTTAAGGGAGTTACTCCCATGAAGCAGTGCTCTAGCATTGAGTCAGAAATAGGGGCAGGCCTCTGAATCTTCCAAGCTTGCTTATCGTGGCTGGAAGGACAATCATAGCTTACTGTTCTTGACAATTATACATACTTTATTGTGTATAATAGATGCGTTTCAATGGAATCATCAAACCCACCTGTAACAGATCTCTGTGTCCGGACAGGGTCACATCTGCCAAATGCTGCTTCCTCCCTGGACACCCAGTTTCTCCACGTCACTCTCACGCCTTTCTCCAGTACCTAGCCGCAGCTTAAGGACACGTGCACGTAGAGAGCCTGACTAGCACCCCCAGAAATAAGCCGGAGCTGTAGACGTGGAGCCTTTCGTTGGCACAGCGAGCAGAAGGTACCTGCTACCCCAAATCATGAGCCGTGACTTCAAGCTTGGTCAGAATAGAACTGGTTTAATCAAATAGACAAACACAGATTTTTATGGGGACAGAGGTCATTTATATATAAAAGAATCACAGCCTCTTCTAGGAGGACCTAATCATACTGATACAGATAACTGCACAAACATTGACCTCTTGGAATGAGAAATCTATTTAAATTTGGTAGACAGTTACAGTAAACGTTACATAACATTTCGTAACCTAAAACAATGGGTGACAGCAGATTACAGCCTATTCAAATACACAGATAACATTGTAGAAACTCCATTCTGTCTTCGGCCATTTAAACACATATTTTTCCAGAGGGAAACAGTCACTGTCTGGAAAGAAATTATACATTTAACTCAGCCGGGCTAATATGAAAAAGTAACCCATAATAGTTCAAGACCAGAGGCTACAAAAGCTGCGTTAGCCTTGGTCATAGGAACCAGCGACCGGAGATATACTTCGCACTGTGTGCTGTGCGTCTGATGGTTGCAGGAGATGGTAAACAGCCCCAAAATCTCCCATTTAACTGCTAGACCATAGTCTGTAGGCAAGAGGAAAGCCCACAGCCCCCTCCAAGTCACACAGTGACAGCGTGTTCTGTCACATATCTCCCCCCTTTCCAAAAGACTAACCAGGCACCAGATCCGAAACGGATCTGTGAGTGCCTTAGTCTGCACCCAAGTCCCAAAAAGTTTGTTTCATTTCATTGACCTTGCGGTCCAGTCCACAATCAAAGATGCATTCACCCCCTCCCCATAATCCCTCAGGAGCCACACAGGAGTCAACATTCCTGAAGCACTGCCTGGGGACATCTCTCCAGTGCTGGGCCATAGTCTGTAGGCAGGAGGAAAGCCCACAGCCCCTTCCAAGTCGCACAGTGACTGTCACACCACCTCCTGCTGTTATTCTCATCCATTTCACATCAACCCATAATGTCTCACACCTCATTCCTTATCCATAAAGTCTCTCTATTCCACCATTTTGCAACTCTTTCAGGGTTATTCAAAGAGAGCCGATATGGCCCCGAAATATAACCGGACACCGAAATTCAGCGTATGGCTACATTTCCTGGCCATTCGGCTATACAGAGAGCAGGCAGTTCGCCAAATGTTGGCAAATTGCCTGCACGTACGGTGCCTTTTCGAGGGCAGTGAACTCCCCCATAGAGAAGCTTCGTCTATTCAGAGAACAGAAAACAGCAGGAAAAAGTTGCCGAAATGCCCTGCTGTTCGGTAGAATCATTCGGCAGGTTTATTCAGGAGAATCCAATAGGCTTCAATGTTAAAAATATTGCAGTTTTAATATTCAATATCTAATAAACCGTTTATTATTATATTCTGCAGTAAATGTCTCTTTATTCATAGATTTTTTTTAGGATCTTTTAGGCATTTTTTATTTTTTTTACATCGCTTTTTCTTTTTTCTGTAACAGACCTTTTTATTCATTGGATCTTATATGTAAATTCCAGACATTTTCGTTCAGTAGTTTTTTTGCAAACAGCGTCTCAATTTTCAAACTTTGAAGCGTACTGTTTTATTTTTTTGTCACCTCGTTCATCTGCGTGTCAGCTTTTTCAAGCGGCTGCTCTGCACTGTGATCAGTGGCTAGTCGGGTTTCTGCGGCGTGTTCGGCGTGCTTAATCCAGCTGTTTGAAGGTTTCGGTGAGTGTTCGGTGTGTTTGTGGCAAGTTCTCCTGTGATGCTTGCTGAATACACCGCATGGTCGGCGAACTAGGATCGCCGAATCGCCCCGAAGTGCGGGGAATGAAAAGTCACCGAACGTGCGGTGACTTTTCGAATCTCTTTGAACAACCCTGTCTGTTTTCTTCAAGCATTTTCTCATTTCCATCTTTGTACCTTTTCCTGTCTCCTCCACACTGTACACTGTCTCATTTCCATCTAACCCATCCCATGTCTTACTTTTGCTTGCACCTCCATTTTTTTATTGAGAAAGGATTTTACCAGTGTTCGGCAGATTTTCGGTGTTTTTTTCCTGCACTCCGGGGGTCCCTGCGGTTGTACTTGAATACAACGCAGAGTCAGCGAACTAGAATCGCAGAATCACCCCGAAGTGCAGTGGAAAAAAGGGCACCGAAATGTTGGCGAATAACCCCTTTAATGTACCGTGTGCGCTATCGTGTACACTAGTGCGCAACTAGGACGTTTTACAGTGCGTTCCTACACGCAGTAAAACGCCCAGGTGTGAATGGGCCCCATAGGAAATCATGGGATTTCCGTGTTTAGGCGTTTTACAGCGCACAGGAACGCACTGTAAAACGCCCAGGTGTGATCGGGGCCTAAGTCTGATTAAAGGCTTCTAATGTCTAATAAACAATGTGTATTTTGTGCAAAATATTCTAAAATTATATTTTTAATTAATTAAAGTTCCATGGGTGCACACCTTACAGGGTTATTCAGAGAGATCGGAAATGTCGCCAAAATGTAACCGGACACTGAAATTCAGCGTACGGTTACATTTCAGGGCCATTCGGCTATTCAGAGAACAGGCATTATGCCAAATTTTGGCAAATTGCCTGCATGTACGGTGCTGGTCGACGGTAGTGAAATCCCCCATAGAGAAGCAATGGTTCACCTATTCAGAGAACGCCGAACAGCAGTGAAAAGTTGCCGAAATGCCCTGCTGTTCGGTGTTTTCATTCGGCAGGTTTATTCAGGCGAATCCCATAGGCTGCAATGTTAAAAATATTTCTGTTTTAATTCAATATGTAATAAACCTTTTATTATTTTATTCTGCAATGAAAAGTCTCTTTATAGATTTTTTAGGATCTTTTAGGCATTTTTCGCGATTTTTCGGCATTTTCGTTCAGTTGTTTTTTTGCAAACGCGTTTCAATTTTGAAACTTTCAGGCTAGGGTCAGACGAACGCATTCTGTGCGTCCGTGCACAATGGACATACTTTCTGACTGACGACAAGGTAGTGGCCACACGGTCCGTTTTTGTGACTCATGTTTTTTTTGACTGATGTAGATAGGAAATAAAATTAATATGAAAAACCCTTTTGTCCGTCAAAAATGCTGGACGTCAAAAATGCAGTCCGTCTGACTACGTTCCATCACTCACACAAAAAGCTATGCGGACGTTGCAGACGTGGTGCAATCTACACATCCTTTCTAGCGGTTTTATGTTCTTGCCTAACTTGCGTCCGTTTGCGCTCGTCTGACCCGAGCCTCAAGCGTACTTCGTGTGTGGGTCTCTATTGATCATAATTGTATGCTACCACGGATGTTAAAATGTGCGGCAACACGGACGTGAACACTGCATTCGTCTGACCCGAGCCTCAAGCGTTAAGTTTTTTTTTTTATCTCTTTCGCCAGTTTGTGGCTGTTCTGTGTCGTGATCGGCAGCTCAGCAGCTTTTTCCAGCGAGTACAGCGTGGTTTTTGTGGCGGTGTCTGCGGGTTTTCGGTGAGTGTTCGGAGAGTGTTCGGCAGATTTGCGGTGGGTTTTTCCTGCACTCCGGGGGTCCCTGCGGTTGTACTTGAATACAATGCAGAGTCAGCGAACTAGAATCGCAGAATCGCCCAGAAGTGCAGTGGACAAAAGGGCACCGAAATGTTGGCGAATAACCCCTTTAATGTACCGAGTTGTGCACACTAGTGAGATAAATAGGAGATGTCTATCTATCTATCTAAGAATAGAAATCCACAATGGAAATGTCTAGCATCTAGCATTGATTACAATATTTAATCACATTCCCAATGTCTCGTCGGAAAGCAGTCAAAACATCTTAAATCTTAAAAATAAAATATTAACTCCAAACCAAGTTGAAAGAAAACAATTAATTTAACTAAAACCAATTAAATGAATGCCTTTGTATAATAGGAAAACAAAAACAGACCAGATATGTAAACTCCTTTAGTGAAATATATGAGAACTCCAGACTTAAACTCCCTAATTAGGACAACCATAAAACAAACATAATTAAGCAAACATTTTAGGGAGAGCATCCCTGGGGTCTTTTAACTAGGCTTTTTTGTGTAACACATTTCGCAAAGCAGTGCAATGTTGATGAAAGAACAAAACAGTGAATTTACTTGTTATTTTCATGTTTGATTTTTTTCTTATTTGTAAGCTAGTTTTATTTGCACCTGTGTTTTATCACTTAGACACTGTTTTAGGTTTCAGCAGAGGAGCTTGGTTACTGTATCTCTGTGTGAAGCAGGAGAGTGGAAGTGCAGTTAAAGCACGGCAAGTCTTTTTCATGTCTGAAAATATAAATCCTAATGCTGTCACACTGCGCCATCGTAAACCTAGAATTGAAAGGATGTACAGGAAATCTTCATTTATTTATTTATTTCAAAAAAAATTCCCTCTTGGATCAGCGCTAATTGCCCTAACTAGAGGGAATCGCCAATATAATTATTTATAAGTAATGACTGAGCATGAATAAGTCATACCTGAGTATGATGGGAGTTGAAACTAGAAAATATTAACCATGATGTCAAATGTTTATCTGTTCGATAACATTTACTAGACAAAAATAAAATATTGATTTATATATTTTGGTATAATTTTTTTGTTAAATGTATATCAATGCATCTGTTTCTCAAATATAGTATTGTCTACTTCTGTATGTGTATACATGTTCCATGGGTGCTGCACACTCATATAATAAGCTGCGTATCCCAGTGAATCTCATATAATAAGCTGTGTATCCCAGTGAATCTCTCTCACACATACAGTCATGGCCGAAATTGTTGGCACCCCAGACATTTTTCCAGAAAATCAAGTATTTCTCACAGAAAAGTATTGCAGTAACACATGTTTTGCTATACACATGTTTATTCCTTTGTGTGTATTGGAACAAAACAAAAAAAGGAGGGAAAAAAAGCAAATTGGACATAATGTCTCACAAAACTCCAAAATGGGCTAGACAAAATTATTGGCACCCTTAAATTAATATTTGGTTGCACACCCTTTGGAAAAAAAAACTGAAATCAGTCGCTTCCTATAACCATCAATAAGCTTCTTACTCCTCTCACCCGGGATTTTGGACCACTCTTCCTTTGCAAACTGCTCCAGGTCTCTCTTATTGGAAGGGCGCCTTTTCCCAACAGCAATTTTAAGATCTCTCCACAGGGGTTCAATGGGATTTAGATCTGGACTCATTGCTGGGCACTTCAGAACTCTCCAGCGCTTTGTTGCCATCCATTTCTGGGTGCTTTTTGACGTATGTTTGTGGTCCTTGTCCTGCTGGAAGACCCAAGATCTCGGACGCAAACCCAGCTTTCTGACACTGGGCTCTACAGTGCGACCCAAAATCCTTTGGTAATCCTCATATTTCATGATCCCTTGCACACATTCAAGGCACCCAGTGCCAGAGGCAGCAAAACAACCCCAAAACATCATTGAACCTCCACCATATTTCACTGTAGGTACTGTGTTCTTTTCTTTGTAGGCCTCATTCTGTTTTCGGTAAACAGTAGAATGATGTGCTTTACCTAAAAGCTCTGTCTTGGTCTCATCTGTCCACAAGACGTTTTCCCAGAAGGATTTTGGCTTACTCAAGTACATTTTGGCAAACTGTAGTCTTGCTTTTTTATGTCTCTGTGTCAGCAGTGGGGTCCTCCTGGGTCTCCTGCCACAGCGTTTCAGTTCATTTAAATGTCAACAAATAGTTCGCGCTGACACTGATGCTCCCTGAGCCTGCAGGACAGCTTGAATTTTTTTGGAACTTGTTTGGGGCTGCTTATCCACCATCCGGACTATCCTGCGTTGCAACCTTTCATCAATTTTTCTCTTCCATCCACGCCCAGAGAGATTAGCTACAGTGCCATAGGTTGCAAACTTCTTGATAATGTTGCGCACTGTGGACAAAGGCAAATCTAGATCTCTGGAGATGGACTTGTAACCTTGAGATTGTTGATATTTTTCCACAATTTTGGTTCTCAAGTCCTCAGACAGTTCTCTTCTCCTCTTTCTGTTGTCCATGCTTAGTGTGGCACACAGACACACAATGCAAAGACTAAGTGAACTTCTCTCCTTTTTATCTGCTTTCAGGTGTGATTTTTATATTGCCCACACCTGTTAGTTGCCCCACGTGAGTTTACAGGAGCATCACATGCTTGAAACAATCTTATTTATCCACAATTTTGAAAAGGTGCCAAGAATTTTGTCCAGCCCCTTTTTCGAGTTTTGTGTGACATTATGTCCAATTTGCTTTTTTTCCTCCTTTTTTTGTTTTGTTCCAAAACACATAAAGGGAATAAACATGTGTATAGCAAAACATGTGTTACTGCAATACTTTTCTGTGAGAAACACTTGATTTTCTGGAAAAATGTCTGGGGTGCCAACAATTTCGGCCATGACTGTACATATATATATAGGAGCTCTGTGATGCAGTTATTTGAATTTTTGTGATGTGCAAATGGCTTCTGCAATAATAAACCATATATATATATATATATATATATATATATATACGTGTATATATATACGTGTATTTGTATGAATATATATGTCTGCATATATGTAAATAAGTGTATGTATATAAATATATGTATGCAATCAAATTTAAGCCCTGGAGTGCATCCATTTGGATCGTACATATATATCACACAAAATACATGGAGGGGGTAGCACTCAACCTTAACTAAGCATTCAGTGTGTGGGTGCATCTCAAGTAAAACAATACAACAAACCAGGAGGAGAGCACACCATATATTAAATTTAAAGAGAACAGCAACAGCAGCTCTATACATTTTTTACTTCCTTCGGGAGCACAGCAGTTATTAACCCATTCAAGACCCTTTGCAGGGTTTCTGATCTTAAGCTCTGTTTAAAAATGGCGGAAGTTTAGTTTGCAATAGATGGCGATGGATTGCTTAAGTCTGCCAACAGCATCAATGTATTCCACCCCTGGCAGGTACCTATTCTGCCAACCTAATGGCTACACTTATGGGATCACCCTTGGTTGGCAGAATAGGTACATGCCAGAGGTGCAGGGACTGACTGGCAACTTTTGGCCCAGGGGGCAAGTACAAGCCACAGGCCCGTGGTGCAGCAACCCGGTCCCCATTTTCACACCCCTCTCACTCCTTTCTATACTAATCTTCCCACCCCCTCCTATGCCAATTTTCTCACTCCTTTTCCGTTCTCATTACCTCTCTACCCCTTTCTCTGCTCATCTTCTCTCTGCCCCTTCCATGCCCTTCTCATCCCCTTTCAAGCTGTTCTCGCTCCCCTTTTCCAGCTTCTCTCCCTCATACTCCACACATTCCTGTGACCTTATTGCTGTGTGGAGCTCTGCGATACACACCGCACATTCCTGTGACCTTATTGCTGTGTGGAGCTCTGTGATACACACCGCACCTTACTGTGACCTTATTGCTGTGTGGAGCTCTGTGACACATACCGCACCTTACTTTGACCTTATTGCTGTGTGGAGCTCTGTGATACACACACACCGCACCTTACTGTGACCTTATTGCTGTGTGGAGCTCTGATTCGCTCTATAGGAGGGGGCAAATCCGTTTTTAAAAAGAAAATTGTCTTTGTTTTGTTTATTTATTATTATAGTTTATTTGCCCTCCCTGCTATGGAAAGAAAAACACTTTATTTGGCCACCTATGAAAAAAATATATTTTCCCTCCCCAGAAAAAGATTTTAAAAAGAAAACATTAATTTGACTTCCACCTGGGGGAAAATTAATTATTTTATTCTGGGGGTGGGGGGGATAAATATTTTTTGCTTTTTTATTATTTTTTTATAGGTGCTGCAAATAAAGTATTTTTTTTTCCAAGCCAGGTGAAGGTGCAAATAAAGTAATTCTTTTTTTTCCTTTGGTTTTTGCTGCCAAGACGAATATAAATATTTTTTTGGGTGGGAAGCAGGGGCCATGACCTTACTTACATGCTCTTATGCTGCTTGGCTGCCTGAGGGCTCCTTCCAGTTTTCAGCAGTCCCCTGCAGTGTCTTTCTTTCATGAGGGTGCAGCCGCAACACATGGGAACCGCCAGGATGGTGCTTATTTATAGGGTTAGAGACCTGGCGGAGAAGTCACACGGGCGGCGCGCCCTCTGGCGTCATCAGAAGGGGTCGCCTGCCCTGCCTCTGATTCTCAACCAGCCGGGCTGCCGCCGCACTGCAGACTGAGACACACAGCCGGGAAACGCCGTGGCTGCAAGCGCGGTGCCGACGGCCAGAATGAGAATCTATTTGTTAAGTCCAGACCAGCCGGGGGGCATTTGCATCCCTGCCCCCCGGCCCAGTCCGCTCTCCTTCTGGTTTGTTGTATTGTTTTACTTGATATGCACCCACACTGAATGCTTAGTTAAGGTTGAGTGCAGCCCACCCCATGTATTTTGTATATATGTTTGGGCACGCACTCCTACCTGTTACAGGTGTTCCACCCTCAGGTTCTATGTAAACCTTGAACTGCAGGGAGCTCCAGATAGGACTTGGTCCTCGGTAAGTGAGTTAATCCCATAAGAGCAGTCATTAGGTTGGCAGAATGGGTACCTGCCAGGGGTGGAATACATTGATGCTGTTGGCAGGCTTAAGCAAGCCATGGCCATCTATTGCAAACTAAACTTCCACCATTTTTAAACAGAGCATAAGATCAGAAACCCTGCAAAGGGTCTTGAATGGGTTAATAACGGCTGTGCTCCTGAAGGGAGTAAAAAATGTATAATGCTGCTCTTGTTGTTCTCATTGAATGTAATACTTGGAGTGCTATCCTTCTGCTTTGATATACACTATATTGCCAAAAGTATTCGCTCACCCATCCAAATAATCAAAATCAGGTGTTCCAGTCACTTCCATGGCCACAGGTATATAAAATCAAGCACCTAGGCATGCAGACTGTTTATACAAACATGTGTGAAAGAATGGGTCACTCTCAGGAGCTCAGTGAATTCCAGCGTGGAACTGTGATAGGATGCCTCCTGTGCAACAAATCCAGTCGTGAAATTTCCTCACTCCTAAATATTCCACAGTCAACTGTATTATAAGAACGTGGAAGTGTTTGGGAAAGACAGCAACTCAGCCACGAAGTGGTAGGCCACGTAAACTCATGGAGCAGGGTCAGCGGATGCTGAGGCACATAGTGCGAAGAGGTTGCCAACTTTCTGCTGTCAATCGCTGCACAGCTCCAAACTTCATGTGGCCTTCAGATTACCTCAAGAACAGTGCGCAGAGAGCTTCATGGAATGGGTTTCCATGGCCGAGCAGCTACATCCAAGCCATACATCACGAAGTACAATACAAAGCGTAGGATGCAGTGGTGTAAAACACGCCGTCACTGGACTCTAGAGCAGTGGAGACGCGTTCTCTGGAGTGACAAAATGCTCTTCTCCATCTGGCAATCTGATGGACGAGTCTGGGTTTGGCGGTTGCCAGGAGAACGGTACTTGTCTGACTGCATTGTGCAAAGTGTAAAGTTTGGTGGAGGGGGGATTATGGTGTGGGGTTGTTTTTCAGGACCTGGGCTTGGCCCCTTAGTACCAGTGAAAGGAACTCTGAATGCTTCAACATACCAAGACATTTTGGACAATTCCATGCTCCCAACTTTGTGGGAACAATTTGGAGCTGACCCCTTCCTCTTCCAACATGACTGTGCACCAGTGCACAAAGCAAGGTCCATAAAGACATGGATGACAGAGTCTGGTGTGGATGAACTTGACTGGCCTGCACAGAGTCCTGACCTCAACCCGATAGAACACCTTTGGGATGAATTAGAGCGGAGACTGAGAGTCAGGCCTTCTCGTCCAACATCCGTGTGTGACCTCACAAATGCTCTTCTGGAAGAATGGTCAAAAATTCCCATAAACACACTCCTAAACCTTGTGGACAGCCTTCCCAGAAGAGTTGAAGCTGTTATAGCTGCAAAGGGTGGACCGACATCATACTGAACCCTATGGATTAGGAATGGGATGTCACTTAAGTTCATATGCGAGTCAAGGCAGGTGAGCGAATACTTTTGGCAATATAGTGTATATATAAAACACCAAAAAAAAGCACTCCATATCGGGTGTGTCCCACCGTGACAGCCTATGAAGGCCAGTGTCTGCTGGGGAGCTCCAGGGTGAGTAAATCCTGTAAATGCAGATGCGGTCAAGTTAGATAGGACCTGTCAACGATGGGGTACATTGGCGACTGTGACAGGCTTACGCAAACTATGATCATACTTTGTTAACTGAATCCCCATCATTTTACCTCAGTCAGGTTTTTGAATTTATGAAATGTGTTTTTTTTTTGCAGAAAATGGTGGACGAAGGTGGTCATTGAAATGGAGTGCTTTTTTTGTGTGTTTTGTATTTGAAGTCTTAGATGCACCCACTTGTGTTGCAAGTTTAGGTTGAGTGCAACCCCACCCCCCTGTGGTTTGTTTTATATATATATTATTATTTATTTATTCTCATCCACAGAGTATCTGCGCCAGCCAACATAGAAAAAATGCCCAAGTGCAAAAAAGAATCCAAGGTAAGTATCCAAATCTAGAAATTGTGGGATGCACTCGCCGACTTAGGCCAAGTAATGGTTAAAACCTTCTGTTTTATTAAATATTCATAGTAAAAATCTTGTAAGCAATAACCAATGTTTTGGCTCACTGAGAGCCTTTCCCAAGGTTACAGGTAAACGTTAAAAACATATCTTACATAGAAAATATCTGGACAATCAACTACTGTGGCACATCTCGCCGGGGACGCTGAGCAGACCACCACGTGGACTCGGCGTCCGATTCCAGCATGCGTGCAGTTAGTTGACGTCACTCACATGCGATTCGGGAATACACAGGCAATGTTGCTATGGTAACCTGGTAACGATAGGGGATGTAACCTTGAGAAAGGCTCTCAGTGAGCCGAAATGTTGATTATTGTTTACGGGATTTATACTATGAATATTTAATAAAACAGACGTTTTTAACCATTACTTGGCCTAAGTCCTCGAGTGCATCGCATGATTTCTGGATTTTTATATATATGTTACGGTTAAAGCCCGAAGTGTGGTTAATCCTAGGATTACCCGGGTAATCCTGACATTACCCAAAACCGCTGTGTAAAGCTGCAAAAAAATGAAAATTTTGGACTTTACCCGGGTAATTTTAGGACTAACCAACTGCCCTTGGGTAACAGTCTGGAAGAGCTGAAAAATTCACACTTTACCCGGATAATGTGCAAGTCTGAAGCTTCACCTGGGTAATCTGAGGACTTTCCACAGCTTCACCTGGGTAATCTGCAGAGCATCCAACCCCGCTTTGGTAACAGTGAATTTTGCTATTATCTATTTATATTATCAATGAAAATGACAAAAGAAAACATTAAAATGTATTGCGGATATAATGATTATACAGAGTAACAGGATATGTTTCTCATATGAATGTGAAAGAGTTACATGATCTTTATTATGCGTCATATGTGCTCATATATAATTTATAACACATAATAACCATCAGGTTATTCTTTATATACTATCTTTATCTTCATAAATTTAAATTTTCTGACCGTTACACAACGGTTATTTAGTGAGGTTTGTGACTGTGGATACAATTTCGTTAAAAATTAACCAAAAACCACAATTTTGTTATCGGTCAGATAACAGTTTACAGCTTTATCCGGGTAATCCTCGGAATTCAGTCATCAGTAACCTGCTGAAAACCCAAGAAAAGCTGAGTACCCAGAGGCGTTTGGATATTTTGCAGATTACCCGGATAAAGTGCGATGTTTCGTTGCACATCACACTTTATCCAGCAACACTAGGGTAATGTGCGAATTACCCGGTTAAAACAGTGCAGAAAGCCGGAGTACGCATATGCCTCTGGATACTTTGCAGATTACCCGGGTAAAGTCCGAAATTTCATTTCACTTCAGATTTTTGCTAATGACGCCTGAGTAATGCTAGGATTACGCGGGTAATCCTAGGATTAACCGCACTTCGGGCTTTAACTGTAACAAATATTGTATCTATAATAGCAGTATAATATGTATTAAAGAGGTTGAGGCACCAGTGTACCTGTCACCATTTAGGCTAGGGTCAGACGAACGCATTTTTATGTTGTCTGTGAAAAAGTGCGTTCGAACGAATGGACGTATTTTTTCACAGAATACGTGATAGCGGTCATACTATGCGCATTTTCCGTCCGTGATTTTGTACGGATCATCAATAAAACTCTTTTTGCGTCTGGACGTTATGTTGGCCGGACATTAGCAGCGTCTGATGTCTCCTAATCACGCACACACGCCGCTAGCGGACGCAGCGCACTCTGTACGTCAGTACCTGCGGTTTCACGTTCTCGAAAAAATGCGTTCGTTTTCCACTTGCGTTGCGCAGCCGGACTTTTCTGCGACCGTACTTCGTATATTGGCCGTCATTGCCCGTCATTTGCTGCTAGCACGGCCGTGATTAAGTGCGGCTGCACGCGCGTTCGCACTGCCTCAGTCTGACCCTAGCCTTAAACCGTGTGAAGCTCTTCCTTTAGGCAGTACCTCCACTCATACATACATCCTCATGTGCACTTATTTATTAGGTTAATAGAAAACATGGTGAAGGGAAACTATTTTTTTTATATTATTTTTTATTATTTTTTTTTAATTTAACATTTGAGGCAATCGTCAAAAGCCCTACACTTATCCAAAATTAGCTTTTTCAGATTTAACACTTTTTAGCACTTTTTCTTTTAATTTCTAACGTTTCTGAAGAAAAATTCACATACATCTTCAACAAAAACATGTTCTTTCCTCATGTCGCTTATTTGTTATTGCCGTTTGTTCCGTTTTACCAAATTAAGTGTTAGAAATTGGAAATGCATGATTGTTGTAGAACGCTGAACATAAATCATATGGACATGGGTGCATTTAACTAATAGCTGTGATGGCTTGTTGGAGAGGTCAGTCAGAGCCACCTGAGCTGCACTATGTGAGACAGCCAAGGACTACACAACCCTTTTCTTTCTTTCTTTTTTTAAATTTATGTATGGAAAATAAGGCTGGGGTCAGACCAGCGCACTTTTAACGTGCGTTCTGGCGCACATAATTACGGCCGCACTAGCAGCAGATGACGGACAATGACGGCCAATATACGATGTACAGCCGCACAAAAGTCCGGCCGTGCAACGCAAGTGGAATTTGAACGCATTTTTCTGAGAACGCTGAACCGCTAGTACTAACGTACTGAGTGCGCAGCTGCGGCATAGCGGCGTGTGTGCGTGATTAGGAGATGTCAGACGCTGCTAATGTCCAGCCTACATAACGTCCAGACGCAAAAAGAGTTTTATTGCCGATCCGTACAAAATCACGCCCGAAAATGCGCGTCGTCTGACCGTTTTTGCGCATTCCGTGAAAAAATACGTCAATGCGTTCGGAAGCACTTTTTCACATTCGCGGGGAAAAATGCTTTCGTCTGACCCTAGCCTAAAAGAACATGAATAAAACTAAATAAATATGGAAATTATATCTCTTTATAATCAAAGGAAAAGAATACAAACCAAGGACAAGAACAAAACAACCATCAATGAGCATACAGTGTACATACACATATAGTGATCCAAATGTGTGTTCACTTGTTCATTATATGTGTTTTCTGAGATGCCTGTCACAACTTTATTTTCTGCAATTCCCTGGGTTTCCTCCACCTTCTCACTCTATCATATCTGTGAATATCATCATCAGGATTCTTGTGAGCCTCTTGGGTGCTGGCTTGGGGTCTTAGTGAATTAGCATCCCCCCCCCCTTTGCATCATAACTCAGTTGTCCTCATTATTAGGTTGGGTTGGTTTCCCGACCACAAGGACCTGGTGCACAGATCAATGAGTTGCCTTGTTCCAGAGCAGGCTGTGATAGCATTTCCTGAGCTAGCTGTGACCCATTCTTGTACAGTCCCTGCTCTGCTGACCGTAATGCTAAGGTAAACTAGTATTACCATGTAATGAAGTGAGGCTGACTGGTTTTATGCACAACATTAATGCGCCCTGGGAGTGCAATGCTTTACTGTAACCAGAGACCTCTCAAAGAGGTTTGATCCCAAGCAAGGAATGAATAGGATGGATTAGGAGAATCGATAGCATGGCTAGAGCATCACCACAGCCTAAGGAGCCGCTGTAGCCTATTATACTCCTTCACAGTGCAGTCCAAATGGTTCATAATCACTTGCTGCAGAATAACAACTCCTATCATGCACTGACAGTTTTCATGAGGCTGTAGTTCTGCAACAGATGGGTGTATGTCAGCAAACGTCTGTTTTCTGATATCAATGACTTGGAGGATGCTGGGTGTAGAAGTGTAGAAGACTTCTGTATCTACATAAACTATAGACCTCAATTATTGTTAACCATTTGTATCCTCAGTAGTTTCCCTGCCATCAAACAATGTTTTTAAAAAACGAATGAAAATACCCAAATTCTTTATATTACAGTTACAGACAAATCGCATCCAACACCTATAATTCTTATTCTTCAAATTAATCTATTTTCAGAATTTTATGAGCTATTTTTATTTGATATACTGTGACACAGATTGTTTATATTTAATAATAACTAGGAATGGTCCATCCATTCATCCAATTGGGTTCATCTATGTATCTCTTCCAATGTTGAAAGCAATATACTAATAATGATGCTTAGGCTTACATGTTAATTGATGTAACAGCTTTTAAAATCTCCTTTCATAATGATAGTTTTTATGACACTATGCAGGAAGAAAGTATTTCGCCCTGGGCCAGCAAGCTTACAATGTAAAGGGATACTAAGTAAGGGTGTATGAAATCATTTCATTTTACTTCCACTACTGATGTAGCAATTAATAACATCTATGAAATATCCATAAATTAATATGAAGGAAATGCTTTGACACTCGTCTGATAACTGTGTGCTTCAGAAAAAGAAAAAATACAGCTATTTTACTGTAATAACAAAACAATATAAAAACTTTTTATTTTTTTTTATTTTTAATGAGTAGGTTTTTTTTGTTGTGTCACTGACAGCCTTTAAAAGATTTTAATCCGAGATATTAATTAAAGAAATTATATATATGATTTGTATGTTAAGGGCAGTATGATGACTATTAAGGGAAAAAATTAAAGCAATTAGGAATTAGCCAAATAATTATCCATATTTAATCATTCTGCCAAGAAATTAAATGACAGATGTAGTGAGAACATTATTAATTGGTAATAATACAATATTACTTCTTTTAATTGTTTAAATTCGGATTTAAAATTTTTAATTAAGCATGCAATGGGAACTATAAATGACATTATGTTTAGCAATCTGCAATTCTTTACTTTTCTGAATAAAATATAAGACATAAATAAAATAAATATTCCATGCATTGCATCCGTTCTGCTCTTTTTATTGCTTTCGGAATTTTTTTCTTTTATTATTTTATTCGAATTAGCTTCATCATGGATCGCTCTAAAAATTGCATTCTGCTATTAAGCTTTTATACTAATTATCACAGCCAGCTGAATGTGTTTTTATGTCACGTTTTGACAATTTAAACATTCTTTAAATCTCCACTCAGTAAAGTAAAATATATATATATTATTACAACCGATTGTAGCTGGAAAAATAATAATAATAATGAGACCCTTACACTCTCCACCAATGGAAAGAAATGTGTCTGAGCTTAATGAAAAGTTAATCTAATCAGCCAGAATATTTTTTTTCCTAATAAAACCACGATATTAAATTTGTTGGAGGAAAAAAAAAATGAAAGTAGTTTAGATGTTGTTGTATGGCCAAATAAACTCCACATTTGGGGGATATAAAATATTCACAGTTTTGATACCAAACAAATGCCAGTATATTAAGTATAATATTACTTTCGTTTAGAAGGGAATACATCACTTTTCTGTTTCCAAATCTGTTTGGTATTGGGGACATTGAGTCTTCTAGGCAGTTCAAAGGGGTCTGCCCTATTTATGATACTAATAATTCATTCATTAATTTATACGCCAATACCTAATGTTAAATTAATGAATCTCTGATCTGTTGCCAAGGTTTGGGTTTGGTTTTTTTTTTTTCATTTCTGATACAGGGTCAGTAATACAAAATGAATGGAATTAAATTAAAATTCCCAAATGGAAACCAATTGCTCCTAATAGGCTGTTGAGGTCTCTGTATTAAGGAATTAGAATTAGCCTGTGCCTTGCATCCCATGCTGGACCTGCAGACTGTAGAGAAATCCTGCAGATCTAAAAGGCATATTAGCTGCAGCTCTGGTCCCAGATGCTGACATTGAAGCTTAAGGTTACTCCAATGTGTTTGTGTAAGCTCAGATCCTGCTTCATATTAACTCCATTACACCATAAGAATAGAAAAAAATATGTAAAGATCTATCTATCCAATTGACACATAAATCACATCTAGCATTCCTCCAAATACATCTACAAAATAAGTGTCTTTATGAATGTCGCTGTGTGCTGAGCTTCAGCAAGCTCACAAATGGATTGGAGAAAGTTGGCTTTTTGATAGATCCCTTTATGTCACCCACTGCAACTCCTTGTCATTTCAGATGGTAAATGAATATACAAATCATTTATTAGACACTGAGGGACTTTATTAGGTACGTTTAATTTATTACATTTAGTTTAGTTGATTAAATGAAGGTGGATTACACTCTAATTCCCATCGTGCATAAGTAACCTACATAACCTACAACAGCTTGTGTTAGAAGTACCCCTTCTTCTGTACATATATATATATAGTAACCTACATAACCTACAACAGCTTGTGTTAGAAGTACCCCTTCTTCTGTACATATATATATAGTAACCTACATAACCTACAACAGCTTGTGTTAGAAGTACCCCTTCTTCTGTACATATATATATATAGTAACCTACATAACCTACAACAGCTTGTGTTAGAAGTACCCCTTCTTCTGTACATATATATATAGTAACCTACATAACCTACAACAGCTTGTGTTAGAAGTACCCCTTCTTCTGTACATATATATATAGTAACCTACATAACCTACAACAGCTTGTGTTAGAAGTACCCCTTCTTCTGTATAATATATAAGAAGGGGTACTTCTAACACAAGCTGTTGTAGGTTATGTAGGTTAATATATATATATATAATTTCAAAAGGAGAGAGAATTATATGATTCGTATGATATATACGTACAGATTCACAAATACATGGTGCATGTAAAAATTCATATATACTTATATGTGTATGCATGTACACATACATATTTTAACGATTATATATGTATATATTCACGCACATATATATATATATATATGTATAATTGTTTCTCTCTCTCTGTGTATGTGCCTGTCTGATTTATGTGAATGAAAGTAACCACACCTTCCCACTATTTTTGAAAAAGGAATATAATAGAGAATTGGGACGAACATGCAACTGCACTGCTTGTGTATAGTATATAGCACTCTATTACAGAGTGTTGACAGTTATGTTTTGGTTTGTCCCAATTCATTGTTGTATTACAAAGGAAAATAAAGCCTTTTTCGTTTCTTTTTCAGTGGTGACATGATTTCAGAATCTGCATCACCCCAATATATAACTGGACAAAGCAAGACAGCAGATACCCCCCCCTTCCTGCTTACCCTCCTACATGGGACTGATGTCTTGCTCTACACAGAACTCATAGAAGAAATGAAGAGATGTGTAAAGATTGACTTAAGCAGGTCGTAACGAACTTTTCATCAATGCGGTGACACTGCAGCTCTTACACCCTGCTACTTCTGTAAAACCATTAATTATTACAGATCGTTTGGCCACATTAATCCTTTGCAAACTCCATAATATGAACTATATTATTATTACACAGTATTCAAAGAGTGTGTGTTTGTGTATTTGTGTGTGTATATATATATATATGTATAATAAAGTGTATATATTTCAAATCTCAGCAATTCAGAGAACTGTATCACAGAGCTCATGTGCTACATTCCCCATATGCAGCAAGGAACTCTGGGTAAGACATGCAAATGACGTCTGCAATTTTTCATATTTTTTTGCATCCTGTTAAACAAAAATGTGCCAAATTGAGTAAATATTGCGTTTTATCTTTATTAATGCAAATCTACATAATCATACAAAGTAACTCAATGCAGAGTGTAAAATAATCCTTTCTTGGATTAAAATAGTCTCATTGATTATGGTGAGGGATTTAATATGAAGACAATTATCTAAAATAACTCGATTGTCTCAGTCATATTTCTCCTTTGATATTTTATATGCATTCGTTTGTAGAATATACTTTAAATGTTTATAATTACTATTGTTTGAGGTAGAATTTAAAATAATATTATAATAAATCAAATGGTCTTACTCTCTGACTAAACGCCTAATTATGCATTTATAAACAACATACACAATTTAAAGGGAACCGAGTTGGTATATGTCTTGACAAGGAGGGCAAACAAAGACTTTGAATATGATCACAAAAAAAAATAATAATAATTCTGTGTAATACATAAAATATTTAAAGCAGATCACTTGGGTAAATTTGCTTTCTGGCAATTATCTGATAAATATAAACCTCTTGTCTCAGTGTTTGATAAATAATGTGCAGTCAGTAGTATTTACCAGTAGTGAGATGTATTTATGCTCTTAAATATTTTTGGCTTTGGGATCAAGAACATTTTTAGTTTATTTCTCAATCCTTATATAGGAATTTGAAAGAGTAAGTTCAAAGAGGGGGGACTTGACAGTTTTTGTATGCAGTCACTTGCTCTGTTTACATATCATACGTGTTTGAACCTCTTTTTTATAATATGAGGAAAATTACTCTTTTTTTTTTTTAGGACATCTGAGAAATGTAAAGCAGCACCCTTAGATCAATGAACTCCAGTAGCCTTGGAACCTAAAAAAGGGGTACATTGAAATATACTGGATTAACCTTTGCAAACCTAGAAGTCTGTTTGAAACAGCTGGGATAGATAGATAGATAGATAGATAGATAGATAGATAGATAGATAGATAGATAGATAGATAGATAGATAGATAGATAGATAGATAGATAGATAGATAGATAGATAAAAAGATGAAAGCACAGATAAGAAAGTTAGTTAATGGACAAATAAGCAAAGAAGGAACAATATAGATACAGCAAATTCGTGTTGTACATGACTATTTGTAAGATAATAAAATGTAGATGTGAATTAAAGTCTAGGCTAGAATTCCCATGGTACTTGAGTTAATGTGTTAATGTATTGAAATAATAAAATAAATATATATATATATATAGTGTGTTTATTATTGCAGAAGCCACCCGCACATCATAGAATTGCTATGATGTGCGGGTGGCTTCTGCAATAATAAACACACTTATTATAATGTGGAGGCTTTTTGTCTCACTTTTAGTCCTCCACCACAACCCTTGTAGACACATTATATATATATATATATATATATATATATCACCTGTGCTATGGTGACAAAAACTCTAATGAAGACACTTAATTTAATGAACTCTTTAACTATAATTCTATAAATACGTATCCCTAGTGTATTCCCTTATGATGACTTTACAAGCAAATAAATAATGTTTTACAAAATCACAACAAACCAATGGAATCAATGAATCACAATGTCTGTGTAAAACATAATTGAGCTTGGGTTTGGCAACTTGCAGAAAAACAGCACTACATTGCAATAAATGCCTATTTAGTTAAAATTGAATAAAAATTGGTTTTCTTTTAGTAAACTAGCTTATTTCTTCTGGCTAACACTGTAGTCCCCTTTTACTTGTTAATTACTAAAAGGAAGTCATACCTTCAAAGCTTCCTTGGATTATTTGAAATGAGAGGCCTGGGCAAGAGGAGGGGGGAGTGAGATGATATAAGAACCTGGGATCAGTTCTGATTAGAAGCTGCACATAAAAAGGCCATTCACATGTAAGGCTAGTCCATGCTTCTAAACCTGTTCAGGATTCTGCTATAGGCAAGTGTGGAGCTGGCTTATTAGACTTATTGTTATTAGGAAGTTTCTTCATATGGACCACTTGTAAAACATGTAAAGACAAGCACATGGAATTCATACAAAACCAGGTTTCAATGAAGATGATGACGATGATTGATGATTATGAAAAGTGAATTTTAAATGTGGGTGAAGATGTGTAGAAAGAATATAGCTTACTTGACTAATAAAATCTTATGTTGCCTGATAGTGCCACCAGAATACCATATTGTATGTGTTGCACAATTATGTATCATCCTGTGCCATTCTTTATTTCCACATGCAAATGGCAAACAGAACTTTAAAAAAATAAATAATTATGTATAGGGAATTACTTAAAAACGTGTATAATGCCTTGCAATTTTAATAGTTAATATTAAATGTGAGGTCCATGTTTATTTATTTATAATGTATAAAGTATTTTACCAGGAAGGATCCATTGAGATGTCTCTAGTTTTCAATTATGTCCATGTAGAGCTTATCAGGGATGCTTTTTGAGAGAGTTGCATTCTGCAAGGCTCCTGCACTGAAAAGGCAGCCCTGGTCTCAGAATTTGCTGTTGACATCAGTAAATAGATTGTCCTTCTTGATAGGTAATACAGGGAGTGTATTATTTAATTTATTAAACTCATCAAAACTTATGAGTAGTTTGTCTCCCCATCAAACAGAAAAAATAGGTGATCAGAGAGCAACGTCTGTTATAAGGCGCCCTGAAGGAAGGGTGAAAATACTACAGGCATCACAGAATCAGAAAAATGATTAAACAAAATAAATAAACAGTTTAATGCTTCTCTCCAAATGAGAACCACATTGCATCAAGCAATAAAGCCTATTCCCTTTCAAAAAGTTTACATAATCTATAAATTACAGTCTTTATCCCTTTCTCAAAACTCACTCCAAATTCTTGAATTTACACTAAAAGCATGTCTTTTAACCCTGTCTATATTTGAGATGAGGTAAATCCCTGGGCCATAAATTGCTTTCCATGTAGAGGTTTCTTTTTAATGGTGCAGACACTGGGGCTTCTTGGAGAGGATGCCTGGAACTTCACATCTCCCAGAGAGTCAGACAGCAGCACTGACAGTGCACCAGGAAAGCATCAAAGTTTCCTCCTGGCTCCTACTTATGGCTGGGAGTCAAACACTTCCAGCAAGAAGCCTGATAATTACCTGGTTATCCCAATTCACACTTTAACCTGTGATTTAATGAGTGGTTTTCCACCAAATACTGATCTTCTACTAATAATTTTACCAATGTTTAGTAGTACCTGCGTGCCCTTCTACTCATACTATGTCCAAGCTGATATACATATATATATATATATAATATATATATATATATATATATATATATATATTTCAGCATCAGAGAGGCTGCACACGTGTATTAAAATAAAATTAAGGTTTATTTCAGAAGATTAAAAATTTGACCGACGTTTCGGCCCTCACAGTAGCCTTTCTCAAGGTTACGTATAAATACATGTATTTATTCTTTAATGATTTGAAATAAACCTTTATTTTATTTTACTACGTTTTCAGCCTTCTCTGATGCTGAATACAAACTTTTCCATTGGGCTAAGCACCATGGCTTTCATCATAGTAGACGAATTGTGAGGATAGGTGAGTGCTGGGATAACAGATTGATATAGATATATATATATACTCATATAGCACAAATTAATTTATTCAGCCTAAAGGGTTTTCTTCCTAATTGCAATTTTTTTTTGCAGTTGCCAATTTTTTTTAAATAAAACTCAATCCTTCTAAACCAAATGCATCTGATTTTCATTTTAAGGTGAAGAATTGGGTTTTTCCCTTTTTTGATGCACAAATATATATTATATTTATATATAATTAAAAATATGAAAATTCCCTAGGACAAGGATCGCCAATGTTAACGTTCTCATGGTATGCATCACTGAGTTTAGAATGTTGACCCAAATGAACATTATTGTTTTATGAAACTGGCTGCATATGAGAACTGCACTGAAAATGGAATACCTATAATAGAGGGAAGGTCTCATGTCACCTCTGTTTCTAGCTCACATGTTTGGACCTTACATCAGGTAGAAACAGTGGGTTCAGTTTCTTATAATACGTTCAGCACTGTTAACAGCAGTTAATCTCAATGTATCCTTTCTGGTAAAATACTATATATATATATATATTACCAGGGTGTGTAGTAGTAGCAGTGATGCCTTGTTTTATTGGACTAAAGTTACATTTGGAAGACAAGCCTTGGAGAGCATGTCTCTCTTCCTCAGGTCTTGAAAATATCTGATCAGACTCCTTTGAAAAAATTCTTCATCTCATCAATTATTTTGCATGACTAAGATGGAAGTTATCTAGTCAACTCAGTTCAACAATGATAATCCCTGGCTGTCACCTATTTATTATGACATCACTTCGTAGGATGATACTATGCTATGCCTTGTTTAATGGAGGAATGTCAGTTGGTCAACAGTTCCAACAGTCTTATTCTCAAACAAAAATAATTGGTTCTACATTTTATCCAATCTATTGTACAGTGTTATGGTACTTGTTGGCGCTTTATAAATACTTGTGACTTTAACATGCTGTGCACATTGCACTGAATCATACCTGACAGAAAAAATTGGGAAAAAGAATGATGTTCCATCTTCCAGCAGACAAATGGAAATTCTAAATAGCTTTTAGAATTCCTACATAGACCATTTTATTTGGAGATTTGAATATCTGAGCATTGGTGAGGGTAGCACCTGACCCTGCTATAATTTTATTCTACAACTAATCAAGGCTACCTTAATAATTGAGAGGGCACATATTTCCCCTTGGAATGGTTGAAGAAGAAATATGTCCAGCTGAGCCCTTATTTATGCTCTAATCAAGTGGTTCCCAACCCTGGTCCTCAAATTTCCCTAACAGGCCAGATTTTGCAGATCACTTTGGGGAAATGCAGGCTCAACCCTGCAATCACTGAGCAGCAAATCATATCGCCTGTGTTGTGCTTCAGATATCTGGAAAACCTGACCTCTTAGGGGGACTTGAGGAGCAGGGTTGGGAACCACTGCTCTAACTCATAGGCTTTTGGCATTAATATGTAAAACAATGCTTTGCCCAGTTCCACTCTTCAGTTGTGTCCAGACCTGTAGTATTGTCCACTATATTGCTCGGTCTCAGACCAAACAGTTGGGCCTAAATGTAATTAATAAAGGCGTAAGAGCCAAATCAACTCTCTAATCAGTCCTGAGATCATTGGATGTCCATTCATAGGGCATATACTGTATGTGCCAAATTTAACAATCCTAATGTTTAACCTTTGCTCAAAATACCTCGCTCCCCTCCCCATGTCTGGAATAGTAGCATGTTGAGAGACATAGAGTTACAGTTATAGTTCCAAGTATTTATATAGCGCTAACAAGTTCCATAGCGCTGTTCAATGGGTGAGACAGAATGAGAAACATACATACAAATTAGACACACAGAACAGTATGAGAGAGGACCCTGCTTGAGAGCTTACAATCTAAGAGGAGAGGGTGACACACTAGGTGAGGTTAGAGGAGTAATGACATTTATATATGCGCGTTGTTTGCCACAATTAACTATCGAGGAAAGTGTAAATCTATCTACCCATCATCTGTCTATGTATTCATATATTTTCTATCTGAATGTTTGTCATCTATATATGTTTAATGTATGTACCAATCTGCCTGAATCTTCTTATCTATCTATCTCTCTATATAGTATATCTATATATCTAGCTATGTCTCTGTCTATTTATCTATCGGGTATCTATTCATAGTCATATGTATCTATTGAGGTATACAATTATCTATCCATCATATATCTGTATATCATATTTCTTTCTATGCTTATGCATATTTTATCTATCTATCATCTATCTATCTATCTATCTATCTATCTATCCATCATATATCTGTATATCATATTTCTTTCTATGCTTATGCATATTTTATCTATCTATCTATCTATCTATCTATCTAATCTATCTATCTATCTAATCTATCTATATATCTATCTATCTATCTATCCATCATATATCTGTATATCATATTTCTTTCTATGCTTATGCATATTTTATCTATCTATCATCTATCTATCCATCATATATCTGTATATCATATTTCTTTCTATGCTTATGCATATTTTATCTATCTATCTCTATCATATATCTGTATATCATATTTCTTTCTATGCTTATGCATATTTTATCTATCTATCATCTATCTATCCATCATATATCTGTATATCATATTTCTTTCTATGCTTATGCATATTTTATCTATCTATCTATCTATCTATCTATCTATCTATCTATCTATCTATCTATCTATCCATGTCTCCCTCTGTCTATGTCTCCATCTAGTATTTAATCTATCTATCCACCCATTTACAAACAGATATTTATAAAGCGCTAGCAAGTTCAGTAGTGCTGTACAATGGGTGAGACAGAATAACAAATGTCCATACAAGTTAAACACACAGAACAGTAGGAGAGAGGACCCTGCCCAAGAGCTTGCAATCTAAGAGGAGAGGGGTGACACACTAGGTGAGGGTAATAAGTGTCAAAGTATGTAAAGTAGTGGGGTGCAAGTAGGGGCAAGGAATGTACAATGGGGGAGTATGGAGCGAGCCTATAGGCTTCTCTAAACTAAAGTGTTTTCAGAGACTTATCTTTTATATCGTATCGTTTTAATTAGCGATATAATACATGCATTTTCTGTTAGAAATAAATGGAAGGCTCATATTATACAATTATATCCATCTTTATATCTAACTAACAGTCTATCTAAAAATTGCCCTCTGTCTCTTGTTCTATATGTCTCTCTATAATCTAACCATCTGTTTGTTTACAGATCTATCAGTCGATTTATTATCAAACTGTTTATAATGTCTGTATCAAAGTCTCCGTTAGAAATCTAAACCGAATGTTCCTAATACTTCTATCGCTTTTCTATATAGGTACCTATCTGTCTGTCACCGGTCTGTCCCTGCAGGTACCTGCCAGTGGTAACACAATTTTAACCAAGGTCCTTGTTCTCATAATCCTTTCATGACATGCACGTGCAGTTCTTTTAAACCCTTTGTATATAGACTTGTGCAGACACCTGCATTACTAGAATTGTACAGAGCTGCCACATTTACACATTACATATATGCCTCCTATATGGGAAGATCTAATCAGAAGTCCCTGACCAGTACCTAACCGTAATACTCAAACTCCCAGTTAGATAGTGTAGTGGTGCACTGGTTTTATTTCATTGAACAGTAGGTATTTCCTTCTCAGCCCATGATGCCAGCCAGGTAACTAACCTTGTGGCTTACTTCGGGTTACACAGTTCAGTTCTCCATAAGGTCAGGACTATTCTTTGAAGATTCGTGAAGAACAGGACCACAGAATTGAACTAAACCTGCTGCTAAGTGATCAATCTTTGAAGAAGGTGTGAGGGATGGAGATTTCAGGAATTATTGCTTGATTTCTTCTTTCAGAAACACTTTTCTCTCTCTCTATCTCTATATCTGTATCTCTATATCTCACTATCTCTATATCTGTATCTCTATATCTGTATCTCTCTATCTCTATCTCTCTATCTCCAGATCTCTATCTCTATCTCTCTATATCTGTATCTTCTCTATCTCCAGATCTCTATCTCTCTATATCTGTATCTCTCTATCTTTATATCTGTATCTCTCTATCTTTCTATCTCTATCTTTCTATCTCTATCTCTCTATCTCCAGATCTCTATATCTGTATCTCTATATCTCACTATCTCTATATCTGTATCTCTATATCTCTATCTTTATATCTCTATCTCTATCTCTCTATCTCCAGATCTCTATCTCTATCTCTCTATATCTGTATCTCTCTATCTTTATATCTGTATCTCTCTATCTTTCTATCTCTATCTCTCTATCTCCAGATCTCTATCTCTATATCTCTATCTCTCTATATCTAGATCTCTCTATCTCTAGATCTCTATCTCTATATCACTATCTCTCTATCTCACTATCACTATATCTCTATATATCTCTCTCTCTCTATCTCTCTATCTCACTATCACTATATCTCTATATATATCTCTATATATATCTCTATCTCTCTCTATATCTCTCTATATCTCTCTCTATATATATATATATATATCTATATCTCTCTCTATCTCTATATATCTTTATCTCTATCTATATCTCTATATCTCTGTCTCTATGTCTCTATCTCTCTCTATGTCTCTATGTCTCTATATCTCTATATCTATCTCTATCTCTATATATTTCTATATTTCTATCTTTAGTTCTAGCTCTCTCCTTTTATATATATATATATATACACATTTTTTAATCGAGCAACCATATACCATGTTGACCGCAATCCATTCCATCTCACTGTAACAGGTAATTGGGTCAATTGCTTAAAAGCAAGCAAAAGAAAACCCTCTTTGTATTTATGCAATTGGCCTAACATCTATAGTCTCAATTCTTTCTGCCTCAGCAAACGCTATTATATTGAAAAATGCCAACCATATTGAGTCAATGTTAATACATTATGGAATTTTACAATGAAAATCTAGGCATCTCCTTGTGGATATTGGAGGTTCTGGAAATCATAGCGGTTTATAGGTCTCCAGGAGATGACTATTTCCACTTCTATGCATTAATTGCGTGCTGCTTACAGGTCTATGGATGGACAGTTTGAAGCCAAAAGTGAACAGCAGAAGGGAATAAAAAGAACATTAAAAAATATCATCATCTTACACACAGCTGAACTGAATCAAGCCCTAGCACCAACTCCCATTGATCTCCTGACTAACAGATCCATAATAGCTCTCAAAATAAACATGACATTATTTTAAAGGCAAGTGTATTTATTAATTTGTCCCTGGAACAGAATACACCAGAAACTCTAATGAACAGTGTTTTGGTAAACAAGTCAGTACAGACATGAAATATGTTAACAAATAGGTTCTCTTTTGTGCTTGCATGTGAATATGTGTGTTACTGTTAATGTGCCCGTGATAGTGTGGCTGATGTGTCCTGTGAATGTGCAGTAATGCATACGCATATCCTTTTTGGAGCATTTGTATATGTGCGTATATATATATATATACAATACGATCTCCACATTTCAAATCTCTCTGCTCACATCGCCTTGCTGCTGGGACTTGGTCAGTGCATTTATACAAATATGATATCCCTAAACATAATTTAGTACTTTAGAAAAAGCAAGCAAGTCAATGATCGACGTTTCAGTCCAGAAGGGGCCATCTTCAAAAAAAAGTCCTTCGGTGCTGAAACTGAATAAGTATTCCTGTGTTGCGGGGCATCGTATATATATATACAGACATTAACATGGATCTACATGTATGTCTCACTGTATGTGTGTATAATGTATGTTTGAATACATATATTCTATTATACCTACATTCATGTCTGTATTATGTATGTATATATAAAAAATATCTATGTGTGTGAATTCATGATAAGTGTAATATATATTTTCTGAATTTCACTTACCTATTTTTGTATTAGGGCATGTGAGAGGGTACATTTGCTTACATTGGTCTGTATGTACTAATGCATGTGACTATACCTGCATGTATGTCTCACTGTATGTCTCATATATATGTCTCATGTATGTCTCATATATATATTTATATATATATCTATTATATATGAAAATCACGAGTATAGCAGTAATAGTGATACCTTGTTTATTGCACTAAAGTTACATTTAAAAGACAAGCTTTCGAGAGGATTCCTCTCTTCCTCAGGTCTGGAAGCTATACTGATCAGTGTATATATATATATATATATTGTAACATACCTACCTGTATGTCTCACTGTATGTATGTATGTATATACAGTATATATATATATACACATAATATAGTGTAATATACCTGCCTGTATGTCTCGCTGTATGACTATATATATTTATATATATATGTTTATTATTGCAGAAGCCATTTGCACATCACAGCAATTCAAAGAATTGCTATAATAAACATAACTATAACGTGGAGACTTTTTATCTCACTTTTTGTCCTCCACCACAACCCTTGTAAGTAATATATATATATAACACCAGAAAAGAGCACTCCATATCAATGACCACCTTCTGATGATTGATATGGAGTGCTCTTTTCTGGTGTTTTGTATTAAATGTCTTAGATGCCCCCGCTGTTGTTGCTGGTTTAGGTTGAGTGCAACCCTCCCCCCCCTATATATGTGTGTAATATATACCTGCCTGAATGTCTCACTGTATGTATGTATTCATTTATATACATATATATATATATCATATAGTGTAATATACCTAGCTGTATGTCTCACTTTATGTATATATATATAATATAATGTAATCTACCTTGCTGTATGTCTAACTGAATGTATGTGTGCATATTTATACATTTGTATGTGTATATACATCGTGATGTGATCTCTATGTGTAAGTGTGTGCTCCTGTGTATTTTTGTGTATATTTATGGGAAAGTTTACCTATTTTTGTATTAGTGCAGGTGCGAGGTGAGTGTATTTTTGTTGATAGGAGTCTGTGTATCCTATATGTGTGAGATTACACATGTGTCTATATAGTGGATGAAAATTGAGGAAATCCATTGATGTTTAAAGTTAAGCAGGGCCTGTCTTGCAACTACAGTAAGATTTACTGGCATGAATATCATTTACTCCATGGTATCAGCATTGTCTTGTGTAAGGTGTGTTTTTTAGGGGTGGGTGAGAAGGGGAGGACTTATAAACACTTATACACACTTAATATTTTTGGGGTTCTTTCCATGCCAAATGGATATTTCTGAATATTTAGAAGACTCCAATTTATCTCCCCTTGAACTTTTTTTTTTTTTTAGAAGGAAAATGGTTCATTAAGAGGTTGACCTCAGTATTTTTTATTCTGCTCCTGTTCCCAATTTCTGGACCACGTGACAGTGGGAGTGAGTTGGTTTAAACTCACAAGAAAATCTGATAAAATCATGCCCATAAAGAATCTGAAGTTTTATAGCATTGTCTTTCCTAAAGTCTCAGTATGTGGAAGAATTGGTCGTCTGAGCAATATTGAGGCCCAGGAATAAATAATCTGTGGATAATAAAGCAGTCATAGAGAAGATACAACCAAAGCTATTCGGTAAGAATTTACTTTTTAACTCTTTCTTGGTTTAGGTAATCCTAATAGGGTATTTAGTTATTAAGGAATGCAATAAACATTACGTTTGTCTTTTAATATGCCTGCATCTGATCGAGGATACAATAATAAATAATAATTACTATAGTCATAGTCCATCAATGTATTGGTAATAATTATTCAATATATGTCAATTTATTGATAATGTCATAATGATATCATTTAGATTAGCATATGTTTTTGCTAATACAGGTTAATATATTAAAAGGGTGATAACATTATTCTAAAAATATATTCTGATCATATATTTAACACACAAATACTGATTTTATAACCGAATATAGCAAAGGTATGAATTGATTGAGAAATTCAGACAGGTTTTGCAAACCTTCAGCTAGACTTTTATCTTCTGCTAATGAAATGTGTAAACATTTAGAATTTAGAGTGTCTGTATGTGCTTGTATGAGTTGTGTGCGCGTGTGTATGTAAGTGTATGAGTTGTGTGTGTGTTTGTATAGGGCAGTGTGTGCTGTATGTTTATATGTATGTGTAAGCTTTCGAGCAAGGTCCTCTCCCTTACTGTTCTTTGTCTGTAACGTGTGTATATTTGTTATTCTGTTTTTCCTATTGTACAGCGCTACGGAACTTGTTGGCGCTTTATAAATACTTATAACTGTGTATGCATGTATGTGTGAGTGCATGTGCGTGTTTTGTAGGAACTATCACTGTAATATACACAATATCCCAGGGTTTGTACAGTGTATATCAAGGCAGGCTTTTCACAATTTCATTCCAAAGTCTCCTTTGTACCAAACCATTAAAGGCATAAAGTACATAACTAAACCTATACGTGAGAAAACAGAAATTAGCATTTTTTCCCAGTCCTATTATCTTACAAATCACATAATATATGATGATGACGTTTCATGAAATTTAATATATTGGTATATTACAAATCATTGTATATTAAGAGCTACAGTGACAGGCTATTTAAAATAGAGCATTGTTTCACCGTATAAGTTTAAGTTTTTATGAAGTATGAACACTGAATGCTAGCTGACATGCTAGAGATATATTTCGTTCTGTGTGGTAAAATAAATGTCATTTTTTAAATAACAGTATTGCAGCAAAAACCTGTGATACAAAATAATGATAATATAAAAATACTTACATTATTACATTTTAAAAATCATATGTGTGTGTCTGATATATATATATATATATAGCCTTAAAAATGGCTCCAGAGTGAGCCGAAACGTCGGTCATCATTTTACTGCTCTAATACATTTTGTTGTTTTAATCTTTTGCGTGTGCAGCCAATATCTACTATTTATATATAGATATAGATATATAAATAGATAGATTAGATAGGCCGTGTTAGTAATAAAAAAGGTATCATTACGTGCTGCTATACTCCTGGTATATATATATATATATATATATATATATATATATATATAAATAAATTGAAAAAGGCCTCTAGGGGCCGAAACGTCGATTTTTATGACAATTCAATAAAATTTATGTCTTTATTGATCTAAAATCCTCAAGTGCCTTCCCACACCTATACTTCTTTATGTATATATATATAATATATATATAGCTATAAGGGTCGATAGATAATCTCTCTCCACTCCATATATATATATATATATATATATATAATCCAATGGTGCCATGCACTCTTGCTTTCTGACTGTTGGTTGCAAAATTGCTATATATATATATATATAAATATATAATAGATTTGATAAACCGTGTTAGTGCAGATGGCACAATTCCAGAGTATAGCAGTCTGTTAGTCCAATAGAAAGGTATTACAAGGCACTGCTATATATATATATATATATATAATATATTGGTATATTATTGGTATATTGGTATATAAAAAAAGGTATCACTACAGACTGCTATACTCGAGATTTATATGTGATATATATATATATATATATATATATATATAGTATAGCAGTCTGTAGTGATACCTTTTTTATTGGACTACAGACTGCTATACTCTTGATTTTGGCATCTGCACCAACACGGCCTACCTAATCTACTTTATATATATTATATATATATATATATAATATATCAGTACATCAGGCACACACATGTATGATGTTTACAAATACACACACGCACAAACATATTCGATCATGAAATTAATTAAAATATACCTGATACTACCTGCATACTTTCCCAATCGTTTTTGTGCTCAAAGAGTCCTTTTAAAAGCTCTGCCCGGAGAGAAATTGCTCTGGATTTTTGTATGAAACCCTAGGAACATTTTGAAATGGTGAGATTTTTTTTTAATATGACATCTGGGTATTGAGAGTATGTATGTTCTAACCAATCATCTCCCCACCCTCACTGCACGTGAGCACATTTGCACACTGACCAGCACACAGTAAATCCAGATAAGTGTAGCATATTTTATCCTTAGCTAATATACATATACAGCAGGTACATGTGCTTGGCTTGCATACATAACCTAGCATCAGTAATCGCATTGCAGAGCAGAGGTCTCTAGGAATAGACATGGCAGACTTGTTGCACCCAGTATAAGAAAATAATATCTTCTAAGGCACTTACGTTTAAACTGGCATTGCAAAAAAAATTACAACTACATTTCCCATCATGCTTTGGAAGCCTAAAGGCCTTAATGCTTTCTGCGAGCAGTGAGAAGTATATTTCCAAAACACATTACCCTAAATCCAATAAAAGGACACGATGGCAGTATTTACTCCACCAGTGAGAGAGGGAAATGCAGGCTGTGGCTCCTTAGTTGCTATTTTGGCCATGATGGGCACAAACCTTGATTTCTCGAATTTATTTCGAACACAAACTACATCTAAAAGTTAGTAGTAAGATGTTAGATGTGTAGGGATTTTCAAAACCATGACATTCAGCAGATATTCTAAAATATTTATTTCTTACCGTTTGATTGTGTTTGCTATTTAATAGCTTTTGGGACAGAATACATTGCTTTGTATAGTGATATATAGCCAACACAAAATCTAGGCCACCATTCTTTAAGCCTGGTTGAAAACGCATATATCTAGGTCTGGAGGTGAAGAAAAATAATAATATAAACCGCTATTTTTAAAATATTTCTTCTGAAATAAAACAACCCACCCACATGAAGTGTTTTCTGTAAAACTGTAAACTAACAGGACACTAAATATATTATAGATTATATATCAGATTATTAGACAAAACATAGATAATGAGAGAGTGTGAGAGAGGGGAAAAAACAAAGAGAAAAATATATAGCAAAATAGGTGTGTGTGTACTATACAGAGAAATAAAGAGCAGGATGAAAGATACACATATACCCAGAGTTCTGTGCTGTATATGGGGAATGTAGTACATGAGCTCTGTGATGTAGATCTTTGAATTGCTGGGATGTGTAAAGGGCCTCTGCTATAATAAACTTTATATATATGTGTGTGAGTGTGAGTATAATACCGAGAGAGTGAGAAAATACAGAGAGAAAATATGAAATAAATATATATGCGTGTGTTTACAACACAGAGAAAGAGAAAGAATGAGAGAGAAATAGAAATAGATATTTGTTTGTATACTTTCCACACAGAGAGAGAAAGAGAAAAATACATAGGAAAAGATATGTGTTTATACAGAAAGAAAGAGAGAGCAATAGACATTACATGATATGTATGTGTGTGTGTGTGTGTGTGTGTGTGTGTGTACAATACAAAGAGAGATAGAGAGAGAGATCTTGTTGCTGCCACAAAAACTTTAAAAGAAAAAAAGAACATGATAAAGGTCACAGGTCATTCCAATGATTGAAAAAAGAAAGAATATTTTTAAATAACAATTTTTATGCATTCAAGAATATTTATAACATTTTAATCATTCTAATTATAAAAAAACACAATGCTTTGCAGGTAATAATTATGCACATGTTAAGGTAAAAATAAAGCAATAAAAATATTGTTATTAATATAACGCGTGTTTTATTGCTGTGTATATATGTATCATTATCTAAAGAAGTGGTGTGGGTTGCTATATATGGTATATGTCGACCTAGCATTATTTATAGCAATTTAATGCATGATATTTATATTGTTCTATTGACACTGTGTTAGTACACGATTATTTATAGTGAGCTTCCGCTAGTGACTGCTCTAATTGCCTTTTTAATAATTCTATGCACAATTGCATCATTTTAAAATCCTTTCTAAAAAAATAAAATATTTCACTAATATGAGTACATGTTTTAAGACAGGCAATATTCAATAGCTATAATCAGGTCACTTACTATAAAAAAGGATAACTGAGTAGTTAAAGTAGCATTTGTATTGTCTGTGTTTACTCATTATATTTCCACTGGTACACAGTTATTCATTCAATATATACTGTATAATGTCCCTGGCACTGCTCAGCTTACTTACAAGTAAATGGAGTGTCTGTTAATGACAGTGCTCTGTTATAGTATCTTTCACACAGGTTTGGATAGTCGAATTGATAGGATGATGAATCGATACACAGGTTGCCAAATACTTAGATTTTAAAGTCACCACAATTTATCTGGTGCAATTCATCCTGTATGACTGATTTGTGGACCTAAAAGAACAACCCCCTATGTGTATAGAGTAAACTGAAACATGACAGAGTTACTTTTGTTATGAGGAGGAAGGCCAAGAACAAACAAAAGTAACAGCTTGGATTTATCCAATATCGGAATATACAGGCCATGCAGATTGTAATTTTAAATCTCTATCTATCTATCTATCTATCTATCTATCTATCTATCTATCTATCTATCTATCTATCTATCTATCTATCACTATCTATCTATCTATCTCTCATATATCTGTATATCATATTTCTTTCTATGCTTATCCATATTTTATCTATCATCTATCTATCTCTCTATCATATAGCTATCATATTTCTGTCTATGCTTAACTATATTTTACCTATCAATCTGTCTATCAAAGCATGATCGTCTATCTATCTATCTATCTATCTATCTATCTATCTATCTATCTATCTATCTATCTATCTATCTCTCTATCATATATCTGTATATCATATTTCTTTCTATGCTTATCCATATTTTATCTATCTATCTCTATCATATATCTGTATATCATATTTCTCTATGCTTATCTATATTTTATCTATCTATCTATCTATCTATCTATCTATCTATCTATCTATCTATCTATCATATATCTGTATATCATATTTCTCTATCTTTATCTATATCTTACCTATCAATCTATCTATTAAAGCGTGATCGTCTATCTATCTATCTATCTATCTATCTATCTATCTATCTTCTATCTATCTATATCTATCTATCTATATCATATTTCTTTCTATCTATCTATCATATATCTGTATATCATATTCTCTATCCTATCTATATCTTACCTATCAATCTATCTATTAAAGCATGATCGTCTATCTATCTATCTATCTATCTATCTATCTATCTATCTATCTATATATCATATTTCTTTCTATGCTTATCCATATTTTATCTATCTATCTATCATATATCTGTATATCATATTTCTCTATCCTTATCTATATCTTACCTATCAATCTATCTATTAAAGCATGATCGTCTATCTATCTATCTATCTATCTATCTAT
Source organism: Leptobrachium leishanense (assembly GCA_009667805.1). Lineage (NCBI taxonomy): Eukaryota > Metazoa > Chordata > Amphibia > Anura > Megophryidae > Leptobrachium > Leptobrachium leishanense. The sequence goes on along the minus strand of CM019064.1, from coordinate 228,828,865 downwards.
CTATCTATCTATCTATCTATCTATCTATCTATCTATATATCATATTTCTTTCTATGCTTATCCATATTTTATCTATCTATCTATCATATATCTGTATATCATATTTCTCTATCCTTATCTATATCTTACCTATCAATCTATCTATTAAAGCTGATCGTCTATCTATCTATCATCTATCTATCTATCTATCTATCTATCTATCTATCTATCTATATATCATATTTCTTTCTATGCTTATCCATATTTTATCTATCTATCTATCATATATCTGTATATCATATTTCTCTATCCTTATCTATATCTTACCTATCAATCTATCTATTAAAGCATGATCGTCTATCTATCTATCTATCTATCTATCTATCTATCTATCTATCTATCTATCTATCTATCTATCTATCTATCTATCTATCTATCTATCATATATCTATCTATCTATCCTGTTTATCGAAGAATGTGTTCTTTTAAGTTGTATGGATAGACAGATTTAATAACGATTTAAAGATAAAGAGATAGATCGATCAGCCGATAGCAGTGAGAGATTGACAGGAAGTTAGATAGAAAGATGTTTTTTTCAGTTTAATAACTGACTCATGTTTTGCTTGTTGATGTTAATGTTCAAAGGAATTAGGGATAGGATACACTCACTTTAACGCAGCAGCTTCATCCATCACTGAAGTGCAGCACATATGACGTCACTCACTATCTTACCTTCTTTCTGGGAACACTTGATGAGTTAATACAGCAGGGAACATACTTTGCCAGCAGATATACATTATATAAATATGTGATAAGGTAAATGTGCAAATCTGCTAAATGAAAAGGGCTGGGCTGGTGTTAGAGGATGTCCTTTCAGAGAATGCTACAATGTTGTGTGTGTATATATATATATATGGAGGACTTTTTCTTGCATTCCTTTGGTCGCTGCTAATCGTTTCAGCCAGGCAGGAGTTTGATTCTATTTTAAGTGCGAGGAGAGGCCAATCACCCAGGAAAGCGGTTGATCTTCTGCTTGCAGTAGCAGAGTAACCCAGAGAAAGGACCAAAACAGTTAAGTTTTGTGGGCCTGATGATGTTGCTGGAGCTGAGCCTCACAGGGACTGATTGACAGCAGCAACGTCAGCAGGAGGGGAGAGACTGAAAGGGGAGGGAGAAAGAAGGCCAAAAACCTCTATCTCTGAGAAACTCTTTTTTTTAGAGAAGATCAAGGAAAAGTTTCCGTGGGATCTGGGAATGTCTCCTTTCCCTCCTCTGTATACAATCTGACCAGGGAACCCAGGTTCAGGATGGACCAGTCTATCACCAGGGGCAGCTGCCTGTGAAGTGCAGGGAGAAGCTGACACTGCATCCTCTGCCCTCAGCACAGAGCACTGCATTCTCCTCGCTCAGAGAGAGCCAGGCAAAGTCAGATATCTGCACATCATATGCAACAGGCTGCAGCAGCAGGATTAGAGGCTCTTTTTACCCAGGAAATGCCACTTCTCACTTTGTGGATTCAATTATAGGAGACATTTTCATTTGTTTTCCTTTGTTTGGATTTTCTGCAACCAGTGTAAGTGCACGTCCTTTTTTGTTAACCCTGAAGTAGCCCACTTAATTGTAATATTTTTTAGAGATTTTGTTTCAAAATGAAAACCAAATTATTGAGCTATTATTTCAAATAACACAACAATCTAACAATTAATCATTATTATTATTTTATTTATTATTATTATTATATCCACTGTAACATTGTCGATTTTGTAAGCATGAAATCCCTTGATAGACAGAGACCATCGTTTCACAAATGGTCACATTAATTTACATAAAACAACTTTAGGAGATAGTTTTCATATCCCAAGTAAAACAAAAAAAGTGTATTTTTTTGCTATTTTGATACCTTATCTAGATACAACAAAATTCTCCAGTTTAAATCTCCCAGAATCCCCCTTCCCCCTTTATCACAGTAAGTGGGATGCCACATGCCTGAGGACAGACTGGTCCTATCCCATAGCATCCTACGATCTACCATTAGGCCTAGATAGTTTACAATTCGAATGTATATTCCAAAGATGGATTTTCCAACTAGACAAAGACTTTCTTTCTTTAGATATTTTTTTAAAATACCAAAAGAAAAGATAATTATTCTCTGTTTCTTTTGAAGAGAAAAACAGAACTATTTTTTAAAAAATACTTTTTTCCTAAACATTTATTTAAATGCTAAAACTAGTTTACATGCTGTTAGTGTTTATTCTAATTTAACACCACACCGTTTCTAGGGGGATCAAAGAAATCCTCTTGATTGGAACAGATTGCACTATTTTTATTAGAATAGATAGATAGATACATAGATAGCCATTTTTGCTATGTGTATTTGGTGATGATAGTACCTAATATATTGTTTAGATTTACCAAGCAAGGTTTATTAAATATAATTACTTTCATGTTGGGATTGTATGTGTTACATGTTAGCTTTTTTAAATATATACACATTTATTAAATTTTTTGTTTTCTGCTGTAAATCTAGCTTGTAAGAAGCTATTTTACATATTAATCCTCGATCAGGCAGGGCCACCCTGAACTAAACTAAAGAATTGTGTAATATATTGTTTATAAACATGTATTTGTGGTGTCTTAACAGCTGAACGTCGACTTCTGGGGAGTTTAAAATTCAACCTGCAAATTATAAACACAAATTTAAAATGCAAGAAGTAATATAGCAGGGCTAATAGTAGAGCTTGAGGTAAAAAGTCGTTTTATACCCTTTCTAATTTCCATCATAGTTAAAAGAAAAGAAAATTTACGTGTAAGTGAAATACAGGCCAAGATGTATAACGATTTGATTAAACCAAATTATTGCAAAAGAACATATGCAATAATCAGATACAAATAAATTGATGTTACAAATAGTGTAATAAAAGTATAGTGTCATAAGGATAAATTGTAATGCTTGAAGAAAATGATCAAGTCAGAAAATATGAATCGGTTTGAGATGAAGTTACCCTATTTTGTAATCTTCTTATTTTTTTCTTACTATTTTACTATGATCTCTGATTCTATAATTATATTAATGGACCAAATGTCTGGGAGGATAAATTTGCTGTATTGTTTTTAGATAATTCTAGTATAAAGGTTATGCTTTCATCCTTGATACATTTTATTACACATTTGAACAAAAAATAAAGTAGCAACATAAGTGATATTGTATTAAATCCCACTTCGCGTTGTCTTTAGCAGATCATAAAAGTACATTTTTGGCATGAAGGATTGCAATGTTTTTCAACAATACCAAATATAATTCTATATAGATTACGTACAATTTATAATTTGGCAACATTATCTCTTGTCAGCATAAAACAATGCTGTCTCGTGGTATGTAGGTATTTCAAGCTCAATGACATGTTTTATATTGTTGTTATTTACATTATCTAATATACTATTTATGTAACTATGATAGATTTTGTGCAATACATTTTTGCTCTGTCTTGTACATTTTCAGATACATTTTATACTCTCTATAGCATATAATGGTTTAAAAGTTGACACAGTGCTTGATTGCTCTGCATTATATCATAAAGATTATATTTCCTCCCATGGAAAATAAAAATGAAGGCCATGCAGTGATTTGTTGTTACTTTAACTATTGAAATACACAATTCAAATCAATGGCTGGCTATTGCAAACATATAAATGCAGCACATCAGGGAATATATGTGTTTTAAAGAGCATATAGGTTTCAGGTCCAGTTGAAATGATGATTGGCTTGGAGAACAGCCTGTTTCTACGAGGAGTGAAGTGGAAACAGGGCTTGCTATATATTTCAAATGTCCATAAAATATTCAATTTCCTTCTGGAAAATTGGAAAGGTTTCCAGATTGGGGTCTTCTCAGTCCAGCATCTGGGCCCTAGTAGGTGTGTGATAGAGAGGATAGAGGTGATATCCATTTCAAGAACTGTTTCATGGCTTTTGTGGGTTCAGAGGGGACCTCTCTGAGATCCGTGTTGTGGAGAATACCAGCTTCCCTATCAAACATTGAAATATTTGTACATCTCTGTACAACATCCATGTTGCTCCAATTACAGGGATTATGTGAAGAATCTGCTGGTCTCATACAACTATGTGGCTGCCAGAGGTGGTTTCTGAATATTCTCAAGTTAAAATATGTTTTGTTGTCATGCAATTGGAAAAAAACGTTTAACCCTAACAAGGTAATTGAAATCACCTGTAAAAGAGCATGATGCAATTTGCATTGAAATCCCTTCTTTTGCATATACACAAATACACACATAACATAAACATACAAAACACATGCTTACACTCACAAACACATAAGCAAGCTAACACACACACACACACACACCAGCTGTTCTTGCCCTGCAAAAAAGAGATTGGCTGCAAGTGAAAAGTGGATTTTCTCAGTAAAAGTCCAGGTTGATATGCAACAGGTCTTACAGTACTGCTGTCACAGCTTATCTTTATTGTTTTTCTTCTTATCTCTGTTCAAGTTTAATAGGGTTCCCCTTTTATCTTTGTGGCCTTGCACTTAAGTTGTTTATATATGAACCAATTTCTCTTATTCAAATATAAGTGTGGTTATATATATATATATATATTACACAATTATGCTTGTATATATCTATATGTAACTATATAAATATAATTTTAAAGTATAGTGTGTGTAATGTCTGTTATGTGTTAGAAAGCGTCACCTAAACCATTAATCAAAAACACAGATGTACAAAGACAAACAACTAGGAGGAAAATAATTAAATTGGGTATGGTAACTGTTTCACTTCAGAACATATTTATTTAAACAAAAAAGAAAGCAATAGTAAGCAAAGGATGTTACATCATCGCCAGTTAATATTTTATAATGGATGATGCAACATTAAACAAATTCGCTTAGAGAGGTGCCTAATGCCTATAAACAAGTAATAATTTGGATTAGATGGAGAGAAAAACATGGGGAATTTGAATGAGTTATAGTTTCAAGGAGTGATGAATATTCAGGAAGGCACTTTGAATGTTCTGTTGTGGAAAAGCTAAGGCTTTGTTATTTGATGTAATAGCTGCTCATTGCACACATTGTTGGATGAGCTCAGGAATTTCCATCTGCAGTTCATTTTCTAACCCATTCCCAATCCTCTACCACTCATATTCACATAAATATAATTATGTCTAAAGGTACCTCCGATCACATATATCATTTTTCTTGCAACATTATATATATATATATATATATATATATATATATATATATATAGTGTGTTTATTATTACATAAGATATATATATATATATTTTAATAAATGTTAAAAAATAAGATTCTTTTATTGTGAGCATTTACCTTAGGAAGTTAAGAAGGGTTTGATATTTTTTAAAGTATACTTTAGCCCATATTCAATCATTTTTTTGTGACAGAAATATTATTTAATAATCATATATAATAGACGTGATCTATCCAATGAAAAACCAAGACCAAAATAGAGAACAGCAATATTCTAAGGGGCCAATGGAGGGACAAATATATACTACATATAAAAAGAACAAGATGGAGTATTAAAAGTCTTTAGATGTTTATTTGACGTTACAGTAGATAATTTTATCTAAATGTTGATGTCTTCCAGCATAATTACTCATTACCGACCCTTATAGCCTTACTTCTGTATTGGCACTGCATTTAGAAAAGCTGCACTGTGTATTAATATACCGAGCCATGGCATGAAAAGTGCTTAGAATACTTGCTAAGGTTTCTAAGTACGAGTGATTCAAGGTATTGATTAATCAATGAAATATATGATGGGACAGAATAATATGATCCATAATGCAAGTTAGAAAAGGGGTATTGAGGATTAAAGGGATGGAATACAAAATTAACAGGGTTATTCAGAGGGCGTGAAAAGCAGGAGAATGACTGGAGAATGACTGGAGAATAACTGGAGAATGAAAAATTCTAGGTCAAAATAACCAAACCAGAAAAATTCTCCCTTTCATCTCACTTTCCAAATCATCTATTTTGACCTAGAATTTTTCATTCTCCAGTCATTCTCCTGCTTTTCACGCTCTCTGAATAACCCTGTAAGACTAAAATATGGTAGAAATGATGTTACAGAGAATCAGGAGATTAATGAGTGGAAATGACAGGTTGAATATTAGGAAATAGGAGACACCTGAACTGAAGGACATAATAAAATACATGGGAAAAGAAACACATTAGGAAATAAAATATAACCTGAGTGTGTGTGAGAGGAGTAGCACATAGGTTAAAACAGATATGTGATACTTACACATTATGTAATATGAAGATAAAGTTTGAGAGACTTTTAATATTTCATTGAGTCTACTGTGAAAGATTATCCAGCTCCCAGATCTTCTAAATAGCTCCAGTATTCATAAAACATCTTGATATTTTCTAAATATTTACACTATGATTAAGTTTTGCTTGGTTTCAGCATGGGTGCTTTACTGAGGACATAGTATAATACATGCAGGATCTATTATTTCCCTTGCAGGATGTAGAAGAGCATTAGACCTCCCTTATCCAACAAGACTACATAATGAGTTATAAATAATTTAAATCCAACCCCCCCTCTCTCTCTCTATATATATATACAACCTATAACCAGTAAGTGTCCTTGGGCAAGACACCTAACGGTACATACTCTCCACCCAGGACATACTTGAAAACAAGAGAAATCTCAATGTATCCTTCCTGGTAAAGTACTTTCTCAAAAAAAAAAAAGGGCAGAACATGCAAATCTGTATATATGCATACATCTATATGTGTACATATACATATATATATATATATATACATATATACATTTAAGTTGTGGTGATATATATATATATATGTCTTGTTAGTCCAGATGCCAAAATCACCAGGGTATAGCCCCACTTAGTGATACCTTTTTATTAAACTAACGTTACATTTAAAAGACAAGCTTTTGATAGTATAACCCTTCTTCAGGTCTGGAAACTCAGTATGGCTGAGTTTTGCGTTCAACTCCACCACCATAATACATTTTCCACTGAACAAAAAAACAGCAAAGTGGATTGTTTATGACAATTACAGCATCAGCAGCAGGTGAAAAAAAATCCCTATAAACAGTTCAAACTGCTTGCCAACTTAACTTAAAACAAAGTTCTTTCCAAATTAAATGTAACCAAATAAATGGAAAAAAACTACATCTACCCCCAATCTGCCTAATCAAACTAGAAATAAACCACATGTCAGCCAAATACGAAGCCTTTGTTAGCATGTCAGCCTGAAAGCACACAGAATGTTTGCCAGGATTGTTGCAATCCAATGATAATCTAGAAATATGTACAGGGAATTTTTTTAAAGATACATCTAATCTATACGTGTAAATTTAACAGGTTAATAAAATGCTTAATAATTTCAAAAAGTAACACAGGAGACTCTTAGACAATTAACCAGATTATTGCTTTGAAGTACTATTACAAACACTTCATAGAGAAAGGTTGTATTTTAAACATTTGTAGGAAATGATAAGCCACGTTAAATCCTTTAAGAATAATTACTTTTTTAAAACATAATAATATATATTATTTTTTTATATAAAATATATATTAAAATTATATATATATTATTTAAACTATACTTACATATATATATATACACTTTATATTTTATATGCTTTATGTCTATATATACCATAATGACTATTTCCTACATATTTATTTTCTGTTAATCTGTTTTTTTTTTTTTAATATCTTGCATTTATTACTTTGTATTTCTGTAACAACTGTAACATTTTAATGTTCTTGAACCCAGGACATACTTGAAAAGGAGAGAAATCTCAATGTATCCTTCCTGGTAAAATACTTTGCAAATAAATAAATAAATATGAATATAAATGAGGCTTTTTGTAGCTAGGGGTCCCAGCTGGAAACTGGTGCAAAAACAAACACCAGGAACAGAAAAAATGTTTTTTTTTCTATCTAAAACGCATGGCTGTTAATTAACATTAGAAGTCAGGTTTATAAGGTAGGCGATTTACTTTATTGCACAGTGAGATCTTTCATTTGCTTAACAAACTATAATTCCAGACTTTTGCATAGGATTAAAAGCGAGGCTAATATGTGCATTTTTTTTATTTATTTTGAAACAAACTCTCTCTGTTTACATATTAAAGAAAAACAAAATATAGAGTAATGCAAGAAGTTCTTTCTCCTAAGATCTCATTTTACAGCACCGAAGCCACGTGGAATTCTACAGAAAAACTCAATAAAATGAACAAAAAAATATTGAAATGAAACTTATTGCTAAATTAACTAGAAACCACCTGTATGAGTAATGCATTGAATTCCATTATTCCAGCAGAATCTGTGGGTTTTGACATTAATAGTGTATAGGTTATACCTGGAACTAACGATTTTGATGATAAGGTCATAATTAAATAAACATTTTGAAAACCTTATATCTTTATATACATATAGCAGGGGGGAGCTTCATAAGGTTATCCTGACATTATAAGGTATGCCCAGTCAGGGTATATTCTTATTAATAAGGCATAATAAATAAATAAATAAATAACATGTACCATTATAACAAAAATACAAAGCAATATTCATTTTTATAAGCTATGCCATTTCAAGAAATAAAACATCATTATTAAAAGTACATACTACTCTTAGATGTTGTGCAATTTTCCCTCTGGATGAGTACTAGACCAACTCTAGAAAAAATATTTGCATAGAAGACCAAATGTCCAGAAATCAAAACCAAATCAATACTAAGAATACAGCCTAATCCAGAGTTTTAGCCAACTCTAGTCAATCTTACAAATTTGATAATAACTTTGACTTGGCAACGATGCTGTTGCAGTGAAATGGTAAATAATTCTTTCTTCTGATTAATTTTTTAATACTAGATGCACATATTAAACAGATAAAATAAACCAAAAGGCAATATTATCAAAATTTCATTTTAAACTGTTGGTATTGCACATTTAGCAGAATTTTCCTATATTCCAAAACCTGTAGGGAAATGTCCTGATGGATTTAGTGAATAGCACTGGACTGGAGTGCTGTATTCTATTATGCGCAGTGATTAACATGTATAATAACAAGTATCCACTTTACAATATCCATCTTATTAATCAAAGTTGTGGGATGTTACTGGACAGCAGGGAAAGACTTGCAAGTGGGACAAGGGGCAATATCCCCCTGGGCCACTAACACACAGTAGTTACTATCACCTCCAAGCACCATTCTTTTCTGATTAATGTGCAGTGTCAGGTGCACTGGGATGCCTATATGCACAACACCACAGCAGAAAGGCTTCCATTAGATTAATTTGCTGATTTATAGGGTTATATTTACTATATTAATGTCAATAAAATATCCGTACTATGAGCTATATTACAGTAGAATGAGGTATTTTATGTTTTCATAGTGTTAGTTTTAAATATTGTTTATAAAATTATAAACATGAATTGTTTTTAATGGATTTGATCAGTCACAAAAGGAAAGGGCTACTTGATTCTGCTTTCCCCCAGGCCAAAACCTAATTCATTAATTTCTTACTTAATTTATCTGAATAAAGTTTGCATTGTGAATCTTTTGCTCCCATCCCTATATGATAAATCAATTTAAAACTCAGATAAAATGTTCCCAGTTGTTAATCTTGGGCTATATTCTGTCAAGCATAAATGTAAAGAAGGCTCTAGTTCACTTACAAGTCATAAAGCCATCGTAATATTTATGCCTGATTCAGGTCAGGATATAGACCTTTATATTTTTCAATACCTGCAGCTGCAGTAATTAATGGCATCAATGTTTTCCATCAATTGGGCTAAAACTGCCAATTTTCTGTGTAAAGTTTGGTGTTACCAATAACTTTATGTTACTGAATTCTGCATATCTGGTTTATTATTGTTTGTTTTAATGCATATGTTTCATCCTGTATATTCGATTTGCATTAAATGTAACCTTATTTGTAAGTCAGATTGCATGGTGAAGGGTCCTAAATGGGTTCTAAAGGTTTGCAACTGTTCATTAACAATATCACCAACAAATTGGTCTTGGTATTTTTTGCAAAAGGATTTGGGATTTTTCTCGATCCACTGGTTAAAAACACTACAACCATTTTTTCTGAATCAATATTAAGTAAGAGATAAAAAGTTCACTTGGTGTAAATCTGTCTTACCACTGTTGTCTACTAAATGGGAACATCACTCACTATCCCTACTAGACTACTAAAATGTGGATATAAAGTTTGTAAGACACGCAAGAGTTTAAGTATGTGAGGGAAGGGAGGTGACAATATTTACAGTAGATTGGTAATATATCAGAATATCAGTTGATGTACTCTGGGAAAAAATAGATTAAGAAAAAGCAGGTGCCCAGCGCCCGCCTGATACAAAGAAATATAAAACTGTTCTTACATAGATGCATATGAGATTTTGTTCCTGTCGTACAGATTCGCATGAACAAACAAAATGACCAAATAGATTTCTAGGAAACAAAATGCATATAATGCATATAATAGTGAAGTCCTGTAAACCAAAATGTATATATAGTGACTGTATGGTGTCACTCACACTTTTCTGAGCCCCATATGGCTCGATGGTTGTGCCTGTGGGTGTCTTAACGACTTGCCCACTAGCCCACAACGATAGTGTGACCTTTGGAATCCAGGAAGATATTCCTCAATCAGGATACACAGGAAAGGAGCGATATTTTATTCCTAATTAAAAAACAATGTCACCAGAAAACAAAACTATTGTTTTCTGGTGACATTGTTTTTTATTTAGGAACTATTCCTATACAGAAATACCGGTCCTTTCCTGTGTATCCTGATTGAAGAATATCTTCCTGGATTCTGAGGGGCACACTATCATTGTGGGCTAGTGGGTGAGCAGTTAAGACACCCATGGGCACAACCATCGAGCAATATGAGGCTCAGAAAAGTGTGAGTGACACCATATAGTCCCTATATATACCTTTTGGTTTACAGGACTTCACTATTATATGCATTTTGTTTCCTAGAAATACATATGATCGATTTGTTTATTCATGCGAATCTGTATGACAGGAACAACATCTCATATGCATCTATGTATGAACAATTTTATATTTCTTTGTATCATGTAAGCGCTAGGCAGCTGCTTTTTCTTAATCTGTTTGTTTATTTGATGTAATAGGGAGTTAGATCTAGGTACCTTTCAGTGACGGTGATTGACTGTTTTTTTGTTCACGCCATCTTTGTGCGCTCTCCACAGCTCTTTCTTTCACTCTGGGAAAAAATAGTTTATATTCTACGCACATTAAAAATCCTTGATCAAAGGGGAAGTCCAGCTTAAGGAGTTAAATTAATGAGTTAAATTACAACAATTACACAATTACAACAATAACACACAGGGTTATTCAGAGGGCGTGAAAAGCAGGAGAATGACTGGAGAATGACTGGAGAATAACTGGAGAATAACTGGAGAATGAAAAATTCTAGGTCAAAATAGCCAAACCAGAAATATTCTCCCTTTCATCTCACTTTCCAAATCGGCTATTTTGACCTAGAATTTTTCATTCTCCAGTTATTCTCCAGCTTTTCACGCTCTCTGAATAACCCTGTAAGTCTTTTGCTAAAGGTGTCCATTCATTAATCCATTCATTAAATATTTGACAACCAGTTCTCTGTGTTATGGAGTTTCTATTTCAATACAAGGCCTATTGAATAATAGTTTTTAATGATATCATGCCGTTACATATGTTTTTTTAATAGTAAAATTGAATAATATTGATCAAATAAATGTTATTGTTAACAAGATCTTGGACCCATTGCATTATTCATGTTTTTATGAACCATGGTAAAGCAGTCTTTATTCATTATGCGGAAAATTGTAAGAAAATCTTCAAAATATTCAAGCCAACTATTTCTAAAAATGTGCTCTCTTGTTTTCTCACAATTCTGTGCATGTCTGTCTGCCTGCCTCTGAAAATACAGAGAGATAGCAGGCACAAAAGAGAGTACAGGCAATATCTCACAGGACCCAGTCAATATACTCAGCCCATTCTCACTCACTGATCATGGTCACTCCTACATAACATAACTGCACACCATATTTTTTGAGCACGTTTGCAAATTGCTACTTTTTGAGGACTAATTGAAAATCAACCCCTTCCTGATCAATAGGCTGCTATTAACAATTTGAATTGTGTAATTCTGTCACCAGAGAATTATACAGAATTGTTTTCCATTTTTGGGCATAATTGGAAAAAGTGGCAGATCTTTTGTCTCAACAGCAAAGGAAGGTTGAACATAATGAACATTGGCCTATTTTTAACCTATTTTACTGTGTATGTAACACTATCAGGGTTATTCAAAGAGAATCGGAAAGTCACCACAAATTCGGTGACTTTTCGTTCTCTTCAATTTGGTGCGATTTGGTGATCCCATTTCGGCGACCCTGCGGTGTATTCAGCAAGCACCACAGCGCCGTCGCAGTGCAGGGAAAAGCAGCCGCAAACCCGCCGAAAACTCACTGCAAAACCAGGCAAACGCACACCGAAACCCACAAAAACATCTTGATTAACCCTGCCGAACACGCCAGAGAAATCCGAGCAGCCGCCGATCACAGTGCAGAGCAGCCGCTGGAAAAAGCCAACACCGCAGACTAATGGAGTGAACAAAAAAAAAACAGTACGCTTGAATGTTTGAAAGATGAAATGCTGTTTGCAAAGAAACTACAGAACGAACATGTCTGAAATTTACATATAAGATCCAATGAATGATAATTAAAAGGGCTGTTACTGAAAAAAGAAAAAACGATTTAAAAAAATAAACGGAAAAAAAATTCGCAAAAAAATCCCGAAAAATGCCTAAAAGATCCTAAAAAATCTAGAAATAAAAAAACTTTTTACTGCAGAATATTATAATAAACGGATTATTAGATATTGGATTAAAACAGGAATATTTTTAACATTGAAGCCTATGGGATTCGCCTGAATAAACCTGTCGAATTAAACCACCGAACAACAGGGCAAGTCGGCAACTTTTCACTTCTGGTTTTTGTTCTCTGAATAGACAAAGCATTGCTTCTCTATGGGGATTTCACTGCCCTCGAACATGCACCGTATGTGCAGGCAATTCGCCAACATTTGGCGAACTGTCTGCTCTCTGAATAGCCGAATGGCCAGGAAAGGTAACCGAACGCTGAATTTCAGCGTTCGTTTACCTTTTGCCAGCAATTCGGATCTCTTTGAATAACCCTGTATGTAATTTTTAAAACCACACCAGCTGCCTTCTGCTGCTCTAACATAGCAACTCAGCATGTACAACTATCAAATAGAGATTACAGAAACTATAGTACACTAGGATGGAGGAATTGTATGTCGCAAAACAATTGATCTTCATCTATGCATATGACAAGTCTCAGCAATTCCTTGATATTTGGTCATATTGGTTGTATTATACTGGTAAAAAACAGAATTCCAGTCCTCGCTGCAAGCTTATTCAAGTCCCCTACTCCCTCCCTCTTCCATTTTTTTCTTACCCTGGTTCTCTGTTCTGTTTATGTAAATGTTATTAATAGTTATTGTGTTTGACTTAATTATGATATGAGACTGCTGTCAGGCCCGACTCAAGCTTGCTGATTCAGTCCTCTTTTTCCTTGGACAAGGTGCATTACCCAGTCTGGGACTGCTGGAACCTGAATGTTCCTTATACCACCACCTAACCTTCAGGACCTGCATGTCAACTATATCAGTGTTTCTCAAACCTGTCCTCAGGACCCCCTAACAGGCCAGATTTTGCAGATCACCATGAGGAAATGCAGACTGAATCCTGCAATTGCTGAGCAGCAAGTCATAACACCTGTACTGTGCTTCAGCTATCTGGCAAACATGACCTGTCAGCAGGTCCTGAGGACAGGTTTGAGAAACACTGCACTATATGATATCATATTGCAATATTGGAACTTCTGCGGTCCCTGTGCTGTATATGTTTGTCAGTCTTGTTCGAGGGCTTTAGTGCCTGCATCTTATTTTCTGCATTATTGAGAGCACTAAAAATATATTCACAAAAAAGCGTTTAGAGTAACACTGCTCTTTTTTGTTGAAAAAGGAAATGCTTCAAGAGAAAAGCTTGCCTGAGAATGAGGATGGGTTTACAACAGCCCAAGGAGCTGGGCATGGGGAGAATGCAGCAGGATCACCAGCTTTGGGTGTTTCAGGACTGGGCACCTCATTGAGCAGCCCACAGAGCCAAGATCCAGAGCAGGTAAGACAAAAAAAAAATCTCCTTTCGATGCCTACAAAATCGATTTGCACAGTTATAAAGTCAGCAGGATGCCTATGGGTTCTTTAATGCCAATCTCTGATGTAATTATAGGCCGATGGTCTTCTGCTCATGTTTCACAAGTCAATGTATTATTTTTTTTATGTTTTGCAATTGTATTTGTTTTGAAGTATTACAAAAAGGCAGTAAGTCAATGGAAACACATAACACAACAGACAATCAAAGAGATGCATAAAACAATAGTTGGCATATAAAGAAACAACACTGAGAATGAATATGAAGATGGCAGTCAACATGTAAACGTTACAAATTTGCGTAGAGAAGAAGGGGGGGAAAAGAAAAAGGGGGGGAGTACAAAAGGCAACGGGACAGAGAATACAAATAAAGGGGTCAAAGTATTTTTTTACCGCAAAATTTTTCACTATTTGAAATTCATTATAAATACTTTAACATGATTCTACCTCATCTATAAGGAAGACAGACTGTAAATACAATAGTTAAATAAAGACTAATGGTCATATAACTTGGCTTCAGCTATTTTCCATTGCATATATGTCATTACAGCTTTGCATTTTTCCTTTTGTTTCAATCCAAAATGTTACCACAGATTGCTCTTATTTTCCTTGCACATTTCTACAGCCTCCTATATCAATCTGTTAGTAAACCTCTCAGCTGCACTTTGAAAATTCATATCTTATGATCCTCTCTTCAGTGGTTTTTATGGTTTTCCCTTTCTCCCTCTTGTAACACTTGCACTCTTCTTGCTGTCAATGAAATCTATTACATCTAGTGCTGGCACTGCTCTTTCTTTATCTGTTGCAGTACTTGACTGTCTGTTTCATATTTATCTGACAACTTTGCCACCTCTGCCTTGCTCCAACTGAAAGTTAATGGATTTATTCTTTCTTTTCATCTAAGCTAGATATTGCACATTTCTTTGTTAGGACCTTTGTCTGCCTGACTGACAGTATCTGACACCTTTTGACCATTTTCTTCTCAAATTCACCCATTACTTTTCAGAATAAACAGTATATTCCAGTCATCATGTGCTCCTCTGATATTCACCAACAGCATTCCTTTAGAACTCCCATTCACTTTTCAAATTGGCATCATTCTTATATCCCTCTCTGACCAGGCCAATCCTCCATCCATTGTTTTCAAAAGTTCAATAACATATCACATACTTATTTATCCCAACCTTACATTGTTCACAAGTTGTTATCTGCTTATTTGTTTAATGTTGGTTAGTTAACATTTTTATCCTATTTCCAAATTGGTGATGATCACACTTTTTCTAAGTAGGCCCCCTGCACAGAGATCTAAGCATTTAATTGAAGAGCTTGCACAACACTGGAGCAGCTCTAACTGCTGGTGAGCACTAGACCAGGCCAGAGCACATATGTGCAAGAAGTTAATTTGCAGTGATCAAGTTTCTTTTGCCACTGTCTTCTATGTAACGCAAAAAAGGCTGGATTTATAAGTAGGCAAAGTAGGCATGTGCATACAGGTTCCTACCATTGGGAGGTGCCTTGCTCTGAAAAACCCCGAAATAAAACCAATTACAATTTAAAATCAATTGGACTATATATCTCCAGAACCCTATGAGTACCCCATGTTAAGTATAGGGCATGCAAAGTACAGTAAGCTCGCAGTATAAAACACTATCACTGATGTGCTAATGTTTTTTTTTAACCCGCTATCATTTGAGATGTGATATGGCCGGCATGTGTTTACCTCATTCAACCTTGCCTTAACACTCACATATGTGTATCCCCCACATCAAGTCTCTTTCCTCCTCCTGCCGATATCAACTGCGTAATATTTACAGAATTCGGCCATTTCTTACCGCTGTCGCCACAAAACAACTCATACACGCCCTGGTAATCTCCCGACTCGACTATTGCAATAATCTCTATCTGGCCTCCTCTGTCCACCTCTCCCCCTACAATCCATCCTGAACGCCTCCGCCAGGCTAATTCACCTCACCCGCCGCTCTGTCTCTGCCGCTCCCCTCTGCGAGTCCCTTCACTGGCTCCCCATCCACTGCAGAATTAAGTTCAAAATCCTTATCCTTACCTACAAAACCCTCACTAACTCAGCTCCCCACTACCTGTCCTCACTAATCACCAAATTACACCCAGCCCGCTCCCTAAGGTCAAACAGTGACCTGCGCCTAGCTTCTCCCCGCATCACCTCTTCCCATGATAGACTGCAGGATTTCTCACGCGCAGCCCACTCTCTGGAACGCTCTCCCTCGTACTGTCAGGCTTTCCCTAACTCTCTTCCTTCAAACGCTCGAAAACATTCCTATTTAGGGAAGCCTACCACCCAACTCACTGACGCAACCATCAATCACTCTCACCTACAGTCTCTTCTCCTGTTTCCAACCCCAACCCTCCCAGACTGTGAGTTCCTACGGGAATAGGGCCCTCATCTCCTCCTGTACTGTTGTCAATGTTGTTCAATGTATTGTAACCTGTCTATACTGTGCTTATTGTACAGCGCTGCGGAATATGCTGGCGCTTATAAATAAAGAATAATAATAATAATAATAATATGTGAGCGCTACTGCAAGCTTTAAGGAGGTGATAGGGGCCTATATGTGTCACTGTGTGCATCCATTTTGTGATCTTTTGTGTTATAAACTGCCCCACCACAGTATCTTTAACTCACTTGGTCCTCGTTTTGTGGCTTTGGCCAAATAATGGAGTCTATGGGTCAGGCAGCCAACTCACATTATTGTATTTGTCATGGAACCAGATTCCTTATTTGTTTCCCCTATGATTTTACTTAAAATGGATTATTCCACTCTCCCTGTCTAACTCACATAGTTAGTTTGGCCCAGCCCCATTTTCCCGCTTCTGCAAGCATTCCAGTCAGTTTACCTCAGAGGCAGTTCAGCAAGCATTTGTTTGTTCCCGGCTATTGCATCCCATTTAATCCACATCTCCCCCATACCAGAGCACATCAAAGAAGCCCTCTCTACCCATGTCCCCATACCAGAGCACACTAGAGAAGCCCTCTCTATCCACGTTCCCCCATACCAGAGCACACTAGAGAAGCCCTCTCTATCCACGCCCCCCATACAGAGCACACTAGAGAAGCCCTCTCTATTCATGTCCCCCCATAACAAAGCACACCAGAGAAGCCCTTTCTATTCATGTCCCCCCGTAACAGAACACACCAGAGAAGCCCTCTCTATCCATGTCTCCCAATACCAAGGTACACCTGAGAAGCCCTCTCTGTTTATAAATCCACCCTTTTATTTGCTATTACTTTCCCAATAAAGTGAAGGAAATACAAAAGGATTTTATGTGCTTTCAAAAGGGGATGACTTAAAGCTATCTGACTTCAATCATATCCTGCATGTGACATTCATGTCTCACATATGACCCTGGGGTTCTAAAATAGTATTGTGTGGGATGTTTTCAAAGGACATCACCAGGGGGTAGAGTAGAAGTCTTTTAACCCCATGAGGGCCAATGGTGTATCAGGTATGTCCTATAAAAATGGTTGCTTAAAGATCAAGGACGTGAGGCAAAAAAAAAGAGGCATCGCTTGAAAGGTCACCGTGTTGCCTCTCTTTAACCTTTTAGGTGCTGGTCTATGTTCCAGAACCAATTGGAGCCAAATCGCGGACTTGTCCTGGAGGTGGCTGACATCTTGGATGCCAGCTAAGCCTTTGGGACCTCCCCACCCCCTAATGTTATCGTGCATGGGTGCAATGATAATGGTTGGCAGTTAACCCCCACCCTGCCTTGGGATTTCCCTATGGAAGTTAGAGGCCTTTCCAATGATACCAAACATGACTGTGTTTCAAGTAAATGGAACCCGGAGATAAAATACCTAATTTTATTTTTCCTTTTTACATGCCATTACTTCAAGGATAAAAAACAGCAGGTGTTTTATAAAGTGGTTTTATTTGTAATGCACAAGTAATCTAGTTGCAACTTATGTAAGTGGTAGTGTCCCTTAACGTATTTTACTTTTATTACCGGCCAAAATAACAATATGTAATTTATATAATATAAACATGTATTTAACTGTCGTCTGTTTATTTAATCATCACTTGGAGTATTAAAGATGTGATTTAAAACTGTTCATGTGGTTGTATACAAAACATCAGTTCACTGCAGTTTACTAAAATGCAGTATTGTATCTATATTGGAAATATACCGGTGGGATTCTATTGTATAGGACAGCCCCCCAACAGGATCCTACTGTAGATTATGGTGCAACCCAGCAATGGGATTCTTTTGTAGATTAGAGTTCAACCCACTGTGCAGTATAGTGAAACACATGAGTATAGATTACCATTGGTGTGTTCCACTGCACTGTAAAATACCCCAGGCACATGTTCAATATGCCTAAAGTGCACTTCTATTTCACGTACTGTACGTTTTTTTATTCCACTGGCAGGTCTCCAGCATAACTACAGTGAACAGCTGTTCCACTGTACTGTACACCTTAGATATATTAGAGACCTGACATCCATGTTTTAATGCACAGTACATTGAAAATGCGGTGCGTCTTAGCTATATAGTAGACCACCTAAGAATGCTTTTATTGTACAGTAGGGAAATAACCTCTGAGGACAGCTAATGTGCACTTTGCATATCCATTTCTATTGATTAATATATTTTTTAAATGTCAATATGGTCATGTTTAACTGAAAAACAATATTTTATTTGGCCAACTTTCTGTGTTTATTGTGTTATGTTTTACACTATACTGTAAACCCTACTTGGCTATGCGTGGTTTGGTTGCAATCCCATGTTGCTTTTGATTATTAGTTATGTTATATTTATTTTAAAATCAATTGTTTTTAAAAAAACATTTTTTTTAATGCTTTTGGTGCCTAAAGAGTGTTAAATTACATCTGCACATTTGTTTGGTTGGTAGGAATGTATCCCTCATTTTTTTCGTAAGCTAGCTGTCTCACTTGCGATCCTGACAAACAACAACATTTTTCATATGTGCTCAAAATTCCTCGAACCTACAAATCAGTAATAAGCAGATTTTTTTAGTCTACATAAATAGCCATTAAGTAATATGCCGTCTGACTGTCAAGGCAAATCTGCAAGGGCTTCTTGACGAACTTAATGCTAAAATGGGGACGCTACGGGGAACCTTGCAGGCACAGGTTTTCCCAATTAAATATAGGATTGCAAGGTAAATTAAGCTAGCGCAAGCGATTTTTAAAGGGTTTAACGTTGGGGATGTAATAGCATGCGTTAAAGTCACATATCTTAGCTTTAACGCTTATGTATCCGAACGCTACATTTAGCATTTGGTATCTAGTCTAGCCCTAAGGTGGGTGAAATAAACAGTGAAAGCCAAAACATAATAGAAGTTGTATTAGTGAAATATACTATATGAGACAATGTGCTAAATATTGGTTTTATTGTGCTGTTCAAGAGTAATGGGAAAGGTGCACTTAATAAACTCTGCTTCTGCTTGCAATTTTATACCTTAGATTACTGTCCTTGTTGCTCTTCCAAAGGATGCTTCATTACATGGATTTCTTGCAGTGGACAAAAGGAGGACTTGCGGGATCCTCTAAAGCAGGGGTCTCAAAGGCTGACCCCTCCGATGTTGATTGCCTACAATTTCCAGAAGTTTTTGAATGCAATATATGGTCAGAGAATCATAAAAGTTGTAATTCAGCAACATCTGGAGGGCCAGAGTTTTACATCCCTTGTCTAATGTATGCCTCCGCACTGTGATGACGTTGGCTTTGTAATCGATGCTCAGCATTATGGAGTTGGCTGTATATTTGGGAATTGCATGTTTTTCTGTGGTCTTGACAATTGATTTGTGTTTGCAAATGTGTTGGAGGAAGATTGGGAGTGTTTCAATGTTTTATTTGCTCTTGTTTTCGCAGCGGAATTTTTGAGGGGTTTCCAAGCTTAATTTTAGATGGCACTTACAGTAGGTCTACTCACAGCAGCTCGCAGCTTCAGGTTGCTATACATACAGTATAATGGCGAGGATATCACTGCTCTGCTGGGTGGGCTCAATTGTTAGCTAATGGCAATGATCAGGGCCGGATTTAGAATTAGCCAGAGTAGGCATGTGCCTACAGGTGCCTCCTCTGTAAAAATTTTTTTTTTATTTTTTTGCAATTTATAATCATTTAGACCACTGTATCTCTGTAGCCCTAAGGGCTAGAGGGACATATAAGGTATAATTGGAGAGGTCATATTATGGTATTTCCAGTGATACCAAATATAACCAGGTTAGATTTATGTAAAAATAAAATAACAAATAAAATATTATTTTTCTCTTTTATTTGTAACGCAGCAATATTATTCAGTGTACAATTATAAAGTGAACAGTAATGCTGTGCTAACTCACCTTCTCATTTCCCACACTGCGAGCAAGTGTAGAGATGATGATGCAAGGCATTGTTTCATCGACATCTTAGACCGTGGCACTGCAGTGAGGAGAGACAATGGTACTTTGGAACTTGCATCTCTGAAATGTACACCACACAAGGTTAAGTGAGGTGTCATTGGAAAGGTTAGAGTCTGGTCTTTACGACGATACCAAAGTTGACCATGTAATGTCTAAAAAAAATTAGAAAACGTAAATGCAAAATGTATTGTATTTCTCTGTTCTACGGTATAGCCAATATGCTTTTAGATATAAAACAAACAATGCCACTGCACTAACTCACCTAAGGCAACAGATTCTGCCCCTTATTTTGATTTGAACGCAGAGAGAAACAGTTTTTTTTTTTTAGTTTCCCCATAAAGAAAATTTAAAAAATCATTTTGGCATGTTTCTTTTTTTGGGGGGGGGGGGGGGTTAGGGGCAAATCCTGACCTGGCAATGATCCTGTGAGAACTTGCAGTTCTCGCATTTCTTCAAAGTTGGTAAATAGTGAATCAGCCCATAGTCTACTGGTGTATAGGCTTGTCGATAATGAAAGGACTGAGCGATCCCTTAAAGGGTCTTTAAAGTAAGCTGAATGTCATTCATATGCACCTACTGTATATGGTATTGTAGTTGAATAATTTAATAAATTCCAAAGCTGTATTTGATAAATATATAATTTGTAAACTGTTGCTTAAACAAATATTGCTTAAACAAAATTTCCTATCCTATTTCCCTACCGTTGAAAGGTATTTATTTGCCAGAATGATATACTGTATAGAATATGTGAAAACGCTTTGTATGACGTACTAGTTATATTTTCATGAATATGTAATTTGTTTTGCTCTTTGTGTACCTACCAAAAGGTTCCTCAGAACATGTTGGCTTATATGCAGAAATTATAATTTAGAACTGGTAATATCTTTAACTCATGCATTAAAAAGTGATGGTATGCTTTCATTTAGTTGAGGCACATGATGGCATTATCTACATTGTCTAAAAAGTACTTAACTTTGAAAAATGATATGTGTATAATAGTTTCTTTTTAATTTTTTACGTTTGCCCTCAAGGATCCCAAATAACTATAAATTAGTAACAGCAAAACAGAGCGTCAGTGATTTCTTATGGAACATTACATGACAGAAATACATTTAAACAAAGCGTACAGAAAAATACACAACATTTCATTGCCATATGCCCCAAGTACCTAGAACAATGCTAAATGTATTTATCTCTATTTAAGTCTAAATAGATAGCATTTTGGAAAATAAATAAGTCATAATTTTTTTTTACAGAAACATCTATAAATAAAAACACTCAGACACATCATTAACATTATCACATCACAGTTTGTGCATAATACTTTTTTCTAATTAATATACAGTGCTGAGATTTACAGGGTTATTCAAAGAGATCTGAATTGTGGCTAAAAGGTAACCGAACAGTGAAATTCAGCGTACGGTTACCTTTCCTGGCCATTCAGCTATTCAGAGAGCAAGCAGTTCGCCAAATGTTGGCGAATTGCCTGCAAATACAATGCCTATTCATTGCCTGTTCGAGGGCAGTGAAATCCCCATAGAGAAGCAATGCTTCATCTATTCAGAGAACAAAAACCAGCAGTGAAAAGTTGCCTAATTGCCCTGCTGTTCGGTGGTTTCATTCGACAGGTTTATTTGGGCGAATCCCATAGGCTTCAATGTTAAAAATATTCCAGTTTTAAGTCAATATCTAATAAACCAATGATTATAATATTCTGAAGTAAAAAGTCTCATTATGTATAGATTTTTTAGGATCTTTTAGGCATTTTTCTGGATTTTGTTATGATTTTTTTCAGTTTTTTTAAAATAGTTTTTTCTTTTTTCTGTAACAGCCCTTTTTATTATCATTCATTGGATCTTATATGTAAATTTCAGACATTTTCGTTCTGTAGTTTCTTTCCAAATAGCGAGAAATGTGTGTAAAGAAGAATCAAAGTGGAACGCACTCACCAACAGTTCCCGTGATAATCACAAACAGTCGCTATGTACAAAAGTTGGTGGTGCCCCCAAAACCAATAACAGATATAATATCCAAAAAATAAAAAAATCTGGTACAGCGCACTCTGTACAAACCATATATACATACTCTCAGTTAGGGATCAGTTCTCTCAGAGATCACTTAGCATATATGGAAACAAAAAACCATAGAGAATAATTGCGTAGTATGTATGTACTTGAATTCACCAATCCATATAGTGATGCCACACTTACATAGGTGGAGCCCGCACTGGCTCTAGTTTATTCACCTTATGGGTGTTTATTTTCATTCTCAGGTACCCATCAACCCCTCTGTAACTTTAAAGTGGACCTTGTAGAGGGAATAAGAACAGAAAAACCGGGATCCGCCCTAGTATAATTCTGTATATATTATATAAAATAAAGGAGAAGGACCAACCTTGCACTTACTCTTGGTGGAGCCTGCCAGGGTCTAGGAATATCAGCATATAAATTTTTTGGAAAATTCACGAAACCTCTCCCACACGATAGCAGTAAAAAGGGTAAAAGAAAAGCGCTTTAATAAAACAATTTATTAAAACAATCCAGAATGCGTTTCACTGATTCGTCGGCTTCATCAGCTGGTAAATACAGTTATGTGTATGGCAGCTTCATTGCATAGGTTTTTATTGCCGAAATGGATTATTTTTGAAGATTATATTTATAAGATTATACTTGGTTTTGCGTTTTCTCACTTATTTGGACACTAGGGCCTAGGCTTGTGCACCGTTTTTTTTTTCGGTTCGATTCAGTTCGATTTGTTCGGATGTTTAAACTTCTCGATTCGGCTCGTTTCGACCGATTTCTGTTTCGATTCGGTTCGGTTCGGATCGTTTTTCGTGTACATTTTTTTTTCGGAATATCGACCATTTTTCGTATTTTCGCGTCACTTTGCTCGTTTTTTGTATCGACTTTTCAGAAATTTCGGAAATTTTCGTTTTTCCGAACGTCTGTTCTCCTCGTTTCAAAGTGTCTACGATAATTCTGGCGATTCTATCGTGTTTTTTTTTATTAAATAAAGATCCTTTTTTTCTTATGAATTATTGAATATACATTTCACAACTTTATTTAATCATATTAAAATGGTATGAAAGCCAAGGAACAAAAAAAGTGAACAAAACGATTTAAAAAACGCTAAACTGACCCGAATGCCACAAGAAACAAGTGATACGCATTTACAAATACAAAATTTACAGAATCAGCGATATAACCGATAACAGTTAAATATACGATGTCCAGAATTACCGAAATGGAACCGAAATCACGAATGGAACCGAAATCATGAATAGAGCAAAAATAAATTTCGATTTGACACATTTCAAGTCCATTCGAAAATTCCGAAAATTTTTCGTTTCGGCTCGAAAAACTTTTCGGATCTATCGGTTTTCGGGTCCGATCCGATTCGGAAATTCGGCCGAATCCGAAGACACGAATCGGGAAATTTCGTGAAAATTCCGAAATTCCGAAACCGGAAACGCACATCCCTACTAGGGCCTTTTTCCATGATTGTTGCGAAGCGGAGTGCTTGAGTTATACAGCATAACAGCATAAAGCATCTAGCACTTTACCTAATTTTTCATCATCTTGTTCACATGGGGGCAGCTTTTTGTACATTAACGTCTCCTATATTTTATATAGGAGACATTAATGAGCATCAGTGATTGCGCATAATCACAATCGCTTAACAGATTAAGCTAACCCCACCAAGAAATCAAATACTCACCTCAGATCGCTCGGTGGAGAGAGCCGTGTGACCAGCCACTTCATCCCTTAGTGGGCAAGTAAACACTGGGAACAAATAGGTCCTAGTGTTTCTCCACCGTCCCAGCCGGGCCTCAATTGCATGAGCTCCTGCAGAGCTCCCCAGAGATTGCATCTGTTTCTTTGAAGACCAGTGAACTAATTATCCAGAAGCCCCCTCTAAGAACCATTAACATACAATATATTGTGATGCTCCTTCCCCATCTATAATGGATTCCTAATTTATTTTCCTCACATCAACTTTTTTTTCCATGTAGAATTTGTTATTTTAAAAGCACATCAGCAGTACAATAGGGCAATAAAAAACAGTGGCCACGCAGGGTCAGCCAAAGTCAGTCACAAAGAAATACATCAAAGAAAAGGGGGTGAGGGTGGGAGGGCGAGCAAAACAAAACAAACCGGGAGGTCCGATCCAAAAAAGTGGTGGAGTCCGACAGGGGGGCAACAGGGAAACTTTGGGAAGGGGGCGGTGAAGGGCGCTGAGAGGGTAAGGGACAGCCCAAACATTTATGGCATTCCCACTCACCCTGGCAACCCAGAGTGAAACCGGGGGCCATGGGAAAGGCCACAAGGCCGGGAGACCTGGGCCAAGAGGATGACCAGAGCCATAGTCACTGTCCCAGCGGCTCGCGCAGATTACTACCCAGTGTCCCATATGCAAAAAAAAGTAAAAAGGGGGGTATCCTGATGCTTCATCAGACAAACAAAAGCAAGTTCCAAAACCCAGCAGGCAGGTCCATATGAAAAAACACTGAAAGTGAGGAGGACAGCAACCACTTACGCGCTCCCATATCAATCTTGGGCACATCAACCTTTCTTATCCTTTTGCTTCTACTCCACTTTTTTCTTTTTGGAAAAACCAAGATATCCAATATAATCACTTCTGTTGTTTTCGTTTTCACTGCTTGTACATACAGTAATACATATTTAATTTTAAGTGTAATTGGTTTCTCTGATCTGGCTAAATGTTGTTAATTCTAAATTCTTATGGAAAATGCGCATTAAACAGTTTTATCTTGTTTGTATACATACTGATAAAAAAGTAATTATCAAAAAAGTATATTTGGCTAGATTTAAGGGGTTTTTCAAGGAGAGCCGAACTGGCCCCAAAATTCTGTGAATTTCCCTGTACGGTGCAATTTCGGAGCCATCCAACTATTCAAAAGCTGGTAATTCGCCAAATATTGGCAAATTGCCAGCTAAATATAGGTGATCTTCGGCAGCAGTGAAATCCCCATAGAGAAGCACTGGTTAACCTATTCAGACAACACTGAACTGCACTGAAATGTCGGTGAAATGCTCTAATGTCGGTGGTTTCATTCGGCAGGCTTAATCAGTCGAATTCCATAGGTTTCAATGTAAGAAATATTCCTGTTTTTATTCAATACCTAGTAAACTGTTTATTCTTTTAATTTGCAGCAAAAAGTCTATTTATTTATTTATTTTTTTAGGAGCTTTTCGGCAGTTTTTGGTGAATTTTTTTACTGTTTGCTTTTAAATAGCGTTGTTTTTTTCTGTAACAGACCTTTTTATTATTATTCAATGGACCTTATATATTAATTCCTGACATTTTCATGCAGGAGTTTTTTTGCAAACAGCTTTTCAAAGTCGCAGTTTTTTTTTTTTTACCCCATTCGTTGGCTTGTCGGCTTTTTCTGGCTGCTGGTCAGGGCCCTTTTCTGTGGATCGTTGGCTTTTTTCGGATTTTTTTGGCGGGTTTGCTGCGGCTTATCGGATTGGATCCGATGTTTTCCAGCGGGGTTTTTCGGCTTATCGGATCGGATCTGATAATTTCGGCTGTTTTGCAGAGGTTTTTAGTTTGCGATTCAGCAGTTTTTTGGCATATTTTCCCTGCACTTCGAGGACCCTGCGTGAATGCTGAATTCACCTCAGGGTCGGGGACTTTGATTCCCCGAACTGCGGGAACAAAAGTACACTGAAATTCCAGTGGAGTTTCATGCTCTTTGAATAACCCTTTAAGTGTTAAACTGAGACAAGGAATAATAAAAACATACAAGTTGACCAGGAAAGAGAGAAAGGTTGTATGGTCACGGATATGTGTGTGGGTGGGCCAGTTTTGTTGAAAAGGATAATAAAAAATACATAATTGAATGATAATCATTATTTGAATAAATAAAAATAACATTATTTATAAACTATGCTATAGAACGGATCCACAGGAAGATTTTGCTTGCCTTTTCTCAAGTAGATATGGTGTATGTATGTTAATTAAAGCTATCTTTTTTTTGACATTGAACTAAGTTCACTAGAGAATGCACAGAGGTGTTACAGTGACATTTTCATTTGTTCATGGCAAGATTCTTACAATTCAAGCAAAATTTAGTAAGACTCTCTAAGGTCTAACAGATAAGCTTTGGCAGCTTAGGGTTTGTGAGGTTACTGTATTTGAACATTTTGCTTAATTTTATGTTCATTATCCATATTCAATTATTTTTACACTGTTTGCATTTTTTACCATGTGAAAATATGGTATGGTACGTGTGTAAAATGCCTTACTTACTGTTACTATTTAACCAGGTCTGTTGGCGCAGAACACAAACAAACCCTCACTAGCTCTTAGTTATTGCGGTTTACTTATAATGGGGAGAACTTCATGGCTGTTACTCAATGTGGTGATCCTCAGGAGTGGGATTCGCTATGGGTCACATTTTTAAACGTGATACTTGAGAGAAAATAGGAAAATTCTTGAAGACTTTAAGCCTACCTAATGTAGCCGCAGATATCACCGATTATGGGCCATAGTCCCTTGTTTGCGCTAACATGGGGATACTAATGCCGGAAAATCTGCACCTGAAGATTTCCCCATATCGTCCCCATGTTAGCGTGGTTTTGTGGGTCAGGCGCTACCTTGTCCCAGAATGCAGCGCTAACCGCTGGGATACTCATGGCAGTGCTTCTGCGCCTCTGCAAGTATCACCTTCTGAAATCCATAGGACTCCAATTGTAGGCCATGAGCCCTGCGTGATCTCACTCTCGCTGGACCGTGCAGTATTGAGGAGTGAATGAGGAGGGAGACTGGAAACTATTTGTTGCTAATCTCACTCACACACAACAAGTGGCGGATTGGGCCTCTGTTCTCGCTGTGGGATGAGAGGTAAGTATCGAATTTATTGGCGGGGTTTAGGGGGTGCTATATGATTCTGCAAATGCAGAATTATGTAGCGCCAGCTTTTAGGTGGTGCTAAAATTTGGCAGTCCGCATCCCTGTGTTAAATAGCGTTTGCACTATAGAATAATAGAATACCTTACTTAACGAAATGCTAATGTAGGTTTGCGCTCCCCATGTTAAGTATAGGATACTCAAAGTACAGTAAGCTCGTGGGAACTAGCACAAAATCCGGTGAGCAAAGGGGTTACTAACGGGGCTAGCGTCAGGAATATAATATGGGTGAGATACCTTAAACACACTTATTCTGCACTAACGCTTACATATTGTTGCTCTATTATTATCGCCAACTAGGGAATAAAGCCCTATATGTATAGGAACTTGCACAGGCATTTGATGTGAGCTCCTAAGCCTGGTGTCCAAAATGGCGCTGCGGGGAACCTCCCTGCACAAAACTCCAAGCTGACTCCAATAGCTTTGTGCAGGAAAAATAAACCTTAAAAATAAAAGAACCCTCCCAATGTGCTCCAAACTGATTTGGAAACACATACAATATTTTATTTTTTAAAATTTAAATATTGCAATTGATGGAATAAAAGCCCTGCTCACCACCTTCAAATTCGCGATGCTCTGCCCTGATTAGTCAGTTGTGTACACATGATCTCAAATCATTCAGAGAAAAAGTTGTCCTTTCTTCTCTGATTGGTTTGACGTAGTGTGGCCATGTGTACATAATTGAATAAGCAGAGAAGTGCCTTCTCTGATTGGTCGAATAAGCTACACATGGCTAACTTACATCAGCCAATGAGAGTAGCTCCATAGATGGATCTTTCTCATTGACTGAGTTATTCAATAAGGAATGTTATTAGATAGCATTCCAAGTTAAATTCTTGAGAGCCTGTTGGGCTCTTTCAGCCTTAAGACCCTAGTCTGGAAGGACCTCACAGACATCACTGATTGCTGGATGGTAAGTATAATCTACACTGGGGATTTTATTTAATTTTACAGGGATTAGTTAGGGAGTTTAAAACTAAATTTAGGTTATGGAGACCATGGGGTAGCCATTAAGGCCATTACAAAGGGTTATTATGGGGGTGTATTTATTTTTTAGGGGTTAATATTCATGGGGTTAATTGGGCATAGGGACGTTTGGGGGTCCATCATATGTAAGTTATGCCTTAGGGCCAAGATAGGGTTTTGGGTGGTGGGCAGGTGGGCCGTACTACTGCATATCAAACCCTCACTTGTTAATTTAGGGTTGTCATAGGGGGGCTGTGGGTCTCCTTAATGCAATCTACCAATGCACTGTATTCTAGACAATAACCGCAATCATGGAATATGCAACAATGCTTCACAACCCTGGCCTCGTGGCTTTGTATTTCTCCATTTTCCTGTCAGTAACACCCCACTATGAGGAACTTGGATCACGTTGTGCTACAGCACAATCCAAGGGCTTTGTGGGTGAGGCAGGTCAGATGACATCAATGTCAGCACATTGCACCCATATCGATGCTTAAGGAATACCACCGTTAGGCAATTTCAAATTTTTCAGCTTTGATCTCTTTGCGGAGTTTCTTGTAAGGATTCTAAATGTAGAAGAGAGCTTTAGTTTATCTCAAGCTTTTGTCTAGATACTTTACATGGTCTTTTAAGGAGGGATTTTTTAGGCCAATTTCTATTCAAAAGATATTTGAACCAGTTAGAGATACATAATGTTTTTTCCAGCATCAAGTTTTAGTGTACCAGGGTCATTGCTAGGCTTAAATAATATACATGGCTCACATCTAAAGTCAAATTTGATAATCGCTACTTTGTGTCTCCCAACATCATTTGTATGCAGAGTCTAACTTAACCTTAAACCAGCCTTTAAGAACTTTACGTGATCCTTGGAGTTAATCTATATTCTAGGGATGTGCGTTTCGGAATTTCGGAATTTTCAGGAAATTTCCCGATTCGTGTTTTCGGATGCGGCCGATTTTCCGAAAATTTTTAGATCCGAAAATGGCAGATCCGAAAAGTTTTCCGAGCCGAAACAAAATATTTTCGTAATTTTCGAATGGACTTGAAATGTGTCAAATCGAAATTTATTGCTTTGGAACGAGGAGAACAGACGTTCCAAAAAAACGAAAATTTCCGAAATCACGAAAAGTCGATACAAAAAACGAGCAAAGTGACACGAAAATACGAAAAATGGTCGATATTCCGAAAACATCTACAATTCCGAAAAACGAAAATTTCCGAAATCACGAAAAGTCGATACAAAAAACGAGCTAAGTGACACGAAAATACGAAACATGGTCGATATTCCGAAAAAAAAATGTACACGAAAAACGAGTCGAGCCGAACCGAATCGAAACAGAAATCGGTCGAAACGAGCCGAATCGAAAAATTTGAAAATCCGAAAAATCGAATCGAATCGAACCGAAAAAAAAATCGGTGCACAAGCCTACTATATTCAAAGCTTTAGTGCACTGAGGAAGGGATTCTACCCCAAAAAGATTGTGTAATTTGTCTTTCCGGTAAACTATAAGTCACACTAGTGAACCTTTTTCCACAGCAGCACTGGTGGTTGTCCTTATTTTAATTATAACTGCGCTGTTTACCTGCCCCCTGCTTCAGATGCACAAGTCGGGTTCTTCTACCAATTGCAGCAACTTTTTGCCATACGTCTAATTACATTTATGTGTCACAAACACTTTTGTTCTGTATACTTACAGATTTTATATGCAAAAGTATTACATTTGTGACCTATGATTACACATACATTTTCTATTACGTCCTATGTTCCTTTGTTCATGGGATATGCAAATGGTAGATTTGTGAGTGCACAGTTTTTGTGGTGTGTCTGTGTGGGGATGAAATTCTTAAATGGGCTGATATTTCTGAAGACAAAAGTTATAAAAAGAGCAAATTCAATAAATGGGGCAGGGACAAAAGCTTTAAGTATTGACTGGAGTCTCTAGAGAGAAGATGAAGTGGACCAAGAACAATAGAAATGAGTAGAACTCCAAACTGGTCAACGTGATCTGAAGTTAATTGAAAGCTATGAAATTAATGACCTGAAGATCTCAAAATGGATATCTAGGTCAAATTTAGACACATGGAGGAATTGGAAGTACTGTAATTTGAATTAGCAAAATCTGGGCACAGTTAGGGTTATAAAAAATGGGCACAGTGAGGGTTGTGATGGATGAGGGTTCTGAACCGGAATATAAATTTGATCCTAATAGATGATCAGAGTATTTCTTAAATGGATAAAGGGTCAACATGTGGAGGTGGAGCGAACAAAATGGTCTTGATTGATGAGAATTAACTGAAGTAGGCCATATTCTGTATGAATAATATTTTTTTGTGCTAGCTAGCAGAGGTTTGAAAGGAATAGACAGTGTAGCGCTGGTTTTAAATCCCCTGCCGTGTAGTACTTGTTTTTGGCCACCGGAGGGAGACAAGCGCGATGTGAGACACTGAACATTGGGACTACATTTCCCGGCATGCTTTGCGGGCGGGGACAGGGAGTGGGTGGGGGAGAGACGCTGACATGCTGAGCCTCGTGGAAAGAGCTGGCAGAGCGCGCCTAGGAGTGAGAGAAGCAAGACGCAGTGTAGCTGAACGGGACAGTGACCAGGCCGGAGTGCAGGTGGGGCCTGACCGAGCTGGAGACCGGGTTTTCTGCCTTTATCTAACGAAGACCCAGTGATCCACCACAGTAACCTGAGCTGATACCGAGTGAGCTGGAGGACCCCGAATTAGGAGAACCGCAGATCGA
Source organism: Leptobrachium leishanense (assembly GCA_009667805.1). Taxonomy (NCBI): domain Eukaryota; kingdom Metazoa; phylum Chordata; class Amphibia; order Anura; family Megophryidae; genus Leptobrachium; species Leptobrachium leishanense. The sequence goes on along the minus strand of CM019064.1, from coordinate 228,797,558 downwards.
TCCAAGAGGGAGTGCAGGCGGTGAGCTGGACTTCTGAGGCAGATACAGACAAGCCAGACAGCGGAGCCGGTGACACAGAGAACCCCAGTCAAAATCGAGCGGAGAGACGTCCTGGGTCGAGCAGAGCACAGAGTATCTGGCGGATGGGTGAGAGGCCTTCCAGGCCGTTGTGAAAAAATCTAAAGCACGCTGCAATTTGTTTCAAAACCCACAGGGCCCCAATGTGACTAGTTGAAGATACCTCATAAATAATTCACTGGCCAGTTGAATATTGTACCCGGGTACCAATACACTCACACACATACATTCTTTGGGACATAACCTGTACGGGACTCACTCCCCAACCACAAAAGGGGGTTAAAGATATATTTTTCTCTTTTCCGCTGCGCGTTTCCCGCATTACGAAGTACTGTAAATATATATATATACCGTGTTACTCATTATATGCCAGTTTATCCAGTAAACTATATAATTTATAAAATCCACGACGGTGCTGGAGTATATTTATTCCCTAGTGCGGGGAGACTGACCCGAGGTTCAATTTCAGCGGCTCCTCCGGGAGTGAGCGCTACAACAGTTTTTGGCAAATGGGCATAAAGTTATGGTAGAGGAAGGAGGCTTTATAATACAATGGGTCGTGTTACATGAGCCACTATAATAACTAAAATTGATTCAAATACACAGTGGACAAATATCAAACTGTTAAAGGACTTTAAATTAAGATTTTAGGTGTTATTCAGAGAGAGACTATCTGGCCCGAAATGTCACCGAACAGGGATTTCCCCCCTACAGTGCCATCTCGGGGCCATTCGTCTATTCAGGCAGCAGGCAGTTCACCAAATTTTGGCGAACTGCCTGCAAGTACGGTGCTGTTCGAAGGCAGTGAAATCCTGCATAGAGAAGCAATGGTTAATCTAATCAGAGAACACCGAACAGTAGTGAAAAGTTGCCGAAGTGCCCTGCACATCGATGGTTTAATTTGACAGATTTATTCAGGCGAATCCCATAGGCTTCAATGTTAAAAATATTCCCATTTTTATTCAATATATCTAATAAACCGTTTATTATTTTGAACTGCAGTAAAAAGGATCCTTATTTACTGATTTTTTAGGATCTTTTATGCATTTTTTGGGATTTGTTCGGCAAATATTTTTCCCCATATTTTTTTTCAAAAGCGGTTAAGCTTTTTTCTATAACAAACCTTTTTATTATCATTCATAGGATCTTATATGTAAATTCCAGGCATTTTTGTTCAGTAGTTTTTTAGCAAACAGCGTTTAAATTTTGTCAGCTTTTTTCGACGGCTGGTCTACGCTGTGATCGGCGTCTTGTTGGTTCTTTCTGATGTGTTTGGTGTGTTTTTTTGCCGCGGTTCCTGCGGGTTTTTGGTGGGTGTTCGTCGGTGTGCGGCGGGTTTGCGGTGGGCTTTCCCTGCACTCCGGGGACCCTGCGATTAATGCTGATTTCACTGCAGGGTGGGGTACTTTGATTCCCCGAAGTGCATGGAAGTGCGGGGAACGAGAGAGCACTGAAATGTCACCGACATTTCGGTGCTCTCTGAATAACCCCCTATGTATGAAATTCTGCGACAGAGGTGATGTAATGAATAGACTCAGCAATAATGGTTTTCTTTTGGTATTTAAAATTTTATTATATATATGCAAATCAGTCAGCAGTATAAAGATGTCAACGGCCACGCAGGACCGAACAAAATCAATACAACAAAATATCTCAAAATGGGAAGAGGGGGGGGAAAGGGTGAGCGAGACAGGGCGTCTAAGGGGGAGATTAAAAAAAAAACAAAAAAAAAAAAAACAATTGAGTCCGACATTGGGGCACCAGGAAAAGCAAAGGAAGAGAAAAAAGGATAAAAAATAAATAAATAATAATAATAATAATAAAAAAAAAAAAAAAAAAAGGGAAAACAAACAAAAGTTAAAGGACAACCCATTTAACGAGTGGCTTTCCCGGCTCGCCCCGTCATCTCATAAGAGGCCGGGGGCCATGAAAGAGGCCACAGGGTCGGGAGACCTGGGGCCGAGTGGGCGGCCAGAGCCTAGGTTGCCACCCTAGCGGCTCGCCCAGGATACTACCCAATGTCCAAAAAAAAAAAAAACAAACACAGGTGAGAGAAAACAGTTCTGATGCTCCGTCAGACAAACCGTAGGTCCCAATTCTTAGCAAGTAAGTCTGCATGTTCACTCGGATGAACATAGACAAAAAAAAAAAAAAAAAGGGAAATATATAAGCAGGGTATATCTTCAGGTGGGGGGGGGGTAAACACTCAGCTACCGATGAAAAGGGGGTTTCCAATAAGGGGTGAGACACATCTGGAGAGGGGATTTGAAAAAAGGCTTTGTGAGGAAGGTGTCATCAACCAGGGATCCAAAGGTGGTGCCATCCATCTCAGCCATTGTCCAGGGAAAAAGTAGGACAACTGGGATCCTGCGGTGAGCTGGACGGTTCCTGAGGAGGAGCCGCGAGTCCCAGCGCCTTGACAATGGCCCGCGCCTCATCCTTTGTCATCGCCGTGTAGGTCTTACTCTCATGAGACACGATCAAGGAACCCGTGGCCCCCCAGCGGTATCGGACCCCGCAATCCCGGAGTATGGCGGTGACATCCTGGAAACTTCTTCGGGCCGCCAGGGCCAGAAATGGTAAATCCCGATAGAGGGTGATATGGGCAGAGGCGTAGTTGACCTTATATGTAGGGCCAGCTGCAGCAAGAATCCGGTTACGAAGATCAAGATCCCCGATGACCAGGATGACATCTCGAGGTGCCCCCACCGGTGCAGCGGCCGCCTTCCGGATGCGCAGGGCCGAGAACAGTCCCGGGGACGGCGAGGGATCCGCATGTGATGTGGAAGAAGGTGAGTCACGAAACCGCGGAGGTAACCCAAGAGGTGCCCCGTGTCGACAGACTCCGGGATACCACGGAGACGGATGTTCCGGCGTCGATGGCGGGACTCCAGGGCCAGCACCGCAGAGTGAAGATGGGCGACTTGCGTCTGCAGGTCAGCTACTCTGGCATCCGTGCCAACTAATGCTGTCGCCGCCTCCCGAGAACGAACCTCCACATCAAAAACGCGAGTCTGCAGGGATTCCACTGCCGAGCTCAGTTCCCGTAGGTCGCTGCGCCAGAGGCCTCTGAATTCGTCCATCACCCTCTGCAGGTCAGTGAGGGTGAGCGGCTGGGCTTGTGGAACCGTCGCACTCACGTGTGTCTCCCGGGACGGAGGCCGAGTAGAGCACTCAGATGAGCCAGTTCGGGAAAGGGTCCTCTCACGACGGCCGCCCTCCTCTCCACCTCCCCTCACTCCCAGTGAGATCCTGATGTCTGGGATTCCACACTCCTCCGAGGTGGTCGATTTCTGGGATTTCTTGCCCATGAGGAGATCACTGCAGCGCAGTGGTCAGTGCTCGGGGAGGAAAGCACAGGCCTCAAAATGGCCGCCGGCTGAGAAGGCAAACACTTCCGTTTCACAGTGTCGTGGCACAGGTAGTCCGATCCGGTACAGTCAGCAGGGTGTCCGAGGAGAGTGTGTCAATTTCAGGTCGTCAGGACAGCCACAATCACCCCAAATTTAGTGTTGTGGCCTGGAGCTCAGCTAAATGGCGTCTGCTCTCCTCGGCGTCCAGACATGCCCCCTCCAATAATGGTTTTCTAAAGCTATTAGCTTAGACTTTGTCCCCTTGATAAATAATCAATACGGTAGTTCTAGCATGTGATACAACTATTTGCAAAAATAAAATATGTAACTTCTAATATAACATACATCATTCATTCATTCAATTATTATTTTCTAACAGAATAACAACAATGTCTATTTGTTAATCATTAATTTGTTACAAAGTGCATTGACCGTATCACGTCCATGATTTTCCATTGTACAGATCATCTTTGGACGACTATCAGTAAATATAAAAGCTTTTTAATTTGAGAAAAGTGTAGTTAAAACCAGTTGTATTAGTTTGGAAAGAAAAAAAAACATTAGAGAAAATGGAAAAAACTTTTAATACAGCCACCTGTGGCAATGAAGAATGTGAATGATTTGTTTTATAACCATATTTTTGGACGAATTTTGACTAGAAGAGATCGAAATAAGATTTTTCGTTTTATGAGAAAGTATATTTATAATACCCAGCTTGATCATAATTGCTAGAAACTCTTTCCAGGAAATGATGTTTTATTCCAAATAGTTTCTAACAAAAATCTGTTAATATCTATGTCAAATTGCAGAAGTAAAATATAATATATTGCTGGAATGCATTTGATGCACAACTGTCTAAAAATGTTTCTTGTCAGGGGAACTTGAAATACATGAGTGACATCCAATGTGTTCATTTTTAATTTTATTTTATGTTTTTGGGATTAGAAATAAATGTTTATTACATATTAAAATAAATACTTTTTATATGCCACACTTGCACATAGTGATAGACCTTTAACTGGTTTTAAACCACTTAAAATAAAATTGTTATCCTTGGATTAAGTATATTAAAACTCTTCAGAAAATAGATGGGACTCTCTAAAGAGGAGAAGGTGCACGTGAGATTCATTAAATTGCTCTTTTTAAAAAAATAGCTCTCAGGGGTTACCTAGAAACATGCTGGAGCTATAGTCATCATTTATGTGCACAGTTTAAACTACAGAATTGGAAGGTTATAATCCCACCTAATTCCATTTGATTTAACCAGTTGACAAAGACTATGATCTGCAGCTCTGTTTAAAAAAGAAGAAAAGGAGCAAAGGATTAGGGGTTTTACTATTTTAAGGCCATAACCCTAACAGTATTTCAACAAAGGTAATATTAAATGTGATGCATCAGGTATCACATCAAGTCTTAGCTTTGTTGTTTGAAATTATACATACACATATGCTCTTTTACATTATTCACACACATCTGTCTACTAACGCCACATTTTTTTGTACACAAAGCAAATATGTTTGGAGACATGTATGTTGGAGAATGGCGATGAGCTAAAACAGAGGAGAGGAGTGGGGGAAATGATCAAAGTAATTCCAGTAAAATCAGCCAGCCTAGGCCAGGTGGAACAAAATAGTGAATCAGTGGATCAGGGACACCTATATACATCCAAGTCAAACAAATTAGCATTTGCCACTCCCCTGGGAAAAGGCAGAGGAACCACATAGTGAGAAGGATATTTTAATAATTCATCAGAATGTGATGTGTGGACTGTAAAAGTAAAGATCAAGATAGTATAAGCGAACTGACAGTCCACTGCAACAGATGGGGTCCCCCCCAATCTGGTCCACTTCAACATTTGTGACAGAATCATCCAAGAGTTACTGAGCACCAACTACAGTAAGTAAACTCTGGAACAATCAACATATGATTTCCCAATTTTCTGGCTAATGCACACTTTTTAATATACTGTTGCTATTTTAAATGCCACCTATTGGTTGGTCAATAAGGTTGACTCTCACCTTTTTGTAATTTATAACATGTGCAAAAGGTTGGATGGGTGTATCTGTAGCTTGTAATGAATGTGTTTTCATGTTACTGGTATGGTAGTGTATGAAGGAGAAATATAAACATGATGGATGCAATAGTTATGTGGAAGACGGTTTAATTTTACGGCATTAAAGTTATTCAATGCTTTTGATTACCAACTGACTCGACGTATTGTTCTCTCCTTCATTGGAGTTAAAAAAAAAAAACATCAATGACAGTGGAGCCAGGTCTTTTGTGTCAATACCACCAGCAGACTTATCTCAGAGTTAAATGGGTTATATCTGAGGGAGAGTCAGCCCAACTGTATCATCAAATTCCACTGGAAAGAGGTACATGGGACCACAACTATTCCCACTGTCACTACCTCTGTCACCGTTCATACCACTGTTGTCAGGATTATGACGTCCAACTTTCTTCTTTCCTATCTTCAACTCTGCTTCTGTTGCATCTTGCTCTTTCTCATACTACAGACACACTGCAGACACACTGAATGCATCATATACTGTATTCTTGAGTGGCCTCCCTCCTCCTCTGCCTTCAGCCAGATGTAGGAGACAAATTGGACACCATCTCTGCTTAGATTATTCTACGAAAACTCACTGGCTACTAAGAATACTCCTAGAGGAAAACATCTTGTGATCTCATCACGGTCTCCAATAGTTCTATCAAATATAGTGGTTTCCAAAACTGTCAACTACGAGGCACAGTAAAACATCTTAATTTGGCAAGTCCATTGTTATGGAGTTGACCTACTGGCTCCAGATACAAGCATCTCAACAGTGCCCTGGCTTCACATTAAGGAATTTTTTAAATGTGAATGTCATCACAGTATAAACTCTAGGTCAACAGTGGAGAGACCAAAAAAGAAGGGCTGCCACCTCTAGACAGTGTAAGGACCCTTTTGATTTTCCTTAATAAATATTATTGACATACAGTATTATTGAAATGTAAAGCAGTTGAATGTTTACAATGTTTTAACTTTACAGATTTTCATTGCTCATCTTCCACAGGTGTTTGAGAAATTGATGTTTATAAAGAGAAATGGCTAGGTAGCAGAGGATGTTATGGTACAACAGGGCGTACAAAATAATTGTTTAGCAGCTTTGACTGCTTAGTGCCAACAATAAATCCATGACCCTACGCGCCAAATTACAATGTTAGCGTTAAAACGTGGGCGCAAGAGAGGAAAAACTGCACCCGCAGTTTTCCACCTTGCGCCCGCTTTTTAACGCTGGATTACAATGCGGGTGCAAAAAATGCTTAACACTTTGCGCTCCCCATGTTAAGTATAGGGAGCACAATGTACAGTAACCTCGCGCTGAAAAGCGCAAGGTACCAAACGCAAACGGGTTACTTAACCCGTTTGCGTTTGGATTGTAATATGCGGTAAACACTGCAGCAAGTGAGCATTAACGTTTGTGTGAAGATTGTAATTTAGCCCTACATCTTTTGAAGTCAAGAGGTTCTTAGACATCTGAATACCATTTTTTAACTACAAATATGGAATGTAAAGGCATTATATGAGTATATGTTTGTTGTAACACCATATGAATCCATAACTGATATGTCACTCTTCAAAATATATTTCAGCAGTGTCCTGAAAAAAGAATTGTTGTTTGAGTGCTGTTCATTCCATCTTCCAACTTTAGATGCAGATTTTCACTTGAAATAATTTTCCCATAGGTATATCTAGGAGAAGAGGGCAATTTGTAGAGTAGTCATCAAGATTAAAATGGTTCACGATCAAGGGGCCCTATTACAATGTTAACGCTAACGATAGCGCTCACCTGTGTGAGCGTTAACGTTAGCATTGGTGGCCCTAGCGCGGGCGTACCATATTACAATCCGTACGCTAACAGGTTAAAAAAACAGTTAGCGATTCGGATCTTGCGCTTTTCAGCACAAGCTCACTGTACTTTGCATTCGCTATGCTTAAAATGGGGAGCGCATTAAGTTAATTAGCTTTAGCATTACAATGTACTAACGCTATTTACCGTCCGGCTGCTGTTAACTCTAAAGTTAACCATAAGCAGGACCTGGTGCTAACGGATTCCGCTTCTGCGAAAACCAGCAGAAACCACCCCCAAAAAAAATCACATACCCCCCTCTAATCCTACGGTGAGGACGGCGGCTCCATCCGCCTCTTCTTGCCCCTGGGAGCAGAGAGAGAGTAAGGGAAAAAGTCCATCAGTCTCCCTCTGCGGATCACTACGCTGACCGGCCAGATATCGCGAGACGAGATCCTGCAGGTCATGTGATCGGCAGAGCAGAAACTCACTGGAGTCCTCTGGACTCCATCGAGGGGATGCTCGTGGCGTCACTTACCGCTGCCGCGAGCATCCCACGGTTTAGCGCCATGTTACGGTGCAGGCTGCTGAATTAGCACCTACACCGTAATATCCCGCTAAAACGGGGACGCTGAGGAGAAACCTGCAGGCGCAGGTTTTTCTCCTTAGCGTCCCCATTTTAGCGTGATTTATGTAAAAGTGCCCAAGGACTTTATGATAGCCTGCATATACACTATTGAGTGGGATAGGGATGTTTTTGGAGTTTTATAATTGAACTATTTTCCAGCTTTCAAGTTTTATATAGAATAAACCACATATCTGGCCGCTAATATGAATTTAAAGAAAAAATGAAAACTGATATGTATATATATATATATATATATATATACAAAAATCCACTGCATACAGCACTCTCCATATTACCGTTCATTGCCTGGTGCAATCCAGTAGAAGTATATAGAATTAGGCAATAGAGGATGCACTCACGGTCTTCCAAACAAATATAAAGAATTTATTTTACAAAACTCACATGGACATCAACGTTTCGGCTCGCAGAGGCTCTGCGAGCCGAAACGTTGATGTCCATGTGAGTTTTGTAAAATAAATTCTTTATATTTGTTTGGAAGACCGTGAGTGCATCCTCTATTGCCTAATTCTATATATATATAGATATATACATTTTTATGAATATAATTCCATTTACCCCAAATTCCATATGAATCTAATAAGAAGGTGGGCCATGACACATTCACAATAAGTGATGATATACTGAATATATTCCATAGTTTTATTTTGCACATTATGTTACTTTTGTAAAGTATTGGTGCCATGACTAATTTTAAAAAATATAAATACTCTTAAGCAATGTGTTTTGAATATTTCTACACATCATCCAACAGCTTGTACTACAATGAAAATTTTATTGCCCATTTTTCAAATCATATATTAATGTCCCAACACATATACAGTGAATTTGTATGTCTTAGTTTATGAAGGCCTGAAGCACCTAAGGCGTAGGGCCCTTAAGTTGCCTATGATGCCAGGACGCAGGGAGGAATTTTCTAGAACAGTTATAGCGTGTGTGGGGGTTTGAGCGGGAGATGTGGGGGTGGAGTTACCAGAAGGGTACTTAAGGCGTGTGAAGGGAGGCTCTGCGCACCTTTTCTCCTGAGGTAGAGCTGGTGAAAATCCCTACCCTCCCACCCCTTTTTTATTTAGTTACGAGAAGGGTTGGTTTTTAAGTTAGGGTATTAGTTTTCTTGGGCCCCTTTTTTGTCACGGCGGGGGCTTGTAGGCAGTGCTGGGTAGGGGTTCCTTTTATTTAGGTTATTTTTTGATCAGATGGTTGGGAGATGGGAGGATTTTGTGGTTGGTTGTTTTGGAGGTGGGAGGTGGTTGTGTGGAGTCCCATTTCAGCACTGTGTTACTTTGTTACAGGTATATTTGTTATGGCAATTTTTATGTCATGGTGGTGGGTATATTGTGTGGAGTTTTTAGCTGTGGCCGGTATATATATATAATAAATATATATTATTCCACAGTTAAGTGTTCGTGTATTTTTGTATATTTCTTGTCTCCCTGCGTACGACTCGGTCATCAGTCGGCGACTTATTACATTTCAACAAACACATGACTAATAATACATTCAATCTGTAATTCTGCATAAATACAGCTAATACAGAGATATCAGATCCAAACTGATAAACTGTAGTTTAATTTTTCTTATTTTACACATGACTTTAAAGTATATTGTGCTCCAACACTGGCACAAGGCACTATATAGCATGGTCCTCTAGGGCTTCAAATTCAGAAGAAAAGTCTTTCTGCTGTGGTGTCTCTCATTGTTTATTGCCCAGGACAGCACAGACAAACAAACAAAATATAATGGAAAATAAAACCTAGCTCATCTGAGCATTAACTAACAAATAAACATCCTTCTCTAATTTGGGAAAAAAACACGAAAGCAAATGCCAACTTTCTCTAACCTTTGCTGTAAGTTTCCAGGCTGCTTCCCAGCCTCAATGTTTCACTATCTCTCTAGAGGATATTCGCTAACATCCGAATTTTCCCCCAAATTGCACCGGATGATGAATTTCACCATTCAGTGCAATTTTGGCCCAATTTGTCTATTCACTAAGCTGTCAATTCACAAAATACTGGTGAAATGACAACAAAATGCGGTTCAGTTTCTCACAATTTGCTGCAATTTGGTGGCGTTCAAGGGCACCGAAATTGCCCCATAGGATACTATTGTGTCTTCTATTCACAGAATGCCAAAATGCACTGAAATTATGGCGAAATTCCCAGATTTTTTGATGTTTCAATTCGATCGGTTTAAACAGGAGAATCCCTTAGGTTTCAATCTAAAAAAACTATTAAACAGTAATATTCTAAAATTCTAGATTGTAAATTCCCACGGGAATAGGGCCCTCGTTTCCTCCTGTACTGGTTTGTCATAATGTTGTTCAATGTATTGTAACCCTGTCTATGTTGTGCCCATTGTACAGTGCTGCGGAATATGCTGGGGCTACATAAATAAAAAAAAAAATTAAAAATCTTTTAATTTTTTTTCTAAAGACTGTTTATTCTTTTCATTTTTTGCAAAGCCCCCTCTTATTTTTTTAAAACCCTTGTTTGTATTTTTTACAGTTTTGGTTTATTTTTTAAATACTTTTTTTATTTTTTATCAGGCCTTTCTATTCTTTTTTTAAAGGATCTTTTTTCTATTAGCAGAATAGGCGTCTTCCCATTTTTTTTACAGTGCGGCGGAATACGCTGATGCTAATTCAGTGGTTATTGATGCATGGTGGCAGTTTTTTCCGATGTCTGATAACTGGTTTGCGACTCCAATTTTCGATATAATAGTGAATTCACCGTATTTTCAGCAAAATGGAAACACTGAAATGTAGCGGATTGCAGCAAAACACAAAGCACTGAAATTGCTTGCAGTTGTGTTGCTTTGTGAATAGACTTTTCTCTCTTTCCCTCTCTCTCGGTGTTTCTCTCATCTAGGAACCATTTATTTCCCTGATTAAGAGCAGGTGGGGGAAACTTGTAGCAAGAACCAAAAGAGTAGAAAAAACACATCACCCTCCTGGGTTTAAACATCCCAACTTTCCCTTAAACACATGGGGAATATATACACCATTGCAGATCAAACCCTTCACCTTATCACAGTACCCTTCTGTTATAGAGATGTTTGATATGTGTTTTATTGTAGCTTAAATACAGCAGTAAACCTTATTATTTTACAATTTCCAAAGGAGTTTTGTGACTTTTTGTAACTTCTAATCTGACTGATCGTCTCATGTAGACAGCCATGTTTTTTCTTCTACTCTTTGAGGGGAGCATATAAACATGGACCTGGGGTGATAGGGTGTTCAGATAGCAAGGATGCTTCTAATATTAACTCCGAAAGGCTCAAGGATTGTTCCCCCTTCCCATTGCTGATCTGCAGTGTAAACACACACACACACACACACACATATTTAGCCACTCCTTTCCCACAAAAAACAATATTTATTTAGCTAACATTTGCAGGGGAAATAACAGCATTGTAGGGAAGGGTTAATCGTTGACAATTACCAATCATCCAGCATCCCTATCTGTTCAGACAATCTGCAGGTAATTTGCAAATGGATGTTAGTTCAAACAGCCGGCAGCTCTGTGGAGTGTTCTCTGGCTGTGAGACTCATAAATCACTCCCCAGGGTAACTTATGTGGCATGCCGCAGCACTGGTAGCAAACAGGACGGTCAGGGAGATTGCATTACAAAGGTTTTTGAAAAAAATAAAAAAATCTATCCATCTGTCAGCAGTTTGGCTAACACAATGATTTGTAGATTTGGGAGATCTTTCAAATGGGCTAAAGTTGATTTGAGCATGATTGGTGTACTTTAATGTGTATATCAATGAATGTGTCTAAATAGAACTAATGTTGAATATTGAATTTGTGTTGTTCAAAATGGTTGTAGTAGCTATTCTTCATCTTTCAAGTTAGCTGTTTGTTTTATAACATGAAAAAATTCTTTGTTATTTGTCACCATGCAAGGTATTTAAAGTATTTTTTTGCACCTGTTAAGGATCTGACCTACATTTGTCATTTATTCTTCTGTTGGCTGTACTGGTTTAATTTTTTGTTCTGTAAGTTTCTGATTTTCTGTTTGTTAATTGTATACATCCTTACCATAGGTTTTGGAGAATGAATGTATTACCTCTTGTTTGATGTTTGATGCTCACATATTAACAGTCTTTTATACAGTGCTCTGTGACTGCATTTTAAATGTAAATTCAAAGCGAAAACAATTTTGGTTCAGTCCCGATTCCATTTAAAATAAATATAAAAGTACTTGTGTGCAGTTTACAGTGAATTAGTACTTATTTCCAAGAGAGTAATTTAATACTGAATTACTGAATGTAATACTTGTGATAAAGTGAAGGGAATGATTTGCGGTGGCATGTATATTCCCCCTATGTTTGTAAGGTAGAGTTGGTATATCTGAGCCCAGGGGGGCAATATTTGTTTTTAAATTGATCCTGGCTACAAAGCTTTCCCTACCTGTTTATTATCAAGCCATTAACAGGGTTATCCAATGAGATTCGAAAAGTCACCGCACGTTCAGTGACTTTTCGTTCTCTTCAATTCGGTTCCTTTTGCCGATTGCATTTCGGTAACCCTGCAGTGTATTCAGCAAGCACCACAGGGTCCCCGAATTGCATTGAAAAGCTGCCGCAAACCTGACGAAAACTAACCGCAAAACCCACCGAATGCACGCCGAAAACAAGCAAAAACATCTGGATTAACCTTCGAAAAACCCGAGCAGGAGCCGATCACACGCAGCAAAGCAGCCGAACAGGAGCCGAATCACACAGAGTCGAAGCAGCTGAGACGCAGAGGAGGCAGTGAATAAATTAGCAAAACCATTTGTATGAATCTGTGAAAATGAAACGCTGTTTGCAAAGAAACTACTGAGCGAAAATGTCTGAAATTTACACAGGAGGTCCAGGGAATGATAATAAAGAGGGCTGTTACAGAAAAAATAAGTAAACTTAAAAAAAATAAAAAGAAATCGGACTTTTAAAAAAAAAAAAAAAATCAGAAAAATGCTTAAAGTATCCTAAAAAATCTATAAATAAAGAGACTTTTTGCTGCAGAATTTTATAATGAATGGTTTATTAGATATTGAATTAAAACGGGAATATTTTTAACATTGAAGTCTATGGGATTCTCCTGAATAAATTTGCGGAATTAAACCACCGAATGGCAGGGCATTTCGGGAACCTTTCACTGCTGGTTTGTGTTCTCTGAATAGCCGAAGCAGTGCTTTTTCATGGGGATTCCACTGCCCTCGAACAGGCACCGAACAGGCACCGTATGTGCAGGCAATTCGCCAGGATTTGGCGAATTGCCTGCTCTCTGGATAGCCGAATGGCCAGGAAAGGCAACCGAACGCTGATTTTCAGCGTTCGGTTACCTTTCTCAAGCAATTCGGATCTCTTTGGATAACCCTGTAAATGTTTCCTGGGTGGAATGAAGCAGGGAGAAGGAAGTGAAAGAGACACAGACACAGAGAGAACAAGGTTCAAGGTTCAAGGCTCTGAGGCGGATAGCTTGAAAACAAAGGTTGGCAAAGGTTTTCATTTTTGTTAGTTTTCCAAAAATAGATAGGGACATATTTTTGTTAGAGCTTGAGCTAGCCAGATTTTATTTTCTGATATATTTTGTTTTCTGGATACTGCTTAAATAAACTGAACTTAGTAAAGAGACTGTATGTGACATAATTGCCCTAGTGGTACTGTGCTAATTTGCGTATGACAATTTAAAAATAATAAGCCTGCCAGTTGAATACAATGTCCCCTAACCTCATCCCGTTACTAGACAAATGCCCAAAATTTTAGCCTCCTTAAAAGTTTTAGTTTGGCAGATGAAAAAAAAATGCGGGTCACACTTAAATTGATATTGCTGCTTTATTGTGAGAAAAAAGACACATTTTGATTGTATGTGACATAATTGCCCTAGAGCAGTGGTTCCCAACCACGGCCCTCAAGTACCCCCAACAGGTCAGGTTTTCCAGATAGCTAAAGCACAGGTGATATGATTTGCTGCTCAGTGATTGCAGGATTCAGTCTGCATTTCCCCAAGGTGATCCTTAAAACATGGCCTGTTAGGGGTACTTGAGGACCGCAGTTGGGAACACTGCCCTAGAGGACTGTGCTACGGTGCCCTGTGATGGTGCTGGATCACATACTGAATTTGCATATGATCATTTAAAAATAATAAGCGTGCCAGTTGAATACAATGTCCCCATACCTCATCCAATTACTAGACAAATGTCTAAAATTTTAGCGTCCTTAAAAGTTTTAGTTTGGCAGATAGAAAAAAGAATGCGGGTCACACTGTAAAATTGATATTGCTGCTTTAGGCCGGTGCACACGAGCGCAACTAGCGCACTTGTATAACTTGTAGCAGTGCCCAAATACTTTGTAATCAAAGCGCCTCAATAAGCAGGAAAACAATCCTTCATGGGACTGTATTTATAGCAAAGAAAAGAAAGGAAGAGATCTGATGGGTACACTGCAAGCAGACTTCATAAATGGATTGAACCCAGGGAAGTGGAGTGGGGGTTGCGCAAGCCACTGCTCTACCTGCTCTACCTTAGCTCCCACCATTACAGGGGCCTGTCCTGATGAAGGCTAGGGTCAGACGAGCGTGTTTTCTACAGACTGTGTGCCCCTGCAGTACGGACGCACCTTTTGACGGACGACGCAGTAGTGGCCACACAGTCCGTTTTTGTGACTGACGTTATGTTTGACGGATATAGGAGGGAAAATAAATTAAAATGAAAAAACATTTTGTCCGTCAAAGATGCTGGATGTATAAATGCAGTCCGTCTGACCACGTTCCATCACTTATACACAAAGCTATGTGGACGTTGCGGACGCAGCGCACTCCGCACGTCCGTTCTAGCGGTTTTACATTCTTGCTAACTTGCGTCCGTTTGCCGCGTCCGTTGTGCATCTGCACTTCCGTGCAGACGTACTTCGTGTGTGGGGCTTCATCAGTCATGATTCTCTGCTACCACGAACGTACTAATGTGCGGCAACACGGACATGATTACTGCGCTCGTCTGACCCCAGCCGAAGCCGACACAGTATACCGGCGAAACAGGTTGATGTTATGCCCTGTCAATATTCTTTATGCCTTCTAAAATAATTTCTACTCTGGCAATGTTTTAATTTGTCTCTTCCCTGTTGTATGGAGTGTGGGGGCTTGCGCAACCCCCACTCCACTTTCCTGGGTTCAATACATTTATGAAGTCTGACAACAAGCAACTGGTGGTATGGAGAAAATGCTACTTATCTTTCAAGTGAAAGCGCTGAGGACGTTCCCTGGAGATGGTCCGATACTCCGCACAGAGACAAGGAAGAAAATTGGGAGACCTCAGCCTCTGGAATGGGTCTCCGTGGATAGATTCAACAGACCACGGATACTGGAAACGCCAAAAATCTTTTTCGCACACAGATGGGTATAGAAAAAACTTTTAATTCAAAATAAAATAAAATAAAATACACAAAGACCAACGCGTTTCGTCTAATACAATAGACTTTCTCAAGGGCAAGTAAAATACATTGTTGTAAAACAAAAATAGTATAACACATAAAGAACCCATCATTCCTTTTATTACCCTATTAGGGATTTCATTGGTCAGCCTATTAGCTGTGGCGTTTTCCTTATATGGTAGGGGAGTCACAGGCCTCAGTTCTTATTCCCATCAGCCTCCATTCCATGCTCCAATCCCCTCCACTTAATCCGATCTCATTTTAATATTTTCCGACCTTCCAGTTTGTTTAGTTTCGTTTTTGCTGTGATTAGACTCAACTTCCGGTATCCTCCGTAATGTCACTTCCGGTTTCGATCCTGTCACAGTTCCTCCTATAGCCGCCGCGTCATCCACGACATCCCTTCCACTCTCTGCCTTCGCTCCAACGAATCTGGAGATTACGATGCGAGGAGTATCGGATAAACAAGCGAAGGCAGAGAGTGGAAGGGATGTCGTGGATGACGTGGTTTCCTGGCGGTTTAACGGATTGGATCGGATTTGGTAAACCCGCGGACCTGCCGAAATTATCGGATCCGATAATTTCAGTGGTTTTGCAGTGGGTTTTTTTTTATATTAGGAATTTCGTGGAGGCTTTGCCCTGCACTTTGGGGACCCTGCGGTGAATGCTGAACTCACCTCAGGGTCGGGGAATTTGATTCCCCGAAGTGGGGGGAGCGAGAGAGCACTGAAATGTCAGTGACATTTTGGCACTCTCTGAATAACCCCTTTAATATTTTCCATTTTTGTTTTTACCCAATTTAAGGTCAAGTTTGGTATCATTATAAAGACCAGACTCTGACATTTCCAATGACACCTCACTTAAACTATTCATAAATGATCTGCCTAACGTCTGCAAATCCTCAACTGTACACTTGTACACAGATGACACCGTAATCTATACCAGCAAACCAAATCTCCCTCACTTGAAGGCAGTGCTGCAAGAACAATTCACAGAGGTAGAAAAGTGGATCTCAGATAACAAACTTTTTCTAAATACTGACAAAACTGTCACAATGCTCTTTGGAACAGTACATAAATTACAACCTTCCAATCTATTCGACAGGACAAAATCAAATGACACACTGACCACAGTCAGTTCTCTCAAATATTTAGGTATGTGGTTAGACCCAAATCTGGGCCCTATTACAATCTTCGTGTTAAAACGCTTGCGCAACGCGTGAATTTGTGCGCCCAGTGTTAAACGTTAATGCCTGTAAATCAACCCTGTAATTACAATCCTCGCGCATTTTTTCATCCATCGAGCAATAACGTGCATAAAACGGACGTGCACAAACGCGTGCGCAGTAACCTTCGCGCGCAGAAATCAGTGTGCTGACTGTTTTTTTCACGCGATTCAGCCAATCAGAGTTCAGAACCGCAATTGTCTCATGTTAAGTTTTTGCGCCTGTCAAAGTCAATCTGCGCATATATGCTGCATCAATAAAAAAATCCGCACACAACATCTCAAATTTATTAGGTTTGGTATGTGTAGAATGTGTAACTATACTTTGCTGCATTTTTTTTTTTGGGCTGGTGTATTTGGGTTCGGCCAGGTTGATAGAATTTGCCATTAACACCAGCTTTTAGGAGTTGCTAAAATTATGCGCGCAACGTCTATGCGTTATTTCCTGCGCATAGATTGTAATACCATCCGCGTACCAGCGCACAAACACATTTGCACTCACAATGTTAAGTATAGGACGTGCGAAGTACAGTAAGCTCGTGCAGGGTTCGCGCAGGTTCTCCCGCGGTAGACGTATATGCGCGTTTGTTGAGCTGACATTGTAATACGACGTTCAGCGCAAAGGGTTTTGCCCCTCGCGTTAATGCGCTTTTGTGCTGACGCAAACGTATGCGCGAAGATTGTATTAGGGCCCTCTGTCTTTTGGCCCCCCATCAAAAAACTCTCTGTTAAACTTTACCCCAAACTAGGTGCCCTGTACAGAAATAAATCATGCCTGCACCCGCGGTGAAAAAGCAGATTGTACAACAAATGCTTAGGTCATTGAATAATGAGATATAGTGTATGCAGCTGCCACCCGAAAATGCACCTTCATAAGCGTACTACATTGTATAACTCATTCTGCCACTTTGTGCTACAATGTCCATGTACACAATGTACATCTACAATCAAGGCCGGTGCAAGGAATTTTGGGCACCCAGGCAAAAATGCATTTTGGCGCCCCCTCTCACAATAAAATGATTTATACACAGACATTTTCTGAAGGAATTTATTATATAAAGGCAGGCATTTATTATACATAGAAAGTATTTTATTACAGGGATATTGTAAACATTAATTATATATAGAAAGACGGGCATTATATACACGTACAGGCATTTAGTTTTACACATACAGGCATTATATACTAAAAGAGCTAAACTGACAGTTCCTGGATTCCAGATGCACCTTCATCTTTCCAACCTGGTGCTTAAGAGCTTATCAGGGAAGTTACCAACCTACCTGAATAGGCTGCTTCCCCTAGTAGTTCCCTCATCCTATAACCTCCAATCCAAGACCGGCACTTTATTTGCAGTACCACAATACCAAAAGAAAGTGGCTTGATCCTCATTTTCCTTCAGATCACCGCAAAGATGGAATAACCTCCCAGACGCCATCAAATCTTCCCCCAGTCTAGAGTCACTTAAGAGATCTCTATTAATATACCTCGATACAGAATGACAGAATGCACCTGTAAACATGTAACATAGGGAGTATATTTCTTACATGTTTATTTTCTGTGTTAATCTGTATATTTGTGTTTTGTTTGTAATATCGTGCATTTACTACTTTGAATTTCTGTACCCTACTGTAAAAATTCAATGTTCTTGAACCCAGGACATACTTGAAAATGAGAGAAATCTCAATGTTTCCATCCTGGTAAACTACTTTATATATAAATAAAATCTGTCTGCCATTATTTTTCAATTTTCTATCAACAGTCCTTTAATATTGCATAGATTCCTACGTTAAACTACAGAGTTGCTGTTGATTTAAGTGAGTTTATTAAAAGGGTTCATTAAAAGAACCCTAACAGGAACCCACACAAGCTGTCTGGGTGAAAGCACAAAGGCTATACCATGCACTACCAACAAGCAGAATGCTGCCAGCCCCCAGTATCAAGGATCCCTCGACGCTTCAGCAGTTCAGAGGCAATGCTGCCTTCATTTATATTCTCTAGATACCCCGAAGCTTTGTGTTTGCATGCAAGAAGTGGGGAGTTCAGGGTCTCTTTATTGTATATGTGTGAGAAGCAGCAGGTATGTGTCAGTATGTGTATGTATGTAGAGTTCAGGGTCAGTATATTTTTCAGGGGGTCAGAGCCAGTGTGTATGGGGGTGAATCAGAGTCAGTATATTTGGGTGCGTTCCCTGAATGTTAACTGTAGCGCTCGAAGTAAGCGCTAATGCCTGGATAAGTAACTTTAATGCTTGCCCCCATATTTCATACCTATGCTAAACCCGTGAAAAATCGCTAGCGCATCGGTGATTGCGCTGATTTGAGCAAGCTTACTGTACTTTGCGCATTCTATACGTAACATGGGGAGGGCAATTAGTAATTACTGTAAGGATAAGTAAGGTATTACAAGGTCCTAGAGCTACTTAGTGCAAAAAAGCGCAAACCAAAAGTTTAGCTACACCAAAAAGCTGGTGCTAAATCATTTAGCACCCCCTAAACCCCCCAATAAATCAATACTCAGCTCTCATTCTGCGGTGTGATCCTGTCCGCCACTTCTCCCTGGGCCATGAGTAGAGTGAAACTGGGGACAAATAGTTACCAGTCTCCTTCCGCAATCACTCCACGCTGTTGTGCGACGTCGCGGGAGCCCTATGGACTCCAGGAGGTGATACTCGTTGTGGTGTGGTAGTGTTACCGTGAGTATCACTGAGGGTAGCGCTGTGTTCTGGGCCATGGTAGCGTTTGCCCTGGAATCGAATGCTAAAATGGGGACACTACGGGGAAACCTGCAAGCACAGGTTTTCTCTGTTAGCGTCCCCATTTTAGCCCTAGGTAGGGAATAAGGCCCTTCATGTTTCAGGGTCAGTGTTAGTGTACATATAGCGAGGGGGTTCTGGGTCAGTGTTAGTGTATGTTTGGAGGGGTGGTTTAAGGTCAGTGTATGGAATGAGTATCAGGGTCAAAGTTTGTATGTCCCCTCTCCTGCACACCTTTTTAAGGGGGGGGACTAAATCCTTGGTGGTGCAGTGAAAGAGCCAGTGGGCCTACATCATGGGGTTTTAGAGTCAAAGGGCCACCATCAGGTGGACAACCAGTACAGTTGGTACTGCGGGCCCACGTCAATTATCCCCTAAATCTCTTGCGGTCTGGTGTGGCTTGCCATGGGCCCCTTCAGTCAGTGTGCCACATCAATGGTGGTCCGGGTGGGACAGCAATGCAACCTGTGCCTCCATTGAGCGCAGATTGCATAACTACTTTTTTGAACCGAACACTGGTGTGGAGTTAGTCGAGTGAGCACAGATATTTAGCGCAAGAGATTGGGTTTGTGATCCTCCTCTAGTTGCAAACAGAAAGATGGGGAAACAAATAGATATCTTTGTCCTTCAGCTGATCTTGTGCGACCTCACTTATGTGGCTCACACAGGACTCGCATATGTTTCCATGAATCCCACAGACTGCAACAGATGATACCAGTGTTGCCGCTGCTGGTATCATTTAGCAGCTTACATCCATTACGAGTCAAGTTGCTATTATAACAGTTCTCTCATAATACAATAGGGAGCTGCTAAGAGTTAACGTCTTCCACTGACTTTACCATTTAGTAACTTAACATTACTCGCTGACCAGGAATAGGGCTCACAGTACATAATCGTATCAGTTACATCAGAATATTTGGCATAAAAATCATAGAGATTGGTCAGGGACAACGAGTTTGTTCTCCTTCAGTTGGGCCACTGTGTTATATTTACCCCAGGTGAAAGTTGCCAATCTTCCAGTGGCAGTTAATTATCCAAATAGGGAAAGGTTATCACAGAGTCCAAAGTGGCCAGGAAGAGTGTTACATAGAAAAATGATGAAGAGACCAGGCAGTCCAATCCAATGGGGCATTATTGATGAATAACAACAGTGGTTTACAGCAACAACATTTTTGCTGTCTATTATCCTTTGACAATCCAAAAGCCATCGCAGCTAATAAACAGTCAATCACCATAATGCTTTGCAGCGTTCAATGACTAATGCAATATTAGCTTTACCTAAAAACAAATTTTTTCTTTGGATGCAACTTTAAAAATGTCATTATCGGCATAGGATTTATATTCCGAGGCTTCCCTGACAAGGCCAAATAGTTTGTGAGTGGGCCTGAGAAGTGTTTGTTCTGGTACTGCTTGAGAGAGTCAATCTCTATATGGACGTTCCACCCAAGTCTAGAAAGAAACAGCAAGAACTTGGGTCAAACTCTGGAGTTCTCCATGTAAAAGGTCAATGGCATTTTTGCCTGAGTTCTGCTGGAGTGGTCAAGAGCATGAAAGACTCTTGAGTCCAGATATTTTGTCACATGCCCCTTAGGAATCCACTTTGTTGACTGTGCATGAGCAATATCATCCGATTAAACAGAGGAAGGAACCACTTTGGAATTCACAACAGTTGCGTTATGACTGGAGCCTACCAGTACACCCTCAGGGCCATCATCCTCATCTCAAGTTTGCCTGCAGACAGTCTTATTGTGTGTCATAAAACGAGTCTAAGTAGTCATGCATGTGTAGCGCTGGGTTAAAACACTGTTGCTCTAGTTCTTATTTTTGGCCACCAGAGGGAGACAAGCGCAATGTAAGACACTGGACAATGGGACTACATTTTCTAGCATGCTTTGCGGCGGAAACAGGAAGTGGGTGGGCAGGAGAGACTTACATCCGCAGCCTCGTGGAGAGAACAGTCAGAGCGCGCAGAGGAGTGAAGAGAGTAAGACGCACGTGAGAGAGACAGCGATCGTGACCAGGCCGGAGCGCAGGTGCGGCCTTGCGGAGCTGGAGACCGATTTCACTTTACTTGCCAAAGCCCTAGTGATCCACCGCTGGGAAGTTTACACAGATACAAAGTATGCTGAAGGACCCCGAGTTAGGAGACCGCAGATGATCTAATGGGAGTGCAGGCGGTGAGCTGAGCATCTCGTAGCAGAAACAGACAAGCAAGACAGCGGATCCGGTGACACAGATTCCCAGTCAGATCGAGCGGAGATACGTCCTGGGTCGAGCAGAGCGCAGAGTATCTGGCGGATGTGTGAGAGGCCTTCCCGGCCACAGTAAAAATAATAAAGCACGCTGCAGTTTGTCAAAACCTACAGGGCCCCAACGTGACTAGTCGAAGACACATTGAAATCATTCACTGGCCAGTTGAATATTGTACCCGGGTACCAATACACGCATACACGCACACTTTCTTGGGACACAACCTGTACGGGACTCACACTCCAACCACGAAGGGGTTAAAATTCCTTTTTCTTTTCCGCTGTGCGTTTCTCGCATTACGAACTACTGTAAATATATATACGTATACCGTGTTGCTCTTTATATGCCAGTTTATTCAGTAAACTATATAATTTATAAAATCCACAACAGTGCTGGTGTATATTTATTCCCTAGTGTGGGGAGACTGACCCGAGGTTTAAATTCAGTGGCTCCTCCGGGAGTGAGCGCTACACGTGTATTTAGCTCTCTACCACTTTTTTCAGAAAATAAGCCCAACGGATTGAGGCATGATTGTGAGAAACTGTTTTACAGGGTTCTGTAATTGGAAAATTTACTGGGTTGTCATCGCTACTATAGAGCCAGTGCTTTGATTTTTGTACCACTTTTTGTCTTGTTGCTGTAGTATCATAGTTGCTGAGGCAGTAACAGGCTTAGAAGAGTCAGGCTTAGACACATCTATGGACTGGGACGTTTTCTGAGTTAAAGCCTCTGATATGAGTTTTATCAAAAAAAGAGGAAGCTACGGACATAGCAGACTGAACAGATTTGTTCCTGGAGTAAGTAACTGTAGCAGACATAAAAGACTGACCTTTTGGGGGTGGAGTTAACTGCCGAGACGAGAGGTCGTGCGAAGCCGGGCTCCGCTGAGTTTTTAAGTTATTTCATACTACCCCGGCTGACATCGGCCCTCTGCGTGACCCCAACTCTGTGAGAGGACTGCCGCTGACACCCTGGAGCTACGTCAGCGTGGACGGATGACTTTGCGGAGCCTCACAGCTCCTGAACTCTGATTGCGGCCTACTCCAGTCAGCCATTTTGGAGCCGCGTGCTTTCCTTTCTTTACCCGCGGGTGACTCCCTAGCCTCCGTCTTTGGATACACGGCAACCGAGATGGGTAAGAAGTCCACCAGGAAGTTGGGCCAAGCGGAGAGTTCGAGTCAGCGGGACATACGAGACGCTATGGGCGGGAGGCCCACTACCCAGGTTACAGCCCCCTCCCCCGCCATACTATCTGGATATGGGTCCTCGGATGATGGGGACTATTACTGGCCCTCTGGCAGTCTGGACAACCTGCAGATGCTCACCCCGCAATGCGTGAAGCCGGCTGGCACAGCTGCGAGGAAGTGGGCGCAGGCGATGCACCGATCTTTGGCGGAGACGGTGGCGGGGACGTTGCTCAGTGCGGAACCGGCCATGGATAATATGCGAGAGAGCCTGAGGAGGAACCTGCCTCTGGTTCCTTACCCGCGAAGGCTATGGCCCCTACACGACACAGTACTCCTGGTCCCCTGCAGGATTTTATGGCACCCCCCTTGCAGACCGGCGTCCCTGACCCTTATGCCATCGAGGGTGATGATGCACTCCCGTCGATGAAGGGCGACCTCCGTCGATTTATGGACAAGATGCGTTCTGTGTGGCGAACAGAGGTGACGGGAATGCGAGCCGAAGTGGCGGCGGTCCACGCCAAGGTGTTAGAGGTGAAGACGCAATCGGATGAGGTGGCGAAACAGCAGACTGACCTCTCGACGGAGGTAGTAGAGCTCCGGTCTCAGGTTGCTCTCCTGTCCCGATCTGTGGAGTCGTTTGAGGCTCGGCACCGCCGGCGAAATCTCTGGATCCGGGGTGTCCCTGAGTCCGTCCCTCTCACCGAACTCTTGCCGTACGTGAATCGCCTGGGGAACCAGGTCTTAGGCTTGATGCCAGGTTCGCCGGCGCTGTTTGTTTCTGTGTATCGTATACGGAAAGCTGCGACAGCTCCCCAAGAGGTCTCCAGAGACATCATAGCGGTGGCCGTGGATGTTTCTACACAGGAGAAGCTTATGTCGGCCCCGGGAGCGAGACAGGCCGTGCACTTCGAGGGGCTAAAGCTGATGATGTATTGTGACCTTCCCTTCGTGACGCTACTGGCCCGCCGTAGATACCGAGAGGTGACGAGCTATCTCCATTCCAGAGGGGTCCGGTACCGGTGGGGACAGGTGGGATCCCTAGAAGTGATCCACGGGAGTGTACCGTGCTCCATCAGTGACCCTGAGACAGCATGGTCCCATCTGTCTGCGGTGGGACTTTCTCGTCAGGACAGTCTAGGCTGAACGTACGTGTTTTTTTTGTTTATGTCCCCCCCATCCCTTTATTTGAACCGGGATCCTTTGGTCGCCATTTACGAATGGCCTTCGACCACCTGGGCCTGGTGCCATTTTCCTCCCTAGACCTCTTGCGATCATTTATGGTGGCGACAGGGTTCTGGGGACGGCACGATTTTGGCCTTACTTTTTTCTTCCACGCCTTTTTTATATTGGCCCCCTTTTTCCTCTCATCCCCCCTCCCCTCTTTTCAACGTTGAGGTTTTCAGACACTCGCCCGCATGTTGGTTATTGATATTTGGAGACTTTATTTTTTCGTTTTTGGCTGAGATCTGATTCTTTTGGAACATTTTACTGTTAGCTGTGAAACTCTTCAGTTTGCTCTCATAGACGTCTGATGATATTAATGTTGGTATTGTTGTTCTATGTAGTTTACACACCTGCTTGATGGTCTGTTGTCACACGTCGGCCCTGCGAGGCCACAAATGTTGCTGTTGACTGTTATTGTTAATGATGTCTTTTAAAATAAAGAAAAAAAAAAAAGACTGACCTTTTTGCAGGGTGTAAAGGGATCTTATGGCCACTATCGCCACCCAAATTATTATGCAAAAGCTCAAATTACAGTGATGGAGTATGGGAAAAGGGCCTGTGTCTTGCAATATCTGTGACCAAAAATGTCTGGATAATAACAAGAATAATGTGGTTAATGAGGGGCAGACCAGTGAGCAATTGTTGCTAGGATTAAGTGGAATGAGGTCACAAAACCAAATAGGGCTTTGACGTACTGCCTTCTACCATTAGACCACTTGTTCACAAGGTTCATAAAGAAAAAAACCAGCAATGATTTTCAAGAATGGTCCAGGGCGTAACTGCGCCTGGGATCACCAAGCAAAGGATGGTCACCAGTGTAATGCAGGTAGAATAATCACAAGGAAGCTGATTGAGTGGGATATAAATAAGAAAGTAATGCTTACTTGAGAGATTGAATGATGATGAAAACCGACCATGTGTGCTGCAAGGCCACAATTATCCAGTCAATGAAGAAATGGTGAATCATAAGATATACACAGACAAACAAACATAGCCCTAATATAACAGAAAATAAAAAAATACAAAATCAAGCAGTATTATAATGGAATTGCAAATTCCCTTGGAGTAGCAGCAAAAAAACGTGTGAATGCCTTAGTCAACCTGCTGTTTGGGGACTGGCGTGTTTCTGTGGGGTTGTACTGTTCTTACTGGTTTTATGCAGGGCTTTTTTTCAGGGGGTACTTGCCGGTACTCAGTACCGGCACCTCACCACTCAGTACCGGCACCTCACCACCAGCCCGAACTAACAGGAGAGAGCATGATGCTCCTCCTGCAGTGGCAGGCAGAGAATCGGAAGCGCTCGGCTGCTCATATTGCTCCTGAACGCTTCTGATTGTCAGGAGTGTATGTAGGGACCAATAACCCGCCTCATCTCCCAGTAAGGGACAAGGGAGTGCTGGTTAAATAAAATCTCCCCTCTGTTTCTTCAGTGCCCTAGCTCTGGCAGATGCGTGTAAACATGCTGCACCCCCCTCTCTGCTGCCGCTGAAACTATTGAACAGCATGGGGAGGGGGCAACTTGTTTACACACATATGCCAGAGCTGCGGATTGTCAGGCAAGCGGTGTGATCAGAGGAGCTGGCACTGTAAGACGGTACAGGTGGCCACCTAAGAGCGCAAGACCAGGAGGGGGTGAAAATTTTTTTGAGTCCCTGGTCACTTGCCTGGACAGGGATCCAAATTTTTAAACTATCTGCCTGGCGCTGTGTCCCTGCTGCTCCTCCTCTAAGATGCAGCCGGTGCCCAGCAACCTGCATTGTATCTGCCAGATCAGAAAGCAAACTCCCCCGCGGTGCTGGATATGGAAGCCTGCGCTCTCTCTCTCCTCCTGGTCCCTTCCTCCTTGCTGTGCCTGGCCCCCTCTGATGATGCCAAGAGGAGGGCATGCCAAAAGAAGTTACACTGCCGCCTTACCCCCAGCCTCCCCAGCAGGTCCAGACAGTGTGTGGTGCACCCTGGAAGGTGAGAAGGTGGAAATTTAAGTCCTGGCTGCAGCGCTCTACAGGAACTCAGTGACAGGCAGGCCTCAGAACAAAGAAAAAAACTGCTGCTGCTTCCAAATACACTTCAAAACAGCATTTAAAAATATCAGCTCTGGCAACACAGGTATGTTCACCTGGTCATGCTGTTTCCACCATGTGGGGGTATTCTCAAGGTCAAACACTCTCTCATTGGAGTCCCCCAATATTATTTAAACAGTACTTGGTGGATAGTGGAGTTTTATTGCAGTGGAGCTCATACACACTGCGCAATACTGTGAGTTTCATTGCTGTGGAGCTCATACACACTGCACATTACTGGAGTTTCATTGCTGTGGAGCTCATACACACTGTGCATTACTGTGAGTTTCATTGCTGTGGAGCTCATACACACTGCACGTTACTGTGAGTTTCATAGCTGGGAAGCTCATACACACTGCACATTACTGTGAGTTTCATTGCTGTGGAGCTCATACACAATGCGCATTACTATGAGTTTCATTGCTGTGGAGCTCATACACACTGCACGTTACTGTGAGTTTCATAGCTGTGAAGCTCATACACACTGCACATTACTGTGAGTTTCATTGCTGTGGAGCTCATACACAATGTGCATTACTGTGAGTTTCATCGCTGTGGAGCTCATATACACTGCACATTACTGTGAGTTTCATTGTTGTGGGGCTCATACATACTCAGCTAAACTGTGAGTTTCATTGTTGTGGAGCTCATACACATTGCGCATTACTGTGAGTTTCATTGCTGTGGTGCTCACAAATGCTAAACTATTATCCACTCAGTGCCAGCGTTGCAAAAACAAACAAACAGCTAACTGCGCTGCAATACAGATTTTTCTTGCAACAGAGGCACTTAGTGGATAAACCCCATAGGGTTACAACAATTGTTGTAGTTCATTTAAAGGAAAACAGTATTAAAAAATATGGTTCCCTTTTATAGTGTCTTCCTTTAAGTGAGCTACAACTATTGTTTATTAGGACATGAAAATAGTCATAATAATCAGTTTTTCCCCGGACGTGAGAGTACCCACACCTATTTTTCCAGAAAAACCCCACTGCTTTTATGTATTTATTTTTTTAGATGATTATAGAGTTTTCTCTATAAGACTGTGATGAGAAGTAAAAATAGGTTTTCCTTTAGTATGTGAGCCTCTGCAGAATTGTATCAAATTTTGGATTACCTGCCAAGTTATGTGCAGCATTGGAAGATGAAAACAATTTTATATCACTATATTAAATGATCTAATGCAAGTTCTTGGCAAGTTTCAAAACTGTAGTCGGGAACCCCATCTTCCTTGAACTCAGAACTGCCATATTTTCTTTTTATTATCAGTTATTTTCTTTTTTTCCATGTGACTGAAAAATGAAAAGAAAACTAACACTGATATTAATTAATGTACACCAACCAAATAAGAAATTGATAATCTCCAAAAATATCTACTTATATACTTGCATAACAAAACAACAAAGTTTTTACATATTTGTTTATATTGGGAAATCAAAAGGAGAAATACAATTTTGATAATTTTTCATTGTTCGTTTTTCATTAATACTGCAAACTATCAATACTCAATTGTATTCTTGATTGCAGAATGATATTAATATTACCCATGGATGAACAAGAGGTTACAGTACCTATCACAAATTATTTATTAATCTTGTGCAGTTGGAAAATATTTTGGTTGTCCGTCTTGTTTAGTCCTAAATTATAATGGCACTCAGATATACCAACCCACTCAAAACAGACAGGCAATCTATATAAAAACACTAATCAGGGATATTCAGAGAGAGGTGAAAAGCAGGAGAATGGCTGGAGAATGGAAAATTCTAGGTCAAAATAGCCAAACCAGAAATTCTCCAATTTATCTTACTTTCCAAATCGGCTATTTTGACCTAGAATTTTCCATTCTCCAGCCATTCGCCTGCTTTTCACCACTCTCTGAATAACCCTGTAATGTGTTTGTGTTTCAAATACAGATGTAGTGTAAATATGTATGTGATTTTACAAATTTATTATGGGAATATATAGCTATAATCAAACTGCAGGTGTTCTTTAATTGTCCTTTCTCCCGCTTTTACTAAATACTCCTCTCCAAATTCGGTGAATAAGTTTACATGAATTTTCAGTTCATAATTTACTTTATATAAATTCCTATTAGTTTTACATTCTGTGCTTGTTGCCGAATTATTTTTCATTTTACAAATTACATAAATTAATTTCTAAATACATTCACTTAGTAACACTTAAATAATATGCAAGCACCAATGTTTAACTGTCTTTAATTCCTGCCCTAAAACTAAAGGGTTTATTCACAAAGCATTGAAATTTTGGTGCACTTTCGGTGAAATCACTATTCACCAAATGGTCACTGTAGTGCATTGAAGATGGAGTCACCGAAGCCCCATGTAAAAGTTGAACATCGCCAGAGAGCACTGAAAAACACCGTAGTGGCCTTTGCAAATTCCACGAAACTGCAAAAACAAAAAACGGAATTCTCCTATTTTCCTAATAGGTGTTTAGACCAGAAAAGGTCCTTTAATAAAGAAAAAGCCTTTTAAAAGAATTGAGAAACAAAAATGTTGTCTAAAAAATGTGAAAAACACAAAAAAGTGTTCCAAAAAATAATAAATAAAAGTTTTTTGCTGAAAATGAAAAAAGTCTCTTAAATTTTTTAAAAACAATATACTACATTTTTTACATTGAATCCTGTGGGACTCACCTGGTAAAACCAGTTGAAGTGAAGCAATTTAAATCAGGGCATTTTGCCAGAATTTCGGTGCAGGTCGGCGTTCTGTGAATAGAATACACAATAATCATCTTAGGGAAATGTTGGTGCCGCCGAACACCTCTGAATTGCAACAAACGGCAATGTATTTTGCTGTCAATTCACCGGTATTTGGCGCTTTGACAGCTTAGTGAATAGATGGTGAATTTCATCGTTCAGTGCAATTTCGGGCCATTTTGGAGGTTAGTGATTTCCTTTTCTTTCGATTTTTTTTCTGCACATGAACACATTTGTGCCAATTCTTTAAGTATGAATACTGACAGAAAGAAAATCTTGGAAAACTGAAAGTAGTTTGACTACTTCTACTTTACCTGTGAGTAAATACCATCTGGCTCTGGGTTCCTACTTGCATTTAGTTTATCAAAATGTTTAACACATATTTCCTTGATTAGCCAGTTAAATGTTTTGTGAAATAATTTTATGATATTGAACCTCGTCTCGTGTCCAGTCATATGCTCTTCTTGAGCTATTCAGAAGAAACAATATTTTCTCCTAATTTAGGTGTGAATGTCTTTGAGAAATAAAATAAACAAATCCAGATTTTGAAACTGGTGAAAAAAGTCTGTAACATGCCTTTTTATTTTTAAAAATGATAATCCTACCTGTTTCATCCAAAATAGCAAAATGACTGACTTTATTCTGTGAGTTAGTCCTTTTGTTATTATGTTTCTTCTGCATGTGTCCAGAGGAGACAGTGGATCATGATGCCCTTTGAACTGCATTACTAGAAGTAAGTAAAGGATAGTTATTTTATAACTATCAAGTGATTTTGCAAAAGCAGGTGTCTCAGAGCTGATATTAATAATTCTCTGGCTGACCCTTGGCTAACAGTTCCTATATAAAGTACAGTGGTACCTCGGTGCACGAACGCCCCTGTTCACGAACAATTCGGTTCGCGACCAGGAAGTTCGTCAACATTTTACCTCCATTCACGAACTCCACCTCGGGTTATGAACAAGGATTGCAGTCGCAGACAGGGCTACTGTGAAGCTTTTTAGTGTGCTTTGTAGCACAGTACTGTTCAGTATTACTGTATTAAATCCAGCATGGCTCCCAAGAAAGTGCAGAACAAGCGTGGTGGGAAAAATAAAGTGCAGAGAGGTGACAGGAACGTGCAGAGCGTTAATGAAGGTGAGAAGAATGTGCAGAGCATTAATGAAGGTGACGTGGATGTGCAGAGCGTTATTGAAGGTGACGAGGATGTGCAGAGCGTTATTGAAGGTGATGAGGATGTACAGAGCGTTATTGAAGGTGACAAGGATGTGCAGAGCAAGAATGGTGGTAAAAAGAAAGTGCAGTGCAATAAAGAGGGTAACAAGAAAGTGCAGAGCAAGAATGGTAACAAAGTTTCAAAGCATATTTTTGTGGTTACATTTTTTTCCCCCATATGGTTCAGAACGGATTAACCTGATTTACATTGAACCCTATGGGAAAATGTGATTCGGTTCACAACCAAAAATCGATTTGCGACCATGTTCCTAGGGGTCAGAACGGATTAACCTGATTTACATTGAACCCTATGGGAAAATGTGATTCGGTTCACGACCAATTCGGTTCACGACCAGAGTCGTGGAACCAATTAAGTTCGCGAACCGAGGTACCACTGTACATGATCTTACAGCTTGGTTGGAATAGCAGATTGAGTCATTACGTTAATGAGTGAAGCCATTAAGTATAACAGCCCCAGTTATACTTATACTTAAAGGCTGAGTTGAACAGGACCCCTCACCCATTTATGAGAAACTGCTAATGATTAACTTCAGTAATAGCATATATGTTTTCAATAATCAAGTATGGAGTTTTTATGTTTCAAAAATTAGAAAAATAATGTCCGTTTCCTTTGCCTTTAGACAATAGAAAACATCAAAGTATATCTTCATGAAAAGGAGCTTTGGAAGAAGTTCCATGAAGCTGGCACAGAAATGATTATAACCAAGGCTGGCAGGTTTGTGGACATTTAAATACTAATTTATCATTTGATTGCTGAATTGCTTTGCTTCACATTATCAGCAGTGAAGAGATATAAATGGAATGGAATTCTTTTATTTGACAAAAAGATGTTTCACATCAGTTGTAAGGTTTATGCAGGAACTCAGAATCTAGACAAGTTCCAAACATTATTACTTGCATGCCCATCTGCATTGAAGATAATTAGTTTTAGCAGGCATTTTTTTTTTTATTTTGCAAAAGAAGCAAGGGGTACATGCCATAGTGATAACATGTCCTTTTTGGCAGAGGCAAAAAATAGAGAAATTGTGCGTACAGCTTGTAGTCTGTAAAATAATTATAGAATTAAAATCGACATTGCTTAACTGGTATATTTTAAATGCATTCAAATGGTGATCCTTTTGTAGACCAGTATTACAAACTCTTTCTCAACATTAATCAATATGTCATACTTCTGGTTAAGTATTTGTACCTTAATTATTTCTATTCCTAAATTATTTTTATTCCAAATAACCTCAGGGCCTGACTGTTCACCGTCTGCTGGCCTATCTAATGTGGAGAGGTCGGATATGTTTTTTACCCAATTCCTACTTTAGGTTGTATTGATTGATTTGTGGCATGTTATGAATCTGAGTACTAGAGATTACACCTTCTACTTGGGCCCCACATTTGTCTTATTCCCGCTTAGACCTTTTTTTAATATATTAATAATTTTTACTTTGGAAAAAAGTCAGCAAGTCAAACAGAAAGAAATCGGCCTGGCAGAGCCAGCACAAGTCATTGTAGAGAAAAGGAAGTGGCGGCGCTGGGCCATAACTTATCATCTGTATAAACACATGAGAGAAAAGGACATCTAAGATTTTAACTAGGCTTCGGAGAAGCACGACATGAGAAAAATAACAAAGAAAAAGAAGAGTCGGCTAAAGACATCCATTACGATTAGACCTCTCTTTTACGTAATGGGTGGGCCATGTCTAAAGTTATAAGAACCAAAATTAACTCGATATAGCTCTGTATTTACGCACTCCAAGGGTGGAAACTCCCTGGACATGGAGATTGAACTCTTCCCTGCTGTGCAATCATGAAGTTACGCTGCAACTTCGAACTTTAATTACATAGTACTTTGAGGAGAATCCCCAGGGTGAGGTTTCCCCTTCCACTATCTGGGCCGCCCATAAAGTGGTGATAAGGGGTCATCTTATCCGGATCACTACCTATAGGAAGCGCCTTAGCTCCAGTCACTCCTCTCCCTTCAGCAATCCCTGAGCAACTTAGAAAAGAAACACAAATTCTCTCCCTCTCTGGAAATAGTAGCGGATCTTCAGAAAGTCTGCACCTCCCTGAAACAAATGACAAACGACACTGACAGGCACTGGTCTAAATCATATTTCTCTGCGATACAGGGTCTTTGCACAGTTGGTGGGGCCTGACCTGCGTGCAGCCTTTCTGAATGCGTCTCATTCGTTAGCTAAGGCTGGGGTCAGACAAGTGCAGTGTTCAAGTCCGTGTTGCCGAACATTTTAACGTCCGTGGTAGCATACAATTATGATCAATAGAGACCCACACACGAAGTACGTCTGCACAGAAGTGCGGACGCATAACGGACGCAGCAAATGAATGCAAGTTAGCCAAGAACGTTAAACCACTAGAACGGACATACGGAGTGCGCCACGTCCGCAACGTCCACATAGCTTTGTGTGTGAGTGATGGAACGTAGTCAGACGGACTGCATTTTTGACGTCCAGCATTTTTGACAGACAAAATGGTTTTTCATATTCATTTTATTTCCCATCTATCCATCAGTCCAAAAAAACATCAGTCACAAAAACGGACCATGTGGCCACTACCTTGTCATCAGTCAGTAAGTACGTCCGTTGTGCACGGACGAGCAGTCCGCACAGAATGCGTTCGTCCGACCCTAGCCTTAGCAATCAGGGTGGTGGCACATCCAACAAAATAATTATTAAAGGCATTTGCTACATCTAGGGTTTGTTGCAGGGTTTGGTTGTTTAATTTGAGAGTGGCTGGTTGGAAGTGGATAGGGGTGATTGTATGTTATTTATGATTTTCTCAAAATTTCTTGCGTTTGATATGTTATTGTTTAGATTTTCATTGAAGTATCGGGCTTTAGCCATTTTTGTTTATTTTGTGCATGCATTTTACCATTTTTGATAAGCACAGTGATCGTTCATGGAGCTAGTACGCTTGAACTTTGTCCACAGTGAATCTCTACAATGGTTCATTTGCATGAGGTCTGCTGTAACCCAAGGGAGATGTGCCCTTTTTACTCACACTTTACATAGCAGGGCATGGGAATTCCAGACTTGCATGAGCTCTGACTGAAAGTATTCAATTGTTCTGTCCAGGTTTGGGATTGCATTTAGTCTGTACCATGGGAGCTGTTTGAGATCACAAAGAAAGTATTCAAGATTAAATTTCTTGAAAGACCTGGCGATTATTACTTTTGGAGGAGATTTTGTGGCCTTTTTTTTTGCACACACAGTGCACTAGGCAGTGGTCACTGAAACTATTACGGAGAACGCCTGTCTCCTTTATTCTATCAGGAGATGAGGAGAGTATCCGGTCCAGAAAGGTATGGTTAGGGATTTTCTTATTAATGCAAGTGGGTGAGGAGATGAATTATGTTAACTGCAATGCCTTAAACAGTGAGCAGGGTTTATTGTTTTTAGGATTCAGCCAATCAATATTAAAATCGTCGCGGACTAGCAGTTCACTTTTTTGTTTTTTGAGCTACTAATTTAATAAGGGTTTGGGTTACGTCAGAAAGGAATTGCACTGGAGAGCTTGGTGAGCGATAGAATCCAGCAACAACAATCACTTTACTGAATGGGATCTCAATAATACCAGAAAGGAAATCAGAGGTGGCAGGGGAGCTATTATTCTGCATAGGAGTGAACTTTAAGGACTTGTCAACATAAATAACAATTCCCCCTCCTCTCTTTGCTCTGTCCTTTCTATAACATGAATACCCCTGTACTAAGGTGTGCTTGAGTGCAAAGAGCACATATATATTTTTACCATACACTGTTTGGGTGCAAGAAGGCGATTTTGTCCACTACAGTGCTCCACTGAATTATTTATATCAATCTGTATTTAAGCTTTATAATAACACAGATGTGGTGTGACACCTTAGGTATAGACAAATTAACCTTAGTACTCCCGGGTCGTTCTTCCCAAACGTCCAAGTACAGCAATCAATGTAAAACAGAAATTGGGATGTCTAAGGAATAATGACACAGAAATACAATCATCGTGCATTATATCTACATTAAAAAGTGAGATGCCCCCTTGATACTGGTCGCACTCACAAAATGCCAATTCTTTATAGCATATATAAGAATATACTCGCTGATAACCCACTGCTCCGTCCACTGGAAAGTCTGGATACTCAGCTCGGTAGCTCCCACCACCACAGGAACACAAGCGAGGCTTATCGGTGGATGGTAGAAAGTTTAATAAAAGGATAACAAACAAGTACTCCAACGCGTTTCGTGCATGGACTGCACTTCCTCAGGGATTAATACATAAAAATAAACATAATGGATCAAATAATAGTCTGTCACAGACTATTATTTGATCCATTATGTTTATTTTTATGTATTAATCCCTGAGGAAGTGCAATCCATGCACGAAACGCGTTGGAGTACTTGTTTGTTACCCTTTTATTAAACTTTCTACCATCCACTGATAAGCCTCGCTTGTGTTCCTGTGGCGGTGGGAGCTACCGAGCTGAGTATCCAGACTTTCCAGTGGACGGAGCAGTGGGTTAACAGCGAGTATATTCTTATATATGCTATAAAGAGTTGGCATTTTGTGAGTGCGACCAGTATCAAGGGGGCATCTCACTTTTTAATGTAGATATAATGCACGATGATTGCATTTCTGTGTCATTATTCATTAGACATCCCAATTTCTGTTTTACATTTAAGCTTTATGTACACTTGTCTGTGTGAGCTGCAAAAGTCACTATTTGCATACCTATTCTCCTCAAAAGAATTGATTTGTGCGCCATATCGTTATGCCCATTTATTTGACTTTACACTTTGTGGTTTTATATTCTTTGGGTAGTCTTGTTAAATAAAACTAGAAATGGGACCTGTTACTGCATTTTTCTGAGAAAATACAGAAATTTAACTAAAACTGAAAAAAATTAATCTTTCATTTGTATTTTGGCGCATTGTGTTTTATAAATAATATGACTATATATAAAACACTGACCTTGCTCGCAACAGTGGTATTGCTCAATTTATATGTAACAGGCAATGCCATTGCATTGGAACAAAAAAAATATAAAAAAATAATTTTAAGTTTGTGGGGGTTTTGTTTTTTACATTTATTTTTTATATTCTTTATTTTTGACTTTAGCATAGGTACAAATAAACGATAGCCATACAACGAGTCAAAAGTCAGCAAAAGGGCACTCAGTGAAACACGAGGCAGCTGTACCGTGGAGGCAGCTGAGTCTGCAGGTAATCCACAGGCGGGGCATCTGAGCAGATAAATGGAGATGGGAGAAAAGGGGGGGGGGATTGGGAAAAAAGGTGTGGGGACCCCCAAAATAAGTGGTATTCCTAGCTCACTCCCTTCAACCCCGTGGGGACCTGGTGGCCAAGGAAGAGGCCACATGGCCGGGTGACCTGGGGCCAGAGGAAGTGGTCAGAGCCATGGTGTCCGATAAAGCCGCTCACCCAGAGCAACCCAAAGTTCCACACACAAAAAAGTTTTTTACATTTTTACATTTGCAAGGCCAGACTCTGACCTGTCCAATGACACCTAACACGACTTTGTGGGTATAAAGAATGTAAAGCAGTGCAGCGCCTTGTGTTTTAGATGGATCAATGTGTAATAAAACTTTGCGCTATCACCTCAATATTTGGTCCTGGCGTGGGAAATAAGAATTTGAGTTAGTGCAGGGGTATTGTTTGCTTTACAAGTAAAAGTACATATTGCCAGTGCCTTAGAAATGAAAAAAAAAAGTAATTATAGCATTTAATTTTTTTCTTTTTTCTATTTTTACACATGACGTGGTCATATTTAGTAGACATGTGCACAGCACAAAATTTCGTTTTGAACTAATGCATTAGTACTAAAATGCAATTTATTTAGTTGCTAAAGAAATTCGTTTTCAGTTCTTTAGTATGAAAACTAATTTCATTCATCCGAAAACCAGTGGATACAATTACTATTGTAGTGGCTCCTCAGAGGGCTGAGATCGCTGCTTGTTACAGTATCTCTCACTCTCAGCACAATGTGGGCCATATTATATAGCTGGTGCTAACAATAACCAGAGCTGTTGTAAACTTCCCAGAGCTATTATAGCCTATGGAGGTTTTCAGTTACAACAGCTCTGGTTAAGTTAGCACCAACATTGTAATACTGCCCCGTGTCAGGCAAAGCTGTTACAGTAACTGACTGCTGCTCATCACAGCGCTCAGAGTTTCAGTAAAACTAGTAAATAATATTTTTATATATAAGACTTTAGAACAATATTATTTTCTTGTTTTACTGAAACTCTGAGCGCTGTTACAGTCAGTTTCTGTAACATCTGAGCCTGATACATTGTACTGAGATAATATAACAAGCAGCCGATCTCAGCGCTCACAGCCACTGGATTTAAAGGGCTAAAAAAAAAAAGGCTCCTCTCTGTATAATGTTGAGAACATCCTCCTGCATTAATTAATACCCCTCTCTGTATAATGTATACAACATCCACCTGCATTAATTAATACCCCTCTCTGTATAATATATAGAACATCCTCCTGAATTAATGTCCCTCTCTGTATAGAACATCTTCCTGCATTGGCATGTGGAGGGTGCAGAACTTCGGATGTTGCGATGTTGCGCTCTTCATTGCTGGTCTCCTTCACTCATCAATATAATATCACAAAGAGGACTGAAACTAAAATGTAGTGCATTTTATTTTAGTTTCTTTCGTTTTTTGTACTGAGCAGTTTCGTTTCTCTTGAGTCATACTAAAACTAAATTATCCCAAAATTCGGACTAAATCGCTTTAGTACTAAAACGAATGCACATGTCTAATATTTAGTATTGTTGGAAAAGTCAGTCTGATGTCTCCTTGATGAACGTGTTTCTGAAGCAGATCTGTTCCCAGATACTTTGCTCCCAAATCCAGGCATGGGCCATAGTGCAGTAGAATTGCTTTGTGCTGTTTTTTGGAGCAATAACAGAGTGCGTCATCCACCAGTGAAATGATCCGAGCTGTTAGCCAACCATACCGATTATTTTGTCCTAGATGTTTTTTTTTATTCATTTTCTTTTTCAGTTAGTGCCAACTCTAATTATCTCTAATTAAGGCAGTGAGGCAGTGCCAGTTTCACAGTGGCAAGGAAGACAACAGAAACCTCAACATGTGAAGATGGTATACCATCCTGATGGCCAGGACCAGGAGCGCTGCAGGTTTGTACCCATGGGCCTGTGACTCTAGCCTGGACAAGAGGTCATCTTGAGAAGAAGTCAATCCTGAATCATTGGCAATAGTGAGAATGAGGACACCTGGATTAGTGGCTTGTAGTGACAGGGGCTCAACATGCTATGGCAACCCGAAAGTACTGGCTTGTGCTAGGGCTGTTACATGCTCACCCCTAGACTGGTTGTGGGGGATGCCTTGGGTACAGTGCAGCAGGGATTCACCCTGATGAGTGCTGAGGTTGAAAATCACTGTATTATGTGGTGTGTGGCAACTTGAAGAATGTGGACATACAGTCAGTGGACCTAGATGAGAGAACTAGTCAGTGTGTCAGTGTAGAGATTCAGCAAGAGACAGAGGATAATATGAAGCAAAATATGCAGTGGACTTTGCAGTCGTGAGGATACATTAAAAAGGAGTGTTTGAAGAAGAGCTGAGGGAACGCTCTCAACTGCTCAAGGAAGAAGGTGGCAGGCTCTGAAAGGCAAGTTCGCAACCCAGTAAGTGGCGTTAGATGGTATCAGCAATACAGAGGTAGGTTGGGGCACTGCTTCGATACAGTTTTGCTATAGGTTACGATGTGCAGAACCCCAATCTGGCAGCAGGTCACAATATGGGCCAATTGGGGTAAAGGTGCAAACCGTTATGCGACGAAGGTTGAAAATCAATGGTAGGCAAGAACGCTGTGGCAGACTGCAGTGAGTAAAAGGCCATGACAGGTGACCCAGCATGAGCAGGTAGTGGCATGATGAACTAGAAAACCAGAATCAGTAGAGTGAAAGCTGTAATCAAGATGAAATAACTAGAGTGATAGCAAATTGAAATGAAAGAAGCACAGACCCAAAACAGCCAATAAAGTAGATGCAGAGAATGAATTAACCATGCCTGTTCACTCTGGTGAGCAACAAAAAAGTGGACAAGGAAAGTAGTGTTTCTAATATTATTTCTGCATACTGTATGCTGATTGGTTGCTATTTTTTCTGTTTCCCGTTCTTGATGCTATTGGGACCAATAAAGAAAGAATATGCACATATGATGCTTACTGTCTTTCCTTAAAATTTGCCCCCAGAGATGCTGGTGGGTGTGGAAGCCAATCACAGTGCATGGTTTTCAATAAAGTCAGTGCATTTTGATTGGCTTTCACAGCAATAACTCAGACTAAAATTTATTTTTATATTACGTTTTTTACATTACAAAATAAAATAAAAGGCAAATAGACTGGAACAGTGGAAGGGTGCATCATTAAGACAGGTATGGTACATAGAAAAGTGTGAGGGGAAAAGTCATCTTATCAATCGGCAGATTCGTATTAAATAACGGAGTCAGACTGAAACAAGTAGTGTATTCATCTCACAGATTACAAAATAGGTATTAGAATTAAATAACTGTTTCAATAACACGTGTACATATAATCATATACAGCAAGCAGTATAAAGGTTAGGGAAGAATCAATTCTCAGGAAGGAGTGGAGGGAGAAGGAGGGGGAGTCACTCGCCTAGCATTTAGCCTTAACCAGGGAGATCAACGTGAGATCAAGGGGGAGGACGGGTTGGTGTGGACCAGTGCCATGCCCACGCCGCTCCTGTACCATGCTGTCCTGCCCACATCGTTATCTATGCTGCTGTGTGTAATACCTATGCTGCTGTGCGCACCATCTATGCTCAGGCAGCTGCATGAAAAGTGTTGCCCTCCTACTCAGCACTAGTATTCAGTGAAACAGTTAAAAGCACACACCTCAGGTCACATGACACAATCAAGAATAAATGCACCACGCCTCCCTCCTGACATTGCTCCATTTTCGAAGTTTTCTTGCTTTGTCAAGACATGTATAATTCTGATCCTGTATACCTGCCTATTCCTCCCTCAGTACCCTCTCCTAGACCCGCTAGACCCTCGTGTCCTTCCAAGATCCCAGAACCGGTTTCCCCAGAACCCCGCTCTGCTTCAGACTCTGGTACCACCTGAAGACCTGCCATACTCCAAGCCTCCTGCATCTGACATATTGCTGTGTGCTTCAGCCCCACTGTGCCTCTCATCACTACCAGCCAGCAGGATCCACTGCATACTGGGTTCATACCACCCAGACCGGTACCCCACCGGTGTTGAACCCTGACAGAATAATGGAGCCAGACACTGCTGAGCCCGCAGGGATTCTGTCTGCCCTGACTGCAATTGAAGACAGGTTGTTGGATTTATTGGAAGACGTATGGGAGTTAAAAGACTGTTTAAAAGACACCTCTCCCAAGGTACGTGGGCCCCATATGAAAAAAGCCAAAGGGACATTAACTCCTGAGGAGAGACTCAGAAGACAGATTAATGACCTCTGTTGGTACTGTGCAGATCTGTCTCACTGGCTCTCAGAGTGCCCTGAAAGACCCACCAGAGGGCAAACCCTGGTGTACAGACCTGCCAGGGAACCCCGGCCCAGGCATGAAAACCCCGGCCCTGTTCCTGTGGCTGAACCCCGACACAGGCGCGAATCCAGAAGGACCCCTGTTCCTATGGTTGAACCCCAGACCAGGCATGAATCCAAAAGGGCTCCTGCTCCAAGGGCTGAACCTCATCCCAGGCCTGCCACCAGAGAACCTCCAGCACCCAGAAACACACCCAGACCCAGAGGGAACCTACCCTCTCTGCTTGCCAGGCCAGGGGGCATAGAATTACAGGCAGCCAGATCTGGAGAGGAAGACCCCGTCATACCCATGGAGGTGGAAACCACCACAGAGTGGGACCCAATGGACATTGCCTCTGCCGTGCCCCTGGAGATGACTCCAACCTCCTTCAGAACATATAGCATGTGTGCTGCTTCGATCCCGGAACCTGCATGTGGTATAAGGGCTGCTGCTACTACCACCAGCTCCCCAGACCCGGTACCACCGGGTTGTGTGTATTTCTCTAATGGGACTCTGGTTCGCAGGGAGGACCTGGAGAGGTTCGAAGAGGCAATTAACTTGAGAAAAGCTGCAAGGCAACTCGTGGAGTCCATTAACGTGTTAACTGCTACTCCCATCACTCCTGCAGATCATCAAGTACACTCTTCTGTGGTTGCCTCCTCTCTTGCTACAACCATTAAGAAACCCCAACGTCAGACAGCGAGACGTGCCCATGGGCCTCCAGGTGGTTCTGCCTGGAATATTGGTGCTGCCTTCCACCAGCCAAGTGTGACTCGCAAAGCTACAGTTCCTTACCGTGACCCTAAAGAGGATTTCCTACCACTCAGTGACTTTTCATTCAATAAAGAATACGATCCTGAGTGGGAATCTGGTGATGAGGACCTAGAAAATCTACCTTTGCTGGAAGACCTATTACTATCCTACGAAGAAGACAAAAGAAAAGGCCGTTTGGGTACTGCCACCACCAGCTTCATCTCCAGTCTTGCTAGTCACAAACCTACGGTGAAGAGTCCTATACCGTATCCAATGTTCTGTGGCGCTATGTTTTCCACTCTGGCTATCCAGCCCCCTCAGAGTTCTCCATGTCCTGTGCCACTAACACTGGCAACACTGGTCCAGCTCCTTCACTAACCATCCAGGAGATCGAACCTGGGGATCCTGAGACCCTTGTTTAGAAGGAGGTCCGTGCCCAAGAGCCTGCACTCCAAGAGCCTGCAGCCAAGACTGCACCCCAAGAGCCTGCAGCCGAGAGTATGACCCAAGAGCCTGC
Source organism: Leptobrachium leishanense (assembly GCA_009667805.1). Taxonomy (NCBI): domain Eukaryota; kingdom Metazoa; phylum Chordata; class Amphibia; order Anura; family Megophryidae; genus Leptobrachium; species Leptobrachium leishanense. The sequence goes on along the minus strand of CM019064.1, from coordinate 228,756,756 downwards.
AGCCGAGACTGCACCCCAAGAGCCTGCAGCCGAAACTGCACCCCAAGAGCTTGCAGCCGAGACTGCACCCCAGTCACCACCAACAGAGACCACCAAAGTCATCACTGCCAATGAGTTTGGCGTTATTTTCTCCTCTGTGGCTGTCCTTAGCAATGAGGTCAGTGCCCTTACAGAATCCATGAAGATTCTCCAGCTTCACTAGCTATGGTACGCTGCCATCCTGGAGTCACCCCTGGAATCCATTCCTTCCATCATACCGATGCCAGCTTCCAATCTGGATACTCCCTCAGGGATATCTGTTCATCCCAGGAGGATTGCAGGAATATCAAAATTGGACACCCCCATCATTCATACCCGCAAGAGAATAACCACAGCCACATCCCTGGGTGTGCATAAACCTCCTGCAGTCTCTGATATTCCTGTATCCACAGATCCAGAGGAAATACCCATCCTGGAGGAAAATATTACCTGTGAGACTCCTGCTGTCCACCTCTGTGGAGTTACTCCAGTGAAGCCATCCAAGACCAAAGTGAGGAGACGCCAAAGGAAGGCCAGTACCCTGGCTACTGTAGAAATTAATAACTCTTCTGATGATGAACCCTATAATGTGCAAGGAATCTTTGTGAACTTTGTTTCTACATTTTGAATTTCTAGGTTCGTCCAGCAAGCATTGGCCACTCAGTGTTTGGCCTTGAAGGGGGGGATTATGTCATGCCCACGCTGCTCCTGTGCCATGCTGTCCTGCCCATGCCTCCATTGTGTGTAATACCTATGCTGCTGTATGCACAATCTATGCTCAGGCAGCTGCATGAAAGTGCTGCCCTCCTACTCAGCACTAGTATTCAGTGAAACAGTTAAAAGCACACACCTCAGGTCACATGACACAATCAAGAATAAGTGCACCATGCCCCCTCTGACATTGCTCCATTTTTGATGCTTTCTTGCTTTGTCAAGACCTGTATAATTCTGATCCTGTATACCTGCCAATTCCTCCCTCAGTACCCTCTCCTGGACCCGCGTGTCCTTCCGAGATCCCAGTACCCCTTTCCCCAGAGCCCTGCTCTGCTTCAGACTCTGGTACCACCTGAAGACCTACAATCACAAATTGAGTGGTACTGAATACAATAGCTGACCTCACCTCGACGTCTCCTTCTGATGACGCCAATGTAAATCAGTAAAAGATATAAAATAGGATGGATCTGTGTGAGGACAGCCGGTCGGCGAGATGTGATCAGAGTGATGGGTTTTATTCCCTCAGGCTTGTCCTCACACAGATCCACCCTATTTTATATCTTTTACCACCTGAAGACCTGCCATACTCCAAGCCTCCTGCATCTGACATATTTCTATGTGCTTCAGCCCCACTCTGCCTCTCATCACTACCAGCCAGCAGGATCCACTGCATACTGGGTTCATACCACCCAGACCAGTACCCCACCGGTGCTGAACCCTGACAACCAGTAAAACCAGCGTCGCATGTGCTTGACAATAGTACCAGAAGATTGGTGTATTAAATCTTCTACAACCCTGAGGCATTGTACTTCATATAGCCATTCGCGGTAGGTAGGGGCTAATGGGGATTTCCAGTGTCTGGGGATTATCACCTTGGCTGCATTTAGGAGTCAGCTGTCTACGGATTGCCTATATGCGTCCACAGACATGGGTGTACAGTGGCAAGAAAAAGTATGTGAACCCTTTGGGATTACGTGGAGTTTTGCATGAATTGGTCATAAAATGTGTTCTGATCTTCATCTAAGTCACAACAATTTGAATAACACAGTCTGCTTAAAATAATACAACACAAACATTATATGTTTTCATGTTTTTATTGAACAGAACATGTAAACATTCACAGTGCAGGGTGGAAAAAGTATGGTCGGGTCTATGTATGTGCCAGGCAGGGGTATCTGTGGTGTGGTATTGTTAGCTATAGGTAGTAATCGTGGGGAGAATACTGGTAAGTAATTAAGTGGAAGTAGTGGGGAAGGCCAGGGGGCAAGTGGCGTGGCTCTCTTCAATCTATGCCAAATTCGCAAGGTGGTGGAAATCGTTGGGTGTGGTGGGACGTCAGTGGGGGCAGGTGTACCCAGGAGTCAGGGAGGGAGGTGAGTGAGCGGCCCGTCAGCTCATGTTCTAGAGCGATCGATTGTTTGCCATAGGTACCCAAGCTCCACTCCACCAAGTGCAGAAGGTGAACTGCATGATAGTAGCGCTGCAGATGCGGCAGCACCAAGCCGACGCGGGAACGGGGTGCCATCAGTAGTGTCAGGCTGAGCCTCGGTCGGGTTCTAGCCCAGACATACTTAATGAAAAGGGATTGCAGGGAGCGAAAGAAAGCGGATGGGATATGAATTGGCAGGGTTTGCAGCAGGTAAAGCACCCTGGGAAGGACGTTCATTTTGAGTACACTAATGCGACCGAACCAGGTAATGTGCAGAAGTGCCCATCGAGCAAGATCAGTTTCCAGGATCCGTAGCAGGGGGATAAAGTTAGCTGTGTAGAGGTTCAATGTGGCCGAGGTGAGGTGTATTCCAAGGTACCTAAGGGAGGACGTACACCAGCGGAAAGGGAAAGTGGCCTGGACTTGCGTGCTAAGGGTGGTGGGTACAGAGATGTTCAGGATTTCCGATTTTGCCATGTTGATCTTATTCAGACTTAAATTTAAAGGCTAGTGATAGTTATAGGGTAAGTGTTTTTAAATTAGGAAAATTCTATGAATAATGCAGATTTCAAATCGTGTGTACAAACCCAAAAGAGACAAGACTCTGGCAAAATTAGTCAGTTAAAATGATTGCAGATTTGGATACTGTCTTGATGATTTCAGGCAAACTTTGCTAAGGAATACATGAGGGGTAACTCTTCAATTTGGTGATGAAGCTTCATACAAATGTATGTATTGTTAAGTTTATCATTAAACATGTTATTTGTAAGGGGTTGTAAATGACTACAAATTCTTTTAAAATATACATAATTCCATTTATGTCAGCAATATCAGAGGTATGTACTGATAAAATAGGTACTGATACATTTCAGTGGAGTGAGTAAAATCTATATGAAATATTCAACAGACTGTTATAATGGTAGAATGGTTGAATAAACAGTGTCAATATGCCACTAAGTACACTGGAATGCATTGTTTCTAAAAATATGTACTTTATATAGTGGTTTTGGATTTAGTGCCTGCTATTAAAAGCAATATCTAAGCATAGCAATTTTTGCAACGTTTTAACTACTAACCATTAATTTCATCCTTGAACAATTTGGTCTAAATTTGTAATACATTTCTTTGAATACCAGACATTCTTAATATCAGGATAAGTTATTTAATCAGTGTTAGGTAAATTTCTTTTTATGCACTAGTTTTGCTGAAATTATTAAAAGTGGAAATGCACAGAAAATATAAATGTTTAATTTTCCCACAATTTTTTTTAACCATTTAGTCATTGCAATTTTTTCATCTGTACCTATTTAACAGAAAGACTTGTTTGTCTTTTAAAACAATATAATGGTTATTCAAAGAGATCCGAATTGTGGCCAAAAGGTAACTGAACACTGAAATTCAGCGTAAGATTACCTTTCCTGGCCATTCGGCTATTCAGAGAGCAGACAGTTCGCCAAATGTTGGCGAATTGCCTGCACATACGGTGCCTGTTCAGTGCCTGTTCAAGGGCACTGAAATCCCCATAGAGAAGCAATGCTTCGTCTATTCAGAGAACACCAAACCGCAGGGAAAAGTTGCCGAAATGCCCTGCTGTTCGGTGGTTTCATTCAACAGATTTATTCAGGCGATTCCCATAGGCTTCAATGTTAAAAATATTCCCGTTTTAATTCAATATCTAATAAACCATTTATTATCATATTCTGCAGTAAAAAGGTCTCTTTATTTATAGACTTTTAGGATTATTTTTTTGGGATCTTTCTGGCAATTTTTTTTCCCGTTTTTTTTTTTTTAAAATCGCCTTTTCTTTTTACTGCAACTGCCCTTTTTATTATCATTCATTGGATCTTATATGAAAATTCCAGGCATTTTCACTCAGTAGTTTCTTTGCAAACAATTTTCCAACTTTCAAGCGTACCGTTTTCTTTTTTTTTTTTCACCTCCTTCGTCTGCGTGTCGGGTTTTTCTGGCGGCTGCTCTGCACTGTGATCAGCGGCTAGTCGGGTTTCTCCGGGGTGTTCGGTGGGGTTAATCCAGATGTTTTTGCGGGTTTCGGTGAGCGTTCACTGGGTTTTGCGGTGAGTGTTCGTCAGGTTTGCGGCGGCTTTTCCCTGCACTATGACGGCCCTATGGTGGTTGCTGAATACACCGCAGGGTCGCCGACATAGGATTGCAGAATCGCACCGAATTGAAGAGAACGAAACGTCACCGAACGTGAGGTGACTTTTCGATTCTCTTTGAATAACCCTGTATATAATATGTGTTAGAACACTTAACAAAAGAGTAGATATGTACGTTAAATTACAAATACACAGTAAAAAACAAAAAGGCCAAAATTGGCACATTTTTTATAGTCTTCAAAAAGTTGGAGAGCGTTGCTGAAGAGCACCGTAAAGCACCGAAGAGCACCAAAGAGTGCCGAAGTAGCCTCAGCGAATTCCACCGAATTGCAAGGAAAAAAAATGGAATTCTCCTATTCTCCTAAGGCTGGGGTCAGACCAGCGCACTTTTAACGTGCGTTCTGGCGCACATAATTACGGCCGCACTAGCAGCAGATGACAGGCAATGACGGCCAATATACGATGTACGGCCGCACAAAAGTCCGGCCGTGCAACGCAAGTGGAATTTGAACGCATTTTTCTGAGAACGCTGAACCGCTAGTACTGACGTACTGAGTGCGCAGCTGCGGCATAGCGGCGTGTTTGCGAGATTAGGAGATGTCAGACACTGCTAATGTCCAGCCTACATAACGTCCAGATGCAAAAAGAGTTTTATTGACGATCCGTACAAAATCACGCCCGAAAATTCGCGTCGTCTGACCGTTTTTACGCATTCCGTGAAAAAATACGTCAATGCGTTCGGACGCACTTTTTCACATTCGCGGGGAAAAATGCTTTCGTCTGACCCTAGCCTAATAGGTATTTAAACCAATAACAATTTATTAAAATGTATGCATGTAAGAAAAAGGTCCTTTAATAAATAATAAAAAGGTCTGTTACAGAATTTAAAAATAAAGCCTTTTTTAAAAAACTGGGACACAAAACTTTTGTCTAAAAAATATAAAAAATATAAAAAGGCAAGTTCGGTCTTTGAATAGACCCTATAGTAAAAGGAAACACTTTCAATCAATTAACAATTTAAAAGAAAAAGATTTAGGAATAAGTGATGAATGCGTTAGCATGTAGGTATGATAATTTTATCCTTCATGTAGGGTTATTCAGAGAGAGGTGAAAACCAGGACGGTGACTGGAGAAGTGAAAATTCTAGGTCAAAATAGCAAAACCAGAAAAATTCTCCCATTTATCTCACTTTCCAAATCAGCTATTTGGTCTAGATTATTCATTCTCCTGGTAATTCTTCTGGTTTTCACCTCTTTCTGAATAGCCCTTTTTGTTCCTTTGTTGCCCCTATGCCTTTTCACCCCATTTTATATATTCAGTTCTCTGCGTTTATTTGGCACAATTATGTGGTGAAACGGCTTTAGATTTTTGTAACCCCTTGGTTAAGATTATTGACATTTGTCCCTCCACCACAGCTATATGGTCCCTTCTTAGACTCCAATATGACTGGTTATCCACAACCACTGGCTTAGATGGTTGGTGTATACATCTCCCTCTCAATCGCCCTTTCACAACACGTAAATCACGAAAGCAACTCCCTTCTGCTCAACATGGGGAAATGTTTTTCAAGCTGTTGCACAGAGCATGCATAGCTACGCCCAGATTAGCCCTTATCTCCCCACTTAGTTCTGGCCAGTGTCTAAAATGTCTAAAAGATAAAGCTGATCTTTTTCATTCTTTGTGGTCCCGCCTTTTTATTACTCTATTCTGGGATACCACATACAGTATATACTCTGACACAGACACACCACATACAGTATATACTGACACATACAGAAGTCTATTTCTTCCTTTTCGGCCCTCCCGTGTCCCCATTTTCCATTCCCTCTGTGCCTGCCCCTGTTTTTCAGCCCCACTGAGTTTACAACCATTTTCCAACCCCCACTGTGTCTGAACTTCCCTTGTATAAGCACTTCCTGATTTTTTGTACCAGTCCGGGCCTGAGGAGGGGTATGAATAGAAGACAGCATTTAACACCGGGAGAGGGCATTACATTGCTTTTTGGACTATGCAATGCCCCAGCCATCTTCCAAGATTTTGTAAATTATGTTTTCCGGGCCTACTTGCAGTCCTTTATCATAGTGTATCTAGATGACATTCTTATTTATTCCTCTGATTTGGAAACTGACCATTAACATGTGAGAAAGGTACTCCAATGAGAATGGTTTATACTGTAAGCTGGAGAAATGCCTCTTTAATATTACCTCTGTGCATTAAATTGGATAGATCATTTCCCCGAAAGATTTAAAAATGGACCCTTCCAAGCTATCAGCAATACTGGAATTGCCTCTACCACAAGGCCTGAAAGCCATACTGAGATGCTTGGGTTTTTCCAACTATCATAGTAGGTTCATAAGGTTTCACTATTATGGTAGTGCCCATCACTGCCATGACTAAGAAAAGCTCCAGTGACCAGAAATGTACTGCTCTGGCGATACAGGCAGTTGAGGACCTGATGCATGCTTTAACTAATGCTCCTCCTCAGCAACATCCTAAAACTAGAAGCCCTTTTGTGAAAGAAGTGGATGCATCAGAATATGGGATTGGAGCGTTTCTTTTGCAAAGAGAATCCACTGAGAAACCACTACATCCATGTGTTTTTTTCTTAGTCTGAACAAAATTGCGTTATCAGTAACAAGGAGTTACTGCCCATAGTCTCTGCAATGTCTTAATGGAGACATCTCCTGAAGGTTTTCTCGATCCTGTTATGATCATTACAAATCAGAAGAATTTGACCTATATTGGTGATGCGAAACGTCTCAATGCTAGACAAGCCAGATGGTCTTTGTTATTGTCAAGATTCAATTACATCCTCACAAATAGGTCTCGTACTCGTAACACGAAAGCTGATGCATTATCCAGACAATAAGATTCTTATGAACATCATGAACAAGACCATGAACAAGACATGAATCCCATTGCTTCTCCTGATCGTATCCTTGCTTCTACTGTCAATTTCATTTCCATTTTGGGAGAATCTCAGCTCAGCTCAGATCAGTACCCTCATTGGTAAACCTCCAGGAAAGCACTTTGTGCCTGAAATAGAGAGAGAGAACAGCTAATGGTCTTGTACCATGACACTAAACCATATGGTCATCTGAGTATCAGTGAAACCCTCTCCAACATTTCACATCAGTTATGGTATTTGTACTGATGTGGAGGACTTTGTAACTGCTTGTGAGACGTGTGCCAGAAAGAAGAATACTAAAACTCTATCTGTTGGTTTGTTGCAAACATTACCTGTTCCTGAGTCCTGACAGGTCTTGGTCCCATTTGTCCATGGACTTTATTGTGGACTTATATATCTAAAGGGAATACTGTCATTCTCATCATTGTGGATAGAGTCTCTCTCTTTGTTCCTCTCCCGAAATGTCCTTAGGCTCCCTAAGTTGGCTCACTTAAGACGGGCATGTTACTTGGCTAAGTGGGTGAAGGGTTATAATCCCTATTTGTTCGCGCCAGACCCAAAATAATGATTAACTGGCCCCCATACTGCTACCCACTTCCTTTTAATTAACTGCTGCCACCACAGGACTTTGCCGGGTATGAAACGGAGGTGACCTGAAACGCCCCGTTCAAACAAACCCACAAAGTGCAGTTTAGTAGACTGACCCCACCAGACCAAATTTAGTAGATCATCTAGAAACTCAAGGCCTCAAGACTATTAGGACAAATATCTCTTCAGGTAATGCAATTCTTATGTCAGACAAAGGCAGAGTTTAATAAAGGAATATTTATCATGACAGGAAAAGGGGTCACAGTGTATATCCTATACTATAAAAGAGTAAGGCTTGGCGTGTCCGTCGCCAAGCCTCCTCTGCGCATGAGTGCGCAACCAGCGGTGGTTGGCTGCGCGCGCATGCAACCGCCCCGGCACGAGCCGGCTGTGTGCTCGCCGCGGCGGTTACAAGATGCACACGCAGCAGCCGGGTAGAGGCTGCGCTCGCAGCCTCTACCCGGCTGCCGCGCGCATCCAACCCCTGAGCGGCGAAGGGAAAGTTCCCTCGCTTCCGCTCTTTGAAGGACCCAAGCCGCGGTCACGTGGGAGTCCCACGTGACCGCGACTTGGGTCCTTCAATGAGCGGAAGCGGGGAAACTTTCCCTTCGCCGCTCAGCAGGTAAGTATGCCGGAGTTCCAGGGGCGGCTGTCCGAATGCCGATAGAGCATTCGAATAGCTGCCTCATGTCTGGTCTGGGGTCTGAGCTGGGCCATATCCATGAGAGCTTGGGGGGCAGTATATCCAGGAGCTGGGACAGTATATCCAGGAGCTGGGGCAGTATCCATGAGCTGGGGCAATATCCACGAGCTGGGGCAATATATCCACGAGCTGGGGCAATATCCATGAGCTGGGGCAATATCCACGAGCTGGGACAATATCCACGAGCTGGGGCAATATCCATGTGCTGGGGCAGTATATCCATGAGCTGGGGCAGTATATCCATGAGCTGGGGCAATATATCCATGAGCTGTGGCAATATATCCATGAGCTGGGGCAGTATATCCACCTGCTGGGACAGTATATCCACGTGCTGGGGCAGTATATCCATGAGCTGGGGCAGTATATCCACGTGCTGGGGCAGTATATCCACGAGCTGGGGCATATATCCATGAGCTGGGGCAGTATATCCATGTGCTGGGGCAGTATATCCACGTGCTGGGGCAGTATATCCACGAGCTGGGGCAGTATATCCACGTGCTGGGGCAGTATATCCATGAGCTGGGGCATATATCCATGAGCTGGGGCAGTATATCCACAATAGACTGCCCTCTGGGCAGGCTTTCCACCTTGTCTATAATAAAAGGTTTTGTGTCCGTCACTGTCTGCTTGTTCATCCATCACACTTGGCTATGCGTGTACCTCACACACGCAGGGAACCGGGCAAGAGGTGTCTGGAGCCACGGGCTCCAGCACAGAGGAGAGGAGGAGGATCCCCAGCCCTAGTCGCAGAGCAGTCGCTCTTCTCTCCATCTGACTCCCTGCCCAAAGCGTTCCCACTCAGGCCCAGGGTGGATCCGGGGCCCAGGAAAGCAGTAGCGTAATCTGGGCGATGGCAACAGCAGGGACGTCTTTGACCGAGCAGCCAGATCCTGGGGAGCACCAAGCAGCCAGATCCTGGGGAGCACTTAGCAGCCAGATCCTGGGTGCACCAAGCAGCCAGATCCTGGGGAGCACTGAGCAGCCAGATCCTGCGGAGCACTGAGCAGCCAAAATCCAGTGGAATTTCAGTGCTCTTTGAATAACCCTGATAGGGTACACTGCATATTGTATACAGCAATTCCTTTGATAATCAAGAATGTCTACTCACATGTACTATAGCCCATTCTATTGTCTAAATTTTTTATGGCCCAGACGTTGTTTGTATATGGCACAACTTAAAAAGTTGTTACCCTGCAGGTAAGGTTAAGCATAAAACCATTTATGTAAAATAAAATAACATAAAAGCCAAAACACGGTTCGCCAAATAATTTCCTGCTTTACCTGGAGTGCATCTATTTACATTTACAGTTACAATTTTTTATAAAGCGCTAACAAGTTCCGTAGTGCTGTACAATGGAACTGTCCCTGACTGATGACTCATGTATTCCACTGTTATTTCCATGTTTCGGGACATCAAACATCCACGGCGTATGTATTCTTTCTTAGTGCATGTACTCATCACAACTATAGTTTTCTGTTTATTTGTCATTTATGTGCAAGCGTCATTCGTTTTCTCTTCCTTGGTGTATTTATTCTTCTACTCCAGGGGTCTCAAACTCTGCTCTACTCCTTCAGACCTGTATGCCTGTGCACTGCTTGCAATCTATAAATCAACCAAATGCTGTATCTTTACATATACATCGATTGCGTTCTATACATTAAAAACAACCACCACATATTCCAAAGCATTTCAGAATGTACATTCCATGCATTTCAAATATTTTACTTTACATAGAGAGAAGCGAAAGAGCATCACCAGGCCTGGACTGGGACAAAATATAGGCCTGGGCATTTTGGAGTGAGCAGCCCACATTTTGTTTTCACCACACATTACTGTGAGTTTTATTGCTGTGGAGCTCTGTGATATGCTCATACACAGCACACATTACTGTGGAGCTCTGGGACACCCATACAACACTGCACATTAAGGGGGTGTAGCAGAGCTCCACCGTAATGTGCAGTGTTTATGAGGGTATCACAGAGCTCCACAGTAATGTGCGATGTGTTTGAGGGTATCACAGAGCTCCACAGTGATGTGTGGTGTGTTTGAAGGTATCACAGAGCTCCACAGTAATGTGCGGTGTGTATGAGGGCATTACAGAGCTCCACAGTAATGTGCGGTGTATATGAGGGTATCACAGAGCTCCACTGTAATAAAACTGAATGTACTGTATCTATGAATTTATTCAACCCCCCCAGCATAGCAATTCATTCATTTCTACCCTCCAATTCATGCATTTCTTCCCCAGCATATCCATTTGTTTGTTCCCCCCTCCCAGCATACCAATTCATTCCTCTTCCCCCTCAGCATACCAATTCATTCCTCTCCCCCAGCATACCAAATTCATTCCTCTTCCCCAGCATACCAAATTAATTTCTCTCTCCCCATACAAATTAATTAACTCACCCCAGCATACCAAATTATTTAATTCACCCCCAGCATACCAAAGTAATTAATCCCCCAACATACCAAAGTAATTAATCCCCCCAGCATTTCAAATTAATTCATTACCCCCAGCATTCCAAATTAATTCATTCCCCCCCACGTTCCAAATTAATTTGATCCCCTCGAGCATTCCAAATTCATTCACCCCCAGCGCCAGCATTACGAATTCATTAACCTCCCCAGCCTCAGCATTCCAAATTCATTCATCCCCAGCCCCAGCATTCCAAATTCATTAACCCCCATCCCCAACATTTCAAATTCATTCATACCCAGCCTCAGCATTCCAAATTCATTCACCCCCAGCCTCAGCATTCCAAATTCATTCACCCCAGCATTCCAAATTCATTAACCCCCCAGCCCCAGCATTCCAAATTCATTCACCCCCAGCCCAAGCATTCCAAATTCATTCACCCAGTCCCAGCATTCCAAATTCATTTACCCCCCATCCCCAGCATTCCAAATTCATTAACCCCCCACACCTAGCATTCCAGATTCATTCACCCCCAGCCTCAGCATTCCAAATTCATTCACCCCCAGCCCCAGCATTCCAAATTCATTCACCCCCAGCCCCAGCATTCCAAATTCATTCACCCCTCAGCCCCAGCATTCCAAATTCATTAACCCCCCACACCTAGCATTCCAGATTCATTCACCCCCAGCCTCAGCATTCCAAATTCATTACCCCCCAGCCCCAGCATTCCAAATTCATTCAACCCCAGCATTCCAAATTCATTCACCCCCAGCCCCAGCATTCCAAATTCATTCACTCCTCAGCCCCAGCATTCCAAATTCATTCACCCCCAGCCCCAGCATTCCAAATTAATTAATTCACCCCGAAGACCCAGCATTCCAAATTCATTCAGCCCCCAACCCCAGCATTCCAAATTCATTCAGCCCCCAGCCCCAGCATTCCAAATTCATTACTCCCCAGCCCCAGCATTCCAAATTCATTCACCCCCAGCATTCCAAATTCATTCACCCCCAGCCCCAGCATTCCAAATTCATTCACCCCTCAGCCCCAGCATTCCAAATTCATTCACCCCCAGCCCCAGCATTCCAAATTAATTAATTCACCCCGAAGACCCAGCATTCCAAATTCATTCAGCCCCCAACCCCAGCATTCCAAATTCATTCAGCCCCCAACCCCAGCATTCCAAATTCATTCAGCCCCCAGCCCCAGCATTCCAAATTCATTCAGCCCCCAACCCCAGCATTCCAAATTCATTCAGCCCCCAGCCCCAGCATTCCAAATTCATAAATTTTCTCTTTCCCCCAATACCAATTAATTAATGCATTCTCCACCCCCACCACCCGCATACCTCATGGCTGGCAGTGGCCTGGTGACTGTCGCATGCCGGCCGGCGGGAGCTGGGAGGAAGACGCACATCCTGTCACAGGGAGGATCCAGCCTACACACACGCCTTAATCCCAGGCTTCATGTGTGTGGGCGCTCCCTGTGACGTAATCAGAGGGAGCCGGCCCCGCTGATAGCATCTCGCTGGCCGCCCTCCCTCCCTCTTTAGGTGACTAAAGCTGCCGTGCCGAGCGGCTGGTTATGTCAGCCGGCCGACCGGCAAGGAGGGCTAGAGGCCGACCGGACCAGTACGGGCCTGAGCATCACCGAACTCTATAGGTCCATTATTCCTCAATCTTATAGATTATTGCTATCTGATACATTTTCTATTTCTTCTTTTAAATCCTATGTACATTAATTCATAATTTATAACCACATTTTATTAAATATCCTATGTTTTAGAAAAAGTAATAAACATTAATAATATATTTGCATTACATTTTATGTATAAATAAATATATTCATACCAACCTAATTATAAACTTTAGATTTGATTTATATATATCTTGAGTGAATTAAAATATCAAATTAGTGCTAAAAGTATAATAAAAATTCTACTATACCTACTGGTAAACTGTAAAATTCAAACAATAATGTGCATTAAATATATAATGATTATGTTACTAAATTTAGTATAATCTATAATAAAACATAATAGACGAAACCACGTAATCATAAAGTATAATTATTTGGACATACGTCACATTTAATAAATACACTAGCTTATGTACCTGGCATTGCCCGAGCTTTTCACAGCTGAAACCTTGTGGTGAAGAGGTAAAGAAAATATTATTTTCATGTTTCCTTGTATATTTCATACTTTTCTTAGTATTTTTTAAATTTTATTTTAGCTCAAGTGCTTAAAGACCTGCGGTGAAAATCCTTACTGCAGTACTTAATGATACACTATGTTCTTAGTTGTCCTGCCTGGTGCAAAGCTAAAAATTTTTTTGGGGAACCTACCCTTGAGCAAGTAACATAAATTTGCCTGTGGGAGAAACAGGGAGACCTCAGATTAATTCCGCATCACTGAACGGATTGTCCTTGTGACTTGTTGATGGTTAACGAGAATGCCGGTTGCACTGGGAGCTGTAGCTTTTTGAAATTGAAAGGCGGATCTGAAGGAATCAGAGGTATGTGGGGAAAAAACACTGTTTCGCCCTTTCCCTTCCCAGTCAATATAGTCACTTCCAACACATACTGCAACATCTTCTTCACGCAAAGTCAGGTCCCATTACATAACCTAGGTTCCTGTCAGGACTCACCACTCCCACTTCTCATCCCAGGGCTGAACCAGTGGCAGGTGCTGCGTTGTAGCCCACAGCGTGCTTGGGGGTCAGTGAGAGACACACAGCTGGCATTCGGTCACGGCACACCCCGCACTCGAGGCTCTGACTACAGTGCTCCCTCCATTGATGGCACTCCCGGCAACCCAGCAGTGCCCATTCCTAAGCTTGCTCTTGGTCGGGTAGATGTGGCGGCTAGGCCCCCGCCATGGTCCTGGCGTGGAGAAGTAGACCCAGCATGGTGCACTCGGCTCAGTGGGCAGGCCTCATCCCGCCTCTGTTTGGGGAATTCCCTTATACCAATTGGACGAGCGGTGGTGACAGAGGTCTGGGGCTGTGTAATGGGGCTGTGACCTCGGGCTAGGTGACCAGGGCTGACCTGGGACCTAGGCTGCTCACCATCCCCTAAGGGGTGGAGCAGAGACTACGTGGGTAAGGCCGTTGAGCATAAAAACCTGGTTCACCTATTATTAGGTGCTCAGTTGTTGTTCATCACAATACCAGTAGAGCACCTCTTGCGTTTACAGTGAAAACAGCTGGGGCCTTCGTAGATCTTTATCACAACTGAAGACCTCAAAAAAAGAGACAGATATATATGGTGCAGCACAGTTTGACAGTTGTCTATAAACATAAGATGTAGTCAGATGCACTCACATGACTTAGAGCAAACAGCTCTTGGTGTTATGCTTGTGGGTCGTTAAATAGGCCTACCCATCTGCCTTATTACTCTCCATAGCAAATCCCGCAGACCTCGGAATAAGAGCAGGAGAAAACTATGGTGCAGTTTATCCTTTACTGAAATGGACACAGAATGAAATCCACTTACCTGCTTTGGGGCCTAAATCAAGCCCGTAATGACATGCTTAGGGGTTGTTGTGAAAATAGACTAGAGATGTGCACCGATTTTTTTTTCAGCTCGTTTCGGTTCGTTTCGTTCGGATTTTGTAACTTTTCGTTTCGGATCGTTTCGGACGATTTTCTTTTCAGTTCGTTTCGGCTCATTTTTCGTATTGACTTTTTTTCTGGGATTTCGGCCATTTTCGTGTTATCGGATCGGCTCGTTTTTCGGAACGTCTGTTCTCCTCGTTTCAAAGTGTCTATTCCTTTTGACTTAAACTAATGGTTTTTCGGATCCGATATTTCTGTCGATACGGTAATTCTGCCGATTCTATCGGGTTTTTTTATTAAATAAAGATCCTTTTTTTCTTATGAATATGCATTGCACAACTTTATTTAATCATATTTAAATGGTATGAAAGGAACAAAAATGAACAAAACGATTTAAAAAACCCGAAACTGACCCAAATGGTCTGACTTTAAAAATAAAAACCAGAATAAAAGGTTTTAAAACGGGAAAAAAGCTGAACAAAATTATCAGAAACGAAAAAAAAGAATCCAGAAAAAATAAAATGATTTAAAACGAAAAAAAATTAAAACATATGAATACGTACACTGAGGGGAACAAGCGCCTCTCTGCACGGTATAATTAATGCAGCATATGAATACGCACACTGCGGAGAACAAGCGCCTCTCTGCGCGGTATAATTAATGCAGCATGTGAATACTCACACTGCGGGGAAGCGCCTCTCTGCGGTATAATTAATGTATACGTCTGTGTTATATGTATATGTAACCTGTTTGTATATTATAACTTACAATGCAATAAAATTAGAATTTTCAATAATTTACAAGGTGTAAAGTGTTTTTTTCACATTCTAACATGCGAGCGTTTACGGTTAAATTTTGTATGAGTTGCGCTTGTTAAAAAAATTAGACTTGTTACATACATTTTTTTGGGGGAAAATTACATGATTTTTAACAACCGCAACCCATACAAAAATCGTTAGTGAAGCATAATTGTTCACATTATAATTGAAATGGGGACAATATTGCTGCATTAGCAAAACAAAACAAAAAAAACCACCTTTTTTTAAATTTATTTATTTTTTTAATATTTTTTTATTTAATTTTTAATTTTTAAATTTTTTACTTAACTTTTAACATGGTCATGTTTGGTATGGTTGGAAAGGCCATCAGGAGATAGGGGGTTCATTGGAACCCCCTATCTCCACCATTGGTGGCAGCAAGGGGTTAACTCCAGAACTTACTCTATCCGAGCTCTCGATGTAAAACATCGGGACTTTGGATAGATTTCGACTATTTTTTTTTTCCACTTTCGGATAGTCTAAATCTATCCAAAGTCCCGAAGTTTCACATCGGAACTTTGGATAGAGTAAGTCCATGCGGCCATTAAACATATATACATTACGATTTTCTAACGATCAGGACGCTGGTATTACTGTTGCTGTCCAGCGTCCTGGTCCTGATTGTTACAAAATCTGACTGCCTATATGTTTAACGAACGAAAGACTTACTCTATTGGATAGAGTAAGTCTGCCATTAAAAATATAAGCATTCTGATTTTCTAACAAGCAGCACCCTGGATAGCAACATGGTGGTGCTATCCAGGGTGCTGCTTGTTAGAAAATTAGAATTCTTATATTTTTAGCGGCAGATTTACTCTATCCGATAGAGTAAGTCTTTCGTTTGTTAAACATATAGGCAGTCAGATTTTCTAACGATCAGGATCAGGACGCTGGACAGCAACAGTGCTATCCAGCGTCCTGATCGATAGAAAATCATAATGCATATATGTTTAACGGCTGCACGGACTTACTCTATCCAAAGTTCCGATGTGAAAGATCGGGACTTTGGATAGATTTTGACTATCCGAAAGTGAAAAAAAAAATAGTCGAAATCTATCCAAAGTCTAATGTGTCTAAAGTCTAATGTGAACAATGATGCTGCACTAACGATTTTTGTATGGTTTGCGTTTGTTAAAAATCGTGTAATTTTCCCCCCAAAAAATGTATGTAACAAGTCCCCCATCTCTAATTGTTTTAACAAGCGCAACTCATAGAAAATATAATTGTAAACGCTCGCATGTTAAAATGTGAAAAAAACCCCACCTTGTAAATTATTGAAAATTAAAATTTTATTGCATTTTAAGTTACAGACAGGATAGATATACAGATAACACAGACGTATACATTAATTATACCGGAGAGAGGCGCTTCCCCGCAGTGTGTGGATTCATATGCTGCATTAGTTTTACCGCAGGGAGGCACTTTCCCGCAGTGTGTGGATTCATATGCTGCATTAATTATACTGCAGGGAGGCGCTTCCACGCAGTGTGGGATTCATATGCTGCATTAATTATACTGCTGGGAGGCGCTTCCCCGCAGTGTGTGGATTCTTATGCTGCATTAATTATACCGCAGGGAGGCGCTGCCCCCGCAGTGTGTGGATTCATATGCTGCATTAATTATACCACAGAGAGGCGCTTCCCCGCAGTGTGTGGTTTCATATGCTGCATTAATTATACCGCAGGGAGGCGCTTCCCTGCAGTTTGCGGATTCATATGCTGCATTAACCACTTGACTGCTAAGGACGTGCTCAGCGCGTCCTGCCAAGTGCTCCTCCTGTGCTACGGACGTGGTGAGCCCGTCCTAGCACAGGAGGCAGCAATCGGCCGAGATTCTGGCCAATTGCTGCCCCCCCCATTTTGTTAATGCAGCAATATCGTTCCCATTTCAATTATAATATGAACAATGATGCTGCACTAAGGATTTTTGTATGGGGTGCATTTGTTAAAAATTGTGTAATTTTCCCCCAAAAAAATGTAACAAGTCCCCCATTACTAATTTTTTTAACAAGCGCAACTCATATAAAATAAAACCGCAAACGCTCGCATGCTAAAATGTGTAATTTACATGTTGTAAATTATTGAAAATTAAAATTTTATTGCATTTTTTGTTATAATATACTGACAGGACATAACGTATACATATAATAATGATATATTATGAATCTGCTGAGTCTGCCGGAAAGAACGATATATAATATGTCTGGGTCATATAATAAAATAAGGCTTCGAAACGCGTTTAAACATGATGAGCGAAACCGGTAAAAATTTGCTTAGCACACAGGCATCAAATGCCTCAGCAGCAAAAGGGTTAATTTTTTTCCCCATCGTAAATACATTTTAAATACGCTTCTGCAGAATCCGTTAACACCAGCTTTAAAAATAAAAAAACAGATCCTATACTCACCTCCTGTCCCGCGGCGAGGACCGCGGGCTCCAACCGTCTCCTCCGTCCGGCGGGAGCAGGGAAAGACTGGGGGGAAAAAGTCCCCTCAGTCTCTCCTTGCGTGTCATTACATTGACCGGCCGGATATCGGGAGGCGAGATCCGGCTGGTCACGTGACCGGCAGGGAGTAATTCAATGGAGTCCTATGGACTCCAGGGAGTGGATGCTCGCGGCTGCGCTTAGCGCTGCCGCAAACATCCAAGATTTTACGCTCGATAACATTGCAGGCAGCATTTATTTGCGCCTGCATTTTGATCCAGCGTTAACACGCGGGCGCAAGGGAGAAAACTGCGGGTGCAGTTTTTCTTCCCTTGCGCCCTCGTTTTAACGCTAAGAGCGTAATAGAACCCATAGAGTCCATAGGATACCATGGAGGCATGTGTTGCCAGGCCTCGTGACCTGCACAATCTCACTCTCGAGATATTGTGCAGGGCAGCAGAGTGTTTCGCGGAGGGAGGCTGGGGACTATTTGTCCCCAGTCTCTCACTGTTCCCCGTCCACTGTTCTCGCCGCAGGATGAGAGGTGAGTATCTGATTTTTTGTGGGGTTTCAGCTGATGTTAACTGATTCTGCAGAACTGTGGCTAACCTTTTAGTTAACCGCAGTTGTGTGGTAATTAACGTTACAACTTTGTAATCCTAACGCTAATTACTCTTTGCGCTCCCCATGTTAAGTATAGGGAGCGCAAAGTACAGAAAGCTCATGCTAGAAAACGCTATTACCGATGTGCTAATGGGTTTTTTAACCTGTTAACTTTCGTGGTGTGATTTGACACGTCATGTGGTAATCTCATTTAACCTAGCGCTATTGCTCATGTATGTGAGCGCTAGCACTAGCGTTAAGGAGATGATAGGCCCCCGCATGTCAAAGTGCTTGATATTATATACACCAGTGGCAATGCGTCTGTTTGAAATGAATTCATTAATTAAGATGTGTGTCACAATAATTTTCTGTATATGTATATATTTGGTGAGTCATTTCTGTATATATTTGCTGATTTAACACTTTTTGTTTAACCCCTTAAGGACCATTGACTTACATGGTATGTCCTGGGAAAAATTCCCCTTAAGGACAAAAGACGTACTATGTACGTCACGGTCCTTTAACCCCCCTCCCTCCCTATACTCACCTCTCTGGCTGAGGTTTTATGGGCCCCGGCCGTCGCGATGACATGATGTCATAGCCGGGCACCCCCGGCACCTGCAGGGAAGAAAGTGAAAGGGGAGAGGGCTCCTTTGGAGCCTTCTCTGGAATGGCAGCAGATAGAAAAAAAAGAAAGGCACCGCTGAAGAGGACAGCGTCTGCCCTTTTCAGTGGTGCCGCTCTTTAACCCCTTAGGTGCAACATTGCGATTAGGCACCAATTGGCGAGTCTAGCTAGGGGGATCTTTTGTATCCCAGTATCTTCCGATCCCTGTCAGAGGGTCATGTTTAGTATCATTGGAAAGGCCTGATTATGGCCTTTCAAATTAAACCAAATTTGACTAGGTTATGTGTAAAAACTAAATAAAAAAATCTAAATAAAAAATAAATATAAAAATGTGTTTTTGTCTGGGGAGTATAATAAAATAGGACTGCAAATCACATTTAAACATAATGAGCATAAAATGGTCAAAATGAGCTTGGCACACAGAGGTGAAATGGCTCAGCAGTGAAGGGGTTAAAAAGTAAAAACATGTAAATTAATGTGTGTGTTGTTTTTGCGGGTTTCGGTGTGCGTTCACCGGGTTTTGCGGTGAGTGTTCGTCAGGTTTGCAGCGGCTTTTCCCTGCACTACAACGGCCCTGTGGTGCTTGCTGAATACAACGCAGGGTCGCCGAAATAGGATCGCCAAATCGCACTGAATTGAAGAGAACGAAAAGTCACCGAAAGTGCGGTGACTTTTCGATTCTCTTTGAATAACTCTGTAAGGAGTTAAGGGCATGTAGCATTTATAAAGGAGTGAATCCCTGAAATGGTTGTCGTCCCATTGCTCTTCCGCATAATAAAAGGGTTGTACTAGTGTGTGTGACGCGTATGTGCCTATTCCTTTTTGCAAGTGTCTATATTGTGCTGGTTGGGACCACAGCATAAGCACACTTACAGCAGCTGGTAGGGAATTTTATTTTAATGTTTATAATTATTTTTGGACTGGCAGTCCCCTCCACAGCACATTGCCTTTCCTGTTTGTCTTTTGAAAGAAACTCATCAAGGACTTTCAAGTCTTAATATCTTCCATTAGCATATGCAGCTCAGGGGTTCATTTCCTGATGTAAAGTGGATTTGTGAATCTAGACCTGCATATAGTGTGTTGGAGTTCCTACTCAAAATTGTAGATTGTAAGCATTACGGCAAAGCAGTTGCTTTGTGTCCAAAATCAAGAACCAGTGCTTGAGAGATTGAGAGGTAGTGATATTGACAGCAAAGTAGAGAAAATCATTGTTTATAGGAGACAATGAGGCAGAGGAGCAATGTGGGTGCAAAATATGGACAAGAAACAATTGAAAGTGAATAATATGTTGCCAATAAGTGGGCAAAGTAGAAATGGTAATTTCTGGGTAGTGTGTAAGGATGCACTGAAAATCTGTTTTAGGACCATGGTCTATAATTGACTCTTTGGAAAGTTATAGACAAAGGAGAGAAGGGGGTTAAGGTACACGACAAACATTTTTGACAGAAACATCACTTCTTCAGGAACTTCCTTCATTGAATTCAATGGTTTCCATGCCATGTCTTAATAGATTTATCAGTTCTCAGTGGTTAATGATTTTGTCCTTAAAATTAGTTTCAATAGTTTGGTTGTTAGGACATTTTTTCTTATTTGAATTATCCAAATTTCTATCTATATTCTTAATAAGTAGCATTTTAAACTACAAGTGATCATATTAGATTCAATTGATGTCCCATGAGCTAGATTCTTAATCTGCTCAGTATATGTAGCAAAATCAGGAAAATTAAGACATCACAAGAGTACATTTGTATTGTGTGTCAAATTTGAAATATAGAATCTCTATAGGGGTTATTCAATGAGAGGTGCGCTTTCCCTCAGCACACTTCGGCACCCTTAGTTTGCCGACCCTGCGGTGAATTCAGCATTCACCACAGGGTTCCGAAGTGTGCTGAATCGATGCAGCGAACGCCGTTGATAAAACCCACCAATCGCAGTCGCAAACGGCTTAAAAATCACCTAATGAATCGAAAAGCCACCAAATGGATCCAAAAAACCGCTGCAAAACCACCGACTCGATCCGATAAACCACCGAAGGCATCCGATAATCCACCAAACAGACCTCCGAATCGATCCGAAAAAAGCTGACCAGATGTCCTCGCAACTTTTGAAAGGTGTTTAAAAAAACAAAAACTAAGGAATGAAAATGCCTGGAAATAATATATATGATCCTATGAATAACAATAAAGAGGTCTGTTAAAGAATAAAAAACAAAATGGCATGTAAAACACGTCGGAATTCAACATTTTGCTGTAAAAATCCCCAAAAATGCCTAAAAAATAAATAAATGAATAAAGAGACCTTTTGCTGCAAATGATAACAATAAATGGTTGAATAAATATTTAAGAAAAGTGGGGAATTTTTATTACATTGAAACCTATGCGATTCGTCTGTTTAAACCCGTCGAATGCAGGGCTGGATTAAGAGAACCATGGGCCTGGTGCTGAGGATTTTGGAGTGCCTTTTAATAGAAATAAAATGAAAAACGCAAAGCATTTTTTGTTAACATAAATTAAATATTTTAATTGACAAAATTCTCTCTCGTTTAGAGAGTCGGGTGGCATCAGGGCCGGCCCAAGACATTCAGGGTTATTCAAAGCGATCCGAATGGCTGGAGAAAGAAAACCGAACGCTGAAAATCAGCGTTCGGTTACCTTTCTTGGCCATTCGGCTACCCAGAGAGCAGGCAATTCGCCAAATCCTGACACTGCTTCGGCTATTCAGAGAACACAAACCAGCAGTGAAAGGTTCCCGAAATGCTCTGCCATTCGGTGGTTTAATTCGGCAGGTTTATTCAGGCGAATCCCATAGGCTTCAATGTTAAAAATATTCCCGTTTTAATTCAATATCTAATAAACCATTCATTATAAAATTCTGCAGTAAAGAGTCTCTCTATTTATAGATTTTTTAGGATATTTTATGCATTTTTCTGGATTTTTTTTATTTTTAAAAATCCCATTTTTTTTAAGTTTACTTCTTTTTTCTGTAACAGCCCTTTTTATTATCATTCATTGGACCTCATATGTAAATTTCAGACATTTTCGCTCAGTAGTTTCTTTGCAAACAGCGTTTCACTTTTCAAACATTCAAACGTATTGTTTTTTTTTCTTTCACTCCAGTCGTCTGCAGTGTCGGCTTTTTCTGGCGGCTTCACTGCGTGTGATCGGCTCCTGCTCGGGTTTTTCCGGCGTTTTCGGCGGGTTAATCCAAATGTTTTTGAGAGTTTTCGGCATGCATTCGCCAGGTTTTGTGGGTACACCGCAGAGTCGCCGAAATGGGATTGGCAAAACGAACCGAATTGAAGAGAACGAAAAGTCACCGAACATGCAGTGACTTTTCGATTCTCTTTGAATTACCCTGATTGTGATGCCTGGGTCCAAGGATGGAATGTTGCTCCCCCCCCCAAAAAAAAACCACACCATCCAAAACATACCTAAGTATCACAGAGCACAAAGGCGTTACACTCATACACACTGCACATTTTGGAGTTTTATCACAGAGCTCCACAGCAATAAAACTCACTCTCATACACAACGCACATTACTGTGAGTTTTATTGCTGTGGAACTCTGTGATATGCTCATACACACCACACATTGCTATGAGTTTTATTGCTGTGGAGCTCTGTGATACACTCATACACACTGCACATTTTGGAGTTTTATCACAGAGCTCCACAGCAATAAAACTCACTCTCATACACAACGCACATTACTGTGAGTTTTATTGCTGTGGAACTCTGTGATATGCTCATACACACCACACATTCCTATGAGTTTTATTGCTGTGGAGCTCTGTGATACAGTAATGTGCAGTGTGTATGAGTGTATCACACAGCTCCACAGCAATAAAACTCCAAAATGTGTGGTGTGTATGAGTGTATCACAGAGCTCCACAGCAATAAAACTCACAGTAATGTTCTGTGTGTATGAGTGAATCACGGAGCTCCACAGCAATAAAACTCAGTGATGTATACTCTGTATGAGTGTGTCAGAGAACCCACGCAGTCACAAATCCTTATATCCCCCACATACAGTGGCAACTCTATTTGCCCTCAATAAACATTCCACATACGGTGCCACATTCATATACCTCCCCACACAGTCACACATGCATATAAACCCACAGTCACACATGCATTTGCAAACACATCTATATACCCACACATGGTGTCCAATATCCACATACCCACACAGTGTCACACATGCACATACATCCAGTGTCACACATCCACAGTGTCACACATCAGCATACTAGGGATGTGCGTTTCGGGTTTCAGAATTTCGGAATTTTCCCGAAATTTCCCGATTCGTGTTTTCGGATGCGGCCGAATTTCCGAAAATTTTTAGATCCGAAAACGGCAGATCCGAAAAGTTTTCCGAGCCGAAACTAAATATTTTCGGAATTTTCGAATGGACTTGAAATGTGTCAAATCGAAATTTATTGCTTTGAAACGAGGAGAACAGACTTTCCGAAAAAATGAAAATTTCCGAACTTACGAAAAGTCGATACAAAAAACGAGCTAAGTGACACGAAAATACGAAAAATGGTCGAAATTCCGAAAACATGTACAATTCCGAAAAACGAAAATTTCCGAAATCACGAAAAGTTGATATAAAAAACGAGCAAAGTGACACGAAAATCCGAAAAATGGTCGATATTCCGAAAAAAAAGTACACGAAAAACGAATCAAGCCGAACCGAATCGAAACAGAAATCGGTCGAAACGAGCCGAATCGAAAAGTTTAAAAATCCGAAAAATAGAACCGAATCGAACCGAAAAAAAAATTGGTGCACAAGCCTACAGCATACCCACATACGGCACATCCACATGCATCTACACAGTGCCACACATCCACATACCCACACTTCCAAACACACATCCACAGTGTCAAACATCCCCATATATCCAGTGTCACACATCTGCATAACCCACATACACACAAAATCACACATCTGCATAACCCACATACACATACACCCAATGTCACACATCTGCATAACCCACATACACACACATCCAATGTCACACATCTGCATAACCCACATACATCCACAGTGTCACACATCTGCATAACCCACATACACACATCCACTGTCACACATCTGCATAACCCACATACATCCACACAGTGTCACACATCTGCATAACCCACATACACACACATATGCACTCACATCCATACACAGTTTCACATTATTATTATTATCATCATGTTTAACTTACATATCCATAAACTCACATGCTGGGCTTAACGCTGCAGGTGCTGGCCCAACCTTCAGAGAGCAGTGAGTGCTGGCCTAGATTGTGTGAATCAGAGGGAGACTGGGTGGACAGGCCTCCAGGAACCAGATGAATGGCTGCTAGAGGCCCCAGCTAGTTGGCTGCTGCAAGCCCAAACCAGTCGGCTGCTGCAAGCCCTGGCCAATCGGCTGCTACAAGCCCTGGCCAATCGGCTGCTGCAAATCCCGGCCAATCGGCTGCTGCAAATCCCGGCCAATCGGCTGCTGCAAATCCCGGCCAATCGGCTGCTGCAAATCCCTGCCGATCGGATTCTCTTCCTCCGTGAGTCTTGAGATGCTGGCTGTGGGTCTATTTTCAGTAAGGGGCCTGGAGCGGCCGCTCCATCTGCCCCTACATTAATCCGGCCCTGGTCGAATGAAACCACCGAAAAACAGAGCATTTCACTGACATTTCAGTGCTGTTTGGCATTCTCTGAATAGATTAACCATTACTTCTCTATAAGGAATTCCACTGCCACCAAAGGTAACCGCATTACACTGGCATTTAGCCAATATGTGGCCAATCGCCAGCTTTTTGAATAGCCGAATGGCCACGAAATTGCATCGTACTGTCATGCCCCACGCCGCGATCGGACCGCGGCCGCCATGTTGGGACACCTTGCACACACTCACCCGAGGTCCCTCGTGACGCGTCGCTCCCTGGTTCCGGTCTTCAGCTTGGAGGAGGAGAGCCAGGATGTGTCCCACGCCGCCTCCGGGATCCAACTGAGCAGAAACCAAGCGCGCATGCGCGATCGTCCATCCTAAAGCATGAAGACCTAGGTACTCTGGCGCCCTCTGCTGGTCAAGTAAAGGTACTGCATTACACCTGCACTGGAGATCCTCGTATGCCACCAATTAACCTATCAAGTACTCAGGTATCCCAACTCCACCTACGAGCCCCAGGTGAACGGTGTTCTTATGATCCTCTGAACCCTATTTAAATCTACCGCCTTTCCCAGTTCATTAACCAGGTTATACTGTGGTTCACCACCACATTATCCAGTGGTTCCTCTTCGTATCTGCTCTAAGAAGAATCCCGAGTTCCAGACCTGCTTCCACGGTACCAGCTCCGCTTCCAGACCTGCTTCCACGGTACCAGCTCCGCTTCCGGACCTGCTTCCATGGTACCAGCTCCGCTTCCAGACCTGCCTCCACGGTACCAGCTCCGCTTACAGACCTGCTTCCACGGTACCAGCTCCGCTTCCAGGCCTGCTTCCACAGTACCAGCTCCGCTCCCAGACCTGCTTCCACTGCACCAGTTCCATCTTCAGACTTGCTACCACAGTGCCAGTTCCATCTTCAGGCTTGCTACCACAATGCCAGTTTCCTCTCCAGGTTCGCCTCCACGGTGCCAGCTCCATCTCCAGGCTCGCCTCCACGGTACCAGCTCCATCTACAGGCTCGCCTCCACGGTACCAGCTCCATCTACAGGCTTGCTTTCACGGTACCGGCTCCATCTCCAGGCTTGCCTCCACGGCACCAGCTCCATCTCCAGGCTTGCTTCCATACCCACGGTACCAGTTCCAGATCCTATCTTCAAGTCCAATTCATCTACCCCTGGTCTATTTCAAAGATTACAACTCGTGTTATTTACTCCAACAATCCTTTGTTCTGGACTTTACTCCTGTCAAAGAAATCCTGCGTTATCTTTTGTTCTGGACTTATATTTTGTTCCATCCAGTAAACGCTCAACTGATCATACATCTCCTGGTCTCCTTCTTCGGCTTGCCATTGGGTTCCATACACACAACACAACACAGGGGTCATAGCCTCTGTCCTTACACGTACGGAGAAATTCACCGTTCAGTGCAATTCAGTGGCCAATTCGGTGCTCTCTGAATAACTCCTTAAATGTGTGGAGAGGGCAAGACATATAAAATGCTATAATGGAAACAGGTCTGTTATTAGCTGTTTAACTAAACAAAAAAGAAGTATAACTATAAAAATCTGTATGTTTTTTAAACTTTATTCAGCTAATTTCTGTGGAAACTGCATTACAGTGCAAAATTTTTATGTATCCCACACACCAAAAGATACTTCTCATGCTGCCAAAAATACACAGAAACATAATAGAGCACACAGAAATAAATAATGACTAAGACCTTTCCCAACCACATAGCTTTTATGCTCTACAGCATTTGGTTACTATTACCCTAGAATAATGGAAATATCAACATCATAGATGAAAAATGTGTTTAGAGAAACTATAGGGTTACCCAACACTTATATTTTGGATAAAATGGTGCCTTTTGAAAGTGTAGATAAAAGCAAGCCAACAAATATCAAATATAATCTAAAAATGGAATTTTCCTAACTGTCTGACCCTCCAATCAGTAGGACACCAGATAAATCTCTTCTATCTGTCCACAGACTATGATTTCAATGTTTCTGTATAAGTGGCAGTGAAATTTGGTTTGAAAAATTAATCACTGATGGGAACTCCTGTTGAACCTGTATTGTTTGTTATTCCGTGGCTAGAATCTGGCATGGACTAATCCAGCACTTCAAAGCTAACCGCCTTTGCATTGTATACAGAATGTCATTGCGGAGCCGTGTGAATGATAAGAGGAATACGGGACTCAAAGAGCTGGATGAACTGGGAAAGTGAGACTTTGTCAAAAACACTTTGATCTCTTTAGAATATTTTCTGAAAGCAAGAATGTATTTCAAAAAGTAATCCTACAACATTCGATAAACAATTATGTATATTGCATCTAATTTGAAAAATTAAAAGCAATAATTTGGCAAGTAAATTGGCAAATCTCACAAAAAATCTTTTTAGACATTAGGCTAATACCCTACTTTAATATGTTATGCTTTTACCTGCATGCATTAGAACATGTCTGCAATCATTATTTCTGCCCCTAAAACAGAAAATTAAGTTGACACAAAACAGGTTTGGTGTACTATTATTTCTATCTCATTATGTGTAACATTATAGGACATTATTCCTACAAACGCTCTA
Source organism: Leptobrachium leishanense (assembly GCA_009667805.1). Taxonomy (NCBI): domain Eukaryota; kingdom Metazoa; phylum Chordata; class Amphibia; order Anura; family Megophryidae; genus Leptobrachium; species Leptobrachium leishanense. The sequence continues at coordinate 228,729,587 of CM019064.1, read as the reverse complement.
ACTGATGAACATTTTTCAATTTGCATGACTTGTTTTGCAAACCTACACTTTGCAGAATGGGCAGAAATAGATCAAATAATTAATAAGTGATACTGATAAGTGATGACTGTACTTTGGGACTTTGATTTGTGCTCCATATGAGAAGAGAGCTTTGTCTTCCAATAGATAACAGGTCCTATTCCAGCTGAGCTGGTAACAGGGAGCTACTCTAATGGACTAATACCCATTAGCACAGTGCTTCCCAAACCTGTCCTCAGAACTCGCTGACACACGGTTTGAAAGAAATCTGAAGCACAGCACAGGTGATATGATTTGCTGCTCAGTGATTTCAGGATTCAGTCTGTATTTCCCCAAGGTGATCTGCAAAATCTGGCCTGTTAGAGGGTCCTGAGGACAGGTTTGGGAAACACTGCATTAACAGCTCCCTATTACTAGCTCTTCTATGACTGAGCTTCAAAACATGCAGCTCAACTCATAACATACAAGAGAAGTTAAAACATACCAGTAAAGGTGCTGTGCACTGGTGGTAGCCACACTTTAGTCCCCTAGAACTGCCTGGAAATGAGAAAGTGTCCTTAGCAAATTCGCATATACTCAATACTGCAGGGCTGGGGGAAGGAAACTGGGAAGTATTTGTAACATGGGACCAGAGATAAGTATTGACTTTTTGATCCTTGTTTTTGTGTCACAAGAGCACAAGGGGAAGAGTAAAAAAGGGGAAAAAGTTTGCTAGGGCAAAAAGCAAATTTTTTTAAAAAAAGGGGAGGGAGGATAGCTAGAGGGGATGGCAAGGGCCAAGTATGTGACATTCATGGTTCTCTCCCAGGAGTCCAGAGGACAAAAGGAGGCCATGGAATGGTATAGTCAAGAGGCCAGGGCACTCGGGGGCTAGGCATTGCAGGCAGATCCTTGTTGATTGCCACAATGGCGGTGGGCACCCGGAGTCAATCCCAAAATGCCAAAAGAATAATGGAGGGGGGAAGCGAGGTCCAACACAATCAGTAGAAAGTCAAAAGGTACCGCAAGGTAGAGCAGGAAAGGGAGAGAATGGGGGTCTTTCATCCCACATCTAAGTAAACGGATGGTGAGGTATCTTCATCCCGTGTCCAGAAACAGCGGCAGCGGTGCAGAAGACAGGGTATAATAAGGTGCGTCTCCTAATGGCCCCCCAGCAAGTAAGACAACTTGGAAGACATCCAGAAGGTCGACAGGTAAGCCACATGACTCCACCGGAATCAAGCAGTGCTGCGGAGGAGGTGGGCAAAATGGACTCACATCCCGTCACACAGTCTTCAGGACACCACTCGGCTCACCCGCAGCCAGCACCAACACAGCAGGGCTGGCAGGGGGAAAACATCTCATTGCCATCCTCCGGGGAGTCTCCAATCTGGCAGCATTGGTAAGCCACACCTCACACAATCACAGAGAACCCGCAGGGGCAGTCCCCGACCCGGGACCCCATAACGGCAGCACATGCTCCATCTCAGAGGCCACACGTCGCTGCTTCACATCTTTGCCACGTATCCCATCCGGCAATCCCAGCAGCTCAGCTCCGGGCAACACTCTGGTCTCAGTCTGGAGCATGTCGCGAACGAACCTCGTAGCCCAGGCCACATGTCTCTTTGTAGAGGGCATGTTGTCAGGGTCCCAAGGAAATGGCAGCCCAGTCTGTGACAATGTCATCTTCGGACCCGCAGAACAACCAAGAAACAGCAGCCGGCAATCAAAGCTCACATCGGATTTGCCATCACAGAAAGCGGGGGAATGTGGACCCATCGGCACCCCAGGTCCAAGGCTGCCAGCAAGCATCCCAGGAGGCATGGAGAAACGGTAGGAGGAGATTGCAGGTGAGAATGATGGCTGCCAAACATAGGCCACTCCGGGGGCCCAGAGCAACTCGCCAGCCCAGAGTGAAATTCCACCATGGAGACACTCTTTGCTGGAGAACAGGTATGTGTCAGCTCACCAGTATAAAGGAGGAGTGGGAATATTGCAGCAAACACACCAAAATCACTTGGTTTGAATACGTTGAGACAGAGCACATCGAGGATGCAGCTGCTCTCCTCGACTTCCGGTCATGCCCCGGAAGATGTCATTACTAACTAGTGGGGCCCTTCTACGTGACAATGCACTTATCAGTCATTATGGCTCAGTCAGAATAGGGCTTGACACTTGTTTGCTTATGCACTGGAAACGGATGCTGCTTCACAGGATAACATTGGGATTTTGCGAATAATTGTAAGCCATGGTTGAGTAAAATATTTGTATAACTTGGAGAATATGGATATATGACATATGGATATATTAATTAGACACCAGGAACACTAGCAAAGCTAGTAAAAGTTTATAAATGCCAGCTATATTGGCACTAAGAGTCATAATCCAGCACATATCTTAAATATGATCAAGAACACTGTTCTTAAAACTGCATATTCATATTATTTCTTACAGTACTGAATGGCAAATATCAGATTTTCCAAGTGTAATGATGGAAAGTCAGAATTTTAATACGTAGTCAGAGGCAAGTATCATGCTTTCTCAATCTTCATTTCACCTAACAGTAGCAGGAGTACAATAAATTTCTTTCTATTCAAAGAAAATATTGCATAGTGACATAGGGCAATCTCCATGTGTTCCCACAATCAGATCACTGAGCAGTTACCTATACATCTCTAAAACATCAAAAATTCTACCTCTTCTTTACGGAGCAACTGGAGAACTGCTCAGCTTGAACAAGAAAACTGGACAACTGGAACAAAGAAACCTCTGTTGGGAGAAACAAAATGCCACTGAGAAAACAAATATAACACTAGAACACAAGCTGGAGAAATACATCAGCCATAGATCCGAAGATGAAGAGGAAGATGATTAGGTGAATAAACCTAAACAAATAAATAGAAATTCATGTATAACCAATTCCCGCAGATGGGCGTGCTACGCTGTCCTTACAGCAGGTGGGTCTAAATGTCTGGAGGTATAACATGAAATAAACTAAAGAGCTACCAGTAATATAAATAAACCAGTAAATAAATCCACAGAAGCCACAAACCCATGCATACAGGTCAAACAAAAGAAAACCATAGAAGATGAAAAGATGAAAGAAAAAGGACTTGTAAATTTAAGACATACAGGGTTATTCGGAAAGAGCCAATCTGGCCCTGAAATTGCACCGAACAATGAATTTCCCCATACGGTGCAATTTCGGGGCCATTCGGCTTTTCAGAAAGCAGGCAGTTCTTCAAATTTTGGATAATTGCCAGCAAATACAGTGCCTGTTCGACAATAGTGAAAGCCCCATAGAGAAACAATGGTTAACCTATTCAGAGAATACCGAACAGCAGTGAAATGTCAGTGAAATGCCCTGATGTTCGGTGGTTTCATTCGGCAGATTTAATCAGGTGAATCCCATAGGTTTCAATGTTTGAAATATTCCCGTTTTTACTCTATCTAATAAACTGTTTATTCTTTTAATTTGCAGCAAACAGTAAATAATTTTAGGATCTTTTAGTCATTTTCGGGATTTTTTTGGCAAAATGTTTTTTCAGATTTTTTTTAAATAGTTTTTTATCTCTGTAACAGACCTTTTTGTTATTATTCATTGGACCTTATCAGGGTTATTCAGAGAGCGTGAAAAGCAGGAGAATGACTGGAGAATGACTGGAGAATGAAAAATTCTAGGTCAAAATAGCCAAACCAGAAAATTCTCCCTTTCATCTCACTTTCCAAATCGGCTATTTTGACCTAGAATTTTTCATTCTCCAGCCATTCTCCAGTCATTCTCCAGCTTTTCACGCTCTCTGAATAACCCTGTATATGTAAATTCCAGACATTTTCATTCAGTAGTTTTTTGCAAACAGTGGTTCAATTTTGCAATTTCAATCTTTTTTTTTTCTCTACCCCGTTCGGTGGATCAACGGCTTTTTTTGGGCATGTTCAGTGTGTTTTTTGCGGCAGTTCGAAGTGATCCGATACTTCGGATCGTATCAGCTGCATTTTTTCGGTGGATTTTTTACTTTGTTTGGTCACGTTTTTGGCAGTTTTGTGGCGGATTTTTGGATACATTCCCTGCACTCTGGGGACCCTGCGGTGAATGCTGAATTCACCACAGGGTTGGGGAATTTGATTCCCTGAAGTGCGGGGAACGAGAGAGCACCGAAATGTCACCGACAATTTTAGTGCTTTGTGAATAACCGCCATAATTTATTAAGAGAAAGAATACATTCGAAAAAATAAAAGGGATGGATAATTTATGCTGATTACAATTCTGACTTTCCAGCATTAGACTTGGAAAATCTGGTAATTTTAACACAAGTATCAGTGGCTCATATTGGGCTCTATTCCATGATGAACTCTAACTGTAGCGTTCTGGTGAGTAAGCGGTAACACCAGGATAAGTGACTTTAACGCATGCCACCTATATTACTTTCCTGGCGCTAAACCCACGAAAAATTTGTTAGTGCATTGGTGATTGCGCTAGTTTGCGCAAGCTTATTGTACTTCTGCATCCTATACTTAACATGGGAAACGCAATCAGTATTTAGCGTTAGGATAAGTAAGGCATAGCAAAGTCCTTCTCGACCGCTCCTGGTCGGCATTTTGACCTTAATTACGGCAAGTTGCTATTGAATTTCCAGACTGACCTGTGGGCGCTACCTATGTTCCTTTTACGTTTGTTTTTTAAAGATCTAGACTCTTTATTTCTAGCCTTTGTGTGGCCTAAGTGCCACCGGAGGGTGCGGTTGGCCCTTTTACACTGTCCTAAATCAGAAGGGGGTCTGGCACTGCCGGATGTGAAATTGTATTATTATGCAACTTAACCTACGAGAATTCTTGACTGGGTGCTTGCTCACACTGACAAGCTATGGTTGGATATTGAGGATTCGGAACAGTTGGCACACAGACCCCTGTGGACTGCCCCATGGCTGCCTTCTAGGTTATTACGCCCAGGTCTGCCTCCTCTGGTTTATACCGAGACACACTATTGTGTGGATGATCAGGGGGCCTTTTGGCCTCTCGTCCTCTCTGTCAGCCCTTCTACCCCTTCAGTACAACCCAGCGTTTGACCCCGGCTTAAGGCCCAGTCTCCACAGTCGCTTTATGGATGGCCCTAGATTGTTTCTGTTTCAGGTCTTGCACAATGACTTGCGACTGCCCGAGTCAGCCGAGCTGGGCGCCACCTGTCCTTTGGAGACCACTTTGCTTTTTTTCGACTTCGCCACTATGTGGACTCCCTCCCCATAGGCTTACGCCACCTGAGAGGGCTCACGCCCTTTGAATCATTTTGCAAACTAGCTCTGCTGCTCTCTATGAGTATTTCCACGCGCTACGCATTTGTTCCGAAAACTGACATCTCCCCCCATCCTTATATGATCGGTGGGAAAAGCTACTGGAGCTCAACTTCCCCTCCGTCGTATGGTCTAAGATGTTTTTCCTCATGCTCTACGACTCCCGGGTGTTAAAGGTGATAGAGACTTCCTATAAACTCTTGACGTTTTGGTACTATACCCCTCAGCAGACTTCACATTTTTCGCTTTCCTCAGTTTCTTTGTGCTGGCGGTGTGGAGTGGAGACTGGCACATATCTTCATGTATGGTGGTTCTGCACGAGTATCTCTCCCTTCTGGCACCCGGTGAGGGAGGTAATTGTGGAGGTCACAGGCTTAAACCTGTCCTTCTGCCCGGAGGTATATCTCCATCTACATTTGCCGGGCTTACAACGTGCTTTGCATAAATCTTGGCCCTTCTACGAGCCAATGTAGTTTGCTATATTTCAGTTGTCTGGGGCTGCGGTGCCCTTTCTCCTGGCGGCGACCTCGCAGGGTGAGCAGGCCACCAGCTCCCACATATGGTTGGACGCGGCGCTTTTGATTTACTTCTCAAAGTGGTGGCATTTGCTGACGATTTATTATTGTTCCTCTCTAATCCAGCCTCAGATATCCCTCAATTGCTGTCACTCTTGGATTCCTTCCACACTGCCTCGGGACTTAAGGTTAATTATGGTAAGACCATGGCTCTGTCCTAGGGCCAGAAGTCTAGCTGTGACTGGCTCTGCACATTTCCATTTCAGTGGGGGACGACCTCTTATATTAGGTATCTGAGTGTTATCTTACCTGCTGACCACTCTCATTTATATAGGCTTAATATTGACCCCTTTTATCACACGCTAAATCGTTGATGGCGGCTTGGAGTTCTCTCCCGCTCTCCTGGGACGGGTGTTTCTTATCAAGATAGAATTGGATTCTAAAGAACCCAAAAGGAAGGTGGGAACAAATGATTAAAATTCTAAACCTTTATTGGACTTCTAAGAAAAAACATACACACCCACAAAATGTATAAAAAAAACACACTAAAAAGGTCATAGATTAGAGACCATAACTCAAGGTCAATGACCAATCACAAAAAGCATCTAATGCAGGGTGAGGTCTCTGTGACAACAATTGTATGTCAAAAACTGAGAACCACCACCTGAAAAGAATAATCAGCAAGAGATGCCTAAGGATCCCCTCAGAAAAGTATGCACACGTTAGAGTATACTTAAATGCTTAAAGACATGTGCCACCAAATTGGTTATTGTAGTTAGCATGCACCACTCAAAAGCGTCACGATGAGGTGCAAACATAAGTGTCACGGTTCCCAGATCCCACCACGCAGTACTTAACACCCCACACTCCACAGAGCCCAGAAGCTACCAACAGAGTAGCCGTGAAAGATCTCTAACTGTCTGGTCCTTAGAATTGGCCAGGTAAACTAGCTAGACAGAAAGGGTTAACAACACAGGGAGTAGTCAGCCGAGCCAGAATCAGGAATACAGAGTTCAGAATGGTCAAATGGAATAGCCGGGTCGATATCAGAGCAGTGGCGTAGTACAAGAAAATGGTCTAGGGCAACAGAAGGCAGAATAGTCAGAAACAAGCAGAGGTCAATAACGGGTTAATTCAATATAGCAGTCAGGTACAAGGAGCTCAGGTATGGATAACCACGATCTGGCAACTGCTGAGAAAACACTGAGGGTTTTTAAAGACCTTCACCAGGTCACGCCCCCCACTCAAGCCGCGCCTCATGCAGCCACCTCCCTGCCTGTCTCCATTTAAACCGGGCATTGGTCAGCGAGCAGCATCAGACATGCTGCCCTCAAGCACACAGGTAGGGCTGGAAGCCCCAACGTTACAATAAGTGGTCCATGTCACGGAATATAACTGGTTAATACAGAGACAAGGAGTGAGCCTGGTAGCTACAATTTGCATGCACTGATCGAGAAATCACAATAAAGTGCAAGCAGTAGCAATCTCCCAGCCAAAAGTGTATTCCTCAGCAAGAAAATTCATATAATACATACAGGGGATCATGAGATTAAAAATCCATCTCAACATTAAACATGATACAATGTTGCTGAACGGTTATGGGCAATCAGTCATAGCCCAAACAGATTGTGCTGTAATGGTATTGTCTCTCTATGAAATATAGATGCGTCCAGCTCAGGCATGCAACAAGAGGAAAACCTTAAATGGGTTAATAGAGCACGTCCACTATTAACCCACGTGCTCTATTAACCCATTTAAGGTTTTCCTCTCGTTGCATACCTGAGCTGGACGCATCTATATTTCATAGAGAACAATACCATTACAGCACAATCTGTTTGGGCTATGACTGATTGCCCATAACCGTTCAGCAACATTGTAGCATGTTTAATGTTGAGATGGATTTTTAATCTCATGATCCCCTGTATGTATTATATGAATTTTCTTGCTGAGGAATACACTTTTGGCTGGGAGATTGCTACTGCTTGCACTTTATTGTGATTTCTCGATCAGTGCATGCAAATTGTAGCTACCAGGCTCACTCCTTGTCTCTGTATTAACCAGTTGTATTCCGTGACATGGACCACTTATGTTTGCACCTCATCGTGACGCTTTTGAGTGGTGCATGCTAACTACAATAACCAATTTGGTGGCACATGTCTTTAAGCATTTCAGTATGCTCTAACGTGTGCATACTTTTCTGAGGGGATCCTTAGCATCTCTTGCTGATTATTCTTTTCAGGTGGTGGTTCTCAGTTTTTGACATACAATTGTTGTCACAGAGACCTCACCCTGCATTAGATGCTTTTTGTGATTGGTCATTGACCTTGAGTTATGGTCTCTAATCTATGACCTTTTTTGTGTGTTTTTTTATACATTTTGTGGGTGTGTACGTTTTTTCTTAGAAGTCCAATAAAGGTTTAGAATTTTAATAATTTGTTCCCACCTTCCTTTTGGGTTCTTTGGAATCCAATTCTTCCTTCATCATTAGGGCTAAGTCCTGCAAGTTTTTGGTGGACGATTGCTAGTACTCAGAGGCTATAGTAATCACTTGCCACTCCACGACCCACCCTGTTTTGAGTGGGTGCTTGCTTTTCTTATCAAGATGACCTTTTTTTCCCCTAATTTCTCTACCCTTTACAAGTGCTGCCCATTCTACTGTGTCCCGCTGACCTTAAAAAAAACATGCTAAACAATGCACAACTAAACAAGCTATTTGCTTAATTAATTTTGCAGGATAAACGGGCCCGTATCTCACTCAGTTCACTCACTTCACTTCAGCAGACGCTCACGAGGGGTGGCATTGATTTTCCAAATTTCTTTGACTATAATTTAGCTGCGTTCTACCGCTATGTAAAAGACTGGTTATGTGGCACTTCTTATTTTGTTGATTATGATTATTATTATATTGAACAAGGGTTATTGCCCTCCTCCTCTCTGTTAGCTCTCCTTCACAGCATATTTGGGTACCTCCTCTCATTGTCCTGTATTTTTTTTTCAGCCAGTCTCTCCTGATATTCCATAGGACTTGATACAAGTACATCCTTAAGGCTCGTGTCAGATGAGCGCAGTGTTAACGTCCGTGTTGCCGCACATAAGTATGTCCGTGATAGCATACAATTGTGTTAAATGGAGCCCCACACACGAAGTACGTCCGCACAGAAGTGCGGACGCATGACAGATGCGGCAAACGGATGCAGGTTAGGCAAGAACGTAATACTGCTAGAACGGATGTGCGGAGTGCGCCACGTTTGCAACGTCCGCATAGCTTTGTGTGTGAGTGATGGAACGTGGTCAGACGGACTGCATTTATATGTCCTGCATTTTTGATGGACAAAATGTTTTTTCATTTTAATTTATTTTCCCTCCTACATCTGTCAAAAATAACGTCAGTCACAAAAATGGATTGTGTGGCCACTACTGCGTCTTCCATCAAAAAGTGCGTCCGAACTGCACGGTCCGGAGAAAACACGCTCGTCTGACCCTAGCCTAAGGGACAGATTATTGTAACACAGCATACATTTCCAGGGTTCCATAGACATCTTTTACTTGTGTTTTTGTTTCCATTGTGTTGTGTGGCATTTCCTGATTTCCTTGTTTTTGTTTTAAGGAAACTAGTAAAAAGCTATGTTTTAATTTGGCACATCCTGTTCCTTCTTCGATTAACACTAGCTCTCCTTCACCAATGCTCCCTGACTGTCCTTTCAACTCTATGGCACAATCCTCTGCTGTAGACCACTAAATTGTCTTGGAGCACGGTACGAAAGCGCCTTGGCCTATAGTGGCGAATGTCGCTTTGAGCTCTCATTTTACATAATCCAAATTTCCAACAAGCTTCCCCGGCCCATATATTTCAAACTATGGCAAATAGAGGCCTGATGCAACTGTAAAATGATGTGCACAGCATGTCGAGGTTACCTTTCTCTTATGCGGAGCTTAGAGACCTGGTCACTCCTATATCCTTACACCCTATCTGCTATTTACAACTGCGATAATTTTTAATTACCCAACTACACTCAGCTCCTTCTCATCTGGCCAAACAACTTCACACTATTGCTTACTCAGACTATGTTACCTTCCACAACTTCCAGTCTACACGTTCTCTTCCAGGCCTCACTTCCTAAACTGGTCCCCTGGAAAGCACTTTCTAAATGGCTTTCTAATTTTGCAACCCTGATGTCCCAAGATGTAATCAAAGCCACGGTACTGTCTAGGCACTGTATTCCCTCCTCCATTTACTGGGAAATGTTGTATAGAATTCATCACCAAGTTTATATGGCACCTAATAGAATGGTATGTGCTAAGTTACTGCCGAATCACTGTTGTTCTAAATGCCAGCACTCCCCGGCAGACCTATGGCACTGCCTGTTTATTCAGTTTTACTGGGATTCAAATCGTAGATTTGGCTCATCTGTTCTACGTCTACACATTCCTGCTACTCTTGAATGGGACATTTTTAACCACCTGTTACGGCATGAATCGTAGGTGCCGGAAAAAGGGCAAGAAGGTGCTGTTCCCCTTTCAGAGTTTTGTTCCGGTCCAGAATTTACCGTTACCTGGACTGGTGTCCAGGCACTCAGGGATCCATTCCAGGTTTCCCCCTCACCTCTCCAGCCTCAGGTGTGGGCTGGGCCTGGACTGCCCATATAATCATGCCTCACCACTGAGTCATTGCTTCTGCATCTTCCTTGGCAGTCTCACGTGTATTCCTGACCTGCATGCTAAACACATCACCTGTCTGCTACCCTCGTCACTAGATCCTATTGTGATCCTTCAATGCTGCATCCTGCTGTGACCCTTCTTTGCTGCATTCCATCGTGACCCTTCATTGCTGCATCCTGTTGTGACACTTCATTGCTGCATCCCATCGTGACCCTTGATTGCTACAGTACCCATCGTGACCCTTCATCTCTGCAAACCTCCTTCCTGGACTCCTACAGCAACTCTCCTTCCTGGACTCTTATTTGCAACTCCCGTCACTGCTCCAGATCCTGATATTGATTGACCTCCCGTGTATGATCTCTGCTCTGGACTTTGACCATTCCTATGCCAGATGGCTGCAAAGACCTATGCTTGATCTGACCATTCCCCTGTTATAGCCCTTCTGATACCACGCTTGATATTGTTGTTATTCCTTTTGCCCTCTGTCTCCTGGTCCTCTGCCCTCTATTTATCCAGTAAGTGTGTTCTTTAGTTTATCTGTGTCTCCATTTCTGTTCAGTCAACCCTTATTGTGTTATTTATTATTCAGTATTCAGCCTGTCCTGTCAGTTCTCTTTGTGTTTTTTCAGTGTCCAATCCAGTACCTGTCCTGTTAGCCCTATTGTGATATTCAGTGTCCTGTCCTGTCCACCCCTTCCTATCCCATCTGCTCAGTGTACCCTGTCCTGTATATAGTGTCTCACCCAGCCAGCTCCTATACGTGTTATTACTCATCCAGTGTACCCTTCCTGGTTTACTTCTGTTTCCTCATTTAATAAACCTTTATTTCTGGATTAACCTCACCTTCCTGCTTCACTCTGCTTTTGTAACCACATACTGGGCTTGAAACGCCAACCCCGCACAGTGAGACGTGACGCCACCACATGACCTCCATGGCACAACCCCTCTCCAAATGTTCTAGGTTTTGGCTTTGTTTAGTGGCGGCTATAGGCAAAAAGACATTCCTGTCACAATTAATCTCCCCACTCCCCATCTGTCTGCATGGTTTATGATATATGAATAATATATTCTATCTTTATAGCTGATTGGGTAGAAGCCTCCTCGCATCAGGAGGACAGAGCCCAGACGTTTTTTCTCCACTGGTCTCCCCTTATTGAAGTACTTCCAGAAGACATGAAAATGTCAATACGTGATACCTTTTGTTCATCCTGGTATACTCTTTAGTTGCTAAAACGCTCCCCCCGTCCCTCAACACCCTCCGATAACACTTTACCTTGCTTTCTGGACTCCTGCTAGTGAATGGGGCAGTTTTTGGGTCTTCTGCTTCCTGGCAGACATACAGGGTTATTCAGAGAGATCTGAAAAGTCACCGCAGGTTCGGTGACCTTTTGTTCCCTGCACTTCGGGGCGATTCTAGTTCGCCGACCCTGCGGTGTATTCAGCAAGCACTGCAGGGCCCCCCGTAGTGCAGGGAAAACTCGCCACAAACCCGCATAACACACGCCGAACACTCACTGAAAAGCCGCACAAACCGCTGCAAAAACCACACCGAATACGCCAGAAAAACCCGACTAGCCGTCCCACAACGCAGAGTAGCCGCCGGTAAAACCCGACAAGCAGTCGAACGTAGCGGGAAAAAAACCCAAAAACCAGTACGCTTAAAATATTGAAATTTGTAACGCTGTTTGCAAAAATACTACTGAATGAAAATGTCTGAATGTTAAAGAAAATTGAAAAAACTATTTAAAAATCCAGAAAAATGCCTAAAAGATCTAGAAATAAAGAGACTTTTTACAGCAGAATAAAATAAACGGTTTAACAGATATTGAATTAAAACAGGAATATTTTTAACATTGAAGCCTATGGGATTCGTCTGAATAAACCTGCCGAATGAAACCACCGAACAGCAGGGCATTTCAGCAACTTTTCCCTGCTGTTTCGTGTCTCTGAATAGACGAAGCATTGCTTTTCTTTGGGGATTTCACTGCCCTCGAACAGGCACCGTACGTGCAGGCAATTCGCCACAATTTCACGTACTGCATGCTCGCTGAATTGCCCGATTAGCCCCGAAATGTCCTCGTTTGCTGAAATTCAGTGTCCGGTTACATTTCATGCACATGTCGGATCTCTCTGAATAACCCCCATAGACTTACTACTCTCTTGTTCCACGTTGCTTTGATAGGTATTCACTTCCCCTTCTTATGTGGTCCTAGCATAGGGGATGCCTTGTGGCGTTTATCTCTTTCTTCTTTCCCTCTGCTGTCACTTGTCTACATTGTTATTATTATTATCATTTATCCTACTTTGGTTGCTGGTTCATTTTATGCTTCTGTTTATTTGTTGTGCACCGGATCCATTAATAAATATATTTTAAAAAAAAATCAGTTAACCACTTGAATGCTAAGGACGCGCTCAGCGCGTCCTCAGCATTCCCGCTGGTATGCGGAGGACGCGCTGAGCGCGTCCTCGCATTGGGGTCAGCGTTCGGCCGGGTTCCGGCCGATCGCTGGCCCCTCCGGTGCGGGCTGACATCCTGGATGTCAGCCCGGCATCCGGAGCAGTGGCCGCCATTATTAGGTGTCATCGCGCCCCCGCGATGACACCTAATTCAGGCGCCCCCCCCGCATGTGCGGAGGAGGCGCCTGAAAGGGAGGGGGGGGAGGTCCTTCGGACCTCTCTCCCTCCCGATCGGCGGCTCACAGGGGCTTAACCCAGGCATCATTTGGAAGGGCACAGCCTGCCCTTCCAAATGATGCCTGGCATTAACCCCTGGGGAGCTGGATCGCAAATCGGCGCTGAAAAGCGCCGATTTGCGATCCTTCCCGGGAGCTGGCCGACATCTTGGATGTCGGCCAAGCTTCCGGGAACTCCCCCAGAGGACTGGCGTCATCGTGCGCAGCACGATGACGCCAGTCCTAGCATTAACCCCTAACTGCCACGAACTGTGGAGATAGGGAGTTCCAATGAACTCCCTATCTCCCGATCCGTGGCAGTTAGGGGTTAAATTTTGATATCGTTGGATCGGCCAGAGCATGGCCGTTCCAACGATACCAAACAAGAAAGTAAAAAAAATTGTAAAAAAAAAAAGAAAAGAAAAATAAAAATAAAAAAAAATTAAAAAAAAAATTAAAAAAAAATAAATAAACACTTTTTTTTTATTTTTTTTGGTTTGTTAATGCAGCAATATTGTTCCCATTTCAATTATAATGTGAACAATGATGCTGCATTAACGATTTTTGTATGCGGTGCGTTTGTTAAAAATGGTGTCATTTTCCCCAAAAAAAAATGTAACGAGACCCCATCTCTAATTTTTTTAACAAGCGCACCCCATACAAAATATAACCGCAATTGCTCGCATGTTAAAATGTGGAAAAAAACACTTTACACGCTGTAAATTATTGAAAATACATATTTTATTGCATTTTTTGTTATAATATACAAACATGACATAACGTATACATATAATAATGACATATTATGAATCTACCGAGTCTGACGGAAAGAACGATATATAATATGTCGATGTCATATACTAAAATAAGCCTTCAAAACAGGTTTAAACATGATGCGCAAAACAGATAAAAAATGACCTCAGCACAGGGGCGGGAAAAGCCTCAGCAGCGAAAGGGTTAAGAGCTGATCGAACTCTCTGCCATTTCCATTCACAACGTTGATCACCACTTCAATATTGCTCAATCAGGACAGGCATACATTCTTCATGTGAGACTATAAACAACACATATATAAGTTGTTTACCAGTAAAGATACTTTGAGATTTCTCTCATTTTTAAGTATGTCCTGGGTGGCAAGTATGTACCGTTAGATGTCTTGCCCAAGGACACTTGCTGGAGAGGTGCTCTTGCTGGAATTCGAACCTGTGGTTCCACAGTCATAGAGCAGTGATGTTACCTCTGCTCCATCCAGCCGGTATTCCAAAAATTCTCCAAATATCTCCAAATAGCATGCACACACTCATAGATTCACATGCACACACATATTCACAGATTCGTATGCAAACACACATTCAGAGTCACATATATGCAGATACTTGCAGACTCACAGACATGCACAAACATAATCACATGTAAATACAAGAAAGAGAGTGAGAGGGAGTGTTAAGGGGAAAAAATAGAGTGAGAGAGAAAACGAGAGAGGAATATAGTGAGAGAGAGAGGGAGAGAGCAACTGAAGTGGAAACAGAGTATTTGAAAGATAGTGAGAGGGAGTGAAAGACAGTATATGGGCCAGAGCCCTGAAATTGGTATGCAGTACACTTCAGGGTGTGGCTGTCAGTGGGTGCAAAGCACTCACCTCAGCTGTACAAAATAAAAAAATTAAAAACGACATCAGAAAGGCATCCCTATGTGGATGATTTCTGTACCCAATTATAAATCTGGCCCTGGGTAGGGTTCTAGATAGGGATGCACCGAAATTTCGGCCACCGAAAATTATCGGCCGAAAATGGTGTTTTCGGTTTCTGGCCGAAATGGAAATTCAGCCGAAAAAGACGGCCAAAAATTTCCATTTCCTGGCCGAGCCGGGGGCTCGCCTGAGCCTGGAGGCTGGCCGAGCAAGCAGGGGGGTGTTGGGGGGGGGGGTGGAGAGCGCATACTCATCTACATCAGCTTCGAGTCCTCCACCGGTTGCACACATACTCACCTACATCGGCCCGGAGCTCCTCCAGTGATAGCAGTCCTGCATCCAGTATCCTCTCTCTGTTGGTCGCTGGTATTACGACCCTGGGTCAAAGACTTTCGTGACATCATACTGGCGACTGACACAGAGAGCGAGCACTGGATGCAGGACTGCCTTTGCTGGAGGAGCTCAGGGCCGATGTAGGTGAGTATGTGTAGACAACATCCTCCTACTTCGGCCCTGAGCTCCAGCGGTGACCGTCCTCCGGCTGTCGCAGGCTTCTCAGCCGTCCTTCAGGCTCAGGCGAGCCACCGGCTTGGCTGGGCCTTGAAGGCCAAGCCGAGCCGGGGGTTCGCCTGAGCCTGGAGGACAGCTGAGCAGCCTGCGACAGCCAGAAGACTGTCACCGCTGGAGCTCAAGACCGAAGTAGGAGTATGTAGGTGAGTATGGCACAACCAATCAGCCACACGAACCTGGGCCTGGAGGCTCGGCCGGCCTCCAGGCTCAGGCGAGCCCCCGGCTCGGCTGGGCCTTCGATGGCCCAGCCGAGCCGGGGGCTCGCCTGAGCCTGGAGGCCGGCTGAGCAGCTTGCTTGGCCGGCCTTTGGGATCAGGCGAGTCCCCGGCCTCCAGGCCCAGGTTCTCATGTCTGATTTTCGGTTTCGGTATCGGCTGAACCGATCCCAAATTTTTGGTTTCGTATCGGCTGGAAATTTTCGTTTCGGTGCATCCCTAGTTCTAGAGCATGTATATGTATCCTGAAGGTTATGAATATGTTGTGCATATGTGTGTTCAGGTTAGCTAAAATTTGAAGTATTCATCTGGGGGTTAAAACTTAGCTGCCTTTTGTTTTATCTTGCATTTATTCTGAAGATGCAGATTTAGAGACTATAAGGGTTTTGTACAACTGAGATATCCTGAAAATTGGGAAATGACAGCTCAAACATAGGTCCACGATCATGGAACGTGGATGAAGCAAGTGTCTGAAAGACTAAACCTAAAAACCATTGTAGAACAAACTCACTCAGAAATCTATTTTCCAGAAAATAGTGATCATAAATATATTTCTACATAATGTGTAAAAGATAGCAGAAAAATGGAATAGTGATAAAAATTGGCATTGTTTCACTGACTTGTGTGTGGTAATAGTCACTTGAGCAAGCATGCCTATAAAAATATGACATCTCCAAGTGAACGTATCAAGGCACAGCTAATTCTAAAACAATTTGTTAATATAAAACAGATAATGTATACAGAGCACAAAATTAAATAAACAGTCAAAGAGTGGATTAGCTTTATGGACTGTGCTAGTAATTTGTTTGCATACCACCATCTTCTCTTTTGTATGAAAGCAGTATTATTAGTGATTATAACTTATTGCAACTTAGCAAAATTTTTACAGCGTACATTTGTCTTCTTATATTGCTTTAATTTTTATTATTAACCAGTTGTACCATTAATCTAATTTTACTATTAAGTTGAAAGTTATATATTGTTTGTTATACTCTCAATACAAATCTTCTCTCATTTTGAAATAAATAACAAATACATAATTATATAAATATAAAATATATTTAATTTAAAAATGCCAAATTAATAACACAAACAATAAAAAAAACAAAAACACTTACAATGCTCCACCTAATGTAGAAATGTATTAAATAAAGTAATTATCAAAACTGGTTAATTTGTAAGCAATTTATTTACTTAAAGGTAATGAGATCTTTCTGAAAAGTGCAAAAGTTTAAAAGCAAATCCTATATATCTTAAGCACTTGGCTGTGGATGATGCGTTGAGCGTGTCCTCTGTTTTTCCTGCTAGGGTGTGGAGGACACCCGCAGTGTGTCGTCGCAACCCCGTGGCTTGGCGCAGACCGCGGTGTTCTCCCGGTGCAGGCAGACATCTTTGATGTCAGTCCTGCCTCTGGGACACCCCCTGCCCACTAACATCATCGCACATTGGCACGGTCAAACAGGGACTTCCCCCCCTCCTGACGGGCAGGGAACTCCCTATGGTGGAGATACAGTGCTCCTTTGGACCCCATAAAAGTTACAGGGCCATGCTTTAAATCGTACCAAATCTGACCATGTTGTTACGCATTGGTTCATTGAAAATATAAACAGCCGAACTGCTGCTACTATTGGAACCCTGTGTCTCAAATTTTTACACCACACAAGGTCAGAGTTTGACCTTTCCAACGATACCAAACATGATCACATAATGTGTAAAACTAGCAAAAAAGAAAAAAAGAATTTAATGCAAAATTTACTTCTATTTTTTTCTCTGTTCTAAGGTGGTGGCATTATGTGCTTTTACTTGTAAAGATACAATGCCACTGCACTAACTCACCTTCTCATTTCCCACGCCGGGACCAATTGTGGAGGCGATGGCGCAAAGCGTTATTACACATTGGTACAAATAAAACACAAGCCTATTCACTGCTGCGGGAACAGCTCTGCTTTTGACCCTTGTACATCCATTATTATTTGTTTCAGTTTTAATTAAAATAGCATATTATTACGGAAAAATTAAGCAAAAGGTTCCCATTTCTACATTTTTTTAAACAAGAGTGCCCAATATAATATATAAGCACAAAGGTTTGGATGATAAAATGTGAAAAAAAAAAAGATTTTACACGCTGTAACTGAAATCTGGATGTAAATCTACATTTTGTTACATTTTTTTATAGCATTCTGACGGAACATGACGTATTCACATAATAATGATATATTTTGAATCTGCCGAGTCTACTGACAACAAGGATATGTAATTTGCCTTGGTCTTATAATAGATCATGATTTAAAAACACGGTTAAACATAATGTATATATA
Source organism: Leptobrachium leishanense (assembly GCA_009667805.1). Classification (NCBI taxonomy): domain Eukaryota; kingdom Metazoa; phylum Chordata; class Amphibia; order Anura; family Megophryidae; genus Leptobrachium; species Leptobrachium leishanense. The sequence continues at coordinate 228,711,663 of CM019064.1, read as the reverse complement.
TGTAAAAAAACATTTAGAATTGTAGAGGTCATTTGCACATCTCGGAAATTCGGGGGGCTGCTTTGCCCGCGGAGCTCGGGTGCTGCATTCCCCATGTGCGGCGGGGGGCTCTGGGCGTGACATGCGGGTGGGGTCTCCGGTTTCTCACTTTTTTGCATTCAGCATCTGTTTGGCCTTGCATTGGCAAGGAAGGTTCTGTGTTAAAACGGACCCTGGATGCAGAAAGTGTGGGAGGCTGGAGACTTCATTTGCATGTCCTGCCCATGGTTCCTTGCTGCATGTGGGAAGTGTGGCATGTGAGGTCTGTGGGTAGGGCGGTTCTCTGAATTTCTTGAGATGTGTGGACGTCTTCTACAATTATAAACTTCATCATTTGCTATGTGGAGACTTTTAATCTCACTTTTTGCCCTTCACCATAGCTTAAATATATATATATTACTTACAAAACCCTCACTAACTCAGCGCCCCACTACCTGTCCTCACTAATCACCAAATACACCCCAGCCCGCTCCCTAAGGTCAAACAGTGACCTGCGCCTAGCTTCTCCCCGCATCACCTCTTCCCATGATAGACTGCAGGATTTCTCACGCGCAGCCCCCACTCTCTGGAACGCTCTCCCTCGTGCTGTCAGACTTTCCCCTAACTTCTCTTCCTTCAAACGCTCCCTGAAAACATTCCTATTTAGGGAAGCCTACCACCCAACTCACTGACGCAACCATCAATCACTCTCACCTTACAGTCCTCTCCTCCTGTTTCCAACCCCAACCCTCCTAGATTGTGAGTTCCTACGGGAATAGGGCCCTCATCTCCTCCTGTACTGTTTGTCAAATGTTGTTCAATGTATTGTAACCCTGTCTATACTGTGCTTATTGTACAGCGCTGCGGAATATGCTGGCGCTTTATAAAATAATAATAATAATAATAATAAAATGTGCACAAAACTGTTATTATGAGCTTAGCACACAGGAGTGAAATGGCTCAGCAGCGAAAGAGTTAAATGTGCTAATGCTCTATTGTTTGGGAAGAGGCAGACATGTATGATATTGTAGATAGTCCAGTCCTGCTTGTGAAATGAACTCATATACTATTCATGCTCAGCCCAAACTGAATCATTCTTGTTATCAGCATTTGTCAAAACTTTGATGGGAATGTAAATGTGTGTTTTCTGTCACGTCTGTGTGGGTTGATCAGTGATGTACCCCACTCAGCTATTGAGATTTATGGGAGACATTAGTATGTATTTCTCAGAGAAGTGGTGAGGTGATTCTTGGAATATACTTATTAAAATACTTTTCAAGATACTTTAGCATATATCAAACACATAATCTATATTTTTCCATGGTACAATGCAGCAATTTATACTGCGCGTTTATGTCATTAACTAGCGTTAGCAAATTAGTACAAGAATAAAATAAAAAAAGTAACTGGTGGCATATTGCATAGATTGTCAGGGGATTGTGTTTGTGTGATAAGTGTCAAATTAAAACGGACATTTTCAACATGAAAGCATTATAATCGTGCAGTGTAATGACAATGATTCATGATGTGGCTCTGACATGCTAAGTTTCCTGCAGCCAGCAAAATATATAAATTACATTGCTGTAAGGACTCAAAATGAATTGCCTTTCTTTTATCTCTATCCTCGAAAATAAAGGTACATTGAACAATTTTGTGTTTTATAAATTTGAACTATTGTTTTTTAAATTACGGATAAAGTATCATGCAGACAACTTTATTGTAACCATCAACTGTTTAAGAATATGTACTTTCCTTTTCTTAATTTGTGTGGCTGAACATAACAGAGGCACATGGCGTTTGAATCCGAGAATACAGATTAACATCACCTACATCAAATAAAGCAGTAACCAAGGATGATGATTCTTAAATGGAATACAATAGTTGAAACAAAATGTGACTATGCAACTATTGTAAATGTCTGCACACAAGTATTAACACAATCTGGGTTTGAAGAAGGTTGAATGTCCATTAGAGAAAATATTGAAAATGATTGTTGATTTTTGAATCATACTCAATACACAATTATTGAAGGTTATGTGTTCAGGAATATTCAAACTGTATTATAATTATATAAACAAAACAATATGTATAGAAAACACTACAGATTAGGTCATTCTAATTATTAATTTACTGCTTCACTGCTGAGCCATTTCACCCTGTGTGCTAAACGTATTTTGACTGTTTGTGCTCATCATGTTCAAATGCGTTTTGAAATCATGTTTTATTGCTGAACCCAGACAAATTATATATTGTTTTTTTCAGTCTACTCAGCAGATGTAACATATATCATAGACATAGTTGGAAAAGTCAGGGCCCAGGTGATTGAATCCATGAGGGCCCCCTCCAAACAAACACAGATTTACTCAGGGTCAGTGCAAGATTTTTGGCACCTTAGGCAAAAATATATTTTGCCCACCATCACCTCCCTGCCATCTGCATGCACTAGACCCCTCCAGGTCCACAATCTCGACTCCAGGCAATCAGTGTCCCATTTTATTCCATTTCCACTATGAACATTTCAGTCAACGTCATTTTTGAAATAATGTACCATATGTATTTCTCACAGAGCTCCACAGCAATAAAACTCACAGTAACGTGCAGTGTGCATGAGCATATCACAGAGCTCCACAGCAATAAAACTCACAGTAATGTGTGGTGTATATGAGTGTATCACAAAGCTCCACAGCAATAAAACTCACAGTAATGTGCAGTGTGTATGAGCATATCACAGAGCTCCACAGTAATAAACTACATTCATGCACATCATACATTGCTAATCACAGAGCTCCACAACAATAAAACTCATAGCAATATGCGGTGTGTATGAGCGTATCAAAGAGCTTCATAGCAATACAACTCACAGTAATGTGCTGTGTATAAGCGTATCACAGAGCACCAAAGCAAAATTCACAAATAAGTATAAAATAGAATATTATTAAAGTAAATAATATATAAAAATAATTGTATTTAAAATAAATTAAATATTAACATAAATATAATATATTTATACACGAGTGTTTATGTGTACATACATAGGTAATTTCATATTCCAATCAACATGCTATATTTTTTACTCTAGTTCTGTTTGCTTTCCATTGTTGTCATGCTATTTAAATTCTGCATCCCACTCCCTTTTTATAATTTTTTTTCTCCCCATTTCCTCTGGGCCTGCTATCTGACCCCCCATGTCATGTTCACTGATCCTTAACTTTTATGGCCCCCAAATCCCCCATAGGTCCTGAACAATCTCCAACCCAATGTGATGCTATTGTAAACTTAATTTCTCTTCCAGCTCACACCCGAAATTCATTCAGTCTTTTACCTGGGCCACACTGAAAGCTGCTCACTCTTCTCATTCAGCTGGACGTTGCTCCCGCCCGCCCGTCCAACCCATGGTTTTCAGTTAATATATGCACACAACTAATTGATCATGTGATATCTCAGCTAGCAACCTACACCATTCACTCTGGTACCTCTCTCTATTTCCTGTTCTTTTCCCCCCCACCCTTCTCTAGAATGTTTATTCCACTGTTGCTTCTCTTTTCTCTCTCCTCCTTTCTCTCTAAAAGTACCCTCTCCTTCTATACACCTTACCAATTACCTCAAGTTGGAAAACCAGTCCTAATACACCATGGCCTGCTAGTTCTTTAAACCTATCAACGGAGTGCTGGTGGAGAGTGTTAAAATCCAGCCCTCCCACCCCACACGACAATCACATTATTACCAAAAGAGAACTCTGCCCAAATTCCTATTTATACTGCTATTTGCCCTGGCAGGTGATGTGGAATCTAACCCTGGTCCTATAGCTGACACAACCTTTAGTCTCCACAATAAAAAAGCCTCTCCTTTGTGCACTGCAATATCCGCAGATTACAAACTAGGTGCCCTGTACAGAAAAAAATCCTGCCTGAGCCCCGCAGTAAGAAAGCAGATTGTACAACAAATGCTTATGCCGGCTATTGAATATGGAGATGTAGTGTATGCAGCTGACCCGAAAACGCAGCTTCATAAACTTACTACATTGTATAACTCATTCTGCCGCTGTGTGCTACAATGTAAATACATGACCCACCATTGTGACATGTTAAAAGAGCTAAACTGTCCGTCACTGGAATCCAGACACACTCTTCACCTTTCCAACCTGGCGTTTAAGAGGTTTTCTGGGAAGCTACCACCCTACCCGAATAGACTGCTTCCCCTACCAGTTCCTTCATCCTATAACCTCCGATCCAGGACCAGCACCTTACTTGCAATACCACAATACAAAAAGAAAGTGGCTCGATCCTCATTTTCCTACAGAGCACCGCAATTATGGAATAATCTCCCAGACACAATCAAATCTTGCCCCAGTCTTAAATCCCTCAAGCTCCCTATTAAAATACCAGGATACAGAATGCACCTGTAAACATGTAACATAATGACTTTATTTCTTACATATTTATTTCTGTGATAATCTGTATATTTGTGTTGTTTTTTTTACTATCTTGCATTTGTATTTCTGTAACGATTGTAAAAATTTCAATGCTCTTGAACCCAGGACACACTTGAAAACGAGAGAAATCTCAATGTATCCTTTCTGGTAAAATACTTCGCAAATAAATAAAAATGATTATATTAATTAATATTTTTGTAAAATATTGTTTTTGTAGGAAGGGAGCTGATTTACTCTTCGTCCGGTGGAAGAGGCTAGCTGTAGCTTTGCCGGTCATGCGGCCTAGCCGAGGCCCTGTTGGCTGAGTGGCCTAGGCGAGGCCCAGGCGACCGTGCAGCCTAGTCGTGGCCCCACTGGTTATATGGTTTAGCCGAGGTCCTGGCAATTTTAACCAAAACTGAAAAAACACGAAATATTTTGCTTGAATTTTGAAGGATTGTCTTTAATGAATAATTCAACTATGTATAAAACAATGAACTTGCTCACAGCGAGGAATATGAGAGGGTGAGTAATGGCAGTGGTATAAAAAATATATAAATATAAAAACAATTTTTTTTTTTTTTTTACATGGTCATGTTTGGTATTATTTGAAAGGCTAGACTCTGACCTGACCAATGACACCTAACTTGGTGTAAAGAATGAAGGTACAGGGGTCCAAAGCAGCCCTGCTCTCCTCGAATTGGTGCGGCATCTTGTGTTTTAGATAAACAATGCGAAATAACGCATTGCGCTGTCACCTCCACATTTGCTCTCGGCGTGGGAAATGAGAAGGTGAGGTAGAGCAGCATCATTGTTCCTTTTATAATTGAAAAGTAAACAATAGTGCTTCATTAGAACAAAAAATAATTATTTTGGAGATCCCGCATTTGTTTTGTTTTTTTTGGTTATCTATTTAAACTCTTGGATTATTGTCTAGACTCTTCTATTTCTAGGATGATGAACTTTTTTTATAGTCAAAGTACCAAAAAAAAAATTTCCAAGAAGATTAATCAACTTATAAAATATTTATCAAAACTGTTAAATAAATAATAAAGAACGTGTTTAAGTATGAAGAAAGCAGATTACTTTATATTTATTATTGCATAAATTGCTATTTATTTACACTTTATTCAACTACCAACAAACTTAATAATGCATAAAAACCCAATAAATAAATGGTAACGAGATGATATCCATTATTGAGTTGACTGACTCATCTACCAGATCTCACTTGTATCTCATTAGTCTAAAATTCTGAGCAGATCATCCATTAAGAAGACATCTTTGAATAGGGCAGCTTACCAACCATAATGGTAAATATATATATATATATACAGTTGTGTTCAAAATTATTCAACCCCCAATGCTGTAAAGGGTTTTAGGGAATTTAGTGTACATTTGTAATTGTATTCAGAATGAAATCCTACAAGGACTTTTTAAAGAACCATATGCAACTAAAATGACATCAATTGGTTTTGTAATACAGTAGTAAATGTTTCTTTTGTGAATTCTTCATTGACACAATTATTCAACCCCTTAAAGACTACCACTCTGAAGAACAGAAGGTTCATTCAAGTGTTTTCAATCAGGTATTGAAAACACCTGTGGATGTCACGGAGCAGCAATAAAGCATAATAAGCACCAATTAGGCAGCTTTAAAATGACTGTGATACTCAGCTCCTTCTAGACATTTACTGGTGTGGTTACAAACATGGTGAAGTCAAGAGAATGGTCCAGGAAGACAAGAGAAGAGGTGATTACTCTTCACAGGAAGGGCAATGGCTATAAGAAGATTGCAAAGATGTTAAACATACCAAGAGAGACCATAGGAAGCATCATTCGCAAATTCAAGGCAAAGGGTACTGTTGAAATGCTACCTGGTCGTGGCAGAAAGAAGATGCTGACTTCGACTGCTGTGCGCTACATGAAGCGTAGAGTGGAGAAAAGTCCCCATGTGACTGCTGAGGAACTGAGAAAAGATTTGTCAGATGTGGGTACTGAAGTTTCAGCTCAGTCAATACGGCGCACACTGCGTAATGAAGGCCTCCATGCCAGAACTCCCAGGCGCACCCCCTTGCTGTCTCCAAAGAATAAGAAGAGTCGACTGCAGTATGCCAAAAGTCATGTGGACAAAACCACAGAAGTTTTGGGATAGTGTTCTGTGGACTGATGAAACAAAATTAGAACTGTTTGGGCCCATGGATCAACGCTATGTTTGGAGGAGGAAGAACAAGGCCTATGAAGAAAAGAACACCTTGCCTACTGTGAAGCATGGCGGGGGGTCAATCATGCTTTGGGGCTGTTTTGCTTCTGCAGGTACAGGGAAACTTCAGCATGTGCAAGGTACCATGAATTCTCTTCAGTACCAGGAGATATTGGATGACAATGTGATGCAGTCCGTCACAAACCTGAGGCTTGGGAGACGTTGGACCTTTCAACAGGACAATGATCCCAAGCATACCTGCAAGTCCACTAGAGCATGGTTGCAGATTAAAGGCTGGAACATTTTGGAGTGGCCAACGCAGTCACCTGACTTAAATCCGATTGAGAACCTCTGGTGGGACTTAAAGAAAGCAGTTGCAGTGCGCAAGCCTAAGAATGTGACTGAACTGGAGGCTTTTGCCCATGACGAATGGGCGAAGATACCCATAGATCGCTGCAAGACACTTGTGTCAAGCTATGCTTCACGTTTAAAAGCTGTTATAACTGTAAAAGGATGTTGTACTAAGTACTAAGATTGAATGTCACTTGGGGGTTGAATAAAACTGATAATGATGTGAGCGCAGAAAAGACATTTGTGGTTATTTCATTATAAATGTTATGTTATATTTGTCTGACCTACACGTGCCTCTTTGATTTAATTGTAAGCAAGATGACTGAATGATCAAAATCAATGTCAAACTGGCCAAAACACTCAATTTCAGTGGGGGTTGAATAATTTTGAACACAACTGTATATATACACATATACTAGTGAAGTTAACATTGGTCTCCTACAGCCTTAAGGCCACAAGGCAACTATTATCAAACAGGGGGTCATTCATTTTCCTCTTCGTTAGTAAGGTCTAAGTTCTTTGCCAATTTAGTTCACTGGGTTACAGCTGCAACCACATTTTTTCTCATAAATAGGGCTTACTAAATAATCTCCAGGGAGTTTAGCACAATGTGGTTGACCCGAGGCTTAATCCTTCAGGTACAAATCAGGACAGCAGAATGGCATGTTCTGGGTTTCCTCAGTTTTTTCTCTGAAGCTATTTGTATTTGATTTATATTAATAGATTAATAGAAATATTATTTCAAATGAGCACGAAGCTAAAGTGAATGTCATATTGAACAATAAAATAGTCAGTTACTGCTTCCATAAATGTATCATAGTGAGTATCATTTGTGTTTTACAAGCACCTGGGAGAATACTAGAAGCTTTGGAATGAATATTTTATTTATATACTTTTTTCAGTCTTGTGAGTCATCTTTTGTTTGCATTTGAACATTGTCCTCATTCTCCTATGTTTGGCACAAATTTCCAGTAAAGTCAATTTTACAGTGAAGATGATGTCTGAAACTGCTATATGATATAATACTCATCTATGATAAAATAACATCTAAGGCCCCGTTCACACTGTGCGATTTCCGCGCGATGTCACGCTATGTAGCATCTCCAATGCATTTCAATGGAGCTGTTCACATCTTTCCACGTGATGTCGCACGATGTCACATGTCACGCATTGCGGTAGCATGTTGCTGGTACATGACCCTTTTTTTGCGATTTGCTTTTTGCGATTTCCATTGGTGGTACTTTGCAAAATCGCGCAAAACTGCAACGTCGCGCGACATTGCGCAACATTATCGCGCAACGTCGCGAATATGAAAATCGCGTGGAAAATCGCGAGATTTTCAAATCGCACAGTGTGAACGGGGCTTTAGGCTAGGGTCAGATGAACGCAGTGCGAACGCGCATGCAGCCGCACTTTATCACAGCCGTAGTAGCAGCAAATGACGGCAAATGACAGGCAATGTACGAAGTACGGCCGTACAAAACTGCGGCCGCGCAACGCAAGCGGCACACAAATGCATTTTTTCAAGAACGTGATACCGCTAGTACTGACGTACAGAGTGCGCTGCGTCCGCTAGCGGTATGTGTGCGTGATTAGGAGACGTCAGACGCTGCTAATGTCCGGTCAACATAACGTCCAGACGAAAAAAAGGCGTTTTATTGATGATCCGTACAAAATCACGGACGCAAATGTGCATCGTATAACCGCTATCGCGTATTCCGTGAAAAAATACGGCCATTCGTTAGAAAGCACTTTTTCAGGGATGACGCGAAAAATGCGTTAGTCTGACCCTAGCCTAAACAAACTACTAGGGATGTGCGTTTCGGGTTTCGGAATTTCAGAATTTTCACGAAATTTCCCGATTCGTGTTTTCGGATGCGGCCGAATTTCCGAAAATCTTTAGATCCGAAAATGTCAGATCCGAAATGTTTTCCGAGCCGAAACGAAATATTTTCGGATTTTTCGAATGGACTTGAAATGTGTCAAACGAGGAGAACAGATGCTCCGAAAAACGAAAATTTTCCGAAAAACGAAAATGTTCCGAAAAACGAAAATTTTCTAAAAACGAAAATTTTCTGAAAAACGAAAATTTTCCAAAACAACGAAAAGTCGATACAAAAAACGAGCAAAATGACACGAAAAATACGAAAAATGTGCGATATTCCGAAAAATGTGCAATTCCGAAAAACGAAAATTTCCGAAATTACAAAAAGTCGATACAAAAACCGAGCACAGTGACACGAAAATAGGAAAAATGCTCGATATTCGGAAAAAAAAATGTACCCGAAAAACGGGCCGAACCGAATCGAATCGAAACCGAAATCGGTCGAAACGAGCCGAATCGAACAGTTTAAAAATCCGAAAAATCGAACCGAATCGAACCGAAAAAAAAATCGGTGCACAAGCCTACAAACTACCAAACATTTCAAAACTTTTTAGATATGAAAGTTGCTTTCAAAGAAACCTTGCAGAGTTGGTTTATTGTGGTTTTTTTGTACTCGTTCATACATATGGGGCCCTATTCCAAACTCACGCAATGATCTCCTGGTAAATCTATAGCTGAATAACGATGCTATACCAGTTGAAATGGAAGTTAAGTGCAAAACCGCAGTAAACACATACAATTTGCATGTAAAAGTTTGCTCATACTTCCTGTATGCAATGGTTTGTAATTGCTTTGGCCCAAAATCTTTAATTTTGGCTGAGCTGCTCTATGATATGACCTGTATAAATTATGTAGGTGATGCCAAAACCCCTGACTGTAAACGCTTGACATAGGACTTGGTGGTTCTAAGTTTGTTATTGTTTAGGTATTGGCATGACTGCAGGAGAGTTGCTGTTTTGTGTCTCCATTGTACCTTTTAAGATGTTCCCTTATCCCTTTTAACCTTGTCCTATGCTCTTTAACACTTTTATTAGATAGTGCACATAGTTAATCCAACACACATACACATACTCTAGTTGAATACCAGATGTGCTTTACCCCTATCCTTACATATATAAACCTATCATCCTTCCTTATCCCTTATAGCCATCCTTTTCCTGTTTCTCAATCTGGCCATTTTTTCCAGTAGATTGAATTGAGGGCATATCAGCATTTAAATTTCTGATAAAAATACAGCTTAAAGGAACACTCTATGCTGAAAATGCCCCCCTTTTTGCATTATACAAATGCTACTGCCCTACCTAGTCGTTCTACATTTTTTTTTTTAATGTTATACTAACCTTAAAACTGGGGCATTTTCACACGGCGTTTTTTTTCTAATCCCACGCCTCCCTCCTCTTTCTCTTGAAGCTTTCTGAACCCGGAGGTTTGACAGCTCCACCTTCTTTGATTACTGTTACGCGCAAGAGGATGCGCGCAAAACTAATCACAGCCGCTGACTTGCCGACGGCTCGCTCCCGCCAGCTACTGCGGCGAGTTTGTGACGTCATCCCACTGAAAGTGCGATGACGTATCCTACTCGGCAATAGTCGGCAGAAGCGGCAAATACAAATCCCGCTCTGCTGACTGACAGCTGGGAGGGCGGCGGAAAGTCCTCTGCGTCTCTCATCTGTTTCAGCCGATCGGCTCAGCGGAAAGGTGAGGAAAGAAAAGAGCATACTTAGGTCATCATGACAACCTAAAAAAGCTTAGGTGGTCATGTTGCTTAGAGTATCCCTCTAATTATCAGCACTCACACCTGTACTTGTGAAATACAAAGGAAGTTTCAGCTTTAGCGATAAAATTCCAATTTATCAGTAAGCGAAATTCTGATAAATATCATGTGCTGAAAGGTGATTACTACGAGCAGGGAAAATTACAATGAAACCCTCATTTTAACTATTAATTTGGGCTTACTACATTACTTGAAAACTGGTATAGATGTCCAAATCAGACATCAACATATCTCACCCCTAGGGTACAGCCCTCCAGTTTGTGTTGTCTCTATCTCTTGGATGCCAGTTGTCTAGCACAGTCCTCAGGAAGTTAAGCAGAAAATGCAAGCAACACATCATCTTGAGTGCACCTGGAACTGCTGTGAGGATGCATCTCCTGGACTTCATTTTAAGAACATATGACATGATGTTTTTCTCTTTGTGCAGGTTTTGCGTTTGCCTCATAACATTGCGTTGCTCCTTCCAAGAGTGATAGGAGTTGAGCAGCAACATCTCTTCTTTTTGTTCCTAGCCTTCATGTCATTTTTCGGTGATGTGCTGCTTGCATTTTCTTTCCTAAGGGACTTTCCAGGCTTTCATTGCGATTACGTCTCCAACTCGCCGCAGCAGCTGGCGGGAGCGAGCCATCGGCAAGTCAGCGGCTGTGATTAGTGTTGCGCGCATCCTCTTGCGAGTAACAGTAATCAAAGAAGGTGGAGCTGTCAAACCTCCGGGTTCAGAAAGCTTGAAGAGAAAGAGGAGGGAGGCGTGGGATTAGAAAAAAACGCCGTGTGAAAATGCCTCCGTTTTAAGGTAAGTATAACATTAAAAAAAAAAAAAAATGACTGCTGACTCGGGCTGGAGCGAGATACCGGCAGCCATCTTGCGGCCTACTTCCCAAATCCAGAAGCCTGCTGGTCTTGCCGGTTTGAACGCTTTAGCCCGGACTAGACTCTTGTCGAGGGCTGAGGAGATGGTGGGCCCACGTCTTCCAGTTGATCTGGATGATTGTCCCCCGAGGGCGGCGGATGCACCTGCGAGTGGGCGGGAGGACAGATCCCCCCCTTACACTGGCGGTGAGGGAGCCATTGCTTTGGGCCTGGAGGCCTGCCTGCTAATCCTGGCGGGAGAGAATGAGGATGGTCCACTTACCAGGGGTGTCTGGCGGCAGATGATGGCTGCGTTGCGGTGCTGCCGGGGGTCGGTGGCCCTGAAACCGGAAACGAGGTCTCTAGACGCGATGCCGCCGCCAGCCAAAGCCATTGAGCAGAGTCAGCCGTACGTCTGCGGCCTGTATTCCCGGGCGGCGCTTGCCGAGGCTGAAACACTCCCTGCTGCTGTGGACTTGGGCCCGGTGGAGGCTGCAACGACACTTGTGAGGGCCACAGCGCCGGAGCTGCTGGAATGCTGTTTGTCGACCACTGGGGAGACACTGCGAGCAGCCCTTGCCCGAACTGCTGCGGGTGTTGTATATGACCCCCTCAGGGACTGCCTTGATTTCTATACCCTGTCTCATGCCTGTTCTTCTGATGTGCCTGGGCGCTCCGAAAGGCCGTTTGGTGTTCGAACTGTTGCAGCTCCATTCCCTTTTTTCGACTATGGCTGATTTACTTTTGCCCCACTCTTGCTCCAGTATGTTGAGATTCTCTGTACTTTGTTACCCGTGTTATTCCCCCCCTCCCCCTGATCTGAGACCCTTTGGACACTATATGAGACACGCTTTTTTGAACACCCCGCTTTCCTGGCTGATACCCCCTTGGCTGTGATTTGCGTCCCCCCCTTTATTCTATTTTTTTAAGCTGATGGCTCTGTTGACATGTTCCTGAGGACTTTAGTTTATTTTTCTGTGGCAAGTTAACGCAGTATTTTTGAATGTTTCTTCATTGAGCATGTTACTTGGATGACTCCTACCCACCCTGTTTTTCCCCCCTTTCTTATTTTATTTATTTATTTATTAATTTATTTTTATGTTATTTTTTTTACATGCCACCTCGTGCTGCAGACCCCCCTTCCCCCCTTTTTTACTTTTTACTTATTCTTTTGGCGTTTGGGGTTCATTCGGGGTGTGCCATTGTGGCGGCCACCATGGCTCTGCTAGCCATACCTGGCCCTCGAGTACCCCGGCCTTGTTTTTTTTTTTAAATGAATTTTATTAGGCATTCACAAATATCAGTTTAGACAGAGTCAGAAATGAACATTGAATCGATAATTGTTTTCTGTCAGCATTGTATAAGCCAAACATTTGAAGAGATTAAGGGTGTAAGGTAGGGGATGGGGGAGAGCAGAGGAAAGAGAAAACAAAGAGAAAGGAGAAAAAGGAGAAAAAGAAGGAGAGAAAGAAGAAAAGAAAGAGAGGAGAAGGACTGGGGGTCACCGTCAATACACAATCAAAACAGTTATATGATCAAGGGCATCATGGGTGGAGTCACAACCTGAAATAAATCAGTCAATTTATAAGCCAGCATCAATCCAGGGGTCCCATACTTTGTGAAATTGTGGTAGAGTATGTTTTACAACAGCTGTAAGTTCATCCATGATCCTCGTGTCCTGTATTTTAGCAGAAACTTTAGCCATGACGGAGAGAGCCTGGTGTCGCCAAGCCTCTGCTACTGCCCGCCTAGCCGCCATCGAGATTTTGGAAATTAGCTTATTTTCATGTCTTGTGAAGCCCTCCAGGGGTCGAGAAAGCAACAAATTCGATGGGTCGCTAGGGACTTCCTTCTCCAGTGCTTCAGTAAGCATCGCTAGGATGTTTGTCCAGAACTTTTTAATTTGTGGGCATTCCCACCACATATGGATAAAAGTGCCTTTGGAGCCACAGGATCGCCAGCAAAGATCTGGGTGGTCTGGGGACATGTGCGCGAGTTGTGTAGGTGAGATGTACCAGCGCATGAGCATTTTCAGCGGTTGTTCCTGCATGGTTGTGCACAGTGAAACACCCTTGGAAGCTTCCCAGATGTCAAGCCAGTCTTCTGACTCCAATACTTCTGCCAGGTCGCGTTCCCATACTTTCACGTAGTGGAGTTCTTTCCAATCAATCAGTGATGTTAGTTTATAATATAGGGTAGAAATCAAACCTTTAGGGTAAGTACCTCTTAAGCAAATGGATTCAAAAAATGAGAGAGGTGTCTGTGAGGCAGCTTTAATATGTCGTCGAGAGGCAAAGGCCCGTAGTTGCCGCTCCGGTAGAAAAAGGCCCGCAGTCCCGGGCAGCTGTTGTTCAAATATTACGGATGGAACAAAGCGATCCTTTTGATAAAGGTGGCATAAACGGTGGAAGCCAGCATTCCACAATGGCTGAAAGGGTAAAGGGATCAGACCTGCAGGGAATTCCCGGTTGCGAAAGATTGGTGTCAACGGTGAAGGTAAGGTAGTAAGTTTGCATTTCGCAGCAAGTTTGTCCCAGATGCGTATGGTATTCATAATGGCTGGACAGTTCGTGGATAGGAGTGGTCTGTGTTCCTGTGCTAGCCAGATCCAATGGTGCGGCAGATTAGGGGCCATAAGTGCTCTTTCTAACTCAACCCACCTTCCAGCAGTGATCCCCCCATGCCATGCTACCAGCTGGGCGAGCTGAGCTGCATAATAATATGAAAAGAGGCTCGGGAGACCAAGATCACCCAGCAGTTTAGGCCGATACAGGGTGGCCCTAGCCACCCTATGCCTCCTTCCCGCCCACACGAAATCATCAATTGCTCCCTGCATCAAGCGGACATTCGAGGGGTCAAGTGCCACAGGTATCGTTTGAGAATAATACAAAAGACGTGGTAGCACGTTCATCTTAATGCAATTCACTCTTCCCACCCATGAAATAGCATATTTATCCCAACATTCAAGATCTTGTTTGAGCGTGGCATACATCGCAGCATAGTTTACTTCGTATAAGCGTTCAGGTAAACCGGTTAATTTAATCCCTAGATAAGGGAGTTCTGAAGCGGAAATCTGCAGAGGCACCCCTGACGTCAGAGTCTGCAACATCCTCGCGGGCACTAAGATCGGGAGAATCATAGATTTAGTGACATTAACTTTATAGCCAGAGATCTGTGAATACTCAGTTAGCCGGTTCATTAGGGCCGGAAGTGAGGTCTTGGGGTCAATCAACGAAAGTAATACATCGTCCGCGTATGCCGATACTTTGAACTGCTGTTCTCCCACTAAGAAATCCCGGACGTCTCCATCAGCGCAAATCATCCTCATAAGAGGTTCTAGAAATATGGCAAATAAGGAAGGTGAAAGTAGGCAGCCTTGACTCGTACCATTACGTATCGGGAAGGGAATCGGGTCCGTACCAGGGATCAAGATCTGAGCCATTGGGTTCGCATACAAGGCCCTGGTCAGGGCTAAGAAATGCTCCGGGAAGCCCGCACTCGTCAACAGACGGAAAAGAAAGGGCCATTCTGCTCTATCAAATGCCTTTTCCGCATCCAATGAGAGAAATAAAGAAGGCACTTTTCGCGAGTGCGCCCACCATATCAAATCTGCGGCTCTCCGTGTGTTTTCGAATGCTTGTCTCCCGGGCATAAATCCCACCTGATCCGAGTGAATCAGGGTGGAGAGCATGGGCCCTAGTCTGAGCGCCATCAATTTGGCGAGCACTTTAATATCCGTGTTGAGGAGTGAGATCGGTCTATAGTTATCTATGCCTTGAGCATCTTTGCCAGGTTTGGGTATGAGCACTACTGAGGCCAGGAGGGCCTCCGGCAAAAGCCCGCCTCCACCTCTGAGTGAGTTAAAGAGAGAGCATAGTCTGGGGACTAAAGAGCTGGCAAAGCATTTATAATATTGGCCCGTAAGACCATCAGGTCCAGGGGCTTTGTTCGGTTTTAATTCCCTCACCACCTCGCATATTTCCTCCTCCGTAAAGGGGGAGTCTAGGGCCGCTATCTGTTGTTCGGTTAGGTGGGGCATAGCACTTTTTGTTATGTATCCCGCAATATCCATCAAGAGTGCCTGATTGCTGTCAGAGTGAGAAGGGGTATGATGATATAATTTAGCAAAATACGCAGTGAAAGCGTCACGTATCTCACTGGGGGTGTCATGTGATAATCCCTGTTTGTCGACTATTTTAGCAATCTGGTTTGATTTGTATTTTGGTTTAATTTTGCGAGCAAGGGGAGTATCTATTTTATTGGAGCGTTCAAAGTACCTCTGTTTGGACCACAGGAGCGCTCGGCCCGCATCCTCTATGAAAAGCCTATTAAGATCCGTCCTCGTTTGCGAAAAAAAAAGATAAGTAGCTTCCTCTGGTGCCGCTTTATGTGTCAATTCTTGCTCTCTTAATTTAGCTTGGAGGGTGAGGATGTCTTTAAATTTTTCTTTTTTACGGTAGCCGGCCTGACTAATAAGCACCCCTCTCGTGACAGCTTTGTGTGCCTCCCACAGCACTGCGATAGAGACATCCGGGGTCTCATTTAGAGCAAAATAGTCCGTCAGAGCATCTTTAACTATCGTTCGGATTTCAGGTTGTTGCAAAAGTATTGGGTCTAGTCTCCATCGTCTCCCCTCCCCGCCCTTATGTAATGGTTGAAAGGTAATGGATATGTCTGCGTGGTCCGACCATGTAATGGAACCGATTCGAGAGGTGAGTATCTGCGGCATGCAATCGGACAAAACCAGCACATAATCAATTCGTGAGTACGACGAGTGTGGCGCAGAATAGAAGGTATAATCATTGACCGACGGATGATGCAGACACCATGCATCACACAGCTGATGGTCAGTAACAAACCCATAGAATTGACGATCCTGTGAGGACAAGGCATGCGCCGAGGTCAGCCGAGGGCAGGTAGATCTGTCCAACAGTGGACAGAGAGTAGCATTAAAATCTCCGCCAACAATCAGCGTACCCTGCGCATGGCTCGCCACAAAGGAGGACAACTCCTTCCAAAACGTTGCGTCCTAGCCGTTAGGCACATATACCGACAAAAGAGAGTACCATCGCGTGGCAACCGTCCCCTTCACTAGGAGGAATCTACCCGCCGCATCCGTGTGGGCTTCTTCCACCAACAGTGGACAAGAGTTATGTAAGGCTATGGCAGATCTGTTTCGCTTCGGCAAGGCACAGGCAGTATATACTCTACCATATGGACAGGCACCCAGGCGATAAGCCGCAGTCCGAGGCATCCGCGTTTCCTGCAAAAAGGCTATACTAGCAGACTTCCGCTTCAGATCCCTAAAGAGCAACCGGCGCTTTCGGGGCGAGTTGAGGCCCTTCACATTCATTGACAATACTAATACTTCAGGAATCATTACATATCAGGAGTTTTGTAGCTAAGAAAGAACATGGAAGAGGCCCCCATTCCAGAGGCAATGGAGAAAAAGAGAGGGAAAGAAGAGGAGAGAAAAAGGTATGGTGAAGTACAGAGTAGATAAAGAGGGGAAGAGAAAGAAGGGGATAACGGGATCTCCGAACGATTTTGGAAACCAAGAGATCGGAACTTAGGGGGAGAGTATTCGGGGGAAGCCAGATCCGAGAACAGTACAACAGGCGCCCACCGTGGCACCCGCCACCAAATCGTAAGATAACATGACATACTGTATGTAACCACATAATTTATAAAATAAAAATAAAGAATAATGAACAACTCAACTAAGCACTTTTTTGTTTCGTGCTCCCGCATACCGCGGGAGATACTCCCAAGCATCAGGGAGCCCATCTCTCCGCAAGAGAGACGAAGGTAGAGCAGGCCCCGCGGGTCTGTACACCATTATTCAGTCGGCTGGTTGAGACCACTCCTGTTGGATTTGAGGTAGAGATACCGGTGGCACGAGCGCCGATAAGGCTTCCGGGGCAGGGATTCCCAATTTGAGCAGAAAGTCAGATGCTTTGTAAAGATGCAAACAGGTGTGGGAGGTACCTTCCTTATGTACCACGATGCGAAACGGGAAGCCCCACGAATATTTAATCTGATGATGGCGCAGGAGGTCAGTAACGGCTCTCCACTCCCTACGCTTGGCCAGGGTTGTTGGATCTAAGTCCTGATAAAAGGTTATGGGAGTACCCTCGTATTCCACGTTTTGTTCCTGCACTGCTGCCATGAGGGCGTCTTTCGTGGCAAAATAGTGAAATGGTGCCACCACATCACGTGGCGCTGCATTATTAGCACGTTTTGGGCCCAGCGCTCTATGAACTCTGTCCAACATAAGCCTTGAGGCCGAGAGATGAGGCAACAACCGCTGCGCAATCCCGCGCAGCGTGGCATCAAGGTGTTCAGCAGTGATATCCTCTGAAAGGCTCGTAGCCAAACGTTGTTTCTGCGGGAGCGGTTTGAAAGGTCTTCTAAAGCTGTTTCCATGCACGCTACACGATCAGACATATCGTCCATTCTCTGTGCCGCCATATTATAACAAGCCACCATATACGCTATTGACCTTGTCTTTTCCAACCTCTGCTCCATTTCTGAGTTCAACTGTCGCCCTTTCCCCATCTCTGACCACCACCTTCTCTCTTTCAACCTATCTGGACTTCCTAAACACCCTGCTCCCCCACCCCGCACACACACTCGCAGAAATCTACATGCTGTGGACCCCCATCAATTCTACAACCTACTTCACCACCTCTCTCATTTCTCATCCTTCACCTGCCCTGATGCTGCCACTAATCACTACAACACGACGCTTATCTCTGCTCTAGACACTCTTGCTCCTCTTCGACTCTGTAAGGCCCCACGCCGCCAGCTTCAGCCCTGGCACACCCTCCAGACTCGCTACCTGCAAAGATGCTCCCGCACCACAGAGCGTGCCTGCAGGAAATCCCGCTCTGTAGCTGATTTTGTTCACTTCAAGTTTATTCTCTGGTCATACACCTCTGCCCTCCACTTGGCCAAACAATCCTTCTTCTCATCTCTTATATCTACGCTGTCCTCCAACCATAAACGGCTCTGGTCCACCTTCAACACCCTCCTCTACCCACCTGCACCTCCCCCCACAGCTGCCTTCAGCGCTCAAGACCTGGCAGACTACTTCCTCAGTAAAACTCTGACTATCAGAAGTAACATCCCAACACAAGATAGTTATCTGCCACCTCCACTCCCACAGGTCCCCTCTGCCACCCTCTGCCGCTTCCTCCCAGCCACTGAGGAGGAAGTCAATTCCTTATTGTCCTCCTCACATCTCACCACGTGCCGCTCGACCCCATTCCTCACATCTAATTCCTCCCTCTCCTCCTCCCTCACCCCTGCTCTCATACACATCTTCAACCTATCTCTCTCCACTGGTTCCTTTCCATCCGCCTTCAAACACGCGCTAGTTACCCCTTTACTAAAGAAACCATCCCTAGATCCCAACTCTCCATCCAATTACCGCCCTGTATCCCTGCTTCCCTTCACATCAAAGCTCTTAGAAAAACTAGTCTTCAACTGCCTCTCCCTCTTCCTGTCCTCCAATTCCCTACTTGACCCCCTGCAATCTGGCTTCCGTCCCCTACACTCAACTGAAACTGCCCTCACCAAAGTCACCAACGACCTCCTAACTGCTAAAAAACACGGCCACTATTGTATTCTCATCCTGCTTGACCTCTCGGCTGCTTTTGACACTGTTGACCACCCCCTCCTTCTACAGACCCTCAACTCTCTGGGTCTCGGTGACACTGCACTTGCTTGGGTTGACTCCTATTTATCCAACAGGTCCTTCTGTGTGTCCTGTGCTGGTAACTCCTCCTCCTCATTGCCTCTATCTGTTGGTGTACCTAAAGGCCTTGGTCCTCTGCTCTTTTCCATCTACACCTCCTCTCTGGGCAAAATCATCAACAGCTTTGGCTTTAATTACCACCTCTACGCTGATGACACTAAGATCTACCTCTCTACCCCTGATCTCTCTCCCCCTGTCCTTTCAAAAGTCAGTGACTGTTTATCTGGCATCTCCTCCTGGATGGCCTCCCACCACCTAAAGATCAACATGTCAAAGACTGAACTCCTACTTATTCCTCCCTCCAATGCCTCCCCACCTCCTGACTTCTCTATCACAGTGGAGGGTATCACCATCTCCCCATCAAACCAAGTTCGCTGCCTTGGAGTTACACTTGACTCTGCTCTTTCCTTCATCCCCCACATCAAGTCTCTTTCCTCCTCCTGCCGATACCAACTGCGTAATATTTCCAGAATTCGGCCATTTCTTACCGCTGTCACCACAAAACAACTCATACACGCCCTGGTAATCTCCTGACTCGACTATTGCAATAATCTCTTATCTGGCCTCCCTCTGTCCCGCCTCTCCCCCCTACAATCCATCCTGAACGCCTCCGCCAGGCTAATTCACCTCACCCGCCGCTCTGTCTCTGCCGCTCCCTTCTGCGAGTCCCTTCACTGGCTCCCCATCCACTGCAGAATTAAGTTCAAAATCCTTATCCTTACTACAAAACCCTCACTAACTCAGCTCCCCACTACCTGTCCTCACTAATCACCAGATACACCCCAGCCCGCTCCCTAAGGTCAAACAGTGACCTGCGCCTAGCTTCTCCCCGCATCACCTCTTCCCATGATAGACTGCAGGATTTCTCACGCGCAGCCCCCACTCTCTGGAACGCTCTCCCTCGTACTGTCAGACTTTCCCCTAACTTCTCTTCCTTCAAACGCTCCCTGAAAACATTCCTATTTAGGGAAGCCTA
Source organism: Leptobrachium leishanense (assembly GCA_009667805.1). Lineage (NCBI taxonomy): Eukaryota > Metazoa > Chordata > Amphibia > Anura > Megophryidae > Leptobrachium > Leptobrachium leishanense. The sequence continues at coordinate 228,691,437 of CM019064.1, read as the reverse complement.
CCACCCAACTCACTGACGCAACCATCAATCACTCTCACCTTACAGTCCTCTCCTCCTGTTTTCAACCCCAACCCTCCCAGATTGTGAGTTCCTTATTGTACAGCGCTGCGGAATATGCTGGCGCTTTATAAATAAAGAATAATAATAATAATAATGGTCTGCTTTCTCCTCCAAATGCGCTGTACGTGAGCCTATTGCGTGCACCTCAGCCGTGAGGGCTTTCGTTGTTTTCCCCAGTTCTAGCGCAATAAAATCTTTTAAGTGTTGTATATCTTGCCTGGTAGCTGGGTCAGCCGCCTCCGCTGTGCCCTCGGATGAAGGAGAGGGAGACGTAGCGCGGCCGCCGCCATCTTGGAAGTCTCCTGCGGCCTTGTGTCTTGTCACAAAAATCAGCGCAACTTGCAATTCCTCACGGGGTTTCTTCTTTGAGGACTTCATGGCCCTCCCTGAGTCCTCGGGGTGCTTAATGATGCTTGTTGAGCTGGTTGTAGGTGGTTACACTCGGGCGCGGTAGCGGGATTCACCGGAGCTCAGGCACTATGCGACTGCTCTCATGGCCGGCCGACTCCGCCCCAGTACCCCGGCCTTGTGACCTGCACATTTCCATGGCCTCCTACGGTCCTTGGACCTTTAGGAGTGAGCCAGGAAAGCCACATATTCGGCCTTTGCCACCTTCCTTTTTTTTTTCTCTTTCGGTTCTGAGGCACTTTCTGGTATGTCTCCCACCCCGCCTTCTTATTTGCTTATTATTTTACTATTTGCTGTAAAACTGTATGATGATCCTGTGTGATCACTTTCACTTATTTTCAGTGGCTGATTGTACCGATGACATTATTTCAAAATAAAAATTTTGAATACAAAAAAAAATAATAATAAAACCAGCAGCACGTTTAACCTTATATCTGCATCCGAGAGTCATTTGCACAAATGACTCAGCAGCACAAAAAGCAAACATTACAACTCTCTGATGACAATGACATGCTGACTGATTAGTACGGAGCCCTGCTTGTGTCATGCTTTTTTTTTTAACATGGCCACGCGATAACCCTTGGCGTGCACATGCAGAGATTGCCAGAGCCAGGCTTTAAATGATAAAGTTACCAACTAAGCAATACATTACTTTGAGCTCCTATGTGGCTCAGCACATTAATCCTACTGCTTTATAACACCAAGGGTGGGAGTTCAAATCTTAGTGACACATGACTTTTCTTTAAAAAATCTCATTTACCTGTCTAGATTTTACCTTCCAAAGCAAGCACCTTAATAATGATGATAATTTAATTATACTATCATTATTTTGGTGCTTGCTTTGGAAGGCATAATTTAACAAATTTACCACCAACAATGGAAGCATCTCATTTACCTGTGTCTTTATTTTACCTTCCAAAGGAAGCACCAAAAAATTTATAGTATGATGAAATTATCATCATTATTTTGGTGCTTGTTTTGGAAGGGTATAAATATATAGTACGACTCCAATTCTCCTAATAGGAGTATAAATCAATAAAATGTGTTCAAACTCTTTTCTGTACACTATGCTTTGAAAATAAAAGAAAATCATATGAAAAAAGGGGGCCAAATAAAAAAAAAGTCCTTTAAAAAAATAAAAGGTCTGTTACAAAATAAAAATAAAAAAATGTTTTCTAATAAAATAAAAAAGATATTAACCCTTTCGCTGCGGAGGACGCGCTCAGCGCGTCCACCCGCAGGTAGGGTTCCATGCTGAGCGCGTCCTCCCTTTGCGGCCTACGGCCAGCGATCGGCCGGATTCCGGCCGATCGCTGAGCCCCCCCTGGTGCGGGCTGACATCCTCGATGTCAGCCCAGCACCCGGAACCGCCGCCGGCACAATTAGATGTCATTGCGGCGGCGCGATGACATCTAATTCAGGCGCCCCCCGCGTGTGCGGAGGAGGCGCCTGAAAGGGAGGGGGGGTGCAGAGGGTTAATCCAGGCACCGTTTGGAAGGGCACAGCCTGCCCTTCCTAACGGTACCTGACATTAACCCCATGAGGGCCGGATCACGAATCGGCGCCGAAAAGCGCCGGTTCGTGATCCTTTCCCGGAGCTGGCCGACATCTTGGATGTCGGTCAAGCATCCGGGAATGCCCCATGAGGACTGGCGTCATCATGCATAGCACGATGACGCCAGTCCTGGAGTTAACCCCTAACTGCCACCAATGGTGGAGATAGGGGGTTCCAATGAACCCCCTATCTCCCGATCCGTGGCAGCTAGGGGTTAAGAGCATGGCCGTTCCAACGATACCAAACATGACCATGACAAAAGTTTTTTAAAAAAAATAAAAATTAAAAATAAAAATAAAAAAATATTTAAAAAAAAATATAAAAAAAAATAAACAAGTTTTTTTCTTTTTTTTGGTTTGTTAATGCAGCAATATTGTTCCCATTTCAATTATAATGTGAACAATGATGCTGCACTAACGATTTTTGTATGCGGTGCGTTTGTTAAAAATCACGTAATTTTCCCCCCAAAAAATGTAACGAGACCCCATTTCTAATTTTTTTAACAAGCGCACCCCATACAAAATATAACCGCAATTGCTCGCATGTTAAAATGTGAAAAAAAACACTTTACACATTGTAAATTATTAAAAATTTATATTTTATTGAATTTTTTGTTATAATATACATACAGGACATGACGTATACATATAATAATGACATTATGAATCTGCTGAGTCTGACGGAAAGATCGATATATAATATGTCTGGGTCATATACTAAAATAAGCCTTCAAAACACGTTTAAACAAGATGAGCGAAACAGGTAAAAATGAGCTCAGCACAGAGGCGTGAAACGCCTCAGCAGCGAAAGGGTTACGTTTTTACATTGAATCCTATGGGATTCACCTGTTTAAACCTGTTGAACTGAAACAATGAAAATCGGCTTACACTGGAATTTTAGTGCAGTTTGGCGTTCTGTGAATAGAAGACACAATAGTTTTCTATGGGGCAATTTCGGTGCCGGTGTACTGCGGCAAAGCACACAGCAGTATTTGGCGAATTAACAGCTTAGTGAACAGACGAATTAGCTCAAAATTGCACCAAATGGTGAAATTCACCTTCCGGTGCAATTCAGGGCCGATTCGGAGTTTAGTGAATAAACTCTTAAATCTTTACATAATCATTAACACTCACCTTGGTATAAACCCCATGATTTTTGCGACAACAATATTATCTAGTATTAAAATATCCTGGAACATTATGAAGTTAGGTGTCTTGCCCAAGGACACTCGCTGGTGGTGTCTTCTGAGTGGGATCAAGACACCTTTCCATGATTGTAGATCAGCAACCTGGTGTTTAGGTTGAACCCACTTCTCGTAAAGTCGAGACTTGCTTCTCCACAGTTGTATTGGAGGGATGTGCATCTCCACAGTCGAGACGTTACCACTGGACTCCACAGACAATATTGTGTGGTAGACAAGTATGTACTGTTAGGTGTCATGCCCAAGGACACTTACTGGAGAGGTGCTCTGGCTGGGATTCAAACCTGTGTCTCCACACTTATAGAGCATCGATATTACCTCTACTCTATCCAGCTGGTATATATATCTGTTAAATATAATGCTGCAAACCCAAATACATATTACCCCATGAATTCCCCATGTGCCCCATTTAACCCACTGTTTAGTAGATCCGTCATTTTTCTTTTTTACCTACTATTACCAGTTGGCTTCGTTGAACCATTTAATAATGTGCTGTCCTTCCATTGATGGATTATAATTCAAGTCTAACAGCCTTGTCGGAGTGTAAAAGGGGCCTTGATGTTTCTTTTAAATTTGAAAGGCTTACGATTAAGGATGTTTGAAGCCATATGTAGCGTGCTACACATCAGCTCCATATGCCCAAGCTTACTTTTAAATAGCATTAAAAAAGCACTTAACATTTATATGGTCTGCTACTTTAGCAATCTGCTCTGGATGTAGCACCGGAAAAAAAGGCCAGAGAGACACCAGTATGTGCAATAATAATTTCCCATCAATACTAATAATTAGTAACATCACAGAAATTTAGAAAAGTATGTCTATGTTTCTATGTTTTTGTTTCTAAGTAACTGTATGCAGGATTTCTTTTATGTTAACCCTTGTTTCATGCTCAACTTCAAACATACAAGTATTGTTCCCATGTGCAGTTTATAATTTGCTAAAAACTGGTCGATTCTCCATCATGTATCACTTTCAGCTGCATGTTTTAAGTTTGATTTACAGATAACAATATGTTGATCATTCAAGTTCTCACCTACATAAATAGCACATTGTGGGAAAAAGCTGTTCTCTCCTCTGATTTGTAAAGTAAAAGCATTTAGTAACCAGCCCACTCCATCCAGTCCCATTTTAAGCCCGTCACTATTACACACGAAACATCTGGAATTTACGGTGAACATTAAACGAGTCAGTTGAAATGTACACGTCAACCATTTTGTTTCTTCTTTGTGTTAGATCACCAATACATTAAATGGAAGAATAATAAACAGTGTTTCCTGAAGGGTTCTAAAATGCAAAACATGAAAAGGTCCTGTAAGGCTAAAAAAGTCCCTATTAAATTAGTTCTATTGTTTTCTTTGAAGTAATTTCATATTTTGCTAGACTTTGTATACAGTACTGGAGGCCGTGAATAAATGAAGTGCAACGCTATAAGCCCTATTCCGACGAAGCCAATAAGTTAACGAGTAGAACTGTTGTACTTAACGGTTCACTCATTACTAGGGTGACCATAATGGCCATGTTTAAAGAGACACATATTGCTATTTCATGCACAGTGGAGCACAGAGAAAAGTGCAGCCCTGCAACATGTATAATTCATATGATGCCCGAAGGAAATCAAGGCAGGTCACCTGGGAATCCTTTCTTACCTGCAACATTTAGATTCTGCATGCTGTGGGGCCACATTCTTCATGCACTGCCCATCAACATGAATAAATTATACAGTTGTGTTCAAAATTATTCAACCCCCACTGAAATTGAGTGTTTTGGCCAGTTTGACATTGATTTTGATCATTCAGTCATCTTGCTTACAATTAAATCAAAGTGGCACGTGTAGGTCAGACAAATATAACATAACATTTATAATGAAATAACCACAAATGTCTTTTCTGTGCTCACATCATTATCAGTTTTATTCAACCCCCAAGTGACATTCAATCTTAGTACTTAGTACAACATCCTTTTACAGTTATAACAGCTTTTAAACGTGAAGCATAGCTTGACACAAGTGTCTTGCAGCGATCTACGGGTATCTTCGCCCATTCGTCATGGGCAAAAGCCTCCAGTTCAGTCACATTCTTAGGCTTGCGCACTGCAACTGCTTTCTTTAAGTCCCACCAGAGGTTCTCAATCGGATTTAAGTCAGGTGACTGCGTTGGCCACTCCAAAATGTTCCGGCCTTTAATCTGCAACCATGCTCTAGTGGACTTGGAGGTATGCTTGGGATCATTGTCCTGTTGAAAGGTCCAACGTCTCCCAAGCCTCAGGTTTGTGACGGACTGCATCACATTGTCATCCAATATCTCCTGGTACTGAAGAGAATTCATGGTACCTTGCACACGCTGAAGCTTCCCTGTACCTGCAGAAGCAAAACAGCCCCAAAGCATGATTGACCCCCCGCCATGCTTCACAGTAGGCAAGGTGTTCTTTTCTTCATAGGCCTTGTTCTTCCTCTTCCAAACATAGCGTTGATCCATGGGCCCAAACAGTTCTAATTTTGTTTCATCAGTCCACAGAACACTATCCCAAAACTTCTGTGGTTTGTCCACATGACTTTTGGCATACTGCAGTCGACTCTTCTTATTCTTTGGAGACAGCAAGGATGTGCGCCTGGGAGTTCTGGCATGGAGGCCTTCATTACGCAGTGTGCGCCGCATTGTCTGAGCTGAAACTTCAGTACCCACATCTGACAAATCTTTTCTCAGTTCCTCAGCAGTCACACGGGGACTTTTCTCCACTCTACGCTTCAGGAAGCGCACAGCAGTCGAAGACAGCATCTTCTTTCTGCCACGACCAGGTAGCGTTTCAACAGTTCCCTTTGCCTTGAATTTGCAAATGATGCTTCCTATGGTCTCTCTTGGTATGTTTAACATCTTTGCAATCTTCTTATAGCCATTGCCCTTCCTGTGAAGAGTAATCACCTCTTCTCTTGTCTTCCTGGACCATTCTCTTGACTTCACCATGTTTGTAACCACACCAGTAAATGTCTAGAAGGAGCTGAGTATCACAGTCATTTTAAAGCTGCCTAATTGGTGCTTATTATGCTTTATTGCTGCTCCGTGACATCCACAGGTGTTTTCAATACCTGATTGAAAACACTTGAATGAACCTCTGTTCTTCAGCGTGGTAGTCTTTAAGGGGTTGAATAATTGTGTCAAAGAAGAATTCACAAAAGAAACATTTACTACTGTATTACAAAACCAATTGATGTCATTTTAGTTGCATATGGTTCTTTAAAAAGTCCTTGTAGGATTTCATTCTGAATACAATTACAAATGTACACTAAATTCCCTAAAACCCTTTACAGCATTGGGGGTTGAATAATTTTGAACACAACTGTATGTGTCCATTTAAACATGGCTGATATGGTCATCCTATTCTTTTTTTTTTAGAAAGTATTATACCAGGAAGGATACATTGAGATTTCTCTTGTTTTCAAGTATGTCCTGGGTGGTGAATATATACTGTTAGGTGTCTTGCCCAAGGACACTTACTGGGGAGGTCCTCTGTCTGGGATTTGAACCTGTGTCTCCCCAGTTATAGAACTGTGATGTTACCTCTACTGCACCCAGTCGGTGCATTACTAGTAATGTTTCAAGCTGATATTTCAGTCAAGCCATAAACTTTGCATGCAGCTTGGCTGGAGTGTCAGGTTACTATAATGATTCCTATACTTCATATAGAAAGAAGGGTCAAGTCCAACAGAAAGAAGGCACAGCAATTCACCAATATTTCTGCTTACCCTCTTCCTCCCTTGTAATCATTTTCATCGTGCTCTTAGCCCTCACTGATATTTGATATTGATACTAAAACTATAGCCAAGTCATTGCTAGGGAATCCGTATTAACTTAAAAAAACACAGATAGTTATTGACACTTAAAAGGAAAGATACAACTGAAACCTTTATAAAATAAACTTTATAGGGCGTGGGTCTAAGGGGACATTGTTCCTTCTGCAAAAAAAGTGGAGGAACTATGTTCCTAAGAGTTCCTGCTTGATTTGACTCCTGCATAGGAGGCATTCATGTGTGAACAGCTGGAGAATAATGAGAGGTTCCAAGGACACTTGTTACTCTCATCTCAAGCTGATTTTCAAAAAAGAATTAATAAAACACAGTGGGCACTATTACAATCCCCGCGCTAAATCGGGGGCGGTAGGGAGGAAAAACTGCGCCTGAAGTTTTCCCCTTACTGCCCCCGTTTTAACGGGGGATTACAATGCAGGCGCAAAAAATGCTGCCTGCATTGTTTGTACCCGCTATGTCCCGGGATGCGCGCGGCAACGCTAAGCGCAGCCACGCGCATCCTCTCAATGGAGTCCATAGGACTCCATTGAAGCAGACGCCGGCAGTCACATGACCAGCCGGATCTAGCCTCGCGAGATCCGGCGGTCGGCGTAGGGATATACAGGCAGAGACTGGGGGGACTTTTTCCCCCAGTCTTTCCCTGCTTCCGCCGGCTGGAGGAGGCGGACAGAGCCACGGTCCTCGCGCGGGACAGAGGGTGAGTATGTGGTTATTTTGTTTATTTTTTATCCTAGTGTTAACGGATTCTGCAGAACCGGGATCCATTAACACCAGGTTCTGGCTCTGGTTAACTTCTCGCTAACCAGAGCCAGACGTCAATCAGCGCTGGGACTTTGCAATACCAGCGCTGATTAACACTTTGCGCTCCACATGTTAAGTATAGGGAGCGCAACGTACAGTGACCTCGCTCTGAGAAGCGCAAGGTACCAAACGCAAATGGTTTTTTAACCCGTCTGCGTTTGGATTGTAATATGCGGTAGATACCACAGCTGACGGTAGTGCTCACGCAGGTGAGCTCTATCGTTAGCGTTAGGAATGTAATAGAGCCCAGTGTATCTCAAAATATCAATGTTCCCTGAAGGTGAGTGATAATTGAGCCCTAGCAAGTAGCAACACAAGCTGTGTGTCTGTTAGATATAAGACACTGCACTAGTTACACTTACAAGCATTCAAAAAGCGCCAACAAGTTCCGTAGCGTTGTACAATGGGAGAGACCGAATAACAAGATACACATTACACACACACAGAACAGTAGGAGAGAGGACTCTGAGAGCCTACAATCTAAGAGGAGTGGGGTGACACATTACGTGAGGGTAAGTGGCAGAGTATGTGAAGTATTGGGGTGCGTGTGGGCTGAGTGGAAAGATGGAGCAAGAAATGTACAATGGGGGATTATGGAGTGAGCCAATAGGCTTCTCTAAAGTAATATGTTTTCAGAGACTTCTTGAAGGACTGGAGAGATGGGGAGAGTCTGTTGTTGCAGTAGATGAAAGATCAGTGTGATCTGCTCTGTGACAGTCTCCTCACAAATCTTTCCTCTACTAATTTTGGCAAGAGAGCACCGATGAGCTGTCAAAAATATGAAATGTTTTCAGACCTCTTACAACGCAAATAAAACAAGGATGAGGTCAAAATTCAATATTTGGTTAATTTTCCACACCCAATCAAACCTCTGGGAATCTCTGATATTGAACAGAAATGGGTCCAGGTACAACACCTCCACTACATATCGCGATGTCGCAGTATGCTAATTCAAGACCTCAAGGCCCCCATATGACAGTGATCCAACAGTGTGCCTTTCTAGTGGTTTAGAAATGCCCCTGTGCCATTGTGGATTTATCTGACGCAAATCTCCCAAACAAACTGTCAAAATAAATTGGTAAATTAAGCACATACATCATAAATGTGTACTATGAGCATTTTCTATGTTTTGCATATTGTAATGTTTCATTTCATTCCATCATAGGAGAATGTTCCCAAGTTACAAAGTGAAAGTAACAGGAATGAATCCCAAGACAAAATATATTCTTCTCATAGACATTGTTCCAGCTGATGATCATCGGTACAAATTTTGTGACAACAAATGGTGAGAAACTTTCTTTGCTTGAATGCTGATCACAAATAATCAACTAATAAGTAATTCAGTTAATATGCATTTGCTACCAAAAACTGGCCATCAATTCACATGAGTATTGGAGAGGGAATGGAGCAATTTTGATATATTTTCTCTCAAAAGATACACACAACACTTGAATTTTATTTTGATACCTCATCTACAAGTTCATAAAACTGAGAAATTATAATTTATCCTGACTTACTCTCATTTTATTGTGGTACCTTATTTAGTTATTAAATTATCTATTGTCACTGAATATACACCTGCAAAAACTATTCTTAGGAAGCTTTTTGAGGATGGGTGATGATTGAAGTTATACCCCAAAACAAATCTTCATTAACCCCCTCACTACCAAGTGATTTTCCAAAAAAGCATTGTCAGAAACCAGTGTTTTTTGTAAAATCATTTTTAATTAATTTTAAAATAAGAAATATTTGAGCGTATACCCATTGTATGTCTTACTATAAATAGCCTATTTTTGGCGCCAGTAGACGGCGCCATCTATTGCTAAATTGAGTAAGAGGTTAAGGCTAAGGTCAGACGAAAGCAGTTTTAACGTGCGTTTAACCGCACTAAATCACGGCCGTGCTAGCAGCAAATGATGTTCAATGCCGGGTAACATATGAAGAACGGCCGCACAAAAGTGCGGCCGCGCAACGCAAGTGGCAAACGAACGCATTTTTTCGAGAACTTCAAACCGCTAGTACTGACGTACAGAGTGCGCTATGTCCGCATAGCGGCGTGTTTGCGTGAGTAGGAGATGTCAGACGCTGCTAGTGTACGGCTAACATAACGTCCAGACACAAAAAGTGTTTTATTGATGATCCGTACAAAATCACGGACGAGAATGCGCATCGTATGACCGCTATCGCGTATTCTGTGAAAAAATGCGTCCATTCATTCGAACGCACTTTTTCACGGACAACGCGAAAGATGCGTTAGTCTGACCCTAGCCTTAAGTGGCTGGTCTATTTTCTTCTATTTCTCCCTACATTGGCTGCTGAAAATCCGATATTTCAGAGCTTTGAGCAGCTGATTTCACAGTTTCAGCTCTTTGTGCATTATGTCCACAGGGCTAAAATGATGGGGGCACCTTCTGCAGCCAAAAAAAAAACCTAAACTTGTTTGCAGCAAACAAATTTCACTTGCTTTTGGGCTGCAGATCAGCATATTGAGATATCTCGATATCGAGGCACCAGATGGTGCCTTTGAAGCACCAGATATCTTGATATTGGCAGTGAAGTGGTTAAAGTTCCACAGCACTATGAGAAAAAAATGCATCAAAGATGACCGCACACAATTTAGTCTTTTCTTTCATTAGACTGTCAGGGATAATTTCGTGCTAGATTGAGTTTTACGCTGGTGCACTGTAACTTATTTATTTATATATACTGTATATATGTCTGTGTGTGTGTTCATTATGTTTAGTTTAGTGCATGATTCACTTACTGCCTGATCTCACAACTAGACTATAAGAGTTTATATTTTTTAAAAAGGTCACTAAGATCGGGAAATTGATGCTGTACACATCTTGCATGATTTATTTTTGTGAGAGTATCTGACGATCGTTCTTGCTGAATTAGTTATATTGCATTCAAATTAAAGACATACTTTAAGCAAAATGTGTTTTTTAAAAATTTAAATATATGATGTATACACAAAAACACAATTACACGCAGATACAGTGGCAAGAAAAAGTATGTGAACCCTTTGGGATTACGTGGAGTTTTGCATGAATTGGACATAAAATGTGCCCTGATCTTCATCTAAGTCACAACAATTTGAAAAACACAGTCTGCTTAAAAAAATAAAACACAAACATAATATGTTTTCATGTTTTTATTGAACAGAACATGTAAACATTCACAGTGCAGGGTGGAAAAAGTATGTGAACCTTTGGACTTAATAACTGGTTGACCTTCCTTTGGCAGCAATAACCTCAACCAAACGTTTCCTGTAGTTGCAGATCAGACCTGCACAACGATCTGGAGTAATTTTGGACCACTCCTCTTCACAAAACTGTTTCAGTGTAGCAATATTCTTGGGATGTCTGGTGTGAATCGCTCTCTTAAGGTCATGCCACAGCATTTTAAATCGGGTTGAGGTCAGGACTCTGACTGGGCCACTCCAGAAGGCGTATTTTGTTTTGTTGAAGCCATTCTTTTGTTGAATTACTTGTATGCTTTGGGTCATTGTCCTGTTGCATCACCCATCCTCTGCGGAGCTTCAGTTGGCGGACAGATGGTCTTACGTTTTCCTGCAAAATGTCTTAACCCTTTCGCTGCTGAGGCTTTTCACACCTCTGTGCTGAGGTCATTTTTACCGGTTTTGCTCATCATGTTTAAACGTGTTTTGAAGGCTTATTTTAGTATATTACCCAGACATATTATATATTGTTCTTTCCGTCAGACTCGGTAGATTCATAATATGTCATTACTATATGTATACGTTATGTCATGTCTGTATATTATAACAAAAAATACAATAAAATATGTATTTTCAATAATTTACAACGTGTAAAGTGTTTTTTTTCACATTTTAACATGCGAGCAATTGCGGTTATATTTTGTATGGGGTGCGCTTGTTAAAAAAATTAGCGATGGGGTCTCGTTACATTTTTTTTTGGGGAAAATTACACGATTTTTAACAAACGCACCGCATACAAAAATCGTTAATGCAGCATCATTGTTCACATTATAATTGAAATGGGAACAATATTGCTGCATTAACGAACCAAAAAAAAGAAAAAAAAATGTATATTTTTTTTTTATAATTTTTTTTTAAATATATTTTTATTATTAATTTTAATTTTAATTTTTTTTAAAAAACTTTTTTCACATTTGAGTTTGGTATCGTTGGAACGGCCATGCTTGGCCGATCCAACCATCCCAAACTTTAACCCCTAGCTGCCACGGATCGGGAGATAGGGAGTTCATTGGAACTCCCTATCTCCACCGTTGGTGGCAGTTAGGGGTTAACTCTAGGACTGGCGTCATCGTGCTATGCTTTTCAGCGCCGATTCGCGATCCAGCTCCCCAGGGGTTAATGCCAGGCACCATTTGGAAGGGCAGGCTGTGCCCTTCCAAATGGTGCCTGGGTTAACCCCCGCAATGCCGCCGATCGGGAGGGAGAGAGGTCCGAAGGACCTCCCCCCTCCCTTTCAGGCACCTCCTCCGCACATGCGGGGGGGGCGCCTGAATTAGGTGTCATCGCGCTGCCGCGATGACACCTAATTTCAGCGGCTGCGGTTCCGGATGCTGGGCTGACATCGAGGATGTCAGCCCGCACCGGGGGGGCCAGCGATCGGCCGGAACCCGGCCGAACGCTGACCCCAAAGGGAGGACGCGCTCAGCGCGTCCTCCGCACACCAGCAGCCATGTGGAGGGCGCGCTGAGCGCGTCCTCCGCATTGAAGTGGTTAATAAATTCTGGAATTCATTTTTTCATCAATGACAACAATCCGTCCAGGCCCTGAGGCAGCAAAGCAGCCCCAAACCATGATGCTCCCTCCGCCATGTTTTACAGTGGGGATGAGGTTTTGATGTTGGTGTGCTGTGCCTTTTTTTCTCCACACATAGTGTAGTGTGTTTTTTTCAAACAACTCAATTTTGGTTTCATCTGTCCACAGAATATTTTGACAGTAGTGCTGTGGAACATCCAGGTGCTCTTTTGCAAACTTCAAACGTGCTGCAATATTCTTTTTGGACAGCAATGGTTTCCTCCGTGGTGTCCTCCCATGTACTCCATTCTTGTTTAATGTTTTCCTTATTGTAGATGTGTCAACAAAAATGTTAGCATGTGCCAGAGAGTTCTGTAAGTCTTTAGCTGACACTCTAGGATTATTCTTTACCTCATTAAGCATTCTGCACTGTGCTCTTGCAGTCATTTTTACAGGACGACCATGCCTAGGGAGAGTAGCAACAGTGCTGAACTTTCTCCATTTGTAGACAGTCTGTCTTACCGTAGACACATGAACATCAAGGCTTTTGGAGATACTTTTGTAACCCTTTCCAGCTTCATGCAAGTCATCAATTCTTGATCGTAGGTCTTCTGAGAGCTCTTTTCTGCGAGGCATGATTCACAACAGGCAGTGCTTCTTGAAACCAGTAAACCCAAAACTGGTGTGTGTTTTTAAAGGACAGGACAGCTTTCAGCAACACATCCAATAATATCACACTGATTGGACTCAAGGTTGGCTCACTCCTGGCTCCAATTAGCTCTTGGAGAAGTCATTAGGCTTGGGGTTCACATACTTTTCCCACCCTGCACTGTGAATGTTTACATGTTCTGTTCAATAAAAACATGAAAACATATAATGTTTGTGTTGTATTATTTTAAGCAGACTGTGTTTTTCAAATTGTTGTGACTTAGATGAAGATCAGAGCACATTTTATGACCAATTCATGCAAAACTCCACGCAATCCCAAAGGGTTCACATACTTTTTCTTGCCACTGTATTTATTAAAATGCACCATTGAGCTATTGTACAAAGTCATGTCATCCTGGATACTTATTACATAATGATGATTATTTTATACTGAATGAGAAGTCACTCCATCTATTTGTAAAATACCATAGGTTTCAAAAAACAAGTATTGTAGATCTCATTTGTGAATGTGAACAACTGCATTTCAAATAGTAACTTGATCATTAAATTGTTTGTAATAATTTATTGCCAAGAACTAGGGGCTATATTACAATCAAAACGCTAAATCGGAGATGCTAAGGAGAAAAACCTGCGCTGGAAGTTTTCTTCGTAACGTCCCCGATTTACCATGATATTACAGTGCAGGCGCTAAACCAGCAGCCTACACCATAACACCTCAGCGCCGCCGCAAGCATCCCCTCCATGGAGTCCATAGGACTCCATTGAGGCCAACGCTGCTGTTCACATGACCTACAGGATCTTGCCTCGCGAGATCCGGCAGGTTGGCATAGTGAGTCGCAGAGGGGGGCTGAGGGACTTTTTTCCCCCAGTCTCTCTCTGCTCCCGGCAGCAAGAAGAGGCAGATGGAGCCGCCGTTTTTGTCGTGGGATTAGAGGTGAGTATCTGATTTTTTTTGGGGGCGTTTCAGCTGGTACTGCTGACTGATCCCGCAGAAGCTGAATCCGTTAGCACCAAGTCCTAGCTGTGGTTAACTTTTCAAGCAGGACGGTAATTAGTGTTAGGCATTTGTAATCCTAACGCTAATTAACACTTTGCACTCTCCATGCACTCTTCAGCACAAAGTACAGAAAACTTGCGCTGAAAACTGCAAGATCCCAATCGCTAACAGTTTTTTTAAACCATTAGCATTCGGATTGTAATATGGTGCGCCTGCGCTAGGGCAACTACGGCTAAGGTTAACGCTCACACAGCGCTAACGTTAGCGTTAGGAATGTAATAGTGCACTAGATGTTTGATGTTAAGGTATAGTTTAAAAAAAAAAGAATGAATAGGGATTCTAGTGTGGTAACTAAGTCTCAATGACTCCAGTTTCACACTGGTGTCTAACAACTCACAGCATGGGGTGGGAATTTTTGCAACTTTGCTCATTCCTAGGCAGGAGAGGAAATTGTGACTGAGATCATCTTATGGAGAGAGAACTTGGCAGGAAACCGTCAGAAATTATATGTTCTTCAAGTAAATAGGTAAAACATCATGTGATTTGGCCAGCATTTTTTGGGACTTAACAAGAATAATGTTGCAGTTTTGTTGAAGGTTCACTAGACTTTATATATTAAGATATAACTGAAATCCTCTCAGTATAAGGTGCTGAGCACTGTTTCTAGTCCTGTATTCCATTTTGATCTCTCCATAATAATATACATTGCTTTGTACCACTTCAGATATTCACCATTTCCTATTGGATACACATATTGTTTACTTCTTTGTACAACCCACATCTATCATTTACTCCTCTGTGAGTCTATGCCTTACTGTTTCTTTTATCTCATTATCATTATATGCATTATGTCTCTGCTGTAAAGGTGTAATTGTATCTTTTTTGTAATGTACATAGCGCTGTATTGTATTTTGTTACATTATCATCATGTTATCTTTATTTTTTACCTTGTCATGACGCCTACATTTCCATATGTAATACCCCCTTTCCCATTAACTAAGCCTTCTTTGTTGATTATATATTTTGTATGTTTGTTTTTTCAATAAAAGTACAATATGTTAAAAAAAGTTAAAAAAATGTTAAGGCTGCTGGCACACAAGCATTTTTCAGAGCGGAAGGAATGTCTGTGAGAGTGGACGTTCCTTCCACTCTGATGCCTGCGTGGCCACCTTGCTGAGCTCCAAAGACAGTTTTTTCCCCTCCCTGTAGCTGTTTTTTTTATCC
This sequence comes from Leptobrachium leishanense, assembly GCA_009667805.1. NCBI lineage: Eukaryota > Metazoa > Chordata > Amphibia > Anura > Megophryidae > Leptobrachium > Leptobrachium leishanense. The sequence continues at coordinate 228,675,967 of CM019064.1, read as the reverse complement.
GCCCAGTGGGGTTTTTCATTTTTGTTTCATTCGGCAGCCTGTCCATCGGCAATTCTTAAGGCACTACTAGAGCTGGGTAGCTCTCAAAGATTGTGAATGCACTCCCCCACCTATTGTTATAGGGTTTAGCATACAGTTGCACTGTTCCTTCTTTTTTACTGTCATTTATTCTATTTCTGGTGAAGGAAAGCACCATTTTGAAGGAACTAGAAGCAAATCCACCATATTAATTTTAAGCGCTATGGAACGTTGTGTTTTTGGTATAATTTTAATTTAGAACAAAAGCAATGTACTGTATTTACAATGGGTCAATTCTAAAAACATTTAATACCGTTCAGAGACTAATTTTCTGCAGTTTTATTGCTTTGCTGGTCACTTATACACCTCCAAACCTCAAATATGTTGGACCTCTAAAGAAAGGCAATGAAGAAAAAAATGCTGCAACCTTCAAATCTGCTGCTCTAGGCTCATGCCAAGTTGGCCTGCCTAAGAATAAACACAGAGTACAGGCCCACACAACAGCATTTGAGACAGGGAGACAGGAATAATATTTTCTAGACGAGAGGCAGAGAGGACATAACTAAGCCATGATCAGGTCTACCCAGCTAATGAGGATCTCCTATTCTTCTCTGAGAGATGAGATACAACAGCAATGTGCCAGACATGATGCAGAGTGGAGAACATGGACAATGCCTGTGGTATAATCAAAAGAATGATTGATATAATCAAAAAACATTCAGTGAACTACAAACTCCAGGCAAAGATGGATGAGGAACACAAAGAAGCCTAGATTACAGATGTTTGAGCCCCCTCACCTGTCCCCTACAACAACTAGAAGCTGGAGATTCACATAGCCCTACGTCAATAATGGGAATTCAATAATCGTCATTCCTGGTGTTAATCCGCCTACATTTCTTAAGGTAAGTGAAATCTTGAACTGCCAAAACGTAATGTCCATTTATAATTTATTTATTTTATTTATTTATTTATTTTATTGATAACTAAGTGTTATAGATGTTAGCATTGAACGTTCTGTGATATACACAGGTCAGAGGAGACACAGGGTGGTCGGTAAAGTAGATGTTAATTTTAAAAATAAAGTGTATGAAATGTCTAAAGTAGATATGTAGAACTGTGGTAAACAGGGCAGGTGATTGACATTGTCTTTTTAATGTCATTCTTATTATTATTGTATCTCACTTGTTGCTAACTGTCCTTTTTCATTGTTTCATATCTCTTTAGAGACACTGTAATCCAACTTGAAGGAACTGCGTCTTCCCAGAAGTATACTGTATGGTACACAGGTTGAGAACCTTGCTCATCTTGTCATTTCTTACTTTAAGGAGTCTCTCCATCCACTTTGAGGGCCTTCTTGTATCTGCACCTACAAAAAGGTTTCCTGTAATTGCTGCAGCAGGAGGGAGGTTACATCTCCCCGCTTTCTATTTCCCACCAGTGCCCCAATGGCCAAAAGTGACCACTAACCACCACACTCACTACGTTCACCACTGCCTCTGCTGGAACATACAATTTATAATACTCCTGTAAAGGTTGTTTGTTTCTGATTAGCACCCACCCATGCCAATGATATGTAATCCATCTCACACATCCTTAGCAACTGGAAATTTAGGATTCAACAAATATCATCTATGTGACGCAACATTCACAGACTCTGCTACTACCCACCAGCTTCAACTGAGTTGTTTAAGAACTTTAGAGAACATCGTGTTCCCTCACCAGGCTCATTGAAAGCATGGCATGAATTTATATACCAAACATGAAAACAAAGCAAGGCAACCATCCAGGGAGATCTGGCAAGAAGAGATCAGAGTGGCCCAGTGAGGGAATGGTAGGGACTGTCAGCACATATGATGGATTTCACCATCCTTCATAAGACTATAAATCTTTCTACAAGAATACATTTTCCATCAACGGATACTTGAAGTACAGGCTACAAGTTGGGGGGGAGGCATGCTTTGCACAGTATTGTGGTATAGATAGCAAATATATTCTATGTATTGGGACATCATTTGTATTTGTTACAAGATGTTCTCTATTAATTATCCAAAAGTCTATTTTTTAAGGTGGAATGATTCATTTATTTATGTATTTAGGTCTTTGTTCATTATTTGTGCTAATGTTTGCACATTTCATTTGCCTGCTTTTTAATAAACTGAAAAGTGTTGCATGGAGTCTTCTCTCACAATATTCTTTAGCCCTTTAATTGCTATTTGCTAGTATGTTTGCAAAGATTTTTGCAACTACTATTGACTTCTATGCAAAAGAATAATGTGTCTAAATAATAAAAACACATCCTTTAAAAACGGCTACAAAAATGTTAAAAAAATAATAAGAAAAGTCTTTTAAAATTACAAAAATGTCTTTTAAAAAAATGGTTTTGTAAAAGAATTAAAAATAAGAAATGGTCTTAAAAAAATAAATAAAACAGATATTCCATTTATTACATTGAAACCTATTGGATTCACCTGTTTAAACCTGTTGAATTGAAACAGTGAAAATCAGGTAATTTCGCTGGAATTTTGGTGCAGTTTGTCGGTCTGTGAACAGATGAACCAATAGTTTACAATGGGCCAATTTTGGTGCGGTCAAACGCTGCCAAATAGCAGCGAATTGCTCCGTACTTCATTGTTAATTCACCTGTATTTGGCGAATTGTCATCTTAATGAATACATCAATTGCCCTGAAATTGCACCTATGGTGAAATTCACTGTTTAGTGCAATTCAGTGACCATTTCAGAGGTTGCTGAATGACCTCCAAAATATTTTTCATACTTTGTCCTTCCTGTCTATAGATTGGGAAAAGATTTGTTTTCCCCATTGATGCAAATCATCATTTTTATTATGTTCTCTTTTCTGCTAGCATTTAAATGTATGTTCTAACAAGTACTTTCATTTGTATGTAGTATATCACAAATAGTGACTGGGAGCGCATGCAATAAGGATAGACACAAAAATCAGTGTTAGCTATATAACTTTAAGGAAAGAATATAGATAAAAAATGGAGGATTTGAGCCGATACTTATTCACAATGTAGTTAGTTACCTTTGGCCACAAGAAATTGGTATCCTATAAAAAAGGAGCACGATACATTAATCGCGCAGTATCACATGACAAAATGGTACTTTCATAGAGGGAATGACAGTAATCACACTCACAAAATCAGAGCCCATAAATCGGCTAGTTTCAATTGCCTGTAAGCCTCTTGCAGGGTCTCCTCCCATCAAACAACGTTAGAGCTCGTTCTTGTCAATGTGGTGATGTCTCGAGAAAAGCGAAAACACAGTGCAAATCCGCAAATCAACCAGGACAACGTAAAAAAGCATATAAATTCACTCCAGTGGTTCAGAGCCTCCTTGGAATGATCGCTCTGTAAATAGGCATTTGGACCTCGTATGGCGATACAAGGGGGGGGGGGGAGATCCCTGCTCATCCTTGCTTGTAGCAGCAAGATGAGGCTGGACCCAAAAATGGATGAATATCCAGAGTGTACCAAAGGATGGACCAAGTTGGAATAGGTATCAGAGAACACAAAACTGTGTAAACAATATATAAAAGTAGGTTTAACGAGCCAATTATCAATAAACTACAATAAAAAGCCTGAGACGCATTTCTCTTGCACTTCTGCAATTTTCATCAGTCAGGAATAGATTGACTGAATTGTCCGTTTCCCTTATATAGTACCTCCACCAATTAGAACGGGGCGGCATGGTCCCGGCATGCAATCCACAGGTTTCGTGTTTTCACCGGTGCCTGCCAATGACGCATTTCCACCCACATCACATGTACATCCTCCGTCATCTCCTGCGCATGTGCTTCATGAGCTTTCACTTTTGTTTTGTCCCATGTGGGTCCGCAGATTAATAAAATGGTAGCGGATTTACATAGCAGTACATTCACTGTTGGTATACTCTTCAATAGAGCCAATATATTATTAAAACATAGCATCCCAGGATGCAAATATGATCATCAGTCTCTGTTTACCCTGTGTGGCAACTAATTAAACAATCTAAAAAATTTTAAACTTTATTTACTCAATAAAAATGAAAATACTATAAACATGTTTAAAAATAAAACTCCTTAAAAACAAACTTGTATACAAAATAAATGGCATTTAAAAGGACTGTCACTTATTGGAATTTATAGGTCCCTTATAGGAAATGGCAGATTTCAAAATCGGCATTTAAGCCTCTTGGTATCAGTGAATCCAGAGCATATATCCATCTCATTTCAGTTTTAACCAATTTCAAATCTTCCCCTCTCCAATGGCGTTCTACCTTTTCAATTGCCAGAAACTATTAACCTCTAGGACTGCAATTATGCCCCTCTCGAAAATGTAGGGAAACGATATGTATATCATAGCCTTTCATAATGTTACTGATATGTTCCTTAATCCTTATGTATAGGGATCTTGATGTCTGTCCTATGTATCTTTTACAGCACATGTATTTTATCATATAGATTACATTTTTGGAGTGGTAAGTAATCAATTTTTTAATCTTGTAATCTGATTTTCCATCAGTTGTTTCGAACCTCTTAATCAACCTCTTTTTTAATAAAAATAAAAAAAAGAAAATTCTGTATATAGCATGCAAAATAACATGTTAATGTCAACACTTCAGCATAACGACATTAAATCAACACGGCAGACACCGTGCCACACCAAACTAAAATAAAAGAAGAGCACAAGACAAACAAACAAAAAAAAAGAGAGAAAAGAAAAAGGAAAGAGGATGCCCCCACCCTCAAACAAGAATATGTTGCCTAGTAATGCCAATATACCCTGCAAATCAACCAGGGAACACCTCTAGACATACCCCCGCAGATCTTATGATATGTCCACATGATGCCATGTAATCTAGCAGACAACTCGTCCATGACTCGCACCTCCTCCATTATTTGCTTCACTCTCTTCCAAAGAGAAGGGTCTGTTGAGAGCCATGATTTGGCCATAGCATTTCTAGCCGCCAAGGCAATTTTAGAAAGAAGCCTATTATGCTGTTGTGATAACTCCGTCAAAGGGCGCGCCATAAGGAATGACCATGGGTCCAATGGCATAGTACGTGCCAAAACTCTAGAGGCCAAAGTGTGAACCCTCTGCCAGAACGGTTGAATGACAGGGCATTGCCACCACATATGGGCATGGGTGCCCTTATCACCACAATTCCTCCAGCAGGTATCAGGGACTGCTCTATTAACCCTATGAAGAAAGGCCGGAGTCACGTACCATCTCATCATTGTTTTATAGGATTGTTCCTGTAATACAACATTGATAGAGCCTTAGGAAATAGCATCCCATATGTCCATCCAGTCGTCGGTCTCCACATGACCGAATTCGCGTTCCCAGGCCGTCATATATGGCAGTGGTTCAGTTCCCCTAGAAGTTGTTATGGCCACAGCCAGCTGGGAAATGAGGCCTCGCGGATAACTTCCTTTAACCCTTTCGCTGCTGAGGCATTTCATGCCTCTGTGCTGAGCTCATTTTTACCTGTTTCGCTCATCATGTTTAAACGCGTTTTGAAGGCTTATTTTAGTATATGACCCAGACATATTATATATCGTTCTTTCCGGCAGACTCGGCAGATTCATAATATGTCATTATTATATGTATACGTCATGTCCAGTCTGTATATTATAACAACAAATGCAATAAAATATGAATTTTCAATAATTTACAACGTGTAAAGTGTTTTTTTTCACATTTTAACATGCGAGCAATTGCGGTTATATTTTGTATGGGGTGTGCTTGTTAAAAAAATTAGAAATGGGGTCTAGTTACATTTTTTTTAGGGGGAAATTACGCGATTTTTAACAAACGCATACAAAAATCGTTAGTGCAGCATCATTGTTCACATTATAATTGAAATGGGAACAATATTGCTGCATTAACAAACAAAAAAAACTTGTTTATTTTTTTTATATTTTTTTTAAAAAAAAATTATTTTAATTTTTTACTTTTATTTTTTTTAAAAACTTTTTACATGGTCATGTTTGATATCGTTGGAAAGGCCATGCTCTGGCCGATCTAACAGTACCAAACATTAACCCCTAGCTGCCACGGATCGGGAGATAGGGGGTTCATTGGAACCCCCTATCTCCACCATTGGTGGCAGTTAGGGCTTAACTCCAGGACTGGCGTCATCGTGCTATGCACGATGGCGTCATCAGGGGGCATTCCTGGAAGCTTGGCTGACATCCAAGATGTCGGCCAGCTCCAGGAGAGGATCACGATTTGGCGCTTTTTGGCGCCGAATCGTGATCCGGCACCCAAGGGGTTAACGGCAGGCACGGTTTGAAATGGCAGGCTGTGCCCTTCCAAACCCTGCCTGCCTTCAGCCGCAGGACCCCGGCAATCGGGAGGGAGAGAGGTCCCTTTCAGGCACCTACTCCGCACACGCGGGGGGCTGCCTGAATTAGATGTCATCGCGCCGCCACGATGACATCTAATGGTGCCGGCGGTGGTCCTGGGTGCTGGGCTGACATCGAGGATGTCAGCCCGCACCAGGGGGGCACAGCGATCGGCAGGAAACCGGCCGATTGCTGGCCGCAAAGGGAGGACGCGCTGAGCGCGTCCTCCGCACCCAACAGTACCTGCGGGTGGATGCGCTGAGCACGTCCTCCGCAGTGAAAGGGTTAAGGCACGTCCGTTCCAGAAAAGTCAAAGGTCTGTTGGCAGCAGACCGTATCCGAAATGTCATAACATAAGCCTGACACTGAACATATCGAAAAATGTCAGCCGGTCACAAATGCGACCTGGCAGATAGATCGGCAAATGTAAGAAGCTTGTCCCAATGGAACATATCCCCTAATCAACCTCTTTTTATTTGCTGTTTTAATGCAAGTGATGCATTCGCCACAACCATAAAAGCCCAATTGTAAACAGAACTTGTCTTTTGTACTGATGCTCTCTTTAGTCAATAGGTGGTTCCTCACTAGTTTTGTAGTCAAGGTTTGTCTGCCTCTGATCATAACCTTCGGTTTGTCAGGTAGAACAGTATTTAAAATAGGGTCCCTTTTCAGGATCTGCCAATATCTTTGTATGGATTTCTTAATTAGTTGATTTCCTGTACTATAATCCAAAACGAATGGGACATCATCCTTCTTAATTTCATTCCGTTGTTTGTATTCTAAAAGAGCCTGTCTTTCCATTCTCAAAACTTCCATTCTTATTGTCCAAAGTGATTCTTCTTTGTAGCCTTTATCTATAAAGTCTTGTATAAATTTGTCTGATTGTATTAGGAATTGTGCTGTATCTGAGCAGTTCCTCTTTACCCACATCATTTGTCCTTTGGGAATCGCTCGAAGCCTAGGTGGATGGTGGCTACTATTGGCATGGATATAGTTGTTAACTTTAACCTCTTTGAAATGGGTTTTAGTCTTAAAGTTTCCTTCCTCTATATCATTGTGGAGATCTAAAATGTCTACACAATCCCTGCTGATATTGGACTCCAATTTAATCCCCAACTGATTATTATTCAAATGTATTAAAAATAGTGTCACATGATCCATGCTTTCTTTCCATACTGTAAGGATATCATCTATAAAATGCCTATAAAAAATGAGTTTTTGCCCCCAGCCATGCCCAGTCCATACTGCTCCCTCCTCCCAATGTGCCATGACCAGATTGGCATAGCTGGGGCAAACTTTGTCCCCATAGCAATACCAGCAAGAATTAACATAAAATCTATTTGATCTACATGGAAATTGGCCTGATGAATGTAGGAAATGCTTCACTGCTTCACAGCCTGTCATGTGGGGAATTATTGTATAAAGTGAGCTGATGTCACATGTAGCCAAAATAAAGTCATCACCCTAGTTGATATTATCTAATATCTGCAAGACTGAAATCGTATCTCTAAGATATGGCGGAGTTGTAATTACCAAAGGTTGAAGGAGATGATCAATATACTCTGAAATTCTACATGAGGCAGGGTTGATACCCGAAACAATGAGCCGACCTGGTGGATTATCTTTATTTTTATTAATCTTGGGTAATATATAGAAGACCGGAATGCTCTCTACCATTTAAACAAATTCAAAGAATGTGGTTTTAATCTTATTAATAGGATCTTCTTCCAACCTCTTATAAGTGGTTGTATCATTTAATAATCTATAAGCTTCTAAATCATATTGTTCCCTATTTAGAACCACTATTCTTTTGTACATACTTTCAGTTTGGCAAATATATACTTTTGCAACTCTACTCAGCACTTAAATATATTCGTTTCAGTAGTGGATTTGCGAAAATGTGTATTTATTGCTTTACATGCGTTATACCAGCTGTTCAGAATTCATTACCTTCAGACATTATTCACATTTTCAGATTTCACAATAGCAATTTATTACTGTACATCTATTTAAATCTCTTAAAGATTGCCCTTATTTATTGAGTGGATTCTCACAATCCTATATTACCTTGTGATTTTAAACATTTGTCATGCACTATGGAGTATACTTATGGTTTGTAAAACAAAATAATTGATAAATGTGCTAATGAAATCCTATATCGTTTTATTGTTTTGCAGGATGGTGGCTGGTAAAGCTGAGCCTGCCATGCCAGGTAGATTGTATGTCCATCCAGACTCCCCTGCCACAGGTGCTCATTGGATGCGGCAGCTGGTGTCATTCCAAAAACTGAAGCTGACCAATAATCATCTTGATCCATTTGGACATGTAAGGCTTAAATATTTCCTGAATATAATTAGAGTTCTTAAGATGCTGTCATTTTTTATTTTAGATGTTTAAGTACGAGATTACTATAGTGTATTTTTGCCATATATATTTTATGTCGCTCCATGTGACACTATTTCTGCACTTCTGTTATTGTCATACAGTTTCTTCATGATTGCAGCTGATATACCGTCAAAGGGCCCTATTCTTAACGCTTACGTTAGTGCTCAGCTGTGTGAGTGTTTAGGTTAGGTTAAGCGACCCTAGCGCGGGCCGACCATATTACAGTCCGAATGCTAAAGGGTTAAAAAACCTGTTAGCAATTCGGAGATTGCGCTTTTCAGCATGAGTTTACTGAACTTATTGCATTCCCTATGCTTAACATTGGTAGCACAAATAGTTAATTAGCGTTAAGATTACAAAGTCCTAACACTAATTACACCCCTCTGCGGTTAACTCAAAAGTTAACCACAGCTTGGAGCTGGTGCTAACTGATTCCACTTCTGCAGAACCAGTAATCAACAGCTGAAAAGAAAAAACAAAAATCAGATACGAACCACTCATCCCGAAGCGAGAACGGTGGCCTGATCCGTCGCTTCTGGCCACCAGGATATGCCCGTCTGATTTACTACCTCAACACCCACTCTCTCCTTGACCCTCTGCAATCTGGCTTTTGCTCACTGCACTCGACGAAAATGGCTCTTGCGAAACAGAACAATGACCTTGTAACTGCTAAATATAATGGGTGCTATTCTCTGCTGATCCTTCTTGACCTCTCTGCCGCCTTTGATACAGTTGACCACTCGCTCCTGCTTCAAACTCCTAGTGATATAGGCCTTCAATGCAGTGGTGTATTTAGGTTTTGTGCTGCCCTAGGCCTGACTAAACTCGTGCACCCCCTAATTTAAATTTGACGCACCCCTTTCTGTCAAGGGCACACCTCTTCCTGGTTAATCCCCACCCTTCCTCTTTAAGCTCCACCTTTTCCTCTTAGAGCTCCGCCTTTTCCTCTCTTTATATTAAAAGTGGATACCAAGTGCCTACTTGTATATTTTGTATGCATTTCAAATGTATCTATTGAGATAAAGAAAATTATGAAATGTTTAAATTCAAGCATTTTTACAAAGAACAGCCACGCATGTCAAGTAAACGGGATCACAGGCGCTCTAATTGGTTGAACAATAAAATCCACAGAAACGTGCACTGCATATGAGCGTATCACAGAGCTGCACAGCAATAAAACCCACAGAAATGTGCAGTGTGTATGAGCATATCACAGAACTGCACAGCAATAAAACTCACAGTAATGTGCAGTGTGTATGAGCGTATCCCAGAGTTCCAGGGCAATAAAACTCACAGTAATATGCAGTGTGTATCACAGAATCCACAGCAATAAAACTCCCAGCAATGCAATGTTTGGTGTGTGTCAGCGTATCAGAATCCACAGCAATAAAACTCCCAGCAATGCAATGTGTGGTGTGTATGAGTGCATCAGAATTCACAGCAATAAAACTCACAGCAATGCAATGTGTGGTGTGTGTCAGCGTATCAGAAGAATCCACAGCAATAAAACTCCCAGCAATGCAATGTGCGGTGTGTATGAGTGCATCAGAATCCACTGCAGTAAAACTCCCAGCAAACCGAGTGTATATGAGCACACAGCAATTATGCTGTGGAGCCATCTTGTCAGCAGTGGGGTGCCACTGTCAGAGGGTGCACTGTAGCTTTGATTCCCTTCCCGGTGGGTGTTCAGTCCAGAATAGAGTCTGTGTTAACGAAAGGGCGGGCAGCTGCGCACGTGCGTTTCACGTGGTTCAGCCAGTCATGTGGTACTGAGACTCAGAGAAATGGCAGTGAAATGCCCTGATGTTCGGTGGTTTCAATCAGCACGATTATTCAGGCGAACTCCATAGGTTTCAATGTTAAAAATATTCCCGTTTTTATGCAATATCTAATAAATCATTTATTATTTTAATCTGCAGTAAAAAGTCTTTACTTATTGATTTTTTTTTAGTACCTTTTAGTCATTTTTCAGATTTTTTTGGGCAAAATTCCCCCCCCCTTTTTTTTAATAGCAGTTTTTCTTTTTTCTGTAACAGAACTTTTTATTATCAATCATAGGATCTTATATGTAAATTCCAGACATTTTCGTTCAGTAGTTCTTTTGAAAACAGCAGGCCACGGGTTTGCGGTGGCAGCATTCAGCGGCCGACTCCATGCACTTTGGGGACTCTGCGGTGAATGGTGAATACACTGCAGGGTGGGGAGATTTTATTCTCCTAAGTGCAGGGAACTACAGAACACCAAAAAGTTGGCGTCATTTCGGTGCTCTGTGAGTAACCCTTTTAGTGGTGAGGTTTTTTGCTGCCCCCTGGAAAGTGAAATTGAAAGTGTAAATTAGTGAAATCTCAATGTATCCTTCCTGGTAAAATACTTTGCAAAAGGTATTTTTAGGGGTGGGGCCACCCAGTGCGGGCTGCCGCCCCCTGGAAAGTGCCGCCCTAGGCTTGGGCCTAGTCGGCCTAGGCCAAAATACACCAGTGCTTCAAGGTACTGTTCTTTCATGGTTCTCTTCTTACCTGTCCCAACGAACGTTTGGTGTCTCACTTTCTGGAAGTACCTCCTCCCGGCAGCCTGTTGGGGTGCCCCAAGGTTCAGTACTGGGCCCTCTTCTCTTTTAGATCTATGCTGCCTCTCTAGGCTCTCAGCTCCTTTGACTTCCAGTACTACCTATACGCTGATGACACTCAAATATACCTCTCCTCCCCTGATCTCTCTCCCACTCTCTTGGATTGAGTCACTGACTGTCTCTCCGCCATCTCGAATTGGATGTTTTTCTGCTTCCTTAAACTCAATCTTGCCAAAACTGAAATTCTCGTTGTTCCTCCTTCCGAGAAAAACCCAATGACACCTATCTCTCTACATGTAAATGGAACGCTCATTAGCCGATGCCTCAAGCTCGCTGACTTGGTGTCACTTTTGATTCTGTCCTAACGTTCTCTCCCTACATCCAGATAGTGACCAAATCTTGTTACTATCAACTCAAGAACCTCGCCCGTGTCCACCCCTTTCTGATGCAAGATACTGCGAAGGTGCTGGTTCATGCTCTTATCATTTCAGGACTTGATTACTGCAACTCGTTCCTTATCCTCCCCAACTCCCTAATTGCCCCTTTGCAATCTGTAATGAATGCAGGTGCCAGTCTTATTTTTTTCACCAGATGCACCTCTTTGTACCTCGCCCCTCTGCTCCCTCCATTGGCTTCCTTTATGTTTTAGGATGCAGTTTAAAATACTTACGTTCAAATTGCTCAATAACTTAACTCCTCCCTACATGTCTTTGTTACTACGCAAGCATGTTCCATCTAGACAACTCAGGTAGGCGGACGATCTCCATCTGTCATCTGTCTACACCCGCACGGCCAACTCTCGCCTCCAAGACTTCTTAAGGGCAGCTCCGGTCCTGTGGAATGACTTGCCTCGCCCTATCAAACTCTCCCCTGATCTTCAGACCTTCAAGAAATCCCTCAAAACCCATCTCTTCAGATTAGCGTACCACATCACTGATACAAATCATTCCTCTGCTCACCTACTCACACGATTGAAACAGCTTCTATGGCCCAACCACTGGCACAAATGATCCTGCCATCCAGTAAAATTTCCCTTGTCTTCCTCAACCCCAATCCATCTATCCTCAATCCCCAATCCAACTGTAAGCTCCTATGAGCAGGGCCCTCTACACCTAGGGCAAATTACAATCATCATGCAAACGTTAACGTTCACTTGCATGAGCATTAACGTTTGCTGTGGTGGTCACCGCATATTACAATCCAAACGCAAACGGGTTAAAAAACCCGTTTGCGTTTGGTACCTTACGCTTTTCAGCGCGAGGTTACTGTACTTTGTGCTCCCTGTACTTAACATGGGGAGCACAAAGTGTTAATCAGCACTGGATTACAAAGTCCCAGCGCTTATTAACGTCTGACTCTGGTTAGCGAAAAGTTAACCAGAGCCAGGACTTGGTGTTAACGGATTACGCTTCTGCAGAATCTGTTAACACCAGGCTGGTCATGTGACCAGCAGGGGGGAACTAAATGGAGTCCTATGGACTCCATCGAGTGGATGCTTGCGGCAGCGCTGAGTGCTGCCGCGAGCATCCAGGCTTTTACCGTGCAAAAACAATGCAGGCAACATTTTTTGCGCCTGCATTGTAATCCAGTGATAAAACGCGGGCGCAAGGGGGGAAAACTGCGGGCGCAATTTTTCCTCCCTTGCGCCCGCGTTTTAATGCTAAGATGATAATTTAGCCCCTAGTGTTTCCATCCTATGTCCATTTGTCTGTATCTCGTTCCCTTTGGTTATTGTTTATTTATTTATTTATTTTATTTATTTATTTATAAAGGATTTTACCAGGAAGGATACATTGAGATTTCTCTCGTTTTCATGTATGTCCTGGGCTCAAGAACATGGTTACAGAAATACAAAGTAGTAAAATGCAAGATATTAACACAAAACAAATACAGATTAACAGAAAATAAATATGTAGGAAATATAGTCACTATGTTACATGTTTACAGGTGCATTCCTTATTGAGGTATGTTAATAGGGAGCTCTTAAGGGACTTTAGACTGGGAGAAGATTTGATGGCGTCTGGGAGGTTATTCCATAATTGTGGTGCTCTGTAGGAAAATGAGGATCGAGACACTTTCTTTTTGTATTGTGGTATTGCAAGTAAGGTGCCGGTCCTGGAACGGAGGTTATAGGATGAAGGAACTGCTGAGGGAAGCAGTCTATTCAGTTAGGGTGGTAGCTTCCCAGAAAAGCTCTTAAACACCATGTTGGAAAGGTGAAGGGTGCGTCTAGATTCCAGCGATGGCAAGTTTAGTTCTTTTAACATGTCACAATGGTGGGTCATGTAGTTACATTGTAACAGAAAGCGACAGAATGAGTTATACAACGTAGTAGACCTGTGCATTAGTTTTAGTACTAAAACGATTTAGTCCGAATTTTGGGATAATTTAGTTTTAGTATGACTCAAGAGATACGAAACAACTCAGTACAAAAAACGAAAGAAACTAAAATAAAATGCACTACATTTTAGTTTCAGTCCTTTTTGTGATATTACATTGATGAGTGAAGGAGACCAGCAATGAAGAGCGCAACATCCGAAGTTCTGCACCCTCCACATGCCAATGCAGTAGGATGTTCTATACAGAGAGGGGCATTAATTAATGTAGGAGGATGTTCTATACATTATACAGAGAGGGGTATTAATGTAGGAGGATGTTATATACATTATACAGAGAAAGGTATAAATTGAGGAGGATGTTCTATACAGAGAGGGACATTAATTAATTCAGGAAGATGTTCTATACATTATACAGAGAGGGGTATTAATTAATGCAGGTGTATGTTGTATACATTATACAGAGAGGGGTATTAATTAATGCAGGAGGATGTTCTAAACATTATACAGAGAGGAGCCTTTTTTTTTTTAGCCCTTTAAATCCAGTGGCTGTGAGCGCTGAGATCGGCTGCTTGTTATATTATCTCTCAGTACAATGTATCAGTCTCAGCTGTTACAGTAACTGACTGCTGCTCATCACAGCCTCAGAGTTTCAGTAAAACAAGGAAATATTATTGTTATAACCTATTATGTATAAAAATATTATTTACTAGTTTTACTGAAACTGAGCACTGTGATGAGCAGCAGTCAGTTACTGTAACAGCTTTGCCTGACACGGGGCAGTATTACAATATTGGTGCTAACTTAACCAGAGCTGTTGTAAACTGAAAACCTTCATAGGCTATAATGGCTCTGGGAAGTTTACAACAGCTCTGGTTAAGTTAGCACCAGCTATGTAATATGGCCCACATTGTGCTGAGAGTGAGAGATACTGTAACAAGCAGCGATCTCAGCCCTCTGAGGAGCCACTACAATAGTAATTGTATCTGCTGGTTTTCAGATGAATGAAATTAGTTTTCATACTAAAGAACTGAAAACGAATTTCTTTAGCAACTAAATAAATTGCATTATAGGACTAATCCATTAGTTCCAAACGAAATTTTGTGCTGTGCACATGTCTACAACGTAGTAAGTTTCTGGAGGTGTGTTTGCGGGGCAGCTGCATACACTACATCTCCGTATTCAATAGCTGGCATAAGCATTTGTTGTACAATCTGCTTTCTTACCACGGGGCTCAGGCAGGATTTGTTTATATTCTATATTCAGCCCTTGGCTTTTTACACCCCAGGTGCACTATCTTGCACTTATCCACATTAAAACTCAATTGCCACAGCTCTGACCATTTGTTTGGTGCTGCAGAAACTGTTGGCGCTATATAAATAAAGACAATAATAATAATGACAAGATTTATTGCTTGGCAGAAATTTGTGTGAATTCTGACAAGTAATATTGTAGGACTTGAATGTTGATAAAAGAGTCAATTTGACTACAAGCTATATTGCAGTGTAACATTTTACAGTAAAACAGAATACTTCACAGACATAATCTTTATACTGTATCTTTCATAATTAGTAATTAGTTATAAATATAATTACAATAGATTTTCCTGTGGAAGCATGTACAGATGTTTCCCAGTCGTTTAACATAAAAGTGAGTGTGTATACTTACATTACAAATGGCTACAGATGGCTACCGCTCTGCAGCGGCAGCCATCACCCACTCGTTGCAGCCAAGTCTGCATTGCAGCATAGAAGGTCCCGTTTGCAAACTTGATTAGCTGTCAATCACTTTCCAGGTTTATAGAAAACTATGCATTACTATTCTGGAACCCCAGGGTCATATGCAAGAAGTGGATGTCACATGCAGGATATGATTGAAATATAAGGTTGGGTGCACTAAAAGAAATCAAATTCGGTGCATAATGTAGCATAGCATACACAAATTCACAAACCCCTGCTAAAAAAAGTGCTTATCCTTTAAGGATAAATAATATATTAAGCATATAATTATACTCAGCTCTCTCCCATCCTTCTTTAGATGTTCACGCTCTCAGTTGTAATCAACACAGTGCTGAAATGCTTCTTTGGGACCTCTTGTTAGTGTCAAGAGTGATATTTGCTGAGTCTTCACAAAATGCTCTCACGATTGAATCATGAAAACAATTTATTAAACCAATTAAAATAGTTAAAAAGACAGCATCGTCTGACGTGTTTAGTCAACTCGACTTTCTCAAGGTTGTTTTAATAAATTGTTTTTCATGATTCAGACTTCTGGAGATACGGTCTCCAGTACTGCACACAATACTCCAAGTGAGGTCTCACCATTGCTCTGTACAACGGTATGAGTACTTCCCTCTTTCTACTGCTAATACCTCTCCATACACAACCAAGCATTCTGCTAGTATTTCTTGCTGCTTTATTACAATGTCTACTTACCCTTAAATCCTCTGAAATAATAACCCCTAAATCCCTTTCCTCAGATGTTGAGGTTAGGACTGTATCAAATATTCTATATTCAGCCCTTGGGTTTTTACGTCCCAGGTGCATTATCTTGCACTTATCCACATTAAAACTCAATTGCCACAGCTCTGACCATTTTTGTAGGTTACCTAAATCATTTGTCATTTGACTGATCCCTCCAGGAACATCAACCCTTTTGCAAATCTTTGTGTCATCAGCAAAAAGACACAATTTTCCATGAATATCTTATCTAATATCACTAATAAAAATATTAAAGATAATGCTGACCCCTGGGGTACCCCACTGGTAGCAAGACCTTGTGCCGAATAAACTCCATTGACCACAACCCTCTGTTGCCTGTCAGAATTTAGATGGTGGAGAGGGGGTCATTTTAAACCCCTATATCTCCACTTCTGTAAATTCTAAAAAGTCAAGTGAGGTATCATTGGAAAGGTCAGTGACCATTTAAAATGTAAGCAAAAGGAGCAAAAAAACTTTTATAATTAGAATTTTTGATTAGTATTGCAAAAGGAAAAAATAAAGCGGACTATATTTATTAAAGGGAATCCACAAGGTAGAGAAAGGGAGTATATTTAAAAGGAAACAAAGTAGCAAAACAAGAGGACATAGTCTTAGATTAGAGGGGCAAAGGTTTAAAAGTAACATCAGGAAGCATTATTTTACTGAGAGGGTGGTGGATACATGGAACAGCCTTCCAGTAGAAGTGGTAGAGGCCAAAACAGTAATTGAATTTAAGCAAGCATGGGATAGGCATAAGGCTATCCTAAACAAAAGATAAATCCAGGTAAAGTATCCATGTAATTGGGCAGACTAGATGGGCCGAAAGGTTCTTATCTCCCGACATTTTCTATGTTTCTAATTTCACTTTGGTTTGGAATTTGATGTACTTTTAAAAATAATTCGCTTTAAATATTCACTGTTTTATACATATTTATTTTATTCATGAAATGCAGCATGCCAAAATACAAGATAAAAGTTAACTTTTTGCAGTTTTGGTTAAAATTGCTTATCTTCTTTAAAATTGCAATAACAGGTTCTCCATTTCAAATTTTTTTAAAGGAGTACCTCATAGAATATATAACCCCGAAGGTATGAATACTAAAATGTGGAAATTTTAATTTTAAAAGCTGTAAAGAAGAAATCCGAATGGAAATTTAGACTTTTGAAATTTTTTGATATAGCATTCTGATGTGATATGACATATACATATATTAATGATATAGTTTAAATCTGCCTAGTGCACCAAAAAAAGAATATTTAATTTGTCTGGATTCTACAATAAAACATGATTTCAAAGTTCATTTAAACCCGTTTATCAAAAATGGCCAAAATTAGCTCATCACAAAGGGGTGAAATAGCTCTGAGCAAAGGCGTTAACTAGATTCTGACAAAGAAGGAAACTTAGCCAGTGTTCTGGTATACATCCTAGGACCCTATCCCAAAGTTGGTGTTAACTTAACCAGACCGGTTGTAAACTTACCAGAGTCATTATACAGCTATATTCCATAGTTGTCGATAAGGTAACTACAGGAAATGTTACTCATAACGTCTCCTGTTTATCGACCGGAATTGCCATTCCTTTTTTTTTGTAAATATGATTTTTATTACTTTTAAAGGCATAGCAAAATAAAAAGGAAAATGCACTCTCAAAGACGGCACGCAGGCCTTTAGTATAAGAAATCGGTACAGAAATAAGGCAGTTATCAAGTTAGCAAACAAAAATTAAAATATATAATAAAACAACCAGGGATAGGGGGAATGTTGATAAGGGAAAATATGCGAAATAAAAACTATGTGACCGGGAAAGGGGGGGGGGGTACACTCACATAACTCACATTAATCAGCAATATGTCAATATTATCGGCCCCTGGTAGAAACAATATAGCAAAAAATACACAGGTAGAATCTTTCCCACTGCAGCCTCTTAACGAGGGTACCTTGTTAACCCTTAATTGACAGAATAAAGACAAAGAAGAAAAGGGTGCAAGATAGGTGGAAATTGAAAAAATACCTCTGGAGCACCCCAGATACAGTTAGGGTACTCCTAGGGTTCACAGTAGATTGATATCTTTAAAGAGCGCTTTGGCTTCTTAGTTGGTTAATATAGCATGCACTGAAAAATCCTGAGGAAGTGGGTGTGCCCCACGAAATGCATTGAGGAAAGTTCTGTACGCCAGAAATCAAGTCAGAGACTAAGCCGAATATCCATGCTGAGCAAGTGTTCCATTCTAATGAACTTCAGTTTAAGCTGAGCCAGAGTTCCATTCCATTCCAACGGGCTTCGATCTATATGTTGATGGACTGCAGACCGGAGGTTTGGAATACAGATATCGGGAGGTTCTGGCCATTGTGGCAAACGCTGTTTTGCACATTTATTTGTGCTCTATTTTTGTGAGTTTGTTTTAACACTGTGATTTTTTTTTTTTAAATATACTGCACAATATATGCTCTCTTTTGATTTTTCAGTCCATGCTATATTAACCAGCTAAGAAGCAAAAGCGCTCTTTAAAGATATCAATCTACTGTGAACCCTAGGAGTACCCTAACTGTATCTGGGGTGCTCCAGAGGTATTTTTTCAATTTCCACCTATCTTGCACCCTTTTATTTTTTGACTTTATCCTGGTAGAAACAAGCTGTTGGAGGGCATGGTGTTGGGTGGGGGCAGTGGGGACACTGGGCCCACGAGGATTTCCAGCACACATTACACAGTGCAACTTGGTGAACAGGTTACAGATCAACGAACAGTGCTTGGAACTCCGTGCTGGTGGAGGTCAGGATCCATCTAGCCCAAATTACCGTATATCTCGAGGTCATATGGTTAGAGGAGAAAAATAGTTGTTCCACAGAATGCAGCTCTTCCATATTAGTGAGCCATAAGTTCATGAGAGGGATCGTTGGTGTCTGCCAGAACAAGGGGATAAGACTCTTGGCAATATTAAGCATGCAGATGCAGACCGAGTGTTTGTATGTTGTGATCGAGTGTGGCACGTGGTGTAACAACATTGGTGCGGGTAGAAGGTTTGGTGGTGGGTCAATAAAAAACTGTAAGAGCCGGTGTATCCTTTCCCAGAATGGCTTGATTAACGGGCAATCCCACCAAATGTGGAGTAAAGTATCAGTCTCGGACCCACACCTCCAGCAAGCGTCACTCAGGGTCGGGTACATGTGTCAAAGTACCTGCGGGGTCCTGTACCACATGGATAACAGTTTGTAAGCAGTCTCCTGCGTCTTCGTGGAGACCGAGCAATGGTGGGTAAGATCACAAATTCGTTTCCACTGTTCTTCAGTGAATACAATGTCCAATACTAGTTCCCATTTCCCCATAAACCCAGGTGAGATGGGCCTTGAGGCTCTCCGGAGAAGGGAATATAAATGTGAAACCCCATGTGGTAAGGATTTCTGCTCGTAACACAGGCGTTCAAATTCAGTGAGGGGACGTACGAGCATCTGCTGTTGAGGAATGGAGAGCGCAAAGCTTCGAACCATAAATGTGATGGCGTCGTCCCCCATCAGGGTCTCTAGGTTGACCAGTTTGCCGTCCTGGTAGAGATGACTGATACGGGGGATGTCATGTTTCAGTATGGCGTGGAATGTTGTGGGGTCGTGTCCCGGGGAAAAGACTGAGTGGTAAGTCAGAGAGGACAAAGGTGCCGGGTCAGAAGACAGTTCCAGAGGTCGCATGAGGCGGTGCCAGAGTTGGAGAGTCGCAGACACAAAGTACAGGCATTTCGGCAGGCGTAAGCCCTGCATTCGAGGCAACCATGGCAAAGTTGCTATGGGGACCCCCACCTCTACACTCTCCATCTCCCCCCAAAGTCTGGGAGTAACACGTCTCGTCCACTCCACTACCAGTAGGAGATGACATGCTCTATAATAAAGGGCAAAATCCGGTACAGCCAGGCCCCCCTCCTGCTTAGGCAAGGTCAGAGTCTGATACTGAATTCTGGGTCGGGCATCACACCAAATGTAAGAGAGTATTAGTGTACGGAGCGATCGGAAATACAGAGCAGGGATAGCAATGGGGATAGTGTGAAATAGATATAATAGGCATGGAAGCAGATTCATTTTAATGACCTGCACCCATCCTAACCAGGATATGTGTGGGTTATCCCATTCCCTTAGGTTTTTAGTGAAAGAGTCGAGGATAGGAAAAAGATTATCATGGTAAAGGCGGGTGTGGTCCGAAGTCAGCCATATACCCAAATATTTGATACGGGTGTCAGTCCAGTGGAATGGAAAGCTAGGGCTTAGGTGGCACGCTCTGGTGAGGGGTAAGGAGACATTAAGAATATGAGATTTGGAGAAATTTATTTTAAGGTTAGATAGGGAGCTGTATAGGTGGAATGCTGCAAGAACATTAGGTAGAGTGATTTCAGGCTTGGTTATAAAGAACAGAAGGTCATCGGCATACGCCGCAACCTTGTGTTCAGTGGGTCCGACCTGCAGGCCCGTTATGTCAGGGTTGGTGCGGATAGAGTTAAGGAAGGGCTCAAGGGCCAAGGCGAACAACAAAGGGGAGAGTGGGCACCCCTGTCGCGTCCCATTATGTATGCAAAAGGGAGAGGTGTACACACCGTTAACACAAATCCGAGCAGTGGGATTAATATATAGAGCCCGGATCCAGGCGCAGAGATGAGGGCCCAAGCCAAGGTGGGATAAGGTGTTAAATAAAAAGTCCCAATTAACCCTGTCAAAAGCTTTTTCTGCATCCGTAGATAGCAGAATTAGGTCCTCCTCCCCACGCCTAGCCCTGTGTATCAGCATCAGAGCCCTGATGGTGTTGTCCTTTGCCTCACGACCCGGGCAAAACCCACCTGGTCTGGGTGCACAAGCGCTGGGACGTGGGGGAGTAAGCCAGAAGCCAGGATTTTGGCGAATAGTTTTAAATCGCAATTAAGGAGTGAGATGGGGTGGAAATTCTCACAATGTGTATGGTCTTTGCCCTCCTTGGGAATCAAGGAGATGTTGGCGGCTAGGGTCTGGGTGGGGATCAAGTGGCCCTCAGGGATGGAATTAAATGCGGCAAGGAATTGAGCAGAAAGGGGACCCTGAAAGCGTTTATAATAGGATAAGGGAAGATCGTCAGGGCCAGGACATTTCCCTGATTTAGAAGATTTTATGGCTTCCGCTAGCTCCTCTATCGTAAGGGGGATTCTAGAAGTTCAGCGGACGACCGCGAGACCTTCCAGGATCGCGAGCCAGACAAGTAATCCTGAATGCTCTGTTGAAGGGCCAAACGACTGTGGGCTGACTCTGGGGCAGGGAGGTTATAAAGGGATTCATAATATGTGCAGAGCGTTTATTGAATTTGGGTAGGTAGGTGTTGCATTCGGTGTTGAGAGTCTCGGACTTTTGCAATGTAAGAAGCAGTTTTACGTTTGCGTAGCATGCGTGCCAGTAAGCGACCACTTTTGTCTCCATGGGCATAAAAGAACATCTTGGAGTGCAAGGATTGCCTGTGATGATAAGAGTTAAGCAATACCAAAAGGTCCCTTCGTGCCTGAGTTAAATCCGTCAGTATGCTGGGGTCTAGCGTGTCTTTGTGCTGGGTTTCCAGTCGGTGTACTCAAGGGGTCGCATCAGAAAGGTCCGCCGCACGTTGTTGCTTAAGCGCAGAGGCCTTTTGTATGAAAAAGCCGCGTATGACGCACTTGTGGGCTTCCCAAATAGTCAGAGGTGCAAGGTCAGGGGTGACGTTTTCTTGAAAATAGTGTTGGAGAGTTTGGCTGCATTCTTGGGCAATTACTGGGTCAGACAACAAAAAGTAATTGAGTCACCACACGGGTGCGGTAGGCCTGTACAGGGGGGAGTCTATACACAGTGTGATCGGGGCATGGTCAGACCAAGTGATGTCGCCTATCTAAACCGAGCGAAGTAGTGAGGTAGAAAAAAGTAGTCAAGATGTGAGTATATTTGGGTGGGGTGAGAGAAGAAGGTGTAATCTTTGCCCTCAGGGTGGAGCGCTCGCCAGCAATCCACCAAACGTTCGTTATGTAGTAGTGTCTTTTTGCGCCACAGGACATGTGTGGATACTGCAGAGCGTCCCGAGGAGCTATCCATACGAGGGTCTAATGGGAGATTAAAGTCCACCCCTAATATCAAACATCCTTCCATGAATCCCAAAATCACCCCTAATAATTTGTTCAAAAATATGTGTTGATTCTTATTTGGGGCATAGATGTTAACAAACGTGTATTTGCGACCCAAACTATTCCCCTTCACGAGAACATATCGGCTACCTGCGTCCGTCAGGGTTGCAACGTGTTCAAAAGGAACCGATTTATGAAACAATATAGCAGTCCCTTTAGATTTGGCCTCAGAATTGTTGCTGAAGTATCCTAGGGGAAACCAGCGGTTAGATAGTGAAGGCACAGACCCCTCCTTAAAGTGGTTCTCTTGAAGATATACGACAGACGCATGGGCCGACCTGAAGTCGCGAAGAGCATGCAATCTTTTCTCTGGCTTATTAAGGCCTCAGGCATTAATAGAGAACAGTGTGAGGTAGGACGGTACGGAGTCAGACATTGTCAGAGCACTGTGCAGATTGGAGGGGATGTGCGCTCAGTGAGATGTGAGTTAGGCGGGGGGAGAGGGGGAGGACAGGGAAGGACAAACAAACGTAAAAGGAAAAAAAGGGGGGGAACTCTTTACACTCAAAGAGGTAAGGCTGACGGGGGCAGGAAACAACCTACAGACCAATCAGTGGTCCAAGTATCCTGTCCACCTGTATTGTCAACCAACCTCAGTGGGGAGAAACGTGACCAGGTAAACCGCAGGCACTTGAGTGAAGTTTTAGAAACCAAGATCTCCACTGACCCTCTAACATGAGTTAAAGAAAAACACAAAAATATTGAGCTGAGCAGGAAATGCAAAATAATACAAACCAGCAAATCTCTAGTTAAATTACGAAAAACAACGACAAACCCTTGACGCATCATGTACGCCCGCATTAATAGCCTCCATGATAAGGGGGAAGGAAGTCCAGAGTCCTATTCAAAATCTTTTCAGCATCCTCCACAGGTTCTCCCCCGTTGCAAAAACAAAGGGCAAGACATGGCATAACAAATAAAACTCAACATAAATGTTGGCAAGGAGGAGAGTTCCCAGGTATGTGAACGCCGCTTATGTTAGAGGGTAGAAACTGGATATAGCTCGGAGCTAAGAGTCCCCATGTAGGGCTACAGGGCCATCTTTCACGGACAGTAGAAATGGAAATAACGGATGCTTCATGAACAGGGTACACATGTAGGCGATAAGAAAGTTACGGGTGCTCACAAAAGGCATCAGATAGGAGGTCTTGGTCCACATTACACAAAAGGCATCAGATAGAAGGTCCCGGGCCGCGCGCTGTCTGAAGACGCGAGCTACGTGAGCATTGGGGTAGTGGCACAGGATGATATCTCCCAAGGCTACCTCCATACGATGACAGCGGATCCGGCCAAACCAGAGAAATCGGAGGGAGTTGTAACACATTACAGAGTTCCGTGATGTCGTCAGCGTCCCGAACCAAAAACTGGCCCTTCGGTGTCATCACCGCTAGACCTGTAGGCATCTGCCACCGATATTTGAACTGTTGTGATTGTAAAATACTGGTCAGTGGTTTGAGAGCTCGTCTGTACACCAGGGTAGCCGGAGCACGATCAGAGAACAATTGTAATCCAGTGCCCTCAAACGAGAAACCAGTTGCATCTCTCGCATGCCGCAGGAGTTCCTCCTTCAAATCAAAACGGGTCAGGCAGCAGATAACATCGCGCGGAGGACTTCCAGGAGGACCCTTCGGTCTCAAGGCCCTATGGGCCCTAACGAAATCTATGTCTGATTGTGGTGGACGATCAAGAAGGGCGTTGAAAATGTGAAGTAACATCTGCTTCAGTGATGTCAGACTTTCCCCTAACTTCTCTTCCTTCAAACGCTCCCTTAAAACGTTCCTATTTAGGGAAGCCTACCACCCAACTCACTGACGCAACCATCAATCACTCTCACCTTACAGTCCTCTCCTCCTGTTTCCAACCCCAACCCTCCCAGATTGTGAGTTCCTACGGGAATAGGGCCCTCATCTCCTCCTGTACTGTTTGTCAAATGTTGTTCAATGTATTGTAACCCTGTCTTTACTGTGCTTATTGTACAGCGCTGCGGAATATGCTGGCGCTTTATAAATAAAGAATAATAATAATAATAATAATGAGGAGGAATCCTCTGTTTCAGGGAGACCCCGGAGCTGTAAGTTATTGCATCTGCCTCTATTATCAAGGTCGGTAAGGTGCAGTGCCATACTCCGCATTAATGTAGTGTTAGTGGCAATGGTGTTTGTGTTTGACTCGTATGTAAGCGGAGCGTATCACACTCACCCTCCAAAGAGGTCACCTTCGTAGCCAGGCCTTGTACATCAGTGCAAATATGTTGTAATTCAGTCATGATTGTGGCACTAAGAATTTCGTTTGCGTTTTGGAGATCAGCTTCGTGGGAAGGTTACGTAAAACAGTCTGCCAGTCAATTGTGGAGAAAACCTCACTGCAATCTAGCTTCTGTGAGACTGCTGTAAAATTCTGGGAAGGCCGCAAAAAAGCCTGGGCCTCGATTATGGAATCATGCCCAGCGTGAGTGAGGGCCTCAGGGTGAACGTTTGGCCTTGTGGTCGGGGATGTCGATGGTGACCGAGACTGACATTGGACGAAGTCTGGGCTATATTGCATCCAGTCCCCCTGCGGTTGAGATCCCTGAGGGTCCCGCTGCGCAGCGGCATCCGGCGTTAATATAGGCCGCAGAGAAGCCGGGGCCTCGCCTAGAACATCAGACCCATCTCAGAGTTGCGGTCCCAGCCCTTCACCCTGGTCAGCCTTGGATCTTGTCCCCCTGTCTCTGCGGTCCCGGTAAGCCAGCGGAGGTAGCGCCGTCCAACGGATCGGTAAGCCGCGGTGAAGCCGGGGCCTAAAGTAAGGTGCTTGTCCCAGCGGGAGTGAGCGCCTCTGGCCTGTCACTCCGGTCTGGCAGTGGAAGGAGGAATGGACACAGGGGGGTAGCGGAGGAGCCGCGATTCCTCTCCCCCTGCCTCTGAGAGGTTGTGGTTCTGTTTAATTTCCCCATTTGGGGATTTGATTTGCTGGGTGCCAAGAGCATCCTGCCGGAGGGAATATCGGTGGAGCTCAGTCTTCAAGCTACCTTC
The DNA here is from genome assembly GCA_009667805.1 of Leptobrachium leishanense. NCBI lineage: Eukaryota > Metazoa > Chordata > Amphibia > Anura > Megophryidae > Leptobrachium > Leptobrachium leishanense. Next base: position 228,650,670 of record CM019064.1, on the reverse strand, counting down.
GCTATTAGCAACCAGGCCACGCCCCTGCCATTCCATTCTTGCCACAAGCTGAGATTGCAGCTCGTATGTAGCCGTTTCCCAGTGTGAAGTTACTCTACATTAATGTCTCCTATACTTATTATGGGAGATGTTCATTGTAACCTCTGCATGGAAGCGCAGGATTTTCTAAAGTGGCCTGCTCTTCCACACGGGAGATGGTATTTCACGGAGAACTACTGACTCCTAAAAGCTGTTGTTAAAAGATTTTTCAAATGCAAAATCATATAACACACTGTGGAAACTCCCCCCAGAACATCCTATACTCACCCTTCATCTTGCGGTGAAAAGGGCGGTGTTATCCGCCACTTCTTCTCGCAGGGAGCAAAGTGAGACTGGGAACAAATAGTTCCTAGTCTCCCTCTGTGATCATTCTGCGCGATCTCGCGAGAGCTCGCTCGTGCAGAGCTGTCGGCCAGGACGAACAAAGCTCCATGGAGTCCTATGGAATTCATCAGCCAATTATCTCGGAAGCGTGGAGCGCTGCTGCTTGTATCCTGCAACTTTGCGCTGTGTTCCAGGGCGAGGCGCCAAGAAAGCGCAACCCCATAATATGATGGTAAAATTGAGACGGCAAGGGAAAATGTGCAGGGGTAGATTTTTCTTCTTACTGACTCCATTTTACTGTCAATTACGTAATAGGACCCCATGAGTGGTGTAAACTTAACCTATGTCCTGGTAAATATTATTTTTTTTTTTAGAAAGGATTTTACCAGGAAGGATACATTGAGATATCTCTCGTTTTCAAGTATGTCCTGGGTGGCGAGTATGTACCGTGAGGTGTCTTATCCAAGGACACTTACTGGAGTGCTTGTTGGGATCGAACCAATGACTCCACAGGCTCTCTCCACGCAGAGCAGTGATATTATCTCTACTCCACCCAGCCAGTGGAGCAGCTCCATAGGATTTAATCCTTAATAAATCATTCAATTGGAGGAAATTTCAAACCACTGTTAATTTCGTTGACTACAATTTTTAGTATAGCTTTAGTCGACTAAATATTAGAACTTGAATTTAAATAATTCCGATGACTAAAATGTGACTAAAATTAAGTGGCATTAACATTAACACTGTTTTAAACTTACAGTTTTTGACTTTCTCAAATATGCAAGATACATTTACAAAGGACTGCACTTATTAAGATTTTATTAATTGTAATCCAGTTAGGATTAGCATTGTAGCAAACAATGCAATTTCTATAATACTAATAGGTTTATTAATCAAACAGTTAATTGTTGGGATCTAGTAACCAACTGTGTAATATGTTTAATCATATAGTTGAGCTATTTTAGTTCACTAGCTGATCTAAAATCCTAGGATGGCTCTTTTGATGATAATGTTGCAAATTTGCTTTTCAGTTCATTCCAATTCAATTTTCACTTTTAAACATTGCAAATTATTTCAAAGACAGGCCTGCAACATTATGATATTTTAATATGCAATACTAATAGTGTGTTTATATTATGATGACATTAAGAATGGAATGTGTAAATTATGCCATCTTCTGGCAGTCATAGATAGATTAATAACCATGCAGTTTATTTGTGCAGGCCTTTGTATGACTGAAAGTAAATGATGAAGAATTCCCACTGTGTTTACATTCTTTTGCTAATGTCATTTACATACTCTATTGTCATGGATTAATGTCACATTATATGCAGGAATGGATGCATAGTGAAAGGTGTATTGAAGGAATCTATCTTATAAGTAAAATGGTAGTTTTAAACTGCTTACATTGGCTTATTAACTTAGATTTCAATAATGATCATTAATATTTTTTTGGAAGTGGAGACTTACTATATACCTCTCACTACTAGTTACATTTTGTTGGTGTTCAGCATAAAAGAAAATATAAAATCGTTTCATTACCAGGGTTCTAATGATAATCCTTTAAATTACCTCCTAACTCCATAACCAATATACAGACACATACATATACACATAAACACCTACATATAGTGGCAAGAAAAAGTATGTGAACCCTTTATAAATTACTGCATTTATGTATAAATTCATCTTAAAATCTGGTTTAATGTTCATCTATGTTTCAGTAATCAACAAACACAATCTGTCTTAAATAATAAAACTTAAATTGTTATATTGTTTTTCTTCATAATGAATATATAATTGAAATATTCACTCTATAGTTTGGAAAAAAGTATTTGAAACCTCAGGTTTATAACTTCACCAAAATCTTGTTAGATTTGTAATTAGGAAAAACTAGTGTCCAGTTAATGAAAGAAGATAGGAGGTGTGGGCTGGAGAGACTTTATACAGGCAAGTATTTTATTGAAGTGCTATGGTAGACATGCTGGGCAGTGGCTTTAGAACTTGTTAAAGGCTGCAACATCCATTGACTGAACAAAGTCCTCAAATGCTGTAATGCTCTCTTCCAAGAGATCTGTTCCCACTTAGTAATCATCGGCCACACATGTAATCTGGAGCTTTTTAATGCCATACCAAACAGGAACAATTTTTGATGAGCCCCACACCAAACCATCTATTTTAATACTGAGCACACACTCCTCTAATTTTGCCATGTCAGTTTCATCATCCCAGGATTTCACATCAAGCAGGAAGGTAGACTTGACAATACGTGCCGGTTATTTTTTGATTTTTTTTTGAGTCGCATTGTGCCAGACGCTCTTCTCTAATTCTCTTTGCTCCTTCGCCTTCCACTTCAACATGTGAGCCAAACAAATCAGTGACATCATCGTCCTCTTTACTCTCCATAGCACTGGTGTCTGCTGTGTCCTCAATGTTTACAGGGCCATATTTTCCAAGTTCTTTTTTCACCCCACGGAGGCTAGATACCTGCTTTTCATAAGACTTAATGTGATTGTACCATCTCAGAGCATGGTAGAGGTCAGCAGGGGGAGCACCAGACAAAGCCTCGATCTCTGCAATGTCAGCCTGGGAGGGAACATACCTCTCGATGTAGGTCTTGTCTGCCAGAAACTCATTGAGGACCTGCAAGCCGGCATGAGACTTGAGCTCTCCGAAGCCCATTGTTGTATGGGAGGACAAGCAGACAGATGCCAAAAGCTGAGACGGAGGAGTGGCCAATGGGGTGGCTGGAGATACTTTGACTTATATGAACCACACCGATTTTTTGAGTTTGCTTTTCACAAAGAGCATTTGTTGATGTGAACCCCACCTAACAAAAAAACATTCCAAAGACTTGGAATCAAGTGTTGCTGCATTGCATAAACCTGGAAACGGTTACAAATAAGACAAATATAATTGTGGAGGTCATGAACACAGAGGCTACTCCACTGTATCGGGTGTAACAATGTAGCAAAATCATTAATAGAATATACAAGTAAAGACAAAAATAGAACTCTATGGAGCTGGATGGGTCTTATTATAAAGGGTTTAATCCCAGTGCGGTATCGGGTGGTTTTGTCTTTTTGGCTTAACATCGTTTGGCCAGGGCTGTTTCTTTATGGTTAATTACAAAGTTAGTTATCTCAAAGAGCTTAGATATTTTTAGACAATTTAGCTCTGTGGCTACTCTTTCTAGAATTGGCTGTCCAGCCACGATGACTCAAAAGGCACACCACCCAATTCTTAATATGGTAAAACAGATTGGCAGCTGAAGACCTTAAGAAATCATTGGGACTGACTAATATCTCTGTTTATGAGTCTATTATAAAGAAAACAGTGAACAACCATGTTGTCCATGGCAGGACACATGAAGAAAGATGCTACTTTCCAAAAAAACATTGCCGTGAACCTGACGTTTGCCAAAGCCTACCTTGACACACCACAAAGCTACCAGGAAAATGTTTTGTTGACTGATGAAACTTAGTGCTGCGTGTTCTTCTCAACAACACAACCTATCTATGGTGTAAAAAGGGTACCTCACACCTGCATGAAAATATCTTCTCCAGTATTTTTTTGCTGCTTTGGGGGCCTAGACCACTTGTCACCATCAAAAGATAAATTAATTCCCAAGTTTGTCAAGATTGTCAATACCTTAATCCCATAGAGATGCTGCGGAATGCCCTCAAGAGAGCTGTTCACACCAGACCTCCCAAAAATATTGCTGAGCTGAAGCAGTTTGAAAGGAAGGGGCTTACAAAATTCCTCCTGAATGTTGTGCAGGTCAAGACTATAGTTTTCTTAGCTTGTTTTACTACAATGCCCTTCACCATTTCTAACAAAATGCAAGTACTGGTGAGTCTTCTCGTTCTCCTCCACCCCAAATTCACTAGACTACAAGTTCATCTGAGCAGGGCCATATACACACCTATTCTCTGGTGCTATGGTAGTTTACTTCTCCACTCCTTCTTGTAAAGTCCTGAGGAAACTGTTGGCATTAAATGGTGATAGTAAAAAAATCAAAGAGAAACAGTGGAATAGTCCTTGTTTATAAGTTCACAATACATTAGAAAGCAATGGAGAATAGCTACAGAGAACAACTCAGAACGAAAGAAGAATAAATAATCTAAAAACATCCGGGTTACTCTAGGAATCCATAATTTCACTGTGAATGCATTGCTACTATTAGGAACAGATCATTCATTAAATGAAAGTAATTTATATGTCTATTCATTTTGTGGCTATTTTTAATGCTCTAAAGAGCTCCTGATGTGGAATAAAGAGCTTACATGTGCATTGAAACATTTTTCATATACATATTTTTCTTCTAATGCCACATTTTATTTTAAGAAGAAAAACATATCGTAATGTATCACTTAAAACGAAGATAAATTATTTGTATTCTCAACCAAGAGAAGCTTAAGTACTCTATTTCCTGACAAGGTAATATATGTATATGACATAAATTTACTACCTTGACAGAAAACATGTGGGCAGAGAAAATGAATTTCAAAAATCTTCCGCCTCCCTACCACCTCCCTTTTCATAGGATTATATTGATCCCAGAGATTTAAACACGGGAGCTAGCTCTTGCAGATTGACATAGATCCAGCAATCAGTATCACTCACAGAACACAGAACAAAACTCAGAAAACTGAAGAACTACAGCTTTATCTAAAAAGAAAAAGTTAATCCATAATGATTAAGAAAAAAATATTTTAGTCATTGAAAAATAATTACAATCCTCCCTTTTTCAGGAATATTGATGTGTATGAGAGTGACTGGACAGTTGGACAGTAAATCAGCTGAGGGGGATGTTTTCTCTTATTCTGTAATATGCAGGAAATAGTTGAATAGTTAACGATTTGGAATATAGCTTCACTTCTCAAATGTTCAGTCTTTGAATTGAAAAATTACTGTTACAGAAATATATTCAAATAACATACATTAGCTTTCAAACGTTGCAATTACACAGCTTTACCTACGGAATACATCTAAGATATATAGCATTTATTTAATAACATATATAATTTGGTCAGCTATAGATTAGAAAATATTTTATTAATAATTATTTTGGTTTGGAACAAGACGTTATCTGTTAATTATAATCAGATTATATTTTTATTATATATTTGTTCTTTAATATTTATTTATTTATTTGCAAAGTATTTTACCAGGAAGGATACATTGAGATTTCTCTCGTTTTCAACTACTGTATGTCCTGGGTTCTAGAACATTTAAATTTTACAGTCGTTACAGAAATACAAAGTAATAAATGCAAGATATTAAAAACAAAACACAAATATACAGATTAACACAGAAAATAAATATGTAAGCAATATAGTTACTATGTTACATTTTTACAGGTGCCTTCCGTATGAAGGTATGTTAATAGGGAGCTCTTGAGTGACTTTAGACTGGGGGAAGATTTGATGTCGTCTGGGAGGTTATTCCATAACTGCGGTGCTCTGTAGGAAATTGAGGATCGAGACACTTTCTTTTTGTATTGTGGTATTGCAAGTAAGGTGCAGGTCCTGGATCGGAGGTAATAGGATGAGGGAGCTGCTGGGGGACATAGTACATTGCACTAAATATGTCTCTTTTTCTAACATTTAAAATAAGGGTGAGATTATTTTTTTTAAACAAATAAACTTTTTAATTTACATCAGAATATATGTACATAGAATATAAATATGAGTTGTATTGTGTTACTACTGCAGTTTTCTTGGTTGGAGGTTCAATGAATGAACAAATGAAAATAACAAATATTACATATTCCCATGGTTTGAATCTTAAGAGAAACACATTTTACTTTTTTTACATTTATATTTCTGGTGCTGTGACTACCATCTTTCTGTTATTTGAAGTATAGTCTCTTATTTTAATCAAATGAGAAAAAAACATAAAGTCTTTTCTATTTGAGTATATATTTATACAGGCATGGAATTTCATGTAACTATAACTTCTGATCCCTTGATTTCAAAGAGTTATAGGGTCTGTAGTCCAGAAACATCTGGAGCGTCAAGGTTTGACAAGTCTGATATAAACCATACCTCGCATTACAGAGCCAAGCATCCTGCACCCATATCTCACTGCTTTCTTTATTATTTGCTTACCGTTAGCTCTTAAGAAATAACTTGCAAGAACTCATAAGAAATAATAATTCAAAAGTAAACTCTTCAAATAAGTTGAATAGTTACCTAAATTATACATTTTACTAATGGTGGTAAAATATATTTAAGCAAACGGTGTTTTGAGATGTCTACACTGTAAATTTGTTCATGTCACATAATGTGGAATCATCACATTTGTTTAAAAAAGTATGCAAACCATAGGTGTTATTCAGAGAGAGACAATCTGGCCCCGAAATGACACCGAACAGGGAATTTCCCCGTACGGTGACATTTTGGGGCCATTCGTCTATTCATAGAGCAGCCAGTTTGCCAAATTTGGGCGAACTGCCAGAACGTACGGTGCCTGTTCGAAGGCAGTGAAATCCCCATAGAGTAGTAATGGTTACTCTATCCACAGAACACTGAACAGCAGGGAAAAGTTTACGAAATGCCCTGCTGTTCGGGGGTTTCATTTGGCAGGTTTATTCAGGTGAACCCCATAAGCTGCAATGTTAAAAATATTCCCATTTTTATTCAATATCTAATAAACCATTTATTCTTTTAATCTGCAGTAAAAGGTCTCTTTATTTATTGATTTTTTTAGGATCTTTTAGGCATTTTTCGGGATTTTTTCGGTAAAATATTTTTTCTGCTTTTTTAATAGCGTTTATTATTTTCCTGTAACAGACCTTTTTATTATCATTCATAGGACCTTATATGTAAATTCCAGACATTTTTGTTTAGTAGTTTTTTTGCAAACAGCGTTTCAATTTTGACACTTTCAATCGTTTTGTTATTTTGTTCTTTTTTTACCCCGTTTGTCAGCTTGTTGGCTTTTTCTGGAGGCTGGTTAGCGCTGTGTTTGATGGCTTGTCGGCTTTTTCCGGACGTGTTCGGTGTGTTTTTTGCGGCGGTTTCGAATGATCCGATACATCACATCGTATCGGATGTGTTTTTCGGCGGTTTTGCAATTGATTTTCGGGTCCGTTCCCTGCACTCTGGGGACCCTTCGGTGAATGCAGAATTTATCGCAGGGTGGGGAAATTTGATTCCCCGAAGTGCAGGGAACGGGAGAGCACTGAAATGTCGGTGACATTTCGGTGCTCTCTGAATAACCCCCAAGTTTTGAGATTTTCACACAGTAATTTGGTCCTCCGGGAGTGAGCGCTACACATGTTTTTGCTTTTTAACCCCTTCACTGCTGAGCCATTTCAACTCTGTGTGCTGAGCTCATTTTGACCGGTTTATGCTCAACATGTTTAAACGTCAATTGAAGTCCCATTTTATTATATCCCCCAGAATTTTTTTTTTCTTTAAAAAACACTTTTATTATTATTATTTTATTTATTTATTTTACTTTTAGACCAAACTAGTCATGTTTGGCATCATTGGAAAGGCCATGATCAAGCCTTTCCAATGATGTCCCTCTAGCTGCCACGGATCGGGTGATACGGGGATCCAAAGACACCGTAGCTCCACTTGGCAGCTAGGGGGTTAACTGGCCAACTGACATCATCACACATACAGCTACAATGTCAGTGGATGTGGGGTGACCTGGAGCCACTTCTGGGTTCGAATCGTGATCCGGCACCTGAGGGGTTAAAGAGAGGTAACGCTGAATGGACAGACTGCCCTTTTTAGCGGTACCTTTCTTGTTTTCTAACCCTGGGCTGGGGCCTATAAAAATTCTAGGCAGGCTTCAGAGAAGTCATTGCAGTGTGAGAGCCTGGACAGAGAGGTGAGTATAGGGAGGGAGGGGGGATAAAGGGCCATGACCTACATAGTACGTCCTTGGTCCTTAAGGGGAATTTTCTCCAAGACGTACTATGTATGTCAGTGGTCCTTAAGGGGTTAATGGAATATTCTGAATAGCACATACCATTCTTATCTGTGTTTACCCTGCATTTTTTGAATGTAGCAACATTACAGCATAAATCACCCATTGTAGATATAGCAACTCGCAACCGATGCTTGTGCAAGCTCCTATACCTGGTGGGCAAAATGGCCACTCCTGGCAACCCCCGCTGCACGAAAAAGCCTTATGTATGAGAACTAACATTTTAAAAAAGACCAAACTGTCCCAGTAATCCCCAAATCCCTTTGGCGACAACTACAAAATTTATTTATTTTTTAAAATATTGCAGGTGTTAAAATATAAGCCTGCCCCACCACTTTGTAGTTCGTTAGGCTCGGCATAGGGCAAAAATCCACTGTGTGCCTAATGCAAACTTTAGTGACTAGCGAGCATTCTCGATCGCTAGTAACGATATCTCTCTGAAACTTCACTGAATCGCCCATCAGCAATTGAGTATCCTACACATGTAAATAAAGTGTCCTCCACTAATACTGGCACTCTTGGTAAATATGAACAAACAACGCTGTGAAAATTTGTCTTTATTGTTTAACCTTTTGATCTGTTGTTCAGTGGGGTAACGCTCTATAAGGAACTGTAACTATTTTGTAACATGTTTTTATTCTTTTTTTAAAGGATCTTTTATTATTTACAAGCATTTGAATACATTTTTATTGGTTTAAACACCTATTAGGAGAATAGGAGAGTTCCATTTCTTTTTTTGCAGCTCAGTGGAGTTTGTCAAGGCTACTTTGCCACTCTTCGCCGCTCTTCAGTGCTCTTCGGCGACATTCTCTAACTTTATCATGACTCCATCTCCGTCTCACTACGGTGACCCTATGGTGAATAGTAAAGAAAATATTGGTTTAATTTTTTTTACAGATTACATGGTTATGATTGGAATCATCGGAAAGGCCAGACTATGACCTGTCCAATGACAACTCATTAGGCTTTTTGGGCTGTATAGAATAGAAGTGTAAGTGTGCAAAATAACCTTGCCTCTCCGCCTAGTAGTGAGGCAGTTTACATTTTAGATTAAACTGAGCATAATAATACACTGTGTCATGTCTTCCAGACTTGCTTTCGGTGTCGAAAATGCGATGGTGAGTTATTGCAACAGCAATGTTCACTTTATAAAAGAAAAACAGCCAGTGCTGCTGTTTGAGAACAAAACCAGGACATTTTCAATTTATACATTTTATTTATTGTTACAAATTAATTTTCTGGTTTCCTGTCAGTGGAAAAGTGAGACAATGGCCTTTTCAATGACACCTCACTTGACCTGGAGATGTGGAGATATAGTGGTTCAAATGACCCTTGCCTCTCCTCTATTGGATCTTCCCAGTCGTGGTGTGAAAACTTTCAGGGTTATTCAAAGAGATCCGAATTGCTGGCGAAAGGTAACCGAACGTTGAAATTCAGCATTCGGTTACCTTTCCTGGCCATTCGGCTAGCCAGAGAGCAGGCAGTTCGCCAAATGTTGGCGAATTGCCTGCACATACGGTGCCTGTTCGAGGGCAGGTAAATCCCCATGGAGAAGCAATGCTTCGTCTATTCAGAGAACAAAAACCAGCAGTGAAAGATTGCCGAAATGCCCTGCCATTTCGAGGTTTCATACGACAGGTTTTGTCAGGCGAATCCGAATCCCATAGGCTTCAATGTTAAAAATATTCCCTTTTTAATACAATATCTAATAAACCGTTGATTATAATATTCTGCAGTAAAACGTTTCTTTATTTTTTGATTGTTTAGGATCTTTTAGGCATTTTACGGGATTTTTTTGCGATTTTGTTCTCCATTTTATTTGTAAATTGTTCTTTCTTTTTTCTGTAACAGCCCTTTTTATTATCATTCATTGGATCTTATATGTAAATTTCAGACATTTTCATTCTGTATATTCTTTGCAAACAGCGTTTCACTTTTCAAACATTCAAGCGTACTTTTTTTTTCACTCCATTCGTCTGCGGTGTCGGGTTTTTCCGTGGGCTTCGCTGCGTGTGATCGGCTCCTGCTCAGGTTTTTCCAGCAGGTTTGCAGCGGCTTTTCCCTGCACTACGACGGCCCTGTGGTGCTTGCTGAGTACACTGCAGGGTCGCTGAAATGGGATCGCCGAATCGCACCGAATTTTAAGAGAACGAAAAGTCACCGAACGTGCAGTGACTTTTCGATTCTCTTTGAATAACCCTGTTTGTTTCTGATGTCATCAAGCCATTGCGAGATGACATCAGTATGCTTGGGACAGTCCCGCAGCAAGGCCTGACATCCAAAATGTGTCCGTGCTGTGGGCTATCGCTCCAATCTTTAGTAGATTGGACCACCATTGCAGAGAAGTGCCAATCACCTGGACAGGTCGTCCTTAATTTAGGGGAAAACCTGATAAAGCGTCTAGCGCGTCCTCATCAGCAAAAGTATTAAACTTTGAAATTTGGTGTTTCTTTGTGTCTACTCTCCAGTGAGGCAGCACGCGACTACTTACCTTATTGAATTATTTACAGAGTCCGTTGCACTACTATGTTATAATTTTATTTATGTTTTGTTGTTGTTGTTAGTTGCGAAGTCATGTCAGACCTGTCACGACTCCATGGACAACGTTCTTCCAGGCCTTCCTGTCCTCTACCATCTTCAGGAGTCCATTTAAGCTCAAGCCTACTGCTTCAGTGACTCCATCCAGCCACCTCATTCTCTATTGTCCCCTTCTTCTTTTGCTCTCAATATTTCCCAGCATTAGGCTCTTCTCCAGTGAGTCCTTCCTTCTCATTAGGTGACCAAAATATATGAGTTTCATCTTCAGGATCTGGCCTTCTAAAGAGCAGTCAGGGTTAATCTACTCTTGGACTGACCGTTTGATCGCCTTGCAGTCCAAGGGACTCGCAGGAGTCTTCTCCAGCACCATAGTTCAAAGGCCTCAAATATTTGGCCCTCAGCCTTTCTTATGGTCCAACTTTCACACCCATACATTGTAGCTGGGAAAACCATAGCCTTGACTACACGCACATTTATGTTTTAAGTATACTGTATTCTAGCGCCTGCATGTTTTGCCTATATATTCAAAGGATTAAACATTGCCTACCATAAATGAATCCTGTCAGTGCTGTTTGCATTATCAGAATGCCATGTAGCAATTTGTCCCACGCTTGGCTGGGCATGTAAAGATCACTGACTATTTTTAAAATCTTTATGATCATCATGTAATACATAAAGTTTCATGAAAAGAAACTCACTGAAACTGCATCTAAGTACGTCTGCATTAATTAAACTTTGTTAAGACTATTTCTTGGATATACCTCCATAACCTGTAAATGTATATCAAAGCCTCTGTCTGTGTATATAAAGCTCTGTATCTGTTTTATATATGGGTTTGCATTTATAGCTATGCATGTGTAACAGATATCCCTGATCCCTGCAGAACCTAAACTGCCGGTCTTTAGAATAGCCTGAAATCTAGCAACAGGACAGACATACAGCAAAGACCAAGTTGGAGTTAAAAGCCAGAGGGTAGTCAGACAGGCCAGGGTTTAGTACACAAGGTTAAACAAATGTATAACTCAGCCAAGAGAACGGTCAGTAAACAGTAAAAGAAGAACAGCAAGGCTTAATGACAAGAAAGGGGACAGAACAGAGTCAGGGTCAATACACAAGAAATCATTATAATGGAGAACAAGAACGCACTATCTGGTAGGAACAGGGTAATGAGGGAAATGAACATCCCGGCTTTTGAATCTGGCGGGAGTCACATCATGAAGCCATGCCCCCACGTTATTGGCCGGCATCTGCGAGAGCTGGCAATATCTTTTGGCAGCTGGCCAGTGAGCAGCGAAGATGCCGCTGCCGGCTGCAAGCCACCCAAGGGAACCCCAAGCGTCACAGTATGTGACTGTGTCTCTTTTTCTTTATATTTCTGTGCATGATTCCGTGTCTTTGTTTTCATATATGTTCCAAGAGGAGAAAAAATAGAAACTGTGCACTCAATTGCCCACAGCGAGCAAGAATGGGATTACCTTGAGGTCAAGTCCTTAAAAAATAAATGTGGGAACTCACCAAGATTTCTCTTCCCCCTATTAGCAATTACCATCTCACACTTAAGACAATCACAGACTCAGATCTGACATATTTATGTGTATATATAGAATACGCGGGGAGGGTAGCATTCAACCTAGACTAAGCACTCAGTGTGGGTGCATCTCAAGACAATGTAACACAACAAACCAGGAGGAGAGCACACCAATCAACACACTCAATCAAAACAACAACAGCTTGATACATTTAAACATTTAAAGATTTTAAAAGATTTCAACCCTTCAAAAGCCTCCAATTAATTAATTCTTACCCCCTTCAGGATCACAACAGTTCTTAGCCCATTCAAGACTTTTTACAAGGTTTATCAAGCTGATGTTGTTGTCCTCTGATTGTGTTGATTGGTGTGCTCTCCTCCTGGTTTGTTGTGTTGCATTGTCTTGAGATGCACCCATACTGCGTGCTTAGTAAAGGTTGAGTGCTACTCTCCCCGTGTATTCTGTATGAAACGGGCTGACACCCCTTGGGTAAGCACCCCTCCCTGTCACAGGTGTTCCACCCAAAGGTTCTATTTAACCCCTTCCATGCAGAGGACGCGCTGAGCGTGTCCTGCTACATGTACACTTGGTTGCGAAGGACGAGCTGAGCGCCCCTCCCTTTGCAGCCGTGATCACCCACATTCCGGTGTGGGCTGACATCTTGGATGTCAGCCCAGCCTCCGGGACCCCAGCGGGCAGGAATAGCGTGGATAGCAGGAATAGCTAATCCAGGCACCCCCCGTCAGTGCGGGAAAGGTGCCTGAAGGGGAGGTCCTTTGGACCTCTCTCCCTCCCAATCTGCTTGGGGCATGCACAAAAGGCAGCCTGCCATTTCAAGCGGTGGCTGCCTTAACCCCATGGGGGCTGGATTGCGATTCAGCGCCAACAAGCACTGGATCGCGGTCCCTTCCCGAACCGGGCCAACATCTTGGCTGTCGGCCAAGCTTCCAGGATCTCCCCCTGCCTACTGGCGTATTTTTTTCTTTTATTAATGCAGCAATATTGCTCCCATTTCAATTATAATGTGAGCAATGATGCTGCACTAACGATTTTTTCTATGGGGGGGGGGTGCGTTTGCTAAAAAATCACATAATTTCCCCCCAAAAAAATGTAACGAGTCACCATTTCTAATTTTTTTTTGACGTATTCAAATTTCTAATTTTTTTAACAAGCGCACCCCATAGAAAATATAACCGCAAAGGCTCGCATGATAAAATGTGAAAAATAAAACACTTTACACGCTATAGATGATTGAAAATTCTAATTTTATTGTGTTTTTTGTTATAATATTAAGACAGGACATGATGTATACATATAATAATGATATATTATGAATTTGCAGAGTCTGCCGGAAAGAATGATATATAATTTGTCTGGGTTGTATAATAAAATGTGATTTCAAATCGCGTTTAAACATGATGAGTGAAAACGGTAAAAATGAGCTCAGCACACAGTGGTGAAATGGCTCAGCAGCGAAAGGGTTAACCTTGAACTGCAGGGAGCTCCAGGGGGTGGGATCAGTCCTCTAAGTGAGTTAATCCCATAAAAGCAGTCATTAGGTAAGAAATATAGGACCTGCCAGAGGGTGGCATACATTGGCATTTGTTGGCAGGCTTAAGCAATTCATGACCATTTATGGTGAAACTAATTTCCACCATTATCAACAGAGTTTAGGGTTAAAAACCTTGTAAAAAGTCTTGAATGGGTTAAAAACTATAATGATCCTAAAGGGGTAAGAATTATTGGAAGCTTTTAAAGGGTTAAAATCTGGTAAAATCGTAAATGTTTAACTGTATCAAGCTGCTGTTGTTGTCCTTTGAGTGTGTTGATTGGTGTGTGCTCTCCTCCTGGTTTGTTATATATATATACATATATACAGTATATGTATTTTAGCAAAAAATATATATGATAATTCCTATATTTAGTGTGACTTAACAAGTAAACATATGATTGAACACCAGAATACAAGCTTCATAGTGTGTGGGACCAGTAGTAACTCTGTAAAAATAATGGAGGGAGTTCTCACGCGTTCTGCCTCGACTCGACCCCTTGGTATACAACTATAATAGAGGGTACACACAGGCCTCTGGATGGTGGTTACACATATAGTAGAAAAAAAACAATCAAGGCACATGTTTTATTATGTGAAAAAGCAGCAATATTTGGGCTTGCACAGAAAATCTTTATCAAACCCTGTGACTTCTGACAAGAAAATAAGGAGAATACAAAGAGAAAACACAAATAATTGAAATGAAAAGTCCACGAAATTCAATAAAATCTCCTCCTGTTTAATTAAGTATTTAAAATGTATTGTGCCCCGAAAATACACTTTTTGTTTACCTACTTTAGCCAAAACCAGTCCCTCAAATCTCAGTCTATCTGCAATGACTCAACTCCGTTTCTTGGCATTCTGTAATCTTGATCTGTAGCACAGACATGGTACTCATCAGCTTTTCGTCTCAGGGAAAGGAAATGATTAATAAATCACTGCAGATTTTTATGTGGTAAATGTGGCTTTTGTGCATAAGGTGGAGTTATTATTACATGATTTGTGATCTGCCATGTGAGACCTTTGTAGGCCTGGTCTACATGAGTCCAATGTGGTCAGCTTTTTGACCTTTTCATCTTTTCCCATTTTGGTCATAACATATTGTCATTTTCCTTTTAAACAACAAAGCCTTGTGGTTTTAAAAAGCACATATTATGTAAAAGGAGTCAAAGGGAACTGCTGCCCTCATAAGTTTATAGAATACCCATTTGAAACGCACAATAAAAATATGTAAGTGATATGTTGCAAAAGGGTCCATCTGGGTGTCCATATTTTCTGTTGAAGATGTAGTAGCAATTTTTAAAAGAAAATATTGTACATAGTCAATGCTTCATTTTCAGCTTATGACAGAACTTTTTCAGATGAAGTTAATTGGTTAAGGAGAAAGGAGCCATATTCCTGTCATGGCACATGTGGAATTTGAGCTCAGGGTCCCGCGATACAAAAGGCAAGGAGACCAGCATGGTAGTGCAACAGGGTAAATTGTGAACCAGTTAAAAACACAGGACAGAACACAGGTGGTAGACAGGGATGGAATGGGGTGGGCACATCCTGTAATAGCAGGCTCTGATAGATGCAGGACTGGACACAAGGCAGACAGGTGGCAGGGCTGGACACACAGATGGAGGCTCTGGAAAAAAAAGGCACCACTTGGAGGTCACCACAGGAGACTTTGAGGGCACAGCAGGAGGCACTTCCTAGCAGGGGCACCTTCATTGATGGTGTCACGTATGCGCACTGCGGCGAAGGAAACGCAGGCTTAAGCAAATCACTATCTGTCTACACGAGACCCAAAATAATGACTACGTGGCCCACAATCCCCCGCGTGCGCTTGCCTCACTGTCACAGCAACGCCTTCGCTCCAGAAGGGCATGCCCAATGTGATAAAGTGGCCACAGGGTTGTAACGCAGTATCCGTCTACGCTTGACCTGGAGTACTGACTACGTTGCCCACAATCCATGTACCCACTTTCCTTGTACTATTCATCACACTGCCACCACAAACCGACTTTTTACCCAAGATGCTTACTGTCTGAACCAGAGCCGGTTTGAGACCCTGGTCATAAACCCAAAAATAGAAACCAGTCCAGCGACTGCACCCCACCACAACTCACTGTTGGTAGATAGACTCGAGCTTAAACAAATGCAAATCTCTATGATAATCCAGTCCTTCAGTTAGTGTGTATCGAATATCAGGCAGAAGCAAATCTTAATAAATTATATATTTATTATGATAAACCACTAAAAAGGATATATCATAGTGCATTTTGTTACATAAAAAATAGATATGGTAATTAACAGTTTACACACACAAAGCAGCAAAAATAAAAGGGAGATAACAACAGATCCTAGTTACTTACAATATACACTGGAGGATCAGTCGCTAGGGAGGTTCTAGTAGGAGATGGCAATATTTCTTCAATTTTTCGATTGACCTCCAAGAAATAGCAAAGGAGCCCACGCTTGACTCAGAATATATATAGGCCTTCTGTGTTCCTCTTAGGACAGCCCCTAGCGGGTACGGTCTGCTCACTACATTTCCCAGAATCCCCCCTCCTGTTATTTCATGGGCATGCTCAGTTCACTTCTTAGTTAGTTTAATTCCCAGATATAATATCAATCATCCCAAGACCGTCTCTAGCGATCAAAGGACATATTCGTTTCTTTGAAATGCCCTTTTGGTCACAATGGTGCCGCTGGGTCTGGGATGTGCTCTTGGAGGTGCTTTTACAGTTGTCCAAGGTGCAAAATGCTTGGACGGGACAAGGGACATTCCATTAGAGCAGATGTGTAATTTCCCCCTTATCAGGCCGATCAAAGAAAACCTATTCTGCACAAGCCTGTGATATCCCTTCAGAAGGGGACTTAGTGGCCACCAGAGACAACATCATTAACATTTTAATTACTTTCTAGAACACGCTAGAAACTGAGGATTTTACTGGTCAGCTGTGCAGCATTGGAGATGATTTATATATATATGAACATAACTGTATCTCTAACCGCGACAGATGGTTTCTCCAAAGGACTAACGCAGAAGGCCAGAGGAAAGGGCATATCTGACTTGTAATTAAAGTCCATCAACTACTGATGATGAGCACCTGGTTCCTGTAAGGGAACGGTATGGAAGACCACGAGTGGACAGAAAAAACAGTTTTTGAGCAGTGACATTAAAAGTGCTGCCATAATCGAGTGGCAGCAGCACCAGCTTCGGCCTTCCTGCGGCGATGTGCGCCATGACGATAACTAACATTGCCTTGATTTCATTTGGCCCGACTAGATTGATGAAATCAGCACCTTGTTCAGCTACATTTTGGCCACATTTCGCTGTGGAATTTTCGAATTCAGGCTTACTGGCTTTTCAATTCACGATAACAAATCTAATTGAATATTGGCTCATGCAGTTATACTTTTCAACACAAATATTGGCTTTAATGGTTCAATTCGAGTTTAATGATATGCAGATTTCCAAAAAAGTATCATTGCTGAAAGGTGTTGATAAGTGTCTCTTTGGATGCTTGTAGCAGTATTTAATGTATTGGACCATCTCTTACTTTACATATATTGTGCATTGTGCGTGTTAATCTTAAATCCCGGACAGGTGCATTTGCCTGTAAAGCCCCAGACATTTGCGCTTTACTGTAAATCCACGACATGTACATTTTACTGTAACTGTGGAAATATTAAAATATGGACTTGCACGTTGTAAATATAACAGTGGAATACTAAAGTACAGCCTTGCACACTATAAATGTAACAGTAAAATCTTAATTTCCAGACTTGCGTGTTATAACTGTAACTGTGGCATTCCTAATCTATGACTTTACATGTTATAATATGACACTATAAATCTTAATGTAAGGACGTACGGATTTTAAATTTACACTAGGGAGGTCACCCATTTTACTGGTTGTGCTTTCTATGTTCAATTGATTGGTGCAGCAAAGCGCATTTTACAGTTATTATCATGATGTGGAAGCCTGTACTTTAATAATTCCACAATTACATGAAAACGCGCATATCTAGAATTTACCATAAAGACTGCAAGAGTGTAGTTTAAGTTCTGCACTGTTACATTTGTAACAAGGGAAGTGCATCCGTGTATACACAGTTACATTCTGTTTTTCTGTCTTTTTTTATAATTCTTTATGAGTTTTGCAATCTTACAATCAGATATGAAATATCAATAAAAATAACAAGAACAATGGTCTTCAAGTTCACAATACAGTATGCATACACGAAATGAAAAAAACATTGCAGGGGAAAGTGACCACAAAAAAGAGCAGTATACTTACAAAACACCCTCAAGGCAGGTGGAGAGGGACGAAAAAAAAAAATAAGAGTGGAAGGATGGAGGTGAAAAGAGGGGTGTGTCCATGCATCCAAAGGGTGAAGGTCAGGGAAAACAGATATCATTTCAAAAAGAAGGTGGTCATTGGGAAAAAAAGCGTTACCAAGAAGAAGAGAATACAGAACTGGGAGGCATAGAGGGGAGTGGAAGAAAAGGGAAGCAGAGCATGATGGAGGAATATACAACTTAACGAACAAAACTTTTACTAAATATCAGATGGATGTTTTAAAGAAAGGTATGAATTTGCACCCGCTAATAGGTTGGATCATTTTAGTGTGTATATTGACTTGCAGAAACTTAAGAAACATTTGTTTAAAGGAATACTTTATGAAGAATCCAGTTGAGAGGAATAACAGTATACAGTTCTACACCCAGACGGGCTTAAAACAAAAATCAAACTTTTTTATGAAATCTGTGATCTCTCAGGAGAGCAACACTTTGATAAAACGGTTCTAGATTTAGATAAGATGAAACCGGGTCAAAGGAAGGACAATATGATGGTTAAGGGAAGAGGAGCTCTGAAAGCACATGTATAAGACAATGAAATCATGATCAAGCCAGCTGATAGCTGGAGGGACTATACGTATGACAACAGACTATTATAATGAAGAAGCCATGCAAATTTTGAAAGATGTGACAACATATAAGGAGTTGAAAAAGAATCTGAAGAAGTCAAAAACAACATTTTATGAATATTTAGATTGAGGCTATACACTGGGTACTTTAAACAACAATGAATATAAATATATGAAAGGGGAACATCTGAAGACACCTGTTGTTTTAATTTTTACTGAAGATCCATATGGATCAGGAGAAACACCCAGGGAGACCCATTTTATTGGGTATTGGGTTTGTATCAGTAGACTTTCAGAATACATTGACCATCAATTACAACCATATGTGACATCCACCATAGCATACGTAAAAAATACTATTTAGATTCTGAACACACTACAGCAGATTAAATGGGGAGAAGGTGATTTGCTGGTATGGAACGACATACAGTCACTATATACAATTATTCTGCATAATAAAGGGTTCAAATCTTAGAGATATTTTTTAGAAAAAGTAAACACACTTTCACAGGAACAGATACTGTTTATTTTAGTGGACATACAGCTAATTTTAGATAATAATTATTTTTGGTTTCAAGATTGGTTTAATTACAGACGTCTGGGACAACTATGGGCCCCAGGTTTGCTCCAAATTATGCCAATCATATATGGCCTACTGGATAGACTATTTTTGTCCTCTTGGGAACAAATTTTTGTGGAACATATGGTGGACTGCATATGGCAACAGAAGATGGCGCCTGGGTGCCTCAATGTTGTACACACTGAACACATGTCCAGAAGCAGTAAGAAATCAAGAGTAAAACGCTTACGTGGCTTGCAGAGAGTTGGAATCGGCACTTGCCATGGTGATTTTATGCCTGCAACTTGGACACATGAAGGTTTCTAGGACACTAAGGAAACGCTGGTTTGGCATTGCTGGTATACAGAAAGAGGCCCAAATACAAGGTGAACTTTTACTTTCGCTTTACTGATTGAGGAAGGCAATGGAGCCGAATTGCATATCATTACACTTGTGCCTATATACTTTTATTATTTAAAAAATATTTTAATTAATACATTTTTGTTTTATTTTTAATGCTTTTTTGGCCAAGTCTATCAGGTCTATTCAAAGAAAGGTGAACATCAGGAAAACTGACAGGAGAAGAAAACAGTCTAGACCAAATAGCTGATTTGGAAAATGGGAGAGTTTTTCTGGTTTGGCTATTTTGACCTAGAATTTTCACTTCGTCAGTCATTCTCCTGAGTTTCACCTTTCTTTGATAAGGCCTATATGGTTTTTTTTCTATTTCTGTCTTGAACACTACGTGGATATAAGGAGCCAGGAGGTCTGAGGGGTTGGGTACTCACCCATGAGAGTGCTGTAGGCATTATATTTGAGCCTAAAATGTGCCGATCACTTAATTGCCCAGCCAAAAGTGGCAGTGAGGAGTTACGAAACTGGAGGGAGGAACTGCAAGGTCCGCACTTTACATCTGGTAAACACACTGCCACAATATGTCTTATTTCACCCTTTTACTCTTTACTTCTACCGTTCTTCTAAAATGGAACTCATGCCCCTCTACCACCGACTCCTCCACTATTTTCATCTCTCCCACCATTCTCTCTTCTCACATGATGGCCTCAAATGAGCTCCTCTGCTTCCTCAGCAACTGGTCTCTGTCAGGATCGCCACCCTCTGGCCCCTGTCACCCACGCCAACCCTGCATCATGAACAATACACGTTCCTAAACCTGTGTGTTCCCAGCATCCTAGCCCTAGAATTTCACCTGACCTCACCTTCCCCTAATTATCCCTGTATATCAGGAAGCTACGCCCTCCAGACTTCACTTCCACATTGAAGTTACTGACTGCGATACCTGTTTATTCAAAGCTCCCTGGAACCGCCTGATCATCTCCTGAACCCTCTCTGCCAAGACCCTAAGGACCTTCTTCTATTTATCTGGACTCTCATTGCTTCACTCACCGGTAACCCTCCCATCCTGCTCCCCCTCTGCCCCCCATCGAAGCCTTGCCGTGTACCGAACCCCTGCTGTACCACCGACTATTCTCTGCCAGCCTTGCCGTGTACCGAACCCCTGCTATACCACCGACTATTCTCTGCCAGCCTTGCCGTGTACCGAACCCCTGCTATACCACCGACTATTCTCTGCCAGCCTTGCCGTGTACCGAACCCCTGCTGTACCACCGACTATTCTCTGCCAGCCTTGCCGTGTACCGAACCCCCTTGCTGAACCCTGACAACTCCATTGCCTGTACCCTGTCTGATTTGATGCCACTGTGTTTACCTGCAATAAACACTCATTGCTATCTGAATTTGCCTTCATCACTGCATCCTGGGCTCACAACCCCAACCTGCTACACCACCCGCAGTCTAAACGTGACAGTCTCCCTCTAATTCTCGTGCTTCCTATCACTCCCACTCACACAAATCCCATTCCCACCTTCTCTTTCTCACTTTCCTGCTGTTACTTTATGCAGTTGACATCTCTCCTAACCCTGGCCCCACAATGAATCCACTACTTCCCTCTCCCATCTCCATTGGACATAAAACAACTCTATGCAATCCCAGCAGCCTCATTCCCATAAACCCCCAGCGCCTGTCCTCTTTCTCCAACGCTTTCTGGAAAGCTCGCTCTGTGTTCAATAAACTCACAGCTATCCACGACCTCTTCCTTTCAACTCCTTCAACCTCCTAGCTCTCACTGAACCCAGGCTAACTCCCGTTGACACTGCTTCCATTGCTGCTCTTTCACATGGCGGTCTACACTTCAGCTATACCCCCAGACCGGGTGAGAGACATGGGTTGGAATTCTGCTCTCTCCCACCAGGGGCAGATCCAGGGGGCAACGGGGCAATTGCCCCCCCAGAAAATACTACCGACATGCCAAGTTCCTACGAGCAGCCGCTGGCATGAAGCTTGGCCACTCGCCTGGGATCCACCAACCTCGATCTTGCGAGATCGCGGAGTTCACGAGATCTTGTGAACTCCGGGATCTTGCGAGACCGTGACTTGTGCGGCCGCTCGAAGGAGGAAAAGCACTCGGAGGGGCCTGGCAGAGGAGAGGAGACCGATTGGGACCATGTGAGCTGGGGGGCAATATATAAAATGTGAGCTGGGGGCAATATATAAATGTGAGCTGGGGGCAATATATTAAATGTGAGCTGCCTGGGGCAATATATAAATGTGAGCTGGGGGCAATATATTTATGTGAGCTGGGGGAAATATATAAATGTGAGCTGGGGCAATATATTAAATGTGAGCTGGGGCAATACATAAATGTGAGCTGGGGACATTATATTAATGTGAGCTGGGGCAATATATAAATGGGAGCTGGGGCAGTATATTAATGTGAGCTGGGGCAATATATAAATGTGAGCTGGGGCATTATATAAATGTGAGCTGGGGGCAGTATATTAATGTGAGATGGGGCAATATATAAATGTGAGCTGGGGCAGTATATTAAATGGGAGTTGGGGGCAATATATAAATGGGACCTGGGAGGGGGTACCCTGGGCCCCTGGTATGTAAAGGGTTCGCAGGGCTGTGCAGATGGGGTGCCATGTGTGTCCTGCCAGCATGGAAAAGGTGCACTGGGTTACCCTACACTGCATATCTTCAAGGGGTATGTGCTGGGAGGGGGGTACCCTGGGCCCTTCGTATGGAAAGGGTTCACAGGGCTCATGAGCCACATGAGAACAGACCCTGTGCAATGTTCTGGGCAGACTGAGGGTAACGAGCACAGCTTGCGATTAGGCTCGTCTCTGCCTGTCACTGCGAACCCGACACCAGCTCTTAGACAAAACTCGTAATGCCCCCCCGAAACCTGTGTCTGGATCCGCCCCTGTCTCCCACCTGTACCTACCAGCTCCTTTCTCCACCCCCATCTCTCTCTCCTTCTCCTCCGTTGAAGCTCACTGTATCCACCTGTTCTCTCCCCTGGCTCTCACGGTGGCAGTCATCTACCGCCCACCGGGACCATCCTTCCAGTTCCTTGACCACTTTGCTACCTGTCTTTCTCACTTCATGTCCTCTAATCTTCCATGCCCAATTCTTGGGGACTTCAACATTCCCATTGATGATCCTTCTGCCCATGCTGCCACCAAACTTCTTTCACTCACATCCTCCCTTGGACTTGTGCAGTCCTCCCTCCTCCCTACCCACCACGAAGGTCACTCTATTGACCTTGTTTTTTCCAACCTCTGCTCCATTTCTGATTTCACCTGTCGCCCTTTCCCCATCTCTGACCACCATCTTCTCTCCTTCAATCTATCTGGACCTCCTAAACACCATGCTCCCCCAACCCGCACACGCACTCAGAATCTACATGCTGTGGATCCCCATCAATTCTCCAATCTACTTCAACATCTCCCACACACCACAACCTTCACCTGCCCTGACGCTGCCACTAACCACTACAACACTTCACTTATCTCTGCGCTAGAGGAGTTTGCTCCTCCTAAACTCTGAAAGGCCCCACACCGCCAGCTTCAGCCCTGGCACACCCTCCAGACACGCTACCTGCAAAGGTGCTCACGCACTGCAGAGCGTGCCTGGAGGGAATCCCGCTCTGAAGCAGATTTCATTCACTTCAAGTTTATTCTGCTGTCATACACCGCTGCCCTTCACTTGGCCAAACAAGCCTTCTTCTCACCTCTTATATCTACTCTGTCCTCCAACCCTAAATGACTCTGGTCCACCTTCAATTTTCTTCTCTACTCACCCGCACCTCCCCCCTCAACTGCCTTTAGCGCTCAGGACCTGGCAGATTACTTCTTAAATAAAACTCTATCAGAATCAACATCCCAACACAAGATAGTAAGTAATCCACCACCTCCACTCCCAGAAGCCCCTTTAGCTACCTTCTGCCACTTCCTCCCAGCCACTGAGGAGGAAGTGAATTCCTTATTGTCCTCCTCACATCTCACCACGTGCCCTCTTGACCCCATTCCCTCACATCTAATACCTCCACTCTCCTCCTCCCTCACCCCTGCTCTCACACACATCTTCAACCTATCGCTCTCCACCGGTTCCTTCCCATCCACCTTCAAATATGCACAGGTTACCCCTATACTAAAGAAGCCCTCCCTGGATCCCAACGTTCCATCCAACTTCCGTCCTGTGTCCCTGCTTCCGTTCGCATGTAAGCTCTTGGAAAAACTAGTTTTGAACCGCCTCTCCCTCTTCCTGTCCTCGAATTCCCTTCTTGACCCCCTGCAATCAGGCTTCCATTCCCTACACTCAACTGAAACTGCCCTCACCAAAGTCACCAATGACCTCCTAACCGCTAAAAACTACGACCACTGTTCCATTCTCATCCTGCTTGACCTCTCGGCTGCTTTTGACACTGTCGACCACCCCCTCCTTCTACAAACTCTCAGCTCTCTTGGTCTCTGTGACACTGCACTCGCTTGAGTCAACTCCTATCTATCCAACAGGTTCTTCTCTGTGTCCTTTGCTGGTAAATCCTCCTCTTCATTGCTGCTATCTGTTGGTGTACCTCAAGGCTCTGTCCTAGGTCCTCTGCTCTTTTCTATCTACACCTCCTCCCTGGGCAAAATCTTTGGCTTCAATTACCACCTCTATGCTGACGATACTCAGATCTATCTTTCCACCCCTGATCTCTCTCCTCCTGTCCTTTCCAAAGTCAACAATTGTTTATCTGGCATCTCCTCCTGGATGGCCTCTCACCACCTAAGATTAACATGTCCAAGACTGAGCTACTAATTCCTCCTTCTAATGCATCCCCGCCTCCTGACTTTTCCATCATGGTTGATGGTATCACTATCTCCCCATCAAACCAGGTTCGTTGTCTCAGAGTTACATTTGACTCTGCTCTTTCCTTCATCCCCAAATTCAGTCTCTATCCTCCTCCTGCCGCTACCAACTACGGAATATTTCCAGAATTCGGCCATTTTTAACCGCTGACACCACAAAACAACTCATACACGCCCTTTTAATCTCCCGACTTGACTATTGTAAGAATCTTTTAGCTAGCCTCCCTCTCTCCTGCCTCTCCCCCTTACAATCCATTCTGAATGCCTCTGCCAGGCTCATCCATTTCACCCACCGCTCGGTCTCTGCTGCTCCTCTCTACGAATCCCTTCACTGGCTTCCCATCCACTGCAGAATTAAATTCAAAATCCTTTCCCTGACCTACAAAGCTCTCACTAACTCAGCTCCCCACTACCTGTCCTCACAAATCACAAAATACACCCCAGCCCGCTCCCTAAGGTCAAACAGTGACTTGCGCCTAGCTTCCCCCGCACCACCTCTTCCCATGATAGACTACAGGATTTCTCATGCGCAGCCCCCATCCTCTGGAATGCTCTCCCTCGTGCGGTCAGACTTTCCCCTAGTTTCTCTTCCTTTAAAAGCTCCCTTTAGACATTCCTATTTACCACCCGACTCACTGACGTAACCAATACATCACTCTCACCTTGCAGTCCTCTCCTCCTGTTTCCACCCCCAACCCTTCTAGATTGTGAGTTCCCACGGGAATAGGGCCCTTGTTTCCTCCTGTACTGTTTTGTCAAAATGTTGTTTAATGTATTGTAACCCTGTCTATATTGTGCCCATTGTACAGCGCTGTGGAATATGCTGGCACTTTCTAAGATTATTAATAATAATAATAATAATAAAATCTAGAAGGTTCCTTAATTGGTGAGTGTGATTTCATCCTCATTCATTTGCTGATTTTATTAGTGAACTTACGCTAAGGGAGTGTCGTTTCTGTGTGTTTGTGCTTTGTTGAAGTATTCCACACCATAACTCGTGATGAGCCGAACACCCCCGTGTTCGGATCGCATTCGAACTCGAACACGAACCAACTCAATGCAAGTCAATGGGACTCGAAAGTTAGATTTTTAGATTGCACTCCAAGAGGGCATATACAGTGGAAAGAAAAAGTATGTGTACCCTTTGGGATTACGTGGAGTTTTGCATGAATTGGTCATAAGACGTAACCAGTACATCACTCTCACCTTGCAGTCCTCTCCTCCTGTTTCCACCCCCAACCCTTCTAGATTGTGAGTTCCTACGGGAATAGGGCCCTCATCTCCTCCTGTACTGTTTGTCAAATGTTGTTCAATGTATTGTAACCCTGTCTATACTGTCTATACTGTGCCTATTGTACGCTGCGGAATATGCTGGCACTTTATAAATAAAGAATAATAATAATAATAATAAAATGTGCTCTGATCTTCATCTAAGTCACAACAATTTGAAAAACACAGTCTGCTTAAAATAATACAACACAAACATTATATGTTTTCATGTGTTTATTGAGCATAACATGTAAACATTCACAGTGCAGGGTGGAAAAAGTATGTGAACCCCTAGCCTAATGCCTTCTCCAAGAGATAATTGAAGCCAGGAGTGAGCCAACCTTGAGTCCAATCAGTGTGATATTATTGGATGTGTTGCTGAAAGCTGTCTTGCCCTTTAAAAACACACACCAGTTTTGGGTTTACTGGTTTCAAGAAGCACTGCCTGATGTGAACCATGCCTCGCAGAAAAGAGCTCTCAGAAGACCTACGATCGAGAATTGTTGACTTGCATGAAGCTGGAAAGGGTTACAAAAGTATCTCCAAAAGCCTTGATGTTCATGTGTCCACGGTAAGACAGACTGTCTACAAATGGAGAAAGTTCAGCACTGTTGCTACTCTCCCTAGGCGTGGTCGTCCTGTAAAGATGACTGCAAGAGCACAGCGCAGAATGCTTAATGAGGTAAAGAAGAATCCTAGAGTGTCAGCTACAGACTTACAGAAATCTCTGGCACATGCTAACATTTTTGTTGACACATCTACAATAAGGAAAACATTAAACAAGAATGGAGTACATGGGTGGACACCACAGAGGAAGCCATTGCTGTCCAAAAAGAATATTGCAGCACGTTTGAAATTTGCAAAAGAGCACCTGGATGTTCCACAGCACTACTGGTAAAATATTCTGTGGACAGATGAAACCAAAATTGAGTTGTTTGGAAAAAACACACAACACTATGTGTGGAGAAAAAAAAGCCACAGCACACCAACATCAAAACCTCATCCCCACTGTAAAACATGGCGGAGGGAGCATCATGGTTTGGGGTTGCTTTGCTGCCTCAGGGCCTGGACGGATTGTTGTCATTAATGGAAAAATGAATTCCAGAGTTTAACAAGACATTTTGCAGGAAAACGTAAGACCATCTGTCTGCCAACTGAAGCTCCACAGAGGATGGGTGATGCAACAGGACAATGACCCAAAGCATACAAGTAATTCAACAAAGGAATGGCTTCAACTAAACCTCAACCCGATTTGAAATGCTGTGCCATGACCTTAATAGAGCGATTCACACCAGACATCCCAAGAATATTGCTACACTGAAACAGTTTTGTGAAGAGGAGAGGTCCAAAATTACTCCAGATCGTTGTGCAGGTCTGATCTGCAACTACAGGAAACGTTTGGTTGAGGTTATTGCTGCCAAAGGAGGGTCAACCAATTATTAAGTGCAAAGGTTCACATACTTTTTCCACCCTGCACTGTGAATGTTTACATGTTCTGTTCAATAAAAACATGAAAACATATAATGTTTGTGTTTAATTATTTTAAGCAGACTGTGTTTTTCAAATTGTTGTGACTTAGATGAAGATCAGAGCACATTTTATGACCAATTCATGCAAAACTCCATGTAATCCCAAAGGGTTCACATACTTTTTCTTGCCACTGTATGCAAGATATTTGCCATAAAAGGTGTATGGGGGTCCGGGTAGTGCCCTGGGGGACAGGAAATAAGGAGAAAAAGTTAAAAAAAAAAACTTTTTAAAGGAACAGTGAGTTTTCCATGACATAAAGGTTAAGAATAAAAATGAAAAATTCCTTCAAATATCGTGCCTAGGAGGTCCCCATAACCTGCACGTGAAGTGGCGGATTTGTAGGATGTATAGAAACATTTAAAAACAAAAAAATTACATTTCAAATGACAGTAAATGGTTTTCCTTTAATCTATTCATAAACAACTGCTTGGGGCAGCAGTCTGTAAGAAAAGAGGAGACATTTTAGGACACGCAGAACAAGTTCAGTTTTTTTTTTCTAAATTATGGTGAAACTTATGCAGGCTTTGGATGAAAGTAACAATAGGTGCTTTAAAATTGGGGCTTTAGTGTCGGCAACAGTGTCATCACACCGTAACCCCTCTGTGGTATTGTGGAAGAGTGCAGGGTTGGACCCTGCGGTCAAATATTAAAATGATATGAATCTGGTATAGGCGTCAGTAGCAGTGCACCTAAATATTGTGCCTTTGGTGGCAGCAAGTGCCTTCACACCGTAAGTAACCCCTCTGTGGTATTGTGGAAGAGTGCAGTGGTGGAGGTTTTGGTAATGCAGAAGAGATCCCCGATCTATTCAGTTACATCAGCAGCTATAACAAAACCGTGTCAGCAATATTTAGGCACTTGTACTGCGCTACTGTATATGGTGAGAATCGGCACACACCAGTAGCAACAGGAAGCAAACAGAACAGGCAGGGAATACACAGAGAGAATAGTGAAATGGCAGGCAAAGTCGGCAACAGATCGGGTCCTCAGAACAAGCAGGGTCAGTAACAAGTATACAAACTGATTCGGTAAGCTAGCGATGCGGGAATAAAGGCTGAGACACACTGAGCGTGTAGCGACGCGCAGCATTTTGCAGGCTTGACTTCACTCCACTCAGCCTCGAGGTGTGTCTACACTACATTACGTTTGCTTATCACCGCACTGGACAGGAATCCACTAACTAAATTAAAATGTACACACAAAACAATTTTATTTTCACAAAGCACATGTTATATAGGCAAAAAAAAGTTTCTACTGAATAAAATACATCAAAAATTACTGTTAATTTAATAGGAATAGTATAAAAATATTAAAAAAGGTAACCCCATATCATATATATTATAGGGACACGGAGCGCCGTGTATAGAGTAGGGATTCATTGATACCACACACAGACATATACGTATATATCAACACGCAGACCTATATATACGTATATATCAACACGCAGATATATATATACACCCACCCACAGACCTCAGACCATATATACACATATGCACATGGGGGGGGGGTGCATGTGGACAATCTCAACTAAATGCGCCCCCCCAATTTGGCTGATCCCTCCAGAAGAAATGTTGAACCTGACAGAGCAGAGAATATATATATTATTCTCTGCTCTATCGGGTTCATCATTTCTTCTGGAGGGATCAGCCCAATGGGGGGGAGGGACAATTAGTTGCCAAAATGTGTGTGTAATACAAGTCTGGATATATATATTATCTATATATATATATATATTATATATATATATAATATATATATATATATATCATACCTGCCCTTACTTTCCCCTATAAATTTGCTAAAAATATACACACAAAAAAACAAACCACTGCCTGAGACCCCGTGCAGCCCACATGCCACCCCCTCTACCTGGCTGAATGTATCTAATATATATAATTAAATACATACAGCCAGGTAGAGAAAGAAAAAAAAAGTTTTATTTTATGTTCCTGAGGACATTTAAAAATGTCCTCGGATTTTATTTTTTTTAGAAATGTGTCGCCTTACCTTAGCCTTGTGGTCAGTGGGGGCTCCCTGGATCCTGGTTGTGGGGGGGGGGTCTGCCGTGGCCACAGGTGCAGTGACTCCCTCCCTGCGCTGCCTGTCTCTGCCACATACACCCAGGCGACTAGCCCGCACAGTCGCAGCTCTGTCATCCGGCGGCCGCATGCTCCTCAAGGGGATCCTTGGGAGGCCCCTGAAGGCTGCCCTCTACTAGGCTTGTGCACCGATTTTTTTTTTCGGTTCGATTCGGTTCGATTTTTCGGATTTTTAAACTTTTCGATTCGGCTCGTTTCGACCGATTTCGGTTTCGATTCGATTCGGTTCGGCTCGTTTTTCGGGTACATTTTTTTTCGGAATATTGACCATTTTTCGTATTTTCGTGTCACTGTTTGTATCGACTTTTCGTGATTTCGGAAATTTTCGTTTTTCGTAATTGTACATTTTTCAGAATATCGACCATTTTTCGTATTTTTCGTGTCACTTTGCCCGTTTTTGTATCGACTTTTCGTGTTTTCGGAGAATTTTCGTTTTCAGAAAAATTTTGTTTTTCAAACATTTTCGTTTTTCGGAAAATTTTCGTTTTTCGGAAAATTTTCGTTTTTTCGGAACGTCTGTTCTCGTTTGACACATTTCAAGTCCATTCGAAAAATCCGAAAATATTTCGTTTCGGCTCGGAAAACGTTTCGGATCTGACATTTTCGGATCTAAAAATTTTCGGAAATTCGGCCGCATCCGAAAACACGAATCGGGAAATTTCGTGAAAATTCCGAAATTCCGAAACCCGAAACGCACATCCCTACCCTCTACAGTGCCTGATTAGAGGGCCGTGTTTGCCTGATGTTTTAGTAACAAGAATGTTTTATCCCACAGGCTTCAATGTTAAAAATATTCCTGTTTTAATTCGATATCTAATAAACCGTTGCTTATAATATTCTGCAGTAAAGAGTCTCTTTATTTCTAGATTTTTTAAGCATTATTTATACTTTTTCCAATTTTTTTTATTTTTTTCCAAATTTTGGCAAACGTCCCAAAAAGTTTGAAGTTCGCGTACTGTCGAACGGCCGATGCGAACAGATCGAACCGAACAGCTCATCCCTAACCATAACAGAAGAGTCATACCACTCTCTATTTGGCCACAACCACTGTAACCTAGAGCCAGGATTGATAGGGCTCTGTGGAATGTGAGCTTCTCTCCTAAATTTTTAGCACTTAGGTTGGTTCCTTTTTCATCCTATTTTGTTTTTATGTCGATTTTACCATTTTGTTTTTGAGAGAAACCAAGGGCACAATTCCAAAGCTGGTGCTAATGTAGCGTCTTGATATGTAATCATTGGCACTATCAGGGTTATTCAAAGACATCCGAATTGCTTGAGAAAGGTAACCGAACGCTGAAAATCAGCGTTCGGTTACCTTTCTTGGCCATTCAGCTATCCAGAGAGCAGGCAATTCGCCAAATCCTGGCGAATTGCCTGAACATACGGTGCCTGTTCGGTGCCTGTTCGAGGGCAGTGAAAACCCCATGAAAAAGCACTGCTTCGGCTATTCAGAGAACACAAACCAGCAGTGAAAGGTTCCTGAAATGCCCTGCCATTCGGTGGTTTAATTCAGCAAATTTATTCAGGAGAATCCCATAGGCTTCAATGTTAAAAATATTCCCGTTTTAATTCAATATCTAATAAACCGTTCATTATAAAATTCTGCAGTAAAGAGTCTCTTTATTTATAGATTTTTTAGGATATTTTAAGCATTTTTCGGAATTTTTTTGTTTTTTTTAAAAAAAAGTCCGATTTTTTTTTTTTAAGTTTACTTCTTTTTTCTGTAACAGCCCTCTTTATTATCATTCCCTGGACCTCATAGGTAAATTTCAGACATTTTCGCTCAGTAGTTTCTTTGCAAAAAGTGTTTCACTTTTCAATCATTCATGCAAACTGTTTTCCTAATTTATTCACTTCACTCTGTCTGCGGGCTCGGCTTTTTCTGGCGACTTCACTGTGTGTGATCGGCTCCTGCTCGGGTTTTTCCGTGGTTTTCGGCAGGTTAATCCAGATGTTTTTGAGGGTTTTCGGCTTGCATTCGCTGGGTTTTGCGGTTCGTTTTCGTCGGGTTTGCGGCAGCTTTTCCCTGCAATTCGGGGACCCTGTGGTGTTTGCTGAATACACCGCAGGGTCACCGAAATGGGATCGGCAAAAGGAACCGAATTGAAGAGAACGAAAAGTCACTGAACGTGCGGTGAGTTCTCGAATCTCTTTGAATAACCCTGTATGATAAGTTTAACATAGGTATTCTGATCTTGACGCTAAAAAAGTTTTGCTCCTCGCAGCTTGCGTGAGCTTGTATTTAAGTGTCTCCTATGCTTAACATGGGGAGCGCAAAGTGAAATATTACAAAGTGCAGATGCAATTTACCCTAGGGACACAAAAACCTAAATTTTAATACCTCCTAAAAGCTGGTGCTAAATGATTCTGCATATACAAAATCATTTAGAAAGCTCTAAAACCCCATAAAAATTCCACAGTCACCGCTCATCTCACGGAAAAAAGGGTGGCCCGATCTGTCACTTCTTCTCACTGAGAGTGAGACGAGGAACAAATAGTTCCTAGTCTCCCTTTGCGATCACTCCAAGACACTACACATTCTCACGCAGAGCTCGTGGCATGGATGCGCAAGCCTCTATGGAATCCTATGGACTCCAGGAGCTGATACTTGCAGCGGCGTGGAAGAGCTACTGCGGATATCAGGTAGGTTAGCGCTGCGTTCCGGGGCGAGGTGCCGAGATAGCACCTTCCCCAGAATAGGACGTTAACATGGAGACAGTAAGAGAAAATCTGTAAGCGCAGATTTTCCAGCTTACAGTCTCCATGTTTGTGTCCACAATGGAATAAGGCCCCAAGAGAGCAAAAGGACATAATAACACTGATTGTATATTAGTATTGTTTTAAACTTTATTTGCTATATTTTTCACAATTTGAGCACTTGGTTGTTTTTTGCAGGTGCAAGTGCAATTTGAAATATCACGGTAAAAACATTGTATGTATTTTGTTCTGCATCACAAAATACATGCACCATATGGAATAATCACATATATGATACACTCCATAATGTTTAGATTTGTAAAGATTGCAATTACAACAACAACTTGCACATTTCACACCTATTAGTAAGTATATAAAATCTATCGTTCTTGCGAGGGAGGTAAAGACCACTGTCTGGAATGTAACAGCAATAAAAAGTTACAATGAATAAGTAAAGAAGTGGAAGTATGAACTACTGAGCAGACTTAGAGGCTTTCAAAGTCTGTATTTAGAACCCTTCTAAGCATGGGTTATATTCCTGCTGATATATTCATTTAATATTTTGTCACAACTTGCCTCCTCTTTTCTGAAATACATATATCACACAGAAAATAGAATTCCATAAAACTACATTTTAACAATCATTTCATATTGAAGATTTCCAAGAATTTCAAAAATGTTCAAAAACCTGACTTAGGGAACAAATGATGGGTGTTTAGTTCACAAAATATGATCATATCTTGCCTGTTACAACATCGATGTTCTCCATCTTTGACAGGTCCTAACCTTTTTAACCTAAAGATTGCCATTATGGGATCAACTCATATATTGGGGACTGATTCAGGAATCCATGAGGAGCAATAGCGAAACTCGTGTCGGATGCAATATAAGAAATACAATATTTTACCCCTTAAGAATTATTCATTGCCTTTGAGGAACCTGTCAAGCAGTGGTTTTGCAGGCTGCTCTCTGAGAATTACTTAATGTGCTGATTGAGTGAAGTTGATTTTGGTTATATCTACTCTTTGTGGCATATTGTAACATTCTTTTGTGCTGGGCACAGGGCTCTAGCTACTATTGTGCTGTGTATGGGGCTATATTGTTACTGCACATGTTGTGGCTAACATCATTAATACATATATCTCTGTAATTATGTATACAGGGTTATTCAAAGAGAATCGAAAAGTCACCGCACGTTAAGTGACTTTTCGTTCTCTTCAAATCGGCACGATTTGGCAATCCCATTTCGGCGACCCTGCGGTGTATTGAGCAAGCACCACAGGGCCGCTGTAATGCAGGGAAAAGTCGCCGCAAACCCGCCGAAAACTCAACGGAAAAACATCTGGATTAACCCGCCGAAAATGCTGGAAAAACCCGAGCAGGAGCCGATAACAGCGCAGAGCAGCCACCGTAAAAACCTGACACCGCAGACTAATGGAGTGAAAAACAAATAAAACAGTTTGCTTCAATGTTTGAAAAGTGAAACGCTGTTTGCAAAGAAACTACTAAGCGAAAATGTCTGAAATTTACATATGAGGTCTAAGGAATGATAATAAAAAGGGCTGTTACAGAAAAAAGAACAAACGTTTTAAAAAATAAACGGAAAAAGGTTTTTGGAAAAGAAATCCTGAAAAATGCTTTAAATATCCCAAAAAATCTATAAATAAAGAGACTTTTTACTGCAGAATTTTATAATCAACGGTTTATTAGATATTGAATTAAAATGGGAATATTTTTAACATTGAAGCCTATGGGATTCGCCTGAATAAATCTGCCGCATGAAGCAACCGAATGGCAGGGCAATTCGGCAACTTTTCACTGCTGGTTTTTGATCTCTGAATAGACGAAGCTATGGGGATTTCACTGCCCTCGAACACGCACCGAACAGGCACCGTATGTGCAGGCAATTCGCCAACATTTGGCAAATTGCCTGCTCTCTGAATAGATGAATGGCCAAGAAAGGTACCTGAACGCTGATTTTCAGCGTTCGGTTACCTTTCGGCAGCCATTCGGATCTCTTTGAATAACCCTGATAGACTTCCCAGCATGTGCAAATTGTATCAAAGCCCCATTGTTACTTCTATGCATATTTATTCTGGGACCAGTATCATCTTTATTAGTACATATGATGCAGTGGGCATGCATATTATTTTTTGAAGACCACATATAATACTCTGATTTATTGAAGTCTGATTTTCCTGCATTATTTCCCTGAAAATGATATTCTATTATTTTCTATTATGCTGAGTACAGGGTTGTAGCTATCATTATACTGGTATACACATGGTTACATTGTTACTGCATATGCCATGGTTTAAATTACTTAAAATCCGTACTATTTGATTACTTTTTTCTATCCCAGCCTATGCAAAGTGTAACAAGTTATATAATTACAGAATATATGACCTGATACGGCGCACAATGCATTTTCTGGGGTCTTTGAATCTTGTAGTTATAAAATTGAATAAAAAAATACAATTATGGTGCAGTATAGCTATAACAAGTGGTGGTAAGGAAATAAGTTCTCAAGTTATCACACTCACAAATAAAGAGCCTAACACTGGCTCTGAGTGGATCCACACGTGTGGGTTGGTTGCCTTCAGATTTCTCAGGTGACCCCCACCTTGTTTAGGAATCACTCATCCACAGATATGCAATAAAGAACAAGAAAAGAGAACTCCTTGCGCAGATCAAATAAGTTCGTAAACCAGTATAATGCTGATTTCGTACTTACATTTTAGAGAGCTTACAAAGCTCTAAGACGAATGCCCATGGGTTTTTAGGAAGCTGGAAAATTTGTCTTAGACCTTTGTAAGCTCTCTAAAATGTAAGTACGAAATCAGCATTACACTGGTTTACAAGATTATTTGATGTAACTAACTAACTAACCAGTGTCGGGTGATTGTATATAGTGTATACCACATTTACCACTGACTAATGCAGAGTTGCAATGCATGCAGATCAGCTAAAGGTAGTTGGATCTGTATGTGCGTTATAATGAATCGAAATTAATATATTAAAAAAAATCGATTAATCGAACACAAAAATTTTAATCACTACCAGACCTACTGGAAGCCCCATAACCAACAAGGGATACATTGCATCTTATTGACATATAGGTTGTGATGGTGATACATTGTATTATATGATGTGGCAGAATTATTTTTCAAGGGATGGTTGTAATTTAATGTATCAAAGAAAATTATATTGATATATATACTGATAAAACCTTGAGTATCAGCAGACACATCATTAAGAATATCTGTGATGGATTTGTTTTTTTTCCTTTGAGTTTGGCTATATGGATTTTTTTATATAAATATCTATTAAGTGGAATGTATACTAATAATATGAGACATTTTGAGGTGTAAGAAACAGGACTTGTAAATGACTTCTGGTGTTGTATTTATATTTATCTTTAGCTTGGATGGCTTATGAATAGGCTCAGTGGTGATAAACAGTGTTTAAAATGAGTTCCGAGTTGAAAGTAATGTAGGGAGTCAGCGAGAACGGTGGCCAGATTCACTGTTTCAGTCTGCCGGGAGCAGAGTGAGACCAGGGACAAAAAGCTTACTGTACTTAAGTGTCTCCTATCCTTAACATGGGGAAGGTAATCTATTTTTAGTGTCTCGACAAGTGAGGTATTACTGTCGGGATGTGAAAGATTTTAATACCTCCTAAATGCTGGTGCTAAATGATTCTGCAAATGCAAAAACACTTAACAAGCTCTATAGCCCACCATTAACCTCCCTTGCGGTATTCCCGAATGTGGCTAGGGGTTAAATGTCACTGCTGAGAACGGTAACCCCAAGCCACACTCGGGCTGTATACATACCACGTCCTGTGCTCCCTCGCTGTCACCCGCAATCACCTCCGATCACGGTGGCTTGCGGCTTGCTTCTGTGTTCCGTTCCCTGCGAGCACCGCAACACAGGTGGGCGGGACCTGGCGGCAAATTTGAAGACGAAAAAAAAGAGTGTAAAAAAAAAGTATAAAATCGTGACAGATGCAAAGCACTCTGTCAGGATTACTTTGTGTCACTCACCCCAGGTATTCCCTAGTGAGTTGACCTGTGCCCTACCTGCACTTTTGTACGTCCATGGCATCCAAAAGCGTGCCTGTACCGCAAAAGCAGTTGCAGACCAGCCTGAAAGCAGTGACAGCGAGTTGGAATTACTTGCAGAATTGAGCAACAGCAATTCGTGGGTAAATTCGTCATCAGAGACAGAAAGTGACGACAGTGAAATCATACATGCTATGTGAATCCCCAACTGGCTACATCTGGAATTCCGTCATCTACACTGGAAAAGGGACGAAATTCAATGAGAAATACAGCAAGTATAGATTGGCAACATCTTCCGTTCTGTCACTCATTGTCAGGATCCCTGGCTGTAACCATCCTGGAACCCCCCCTGGTGGTGATGTTCAGGTTCTGCTCCTGCCTTGCAACCAGCAATGTAACAGTTAAAACACCTGGCACACACACGAAATAAAGGCACCACGCCCTAGCCAGACCTTTGCTGGTTCATTACAGCTCATACCCTGTGAGAGTGAGGTGCTGTTACTCACTGCTCTGCAATACCCCTCAGTGCCTTGTGATTCCTGGTTCCTGCAAATACCCCATCATTATCATCCTCCCTTACCCACCTGCTTGTCTGTGCAGGACACTGCATTTCGGGTTCATACCCCTACCATCCCGGTGCCTCCCAGGTACCAACCCTGACAGAATGAACCAGCCACAACTTAATGGACCTGCAGTCCTGCAATCAACCCTGCTATGTCTCCAGGAGGTGCTGAAAAGCCTTGCTGCGATGGTGGAGAGGTTGCTGTGCAATCTACAGGGAGACTAACCTAAGGAGCGTATACCTTCAGGTAGCAGGTACAGAGAACCATTGTCCCCTGAAGAATGTGCCAGGAGACTGGCAGACAATCTCTGCCTGTACTGCGGGGAAGGGTCACATTGGGTTTCAAATTGCCCATCCAAACCTTCCCAACCCGCAGTTGTCAAGCCAGTGCCAAAGTCTGCTGCTAGTCCCAAACACGCTCCGGGCGTAGAACTCTACAGCAACCTAAGGCTCCCAGGCCTGCTACTGTGTTAAAATCTGTCAGCCCTAAGCCGGTATCCCTGCCCAAACCGGCCTCCAGGAGATGTCCAGTGCCCAGAAGCACTCCAGAACCAAAACCTCCTGCACCCAGACCTGCCCCCAGAAGATCCGTGCACGCTGCACCCAGGGACCAGGTATCTCTGGAGCCCACTTATGATCAGGAGGAGCCTGAAATTTCTATGGAGTCAGAGACCACAAAGCCTATGGAGCCAGATCTAGTTCTTCCTATGGACTTTGAAAGTACTCCTGTGGAACCAGAACCTCCGCTCCCTATGGAGGTTATGTGTATACAGAGTCCAGGTGCAACCACAACTCCCACCACTCTCAGCCAGCACGATCCAGCCATCCATGGAGTTGAAGGTACTGGTTCTGACCCTTTGTGTGATTTCTTGCCATTTGGCCGTCTACCCTCTTATTATTCAGGTCCAGAGCCGCTACCAAGGGGTACCACCTGGACAGTTTACCTACCAAGGAGGAAGGGGTGGAGGCTGCCACCACCTCACCCCATATGAGAGCTTGGAGTAACCTCGATACACCCGGTGAGGCGTCTGATCATGAGTGGGACACCGCTGAAGAGGACTATATGCCTACCTGTGTGCCTACTGATACCAGATATGACATGCCCAGCAGACCAATAATCGTTGCCACTAGGAAACCTGCAATCAATGGAGATTCAGACGTTGACTGGGAGACAGATGACTCTGTAGCTAAAAACCTGCCACAAACCGCACGGCGTAGCAAAGGGCCACCTGGTCAACGACGTGATTATACGGGCACCATCGTGGCGACCGATCCTGTTGTCCTCAGCACCCAGGTGGAAGACCCCTGTAAGAAGAAATCTAACTCTAAGGCACGGAGACAACAGAGGAAGAACCGTCTCCAGGCCTGTGTTACAGGCTCCCCCGTTGGAGTGATCCAGGACCTCCCACAGGCTACATCTACCCCGATGCCATCTGCCTATCTTGGCACGAAGTTCCCTGGTGACCCTGCCTCCTACCAGTGTCCCTCTGTTTCCAGGAGCCTACCAGGTCATGACACTTGTACACGTCCAGAACCCCCACCTGAAGAACCGGGCTGTTACACTGTACAAGGAACTATTGTTATACCTGCCCGGGACCCTGTATCAGGAGAATGGACGCTGCAACCTGTCCATTGATGCCAGCTTCTGACAGTCCTCGCTATACCCATGCAGGGCCCTGTATCAGGACACTGGGCGTCTTCTCCTGCCCACTGAGGTCCAGCTACAGCCAGTTCTTGGTCACCCAGAGCGTGACCATGATGGGGAGGGTACTGTCAGGATCCCTGGCTGTAACCATCCTGGAACCCCCCCTGATGGTGAACTTCAGGTTCTGCTCCTGCCTTGCAACCAGCAATGTAACAGTTAAAACACCTGACACACACACGAAATAAAGGCACCACATCCTAGCCAGACTTTTGCTGGTTCATTACAGCTCATACCCTGTGAGAGTGAGGTGCTGTTACTCACTGCTCTGCAATACCCCTCAGTGCCTTGTGATTCCTGGTTCCTGCAAATACCCCATCATCATCATCCTCCCTTACCCACCTGCTTGTCTGTGCAGGACAATGCATCTTGGGTTCATACCCCTACCATCCCAGTGCCTCCCAGGTACCAACCCTGACACTCATTGAGCCATTGCTGAATCAGGGCTATTGCGTGACAACGGACAACTTTTACACATCTCCTGAACTCTATGAGTGTCTACTGCAGCACAAGACAGATGCCTACGGAACCGTCCGGCCTAACTGGCGCGACATGCCACCAATCTTAAGCAATAAAAAGATGAAGGCTGGAGAAATGGTTGCCTGGCAGAAAGGCAAACTGATGGCACTGCGATGGCGTGACAAAAAAAGATGTGTGCCTAATGAGTACTGTCCATAACACCTCCATTGTCATGGTACATATGAAATGTGGGAAAGACAACATGAAGCCGCAGGTAGTGTCATAGAAATTAATCTACTATCAATTCCCTAATGTAGTTTGATCCGCTGCACTTACAAGCAGCTCTCTGCTATGCCTGGCAATACTTACCTGAACGCCCGCAGCAAGGAGACCCAGAGACTCTGCTGTGGTCTATTGCATCCTCACCCAGAAAAAGCCACACACACACACACGTTGTTTCTAGCTGGAGTTCCTCTGGCCAAGTGTCCCTGTGGCTCCTGGTCAGCTTAATTTATTAGACAATCGCACACGCCCAGTGGGCAACTGGTTGTACAACAGAAAACCAGTTTGTCCAGTAATTACATTTACATATCAAAAGGACAGGGGAGTGGACTAGAATGACCGACCGGCCTCCTGGAGATGACTCATCCCTGAGTCATCTCCATGGTCCCTGTCAGCCATGTTTGTCCGACCATCCCCCATCACTGTCAATATGGACCCCATTCAGATACTGCTCAGAGTGATCAGCATCTGAGTGAAGATCAATCTACTCGTTCCTATGGATTATTGACATATCTGCGAAGACCTTCAGTTATTGTCTGTGCATGGTACGAGTGCCCAGACAAGGCTTAAATGTCTTAAAAGCAGGTATGCCTCTAAACCCAAAAGAAGGTTTTCATACTGACGGTTTTGCCACTGGTTTGGATTTAAAACCACATTCAAATCCAACACAGGGAGACAGATGACAACTTATAAAAACACACACATCCTAGAGTATAATGTCCACATAATAAAATTTCCACAACAGTAGTGATGTATTACAACTCCACCATGGGAAGTGTTGACAGAGCCGATCAAGCCTTGCAGAAACAGCAGAAGAAATATTACAAAAAGATCTTCAGGCATACATATA
The DNA here is from genome assembly GCA_009667805.1 of Leptobrachium leishanense. Lineage (NCBI taxonomy): Eukaryota > Metazoa > Chordata > Amphibia > Anura > Megophryidae > Leptobrachium > Leptobrachium leishanense. The sequence continues at coordinate 228,610,527 of CM019064.1, read as the reverse complement.
TATATGTATAACAAACTGTTCTGCTGCACCACCACAGCCAGGGAGAAGTCTGAGTGAAGAGAGAGCTCTGTGGCCACTCACTATTATGAAGGTGTAAGATGCAGATTGACAGCAATTAAGCTATATACAGTGGGAAGAAAAAGTATGTGAACCCTTTGGGATTACGTGGAGTTTTGCATGAATTGGTCATAAAATGTGCTCTGATCTTCATCTAAATCACAACAATTTAAAAAACACAGTCTGCTTAAAATAATACAACCCAAACATTATATGTTTTCATGTTTTTATTGAACAGAACATGTAAACATTCACAGTGCAGGGTGGAAAAATATGTGAACCTTTGGACTTAATAACTGGTTGACCCTCCTTTGGCAGCAATAACCTCAACCAAACATTCCCTGTAGTTGCAGATCAGACCTGCACAACGATCTGGAGTAATTTTGGACCACTGCTCTTCACAAAACTGTTTCAGTGTAGCAATATTCTTAGGATGTCTGGTGTGAATTGCTCTCTTAAGGTCATGCCACAGCATTTCAATCGGGTTGAGGTCAGGACTCTGACTGGGCCACTCCAGAAGCCTAGCTTTTCCCGCATCACCTCTTCCCATGATAGACTGCAGGATTTCTCATGCGCAGCCCCCACTCTCTGGAACGCTCTCCCTCGTACTGTCAGACTTTCCCCTAACTTCTCTTCCTTCAAACGCTCCATGAAAACATTCCTATTTAGGGAAGCCTACCACCCAACTCACTGACGCAACCATCAATCACTCTCACCTTACAGTCCTCTCCTCCTGTTTCCAACCCCAACCCTCCTAGATTGTGAGTTCCTACGGGAATAGGGCCCTCATCTCCTCCTGTACTGTTTGTCAAATGTTGTTCAATGTATTGTAACCCTGTCTATACTGTGCTTATTGTACAGCGCTGCGGAATATGCTGGCGCTTTATAAATAAAGAATAATAATAATAATAATAATAATAATTTTGTTTTGTTGAAGCCATTCTTTTGTTGAATTACTTGTATGCTTTGGGTCATTGTCCTGTTGCATCACCCATCCTCTGCTGAGCTTCAGTTGGTGGACAGATACGCTTTCCTGCAAAATGTCTTGATAAACTCTGGAATTCATTTTTCCATCAATGACAACAATCCATCCAGGCCCTGAGGCAGCAAAGCAGCCCCAAACCATGATGCTCCCTTCGCCATGTGTTACAGTAGGGATGAGGTTTTGATGTTGGTGTGCTGTGCCTTTTTTTCTCCACACATAGTGTTGTGTGTTTTTTCCAAACAACTCAATTTTGGTTTCATCTGTAAACAGAATATTTTGCCAGTAGTGCTGTGGAACCTCCAGGTGCTCTTTTGCAAACTTCAAACGTGCTGCAATAATCTTTTTGGACAGCAATGGCTTCCTCCGTGGTGTCCTCCCATGTACTCCATTCTTGTTTAATGTTTTCCTTATTGTAGATGTGTCAACAAAAATGTTAGCATGTGCCAGAGATTTCTGTAACTCTTTAGCTGACACTCTAGGATTCTTCTTTACCTCATTAAGCATTCTGCGCTGTGCTCTTGCAGTCATCTTTACAGGACGACCACGCCTAGGGAGAGTAGCAACAGTGCTGAACTTTCTCCATTTGTAGACAGTCTGTCTTACCGTGGACACATGAACATCAAGGCTTTTGGAGATACTTTTGTAACCCTTTCCAGCTTCATGCAAGTCAAAAATTCTTGATCGTAGGTCTTCTGAGAGCTCTTTTCTGCGAGGCATGGTTCACATCAGGCAGTGCTTCTTGAAACCAGTAAACCCAAAACTGGTGTGTGTTTTTAAAGGGCAGGACAGCTTACAGCAACACATCCAATAATATCACACTGATTGGACTCAAGGTTGGCTCACTTCTGGCTCCAATTAGCTCTTGGAGAAGTCATTAGGCTAGGGGTTCACATACTTTTTCCACCCTGCACTGTGAATGTTTACATGTTCTGTTCAATAAACACATGAAAACATATACAGGGTTATTCAAAGAGCTCCGAATTGCTTGAGAAAGGTAACCGAACGCTGAAAATCAGCCTTCGGTTACCTTTCCTAGCCATTCGGCTAACCAGAGAGCAGGCAATTCGCCAAATCCTAGCGAATTGCCTGAACATAAGGTGCCTGTTCGGTGCCTGTTCAAGGGCAGTGAAATCCCCATGAAAAGCACTGCTTCGTCTATTCAGAGAACACAAACCAGCAGTGAAAGGTTCCCCTAATGCCCTGCCATTCGGTGGTTTAATTCGGCAAGTTTATTCAGGAGAATCCCATAAGCTTCAATGTTAAAAATATTCCTGTTTTAATTCAATATCTAATAAACCATTCATTATAAAATTCTGCACTAAAGAGTCTCTTTATTTATAGATATTTTAGGATATTTTAAGCATTTTTCAGATTTTTTTTTTTTTAAAAAAGTCAGATTTTTTTAACAGCCCTCTTTATTATCATTCCCTGGACCTCATATGCAAATTTCAGACATTTTCGCTCAGTAGTTTCTTTGCAAACAGCGTTTCATTTTCAAACATTCACACAAACTGTTTTGCTAATTTATTCACTGCCTCGTCTGCGGTCTCGGCTGCTTCGCTGTCTGTGATCGGCTCCTGCTCGGGTTTTTCGGCAGGTTAATCCAGATGTTTTTGGGGGTTTTCGGCGTGCATTCGGTGGGTTTTGCGGTTAGTTTTCATCAGGTTTGCTGCAGCTTTTCCCTGCAATTCGGGGACCCTGTGGTGCTTGCTGAATACACCACAGGGTCACCAAAATGGGATCGGCAAAAGGAACCGAATTGAAGAGAATGAAAAGTCACCGAATGTGCGGTGACTTTTCGATTCTCTTTGAATTACCCTGAATATGTTTGTGTTGTATTATTTTAAGCAGACTGTGTTTTTCAAATTGTTGTGACTTAGATGAAGATCAGAGCGCATTTTATGACCAATTCATGCAAAACTCCACGTAATCCCAAAGGGTTCACATACTTTTTCTTCCCACTGTATAACATTTATATTATAACAATCGAAAACCAGGCATACATACAATATTACTGAACTGTTTGAATAGTGGAATTATTGATATATACAATATATAAATATTCAATGTATGTATATACATTTTCATCTATTCATATTGCATTTTATATAAGACCTGTAAGCTTGAAAAAGATTCGGTCGGACCTGAAACATTGGTGTATGTAATTTTTAAAAGATGACATGAAAGCTACATATTAATAAGTCCTCGAGTGCATCCATTTTGCAACAAGTTGGATGTTTTGCTCGGATTGAGGCACTGTAGCAATATTTAATTTTTGCAACGTTTTCTTGGAATGGAGTGTTGATATTTGGCTTAAATATGTTTTTTTTTTATTTGGAAGATGTATTGCTAATCATCTCATAAGCAGCTAATGTCCAGTTGCAGGACATGCAGAATGAACCCAAGAGAGAGGTTTAACAAATTCCATTTACTCCCACTCCTATTTCAAGGAACCCTTCCATGGGCACTATCACGTGCCCTAAGCTAAAACCGGGACACTAAGGGGAAAAATTTGCATTTGCTAATTTCCCCTTAGCATCCCAGTTTCCCCAGCAGATCGCAGGGCAGGCGCTGAGTACAGCCAGCAGCCTGCCCCTTATAGATTGCTAAACTCGCAGATGCTGGAGGCAGCGCTACAGCACAGTCTCCAGTATCCCCTCCATGGCGTAAATAGGACTCCATGGGGGATCATGCTGCCGGGTCACATAACTGGCAGGATCTCGCCTCTCACGAGATCCTGCTGGTCGGCGGAGTGATCGCAGAGGGAGACAGGGGACTTTTCCCCCAGTCTCCCTCTGCTCCCGGCGGCCAGAAGCAGCAGATCAGGCCGACATTCTTGCCGCAGGATGAGAGGTGAGTATGTAATTTTTTTTGGGGGGGTTTGTTTGAGATTCAGGTAAGGGATTCTGCAGCAGCGCAATTCATTATCTACAACTCTGAGCTGGTGGTAACTTTTTCGTTAGCGCCAGCTCTTATTAACTAGTGTTAGGACCAACAGATCTAAACGCTAGTTAATCTGTGCTTTCAGTTTGCGCTCCCCATGTTAGGTATAGGGACCCGTTAACCCGTTAGCGATTTGAAGGTGATTTGGGCGCAGCGCCACCTACTTTAAGATAGCGCTGACGCTAGTGTTAGCTTGAAGGAGGTGACAGAGCCCTATGTTTGTTAAATTTTAGTAGTCCAACAATAACTGTTGATTTGCTGGTTTCAAATGTTTTGTGAAAATCTTATAAATGAATACATTTATGCATCTGAGAATATATCAGAATAAATGCGTAATCCCATGAACTTTCAATGGAGAGGTCTAGCTATTAACAGATCTATGATATTTGTCAATCTGCCCATAGGTGAAAGTGAGAATTTTATATTCAGACCACAGACCTACAAATATCTGGTGTCAGATTAACATTTTCAAATTTTTTTGGTCTGTGTGAGAATGTGTTATGCAATTGGATGAGATTTAACTGCTAAAAATAACATTAGTACTACTGCTTGGAAGGAGAAAAATGTATTTTTGGCTTTCGTTCCTGAGGCCAGATGGTCATCAGCTTTTCACTAGTCTGGATCACAGATGATTGTGACACTAGATACTTAGAATACTGTTTTATATGATTTGGTTTGTAGTCAGAAAAGTTTGCATAGAGTAGAAAAACAAATGAAGATGGGGATTTTATATAAATATAGAACATTCTTTTAGAATGGAAATCCTTCTATTTGGATATAATTCAACTCACAACAATCCGGTTAGAGAATCTGTCCCTTTTTAGTAACATCATTAGATGTTATAGCATTTAAAATGATGAGTGTGAAAGTAGTCATTAAGATGTATCATTTGAGTCCATTTTAAGCATAGTAATAGAATAGTAAAGAAGCACAAAATGCAATTTATTTAAACAGATAGGGTACCGGCTGGATGGAGTAGAGGTATCACCACTCCTCTATAACTGTGGAGACCCAGGTTGAAATCCCGGCCAGAGCACTTCTCCAGTAAGTGTCCTTGGACAAGACACCTAACAGTACATACTTGCCTACCACACAATGGACCCTATCACCTGGTGTGAGCTAAACCACCAACGTTACATGAAAAATCGAGCACAAGCTGCTAAAATGTAGCGCCTGTCAATCCATCAACAGATCGCCTTGTTTGCAATTGTCAGTGTACAAGATCTGCGAGCACATGCTTGTAAACGCTATGATTGGCCAGGGCCCACGCCACACAAACGCCACTACCGTCACAAATGATCCAGTGTCTGGAAAAATCCAGAATTTCCCAGTGCAGAGTGCCTGGCCACACATCATCTGCCTATAAATACAGTGAGCACACTGTGAGGAGAAGCAGAGTGCCAAGGGAGAAAACACAAGTACTTTTCAACCTCAAAATATTGATAAAGAAAATAATTGGGCAGACATTGCCCATTTATTTAACGCAATAAAAGGGTAGTACATTTTTCCAGTAAGGTGTCCCTTTAATTAAAAAAAAGTATGTATAAGATATCAATTAAATGAAGGTACTGACACAGCATAGACCTGGTACTAAGATACAAGTCATGTAATAATAGTCCTGTGTTCTGTGTGAGTGAACATGGCAGCATTTCTTGGTTGACAGCACAGAGGTTTGTAGGCAGCAGCAAAGACACACAGTTCAAGTTTGTTGGCAGGCAGGTTCCAAGGCCTAGATTAGCTATTTTGCCATCCATTGCAGAGATTTTTATTGTAACTTAACTAAACCAGTAAACCGTATTATTTTTCAACTTCTAATGGAGTTTTTCTGAGTTTATGTAGCTCCTAATCTGCCTGCTATTCTCATGGAGGAGGCTATGTTTTCTGGTTCCTCTCCATAATGGGAAGGATTAAACATCTAAAGCTGTGTGACTGACAGCTCGGCCTGGATTGGCTCAGAGGGTGGGGGTGTTCAAATAGCAAGGATGCCTGTAATATTAACTCTCAAAGGTTCAGGGCTTTTCCTTCTATCCCACTGCTTCATTGCAGTGCAGACACACACACATGCATAAACATATATTTTTTTACATACCACCGTTCCCTCCCAACAGTGGCAGTCCTGGATGGATGGGGATGGATGCCAGGTGCCTGTACTGCCAGTCCAGCCAGAAATAAGCCTCCCTGGCCAGGCCCAGACTGGCGGCGCCCGAGGGACTTGACGGCCTAAGACCTCAAGCTACTCTAGGGCCCGCGGTCCGGCCTGCCTTAAGCCTGGCCCAGTGCAAGGCAGTGACCTGGTTGACTGGCCAGCTGCGCCCTTGATGAGCAATACAGTCTGTGCTACAGTCGCACACAGACCGCACTCGTACTGAGCTCCACTGCACAGTGAGTCCACATTGCCTGGGGCACTCTGATGATGTTTCAAAGTGTCAGCGAAAATACTGGCACATACCGCCTGAAAAAAGCCCTGACTTCATGTGTGTTGCATTTCTGTGTTGATTATCTATTTGCTAGTTTACATTCCTTCCAACTGCTGCCAAGCTATTTTGCTCCCTTTTTTAAAGCTGTTTTCTCACTAACTTTCCATTTTCTTATCGTCCCCCTGTCCAGCGTCACTGATTGAGGATTTTATGACACCCCTACCCCTTTCTGATCTTATGTGACAATACTATCTCTTCCAGCAAATACATTCTCATTTCATCCAGAGTCCAACAAACACCACACCCTCCACTTCAGCTGGTCTTTGTTGTCTAGGGATGATCACAGAACTGTAGGGAAGGGTTAATAGTTGGACCTTGCCAAAGATCTTTATCTGGAGATCTGTTTGTGTTCAGAGATAGAGGATAGGAAAGAAGCCCAGTCATATGCAAATGCTCTGAGAAACAGCAGCTTTGGGGGGGGGGGGTTCTCCAATGTGTTACCATAAATCACTTTGCAGGGACAGACATCATGCGGCATGCCGCAGGACCAGTGGCAACTCTAGGAACAATATATAGGGGGCACATAAGATACCACAGTCAAAACTGGGGGGCACTAATAATTTTCCCTACTAAGTCATACCAATGAAAAAACTAATAGGGTTATTCAGAGAGAGGTGAAAAGCAGCTCATTGTAACCTACAAGGTACACTAATGCTGCACTCATTGACAGTTTTGAGTTGTTATTAAAGGAGAACAGAAGTACTGATTTATGTATTCAAATTATCTCGGTACATGCTATGGTAGGTGGGAATGTAGCAAAATGTACCGAGAAAATGATATTGATAAAAGCCATATTAATTGCCTATAGACATTACATATGATCAACCTGATCTAGTGTAACAATATCAACAACCATTGTGGATATCAATAAAACAGCTCATTTGTAATTACTTTATTTAGAATGTGTTTATTTCCTTCTTAATCCACATGAAGAGTTGTTTAATTTTGTCTGTGCAGGATTTCTCTGCAAAATTATGCACATAGTCAGTGAAACTCCGAGCAGCATGTCACATGCTGGGGCTGTCCAGAGGCTCTCATCATGTGCCACGGTTTGCTGCAGCCCTCAGAAGTAATATCCAGCATGGTTTCCACCTTTGTTTTCAATGTACTTTATGTCCAAGTTGTTCAGCATATATTTCACCATTGTTTCCATCAGAGTTGTTCAGCATAGTTTTTACTGCTGTTTCTTTTGGAGAACAATAAAATAAATGCTATAAATCTCCAAAGTATAATGAATGGGGAATAGCTGCAGTTTACTCCTTCTATGGAGGAATATAAATTTTACGGAGGAGTAGCATTGTTCAGCATTATTCACTATTGTTTACAAAAACTTAGTTGCAGTTGGTGAATTTTGCTTTTTGGAGCAGCCACAGCAGACAGCAATTGCAACAGAAATGGTTTTTACAGTATGGTAACGTTGATGAAGCAACAGTGTTTAGTGAATAACCCCAGCTGTGTTTGTAATCATGTTGAGTACAAAATCCCAGTATTTATTTATTTTCAAAGTATTTTACCAGGAAGGATACATTGAGATTTCTCTCGTTTTCAAGTATGTTGTGGGTTCAAGAACATTGAAATTTTACAGTCGTTACAGAAATACAAAGTAATAAATGCAAGATATTAGAAACAAAACACAAATATACAAATTAACACAGAAAATAAATATGTAAGTAATATAGTCACTATGTTACATGTTTACAGGTGCATTCCGTATTGAGGTATGTTAATAGGGAGCTCTTGAGTGACTTAAGACTGGGGGACGATTTGATGGCGTCTGGGAGATTATTCCATAATTGCGGTGCTCTGTAGGAAAATGAGGATCGAGCCACTTTCTTTTTGTATTGTGGTATTGCAAGTAAGCTGCTGGTCCTGGATCGGAGGTTATAGGATGAGGGAACTGCTAGGGGAAGCAGCCTATTCAGGTAGGGTGGTAGCTTCCCTGAAAATCTCTTAAACACCAGGTTGGAAAGGTGAAGGGTGCGTCTAGATTCCAGTGACTGCCAGTTTAGCTCTTTTAACATGTCACAGTGGTGGGTCGTGTAGGTACATTGTAGCACAAAGCGGCAGAATGAGTTATATAATGTAGTAAGTTTCTGAAGGTGTGTTTGCGGGTCAGCTGCATACACTACATCTCCGTATTCAATAGCCGGCATAAGCATTTGTTGTACAATCTGCTTTCTTACCGCGGGGCTCAGGCAGGATTTTTTTCTGTACAGGGCACCTACTTTGGGGTAAAATTTAGATGACAGTTTTTCAATGTAGGGGCCAAAGGATAGATTTGGGTCTAACCACATACCTAGATATTTGAGAGGAGTGACTGTGGTCAGCGTTCCATTTGATTTTGTGATGACACATAGATGGGGATTTTGCAATTTATGTAGTTTAGGTGCTGTTCCAAAGAGCATCGTTATAGTTTTGTCAGTATTTAAGAAAAGTTTGTTATTTGCAATCCACGTTTCTACCTCTGTGAATTGTTCTTGCAGCACAGCCTCCAGCTGTGGGAGATTTGGTTTGCTGGTATAGATTTCGGTGTCATCTGCGTACATGTGTACAGTTGAGGCTTTGTAGATGTTGGGCAGATCATTTATGAATATGGTGAATAGCAGGGGGCCAAGTATCGAGCTTTGGGGTACTCCACACGTGACTGGGAGGGTGAGGGAGGAGCTGCCAGAAATGGACACATACGATTGAAACCAAGTTAGCGTGTGATCGCTAATACCAGAGTTTTTAAGATTTTGTAATAGGATGCCATGGTCTACTGTGTCAAAGGCCTTGGCAAAATCAAGGAAGATGGCACCAATTAGGTCTCCTTGTTCCATGCCAGCTTGGGTATTATTGCAAACTTTTAAAAGGGCGGTTGTAGATGAGTGATTTGGACGAAAGCCGGATTGATTTTCAGCAGCATTGCTGGGATTTGATCAGGTCCAGACTGGTATTTCATTTTTTGATTATGGAGAAGTTTAGTAACTACACTAACAGGCACTGGCCTAAAGTTGAATTTATCTGTGATATGGGGTCCCTGCACGGTTGGAGGGGCCTGACCTGAATTTGGCCTTTCTGCAGGTGTGTCATTCTTTAGCTTAGCAATCAGGGTGGTGGCGCATCCAACAAGATAATTATTAAAGACATTTGCTACATCTAGGGGGTGTTGTACGGTTTGGTTGTTTACTTTGACAGCAGCTGGTTGGGAGTGGACAGGGGGTGCTTGTATATTACTTATGATTTTCCCAAAAATTCTAGGGTTTGATATGTTATTGTTTAAATTGTCATTGAAGTATTGGGCTTTAGCCATTTATGTTTGATTTGTGCATGCATTCTGGCATTGTCAGTATTCACAGTGATCGTTCATGGAACCAGTACTCTTGAAATTTGACCACAGCGAATCTCTAAGCTGGTACATTTGTGTAAGATCAGCTGTAACCCAGGGTAGATGGGCCCTTTTTACTCGCACTTTACGCAGTGGGGCATGGGAATTCCAGACTTGTGGGAGCTCAGATTGAAAGTATTCAATTGCACAGTCCAGGTCTGGGATTATGTTTAGTCTGTACCATGGGAGCTGTTTGAGATCACTTAGGAAGAATTCTATATTAAATTTCTTGAGAGACCTGGTGATTATTATCTTTGGGGGAGATTTTGTGGCCTTTATTTACGCAGTACACTAGACAGTGGTCACTGAAGCTATTAGGTAGAACGCCTGCCTCCTATATTCTATCAGGACATGAAGAGAGAATCCAGTCCAGCAGGGTATGGTTAGGGTTCTTCATATTAATGCGAGTAGGGGAGGAGATTGAGTTAGTTGCAAGGCCTTAAACCGTTAGAAGTGTTTATTGGCTTTAGGATTCAGCCAATCTGTATTAAAAACGCCAAGGACCAGCAGTTCACTGTTTTGGTTTTGTGCAAGTAAGTTATTAAGGATTTAAGTTATATCAGAGAGAGTGCACTGGAGAGCTTGGTGGGCGATAGAATCCTGCAACAATGATTGATTTACTGAAAGGGATCTCAATAGGTATAGAGCTCGCAGGCTCACATAGACAACATACCAGGAACTCGCAGGTTCCAAGTGTTTCAAAAAAACATTTATAATCCATTCATATTCATAACAGCACCTAAAAATGAAGAAAGCCATTGTAAATGGGGTAAGACTAGGGTGGTGAGAGAAGAACGGACTTGAAAACTAGAGAAATCTCAATGTATCCTTCCTGGTAAAATACTTTGCAAATAAATAAATAAGGAGTGAACGTTCCAAGGTGAGTTACAAATCAGGGACCGTTTTACTGGTTCCAATTATTGGTGAAGAATCTGGTGGAAGTATTCATACTAGTCACAGGGCACGTAGGCAGAGGAGTAGGAAAAGGACCCCTTATGATAGGCTGCCATGGCAATTAACTAATTAACTAAAGCTCTCACTAATTCAGCTCCCCACTACCTGTCCTCATTAATCACCAAATACACCCAAGCCCGCTCCCTAAGGTCAAAAAGTGACCTGTGCCTAACTTCTCCCCGCATCACCTCTTCCCATGACAGACTGCAGGATTTCTCACGCACAGCTCCCATCCTCTGGAACGCTCTCCCTCATACTGTCAGACTTTCCCCTAGTTTCTCTTCCTTCAAACACTCTAAGACATTCCTATTTAGGGAAGCCTACCACCCGACTCACGGATACACCCCATTGGCCCAACCAGTCCATCACTCTCACCTTGCAGTCCTCTTCTCCTATTTCCACCACCAACCCTTCTAGATTGTGAGTTCCCATGGGAATAGGGCTGTCAGTGATCAGACTAACTTGTGCAGCAGGTGCGGTTGTGAGCCCAAGATGCAGTGAGAGGCAGGTTGCGGAGTAAACAAAGAGTTTATTTCAAAATAAACACAAGAACATAAGACACATGAACTAAACAAGAGATCAGAACTAGACAATGGAGGAGACTAGACACAAAGGGGAATAGCTTTAGAGCAGGAGAGGAGATGCAGGAAATGGAGGTTAAGGCAATAGAGGGATGGCTGAGAGTAATGGGAAGGGAGGTTAGGGAGAACTGAATATGGGAGCGGTTAGGAAACAGGAGAAATAAGGGATAGCAAGATGGGAATAAGAGACTAGAGAAGTGAGAGCAGAAATAGACACAAAGGGAACTTAACAGCACATGGGGCAGGCAATGTATAAAGAATAATACTAAACAATAATACAGATAACAGATATTCGGGCAAAGGTACAGATAAGGATTAGGCAATAGAGTGGTCGTTGGCAATGCAGGGGTCTAGGCAAGGTGGCAGGCAGGGTGGTCAAAGTCCAAATCAAGGGGTCTGGTAACCAGGGGTTCAAGATGGGGGGAACAGGGAGCAAAGGGGGGTACCGGTTTGAATGGTAAACAGGGTCCTCAGGAAAGTCTTTGGAGGTTCAACAAGGAGAGTTCAGGAATAGCTCTGCACAGCAAGACAGTCTGTAACTTCAATGAGGAAGTGTGGGATAGAGGGCGTAGCTTCCTTATCTGCAAGCCTTAATTACCAGCATCAGTTCAGGTGAGGCTGCAGGGCTTGAAAGCAGTTCTGCCCAATAAATCCAGGAAACTGTATAGGTCCTCTGCATGCTTGCAGTCTGAAAGGGGGAGCCAGAGGGTCAGGGCGTCCAGGACCTGACAAGGGCTCTCACTTCCTCCTGTACTGGTTAATCAAATGTTCAGTCTCAATGTACTGTAACCCTGTCTATATTGTGCCCATTGTTCAGCGCTGCAGAATATGTTGGTGCTTTATACATAAAGTATAAAAATAATTATTATATTCTGCATGCTTCATTTTTCCCCCACTTTTGTCCTGAAGAAACACTGCATTTAATTTTGTGAGTATTGTAGTTATCATCACTTTACAACTGTTCTATTGCTGGCGAATGCTTTTACTTAGAGTGTATTGTTTGCTTTTCCAAAACAACTGTTTTGCTATAGTGCCATACAATACCACATAAGATCAGAAGGAAATAATGCTCTATTTTATTTTAGATTATCTTGAATTCAATGCACAAATACCAACCAAGGCTCCATATTGTTAAAGCAGATGAAAACAATGCATTTGGTTCAAAAAATACAGCCTTCTGTACCCATGTATTTTCTGAGACAGCGTTTATATCGGTGACCTCATATCAAAATCACAAGGTGAGTCTGTCAAAATATTAGTTTTGCATTTTAATTTTAATATAGTTTTCTTTATATTTGTTGAGAAGTTGTTGTATATATGTCCTCCCTAGCCACCAGAATGCATCATATGGTTTAGTTTTTGTACTTAAGCCTTGAAATCATACTTTTAGCCTTAATCATTCATCCTTTTATTTACACAGACAATTTTCCCCCCAAAGTCAAATTTATTTTCCCTTTGCTTGACAACTCCTTTTCACTTTTGAATGGATTCAATTTATACAAGTGGTCCCTGCCCCACTTCATTTGTGCAAAAATTATAGTTGATCCTATTGTAATGTAGCCTTTTCAGGTCATGAAACATTGCTGTCCTTCGAATGAGTGGATGAAGTACGTAAACATATTAATTTGCAGCTTGGGGTAACATTTTTTTTTAAATAAAAGTATTTCTAAAATGAAAGTTGTTTTGCGATAATATTATGAGCCAATGATGAGATGTATGCATTTTTTGCATTGTATTGTTATTTTTGGTTATTTAATTTATTTAAATATACTTGGCCCTGTGTTAGCTGTGTGAGCGTTAACATTAGGTTACGTGGCCCTAGCATTGACCAACCATATTTCTTAACGCTAACAGGTTAAAAACGATACTCTGCGCTCCCTATGCTTACATAGGGAGCGCAAAGAGTTAATTAGCTTTAGGATAACAACGTTAATTAAGTCCCGCTGTGGTTAACTGAAAAGTTAACCACAGCTAGGAGCTGGTGCTAAATGATTCGACTTCTTTGGAATCATTTAGCACCAGCATAAAATCCCCCCAAAAATCAGATACACACCTCTCATTCCGCTGCAAGAACGATGGCTCGATCTGCTGCTTCTGGCCACTGGGAGCAGAGAGAGACTGGGGGAAAATAGTCCCTCAGTCTCCCTCCGCGATCACTCTGCCAACCTGCAGGATCTCGCAAGAGGCTAGATCCTGCAGGACATGTGACTGGCAGATGAAGCCTCAATGGAGTTCCATGGACAATGGATGGGATGCTCGCGGCTGCGTTTAGTGCTGCCTCGAGCATTCTGAGGCTACATTTCGAGGCAGGCTATTGAATTAGCACCTGCTCCGTAATATGAAGCTAAAACGGGAATGCTAAGGAGAAACCTGCAACCAGGTGTTCCTCCTTAGCGTCCCCATTTTAGCAAGCAGATTATAATACTACCCACTATGTTTATCTATAATTTGCATGTTCAAGCATTTTGTTATGCAAATTTTTGTATTTGTTCTGTTTTTATTCCTTAGTCAGTGCTAATCTGTCACACTCTGGTTGAAAACTGTAAGATACGTAGATACCGTGTATTCTATTTACTACCCGAACCATTCTAGAAACAGAACAAATAAAACAATCAGGATTATTCAGAGAGAGAGAGGTGAAAACCAGGAGAATGACTGGATAACTGAAAATTCTAGGTCAAAATAGCCAATTGGGAAAGTGAGATAAATGGGAGAATTTTTCTGGTTTGGTTATTTTGACCTAGAATTTTCACTTCTCCAGTCATTCTCCTGGCTTTCACCGCTCTCTGAATAACCCTGAATGTCTTGTAACAAATTAATTTGATGATTTTCAGACAAACCACTAGTGATTAACATGTTTGGTTTCACATTGCGTAGACAGTTGACAGTCAAATTGCTACCCAGACACACATGCTGTTTAAGAAATAATATAATAAATAGAACTTGTTAAAAAGTAAGGTCATTTTACACATATTACATGTATGTTATAACTATAGACACTTTTTCCTAGTTTTTGTTTTTCATTTAACCAGAATGCTGCGAAATAAGGTGTGTTAATTAGAATAATTTCATGAACACCTCATTACTTTAGTGGTAACCTAATACCAAATTAATGCAGCATAGAAGCAATATGTGCATAGATTGCTTTTACATGTTGCACATTTTGTCCCTTTCTTTTCGGTTATCCCTTTTCCTGTAGTATTTTATACTAAATTGGTTATTACATGTGGTTAAATGTAAGATATTAGGAGGAAATACGTTTGCAATATGCAGGGATGTATGAAAATAAATTTGTTCAAAACTTGACACCTTTAGAATATTATTTAATGAATCAGCAAACTCATAAACTCTCAAATGTCACTCACGGTGAGTCAGGCGATCTAATAGTGACTAGAAAAGCACAGTCATAAATCTAAGGTGAAAAGTAATTACAGCATATGTATTTGTTGAAACATATGAGGAATGTGACCATTAAACTATAGCACGTTGCTCGTCTTGAAGTCTGTAACACAAACTTTTTTTCAATAAATAATTTTTTTTAATATAAAATACTGAAATGCAGTTCATGCAGGACCGTTCATACTTGATTTATTTGAGTGCAGCGGATAACATAAAAATGGTGCTTTTATTTATTAGAAAATTGTGTATAAATATGTAAGTAAATACCTCAAGGTTTCAGATTTTTTAATACTTGCCAAATGTTGCTTGGGTCAACCCATATCACTAAACTAGTGTGCTAAACTAACATTTTATCATTTTGCTGAAGGAGAAAGCATTGTGATTTATGCTAAAATGAACACCCAAGGCACCTGTATTATTCTATTGCGTGTTAAAGTATAATAAATTACCTAAACTTAATATGCTGCTTGCTTAATGGATCCTGGTATAACACTAACTCCTCCTCCTGGTCTAACTGGAATCTAACTGGAATGGCGGTTAGATTTATTAGTTCCACAGTTCCCTAGCTTGATATTCCAGTTGTTAGTGGGTACGGCATATTAATGGTCCATGTATCAAAACCCAGCTTTCAAAACCTTTCAGGGTTATTCAGAGAAGGGTGAAACTCTGGAGAACCTTTGGAGAAGTGAAAATTCTAGATCAAAATATCTGATTTGGAAAGTGAGATAAATGGGAGAATTTTCTGGTTTGGCTATTTTGACCTAGAATTAACACTTCTCCAAAAGTTCTCTAGAGTTTCACCTTTCTCTGAAAAACCCTGTATAAAAAGATTCATTTAATTCACTTTTTGAGTGAACAAACTAGATTCTAGCATCCATTTCCTTTAATTTGTCGTGTGTTGGGCTTATTTATTGTATGGAAATGTTTGGTCATGGGACACTGGCACATTTTTTGCATATTGATTTATTAGGCATCCAAGCCAAATATATAAACATTGCATCAAATTAGAAACCAAAAACATGGTTTCCCAGCTCACTGCATGACTTGCAGAATGAAAATTAGTATAAAAAAGACAAGAATGTCAATAGAACCCTTTTAATAATTTCATATTTTGACCAATATTTTTATGAAATATCGGCTGATTCCACTGAACAGTCGAATTCCAATATTTGTTATTGGACCTGCTATTGATAAATTCAGGCTGGTAAGAAACCCAAGAAAAAGAATGGAATTCAGTCTAATAATCTCTGTTAGCAACCCTAAACCCAAAAATAATCCTTCCTAACCCTAAAATTTACCCCTGGTCTCCAGAACCTTTAGGGTTATGGTTTTCTAGGGTTAGGGTTATTTTTTAGTTTAGGGTTAAAGGTTAGGTTTTGAGTGCTAAATCAACACTAATATTAAAATTGAGAGTATTCAGCGTGATTTCAAAGTGATTTTTCCTGTTTCCCTTTAATGAGGAGTCAATTATAAAAAAAATTTAGTACTTCATATTTTTGGAAAAACTGCATACCGATAAATGTGAAATTAATCTTTAAAGACTGAATTACAATAGCAAGTTTACGTGCACGTGCTGATATTTGTGCAGCCGAAATAGCTCAGTCGGGCGAGCGTTAGACTGAAGATCTAAAGGTCCCTGGTTCAATCCTGGGTTTCGGCAAGATGTAAATACCCTTAAAATCCATTCCTTATGAGATTCAAAATGTCATTATTCACATAATTAACCACTTCGCTGCTGAGGACGCGCTCAGCGCGTCCTCAGCAGTCCCGCTGGTTCCGGCCGATCGCTGGCCCCTCCGGTGCGGGCTGACATCCTGGATGTCAGCCCGCATCCGGACCAGCAGCCGCCAGAATTAGGTGTCATCGCGGGGGCGCGATGACACCTAATTCAGGCGCCCCCCGCATGTGCGGGGGGCGCGATGACACCTAATTCAGGCGCCCCCCGCATGTGCGGAGGAGGCGCCTGAAAGGGAGGGGGTGGTCCTTCGGACCTCTCTCCCTCCCGATCGGCGGCGCACAGGGGGTTAACCCAGGCATCATTTGGAAGGGCACAGCCTGCCCTTCCAAATGATGCCTGGCATTAACCCCTGGGGAGCTGGATCGCGAATCGGCGCTGAAAAGCGCCGGTTCGCGATCCTTTCCCGGAGCTGGCCGACATCTTGGATGTCGGCCAAGCCTCCGGGAACTCCCCCAGAGGACTGGCGTCATCGTGCGTAGCACGATGACGCCAGTCCTACAGGTTATCCAAAGAGATTCGAAAAGTCACCGCACGTTCGGTGACTTTTCGTTCTCTTCAATTCGGTTCCTTTTGCCGATTGCATTTCGGTGACCCTGCGGTGTATTCAGCAAACACCACAGGGTCCCCGAATTGCAGGGAAAAGCTGCCGAAAACCTGACGAAAACTAACCGAATGCACGCTGAAAACAAGCAAAAACATCTGGATTAACCTTCGAAGAAGCCGAACAGGAGCCGAACAGGAGCCGAATCACACAGAGCCGAAGCAGCTGTGACGTAGAGGAGGCAGTGAATAAATTAGAAAAACCATTTGTATGAATCTGGGAAAATGAATCGCTGTTTGCAAAGAAACTACTAAGCGAAAATGTCTGAAATTTTCACAGGAGGTCCAGGGAATGATAATAAAGAGGGCTGTTACAAAAAAAATAAGCAAACTGAAAAAAAAAAAAAAAAAAATCGGACTTTTTATTTTTTTTAAAAAAATTCAGAAAAATGCTTAAAGTATCCTAAAAAATCTATAAATAAAGAGACTTTTTGCTGCAGAATTTTATAATGAACGGTTTATTAGATATTGAATTAAAACGGGAATATTTTTAACATTGAAGTCTATGGGATTCTCCTGAATAAATTTGCCGAATTAAACACCGAATGGCAGGGCATTAGGGGAACCTTTCACTGCTGGTTTGTGTTCTCTGAATAGCCGAAGCAGTGCTTTTTCATGGGGATTTCACTGCCCTCGAACAGGGACCGAACAGGCACCGTATGTGCAGGCAATTCGCCAGTATTTGGTGAATTGCCTGTTCTCTGGATAGCCGAATGGCCAGGAAAGGTAACCGAACGCTGATTTTCAGCGTTCGGTTACCTTTCTCAAGCAATTCGAATCTCTTTGGATAACCCTGCTAGACTTAACCCCTAACTGCCACCAACTGTGGAGATAGGGAGTTCCAATGAACTCCCTATCTCCCGATCCGTGGCAGCTAGGGGTTAAATTTTGGTATCGTTGGATCGGCCAGAGCATGGCCGTTCCAACGATACCAAACATGAAAGTGAAAAATTTTGTAAAAAAAAAAAAAAAATGAAAAATAAAAATAAAAAAAAAATTAAAAAAAAATAAACACTTTTTTTTATTTTTTTTGGTTTGTTAATGCAGCAATATTGTTCCCATTTCAATTATAATGTGAACAATGATGCTGCACTAACGATTTTTGTATGCGGTGCGTTTGTTAAAAATAGTGTCATTTTCCCCAAAAAAAAATGTAACGAGACCCCATCTCTAATTTTTTTAACAAGCGCACCCCATACAAAATATAACCGCAATTGCTCGCATGTTAAAATGTGGAAAAAAACACTTTACACATTGTAAATTATTGAAAATACATATTTTATTGCATTTTTTGTTATAATATACAGACATGACATAACGTATACATATAATAATGACATATTATGAATCTACTGAGTCTGACGGAAAGAACGATATATAATATGTCTGGGTCATATACTAAAATAAGCCTTCAAAACACGTTTAAACATGATGCGCAAAACAGGTAAAAATGACCTCAGCATAGGGGCGGGAAAAGCCTCAGCAGCGAAAGGGTTAAATCTTTCACGACAAAAAACTGCATGAATTGCGTGAAAAAAATTCACTAAACTTCAGAGATCATGGCAAATTAAAACAAGCCCATAATCCCTTTCATACTTGTCATTCTATTTCTGTGATCTTTGCCACAAGTATATTCAATTAACACATTTGAAAAATATGTTTAATCCCAACAAGTGATGGATGGAAAGTGTTTTTAAAAGTCACGCTAAATTTTAAGAGAAGTGGAATTTTAGAAACAATAATAACACATGCTGTATATGGCACTTTTCCATAGTTGGTGCTAATGTAGCGTCTCAATATGTAATCATTAGCGCTAGCATTAGTCAGTTAACGTCTGGCATCGATATTCCAATCTTGGCGCTAAACTGGGCTTAAAAGGTTTTGCAGCTTGTGCGAATTTACAGTACTTTGCGTCTCCTGTTCCTAACAACGGGAGTGCAATAATTTTATAGAGCCTTGACAAAGTGCTTGCGTAATATACTGTCGGACGCAAACTGAAAATTTTTAACATCTAGAAGCTGGTATTAAATGATTCTGCAAATGCAGAATAATTTAACACGCTCCAACCCCCCCACCCATAAAAATCCCATACTTGCCTCTCATCCGAGGTGAAAAGGGTGGCCTCATCTGCCACATTCTTCTTGCTGTGAGCAGAGGCGAAACTGGGAACAAACAGCTTCCTATGGAACTTCCTATGGATTCCAGGAGCTGATAATTGTGGTGGCGTGGAAGCACTAATGCAGGTATCAGGGAGGTTAGCGCAGCGTTCCAGGGACGAGGTGCTGAGATAACGTCCTATTCCCAGAAAGGTGCTAACAGGCAGCAGCTAGCAGCCGCACATTTTCCTGGTTACCGTCTCTATGTTAGCATCCACAACGGAATATAGCCCATAACCTGTAATAAAAAATGTCTTTCATAAAATGAGTCTATGCCATTTAAAGTAGAATATTGTGCAGAATTCACATTCAATAATCATAAAATGGTATGAAGTAAAAGTTTTATCCTCCATCCCAGTGTCTTTCTCATATTTTAAGTAAATTTTGTTTTTACAGATAACCCAGCTCAAAATTGAAAACAACCCATTTGCCAAAGGATTTAGAGGAAGTGATGACAGTGATCTCCGTGTGGCTCGTTTACAAAGGTATTACACATTTTAAAATCCTTTTTTTTACTAATAACATGTTAGTTTTTATTTATAACCCAGATATGTGATGTCATTTGAATCAAGTGACCAATGGTGAGAAAGGATACTTGCACTACACTTTTAAAAAGCTGTTTTAAACGTATTTATCAAAAGGGAAGAACAAGCATAATAATTGGTGGAACCTTCATGAAGAAGCTAATTATGAAAGTATTTGTTTAGCAGTTTCCTGAAATTGATTCTAAAGCTAATTCATTCAACTTTAGTACTAAATATGCATAATAAATTCAAATGTTTATCTTCACAGCAACAGCATATCTGATAGTAGGTACTTATTTAACCAGTCGCTGCATTCATTAATATCAGTTTATATACATTGCAGATTAGATCGACGTTTTATAAACTCTGTTGAATATTTGCTAAATGTGTAGACTTTTCGGTGCTTTGCGTTTCGGCTCATTTCTCTGCATTTCGGTGATCCCATTTTGCAGAAAATTTCGGCAAATTCACTATTTAGCGAATGGGCACCATATTTTGCCAAAGTTGGAATCGCTGAAGCAGTTATCGGATGCTGGTAAAAAGCACCAAATTGCACCAATAACCGCCAAATTGGCATCAGCGAATTCTTAGTTAGTGAATAACCCCTAAGTCATTATTGTGGGACTCACTCATATAAAAGTTAAACAAAAGTCTGAGACACCTTTATTACAGTGTATTTTTTCTCTGATTTATCTATTCAAATTCACTTTACACACCATAAAAACATTAATTTATTCATTCTACAGAAAGTAGTTATATTCTAACTGTTCAAATTATTCTTGCAGCAAAGAATACCCTGTAATTTCTAAAAGCATTATGAGGCAGCGACTGGTATCAAGTCATCCAGGACAGCTATCCAGCAAGTCAGACATCAATGCACTTCACAGTAGCCACCAGGGTTTGCAGCATTATCAATATGAAAATGGAGCCCACATGCAGTTTGCAGCATCTGATGGACAAGATCTGCCACTCAATTCCTTCACAGCACAAAGAGATTCAGGACTGTTTTATCACTGTCTGAAAAGAAGAGGTACAGGAAAACCTAATTTTAGCTATTAATTGTACAGGGTGATTCATACAGACTCAACCCCAAAGTTTTTCTTATAGATTTGAAACAACTGAATGGAAATTAATGAGAGTTTCTGAAAACATACCTTCTCTTTTGTTTAGCACATCACAGCAAGTGCTGGAAGTGGCCACAATTTACTGTTAGGCACTGGCGTCGTAACGTGGGGGCAGGGGGTGCGGCCCGCACCAGGTGACACCCGCCTTTAGGGCGCCCTAAGGGCGGGTGTCTCACCCTCCGCCGCGTATTCGCTCCCTGCGAGCGTCTGAAGCATGCAGCTTCGGCACTCGCCTGGAGGAAACACGTCACCAGCCAATTGCGGCTGGTCACGTGGGTCCCCCAGGCAAACGCCCAAGCTGCACGCCGCCGGACACTCTGAGGGAGCGAAAAACGCGGTGGAGGTGAGCTGGGGCCATATCCAAGAGGTGCTGGGGCATGTGCTGGGGCATATCCATGAGGAGTTGGGGCAGTATCCATGAGGAGCTGGGGCAGTATCCATCTGGTGCTGGGGCATTATCCATGAGGTGCTGGGGCATTATCCATGAGGTGCTGGGGCATATCCATGAGGTGCTGGGGCAAATCCATGAGGTGTTGGGGCAAATCCATGAGCTGCCTGGGCATATCCATGTGCTGCTGGGGAAAATCCATGAGCTGCTGGGGCATATCCATGAGGTGCTGGGGCAAATCCATGAGGTGCTGGGGCATATCCATGAGGTGCTGGGGCAAATCCATGAGGTGCTGGGGCATATCCATGAGCTGCTGGGACAAATCCATGAGGTGCTAGGGCAAATACATGAGGTGCTGGGGCATATCCATGAGGTGCTGGGGCATATCCATGAGGTGCTGGGGCAAATCCATGAGGTGCTGGGGCATATCCATGAGGTGCTGGGGCATATCCATGAGGTGCTGGGGCAACTCCATGAGCTGCTGGGGCATATCCATGAGGTGCTGGGGCAAATCCATGAGGTGCTGGGGCATATCCATGAGCTGCTGGGGCATATCCATGAGGTGCTGGGGCAAATCCATGAGGTGCTGGGGCAAATCCATGAGCTGCTGGGGCATATCCATGTGCTGCTGGGGAAAATCCATGAGCTGCTGGGGCATATCCATGAGGTGCTGGGGCAAATCCATGAGGTGCTGGGGCAAATCCATGAGGTGCTGGGGCATATCCATGAGGTGCTGGGGCAAATCCATGAGGTGCTGGGGCAAATCCATGAGGTGCTGGGGCATATCCATGAGGTGCTGGGGCATATCCATGAGGTGCTGGGGCAACTCCATGAGCTGCTGGGGCATATCCATGAGGTGCTGGGGCAAATCCATGAGGTGCTGGGGCATATCCATGAGCTGCTGGGGCATATCCATGAGGTGCTGGGGCAAATCCATGAGGTGCTGGGGCAAATCCATGAGCTGCCTGGGCATATCCATGTGCTGCTGGGGAAAATCCATGAGCTGCTGGGGCATATCCATGAGGTGCTGGGGCAAATCCATGAGGTGCTGGGGCATATCCATGAGGTGCTGGGGCATATCCATGAGGTGCTGGGGCAAATCCATGAGGTGCTGGGGCAAATCCATGAGCTGCTGGGGCAAATCCATGAGCTGCTGGGGCATATCCATGAGGTGCTGGGGCAAATCCATGAGCTGCTGGGGCATATCCATGAGGTGCTGGGGCAAATCCATGAGGTGCTGGGGCATATCCATGAGGTGCTGGGGCAAATCCATGAGGTGCTGGGGCAAATCCATGAGGTGCTGGGGCAAATCCATGAGCTGCTGGGGCAAATCCATGAGCTGCTGGGGCATATCCAAGAGGTGCTGGGGAAAATCCATGAGCTGCTGGGGCATATCCATGAGGTGCTGGGGCAAATCCATGAGGTGCTGGGGCATATCCATGAGCTGCTGGGGCATATCCATGAGGTGCTGGGGCAAATCCATGAGGTGCTGGGGCATATCCATGAGCTGCTGGGGCATATCCATGAGGTGCTGGGGCAAACCCATGAGGTGCTGGGGCAAATCCATGAGGTGCTGGGGCATATCCATGAGCTGGGGCAGTATCCATGAGCTGGGGCAATATCCATGAGCTGGGGCATATCCATGAGCTGGGGCAATATCCATGTGCTGGGGCAGTATATCCATGAGCTGGGGCAGCATATCCATGAGCTGGGGCATATCCATGAGCTGGGGCAAAATCCATGAGAGGAGCTGGGGCAAAATCCATGAGAGCAGCCAGGGCATTATCAATTAGAGCAGCTGGGGCAGTATATCCTTGAGCTGGGGCTGTATATCCATGAGCTGGGGCAGTATCCATGTGCTGGGGCAATATCCATGAGCTGGGGCATATCCATGAGCTGGGGCAAAATCCATGAGAGCAGCTGGGGCATTATCAATTAGAGCAGCTGGGGCAGTATATGCATGAGAGCAGCTGGGGCAGTATATCCATGAGAGGAGCTGGGGCAGGATATCCATGAGAGGAGCTGGGGCATATCCATGTGTGCTGGGGGCAGTATCCGTGAGAGCTGGGGCAATATCCATGTGTGAGCTGGTCTGGGGCAATATATCCATGTGTGAGCTGGTCTGGGGCAATATATCCATGTGTGAGCTGAGGCGCAATATATCCATATGTGAGCTGGGGCAATATATATCCATGGGTGAGCTGCTGGGGGCAATATATAACTGTGAACTGGGGCAATATATCCATATGTGAGCTGGGGGCAATATATATCCATGGATGAGCTGCTGGGGGCAATATATCCAGAGCTGCTGGGGGCAATATATATCCATGTGTGCTTTCACTACCTTCGAACAGGCAACGTACTTGCTGGCAGCTGGCAAAAAGTTGTGTGAGCATATGAGAGAGCTCCACAGCAATAAACCTCACAGTAATGTGCGCTGTGTGTATGAGCATTCAGTGTTATATGGGAGTACTGATTTAAGAGTAAGAGTAGTTAAAAAAAAACTGTAAAACTCGGGGGGGGTGACACCATAAGTTACCGCACCGGGTGACACCAACCCTAGTGACGCCACTGCTGTTAGGCACATGTCAAATTGCCACTGTGTGATGTTGCTAACACTCTCAACTTTACATCATCATTGTTTTGGATTTAGTTTCTAATTTAATCCACTATGGCATCAAACATGTGGGGCTTGTTACAGTGCACTCATTCCTTCAGATAGCCACCCAAAAAACTGGTAAGAGTGGAAACAAAGATGGTCACTGATCCTTGAAAATGACACAGTCCTCAAAAAACTATTGATTGTTGCCATTGACTTATGTAATGTGTGGCATGTTATTCCATTTTGCTGGAAGTAACACTGTATCAGTTTCAAAGAATAAGCCATTTTGTTCCGTGAAAATACTATTCTTGTGACTGTGTCATTGTTGTGGCTGTACTAGAAACTATTGGCCGCTTCCACAATGTGCTGTGATTGAATATGGTCAACAAAGGAGGTAGATTTGTCGAAACTCTCCTTAATTTCCATTCATTCTTTTTCATTTATAATGAAAACTTTGGCTTTGCGTTTAAACGCATCCCACTTTATTTAATTATTCCATGTTGAATGCAGATTTTATAGGCACTACTATCTATGCCAATGTCTGTGTGTGTGTGTGTGTGTATTTACACATCAAAAGACAAAAATAATATTATCTGCCTCTGGAATGATACATACAATTTCAGTGCAGAAAATAAACACAAGGATCTGCAAGAAACATAGAAACATAGATATGTCGGCAGATAAGAACCTTTCGGCCAATCTAGTCTGCCCAATTACATGGATACTTTCCCTGGATTTATCTTTTATTTAGGATAGCCTTATGCCTATCCCATGCACGCTTAAACTCAATCACTGTTTTATCCTCTACCACTTCTACTGGAAGGCTGTTCCATGTATCCACCACCCTGTGTGCAAAATAATACTTCCTGATGTTACTTTTAACCCTTTGCCCCTCTACTCTAAGACTATATCCTCTTGTTTTGCTACTTAGTTTCCTTTTAAATATACGCCCTTCCTCTACTTTGTTGATTCCCTTTGAGTATTTAAATGTTTCTATCATATATCCTCTGTCTTGTCTTTCTTCCAAGCTATACATGTTAAGATCATTAATCCTTTCCTGGAACCTTTTCTCCTTCAAGCCGTACACCATTGTAGTAGCCCTTCTCTGAACTCTCTCTAAGGTATCTATATCCTTCTGTAGATACGGTCTTCAGTGCTGCACACAATACTCCAAGAGATACAACAGTTTACATTATCTGAGTATTGATACTCCCAGGAAATTCAAATTAGAAACTTTAATTTCTTGAAGCGAGTTAGATTCTGTTTGTTTAATCTCTAGAACAGTGAAAACTGATTAAAAAAATTACTTTTGATTTTAACGCAACATGGTTATTCAAAATAATCTGCAATTTATCTGCATGTTGCCATTGCCTCAAAGCTAGTTGTTAGCTTATATTGACTTTTAAGTTTTGATGTGATAAAATGTATGTTGCTTATCATCTGTCCTCTTCTTACAGAGGGTGCACGCCACCTTGATCTTCCCTGCAAACGGTCCTACTTAGACCCATCTTCGTCTATGGCAGATGACCATTATTTTAGATCTCCACCTCCGTATGACCAACAAATGCTGAGTCCAACATATCGCAATGAGGTGACTCCAAGGGAAGCATGTATGTACTCTGCTTCAGGAGCTGAGCTAGGAGGAGTATCAGGAGTTGACGATCTGCCTCCTCCCCCTCCTCCACTTAGTTGTAACATGTGGACTTCTGTTGCACCTTACACTAGTTACAGTGTTCAAACAATGGAAACCGTGCCATATCAGCCTTTTCCTACTCACTTTACTACCACGACTATGATGCCCCGTCTTCCCTCTATTGCAGGACAAGCATCTCAACCACCAGGAGAATCTCATTTCAGTGTCTACAACCAGCTTTCACAGTCCCAGGTTCGAGAGAGAGTCCCTTCTTCATCTTTCTCTAGGGAAAGAATTCATCCTTCCCTATGTGAAAGAAAACCTCCATCTCCTCACATAAACACAGCCAATGAGTTTTTATATTCGCAAAGCTTTTCATTATCCAGGGAATCCTCTCTACAGTATCATTCAGGAATGGGAACAGTGGATAATTGGACTGATGGATGACTAATGCTGCTAAGGACACCGTTTGAACAATCACATCTTTTTTCTTAATATTTGTGGATATTCTGCACTTCAAAAAGTTTTTCATCTGAGATTGCTCAAATAAGGGAGGATCTGTTGTTTTCTGTATAAAAATGTGTTCAAAGGAAACCATAAAAGTGTCATTTTTGAGGCTAAACTGACAATTTTAAATAAGCAGTAAATGCATAGGAAGGCAAAGTAGAACTCTGAAAAAGGGATGTCGGTAATACACTACATTTTTGCATGCTCGATAGTTATTTATACATATGTATGTATATAATATATATATATATATATATAAAAGATATATATATATCACAAATGCAGACCACATGTCCAATGAAGCTTTGCTTTTACAAATGAGCTGCATAATAAAAATATATATAATTACCAGGGTTTTTCAGAGATCTATTTAATTTTTTATGATAAGGTCATGTAAAAACAAAATAATTATTACATAAAGAAAACAAAAACATCATTTTTCTGCATCAGAATACATTTTACTGGACAATGAGATGTGGACTTCTTTCCATTTGTTACATAGCATGGTCATTTATTTGCATATTTCAGAACAGAAAGCCATATTGTTTATTATGTAATATCTGTGGTTGCCTTTACGTAACTTTTACATGTGTGGAGTTCTAAATATGTTATGCTGACATCACGTCTGTATTTTGCTATCTAATCCTTTACTCTTTCACTATACAATTTTAAATATCCTACACTTTTCCTCAATGGAATCCTTAATTTGAGCCATTTTTCAGTCTGGATTAACTATATATAAATGTATCAGGCTTATGCAAAGTGTGATTATATTTTGTAACTAAACTCACATCAATTTTTTTTCCCTAAGTCAGGTTTTAGTTGTATGTTTGGGTGGAGTGCTCTAAATTTAATATGATCTATATCATAGTCTATATAATATAGTTTTAAAGTTTTCCAAAACACCTGATTTAACAGTGAGGATTTGGTTATAAAATCTGATCATGCATTGCAAAAGCCTGCCACATCGCCAATGTACTCCATTGCTCAGGTCCTCTTCTTCCTGACCTATTGATGCTCTTAGGACATTGAGCCATTTACTTGGGACATACATCTTCTCAGGGGTCTCTGCAATAAAAATTTTAAATGAGACACCTGTGACAGGGAAGGGTACAAAATACAATATAATACAAAATAAAAATATAATATAATAATAATACAAAATACAAAATAAGCACAGTGTCAAGGTGCAAGAACAAAAGACCTGTAAGTGGGCGGCTGTTACGAAATGGGAAACTATGAATCCTATTTGCTCAAAGTTACCCATTTAAATCAGAAGGTGGTTAAGGTAGTGCCCTAGGGTGCAGTCCAAGGTATGCCTCTCGCCCCCGAAAAAGAAGGATAAAAATATATACTTTAGAGGGGGGAATAAGCGTAGGATGAGAACGACTGGGAAATAAGAACAATTAAGAAAACCAAAGAGCTATACAGAAGGAAATTGAAGCATGAGATAGCCTCTCTGGCAAGAAATATACTACACTATCAGGGTTATTCAAAGAGAATTGAAAAGTCACCGCACGTTCGGTGACTTTTCGTTCTCTTCAATTCGGTGTGATTTGGCGATCCCATTTCGGAGACCCTGCGGTGTATTCAGCAAACACCACAGGGCTGTCGTAGTGCAGGGAAAAGCCACCGCAAACCCGCCGAACACTCACCTCAAAACCCGGGCGAAAGCACACCGAAACCCACAGAAACATCTGGATTAACCCCGCCGAGCACGACGGAGAAACCCGAGCAGGAGCCGATCACAGCGCAGAGCAGCCGCCGGAAAAACCTGACACCGCAGACGAATGGAGTGAAAAAAACAAAACCAGTATGCTTGAATGTTTGAAAAGTGAAATGCTGTTTGCAAAGAAACTACAGAACGAAAATGTCTGAAATTTACATCTAAGATCCAATGAATGATAATAAAAAGGGCTGTTACGGAAAAAATGATTTAAAAATAAGCGGAAAAAAAATTCGCAAAAAAAATCCCGAAAAATGGCTAAAAGAACCTAAAAAATCTAGTAATACTGTAAAGAGACTTTTTGATGCAGACTAAAATAATGAATGGTTTATTAGATATTGCATTAAAACGGGAATATTTTTAACATTGAAGCCTATGGGATTCTCCTGAATAAACCTGTCGAATGTAACCACCGAATGGCAGGGCATTTCGGCAACCTTTCTCAGCTGTTTTGTGTTTTCTGAATAGAAGAAGCATTGCTTCTCTATGGGGAATTCACTGCCCTCGAACAGGCAACGAACAGGCACCGTATGTGCAGGCAATTCGTAAACATTTGTCGAACTGCCTGCTCTCTGGATAGCCGAATGGCCAGGAAAGGTAACCGTACGCTGAATTTCAGCTTTCGGTTACCTTTCACCCCAATTCGGAGCTCTTTGAATAACCCTGATAATTTTAAGAAAAGCTGATTATGTGTTGTTAATGGGTGCCATAATGTGCTCCACTGCTAGAAGGCGCCACGTTTTTTGCATTGAGATAGTTAAAGATGGGGGAGGGGGTTATTTCCAGGTCTGGACTATATAGAGGCGAGTGGCCTTGCATATTTTGAAAATTAGCTTGTTTGCCATCCTAGTGAGCTACACTGCTGCCTTTTCTCTGTTGAAAAGGGCTGTCCACATTTCTAAATCCACTGCGACTTTCAGTGTGGCACTAAATTTCTGAATACAACAATCCACAAATGGCATACTCCTGGGTACTGCTACCACATGTGTAGGTAGGTTCCTTCTTCTGCACAGCCCTGGAAGCATCTGTAGGGGGTTTGGGGATAGCAGAAGGGCATTTATACCACCTAGCTAACGTCTTGAAACCAATCATTTTAAAGAATATAATAGATGCCACACTTTGTGAGTTAGCATATGTCTAGGCCCAGTTGTCCAGTTGCTTCCTAATCCTGTTCCCATTTATGGTCAAAAGAAGATGAGGCCTAGAAGCAGATGGAAATTGGATGTGAATAAATAAAGGCTATACTCCCTGAGGGTTTATATATTGATGTGACAACCTCTCAAATAGAGTCATACAGGTGGGATATTTACAGAGGTGGTCGATTTGAAGCAGATAAATTCAGTAATGGTAGATCATAATTCTGTAAATAGGGTCATAGGTCGTTCCCAATCAGCAAATCTATAATGCATAACTCATCTGCATGGAGAAAGCCTGTGGAGTCATGGGTTCGATCTCACCGAGCAACCTCTCCAGTAAGTATCCTTGGGCAAGACACCTAACGGTACATACTCGCCACCCAGGACATACTTGAAAACGAGAGAAATCTCAATGTATCCTTCCTGGTAAAATCCTTTCTCAAAAAAAAAATGCATAAGAATCTGTTTCGAATCCATCATGAGCATGAGTAAGGGGACTCCCACTGGCCCAGAGGAAATTGCGAGTTTGTAAATAGAGGGGTCATTGGGGAGCCAGGCGAGGTGAGCCCCATGTGAAAACACAAGCTTCTCTGTAGGCATAATGAGTGGCAAAAAGTAGGCCTGGAGTAGGAGAAGCCTGAGGAGGAAAGCCACAGTAGAAACTGGGCCTGTGTAGGAGAGTCCGTTGCCAGTTCCAGCTCCATCCACCTTGGTTCAATATCAGGAAAATTAAATGCCAAAATTATAGAGAGGTGGGCTCCAGGAAAATAGCATGTGAGGTTCGGAACCCCTAAGCCAACTTCCTGTTTGGATCAGAATTCATCGGGCGAGATTATTGAAATATAGCTCACTGTAGAGAAGTGAGGTCTTTAAATGGACTGGCATAGTGATTGATTGAAAAAGATGAAGGATTTTAAGGAGAAGACTGATTACCAGGATGGCAATGGGCCTGAATAAGGACAGGTCATATTGGAGCCAAGTGTATAACAGATTGCGTAAGGTTCGAAGAAGGGATGGTATAATTTGCAGAAAGAGTGTGAATGTGGTAGGAGGTTAAATGTATCCGCAGGAAACAAATCTTCCACTTGAACAGAAAATTTAGGGGTCATAGAAGGGACTTCAGACCCAAATGGTGAATTGTTCAAGGCCTTGCATTTCGAATGGATAATTTTGAAGCCTGAAAAGGTTTGTGACAGAGACAAGAGGTTGGTAAGAGAAACATGAAGAGTAGTGACCGAAAGAAGAATGTCTTCCGCAAACAGATGGCTTTGTAACAGTATGGATCAACCTGAATACCACGTATATGACTGGAGAGCCAGATAGATGCTGCCAGAAGTTAAATAGCTAGAGCACAAAGTAGGGGAGAGAGGGGACTTCCTTGACAGGTGCGTTTAATATAGGAAAAACTGGCAGATCTAGAAATACTTATATCAATGAAGGCATGCGGATAGGTATAATGAGACAGGACTCCTGTGTGGAAGTGGCCTTAAAAACCAAAGATGTGTAGGATCTGCTATAGGTAGTTCCAATCAATCTAAAAAAAGGTTTATCAGCATCTAGAGAAAGCAACATAGCCCTCTAAGATGTTGTATGACTACTAGATATAGCGTCCATTGGGCCTTGGGGCCTTTGAGTATTTGAGGTGCTGAATAGCTTGTAAAATCTT
Organism: Leptobrachium leishanense; assembly: GCA_009667805.1. Classification (NCBI taxonomy): domain Eukaryota; kingdom Metazoa; phylum Chordata; class Amphibia; order Anura; family Megophryidae; genus Leptobrachium; species Leptobrachium leishanense. Next base: position 228,579,964 of record CM019064.1, on the reverse strand, counting down.
TTCTTCATCTATAGAATTCATTCAGAAATTCCAGCTCAGATGACGATAGCTAGGGCAGTTTTCCTTCTTGTAGGAAGGAATCTATGGGACCAGAGACAAAGGAGAGAGGGGACACCTTTGCACCATTATACAGACTACCACAGTAATTAGCAAATTCAGAAACAATGTTTTTGGATACGTGGGAAATGGGTCTAAAAGCAGTTCCAACGGAACAAATCCAGCAGTGTTAGTTTGGTTTTGTAATTTGTTAGGTAATATGGTGTCTGGTGTATTTGCCTTGGTCCAGAGGGAGGCCCTCATAATGGAGTCCATGAGAAGCAAATTCAGTTGGTCGGTCAGGCTCAGCGGCAGAGATTAGATGGGCGCATCCATGACTCATTTATGTTGCTTCCAGGAGGGTATAGAAGCCCGAATGTGTTGGATTTCAGCATCCTTTCGTTTTTTTCTAGGAGGGACGAGCTAAATGAAGACTCTCTGTTTTACAGTTTTATGTGCATTTCATATAAGAGGGAACAGGGATATTTGGTCCTGAATTCAGGATAAAGTTTTCAGAAAAGCCTTTTGAGAGGAGTTCAACATTATGGGCGTCCTGAGGAATGGTGTCATTCAATGGCTGGGCTTTCTTGGGGACCAGGAGTGGAAGGTTCATCATTTTCAATTTGATGGTGGTGTAGTTGTACCACAGGATATCATCAATCTTTGCACTATTGATGGAGGAAGCTAGGGATTGTGAGACAAATATGAAGTCAAGGTCAGAGTATGAGTTATGCTAGGTGGAAAAAAAATGTCTAATCGCTACCCCAAGGGTGCTGTAACCTTCAGGAGTCTGACAGGACCAGTGAGAACATGAGGGAAACTAGCCTTTTAGAAGCAGGATAAAGGGTAGGGCAAGAGAGGGAGACGTTTTATATAGGTTTTAAGATTTTAAAAGCATTTATCTAAAATGCACACTTGTGAAATATGCTTGATCGGGTTGAATGCAGCCATTCACTCATTTCAATAGATGAACAAAAAAAAAATTTTGAATAATATGTTCAGCTACAAATTGGTTGCTGTTCAACTAACTTTCAAAGGAAAGTGGCTGCTATACATTCAGCTCAACCGCTAGATAGACAATTGTTTGTGCTGAGCATAAGTCATATAAACATGAACAGACACTGTGGGCCCTTTTCTGGCTGAGATGGTAATAGGGGGCAGTGGCGTCACAAGGGGGCGGGGTGCGGCCCGCACCGGGTGACACCACCCCTGAGGGTGACACCCTAAAAAAAATATTATTTTATTTTTTTACACAAAAATATTTTGCCAGGAAGGATACATTGAGATTTCTATCATTTTCAAGTATGTCCTGGGTAGGCAAGGCCTAGGCTGGCACTTTCCAGGGGGCGGCAAAAAAACTACCACTAAAGGGGATATTCACAGAGCAACGAAATAACGCAGATATTTCAGTGTTCTGTTGTTCCGCGCACTTTGGGGAATAAAATTTCCCCAGTGAATTCACCGCAGGGTCTCTGAAGTGCAGGGAATCAGCCACTGAATGCTGCCGCAAACCTGTCGCCTGCTGTTTTCGAAAAAACTACTGAACGAAAATGTCTGGAATTTACATATAAGATCGTATGAATGATAATAAAAAGGTCTGTTACAGAAAAAAGAACCGTAAAAAAAAGGAAATGGATTTTTTTTAAAAAATACCTAAAAGATCAATAAATAAAGAGACTTTTTACTACAGATTAAAGGAATAATGGTTTATTAGATATTGGATAAAAACGGGAATATTTTTAACATTGAAACCTATGGGATTCGTCTGAATAAACCTGCCATATGAAACCACCGGACATCAGGACATTTCTCTGCTGTTCGGTGTCTCTGAATAGATTAACCATTACTTCTCTATGGGGACTTTCACTGCCTTCGAACAGGCACCGTACTTGCTGGCAGTTCGCCAAAAGTTGTGTGTGAGCACATGAGAGAGCTCCACAGCAATAAACCTCACAGTAATGTGCGCTGTGTATGAGCATTCACTGTTATATGGGAGTACTGAGTTATGAGTAAGAGTAAAGAGTAAAAGAAATCGTAAAACTCGGGGGGGGGGGTGACACCATGAGTTACCACACCGGGTGACACCAACCCTAGTGAGGCCACTGATAGAGGGTCGCTAGTGGGAAAATGCAGCATGAGCTGCATCTTTGATAGCAACCGTCAGTTTGTTCTATGAATACATATGCAACCAATTCTAATATAAAATTATTATTTTGCTCACTACCTTTAACAAGCTAAAGTGAGAACTGAGCAGCCTTGTGATTTGCCATTTTGTGTCCTTTTCTTTTGTGTAACAATACAGTAATGCAGGTCCTGAGAGAATTAGTCAACTTTGTGAAAGTCCAATAAAGCTAAAAAAAGTTTTAAAAAAGACTGAGAGTGGATGGAAATAGAATCTAGTACATGTTGGAACAGAGAAGTTTAAAATAGTGTGTAGACATGTTTTAAGCTCCACACTAAAAAAATAATTCCATGTCTAGTAGATAAGATCTTTAATGTTAAAGTACATCAAATACATCTTCTTGATATATGTTAACATAACAGAAACAATTATAAAGGGTATCTTAAATGGTATAAAATACTTGAGAATGTTGTATAAGAGTAATATGGGCCTAATTTTTAATGGTGAACAGCACAGTTTCATTTGTCAAAATGACACTATATCAACACTCGACTAGACGGCTGCTGCCAACCTCCTCCTAACAATTTATGGGATCTAAGCCTGCAATCCAAGTTCTTCCGTGTAGTGAGGATTTTGGCCTACGCTGTTAAACTCCCAATGCAATTTTTCATATCTCCTTTTTTTTTTTTAGCTCCATGTCACTCTTTACCATTACAGAATGACTCACAGTAACTTTCACAGTTCTTGAAAGCTATCAAAATGTTCAGCTGAATGTGTGATTCATCATGTTAGGGGCTAAAAAACCTTCTAGCTACCAAGTTACTGCCCAAAACAAATAGAGGAATGTTTACAATCTCATTTTGGATAAGTACATTTTATAAAACAACATTATACTATTTTGAAACTAACAAACATATTTGATTTGTTGTAAATGCGAGTGCCTATCTAACCTCATTTTTTTTCAGTTTGCTCAATAAATAATGTTGATAGGAAATTATTTTTAAAATTTATTTTATTCAGCCAAAGAAAAAATGTGTATGCCCTTTGAAAAAAAGAAAATTTTGACATCTCTCTCTATACATATACAGTTGTGTTCAAAATTATTCAACCCCCAATACTGTAAAGGGTTTTAGGGAATATAGTGTACATTTGTAATTGTATTCAGAATGAAATCCTACAAGGACTTTTTAAAGAACCATATGCAACTAAAATGACATCAATTGGTTTTGTAATACAGTAGTAAATGTTTCTTTTGTGAATTCTTCATTGACACAATTATTCAACCCCTTAAAGACTACCACTCTGAAGAACAGAGCTTCATTCAAGTGTTTTCAATCAGGTATTGAAAACACCTGTGGATGTTACGGAGCAGCAATAAAGCATAATAAGAACCAATTAGGCAGCTTTAAAATGACTGTGATACTCAGCTCCTTCTAGACATTTACTGGTGTGGTTACAAACATGGTGAAGTCAAGAGAATGGTCCAGGAAGACAAGAGAAGAGGTGATTATTCTTCACAGGAAGGGCAATGGCTATAAGAAGATTGCAAAGATGTTAAACATACCAAGAGAGACCATAGGAAGCATCATTCGCAAATTCAAGGCAAAGGGCACTGTTGAAACGCTACCTGGTCGTGGCAGAAAGAAGATGCTGACTTCGACTGCTGTGCGCTACCTGAAGCGTAGAGTGGAGAAAAGTCCCCGTGTGACTGCTGAGGAACTGAGAAAAGATTTGTCAGATGTGGGTACTGAAGTTTCAGCTCAGACAATACGGCGCAAATGCGTAATGAAGGCCTCCATGCCAGAACTCCCAGGCGCACCCCCTTGCTGTCTCCAAAGAATAAGAAGAGTCGACTGCAGTATGCCAAAAGTCATGTGGACAAACCACAGAAGTTTTGGGATAGTGTTCTGTGGACTGATGAAACCAAATTAGAACTGTTTGGGCCCATGGATCAACGCTATGTTTGGAGGAGGAAGAACAAGGCCTATGAAGAAAAGAACACCTTGCCTACTGTGAAGCATGGCGGGGGGTCAATCATGCTTTGGGGCTGTTTTGCTTCTGCAGGTACAGGGAAGCTTCAGCGTGTGCAAGGTACCATGAATTCTCTTCAGTACCGGGAGATATTGGATGACAATGTGATGCAGTCCGTCACAAACCTGAGGCTTGGGAGACGTTGGACCTTTCAACAGGACAATGATCCCAAGCATACCTCCAAGTCCACTAGAGCATGGTTGCAGATTAAAGGCTGGAACATTTTGGAGTGGCCATCGCAGTCACCTGACTTAAATCCGATTGAGAACCTCTGGTGGGACTTAAAGAAAGCAGTTGCAGTGCGCCAGCCTAAGAATGTGACTGAACTGGAGGCTTTTGCCCATGACGAATGGGCGAAGATACCCGTAGATTGCTGTAAGACACTTGTGTCAAACTATGCTTCACTTTTAAAAGCTGTTATAACTGTAAAAGGATGTTGTACTAAGTACTAAGATTGAATGACACTTGGGGGTTGAATAAAACTGATAATGATGTGAGCACAGAAAAGACATTTGTGGTTATTTCATTATAAATGTTATGTTATATTTGTCTAACCTACACGTGCCTCTTTGATTTAATTGTAAGCAAGATGACTGAATGATCAAAATCAATGTCAAACTGGCCAAAACACTCAATTTCAGGGTGGGTTGAATAATTTTGAACACAACTGTATATACTGTATATTGTGAAACAGCCACTGGACACAGGGTTCAGTGCTTCTTGCTTAAAGGGACACTCTAAGCAACATGACCACCTAAGCTATTTTAGGTGGTCATGATGTCCGGAGTATCCTGCCCTCTGTCCCCCCTCCCTCCGCTCAGCGGTTCAGCTGTAAATGCTGAAAACAGCTGAGAGAGGCGGAGAACTTTACTCCGCCCTCCCAGCTGTCAGTCAGAAGAGCGGGAATCATATTTCCCGCTTCTGTCGACTTTTGCCGAGTAGGAGACGTCATCGCGCTTTCAGCACGTGACGTCTCCAACTCACCGCAGAAGCTGGCGACTCCCTCTGAGGGTTAGTGTTGCGCGCATCATCTTGCGCGCAACACTAATCCTCAGAGGGAGCCGGGAGGAAGCCTGCCGATTGGCTGGCTTACGTGAGAGGCGCGCATGCGTGCTTCTCACGTAAACCAGAAGGCAAGTCAGATAGAAGAAGGACGGGAGCGGAAGAGGAGGGAGGTGAGTATATAAAAAAAAAAAACAGCGCTGGAAACAAGAGGATTTTAGGGTAAGTATTACAGTTACAAACACAAAAACAAAAAATAACAATTTATTAAGGGAATAGGGATAGGTTAGGATTAAAAAACGGGGGGTGATTTTTTGTTAGAGTGTCCCTTTAACTTTATTAGGCAGCCACGGTACTTGCAAGGTACACCATGAACAGGAAAAAAAACTAAATAAGAATCAAACGCCTACTCATTGTGCGTAGCCTAACTAAACATTGACAGGGTTATGGTGATCTTCGACAGCAGTGGATTCCCCATAGAGAAATAATGGTTAATCTATTCAGAGAAAAGTGAACAACACCGAAATGTCAGTGAAATGCCCTGATTTTCAGTGGTTTCATTCGACATGTTTAATCAAGCGAATCTCATTGGTTTCAGTGTTAAATTTTTTACCTGTTGTCAGTAAATATTTATTCAACTATTTATTCTTTTAACTTGCAGCAAAAAATCTGTTTATTTATTTTTTAGGATTTTTGTGGAACTTTTTCTGTATTATTTGGCCTAATTGATTTTCAGATTTTATTAAAAATGGTGGGGGGTTTTCTGTAACAGACCTTTAATTATTATTCATAGGACCTTATATGTTATTTCCAGGCATTTTTGTGCAGTATTAATTTTGCAAACACCTTTTAAAAGTTGCACATTCGTCAGCTTATCGGCTTCTTCCGTCGACTGGCCATCGGATTTTATCGGATCAATTTGGAAGTTTTGCGGCAGATCATAGGATGCATTCGGCGGGTTTTTCCAATCGATTCAGTGTTTTTTTGGTGGTTTATCGGATCGATTTGGCAGTTTTGCGATGATTTTTCCCATCGATTAGGTGGTTTTTCATATGCATTTGGCGGCTTTTGCTCCCTGCACTTTGGGGACGTATATAATGGCTGAGATCATGGATTATTTCAGTCTTATCAGCCAATCATGATGTGGGTATTCCGATCACATGGGCTTTCTGCCATCTTGCTTGAGGAAATCATCATGTAGGAAGGTACTTCAGCACCATCTTGAGTGTGGTGAACTGAGGTACCAAAACACCAAAAGGGATGGGTTTTTAATGGTGACAATGGGAAAGAAAAAAATAACAAAAATATACTGACGACTTTTAAAAGACCCTGTGGTATAAGGGGGTGTCCTTGTGAACACATAAATTAGACACCGCCCCTCCAAAAAGTGACTGGTGTATAGTAAACTATTTATGGCGTTGTACAGAAAAAAAAAGGAAGGGGGAGATGAACTAAATGGGGAAAAAAGAGAAATATATATAATATGTAGATCTGTGTAATATTTGCATGAGACTAAACACTTTGTAGAGGAAAATTTAAATTATCATGATTTTTTTGTTTTGCTTTTAAATAATGATAAACGATAATAACTACAAAATAATAATAAGAGAAGTGTTACAACAAAGGGTGATGGTTGTATACTATAAATTATCAAGGGCTAATTAATGATTCAGAAAGTAATTTTAAAGTGCTTATAAAGGGGAATGAAGCTTGTACCCAAAAAAATGTGTGTCCTCCTGCTTTAATAAATAAGATGAAGGGTCTTGAAAGGGTTAAAATAAATAAATAGGGAGATATATTAGTAAAACAGAAGAACTTAGGTGCTCTCCTGCATCTTAATAAAAGATGCTCATTAAAAGGCTAATTTTATCTCAGTTTGGAAAAGAAAAAAAAAGGAAAAATCAATAGAAGTTAATCTTCCTAAGGTGCGTATAACTTGTAAAAGGGACAAGTATTGCATTACAATTATAGTGATTGTGCTTGCATATAGGGGAATATGGAAAAACTTAGATCCTTGTTCCAAAAAAAATGACAGAATTCGAAGTCAGCAATGAGTCCATAAGGTTGTGAGGACTGCAAATTGTACAGTGAGGAAAAAAATATTTGATCCCCTGCTGAATTTGTATGTTTGCGCACTGACAGAAATGCTCAGTCTATAATTTTAATGGTAGGTTTATTGTAAAAGTGAGAGACAGACTAACAAGGGAAAAAATCCAGAAAAATGCATTTCAAAAAAGTTATAAATTGATATTATTATTGTCATCATTTATATAGCGCCAACAGTTTCCGCAGCGTTTACAATAACCAAAGGGAACAAAATACATATAAACGGACATAGGATGGAAACAAGAAGTGTAGAGGGCCCTGCTCATAGGAGTTTACAATCTAGAGGGATTGGTGTTGAGGAAGACAAGAGGAATTGCACTAGATAGGAGGATCATTAGCGCCAGTGGTTTGGGTATGGTGGGGCTATACAAGCGGCTTCAATCAAGTGTGAGTAGGTGAGCAGAGGGATATGCATTTTATTGAGTGAAATAAGTATTTGACCCCCTATCAGCAAGATTTCTGTCTCCCAGATGTCTTTTATACTGGTAACGAGCTGAGATTAGGACCAGTCTCTTACAGAGAGTGCTCCTAAACGTCAACTTGTTACCTGTATAAATGGCACCTGTCCACAGAAGCTGTCAATCAATAAGATTCCAAACTCTCCACCACGGCCAAGACCAAAGAGCTGTCCAAGGATGTCAGGGACAAGATTGTACACCTACACAAGGCTGGAACGGGCTACAAGACCATCGCCAAGCAGCTTGGTGAGAAGGTGACAACATTTGGTGTGATTATTCGCTAATGGAAGAAACACAAAATAACTGTCACTCTTGCTCGGTCTGGGGCTCAATGCAAGATCTCACCTCGTGGAGTTTCAATGATCATGAGAATGGTGAGGAATCAGCCCAGAACTACACAGGAAGATCTTGTCTATGATCTCAAGGCAGCTGGGACATAGTCACCAAGAAAACAATTGGTAACACATTACGACGTAAAGGACTGAAAACTGCAGCGTCCGCAAGGTCCCCCTGCTTAAGAAAGCACATGTATTGTTTATGGGGAATCTTCCTTGCTAATGGTGTGTCAAATTTATTTGCTCGCTCAAAATAAAATTGATTTGAGAACAGCAAAGATCTGCATGTATCTTCCTTATACGCCTCCGCCAATGCCAGTCGTGCAGTTCTCTTTCTATACTTTGTTTACTGACTGAGGAGACAAGTTTCAGGACCATCCCCAGGATCATTTATCTTATTTATCAGATATTTTTTCCCTCTATTTTTATTCATTTACTTTTGGTTCCATTTTTTTTATATTTTATTTGCATTCCACCTTAATCCTTTTGACCAGGAACTCGTGAAATACGCAGAATTGGTCTGGCACCAACATTTAAAGGTGCTGCAGGTGCACACACTATAGTTGAATTTCAGACTCTAGACCGGGTCTCTGGAGGCTCCACCTGTGTCACCCCACAAGTTGGCACACCACTACACGTATAGAGCTAGTCAGAGCAGGCTCCGAACCACAAAAAGAAAGAACCTGGAATCTTCAACATTTAAGTATAATGACATTTTACCATTTTTCCACAGTGTATTAAGGATTAAACATTTACAGAGTTTTACTTCATAATACTTCACCTGCGCTGTTTCCTTTTTTTAAATATCTTTTGGCATTATCTAAGACGATATTTTGCATTGTTCTCACTAACTGCAAACCATAAGCACTTTCATCTAAAATACATTCTGAAGAGGCGGTATATATTACATAACTACTTCCCTTTCCGAATGCAGATGGCAGTCAGATTTGGATCACGCAGCTTTCACCCACATATTAAATCTTAGAACCTCTAATATTATATTTTTGCAGGAAGACATTCAGCCGTTGTTTAAAAGTCTGTACAGTCTCTGACCCAACCACCTCCACAGCCAGAGAATTCCACAGCTCACTGTAAAAAAGAAACTTTCTTATGCTTTTAGGCTGAATTTACTTTTGTCCAGTCTAATTGAACTTGTATCCTATGTATAGTCCTGTTAATGAATACGTTTCCAGACAATGATTTATAATTTATATAAAGTTATCAGATCCCCTCTAAGGCGCCGTTTTTCTAAACTAAAGAGGTTTAAGCTTGTTTGGCTTTCCTCATAACTTAAATCTTCCATTCCCCTTATTAATTTAGTTGCCCACCTCTGCACTCTTTCTAGCATCATTATATCCTTTCTTAAGACAGGTGCCCAAAATCACACGGCATATTCAAGGTGTGTCTTACCGTTGATTTATAAAGAAGCAAAATTATCAGGGTTATTCAAAGAGATCCGAATAGTGACTGAAAGATAACCGAATGCTGAAATTCATCGTTCGGTTACCTTTCCTGGCCATTCGGCTATCCAGAGAGCAGGCAGTTCACCAAATGTTGGCACATTGCCTGCACATACGGTGCCTGTTCGAGGGCAGTGAAATCCCCACAGAGAAGCAACGCTTCGTCTATTCAGAGAACACAAAACAGCAGGCAAAGGTTGCTGAAATGTCCTGCCATTCGGTGGTTTAATTTGACAGGTTTATTCAGGAGAATCCCATAGGCTTCAATGGTAAAAATATTGCCGTTTTAATTCAATATCTAATAAACCGTTTATTATTTTATTCTGCAGTAAAAGGTTTCTTTATTTTTTGATTTTATAGGATCTTTTAGGCATTGTTCAGGATTGTTTTGCGAAAATATTTTTCTGTTTTTTTTTTATATCGCTTTTTTCTGTTTTCTGTAACAGCCCTTTTTATTATCATTCATTGGATCTTATACGTAAATTTCAGACATTTTCGTTCTGCAGGTTCTTTGCAAACAGTGTTTCACTTTTCAAACATTCAAACATACTGTTTTTTTTTTCTTTCACTCCATTCGTCTGCAGTGTCGGCTTTTTCCGGCGGCTGCTCTGCTCTGTGATCGGTGACTGCTCGGGTTTCTCCGGTGTGTTCAGCGGGGTTAATCCAGATGTTTTTGCGGGTTTCGGTGTGCGTTCGCCAGGTTTTGCGGTGAGGGTTCGTGGGGTTTGCGCCGGCTTTTCCCTGCACTACGACGGCCCTGTGATCCTTGCTGAATACACTGCAGGGTCGCCGAAATGGGATCGCCAAATCGCACCGAATTGAAGAGAACGAAGTGTTACCGAACGTGCGGTGACTTTTTCGATTCTCTTTGAATAACCCTGAATGTTTTCATGCCATGAGTGAATTCCCCTTTTAATGCATGCCAATACCTTGCTGGCCTTGGCGACTGACGTTTGACATTGGACATTGTTGCTGATTTTGGAGTCTATGGCTATTCCCAAATCCTTCTCCTGCCTTGTTTTCCCTAACTCTGTGCCATTTAGGGTATACGTTGCTTGTGTGTTCTTCACTCCAAAGTGTCATAACCTTGCATTTATCTACATTAAATTTAAGCTGTCTTTTGAGTGCCCAGGGAAGTAGTATCCGGTTCACAGTTTATCAGCTTTCCTCCCTTATTGCCATCTGCAAACACTGACACATGACTACTGATGCATATTTCAAGGTTGTTTATAAATAGATGTGGTCCTATAAAGTATATATGTTTTTACAAGGTATTTCTCCGATTGGGGTATGCTCTTTTTGAGCAAGTTTATGTATTTATTTTGAATAATAGTGGGTTAAGTCCTTGTCGTACTGGGTTATATGAGCTCCTAATTTAGAAGTCCTAGCGGACTTTAGTGTGGCTGAAAGATAGAATCCTGAAAGATTAAAAACAGAGGCTTGCTTATTTCTACGCATACTTGTGCGTGAATTCAATCTGGCCATGGGGCTTTGTTCACATTCACTTTGTTTAGTTACTACAGTGCCTTTCCTTGAGTCGGCCAATCGCATTTTATTAGTGGGTTTTTATCAGCATATCTCTTGTCATAGTTCCTCTTTGACATATACTGAAGAAAAATTTATACATTGAACATTTCTGCCTTTTCTTGATCTCCAGTTACTAACAGCCTTGTCTCTGATTTTAGTGAACCTACACTTTCACTCTTGGTTTGTTTAGAATTGCTCTCTTGCTCTCTTTGGCTATCATTTTTTTTATTTTCTAGTTTAGCTCATCTAATCGCTTTTGTACATGCTTTATTGGCTACCTTATATGCTTTCTAGGATGCCTCAGATTTCTCCAGTTCAAAAGCTTTAAATGCTTTCTTTTTATTTTTTATTGCCAGTACTACCTTCCTACTTAACCACATTGGTTTCAGTCTGTTTCTTTTTTATTTATTACACAGAGGTAATATTTATATTGTGATGTGTATTTTTCAAGTGTTAGCTTGAAGAGAACTTATCCTCTGTTTTCATGGTTTTTCCATAAAATAGTTTTTGCCAGCCAATGAGATTGAGAACTTTCCTTATCTTAACCTCCCTGGCGGTCTAATTTTTTCAAAATTTCGTGTCTAAAAGCGTCTCAATTTTTTTTTAAAGGAAAGGTGTTTTTGTACATAGTTAGCCTGTAATAATTAGGAATCACGCGCTGAAATCCGTGAAATCAAGAGTCCTTACTGGTAAAATCCTTTATAACTAAATAAATAAAAATTTGTAATTACACTGAGTCCGATAAAGTTTGAAACACGACATAATAATTTATTTTCCCAAAAATAATTATCCAAAATAATGCAAATAAATGATATTCAATAAAATACAACAAAGAACACTGAAATCTGTCTTGAAAACAAGGGTGAGAGGATGTATGGTCTATTTCTTATCCTGTACTGCCACCTAGTGGCCGTTCATAAACATTGCACTTATCATTTTACACTGTAGAATCCAATATTTCTAAGTTTGCTACTAGTCCCGCCCCCTGCATCGTTTGACTCGCAGGGAGCCTTCCAGGAAGCAGCTTGCCGCGATCACACTGCGGGGAACAGCGAGGGAGCCAGGAGGAGGTGAGTATCTATCCAGCCCGAGTGTGGCTCCGGGTTACCGTTCGCGGTAGCAAAATTTAACTCTGAGTCACACTCAGGAATACCGGCAGGGAGGTTAATGAAGTTGGCCTTTTTTGACCCCTTCGCAAAACATGACTTAAGGGGTTATTCAGAGAGGTCCGAAATGTCGCCGAAATGTAACCGGATGCTGAAATTCAGCATAAGTGCCATTTCGTGGTCGTTCAGCTATTCAGAGAGCAGGGAGTTCACCAGATTTTACGTATTTTACCTACGGTGCCTGTTCAAAGGTAGTGCAATCCCTCATAGAGAAGCAATGGTTAATCTATTCAGAGAACACTGAACTGAAGTGAAAAGTTGCTGAAGTGCCCTGCTGTTCGGTGTTTTCATCTGGCAGGTTTATTCAGGCGAACCCCATAGGCTTCAATGTTAAAAATATTGCTATTTGCAACATGAAGGCTTGCTTCCTGATGAAGACGTTCTAGAACCCTGTACTATAAACGGGGAAACGGGTTGAATTTGGTATTCTCAGTTGGCTGCAATTCCTAAAGCAAGCAACCATGTGTAATCCTTCAATACCCTTATAATCGCAATTTGTAGCTTTCTAGCATGAGTCCTGAATGTGCACGCTACTAAATTGTAAGCCCTGGCTGATTACAATTGTTTGTTCCTACGCATTGGCATAGCAGGTATAGGGGCACCATATCCTGCTGTGTATGTGTGCCAATTCCTTATGATACAAAAGAGACGGGTTGGAAACATTGTTTCCCTGTGTTTGTCAGACTCGCCTACTTTATCTCTTGTTCTAAGTACAGTATACTGCCTAGATGCTCTTTTTGTTTTTGCTATCAATTACGGACCCTCGAAGGCCCGGTTTCTGCTTCTTCTTGACAGATTTAATACTCTTTAAACACTGGGAGTACTGTACCGAAGTTTTTTTCCACTTTTTCAAGCAATTCCAAGGGTTTATTTGTCTATGTTTGTTCTGTACCCTAGATCTTCAGATCTTTTTTACCAAATAACTTTATCATTAAGGCTAGGGTCAGACTGGGGCAGTGCGAACGCACGTGCAGGCGCACTAAATCACGGCCGTAGTAGCAGCACATGACGGCCAATGACGGCCAATATACGCAGTACGGGCGTACAAAAGTGCGTCCACGTCACGCAACCGGCCAACTGAACGCATTTTTCGTACAACGTGTACCGCTAGTACAGACGTACAGAGTGCGCTGCGGCCGCATAGCAGCGTGTGTGCGTGATTAGGAGACGTCAGACGCTGCTATTGTGCGGCCTACAAAACGTCCAAACAGCCAAAGTTTCCAGGTTTTGTTGGAGTGTACCTGCGACTGTCGAAAATGTCTGCTGGACCAGAGATCGATGTGGAGAGGCTGATCAGCGCTGTGGGGGAGCATCCTGAGATATGGGACACGGCCTGCGACAGGTACAAAGACAAGGGGAAGAAGGCCAACGCATGGGTCGTGGTGTCCCGTGTCGTGTACCCTGATTATGATACGTGGTCCGAGAAAGAGCAGCATATCCAGAGTGAGTATTTGATTATTTTAATCATAATCCCATACATGTAAATCTCAATAATAATAATAAAAACAAATATGTAATCATTGGGGTGAAATCTCAAATGCTCCCCAGCTGCCAGGGCACCTGACCTGCATCACTCGTAAAATAATTAGACAGAGCATCGCGAAACCTGTTGCTGTATCTATTCACAGCTATGATGTCATCGTTCACATCATCTTCAAGACCGACAACTGTGAGGGTATCATCAAAATTAAAACCATCCCTGGCACGCACATAATTATGTAGGATGCAACAGCATTTCACTATATCCACACAGAATTCAACATGTACATCCAGCGGTCTATGTAAAATCCTCCACTTGTTGGTCAGTATGCCAAAGCTACACTCCACATACCGTCTCGCCCGCGACAGCCTATAATTAAAAACCCGCTTCTTCACATTCAGGTGTGTCCCTGAGTAGGGCCTTAGGAGGTGTGTGGATAGTCCAAATGCTTCATCACCCACGAAGGCATAGGGGACTGCCACGTCACTGCCAGGCAATGGTGCGGGTCTGGGGATGTTCAGGGACCCACTCTCAATTTCATTCCACAGTGTGGAGTTCCTGAACAGTGTGGAGTCAGAGTCCTTGCCGTATGAACCGACATCCACATAGACGAAACTATAGTTGGCATCTGCCACCGCCAGTAGGCCAATGGAAAAGTAATGTTTATAATTCTGATACAGTGAGCCACTGTGCGGTGGCTTCACTGTGCGGACATGTTTGCCATCCACGGCTCCCAGGCAGTTTGGAAAGTTGTCTCTCTCCCAGAATCCTGCTGCAATTTCTAGACATGCCTTGTGTGTCGGTTTTGGCAAACATTGGTCCTTCATGGTTTCCCATATGGTTTGGCACACCTTGCGGACGATCTCACCAGCTGTTGATCTGCCAACGCGGAAGTTATAATGCAGATCCTTCAAACTGCATCCACTAGCGAGATACCTAGAAGACAAAACAAAACTGTTTGAATATGATCACATACCATGAACACAAGCTAATGTCACACTCATCATGTTTTGCAGCACAAGAGGCGATGAACAAATGGCGCACAGTACGCGACAATTATACGCGGGTGCAGAAGAAGCAAGCCATGGCTGCGCGCTCTGGAGCTGGCTCCAAGAAGGTCTGTGGATATATCTACACGGAGCAACTGTCATTCCTCCGAAGGACCCAGGAGCCGCGCAGTAGCGTCAGCAGCATCGACCAGCCATCGACCTCCGGCTCACAGGTCCAACACATGGTGCCAGGAGGTTCTGCCAGCTGCCAGGAGGAGGTGAACCGGGGTGGTGCAGAGTCCCAACTGGAGGAGGATGTGGAGACAGGACAGGTGGCAGGTACCGCAACAACGGTCAGCACCAGACCTGCACAGAAGAGAAGGGCACCAGCTACAGACCTGGAGCAGGCCATGGTTACCTTCATGGAGGCTCAAACCAACCATCCACACCAACGCTGCATGCTTGCGGACTCCATGGACATGTCATTCTTCAATTCCTGTATGATCCTCCTCAACAAGATGAGTGAGGCTGAGAAGGTGGAGTACCGGCGCAGATCTCTGGCAATATTGGACGACATCCTTTCCCGTCCCCATCACGCAGCCGGTTACAATGCTGTGCCACAATCCACCAATGCCAGTGGCTCATCCCTCCCCAGTGAGGTGCTGTCCACCCACCCAGCCATGCCCCCTGGAGCCAGGCCACACACAGAGTCGGAGTCCTGCTCTAGCCACACCACCGGCCCTCATGACCCAGATGCTCGGCGGTATCATGATCTGTGATACATGTCATGAATATGTTTTAGTTTTGTTTGTCATGTGTTATTTGGTTTCATGTTTAATATATCATGACCTTCAGTTAACAAGTTATAATATATGTCGAGAATATATTACTGTTATTTTATTTCATGTTTCATATTATATTATTATTTTGGACTACATTGTTGTCGGAGTCATTTATGATTATGTACGTGTGATGTGATGCCTGTGTGTGTGTGTGTGTGTATGTGACAGTGGGCATGTGACTACAGACATGATGCACTCATGTCAGGTGACTGGCAGCGATGTCATGTATGCAGGTGTTTGACAGTACGTACCGCAAAGTGATGACCAGCATCTCCTCCGGTGGTATGGCGGCCCTCAAGTTGGTGTCCCTCATGGTCAGTGGCTCGCGTACCCGCGACAACAGTTCATCAAAGGAGGGGATGCACATCCGCATGTAGTTGAAAAACTTCACGGGGTCCCTCTCTCGCAGTGGCCTGTACAGCGTCACAAAGTGTCCATGCGTGGGTCTGGCAGCGTTAATTTGATGAACCCAGGTTCGCCGCTTTCTCTTCCTCTTAAGGTACAGGTACCCCATTGCAGCAAACACAAAGACGTGTACTGGATCCATGTTTGAAAAACGCCACCATACCCAAAATGGCTTTTTATAACCCTACCCCTTATGTTTTTCATTCATCAATTAATTAGATTCATCAGATTTTTCTATTTATTTACAGCTCCGTCATGAAATACGTCCAGAATTGCGCATTGTCTGACCGCTTTCGCGTATTCCGTGAAAAAATGCGTTCGCACGCACCACCGTACGTTTTGACGCTGGACGTCAGAAATGCGTTCGTCTGACCCTGGCCTAAAAGTTAAGTTTTGCCACACCATTATACTCTGTTTCTACTGCTCCTCTGGCTTCTGCAGCCACCCAGTAGATAATCAGACCACAAGTTTTTCTTTACCTTATTAAAGGCTTTAGACTCTTGTTCCATCTTTTTCTGGGCCTCCACTTTTGAACCTTCTTCGAGGGTTACCCCCTCATTTTCTCCAATTCCCAATCTAATTCCTTTCCAATATATTCTTGATAATTCAGACCGCTCCACTTAAAAGTGTCAAAATAGAATCGCTGTTTGCAAAAAAACTACTGAACAAAAATGCCTGGAATGTACATATAAGGTCCTAGGAATGATAACACTGGGGAACAATTTGGAACATATTTTCTGTTGAGTTCGATATTTCAGCTGTTTCAGACTACATTAGGCATGCTGATTTCAAAACTGCAGTTAGTTTTCTTCTATAACGTCAGATTTTTTGTGCTTAGAGCCTGACGCTAGTGGGCAGGGGAATATCTTAGTGGTGAATGATCATTTCACCCGTTATGCTCAAGCTTTCTTTACCAAAGATCAACATGCTCCTACTGTGGCAAAAGTTCTAGTGGAAAAGTTTTTCGTTCATTATGGCCTACCACAGAGAATCCACTCAGATCAAGGCAGAGACTTTGAGAGTCAACTTGTCGGGCAGTTGTTAGATTTTCTGGGGATCCAGAAAACTCGAACTTCCCCTTATCACCCTCAAGGTGATGCTCAACCAGAGAGCGATTCAATCGCACTCTACTCAACATGTTGGGAACGCTGTCAACCAAAGAGAAGCAGAATTGGAGTCTTCACATATCTACGCTGGTGCATGCGTATAATAGTACCGAGAGTGATGTTACTGGATACTCACCTTATCGTCTCATGTTCGGAAGAAAATCTCGGTTGCCAGTAGACCTAGCCTTTGGTTTATCTCTCGATCAGACGTCGGTCACTTCCTACAGAAATTATGTGGACAGACTAAGGAGAAATTTAGCTTCTGCATTCAAACAGGCCCGGTCGATTTCTGAGAATAGAGAACAGAGAAATAAGCGGAACTACGATTTGAGGGTTCGAGTACAGGACTTACAACCCGGTGATAGGGTTTTGTTAAAGAATCTGGGTGTTTCTGCAAGGCACAAACTGGTTGATAGATGCAGTTCTCAAATCTATGTTGTCTGGAAGCAAATGCCTGGTTGGCCTGTATGCCAAATTCATCCGGATGGAAAGACCGGGTCCTTAAAGACTTGGCACAGAAATCATCTTCTACCTCTGAGAGAAGCTGTGCGGGTACCCGTTGGAGACGAGCTTTCTTTGCCTGATCCACCTATTTCTCGTCTGGCTCCTGTTACTTGGTCTCAACAGTTGCGTTCCATTGGAGAAAGTGAAGACAACAGTGAAGAAGAAAGTTTGTGTCTTGGCTGGGTGTGTCCACCTGAGCCTGAAGACGTAAATCCGGTCTCTGATCAGTGTGTGAGTAGCCTGAGGCCTGATGCTCCTGAATTCTTGCCTGAGGAACCGGAAGTGCCTGAGGCTCCTGAAGATGTATCTGTGGATTACAGTTCCATGCCTTCTCTAGAAGGATCATATTCTGAAGATGTACTTGCTCCACCTGCAGAGGAGAGAATTGAGCCTGTAAAGTCGACCCTTCCACCTGAAGAAGATATTACAGAGTCCGAGCCTAAATGTTCAGTACAACCCCCTCAGAGACTCACGTATGGTTCCCCAGGGCATAGCACAGAGGAAGCTGTAACAACTGTGTGAAGGTTGCCAGAAGTGTCTACCCTACTTGCAGAGGTGTCTAGGGATTTGAGTTTAATTGAGGATGCCTATTTGGCCTATTCGTTGCCTGAATATATAAGTTAGTGTGAAAACTGTTTATATTATATATGTCCTGAAAATGTTGTATGCCCTTGAAGGGACCCAAGAGTTTAGGGGGGGGGAGAATGTAGTGATGTATTTGACTTGGCTCTGAGAACTGAGACAATATTGCCGCTAGAGGGAGCCAGAGCGCAATGTAATGTATTGGACTATGGACTACATCCCCCAGAAACCCCTGGGTAGGGGAAGGAACTGAGCACGCTAGCGGCAGGAAGAGAACGCATTGTGTGCAGCGTGGGTAGAACGAGGCGAGCGGTGCATGAGTTCGGTCATGAGAGAGACACTGTCCGGGATCCAGGCTAGATTGGAGCTGAGAATCGGTGGCATCCTGTGCTGGAAAGATCGGGAGAGTGTGTAATCGAACTGCAGTGTGTCCCGCTGAGCTGTTCCGTGTCAAGAGAGTGTTGGAGAAGGAACTCGTGTAAGGAGGCCGCGGACGGAGCGGAGTGCTAGCGGCATTCGTTTCCTGGCTGAGGAGATTCGGTTCGGGAGCGTGAATTTCGGCAGCACCGGGTTCCAGACCGCAGAGAGGGACTTTCTGGCAGAGCACATTGGTCCGGGAAAAGCTGTTTATCGGTTGGGTGAGAGGCCTCAGGCCTATAACTCCAATAGCAGTGAGCACTTATTGATTGCTTCAAATTGCAGGGCCCAACGTTGACTAGTCGAAGACAGGGCCGGATTTATAATTAGGCCGAGTAGGCATGTGCCTACAGGCACCTGCCACAAGGGGGCGCCTTGCTCTGTGTGTAAAAAAAATATATACAGGGTTATTCAGAGAGCGTGAAAAGCAGGAGAATGACTGGAGAATGAAAAATTCTAGGTCAAAATAGCCGATTTGCAAAGTGAGATGAAAGGGAGAATTTTTCTGGTTTGGCTATTTTGACCTAGAATTTTTCATTCTCCAGTCATTCTCCTGCTTTTCACTGCTCTCTGAATAACCCTGATATATTTTTTTACAATTTGCAATAATTTAGACCACTGTATCTCTAGAGCCCTAAGGGCTAGAGGGACATATGAGGTATCATTGGAAAGGTCAGCTTATAGCCTTTCCAGTGATACAAAATATAACCATATGAGATTTATGTAAAAATAAAATATCTATTAAAATAATATTTTTCTCTTTTTTTCTAACACGGCACTATTATTCAGTTTACAATTATAAATATGAACAGTGATGCTGCATTAACTCACCTCATTTACCATACTGCCAGCAAGTGTGTATCTGGTGAAGCAATGCATTGTTTAATTCACAACCTAGACCGTGGCGCTGCAGTGAGGACAGACAGGGGGACTTTGGAACCTGCATCCCTGAATTGTACACCACACAAGGTTAAGTGAGTGTCATTGGAAAGGTCAGAGTCTAGTCTTTACAATAATACCAAACGTGACCATGTAATGTGTAAAAATAAAAAAATTGAAAAAAGTAAATGCAAAATATTTTTCTTCTGTTCTACAACAGAGGCAATATATGCTTTTACGTATAAAACAAACGATGCTGCTACAATATATGGAGATGTCCTAATATTTTGAACATGTTTTATTGTCTATGTTTTTATCTTTAGTGATCACGTTGTGTCCAGTTTTTAATTATTGGCTTTTGTGCCCTAATAAAGTTTTCATTTTTTATTTCTTGTCACCAACACTTTGTGGTAAGTTTGACCTGTTCAAACAGACCAGCTTTACCTAAACAATGCTGCTGCATTCACTGCCCTCCTCCTTTAACCATTTTACCCCGCTGAATCCCTCACTCCCAGCCCCCTCTTCTACTTTGTCTTCCTTTTCTCCGGTCTCAGAGGAGGAGGTCTCAGAACTTCTCATGTCCTCCTTCCTGACCACCTGTCCACTTGATCCCATCCCCTCACACCTTATTCGGCCTGTCCTACCAGTTACTGTCCCTGCTTTGACTCATATTTTTAACCTCTCCTTCTCCTCTGGAATCTCCCCCTCTGTATTCAAGCGTGCATGGATCACCCACATTCTAAAAAAGTCATCTCTTGATCCTACCTCCCTTTCGAACTACTGTCCCATCTCTGCTCCGCTTTGCTTCCAAAATCCTAGAACATCTGGTCTATAAACAGCTCACCAGTTTTCTTGCTGCTAACTTTGTACTCGAGTAGCTTTCGGTCCCAACAATCTACTGAGACTGCTCTGACCAAGGTAACTAATGACTTAGTTGCCACTGAAACCAAAAGGTCACTTCTCCCTCCCTCATTATTCTTCTTGACCTTTCTGCTGCATTCAACACTGTTGATCACCCTCTCCTGCTCCTAACGCTGCGCCAACCTGGCCTCAGTGACACTGCTCTCTCCTGGTCCTCTTCCTATCTCTCTTTTCGTTCCTTCAGTGTCTCCTTCGCTGGTGTCTCTTCACCACCAGTTCCTCTTTCAGTTGGGGTACCTCAAGGCTCTGTTCTGGGTCCCCTACTCTTCTTTGCTCTATACCGCCTCTTTGGACAACCTCATCTCTTCCTATAGATTCCAATGTCACCTCTATGCTGATGACACCCAAATCAGCCTGCCTATCAGCTGTCTCCGACTGGATGACTTCCCATTTCCTAAATCTCAACCTCTCGAACACTGAACTTCTCATCTTCCCTCCCTCTAAAACCTCCATTCCTGCGCCCATTTCTCTTCAGGTGAATGATGCCACCATTACTTCTACCTCTCAGGCTCGTTGCCTCAGGGTCCTCTTGGACTCCGATCTATCCTTTACTGCTCACATTCAGTCACTCACCAAATTTTGCTACTTCCACCTAAAAAACATTTTGCTCGTACCTGTCCCTTTCTTAATCCAGACTCTACTAAAATGCTCATCCAAGCTCTTATTATCTTCCGCCTCGACTACTGTAACCTCCTTCTCTCTGGCCTTAAGAGATCCCAGATTCTGCCTCTGCAGTCTGTAATGAACGCCAGTGCCAGACTCATACACCTCACCTCCTGCACCTCTCACGCACCTCACCTCTCTGTCAATCTCTACACTGGCTCCTGTTTCCTTTAGAATCCAATATATTATACTGGTGCTCATGTACAAAACTCTCCGTAACCGCATCCCCTACCTACATCTTCCTTACTAGCAGGTACATCCCATCCCGACCACTTCACTCTGCCAATGATCTGATGCTATCAGTTGCTCATACCTGCACCCCCAACTTTCACCTTCAGGACTTCTCAAGAGCTGCCCCCTTTCTATGGAACTCCCTCCCCCGCAACATCAGACTCTCCCTGTCTCTCCAGTCCTTCAAAAAGTCTCTGAAAATGCATTACTTTAGAGAAGCCTATCATCTCACTCCATGAACCCCACTGCACATTTCTTGATACATCTTCCCATTCAGCCCTCATGCAACCCGCTATTTCAAATACCCTATTCGCCCTCACCTAATGTGTCACCCCTCTCCTCTTAGATTGTAAGCTCTTGAGCAGGGTCCTCCCTCCTTCTGTTCAGCTTGTGTAACATATGTATACAGTATTTGTTATTCTGTTTCTCCCATTGTACAGCACTAAGGTATTTGTTGGCGCCTTAGAAATATTTGTAACTAACTAATTCAACTAAGGCAACAGATTCGGCCTCTTCTTTTGATTAGAGCGTGGAGAAAAACAATTTTTCATTTTTTTTAAAATGTATTTTTCTTTTAGTTTTCTTAGCCTCAAAACGAAAATTTAAATAGTAATTTTGGCATGTTTCCTTTTTTTGTTTGGGGGGTAGGGGCGCTCCACATTTCTGTGCCTACAGGCTCCTGAGTTGCAAATCTGGCCCTGGTCGAAGATATTTCGTCCATCCACTGGCCAGTGGACTTAGTAACCAGGTACACTAGGACACGAATTAACAGGATTTAAGCCAAATTTGCGCCCCTAAAAGTTCCCAAGCAATGAGCAGGCCCAGATTGACCCGTCGGGCCCTCGGACGCTGCCCAAAGGCCCGCGGGTTGAGGGGGCCCGGATGCCATGCAGCGGGAGTGCCCGTTCCTGAACAGCGTGAGTCTGTGTTAAAGGGGAGGCGGCTGCGTGCATGCGCAGGTCACGTGGTCCGGCAAGTCAGGTGGTACTGTGTCTCTGTAGCACCTGACTGTCCGGACCGCGTGACCTGCGCACGCACACAGCTGCCTCCCCTTCAACACGGACTCTCACACTGTTCAGGACCGGGCACACCCGGTGCATGACATCCGGCCCCCACCCCCTGCATGGCATCCGGCCCCATGAGAGCTGGGCAATATCCAGGTGAGCTGGGGCAATATCCATATGAGCTGGGGGCAATATCCATATGAGCTGGGGGCAATATCCAGGTGAGCTGGGGCAATATCCATGAGAGCTGGGGCAATATCCAGGTGAGCTGGGGCAATATCCATGAGAGCTGGGGGCAATATCCAGGTGAGCTGGGGCAATATCCATGTGAGCTGGGGCATATCCATATGAGCTGGGGCAATATCCATGAGAGCTGGGGCAATATCCGTGTGAGCTGGGGCATATCCATATGAGCTGGGGCAATATCCAGGTGAGCTGGGGCAATATCCATGAGAGCTGGGGGCAATATCCATGAGAGCTGGGGCAATATGCAGGTGAGCTGGGGCAATATCCATGAGAGCTGGGCAATATCCATGTGAGCTGGGGCATATCCATG
Source organism: Leptobrachium leishanense (assembly GCA_009667805.1). Taxonomy (NCBI): domain Eukaryota; kingdom Metazoa; phylum Chordata; class Amphibia; order Anura; family Megophryidae; genus Leptobrachium; species Leptobrachium leishanense. The sequence goes on along the minus strand of CM019064.1, from coordinate 228,557,142 downwards.
AGAGCTGGGGCAATATCCATGTGAGCTGGGGCATATCCATGAGAGCTGGGGCAATATCCATGTGAGCTGGGCATATCCATATGAGCTGGGGCAATATCCATGAGAGCTGGGGCAATATCCATGTGAGCTGGGGCATAGCCATATGAGCTGGGGCAATATCCAGGTGAGCTGAGGAAATATCCATGAGAGCTGGGGGCAATATCCATGTGAGCTGGGGCATATCCATGAGAGCTGGGGCAATATCCATGTGAGCTGGGGCATATCCATGAGAGCTGGGGCAATATCCAGGTGAGCTGGGGCAATATCCATGAGAGCTGGAGGCAATATCCAGGTGAGCTGGGGCAATATCCATGTGAGCTGGGGCATATCCATATGAGCTGAGGCAATATCCATGAGAGCTGGGGCAATATCCGTGTGAGCTGGGGCATATCCATATGAGCTGGGGCAATATCCATGTGAGCTGGGGCATATCCATATGAGCTGGGGTAATATCCAGGTGAGCTGGGGCAAAATCCATGAGAGCTGGGGCAATATCCATGAGAGCTGGGGCATATCCATATGAGCTGGGGCATATCCATGAGAGCTGGGGCAATATCCATGTGAGCTGGGGCATATCCAGGTGAGCTGGGGCAATATCCATGTGAGATGGGGCAATATCCATGTGAGCTGGGGCAATATCCATGAGAGCTGGGGCAATATCCAGGTGAGCTGGGGCAATATCCATGAGAGCTGGGGGCAATATCCATGAGAGCTGGGCAATATCCAGGTGAGCTGGGGCAATATCCATGAGAGCTGGGGCAATATCCATGTGAGCTGGGGCAATATCCAGGTGAACCCAGGACATTCTTGAAAACGAGAGAAATCTCAATGTATCCTTCCTGGTAAAATCCTTTATAAATAAATAAATAAAATAAATAAATGTGAGCTGGGGCATATCCATATGAGCTGGGGCAATCTACATGTGAGCTGGGACAATCTACATGTGAGCTTGGGACATTCTGTGTATATGTATCTGGGGGATATATACATGTGAGCTGGGGCATTTTTATATGAGGTCTGTTCTTATTGGAAAGCGTTCACATGACATAAAATAAAAGTATCGGTACTCGTATCGGTGAGTTCTTTTAAAAATATCGGTACTCGTACTCAGTGTTAAAAAAAAGTGGTATCAGTGCACCCCTAGTTTTCATTTGTAGTTTTTTGTTTAATCACCCGCAATAGTGATTCAAAGGCAAGTGTGGTGTTTGTTTATGCTGGAATAAAAAGACCTTTAATTTTCACAACTTCAAGTCTGCGGCTGTTTATACCCTAGAGCAGACCGCAAAATTTCCACTCACCTGCTCGCATATGGTGAGTGGAAATTAGCTGTGGGCGAGTGGGGCGGATTGACCCATCGGGCCCGTGGGTTGCTGGGACCCAGATCAGTGGGCCGCCACCTTGCTTCTCAGCTCCGGTATCGGACTCTTGGAGTCCGAATCCGGAGCTGACCGATCGTGGCTGCCCCCTCCCGCGTGGCCTGTGAGGTTTGCGGTGTCACCTGCCTACCCACGTGATGCGTCGCATACACTGCTGCGAGTGGATGACGCATCACGTGGGTGGGTCAGGTGATGCGCGGGAGGGGTGGCACCAATACAGCGTCCGTGCTGCAGCATCTCTGACTTGGAAGGTGACTGCTAAAGGGAGGGGAAGGGGGTTAAAAAGGAGAGGAAGATGAATAAAGAGGCGGAAAGAATGACAAAGAGGGGGGAAAGAGTGACAAAGAGAGGGGGGAAAGAATGACAAAGAGAGGGGGGAAAGAATGACAAAGAGGGGGAAAGAATGACAAAGAGGGAGAAAGAATGACAAAAAGGGGGAAAGAATGAGAAAGGGGAAAAGAATGCGAAAGGGGGAAAAAGAATGAGAAAGGGGGAAGAGAATGAGAAAGGGGGAAAAAGAATGAGAAAGAGGAAAAGAATGAGGGGGAAAAAATGAGAATGAGAGGACAAAAATGAGAATGGGAAAAAGGGGTAAAAATAAAGGGATAAAAAGAATGAGAAAGAGGGGAAAGGGGTAAAAAGAAAGGGGTAAAAAGAATGAGAAAGGGGGAAAGGAGTAAAAAGAATGAGACAGAGGGGGAAAGGGGGAAAAGAATGAGGGGGAAAAATGAGAATGAGAGGACAAAAATGAGAATGGGAAAAAGGGGTAAAAATAAAGGGATAAAAAGAATGAGAAAGAGGGGAAAGGGGTAAAAAGAAAGGGGTAAAAAGAATGAGAAAGGGGGAAAGGAGTAAAAAGAATGAGACAGAGGGGGAAAGGGGGAAAAGAATGAGAATGAGGGGGAAATGAGAATGAGGGGGAAAAATGAGATTGAGGGGGAAAAATGAGAATGGGGAAAAATGAGAATGAGGGGGAAAAATGAGAATGAGGGGGGAAAAATGAGAATGAGGGGGAGAAAGGGGTAAAAAGAATGAGAAAGAGAGGGGGAGTGAAAAACAAAGGCAGTGGAACTCGGATACGCTCCTACACACTGCACATTATTGTGAGCTATGGCTTTGATGCACTGATACAGCAAGTGCAGTGTGTATAAGTGTATCAGAGCACCACAGCAATAAAACTCACAGTAAGGTGCGGTGTTTATGAACGTGAGTTTTATTACTGTGGAGCTCTGTGATACAGTAATGTGCCGTGTGTATGAACGTATCACAGAGCTCCACAGCAATTAAACTCACGTTCATACACACGGCACATTACTGTGAGTTTTATTACTGTGGAGCTCTGATGTGCCATGTGTAGGAGTGTATCACAGAGCTCCACAGTAATAAAACTTACGTTTATACACACTGCACATTGCAGTGAGATTTATATTGCTGTGGAGCTCTGTGATACAGTAATGTGTGGTGTGTATGAGCATATCACAGAATCCACAGCAATAAAACTCACAGTAATGTGCAGTGTGTATGAGCGTGAGTTTTATTGCTGTTGAGCTCTGTGATACTCTCATACACCACGCACATTATTTTTCTTTGTTTAAACTGCTTTGTTAAATTATTATTTAATTATTAACCTAAGAGAGTGTGTTTAGGGGCAGATTTAAAGGTAAGGGTTGGGTTGGGTGGGGCAACTGGTGGCGAGTAACTCTTAAGGCCTGGCTAGTAGCTCAGGACCTGAAATTTTGAGCCCTGCCCATGAGTACCAAGTTGTTTGGCTGGAACCAAGTATCCCGAGTGGTTGTTGTATCACGGTTAAGGGGTTCAATGCCCTAATGGTGGAAGGGAATCAGGGCATGCTAACATGTCCACAGGTTGGGGGGGGCGCACAATTCTTGGCTGCCCCCAGGCACTGACAACCCACGCTACGCCACTGCTCAGACCCATGTGGTGAGCGGCCTTAGACCACAGACAGTGTGACCTATTGGACAGTGGAACTAATGACAGTTCCATCTCCTCTCTGTGAAACCATTGATGTTTCACTTTATAAACTAGATACCACAGTTTCCCACAATTGACTGAATCAATAAGTTTTTGCCCATACTCCCTGGCTACAGGCCAAGTGGAGTTCTCCCATAGCGGACAAACCTGAGGGTGGTCTTGCACGATCACTAGATCAGACATTATCACAGGTACTACACCCACATCACATTTCACATTCTCTGCGAGCATATGTACTTCCACTCTAGGGTAGGAGTGGGTGTCCCCATGTATGCATGCAATGTTACACTTTTCCCCAAAATCCAGCTTTTCAGGCTGAGCAGAGCAGTCTTTCCCAAGGTAGCCTCACTCCCCAAACCAAGGAATGCTTGATCACTTTCATACGGCATGGGCTCATCACCCTGTGGACACTCTTGAGGCGCACCATCAGTGTCATTATGACCTATGCTGGGTACAGGGCTTAGTCCATTATCTCTAGCTTTACCAATTGCATAGTCATTAGGAGTTGTGAGCTTAGGCTCCAGCTCATTGTTCTGCACCTCCTCAGCAGCCACATCTCTCTCAATTGGACACATCTCTTCTGTATCCTTTGTGCCCCCTTGGCTGACCCACTGTTGCACTGCTGTTGGCACATCGGTAATAAATTGGTCCACAACCACCTTCTCCATTATTTTGCAAGAATCAATCTCTGGTTGAGACCACTTCTGCACACATGTCTGAAGGTCATTCATCTGGGTCCTTGCAGGTTTTCCCAGATCAGCCTCCACATCATCTGCCTCAGTCAGTCCATGCAAGTAATCAGGTGCTTGACTACATTTCCCACAATCCACAGAGCTCACTCCAGAAGGCAATATGACTTGCTGCAATAGGTTAGCAAGGACCGTTCTTTATTCTTGCTGAGTTTTCCTCACAGTTTCAACATGTGCAGCCAATATACAATTTGCCTCCTTTTGTGCAGCAGCTGCCTGCATCAAAGCTTTCACCAGGACCTCTATCACAGCATCCAAATGAGGAGAAACAGCTTTCACAGGCCTTCTGGTTAACAACCAGGCACACTTTTTTTCTTTGCAACAGCAGTGTGCTGATTAGGCTCTCAGCAGTTCACCAGGAAACTTCACTAGGTACTTTTGCAAACTTCCATGCCCACAGACCTCTTCTGCACTAATTGCCCGCATCCTCCACCATATGTCACAGGGGGGCACTATAGCGCGCTCCTCTAGGGCAAAACATGTCACACAAAGTCCTTTAAGTGGTGAAATATTCAAGGCTTTTTTCAGCATCAAATAAAGACCAACCTTTGGTTTAACAATTCCCCTCCCATCTCTGGAGTAACAGCACCCTGTGCTTATCAGTCTCGCTCTCATCCAGGACCCATTCTAATCTTTCCCCTGTGTGGGAATCCTTTTCATCTCTGCCCTCCCTCAAGTAGGAGCTATTTAAGCCCTTAATTGCAGGGACACCTGCATCAAAACAAATCCACCTTCCCTCCTGGGGGTTAATGCCTAAACCTTAAAACAAAATACAGTGGAATACACATCAATACACTACATCACAACAGATATATGTCTGTGGGGGAATGTCTGTGTGTATATATAGGTCTGTGGGTGTCACAGTGTGCATGGTGTGTCAGATTTTAAACACAGAATTTGTGTTTTTTTATTCTCTCCTGTCTTTGCAACGGAGTTTGCAAGGCAAGACCTCTGGTATTTATAACCCCTTATCTGATCTGCTCTCTTAGGCTGAATGGAAACTTGATCAGGGGTTTTACCTGAACCAAATGGGTTGGGGTTTGGGGGGTGATGGACAGACAAAGAGCCAGCGCTCACTGGTAGAAGGAGAATTTCTCCAAGGACGTGGGTTTGATGAACATCTTTAAAAACCTTCTGGGATGTTTAAAATCTGGAATACCCATGGAAGAGTTACCTAATGCAAGTTAGGTTTTCCATGTAAGTCCCATTTTATTTCAAGAACTGTATTTGCACGCTTTCTTATATATTATATGTCTTGTTTTTATGTGATATCGGCACTATGTAAAGTTTGTATTTTTATCTTTTTCCATTAAAACTTTGAAACCCAGTACTGTCTTTGATCTAGATGCTTCACACTTCTCGAATAGCTTGGTTTAGCGTTACTGTAGTATTCAACATTTGGTAGATATAGTAGCTGTATATGGTTAGGCTCCTGTATTGGGGTGGTATACAGCTATTGGGGTTTGAAAGTGCCCTATTACTTTTGTGGTGGCAGCGTGTAGTTGGAAGGGTGTGTACGGTTTAGGGGGGTTAGGATGGCATAACTTGGGGCCCAGAGAGCGGGTAGAGTTAGTATGTACAGAGGCTTGGAGCTGTAACCCCTTGTACACTCTCCCTCCACGCGTGATGACTGGTTAGGTAGCATTTGGTCACAGTGGGGGTATGTGTATATACAGTATATATAGGTCTGTGGGGGTATGTGTGTATACAGTATATAGAGGTCTGTGGGGGTATGTGTGTATACAGTATATATAGGTCTGTAGGGATATGTATATATACACACATTCCACCACAGACCTATATATACTGTATATACATACCCCTCACACCTATATATACTGTATATATACATACCCCCACAGACCTATGATATTCACAAAGAAGTAATGATTGGGTGGTCTCTTGTGACATCAATACACTTAAACAAGAAAGGGGGGTAGGAAAATGATATTGAGATCCTTAATATCAGATTGTTTTGTGAACCGATGGAGTGAAAATAACAGGCCGTGCATGCATTGCCGTGTGATAATTACATGGAACAGCTAGGTGGACAAACGAGCACATTCACTTTACATTAGAAAGTATCACTTAAACGGGAAATAAAATTGAGATCTATACATACCCCCACAGACCTATATACAGTACCTATATATGTGCCTCTGAGCTTTCTGCCAGCCTCCACATCTAGCGGGCCTCTCCAGGTGGCATCGTTGCTTTGAGCGGCTGCCGGCAAAGGTTGCAGCCCAGCCGCTCACTTCACTAGGGAACCGCCAGCTGCGATCTTGCGAGATCCCAGAGTTCACGAGATCTCATGAACTCCGGGATCTCGCGAGATCGCGACTGGCGGTTACCAAGTGAAGCGATCGGCCGGACTGCGCCTGCGCTGCGCCTGTGCCCAAAGCAGCAATGCCACCTGGATGGGCTCTAGCAGAGTGTCGTTAGAGCACTCTGCCAGCCGTGCCTGCCCCTTGGACACTGGCCGGAAAGCAAGCGCTGGCTTCCGGTATCGGGACATCTGCACAAGTACCAAGTACTCGTGCAGAACCCGGTATTGGCACTGATACCGATACTAGTATCAGCATCGGTGCATCCCTATTTATTAGGAAGTGATACATACCCTGTTTCCCCAAAAATAAGACCTACTCCGAAAATAAGACCTAGAACTATTTTTGATAATTGCTAAAGTATAAGACCTACCCCGAAAATAAGACCTAGTTTGATTCCCTGGGCTGATGTGGCATAAAGGGCAACTTGAAGAGCCTCGGTAGAGAGTTAGCGATGCCGGCGCCAGATGAAGTGAGGCGGCAGTGGAGGGAGCAGAGCCGCATAAGCTGATGCTTCCTCTAGCGCCGGCTCCTGTCATTGAAAAGGTATGGCACCCCTGATTGCTTTGATCACCCTATTTTTAACTTTGCCACTCACTCCTGTCTTGCAAGTCTTCTACTGGTATTAAAAAAATTAAGACCTACCCCGAAAATAAGACCTAGTGTGTTTTTTTGTGTCCAAAAAAATATAAGACAGTGTCTTATTTTCGGGGAAACACGGTACATAAGGGTGCGTTCTGGGATAATATTTTTACTCCGGCTTAGTTGAATTACCCCGTTATCGCGTAGGCTGTGTACCCATGAGTGGCCACTTGCATCTGTACATGAACGTGGCTCTCGTACTCTCAGTCGCACACCCATGAGAACATGTAAAGGTATGTGAGAGATCATGTAAAGGAACAGTATGTGTAACATCTCACAGGAGTGCAGCCGAGAGTATGAAAGCCACGTTCAAGCACAGATGCAGGCGACGGCGCGTGGGTACATCCCCCGTTACGCTCGATGGCCAGTCTAGGCCTGAAAATGATACTACTAGTTTGAATTAATTATGACTTTTTCTAGCTATTGTTACATTCATTTATCTCTGTAATTTCTTGTTTGTTTTGTTACAGTATCTACATATCTGAAATTTTAAAACAACAAGAGATATTGTTCATTCTCAATCCCTATATTCTTAGGTGGCTGTAAACATAAAAAATGCCATACACTGATAACTAGAAACAAATATGTAACACGCATAATCTTAGCCGCTGTGCACCAAAGTGGTGGTTTCCACAAAAAAATCAAAATAGTATAGTACTCTCCCAACAAGGTACAGTGCACATCACCCAAAAGGCTTAAGGCTTAAGTAAGGATTACCAACGTAAAACATAGCTCTTTGAGAAGAAGGTGGATAGGCGCCTGACAGCATTGAAGACAATACTAATTGGCATGTCTACCTAGAGCCGGTATAAGGCCCAGAAAGCTGTGAGTGGAACCTTGAATATAATTTTACTAATTGAGTATATAAACATATTACACTATATTGGAGGATATATTTTATCTTTTCTTGTCCCTTTTTTTACGAGTAATATTTTCATATTAATCTACAAGAAGGCCATTCTTCTCAAAGATGTATTTTACTGTTACAAGTATTTATAAAGCGCCAACAATTCCTTAGCACTGTACAATGGGAGAAACAGAATAACAAATATACATACACACACTACACATATGGAACAGAAGGAGAGAGGACCCTGCTTGAGAGCTTACAATCTAGGAGGAGAGGGGTGACACATTAGGTGAGGGTGAATAGGGTAAGTGAAGTAGCGCGTTGCATGAGGGTTGAATGGGAAGAGGGGCAAGAAATGTGTAGTGGGTGGATCATGGAGTGAGCCAACAGGCTTCTCTAAAGTAATGCATTTTCAGAGACTCCTTGAAGGACTGAAGAGAGAGGGAGAGTCTAATTTTGGGGGAGGAAGTTCCATAGAAAGGGGGCAGCTCGAGAGACGTCTTGAAGGCGAGAGTTGTGGGTGCAGGCATGAGGAACTGATAGCATCAGATCATTGGCAGAGCGAAGTGGTCAGGATGAGATACCCCCTGAAAATAAGGGAGGGGATGTAGTCAGAGGTGCGGTTATGGAGAGCTTTGTATGTGAGCACCAGTATTTTGAAATGGATTATAAAGGAAACAGGGAGCCAGTGTAGAGATTGACAGAGGGGTGAGGTGTGAGAGGTGAGGGAGGTGATGTGTATGAGTCTGGCACAGGCGTACATTACAGACTGCAGAGGGAGAATCTGGAATCTTTTAAGGCCAGAAAGAAGGAGGTTGCAGTAGTCAAGGTGGGAGATAATAAGAGCTTAGATGAGAATTTTAGTAGAGTCTGGAATAAGAAAGGGACGGATGCGTGCAATGTCTTTTAGGTGGAAGTAGCAAGATTTGGTTAGAGACTGAGGGCAGTATTACAATGTTGGTGCTAACTTAACCAGAGCTGTTGTAAACTGAAAACCTCCATAGGCTATAATGGCTCTGGGAAGTTTACAACAGCTCTGGTTAGGTTAGCACCAACTATGTAATATGGCCCTGAATGTGTGGAGTAAAGGATAGATTGGAGTCCAACAAGACCCTGAGGCAACGAGCCTGGGAGATAGAAGTAATGGTGGCGCCATTCACCTGAATGGAAATGGGAGCAGGAATGGAGGTTTTAGAGGGAAGGAAGATGAGAAGTTCTGTTTTCGGGAGGTTGAGCTTTAGGAAACAGGAAGCCATCCAAACGGAGACCGTTGACAGGCAGACTGTAACATGGTCCAACACCGAAGGAGAGAGATCGGAAGAGGAAAGATAGATTTAGGTGTCGTCAGCATAGAAATGAAAATTGAATCCATAGGAAGAGATGCGGTTGCCCAGAGAGGCAATATAGATTGAGAAAAGTAGGGGACCCAGAACAGAGCATTGAGGTACCCCAAATGAAAGAGGAACTGGTGGTGAAGAGGCACCAACAAAAGAGACACTGAAGGAGCAAAAAGAGAGATAGGAAGAGAACCAGGAGAGAGTGGCATCACCGAGGCCAAGCTGACGCAGCGTGAGGAGTAGGGATGAGCTGTTGGTTCGGACAGTTCGGAGTTCGAACCGAACTTAGCCTGTTCGGTCTGCTCGCGAACTCCGAACATTTCTGGGTGTTCGGCGTATGTTCGACCACAATGCATCACGATGGACCACAATGCACTTTCCCACTGGCCTGAAGCTCGTAATTGGCTACAGCCTTGCACCTGACCACAGGTCTGGTGCAAGACAGGTTCAACAGTATGCCAATCACGGCTCAGAGTCCTGATTGGGCAAATTTTGCCCAATCATGGGCTCACAGAGCTAAGTCCCGCAGCACGCTATATAAGGTTTCCACGCACGGCTTCACCACGCATTTGAGAGGAGATTTCATAGGAGATTGTTGTTGTGTGTTCTTACTGCCGGTCTGCCACGCTACTGGGGGGGTCTGGGGGGGTCTCATTTCTACAAAACATTTGGGAATTGAGGTGATCTGTGTCTTGTCACTGGCTGCCAGCAAGTATTTTGGGGGTCTCACAAATTTCTACAAAACATTTGGTAATTGAGGTGATCTTCTGTGTCTTGTCACTGCCAGCAAGTATTTTGGGGGTCTCACAAATTTCCACAAAACATTTTGGAATTGAGGTGATCTGTGTCTTGTCACTGGTGCCAGCAAGTATTTTGGGGGTCTCACAAATTTCTACAAAACATTTGGGAATTGAGGTGATCTTCTGTGTCTTGTCACTGCCAGCAAGTATTTTGGGGGTCTCACAAATTTCTACAAAACATTTGGGAATTGAGGTGATCTGTGTCTTGTCACACAGCCAGTGCCACGCAGTATTTTGGGGGTCACTAATTTTTACTAAATATCTGGGAATTGAGGTGATCTGTCTCGTCACTGCCAGCAAGTATTTTGGGGGTCACTAATTTCTACAAAATATTTGGGAATTGTTATAATCCGTGTGTTCTCACTAGCTGCCACCCATCAGGGGGTCTCACTGATTTATAGGACGTTTCTGAGACTTGTAATCTGTGGCTTCTCACTGCCACCCATCAGGGGGTCCCACATACTTCTATCAGATTTATGCGAATTGTAATTTGTGTCTTCTCACTGCATCCCATCAGGGGGTCCCACACACTGATTTATAGGAGGTTTCTGAGACTTGTAATCTGTGGCTTCTCACTGCCACCCATCAGGGGGTCACACTGATTTATAGGAGGTTTCTGAGACTTGTAATCTGTGGCTTCTCACTGCCACCCATCAAGGGGTCACACTGATTTATAGGAGGCTTCTGAGACTTGTAATCTGTGGCTTCTCACTGCCACCCATCAGGGGGTCACACTGATTTATAGGAGGTTTCTGAGACTTGTAATCTGTGGCTTCTCACTGCCACCCATCAAGGGGTCACACTGATTTATAGGAGGCTTCTGAGACTTGTAATCTGTGGCTTCTCACTGCCACCCATCAAGGGGTCACACTGATTTATAGGAGGTTTCTGAGACTTGTAATCTGTGGCTTCTCACTGACACCCATCAAGGGGTCACACTGATTTATAGGAGGTTTCTGAGATTTGTAATCTGTGGCTTCTCACTGCCACCCATCAAGGGGTCCCACATACTTCTAGCAGATTTATATGAATTGTAATTTGTGTCTTCTCACTGCCACCCATCAGGGGGTCACACTGATTTATAGGAGGTTTCTGAGACTTGTAATCTGTGGCTTCTCACTGCCACCCATCAAGGGGTCACACTGATTTATAGGAGGTTTCTGAGATTTGTAATCTGTGGCTTCTCACTGCCACCCATCAAGGGGTCCCACATATTTCTAGCAGATTTATATGAATTGTAATTTGTGTCTTCTCACTGCCACCCATCAGGGGGTCACACTGATTTATAGGAGGTTTCTGAGACTTGTAATCTGTGGCTTCTCACTGCCACCCATCAAGGGGTCACACTGATTTATAGGAGGTTTCTGAGATTTGTAATCTGTGGCTTCTCACTGCCACACCATCAAGGGGTCACACTGATTTATAGGAGGTTTCTGAGATTTGTAATCTGTGGCTTCTCACTGCCACTCATCAAGGGGTCCCACATACTTCTAGCAGATTTATGCAAATTGTAATTTGTGTCTTCTCACTGCCACCCATCAGGGGGGTCTCACTCATTTATAGGAGGGAATTGTAATCTGTGTCTTGTCACTGGCTGCCAGCTATCAGGGTGTCTCACTGAGTTATACCTGAGTTCTGTAAATCTTTAATCTTTATACCAGAGTTGAATCAGAGTTCTGTATATATTTAATCTATATATCACTCACTATGTCTGAAAGAACAAAAAGGACAGGCAGACACTCCCAGACACAGATAAGAGGGCAAGCAGCCCCTGTGTCGGGAGGCTGTGCCTCTGGTCGTGATGGACGTAGTGCATCCTCTGCAGGGGCACGCTTGTCCTTTCTAACTGGTGCTGGCTGTCTTAAGCTGCAGCAACATACAGAGGATTTGGTGGATTGGCTAACCAGGCCATCCTCATCCTCCGAGTCCTCTGCCAGCCAGGCTTGTAGTGCTTTACAGTCCACCTCAGCTGACAAAACATCTAATGCAGCCTCCATGTCCACAGCTACTCCTGCCGTAGCCTCACTATCACACACAGAGGAGTCAGCTGAATTGTTTGACTACAATGAGAGTGACATGCTGCTTGAGGATGCGCAGCAAGTACAGTGCTCTGATTCAATCTCTGAGGTTGAGGAAGGGAGTAAAATCAACCTAGAGGAAGGGGGTGCTAGTGATGACACACAAATAACTGGCACTCATGTTGCCCCAGCAGCTGCAGCATACTGCCAAGTTGGCTCCAGTGACGAGGAGATAGGGGGTGAAGGTGACATTGATGATGAGGTCACTGACTCCACCTGGGTGCCAGATCGAACAGAGGAATCAAGTGAGGAGGAGGGGGAGGAGGAGGCACAGCAAACACGAGTCACAACATCCTCTATGACCAACCGTAGCACTAGCCAGTCCAAGGCATCAGATGTCAGAGCTGCTCCGGTGCAGAGCACTGTTGTCTCAAAGCACACATGCAGGAACTCTGTTGTCTGGGAGTTCTTTAAGAAATGTGCAGCAGAGCGCACCGTTGCTATTTGTAATCTATGTCAGATGAGGCTGAAGCGTGGGAAAGACACCGGACACTTGGGTACCACGTGCTTGAGGTGACATATGAACACCTGCCACACATCCCGTTGGCGCAAAACTTTGCGTAGGTCCTCCTCCTCCTCATCTGTCTCTACCCCCCACTGTATGTCCTGCCATGTCATTGCCTACAACCTCCACTGACAGGGATGATGCTACAGTAATGGATGTACCAGCTCCTTCCTCACAATGTGACATCATCCCATCAGCTGAAGATTTACGCAGTCAGATTACGTTGCCGCAGCTGCTGCAGCGTAAGAAATAATATAGTCCCAACCATCCCCAAGCACAGCGTCTAAATGGCAACTTAGCAAAATTACTCGCATTGCAGCTGCTGCCTTTCCAGCTGGTGGACTCTGCTCCCTTCCGTGAATTTGCTGAATGTGTTGTACCACAGTGGCAGGTTCCAAAATGCCATTACTTTTCACGCAAGGCCATTCCAGCACTATACCAGCACGTGGAAGACAATGTTATCCAGTCATTGGGAAAGGCAGTCAGCAACAAGGTGCATGTGACTTTAGACACGTGGTCCAGCAAGCATGGACAGGGCCGTTACATTTCCTTCATGGCACACTGGGTAACTCTGATTGCAGCTGGGAGGGATCCAAGGCGGGGCTCTGTGCTGGAGCTTGTTCATCTACCACGCCTCCAGAAAGCTGCTTGTATGAGGTCTGTCTGCTCCACCACCTCTTTCTCCTCCTCCTCCTCCTTCTCTGTCTCTGGCGAAGTGGCAGTTAAACCGACGCGTGGCAGGGTCTACGCAATGGCTCAAGCAAAAAGATGCCATACTGTGCTTGAGCTGGTTTGTTTACGGGACAGGAGCCACACCGGGCCAGAAATTCTATCAGCTCTGCAGGGGCAGGTGCCGAGATGGTTAACAACACGCCAGCTTCAGCTGGGAATGATCATCTGCGATAATGGCAGCAACCTTCTCTCCGCCCTACGCAAGGGTAAATTGACGCATGTACCATGCCTAGCACACATCCTAAATCTAGTGATACAGCGTTTCCTAACCAAGTACCCAGGGCTGCCAGAGCTTCTCATCCAGGCCAGAAAAGTCTGCAGCCACTTCAGACGGTCATTCCCAGCAAGCGATCGCCTGGCAGAAAGTCAAAGAGAATTCCACCTTCCCACAAACCGTCTGATCTGTGACATGCCCACCAGGTGGAACTCGACATTAGCAATGCTGCAGCGTCTGCACAAGCAGCAGAGGGCCATCAACGAGTACCTGTGTGAGTATGGCACAAGGACAGGTTCAGGTCAACTTGTTTTTTTTCCCCCCCGCAGTGGCTGAGGATCAAGGATGCATGCACTGTACTGTCACCATTTGAGGAGGCAACGAGGATGGTGAGCAGGGACAGTGCATACATCAGTGACACAATTCCTTTAGTGTTCCTGCTGGAGCACACTCTGCGGGGAATTATAGATGTGGCTCTAGAGGCAGAGCAGCGGGAGGAAGAGGAGGCCTTCCCTAGCTCTCAAGGCCCCAGTCTTTCCGCAGACAGCATTCCAGCGGGTCCTACTCAGATCAGACAGGAGGAGGATGAGGAGGAGGATGAGGAGGAATATTTAAGTAGTGGGAGAATTGAAGGTGGGGATTCCTCAAGGGAGGGTTTTGTGTGCCCAGAAACACAAGGGCTAGTGCGTGGCTGGGAGGAGGAAGTGCATGATACGGTCATCCTCATTGACCAGGAAGACTCGGAAGCTAATGCCACCTCCGACCTACGCTGCATGGGCTCCCTTATGATGCAAAGCCTGCTAAAGGACCCCAGGATTTGTGCTATCAAGGAGAGGGATCATTACTGGTTGGCAACCCCCCTTCTTGATCCACGATACAAGGGTAAAGTTGCAGAGCTCAGCCTGCCCGCACAGAGGGAGCACAGGATGAAAAAACTTGAGGACGCTCTAAAGCGACACTTGTGTAACACCTTTCCAGGCACTGGTAGGTTACCAAGTGATGACACACGTGCTTCTGAGGCTGCGGATGATCAGAGGAATAGTGGTGAAGGCCAGGGCCGCTTGACTGATGCATTTTTAAATTTTTTTAGTCCACGACGCCCAAGGACGTCAAATGTAGGCACCCATTGCCAGCGTCTTCACCATATGGTGCAGGACTACCTTGGGGCAAGGGCAGACCTGGATACCTTTCCAGCAGATGATCCACTGGCTTACTGGGTGTTGAGATTGGATCACTGGCCAGAACTTAGCCAATATGCTATGCAGCTACTAGGTTGCCCTTCATCCAGCGTGCTTTCTGAAAGGACGTTCAGTGCCACTGGAGGTTTTGTCACAGACAAAAGAGTGCATCTGTCCACCGACTATGTAGACCGGCTGACATTTATAAAAATGAATCAGTCCTGTATCAGCAGTTATCAATCCCCTGATGCTGACGTAACGGAATAGATCGGGGATGTATCTTCTGCATGCACAAAACCTCCAGCACTGAACTCTTCCACAATACCACAAAAGGGTTACGGTGTGAATGCACTTGCTGCCATGAAAGGCACAATATTTGGCTGCACTGACGCCTGTGCCACATCTACAGTCATGGCCGAAATTGTTGGCACCCCAGACATTTTTCCAGAAAATCAAGTATTTCTCACAGAAAAGTATTGCAGTAAGACATGTTTTGCTATACACATGTTTATTCCCTTTGTGTGTATTGGAACAAAACAAAAAAAGGAAGGAAAAAAAGCAAATTGGACATAATGTCACACAAAACTCCAAAAATGGGCTGGACAAAATTATTGGCACCCTTAACTTAATATTTGGTTGCACACCCTTTGGAAATAATAACTGAAATCAGTCGCTTCCTATAACCATCAATAAGCTTCTTACACCTCTCACCCGGAATTTTGGACCACTCTTTCTTTGCAAACTGCTCCAGGTCTCTCTTATTGGAAGGGCGCCTTTTCCCAACAGCAATTTTAAGATCTCTCCACAGGTGTTCAATGGGATTTAGATCTAGACTCATTGCTGGCCACTTCAGAACTCTCCAGCGCTCTGTTGTCATCCATTTCTGGGTGCTTTTTGATGTATGTTTGTGGTCAATGTCCTGCTGGAAGACCCAAGATCTCGGATGCAAACCCAGCTTTCTGACACTGGGCTCTACAGTGCGACCCAAAATCCTTTGGTAATCCTCAGATTTCATGATGCCTTGCACACATTCAAGGCACCCAGTGTCAGAGGCAGCAAAACAACCCCATAACATCATTGAACCTCCACCATATTTCACTGTAGGTACTGTGTTCTTTTCTTTGTAGGCCTCATTCCATTTTCGGTAAACAGTAGAATGATGTGCTTTGCCAAAAAGCTCTCTCGGTCTCATCTGTCCAAGATGTTTTCCCAGAAGGATTTTGGCTTACTCAAGTACATTTTGGCAAACTGTAGTCTTGCTTTTTTAGGTCTCTGTGTCAGCAGTGGGGTCCTCCTGGGTCTCCTGCCATAGCATTTCATTTCATTTAAATGTCGACGGATAGTTCGCGCTGACACTGATGCTCCCTGAGCCTGCAGGACAGCTTGAATTTCTTTGGAACTTGTTTGGGGGCGCTTATCCACCTTCCGGACTATCCTGCGTTGCAACCTTTCATCAATTTTTCTCTTCTGTCCACCCACAGAGAGATTAGCTACAGTGCCATGGGTTGCAAACTTCTTGATAATGTTGCGCACTGTGGACAAAGGAAAATCTAGATCTCTGGAGATGGACTTGTAACCTTGAGATTGTTGATATTTTTCCACAATTTTGGTTCTCAAGTCCTCAGACAGTTCTCTTCACCTCTTTCTGTTGTCCATGCTTAGTGTGGCACACACAGACACACAATGCAAAGACTAACAGGGTTATTCAGAGAGCGTGAAAAGCAGGAGAATGACTGGAGAATGACAGGAGAATGAAAAATTCTAGATCAAAATAGCCAATTTGGAAAGTGAGATGAAAGGGAGAATTTTTCTGGTTTGGCTATTTTGACCTAGAATTTTTCATTCTCCAGTCATTCTCCTGCTTTTCACACTCTCTGAATAACCCTGTAAGTGAACTTCTCTCCTTTTTATCTGCTTACAGGTGTGATTTTTATATTGCCCACACCTGTTACTTGCCCCAGGTGAGTTTACAGGAGCATCACATGCTTGAAACAATCTTATTTATCCACAATTTTGAAAGGGTGCCAATAATTTTGTCCAGACCATTTTTGGAGTTTTGTGTGACATTATGTCCAATTTGCTTTTTTTCCTCCCTTTTTTGTTTTGTTCCAATACACACAAAGCGAGTAAACATGTGTATAGCAAAACATGTGTTACTGCATTACTTTTCTGTGAGAAATACTTGATTTTCTGGAAAAATGTCTGGGCAAAAATGTCTGGGCACAATTTCGGCCATGACTGTATATCATTTTAATTTTTTGAACCGCAGGGTTCCAACCCTGCACTCTTCCACAATACCACAAAAGGGTTATGGTGTGAATGCACTTGCTGCCATGAAAGGCACAATATTTGGCTGCACTGACGCATGTGCCAGATTTATATCATTTTAATTTTTTGAACAGCAGGGTCCAACCCTGCACTCTTCCACAATACCACAAAAGGGTTACGGTGTGAATGCACTTGCTGCCATGAAAGGCACAATATTTGGCTGCACTGACTCCTTTACCAGATTCATATCTTTTTAATATAAGACCACATGGTCCACCCCTGCATTCTTCCACAATACTACAGAGGGGTTACTGTATGATGATACTTGCTGGCCTGGCAGTCTGGCACCAAAGACACAATATCTGGGTGCACTGACGCCTTGACCAGATTCATATCTTTCGAATATAGGACCGCAAGGTCCACCCCTGCATTCTTCCACAATACTACAGAGGGGATACTGTATGATAGTACTTGCAGGCCTGGCACCAAAAGCACAATATTTGGGTGCACTGCCACTGACGTCTGTATCAGATTCAGATTCATATCCTCAGAGGGGTTACGGTGTGATGGCACTGTTGCCGACGCTAAAGGCCCAATTTTAAAGCACCTATTGTTACTTTCATCCAAAGCCTGCATAAGTTTCACAATATGCCAAAAAATCACTAAACTTATTCTACGTGTCCGAAAATGTCTCCTCTTTTCATACAGACTACCGCCCCAAGCAGTTGTTTATGGATAGATTAAAGGAAAAGCATTTACCGTCATTTGAAACATCATTTTTTTGTTTTCAAGTGTTTCTATACATCTTAGAAATCCGCCACTTCACGGGCAGGTTATGGGGACCTCCTAGGCACGATATTTGAAGGAATTTTTTCGTTTTTATTTTTAACCCTTATTTCATGGAAAACTTTTTGTCCTTGTTTCCTGTCCCCCAGGGCACTACCCGGACCCCCATACACCTTTTATGGCAAATATCTAGCATATATGCCCTGTTGGAGGGCACTCTAAAAACCAAATTTTCAGCCCCATTGACTTGTATTGAGTTCGGGTTCAGATTCGGATTCGGATTCGAACATTTGGAATGTTTGGGTTCGTGTTCGGTTCATCCCTAGTGAGGAGCAGAAGAGCGTGGTCAAGAAAGGTCAAGAAGAATAAGGAGGGAGAAAAGACCTTTGGTTTTATATGTATTATGTAGGTAATCCTTGCCTTTTGGGTGATGTGAGCTGTACCTTGTTAGGAGAGATGTACCTTGTTGTTACCTTGTTGCCAAACTATATATTGGTTGTAGATACAGCACTAGTGGGTTTGCATTAATAAATAGTTTTAAATGCACCAGGTAATAACAGGCTATTAGTTAGGGACTACAAATATATAGCAAAGAAACAAAATTCAGTGACGCTTAGATGTATACTCAATAGTACTGATCGCTAGTACACTTAAGTGGTTATTCCCAAAGCCACCATAAACAGAAACATATACAGAGATAGTGCAGCGCTCTAGTACTTAGTACACCAAAGAACTGAGTACTAGAGTGCTGCACTATCTCTGTATATATTAGTTAGGGACTCCCCTTGGAGTTTTACCTTGACATTGTGGCAGGGAAGCTCAATATATTTTGGCCAAAAATAGAGCCAAAACCTTTCTTTTTCATAAAAGGTAGGAATAGTGCACTGGTATTTTTTTCATATCAGTATTTTAATAACTAGAGAAACACCAGGAGATATATAGACGACAAATGGATGGCAATAGAGTTAGTGGTTGCAGTTATTATGGAAGAATTTGAATACTGGAGTCAGCATAAACATGGCCAGGATATGTAGAGGTCTGGAAAAAGAGCAAGTAGGGATTAATTCAACTGAGAATATACTACCAGACCTAGAGACCAAGTATGCAAGCACAGCAGATTCGAGGAAAACCAACTGGCAGCAGGTAACAGGAAGTTTATAATGGGAAGTCAGATGGTTTGTCAAGAATCAGAGTCTGACTGTAGAGAAATACAGTAACTGCTTATATGGTCTGAATGATGAATTGAAAGGTCAGACTATACCAATAACAGAAACATTACTGATGTGCCAATCTCGGAGGTTTCCTGCCTCTCCTGGCACAAACCCTAAATTAAAACCTGGCCATAAACATAAATAATTGCTAGGGGAAGGGAAGAATTTGTGTTGTTTGTACAAGATGCTTACAATTCAGTGAATCAACATATTAAAAAAGGAAAGAAACATATTTATTAATGTGCGGTTTCATTTTTAGGGGAAGCATGCTTCAGATAGTTTCAATAGTATTCCATTTACGACCAGTAACTGTAATTTTCTTTCATTTAGGAAGTACAGACCTCACGTTTAGTAGATATAAGAAATTATCTCAAATGTAAACAACGTAAATGTTTGGGAATTCTGCAGAATGCTATTTATCTGTCTGATATCCACCATCACCGCCACTTATAATCCAAAGTATTAAATAAAAATTACATAACCAAAATAACTGAGAAATTCATGAGTAGAATTACTGTTGCAATTAATGGACCAATAAAAAACTAAATATACATCACCAGCCTTCAAATGAAATGGAAACAGAGCTGGAGCAGTGGCACTCAAAATAATTTTTGTTTAGAACAGGTTCCTGCTCTACTACTACAGTGGGCTCTATCAGCCCTGGTGTGGTCTGCTCTACACGTATATATAGATATGTTCCAGAGGTTAAATCCCCCCCCACACACACACTTGATAATAAGAGGACTGGACTATTTTTTCCTTATACATTCCTCTTGTTTTTCTGGTTCTACCAGTCGGTAGCACCGTTTTGGTTGCATCCAATCTTTGCAACCCCTGCCATCTTCACATAATTTGTTACTCCATTAAAGCACAAGGCTCCATGGAGTCCTATGGATCCCAGGAGCCGATACTTGTGAAAGCAAACTGCGCCGCTGCCAGTATTGTCCAGCATTGCACTTAATTCCGGGCTAGGCGATAATAAAGGGCCTACCGCGTAATACGTTGGTAAAATATAGACAGTAAGGAAAATCAGCAGGCGCACACTTTCCTGCTTCCCATCTCTATTTTATCGACAACTATGGATTAGGGCCCATGGTTTCAAACCTCATCACTAAACATTGCTGGAAAACATATTAATTTTTAATGAGTCCATGAACCTGTGGTATCTTTCTAAAACTATGTTGGACACATTGTACGTCACGTTTAACTCAGATTCCAAATATTTGACCAAATTTTCAAGAATCACCTGGCTATATCTCCTTCATATACTCTCCCTGTACAAAACTTACTGCACAAAGAGATATGTAACTTGACATAGTGAGAGGTCAATATTACACGTTCCAATCTGCAAATACATTTAAATTACACAAGCAGTGAGTATTTGATAAAATGTAATAAATACAGTAGTCCACCAACCACTGAAATGCAAAAACACCTACAGTAAAACTCTCAGGTTTCACTAAATTGATACAGAAGACATTTTTCAATCCCTTGTCCATACTAAAAAGTGCAAATTTCTTAGTTAATGGTCAGGTTATGATTATGAAATTCATGTGCTTGGCTCATGCACAATTACAGGATATCCTGTACAAAAACACTATTAATACAAGTTTTTTGATAAAGATGTAATGTAATGATATGGTATTGATCTGTCCTACAGATACATCAAGGGTCATGGAAATTTTTGAATGGATATGTCTTAGTGGTAACAGTTAAAAAATAAATTTGTTAGTAACATGCAAATATTATTTTAAAAAGAAATCTGAAAATTTAGGTAATTGATTTCACGCCTCCAATAAAAATTGTACAATAAATTTTCACAGGTACAATAGCATGTGTATAAGTATAGTAGCTCTTGATGAAGCCGTGATAGGAAACGGCGAAACGCGTTGAGTTCTTACTCTTATTTTAACAGACACTATGTTTATTCAACTCAGTATACAGTTCTGGTAATCTGGTAGAATTTCTGGTTGATGACCACGTGGTGCGGTCGCTGTGCACTTGTTCGTATTGTTAAATCAGTCTAAATCGTGTCTATTGAGACTATCTTTGCAGTAATTATTGCTCGATTTAGTAAATCTAAAAATACCATTTGGCTTGGCCACAAAGCTATACGATTTATTAGGGAAATCTTGGGTGTCTCTGCGGTGTGGCCGCTGTGCTTATGCATGTAGGGAAAACTCTAATTGTCTTAGCCGTGTTAACCTTGCAGCCCTTGTCGCTCTATATGTTGATATCGGAATACGCCGCTTGCTCGACCATAAAATGTTATATGATTGACGACATTAACTACCTTGGTGGTCATACGGTGTAATTGTTGTATATAGATACCTATGACATAAACCGTGTTTCCATTACCCTGTAGGCATTATTACTATTACTTTAAACCTTCCATTTCGTTAACAACGGTTGGCTTGGCTAGAATATATATTGACCAATCAATGTCCTGCCGGATGTCAGTGGGGCGTTCTTTCTGTACTCTAAGTGCTAAACCCTCTATATGCCTGAATTCATATGGGCATTAACGATATCAGCGGTGTGCTAATTTTTTATCAGCGGTTCCCTCACCGGGTTGCCTCTGGTTATGCGGATTTAAGGTCCTTTCTAAACCAAGTTTCTCTATAGAAACATTAAGTTGTTGCACCACCGAATAAGAGACAATTTGTTTCCAATACAAGATTTCCTTGCACAATTGACTCATTTGGCCACACTCGTATTGAGTTAACCAATAGTGTTTTCAACTACTTATGTGTATGCCTCTTTAAGTAAGCTGTCCTTTGATATATATGACGCTATTTGCTCTATCTCAAAACATGCTCCTTGCTGGATTATACATATGGTACGGATTATTCATGGATATATAAGCCTAAACGCTTTTAATTATATCCACCGTTCAGCTGTTGTATGGTGTTCTTCTTAGTGAGGTGTCGAGACCTCCTCTATGTCCTAATGGGAGCTATTTCTGCATATGCTGTCAGATACGCACTGATGATACTTATAGCGTACTGCCTTTATTAATACTTGTTGAATTGTAGATATTTATATACAAGCGTCTCTTAGAACCTCCTTAGAGGGTTATATACATATGGGAAACCCTCACTAGAAAATATATAGTTATGCCTCACCCTAACGCTTCTCAGAACTGATCAGATACTGAGTTCCTCGATCGGAGCGCCTATTGTTAAATAATTGTTCATATATTTTTCTAGGGGGCTTTTTTCCTTCTGATCGTTTACCTCTGTATTTACGTGGTCATAGGTTTAGTCCAATTATTCTTGATATCCACATACGCTTACCCTATTATATATTTTCCATTAATTATCATTTAGCTGTAACTGTGGTATATATTTATGGTTTCCTTGGACATATAACCTCCCAGATATACCCCTTACGTATACTCCAATTCTCCAATTTGTGTTTTTTAATTGTTTCGTTGTGTGACTTATTTGTTTCATTGTTATAATAAAGTTGTGGGAAAATTGTTTTTTCTAATTGATTTTTGGGTTATCCCCTACCTTTGGAAGTTTTTACTTCCGCTACATCGTTGTAGTATAAGTATAGTAGTAATATTTCTCAAAGCAGCAAACTATATGAATTCAGCATTGACCGCAGGGTCTCTAAAATGCAGGGAAAAGCCGCTGACCACATCTGAAACGCTGGCGCAAAACCGCTGAATCGAACAGAAAAATCACTGATAAAACATCGGAACAATAAGGATAAGCCGCCGAAAAAATGCACCCGATAATCCGCCGCAAAACCACATCCGAAAAAGGCCGACGATCCGCCGAAAGAGCGCCGACCAGCTGCCACAAAAAAGCCGACAAACGGGTAAAAATAGCAAAAAAAATAAACCACTGCAACATTTAAAAACTATTTGAAAAAACTACTGCATGAAAATGCCGAAAATGGCATATAAGGGCCTATGAATAATAATAAGAAAGGTCTGTTACAGAAAAAAAATTGATTTTAAAACAAATCTGAAAAAGATTTTGCTGAAAAAATTCTGAAAAATGGCCAAAGAAATTCATAGAAATAAATAGAGACTTTTCACTGCAAATTAAAAGAATAAACTGTTTAATAAATATTTAATAAAACTAGGGAATATTTTTTACATTGAAACCTATGAGATTTGCCTGATTAAACCTGTCCAATGAAACCACTGAAAATCAGGGCATTTAACTGACATTTCGGTGCTGTTCAGTGTTCTCTGAATAGATTAACCATTACTTCTCTATGGGGAGTTAACTGCCGTCGGACAGCACCGTATTGCGCTGGCAATTCACCAATGTTTGGCGAACTGCCAGGTTTTTGAATAGCCGAATGTCCACAAAATTGCACCATACAGGGAAATTCACCATTCGGTGCAATTTCGGGGCCAATTTGGCTCACTTTAAATAACGGTCAGGAGCACAGAGAAGCCTGAGTGATCAAAGGAAAAAATTGTTTCAGAAACCAAGAACTCAAAACAAACTATAAATGTGATATTGTTTCTAGATAAGAAACACCAAGGACTCTATCACTTCCTTCAAGCTAACATTAGTGTCAGTGTTAGCGCTAGCTTAAATGAGGTCATAGCACTGCACCCACATCGCCTTTGAATCGCTAATGGGTTAGAAAAACCTGTTAGCGCTGGCTAATTAGCGATGCGTTGCGCAAGTTTACTGTACTTTGCGCTCCCAATACCTAACATGGGGAGCGCAAAGTGAAAGCACAGATTAACTAGCGTTAGGATTACTTGGTCCTAATTCTAGTTACTAAGAGCTGGCGCTAACTGAAAAAATTACCACAGCTCAGAGAAGTAGGTAACGGATTCTGCTGCTACAGAATCTGTTACCTGCAGCTCAAAACTCCCCCAATAAGCAAGTACTCACATTTTATCCCGCGGCGAGAATGG
The DNA here is from genome assembly GCA_009667805.1 of Leptobrachium leishanense. Lineage (NCBI taxonomy): Eukaryota > Metazoa > Chordata > Amphibia > Anura > Megophryidae > Leptobrachium > Leptobrachium leishanense. Next base: position 228,533,167 of record CM019064.1, on the reverse strand, counting down.
AGACCCGATCCACTGCTTCTGGCCACCGGGAGCAGAGGGAGACTGGGGGAAGAAAGACTCCTGTCTCCCTCCACGATCACTCCACCACCAGCAGGATCTCGCAAGAGGCAAGATCCTGTCGGCCATGTGATCCGGCAGCACGATCCTCCATGGAGTCCTATAGACGCCATGGAGGGCATACTGGGGACGGCACTGTAGCACTGCCCCAGCATCCGCAAGCTTAGCAATCTCTAAGGGGCAGGCTGCCAGACTTGTCACCTGCCCCGAGATCAGCTGGGGAAACCGGAACGCTATAGGGAAGTTAGCGAACGCTAATTTTTCCTCTTAACATCACGGTTTTTGCTCAGGGCAGCTGATAGTGTCCCAAGAGGGCAAAAAAGGAAGTAATTCTTGTGCACCGAAACATGCATGAGCGAAATGAGACACCTATCAGGTCTATTCAATGAAAGGTGAAACTCAGAAGAATGACTGGAGAAGTGAAAATTCTAGGTCAAAATAGCCAAACCAGAAAAATTCTCCCATTTATCTCACTTTCCAAACTGGCTATTTGGTCTAGATTGTTCTCCTGATTTTCACCTTTCTCTGAATAACCCTAATAGTCTCTATTTTTACTTTTGGTAGAAGTGCAAAAAAAAAAAATATTGTGCATAGGACAGTTCTGTGTCACAATTGTTAGTGGTGTAGTGTCAATCTGGACTCATGCCACATCAATCAGAGGATGCAGTGATGCACCTGCAGAAAGGATACACTCGAACAGGAAGCAGCTTGATTCTTGTAATGACCTCTAGATGCCGCATCAGCCATGGGACAGAAGCATCTTAATCATTTTGAAATATAACATATGACTTCAGAATTCTAAGTATATATAATACATATTTTAAATATATTACATTACCTACCCACCCACCTTAAGGGGTTATTCAAAGAGGTGGAATTTCGGTGCTCTTTCGTTCTTCGCACTTCGGGGAATCAAATTCCTCGACCCTGTGGTGAAAAACCCCTGTAAAACCACTGAAAACATTGGATCCGATTCGATAAGATGTTGCAAACCCACCGAACATAACCGACAATCCGCCGCAAAACCGCCAAATGCATCCGAAAAAAGCCGGCGATCCACTGAACACAGCGCACATCATTTGTGCGCAGCCTGTATGAATTGGCGGAGTTCTGTGAGTTTGGTGCTGCGAAAGAGGAGCAGTTCAGAGAAAGAATCGTCATAGGCATTGCAGACTCAGGAGTTCCGCTGAAGCTGCATCTGAAGTCTGCATTGATGCTGGATGAGGTTATATGGATAGCGCACCAAAGTGAACTAGTGAAGAAGCAAAGTGCAGAGATGAGATCTGAAAGCATGGTGGAAGAGGTGCAGTAGTTCAGGAGAGCTGCAAGTGACAGACAGACTATGAATAGCAGACTGCAGACGACAGACAGGGTCAGAAGTAGTTGGATGCTACAGGCTCAATGTACGTGCTGTAACCGTGCTCATGGAATGAATATATTATGCCCTGCTAAAGACAAGAGATGCAGGAAGTGCAACAGTGTCGGCCATTTTGAGATGGCAAATCAGAGTCTGTTAAAAAGGTGCATCTGGACAGTGACAGGAAACTCAAGAGGTGTCCTTGGTAGGGTCTGTGAGTAGCAGTCAGGCGTGTTACACTCACATGGTTAGGTGCAAGAATTGCGTTTAAAATTGATACAGGAGTGGACTTTACTGTGATTTCTTTTGCAATGTTCATGAAACTGCCACGACGACCGTGGCTTGAGAAAGTTACGACAAAAGTTCACAGCCCTTGTGGTCGCATCAATTGTGCTGGGGGATTTCTTGCTAGCAGTGAGTGCAAAAGAAAAAAAAATACTCTGTGAATGTAAGTGATCAGAGGGCACTGTGTTAGCAACCTATTGAGCCAAAATGCAGCCCGTAGCCTGGGCCTTGTTGCACGAGTGCACGAGATCATGGAGGACATGTTTGGAGAGCTTGGGCTGTTGAATTGTGAGCTGGTCCGGATGGATTTAAAAACTGATGCTATCCCCAACAGTATTGCTGCACCTCATAGGATTAAATTACCATTTATGTCCCGAGTTGAAGCTGAACTTTTGAGAATGAAGAGTATGGGTGTTATTGAGGAAGTCACTGAAGCTACTGACTGGTGTGCTCCTATTGTGCCTGTTGCTAAAAAGAATGGGAAAGTTTATATTTGTGTGGACCTAAAACAGCTGAACAAGGCTGTGAAGAGGGAGAGATTTGTACTGCCGACATTGGAAGACATAGCTCCGAGGTTGTCAGGGACTAAATTCTTTTCCACGTTTGATGCTTCCAGCAGTTTCTGGCAGATATCCCTCGACCTGGAGAGCAGTAAGCTGACTACCTTTATTACGCCGGTAGGTCGGTTTTGTTTCCGCAGACTCCCCTATGGGACATCTTCTGCTACGGAGATCTTCCGAATGGAGATGAGTTCCTTCCTGAGGGACCATGAGGGCACGGTGGTGGTTATGGACAACATCCTCGTGTACAGGTCCAATCTAGAAGAGCATGATCAGTGACTGCAGCGTGTAGCAGACCGTAAGATAGTCAGGATTGAAACTGACCAAAGATAAATGCCACTTTGGGAAAACAGAACTGTGCTACTTTGGCCATGTTATCAGCGGAGATGGTATTAAGTCAGATGCTGGTAAAGGTCTTGCATATTGAGCAATTGAAAAGCACTTCAGATGTTCATGAACTGAGACAAATATTGGTCCTTGTGAATTATGTGGGAAAGTTTCTACCGGAACTGTCTTCGGTGCTGCATCCTACAGAATTGTTGAAGAAGGACGTTGCTTGGATCTGGAGACCTCCACAGGAGCAGGCCTTTGCACTGGTCAAATCCATGTTGGGGTCTGCCCCGGGTCTGGGGTACTATGACCCTTCTAAAAAGATTGTGGTTAGCACAGATGCTATCAGTTACGGGCTAGGGAGCAGTCCTTCTGCAACTCAATGACGGCAAGCTACAGCCCATTGCCTACAGCTCTCGTACACTTACTGCGGCAGAGACAAAAGATGCTCAGATAGAAAAAGAGTGTCTGGCTGGAGTTTGGGCCTGTGAGCACTTTCAACGATATCTGGCGGGCTTGGAAGGGTTTAGTCTGGAGACTGACAACAAGCTGCTGGTCCCATTGATAAACTCCTATGACATTGACAAGGCACCTTCGAGATGCTGAAGACTTCTGTTGCGGCTTCTCAGATTCAATTCGTGCAATGCAGGTGCCGGGGAAAGAGCTGTTGGTGGCGGATGCACTCTCCAGGCTCCCACTGGTTGCAACTGAAGAGTCATCATCAGAATCAGACGTGAAAGTGTACATGACTCAATTTTGGCTTCTAAGTCTATCTCTTCAGGTAGATTGGAGCAGACAATGCGAGACACGGCTAGATACTGATCTCCAAGAGGTCATAGACTACATAAAGAGCGGCTGGCCCAAGAGCCGAGCAGTATGGATGCCGCTGAGTGCTTTCCAGGTAGAGAGAGTGCACCGTACTGAGCTAGACGGTTTGGTGCTGTTTCAGGATCCATATCATTATACCTGCCAGTTTGCTGCAAGAAATGTTGAGTCGCAGGCACGATGGCCATTTGGAAATTTTTAAACGTAGAGAGAGAGCTGCCTCTGCAGTGTGGTTGCCTGGAATCAGCACTGATATTGCAGAATATGTATCAAGGTGTGCCTTTTGCCGTGAACGTCGGCCTACACAAAGGAGGGAGCCTCTAATTTCTACCCCGCTGCCTGCAGTTCCCTGGAAGAAAGTTGCTGCAGATTTAAGTTATCTCAATGGAAAAAAAGTACCTTGTTGCTGTGGACTACTACTCCAGGTATTTCGAGATTGCACCGTTAGTTGAGGCGACCAGCATAGCTGTCATCACACGACTGAAGAGCATGTTTGCCAGGTGGGGTATACCGGCTGAGCTGGTGAGCGACAATGGAATGCAGTTTGCTTCTATGGAGATCAGGAGAGGAGAGAGATCCAAGTGTAGCGCTGTGTTAGAAATCATCTTGCTGTGGCAGTGCCTATTTTTGGCCACAGGATGGAGACTATCGCGATCAGATACTGGACATTGGGACTACAATGCCCGGCATGCTTTGCAAGAAGACAGGAAGTGGGTGGGGACTGGACACTTACATCCTCTGCCTCGTGGAGAAAGTTCCAGAGCGCGCCAGGGAAGCAGAGAAAGCAGACGCACCGAGGAGATCGCGGGAGAATCTAGGCCCAAAGCCTGAGGGAGACCTGTTGTTCCGGTTTGGGTCACCTAGCCTGAGGAGAAGGAGACTCGCCAGAGCCCAGACACTGCTGCAGACCGGCGGAATCGAGCGGAGAGCAGGCGGTGAGCTGGACAAGCGGCATAAAGTGAGACAACGGATCTGGCCGCTAGTATCCCCAGTCAAAATCCGGAGGAGAGACGTCCTGGGTCAGCGGAGCCTAAAGCCTGCGTCGGATGGGTGAGAGGCCTCCAAGGCTGTTTGTGATTAAAGGTCAAGCTGCTGTTTTCTGTTTAAAGTCCACAGGGCCCCAACTGACTAGTCGAAGACTTTCTTTAAATAAACTCACTGGCCAGTTGAACAGTACCCGGGTACCACACACACACATACACCTTTCACCTCCTGGGACTTAACTTGTGCAGGACTCATTTTCTTTTAGGAATCGGAATAGGGGTTGAAAATAAAGATACGTTCCGAATATATATTTTTCCTCTTTTTCCGTTGCGCGTTTGCCGTAATACGAAGGGATTGTATGTTCGGGGTTTTGCTACGTGTTTTCTTTTTCTGAACTATCGGGAAATTGCATTGCTTTTATGTTCGGTTGCGAATATTTTATTTTCCGAAATACGAAGCCTCGTGTTTCGTTTCTTTTCCGCTACGTGTTTTACCGGGATACGAAAATACTGTAATAATACTTGTGAATACCGTGTCTCAACATCTGCTCAAATATTTTAGTAAACTATATAAATATAAAAACTCACAACTGTCTTGGAGTATATTTATTCCCTAGTGCGGGGAGACTGACCCGTGGTTCATTTTCAGCGGCTCCTCCGGGAGTGAGCGCTACACAAGTATTATCAGTGTAGAGGTTTTTGAAAACTATAGAAAGAAATTAGATCAACAAGTGATGTGGCATATATCAAGAACAGATGGGAAACAAGAACAAAGCCTTTTTGTATTTTGACTGAGAAAGCTAGAGGGGGTGAATAGATGTCAGTGAAGGGGACACTATTCTATTGGTGAGTGAGATAGGGAGTGACCTGGGAGAGAACAGTAGCTCTGAGGCCAAGTTTGCAGAGTGTGTGCAGGAGAAGCAGGTGGTCAACTGTGTTAAAAGCGGTAGAAAGCACAAAAAGAATAAGTAGGGAGTACTGACCTTTGGATTTACCAGAAACCAAGTCACTTTTTGTCAGAGCAGTCTCAGTAGAGTGCTGGGAGTGAAACCTAAACTGATCATGGTCAAATAAGGAAACATAATTGAGGAAAGCAGTAAGCTTGGTATAGACCAGAGGTTCTAGAATTTTTGATGCAAAGGGAAGAAAATAGATGTGATGGTAGGTAGAGGAGAAAGGTCAAAAGATGGCTTCCTTAGAATGTTGTAATCAGAGCATGTTAACTGGCTGAGGAGAAGATGGAAAAGGAGAGAGATAGGTTGAATATTTTAGCCAAAAAAGGGAGAATAACTTATGAGAGAGAACGAATGAGTTGTGAGGGGATGGGATCAAGAGGACAAGTGGTAGGACAGGAGGAAAGACATACAGAAATGTCCTCTTCAGAGACTGCAGAGAATACATACATGGTAGAGGAGGAGGCATGGAACGAGGTTGAATGGGTAGAGGAGGAGGGCAGCAAAGAACTTTCTAGTAAAGTACTTCCAAATAACGAATTGATAAGATCCGAATTCGAAACGAAATGGTATATAACAAATTTATTTAGTTTTACACTGTGTCGTCATCATAAAAGAAACAATTGAATATTTGTTTTTGTGTTCTGGAATTCGAATCGATATCAACTATCGAATCGATACCAAATTGATATATCAACTATCGAATTGATCTTAAATTAAAATACATACAATACAAGTAATGCAGTCATTTATGAAACAAATTATTTTCTCTTCACAGTTTCACAAGCACCTGTCCCTGTTAAATTGACTCAAATACTAAATCTGTGAGACAGCTTAATTTAACCCTAGCTTGTCTTTTAACAGCAAAATTTGATTAATTGGGGTTTAATTTAATGATCCGAAATTCAAATTGACATCAAGTATCGAATTTGAAATGAACTATCAAATTGATATCAACTATCGAATTGATCTTAACTTACAATACAAGAAATAGTCAGCAAAGGACTTTATGAAACAAATTAATTTTGTTTCACTGTTTAATTTGACTCAAATACTAAATACACAGCTTAATATTTAACCCTAGCTTTTCTTTTAACAGCAAAATAAAATGAATTGAGGTTTTATTTAGGGATCCAAAATTCGAATTGATATCAACTATCGAATTGATATATAAAATTCGAATCGATACGAAATTTCGAATCGATCCAAAACAAAATGAAACAAAATTAGTTACGAAATTCGGAAAACCAAATTATTTAAAAACTAAACGAAACTAAACTAAACAAACAAATTTCTCAGCCATACACATCCCTAGTAAAGACCAGGAAAGATGGTGTTAATCTTTTCAGTGAAATAGTCAGCAAGGCTGATGGAAGTATGGTTATGGGGTGTGTGGAAATGGAACGCATTAACAAGATAGAATTCATGGAAAAGGCCTCTGGAGTCATGAGAGAATGCGGAGATGAGAGACCTGAATAAGTTTGTTTGGCAAGGAATAAAGTGTAACTGTAAGAACAGAACATGAATATGGAATGTAAGACGTTCAAGTTGGCTGTAGTGTGAGAATTCCTCCAACCATGTTCAGCTGTCTGGGAGCGCCTCTGATGGTAGTGTGTGTGTATTTAGTGTGCTGTGGTTGCTCTTTGGATCTATGTCAGGAAAAGTAACAGAGATCGGGTAACACTGTAAAATTTGGAGGAGAGATGATAGGAAGCTCAGTGTGGCCTCTGTGCTTACACTCTCTTACTCCTAAAGCCTAGAAGTAAAAAATAATCTGAGCCCTGGTAACAAGAATCTTCTAATATGATGCGTAGGCAGGGCTTTTTTTATACTGGTACACCCGGTACTCAGCACCGGCACCTACCGGCAGGGCAGACTCTTCTCCGCAGAGGAAGTCTGCAGCCCATGGTGGAAGGTCTGCTGACCAGGCTGGCACAGATCGCAGACTTCCCCCACAGGGAGCTGACATCTTGGATGCCCATGTTTAGGGTTAAAAGCCCAAAGTACAGGAGATACCACTCAGACAATACGTATAATGACAAAAGGTGAGAACACCACAAGGCTAGGCAGAGACTCTTGCACAGCACAACCACAAGGAACCCTAACACTGACAGGCCGGCCTTTAGAGTAGCCGGATCTGAGCTAATAGAACATACCACAGGGCCATGCAGAGTCTCAGGATACAAGCAGTATATGCTATGAATCATACAGAAGGCAGTCAACATGGTATGGGTTAAGAATAAATCATAATAATCATAACACCAGAGAGGGACGTCAGAACAAGCCAGGGTCATAAACAGAAGATCAGCAGAGAAAATAATAAACCAGAAAACAAAAGCACAGAGAAGGAAAACCACGAAAATAAACCACACAAGAGTTAGGATGGGAAAAAGCACAAAAGGAATAACCAAAATAAACAAAGGACATGGCGACAGGAGTAACAAACAGATAGAGGGAAAAAGAGAACCAAAAATACACTAGAGCAAAATATACAAACAGATCAGGAACTTGCTTGAAACGGGAGTACAGAGCAACAATAAACAGGCAAGACTCAGAGTGACTCAATATCATGGAGCAGTGCACTATAGGAGCAGTGCCCTTAAATAGGGAGTGGATTAGAATATAGAGAGACCAGGTGAGTGACCTGACTGCAAACAAGAAACCCCTGGCTGGAACCCAGGAACGGCAACAGGAACCAAGACCCAAACCGGATCAGCTCACAAACAGGGGACAGGGCTGGAAACGTGACACAGCTGCACCTGCGGGACCTATCCCCACTCACTGACATCATCGCGTATGGGTGGGATGATGTCAGATGTGAGAGTACCCCTCCCACCGGGCAGAGAATGCCCTATTCCCTATGGAGGAGATACAGGGTTCATTTGGACCCCTGTATCTCTGGACCCTTAGAAGCTAAAGGGTCAGGTGAGGTGTAATTGGAAAGGCCAGAGCATGGGCCAGGGTTCATGTAACGAAAAATAAAATAAAAATAAATATAAAAGTCTTTTTTTTTTTTCTAATTTCTTTTTATTTCCTAAAGCAGCACTATTGATCACTTTTCAATTATAAAGTGAACAATAACACTGCACTGTGGAGTTCTGTGATAGACTCATACACACCGCACATTATGTGAATTTTTCTTTCTGTGGAGCTCTGTGAAACGCTCATACAATGCACATTACTGTGAGTTTTATTGTTGCGCAGCTCTGTGATATGCTCAAACACACCGCACATTACTGTGAGTATTATTGCTGTGGATTCTGTGATATACACATACACACCGCGCAATACTGTGAGTTTTATTGCTGTGGAGTTCTGTGATATGCTGAACCCAGGACATATTTGAAAACGAGAGAAATCTCAATGTATCCTTCCTGGTAAAATCCTTTATAAATAAATAAATAAAAATATATGCTCATACACACCTCAAATTCGTGTGCATTTTATTGCTGTGGAGCTCTGTCATAAGCAAGGATTTTATTGTGGGAATAGTTTAAGGGCAACAGCTACATTTCATTTTTGGACCCAGGCAACACAATGTCATGACCCGGCCTTGGCTGTATACAATTGTGTTCAAAAGTATTCAACCCCGAGGGGGGTGTGGCCTGACTCCGTTCGATGGTGGACGTGTAGCGCCGGAGCTCCGCACGAGGGACCCACTAGAAACGGGGAAAAGCGACGGTGAGAAAGCGCAGCTGAGACCCACGACCCGGGGAACTAGTGGAGCACGGTATGTCCTCCCGCAGCAGTAACAAAAAGGCGGGTTCCGCAGACTTTTTTGCTCCAAAGAGCCAGAAACAGCGCGGCCTTGGGGCCTCCCAAGATGGCGGCGGCTCATCCTCTTCGTCCCCACGAGCATCTGCCTCCCCCGCGGAAGAGAGCTCGGGAATCGATGCGGTGACAGCCAAACTAGCACCTATGCTGACAGCTCTATCTGAGGCATTATCGACTCGACTAGATAGCGTGGTGGCAGACATTAAAAAAGACATTAAAGAAATAGGAGACCGCACAGACAGATTGGAAACAAAGATGGCGGATTTTGCAGGGGCACATAACAACTTGACATAACAGGTAGAGGATTTACAATCTCAACTTCTGGGGGCACTTACTAAAATTGCTTACTTGGAGGATAGATCACGTCGCCATAATCTGAAAGTAAGAGGAATTCCAGATTCGGTTTCAGCTCATAACCTTCCTGATTATGTTACTGAACTGTTTCAACATCTCCTGCCAGAGGCCACCTCAGATTCCCTCCTTTTTGATAGAATTTATCGGCTTCCTAAGCCTCCGTCAGCTCCGGCTAAGGCGCCTAAAGACGTCCTGCTCCGTCTTCACCACTGTAAGCCTCGCGAGGACATACTGCGTGCCCCGAGTCACCCTGGGGCATTATCCCTGACCTACGATCACATTGCTATTTTCCCAGATCTGTCTCGAACTACCCTCCAACATCGCCGCAACTTTAAACCGGTGACGGCGGTGCTCCGGGAACGCAGTATTGCATACAGATGGGGCTTCCCAACCAAATTGTTGATATCACGCAATGGAATTTTCCACTCGGTGACTTCAGTGTCGGAAGGCATACAACTCCTGAAAGACTGGGGAATGGAACCTGGTACCCCTCCGTCACAGCGAATAGATCCTACACCACGTCTTGACCCTGAATGGCATAAGAAGAAAAAGTGATTCTCTTTCTTGCTCCGACATCCTACGACTATTATGGTTGCCACGGGCTTTTGGCGGAGGAGGAATACTCTCGGGACATTTCATCGTCTTTATGGTATCGTACTTCACCGAATGTGACTCAGGGGTATTTTTGCCTGTTTTTTCACACTCTTATGGGCATTCTCTGGGTTTTGAGCATGTGGGATCAGCTGGAGTTATTGGGTCCCGGCCTGCGCAGCATGGCGCAGCTTTTTGTTTCTCCATCTGGTCGCTTTGTTGGGCTTTCCTTTTTTGGCCCCCACTCTCGCTCTTCACTAGAGGAGTATGAGAAGTACACCCGCTTCTCGGGGCTTCTCAAGAGAGGCTGTCCCTTTGGGACATGTATATAGTTTTATTGTTACTTTTTTTTTGTCGTTTTTTGCTTTTTTATGCTGCTTTCTTTGTTCTTCATCACCATTCACTGACTGCTCTCGCACACGCTCGGGCCGAGCCACGGGAGCTGCTTTGATTTTCCAGAATGTGAATTGGGGGCTCTTTTGGCCCAGGATCCGTATACAGTTTTTAATCCCAGTTTTATGAAATTTATGTCCTTTAATGTTAGGGGCTTAAATGCTCCATTTAAAAGACATGCATTATATTCAGAGATAAAAAGGGGAGACCCCGACTTGGTTTGTCTACAGGAGACACACTTTCGTAGATTGTCTCATCCGTTGTTACAGGTGCCTCGTTTTGCCACGCAATTTCATGCTACGGGTCCCACCAAGTCTAGAGGGGTATCTATACTACTGCATGATAGAGTGACTTTTCAACTTCACAGAAAACTTAGTGATCCGAAGGGCCACTACCTTATTTTAGTATGCACGATAAATCAAAAATTGTTCACTATATGCAATGTCTATAGTCCTAACTCATCTCAAATATCGTTTCTTAAACATATATTGCTCAAAATGTTAACAGTATCAACTGGCGAGGTGATCGTGATGGGCGACTTTAATGCATGTCCAGATCCGATTCTAGATAGGTCAGCCTCAACATACGCACACATTAGAAAACAGGGTCGAGAATTAACGGAACTTCTGTCTCATTTTAATTTATATGATGTATGGAGGGTTTTTCATCCAGGAGAAAAAGGATATACTTTATTTTCCCCACCTCATAATTCGTACTCCAGAATAGACTTTTTTGTAACACGGGGCTCTTTACTGCCTTCTGTTCAGGCTGCGACATTCTAGCTTTACATGTCAGATCATGCCCCAGTATTCTTGACATTAGCAGATGACTTCCAGGTGTTTAGCAGGCCTCCTTGGTGCCTCAACGACACTCTTCTGAGCGATCCAGAGATAATGTCGGACTTAAAGTCCACACTTGCCAATTACTTCCTGGAGAACAAAGATTCTTCATCAGATCCGACTATTCTCTGGAGAACTCACAAGGCTGTTATGAGAGGGGTGTGCATTAGATGGGCATCTATTAGGAAGACACAATATGTATCGGATAGACTGGACTTACTGACCCGTATAGACGCTCTGACCAAAGCTAACCAAACACACCCAGATCTACTTACGGCTCGGGAACTGGCTAAAGCGGGCGCGGCCCTGACAGAACTAGACAGTACAAAACACTTTTGTGCATTACAACGCCTTAGAGCGAACAGGTATTCAACCGCAAATAAGGTGGGACACTCGTTAGCGCTCCGACTACGTACTCTTAAGCAATCGACCAGAACTCCCTTTTTGTTAAATAGCCGAGGTGAAAGGATATATAAACCCCAAGATATAGCGAACGAATTTGCGAACTATTATCGGGCTCTCTATAATCTAGGAGACGGAACCACAGACACTGGCCCATCGTTATCGGACATACACGGCTACTTAGATAAAATAAACTTACCTACTCTATCTCAGACACAACGTACATCTTTGGCCTCTCCGATAACATGCGAGGAAATTGCGGCGGTGATTAAATCCTTACCTAAAGGCAAGGCTCCAGGCCCAGACAGGTTCACGTCCGGTTATTATAAAACTTTCCACCAAGCGCTACTTCCCCATCTTCATGGTTTATTTACCTCAGCGATGGATAGTGGAAACCTCCCTTCTGACCTACTTGATGCCGCCATAGTCACCCTACCCAAATTAGGTAAACCTCCTACTCTATGTCAAAACTTTAGACCCATATCCCTTATAAATGTAGACCTTAAAATTTACACTAAGATCCTGGCAAATCGCTTGGCATTGACTATCACGAGTTTGATTGGGATGGATCAGGTTGGATTTATTCCCGGCCGTCAAGGACCGGACAATACTCGTCGACTACTTAATCTCATTCAAGTGCTTACATCGTCCTCTACGCCTGGCCTAATATTATCATTAGACGCGGAAAAGGCGTTTGACTGAGTACATTGGGGTTTTATGTCGGAGGTGATGGCCAAATTCTCTATCCCGCCTGAGTTTGTTAAGGGGGTTTTCTCGGTTTATACTTCTCCGACTGCCACAGTACGATTTGCGGGCTTCCATTTTCAAGCATTCCCTATCACGAATGGCACACGACAGGGCTGCCCATTATCCCCGCTATTGTACGCGCTAGTTTTAGAACCTCTTGCCCAAATGATCAGGCAGTCCAGTGACGTACGGGGTATAGAGGTGGGTCCACAGACACACAAATTAAATCTTTTTGCAGACGACATTCTCCTTACATTAACGTCCCCTAAATCTTCCTTAGAGGCTCTTAATCGAATATTGACTGAATATGGCAAATTATCATATCATAAGGTTAATTACAACTGAAGCGTTGCCGGCGAACATACCTGATGACGTTCTGACTGCACTAAAGCAGGAATTTTCATTTGATTGGAGAACTAAATTTCTCTCGTATTTAGGAATAAAACTCGCTCTCTCGCCCCATATCTTATTCGATGTCAATTATGGGAAACTGTTAATAGAAATTAAGACCTTACTGCGGACTTGGCACCCACGATGACTATCATGGCTTGGCCGCATAGCGGCGGTGAAAATGACGATACTCCCGAAAATTTTGTATGTTTTTCGAGCCCTACCTATTTTTACCCCCCGAGCGTATTTTTCTTCTCTGCAGAGAGCGGTTAATTCCTTTATATGGAACTATCGGCGCCCCAGAATTAAATTCCCTATTCTTTCGAACCGGATTGAAGGGGGTGGACTAGGCATACCGGATTTTGTAAAATATAGCCGGGCTGTTCATGTTGCAGTGATGATAACATGCCTGGGTTATGCTTCCCGCCCCCAATGGGCAGTAATGGAGGCCATCGCTCTGAACCCTCATGATTTAAGAGTGTTGTTATGGGTTCCTCCTACGAATAGACCGAGAGGGATGTTTTCTTCTCTGTTTATTACGACGAAACTCTCCCTGAGAATATGGGACAGTATGTTCCTGCGGATATCAGGGACGGGTCCCATATCGAGAGCGGCACCACTGAAGATGTTTCAGATATCCTTCCACATTTTAATGCGCGACGTTGGTCAACGAAAGGGGTTATCAATCTATGCCAATTAACAGATAAATGTGGGGTACTGGATTTTGCGTCGGTGCAATCTAAATTTCACCTGAATGATACTTATTTCCTATCTTATTGCCAATTGCACTAATACTTGAGGACTCAGGGATTCACAGCCTTTTACTCGATCCATAAACCGGCCTTGACATTGATTGAAACCCTGGGTGTCTCCCAGTTGTTACCAAAGGGCCTAATCTCAATCGGCCTTAACGCAATTATGTCGGACAAGGAATTACCCTTGTGGCGATATCATACTGCGTGGGAAAAAGATTTGGAAAGTTCCATTGAGCCAGAATTGTGTGCATCTGTGTTCCGTAGAGATGTGGGGGTGTCTAGAAATGCGACGCTTCTTGAAACAAGTAGGAAAGTTCTTTACCGGTGGTACTGGACACCGGATAGAACGTCTAAATTCACTCCATCCTCATCTTCAGCGTGTTGGCGATGTGGGTCACAGACAGGTACTTACGTACACATTTGATGGCACTGCCCGTTACTACTCCCTTTTTGGACTCTGGTGGTGGAGTTTGCTACAGCAGTAGTGAGCACCCCTATTCCTATGGATCCTGGATTTATATTGTTGGGATTAGGGGACCCCAAGTTAACTAGGCAACAGAGCAGAATGACGTTTCATATTAGGTCCACCGCATTACTGCTGATAGCACAGCGATGGAAATCAGATACGGTCCCCTCTATGGGGCTCATTCAGACGTACATGACAAGAGATAGGAACTATGACAGGATGGCTATAGAGTTTCTCTCTGTGACCCCTCCTAAACAGGATCCATGGGAATTGTGGGACATATACCTCGTGAAGCAGTGTGTACCTAGAGGGGTAAACGGGCTCATTGACAGGGAAGGTGAGAACGTACCAGAGGATGCTGAGAGATCTTGCTAATATATGAGCTAAGGCCTAAGATATCAGGAGCCAGATCTCTGTCTGTAAATGGTATGCAATGGTTGTTAATTTATATGTGATGGTGATGTCCCCCCCTTTTTTTTTTTTATCTTTTCTTTTCTTTTTTGGTTTTCTTCTTTTCTTCCCCGCCTCATTTCGATATTGTATTATCAAACACGTTTGCCTCCCCTCCCCTGTCTTTTTTTCTGTACCCCCATTTGACTTCATTTAAATAAAAAAAATTCAAATTTAAAAAAAAAAAAAAATTATTCAACCCCCTGAAATTGAGTGGTTTTGGCAGTTTGACATTGATTTTTGATCATTCAGTCATCTTGCTTACAATTGAATCAAAGAGGCACGTGTAGGTCAGACAAATATAAATAACATTTATAATGAAATAACCACAAATGTCTTTTCTATGCTCACATCATTATCAGTTTTATTCACCCCCAAGTGACAATTCAATCTTAGTACTTAGTACACATCCTTTTTACAGTTTATAACAGCTTTTAAACGTGAAGCATAGCGTGACACAAGTGTCTTGCAGCGATCTACGGGTATCTTCGCCCATTTCGCATGGGCAAAAGCCTCCAGTTCAGTCACATTCTTAGGCTTGCGCACTGCAACTGCTTTCTTTAAGTCCCACCAGAGGTTCTCAATCGGATTTAAGTCAGGTGACTGCAAATGGCCACTCCAAAATGTTCCAGCCTTTAATCTGCAACCATGCTCTAGTGGACTTGGAGGTATGCTTGGGATCATTGTCCTGTTGAAAGGTCCAACGTCTCCCAAGCCTCAGGTTTGTGGCGGACTGCATCACATTGTCATCCAATATCTCCTGGTACTGAAGAGAATTCATGGTACCTTGCACACGCTGAAGCTTCCCTGTACCTGCAGAAGCAAAACAGCCCAAAGCATGATTGACCCCCTGCCATGCTTCACAGTAGGCAAGGTGTTCTTTTCTTCATAGGACTTGTTCTTCCTCCTCCAAACATAGCGTTGATCCATGGGCCCAAACAGTTCTAATTTTGTTTTCATCAGTCCACAGAACACTATCCCAAAACTTCTGTGGTTTGTCCACATGACTTTTGGCATACTGCAGTCGACTCTTCTTATTCTTTGGAGACATCAGGGGGGTGCGCCTGGGAGTTCTGGCATGGAGGCCTTCATTACGCAGTGTGCGCCGTATTGTCTGAGCTGAAACTTCAGTACCCACATCTGACAAATCTTTTCTCAGTTCCTCAGCAGTCACACGGGGACTTTTCTCCACTCTACGCTTCAGGTAGCGCACAGCAGTCGAAGTCAGCATCTTCTTTCTGCCACGACCAGGTAGCGTTTCAACAGTGCCCTTTGCCTTGAATTTGCGAATGATGCTTCCTATGGTTCTCTTGGTATGTTTAACATCTTTGCAATCTTCTTATAGCCATTGCCCTTCCTGTGAAGAGTAATCACCTCTTCTCTTGTCTTCCTGACCATTCTCTTGACTTCACCATGTTTGTAACCACACCAGTAAATGTCTAGAAGGAGCTGAGTATCACAGTCATTTTAAAGCTGCCTAATTGGGTGCTTATTATGCTTTATTGCTGCTCCGTGACATCCACAGGTGTTTTCAATACCTGATTGAAAACACTTGAATGAAGCTCTGTTCTTCAGAGTGGTAGTCTTTAAGGGGTTGAATAATTGTGTCAATGAAGAATTCACAAAAGAAACATTTACTACTATATTACAAAACCAATTGATGTCATTTTAGTTGCATATGGTTCTTTAAAAAGTCCTTGTAGGGGGCGTGGCTAACCGCCGATCGAGATGGCGGCTTAACTGAGGAGCTCCACATCCAGACCTCACACTAAGCGCCATAAAGCACACTTAAAGCATTCAAATCTGGCTTAAAACTCTTGCCAGGGTGGGTGAGATGTCCCAGTCAGGTAAGGTCAAAGCATCGCGGCCAAATCCGAGTTCTTTACTCCACGCACCGGCCCGAAAAAATCGGCGGCCGGAATCCAAGATGGCGCCGGCACACTCGAGCCCGGAAGCTCCACCGGCAGACAACCAGGCACTGGGAGTTGAGATGAAGACCCTGACTCAAATGCTGGAAGGTATGATAACCACCATGTCCGCTGACTTGAAATCACAACTTAAAGAAGTAGCAAGGGAAATCAGAGCCGATATCCAAAGCCTGGCTGATCGCACTTCCCATATAGAAGATAAAATGGGGGAATATGCAGATGCACAGAATAACTTAGCCGATAAGGTACAAGATCTTGAGGACTCGCTGGAAAGCTGCTTGGCCAAACTTACTGATCTTGAAAACCGGTCTCGCAGACACAACGTGAAAATCCTCGGCATTCCTGAAAGCGTTAAACCCCAACAGCTAGCTGCTTATGTCACTGACTTTTTTTCTCACTTAGTGCCCGAAACCCCGGAGTCTTTGCTAATGGACCGCATACATCGCCTTCCTAGGCCACCTGCCTTACCAGCGGACTCCACGCGCGACGTCATCTTGCGCCTACATTATTTCAGACCCAGGGAACTTATCTTCCTGGCGCTGCGAAAATCCCAGGCCGTGTCTCCTGAATATGACCATCTACAGGTATTCCCAGATCTAGCAAAACGCACTTTGGACTTTCGGCGCTCCTTACATGGGGTGACTACCACACTCCGACAACACGAAATATTGTATCGCTGGGGCTTCCCACAGAGCTTGCTGATTACACATGAAGGCTCGCAACGAGTGGTTACGACGCTAGAGCAAGGCCTAAAATTCCTGTCGGAAAAAGATCTGTCCCCAGCCTCTCCTATCTGGCGATCCTCCATTGCACCTCAAAAGCTGTCCAAAGATTGGAAGAAAGTACGCAAGGGGAAACCGGGAAGAACGCCATCTCCACTGTCTTGTCCTGATTGGTGAATTCCGAAGGGCTCAGCTTGAAGGCCTCCACGGCCATGTTGTGGTCTAGAAAACGTCTCCTGGGATGGATCACTCGCCAACTCAACGCACGAAGTTTCAGCGACATTGTATGTCAGTATGGTCTGGCGGCTCCGTCCAGTTGAGAGAAATTCTCTCCCACGTTCCCCCTCTTTTCCTCCCTCTCACGATGAGAGTCGTGGCTCAACAGCGGGTTTGTTGCCACGAAGAGATCCACAATCTCTTTTTTGTATATATATTGTTTTTGTGTTTTTTTCTCCCTATTTTTTTTTCTTTTTCTTTTCCTTTTTTCTCTTTTTTCAGGAACCACATGCCTTGATGTCGCACACCACTGGACATTTGCCTCCATCTCAAGACCCTCCCGTCTCTGGCTCTGAGGGGCAATGCTTCACTCGAACTTTGTGGCATTCTTATGCTTTTTTCTTTTGGTGGTCACGGTCATCTGTGGGATTGGGTAAATATTGGATGCAGTATTGTAACCATTACAGCTATGTTATGCCTCTCTCTAACTTATCTCCATGGTAAAAATCACATCATATAATGTCCAGGGCCTAAACATCCCATACAAACGACGGACGCTCTATAAGGAGCTAGACTCTGCTGGGGCAGACGTCGTTTGCCTTCAAGAAACCCATTTTAGGAGACGGTCCCATCCCCCGCTAAAATGGCCAAACTTCACGACTCAATTCCATTCCACGGGCCCAACTAAATCCAAAGGAGTATCCATTTTGATTAGGAACAGAGTTGTATTTGAATTGCATCGTAAACTCTCAGATCCGAATGGCAGATACCTGATTCTAGTATGCTCACTGAATCACAGGGTTTACACTATTCTTAATCTTTACGCTCCCAATGAAAATCAGGTAGACTATGTGGCTTCGGTACTCGCTAAACTGTGTTTGGTAATGACTGGCACTCTGCTCATTTGTGGGGATTTTAATTTTAGTCTAGACCCTCTGAAAGATACTTCGGGGTTTGGATCTCGTCCTCTTGTTGGGAAACGCAAAAAACAGGTAGACAAATTTCAATCCCTGATAGGCAACTACGGTCTATATGATACATGGCGCCTATTTCACCCTAACGAAGTGGATTACACATTTTTCTCCAAAGTACACAAGACACATACTCGGATTGACTACATATTGACTCAGAGCCAATTGCTCCCAAGGGTAGAAAGTTGCTTGATAGGCACAATTTCGTGCTCAGACCATGCCCCCGTTACCCTGACCCTTAAAGACGACTATAAAGCATTCGGACAGTCGCCTTGGCGACTCAACGACATGGTACTGTCAGATGAGATAGCTAAAAGTGATCTAGCTTCCCAATTAGAATCTTATTTTGAATTAAATAACTGTGAAGACCTTTCTGCCACAACCATATGGCAGGCTCACAAGGCGGTATTGAGGGGACACTGCATTAAATGGGCATCCCGTTTTAAAAAATCCAAAGAGGCCACTCGCCTTCTCCTCCTGCAAAAACTCGACTCCCTATACCGATCTCATAAGATCTCCCCGTCGGATGCCACGTCTCGCCTCCTAAGTGAAGCACATGACGAACTGCACATTTTAGACAGGCAGTCTCATTTTTCTCACCTGCAGCGCCTTAAGACGCGTTTTTACGCTTACGGCAATAAACCTAGTAGACTACTAGCACAAAGACTCCGCACACTCTTACCCAGACAAAGAATAGATAAGCTTGTTTCCCCCGGCCAAACTGCGGTACACAAACCCTCCGAAATAGCAGAAGAGTTTGCATCCTACTACTCATCTCTCTATAATTTGTCAGACAATGATAACATGCCACACCCCACCATCGCAGACATCGATGCCTATCTCTCCCACCTTAACCTCCCTGCTTTGTCACACTCACAGACGGTACAACTGTCCTCGCCCTTTACAATTATGGAAATAACGAAAATCATCTCCTCTTTACCACATGGTAAAGCACCAGGACCAGATGGATTCCCCTCCGCCTATTATAAAGCTTTTACACACCTTCTATCCCCACACTTACATAGGGTGTTTACACAGGCATCCTCTGAAGGCAGGTTCCCTAAAGAAATGTTACAGGCTACAATCGTCACGTTGCCTAAGCCGGGTAAACCCCCGACCTCCTGCCCTAATTTTCGACCCATCTCCTTATTAAACACAGACATAAAAATCTACGCTAAATTATTGGCCCTCCGGTTAAATGACATACTCCCTACTTTAATCGGGCGAGATCAAGTGGGTTTATCAAAGGCAGGCAAGGGACGGAAAACTCTAAGAAACTACTGGCCTGATGGAATACCAATCTATTCATGATATCCCATGTTTATGGCTCGCTCGACGCAGAAAAAGCGTTTGATAGGTTCACTGGAAATTCATGGATAGAGTTCTAAATAAATTTGGTTCACTGATGATCTCATTAAGTCCATTATGGCGTTATACGCCTCTCCCTCCGCTAGGGTGTTAAATAGTGGCTTTCTCTCTAAAACATTTAATATCACTAACGGCACGCGCCAAGGCTGCCCCTTATCCCCGCTGCTCTACGCTTTAATTTTAGAACCACTGGCTCAGGCCATAAGACAAAACGACCTCATCCGCAGGGTCCAAATAGGCCCCCGGACGTTTAAATTAAATCTTTTCGCAGACGATATCCTTATAACGATCACTGAACCACTAGACTCTCTGCCCTCTTTACATGCAGCACTAACAGAATATGGTCTAGTCTCGTACCACTCCCTCAACCTCCCGAAAACGCAAGCACTAGCGTTGGGACTTCCCCCTGCGGATCTAAGGTCTATAAAAGCTCGATATTCTTTCGCGTGGAATGACCAAGGTATAAAATATCTAGGTATAACACTTCCAGGAAAGTTTGAAGACATAGTTTCTACAAATCACAAGAAGGTGTTTGCTGACACTAAATCGTTATTGTTGCGGTGGAGGTCGGTGAGATTATCCTGGCTGGGCAGAGCGGCAGCCGTTAAGATGACGATTCTACCTAAACTGTTATACGTATTTCGCATGTTACCTATTCTCGTTCCAAAACCCTTACTTAATGCGGTCCAACGTGACATTTCTTCTTTTATATGGAACGGTAAACGACCACGCACCCCGTTTAAGGTCCTATCGGCCTCATTGGAAGATGGATGACTCAAATTCCCACAAATATTGGCATATCACAAGGCTGCAATTATAGCCTCACTGAGCGAATCCCTCCTGGTACACCAACCATTATGGACCTATATTCAATCAATAGCAATACCAGGCCACTCTTTCTCCGGTTTGCTTTTTACTCCCCTTAAATCCAGGCCAGCTCTCCCAACAGCTTTACAGATCACTAGATGGTATTTCACGGTTTGGGACAGAAATGTTAGAGCCTACACCTCTCTCTACCCTCTATCCCTCGCCACCCCAGTAAATGCATTGACTTATGTAATCCCCTTTTTCAACCCTAAATCATGGACTCAGCATGGAGTCAGATATGTGTTCCAATTTTTCAGAAACTCCTCCGTCCTCTCCTTTGCACAAATGCAGACTACTCATGGCATACCCTCTCAAGCGTTTCTGTCTTACCTTCAAATATTGTCCTACACGAGAACACTGGGAACGCTAAATTCTGTTTCAACGAACGAACCTATACTCACACCATTCGAGTCTTTTGTAATACGCCCTACACAAACCATAAAACTCCTGTCCCTTTGTTATTATCAATTGCTGTCCTGCATGGGATTGTCTAAGCGCACTTTTCAAAAGGCTTGGGAAGCTGAGTTAAACACGCACCTCACACTAGAACAGTGGACCCACGTGTTTTATTGGATAAGAGTGCATCTAGGTGTATTTCGATCTTTGAAACGCGTCGTAAAGTGCTATATAGATGGTATTTAGTACCTGTCAGGGAATGTCACTTTAACAAAAATGTTCCTGACACATGCTGGCATTGCCAAACAGCACGAGGGTCGATGTTACATGTATGGTGGTCCTGCCCAGCACTGCAACCGTTTTGGACCCAAGTGGCGTTGTATGTTGAGGAGGTCCTGGGTGTCACAGTTCCATTTTCCCCATTACATTACCTTCTTGGATTCCTCCCAGACGATGTGAGGAAAATGTCGAGACAACGTAAAATGTTTTGTATAATTATATCCTGCTGCTTCCTTCTTATCGCTAGGCTCTGGAAAAAAACGATAATCCCTTCTCTACCGTCCTTGACTAAAATGATCTCTGACTTGGCATTTTCTGAGGACTTGGCCCGATCGCACTTTAATCTTGCCTCCCCAGCACAAGACCCTTGGTCACTGTGGCAAGATCACCTAATATACCAAACTACTAGATCCAGGGACACGTAGGTCTCAAATTGTCATGCTAACACCTACTCTCCCGGCCCTATGCCTTCACGACTGGAGACTCCTGATGTCTCATCCTAACTGGTTCTTTTCCTCCCCTTTAAATTTATTTATTTTTATTTTTTTCTTCTTTTCTTTTCTTTTCTTACCTTTCTTCTTCCTTTTCCTTTTTTCCCTTTTCGTCCCTTATAAGTCTCTTTTTCTGGGACAAGTTTGGTTAATTGTCAATTGACCTGATGTGATGCTTTCATATCTTTGCCACTCTGTAGAGCAATTGTACTTGCTTTTTTCGTAACTGAATATCAAGGTTTAATTTCGTCGCTATGGTAAAATGTACCGAATTTTCCCCTTTTATGTATGTTATTGGTTTTCCCCCTGTTTTCTTCTGTATCCCATTCTTTGATTGAAATAATAAAACATTTAAATATAAAAAAAATAAAAAGTCCTTGTAGGATTTCATTCTGAATACAATTACAAATGTACACTAAATTCCCTAAAACCCTTTACAGCATTGGGGGTTGAATAATTTTGAACACAACTGTACATTGACTGCACGCTAGCGTGCGCCCTCTATTAGTTGATGTGAGCATATGCCATCTTTTCATCGCTGCCTGACACTTTATGATGAGTACCCCCACCTTTTTTCCTAGAAAAAAAGTACTGTGCATAGGTCATATCTTTACACAAACAGGAAAATTTTAAAAGTACAATCTTTCATGGTAGCTCCTTCTACTTGTATAGTGAAAAAACAGTATATATGT
This sequence comes from Leptobrachium leishanense, assembly GCA_009667805.1. Lineage (NCBI taxonomy): Eukaryota > Metazoa > Chordata > Amphibia > Anura > Megophryidae > Leptobrachium > Leptobrachium leishanense. Next base: position 228,510,726 of record CM019064.1, on the reverse strand, counting down.
ATACTTTTATATTGTTCAGCGGTTTCAGAAGATTTTCCCCTCTAACTATAGCAGTTTAAATTTTTTCATTGCATACTATGGATTTTACATATGTTGCCTGTCATTTAACTAACAGCACACCTAGCTTAATAAAGCTACTTGTGTCATGTTTTAACAGTGAAACATGAAATATTTCCCATTCAAATTCTTGCTTATGCTAAAGCATAACCTGGATTTATCTACAATCATAACCTTCACTAGAAAATCTGCATTGTCAGCTCTTCAACAGTGTAATTTCCTTTGAATATGTTAAAAGCTGCCATAAGGATGGAACAATTTTGATTTGGTGCCCAGTGATGCTGTTAATCCTTTAATTTCCTACATCCAGTTAATATGTCCCAAACTATTAATTTAACAGATATATATATACTAGCTGGATACCCGTGCTTTGCGACAAAACATTGGGCTATGCAGGAGATATTAGGTTCCCAATCCGTGGTTGGTGGTTGGTGGTTGGTGATTGAAACACATAAGGGAAAATAATAATAAACAATAACATAGATGGACTTAAGCCCTTTAATCCCACCAGTAACCCTGGGTTTTTTGTCCAAGGATGAAGGGCAAATCTCAGGGGCACGAAGTCTGCCAAAAAGGATGCGGGATACAAGTCTGGCAGCCACTGACACAAGAGGCGCATAAACACAGGAATCAGTCTGGTGCAGGGGAATTCGGTATCCAAGGCACCCCCAAGGAAGCCAAGAGGAGCCACCCATCCTCCGGAGTGGCGACGACATGTTTAACCCCATTACGGGTAAACACCAGAGAGCCAGTTGCCTCCCATCTATAGCGAAGCTTCATTGCCCATAAGTGCGACGTCACGTCCTTAAAGCGCCATCTTGCCACCAGGGTCAAAGAAGGTAAGTCGTGGAATAGGGACAACAAAATCGACTCAAACGCCAGCAAGCCACGTGAAGCAGGTACAGCCATAAGTTGAGACTTCACGGAGCTTCCCGAGCCTCTGCCAAGATGTCCGCATTACTCGGAGCCAAAGGGGACTTAAATGCAAACATGTTGTAGAACCGAAGACAGCAGGCTCCGCCATTCCGCGTTGAAAAAGGTGAAACGACAGTCGGATCACAAGCCCCAGGATATCCTTGGACCGGACCGATTCTGGGACACCACGAACCCTGCCATTCCGATGTCTGTGCCACGACTCCATCAGCTCAATGGCTCTCAAAAGGTGATCCACCTGGCCCTGCAGAGAATCTACACAGGTCATCAATCGATCTTGAGCAGCTTCCAGGTCGGTCGTCCTATCCTGGACTGCAGTAACTTGCGTCCGAACTCCCGGAATTTGCCCTTAACTCTCATGGGAAGGGTGAACTTTTATAAATTAATTAGTTCCCCATAACTCCTTCATCCTCTGAAAGTCCTACTATTATTTTTGACCCAAATGATAAATTATTAAACGAGCATTAGGGCATTTATCTGGGGGCACTCTCAATCTCGGATTAGTTTCACTAAATTGTCTTTAATTCTCATCTACAGACTGGAGAAAGGTACGAGAGTCATGAGGATAACACGGGGGGTCCAGGGGTTCCAGTACTGATAGATGTGACCCGTCAGGGTACTGAGATCTGTTACACAAACATTCCCCACACTCTTCCTTTTTCTCCCTTTACAAGGCAATCCTGGACTTCCCATAGGAAATGTATCATTTACCTATTCTTTTTTGGGCCCAGAATGGGATTACCACCATGTTACTGTTCATAGACCTAGTGTCACGGTGGGTCAGGGGATGGGGCGCCTGGCAGCAGCTTCCTCGCTGCTCGCTGGCCAGGCGCCGAAAACGCTTCCGGGTGCGCTCACGTGGGACGCCGAGGGGCGGGGCCTGGCGTTATGACGCGGACCCGCCGGGTTTAAAACCCAGTATCACCATTACACCGGTGCCCTGACGTGGTATTCACCTCCCGCAGAGCTCTTGTGTATTTGGCTATCTCCTGTGTATGACCCTTGGCATTGGCAAACGAATCCTCCTGTGTATAACCCTTGGCATTGGCAAACGAATCCTCCTGTGTATGACCCTTGGCATTGGCAAACGAACCCTCCTGTGTATGACCCTTGGCATTGGCAAACGAACCCTCCTGTGTATGACCCTTGGCATTGGCAAACGAACCCTCCTGTGTATGACCCTTGGCATTGGCAAACGAACCCTCCTGTGTATGACTCTTGGCATTGGCAAACGAACCCTCCTGTGTATTAAAATTACCAGAAAGTCTGGACCACCTGATAGATTTCTGTATAGCCATGGACGATCAAATCAGGGAAAGGAGACACCCCAGAGATAGACCCAGAAGGGTCTTGCCTCCTTTACCCTCGTTACCCAGACACACCAGTACGTCAGGTGGTTCGGAGAATGTGAAAACAGATTTGCCAGTCGTTGAACCCATGCAAATAGGGAAGACAGGTATTTCAGAAGCAGAAAGAGCGCACAGAAGAGAAAAGGGGCTCTGCTTCTATTGTGCAGGGGCAGATCACTTCCGCCTTCAATGTCCTCAGAGACCCAGGGTTAGCAGGGCTGAACATAGCAAAGTAGGATTCAGAACAGGAAACACCCAGGTTATCGGTTCTCTGTACGCCTCCTTTGTGGATAATGAAAAAAAAAAAATCCAGGATTCTGTTACCGATCTCCCTAACCTGGGAGGGGGTTCACCTCAAGACTGAGGCGTTCTTAGACTCTGGGGCCTCAGGCAATTTTATGGATAAGAATTTTGCTGCCAAAAACCTCCTACCTCTGGTTCTCAAGGAAAGACCTCTAATGGTGGAGGCCATAGATGGTAAACCCCTGTCATGTCCACATATCACTCATGACACAATCGATGTATGTATGAAAACAGGAGTTTTGCACCAGGAACTATAAGATTTCAAATTATTGAATCACCCTCATGTCCTGTCGTTCTTGGGTTTCCATGGCTAACAGAGCACAACCCAGTTGTCGATTGGGTCCAGAGAGACATAAAATGTTGGGGTCAGAGTTGTCAGTCTAAGTGCCTAGGCAGAGTTAATGTGATTGGTAGCCTCAATATTGCCACAGCCCCTCCTTTGTCCACAGAGGTTCCTGAATGTTACTTGGCATTAAAGGAGGTGTTCTCTAAAGCCAGGACTGAGGTCCTACCACCACATCGTCCATATGACTGTGCCATTGATTTACTCCCTGGTACGATGCCTCCTAGGGGTCACGTATACCCTTTATCACAAAGAGAGAACGACATTATGGAGGAATACATAAGGGAGAATCTGGAACGAGGATTCATTAGACGGTCCTCCTCTCCAGCAGGAGCAGGTTTCTTTTTTGTTTCCAAGAAAGAGGGAGATCTGCGACCTTGCATCGACTATAGGGGTTTGAATAGGATCACTATAAGAAATGCATATCCCATACCTCTCATAACAGAATTGTTCGACCGATTAAAAGGGGCTCGTGTCTATACGAAGCTTGATTTACGCGGAGCGTACAACCTGGTCAGGGTTAAAAAGGGAGACGAATGGAAAACGGCTTTTAATACACGTAGCGGGCATTATGAATACCTGGTGATGCCTTTTGGGTTGTGTAATGCGCCAGCCGTCTTCCAGGACCTTATAAACGACACTCTAAGGGAATTTCTGCAAGAATTCGTCATAGTATATCTGGATGATATCCTGATATACTCTCCTGATGTGGACACTCATCATGTCCACGTGAAACAAGTGTTGAAAAAACTATTGAAGGCTGGATTGTACTGTAAGCTAGAAAAATGTCTATTCGACATAGTAACTGTGCAATTCCTTGGTATATAATAACTCCTGGGGTTTTCAAATGGATCCTAAGAAGCTCTCAGCTATTCTTGACTGGCCTCTACCCCAAGGACTTAAAGCCATTCAGAGGTTTCTGGGGTTTACGAACTATTACCGAAGGTTCATTAAAGATTTTTCGGCCTTGGTGGCCCCTCTCACGGCTATGACAAAGAAAGGGGTGGGAAATCAGAAATGGACACCTCAAGCCACTCAAGCCTTTGAGGCACTAAAGCAAGCTTTTACTACTGCCCCTGTTCTCCGACATCCAGATCCGGCTCTGCCTTTCCAAGTAGAAGTTGACGCCTCCGAACTAGGTCTTGGTGCAGTCTTGTCCCAAAGGGAGGCTCCTGACAAACCCTTGCATCCATGCGGCTTCTATTCTCGGAAGTTGTCCCCGGCAGAGAAGAACTATGACATTGGGAATAGAGAATTGTTAGCAGTCATCGCGGCCTTGGCCGAATGGAGATACTTATTAGAGGGGTCTAAGGACCCCATCGTTATCATAACCGACCATAAGAATCTCACGTACATTGGAGATGCCAAACGTTTAAATTCCAGACAAGCGAGATGGTCATTGTTTCTTTCAAGTTTTAATTACGTGCTTACCTATAGACCTGGGTCCAGAAACATTAAAGCAGACGCATTGTCGAGACAGTATGAGTCTTATGAACATAATATCCAAGATCAGCATCCCATTGTACCCCAGGAAAGGATTATAGCCGCTACCACGATTAGTGTCTCGTCTCCTCTAATGAAAAGGTTGCAGACCGTCCAGGGCGCAGCCCCTGGGGGAAAACCTCCTGCGAGACTCTTTGTACCTGAGAACGAAAGAGAGGAAGTACTTAACATCTATCATGATAATAAAACTTCGGGGCATATGGGTATCACCAAGACTGTGTCTAGTATCAGTAAACTCCTCTGGTGGCCCACGTTGCGCCGAGATGTCAAAGATTACATTGCCGTGTGCGAAGTGTGCACAAGGCAGAAAAGTCCCAAAACAGCACCCATTGGCTTACTCCAGCCTTTGCCGATCCCCGAACGACCCTGGTCACATGTAGCCATGGATTTTATAGTAGAGTTACCTGAGTCAAGAGGGAATACAGTGATACTTACGATCATAGATCGATTTTCCAAGATGGGTCACTATGTTCCTCTTCGGAAACTACCTTCGGCAGCTGAACTGGTGCCCATATTCATTGCCAACGTGGTCCGCATACACGGTGTCCCTCTGGAGATTGTCTCTGATAGGGGGACCCAATTCATCTCCGGATTCTGGAGAGGGTTTTGTAAGAACGTAGGGATAGACCTCTCTTTCTCTTCGGCTTATCACCCCCAGACCAACGGAGCAGCAGAACGAGCAAACCAAAATATAGAGAAATATCTCAGGTGCTTTATCTCAGAACAACAAGATAACTGGTCAGACCTGCTACCATGGGCAGAATATGCTTTGAACAGCGCAGTGAGTGAATCCACAGGACATTCTCCTTTCTTCGCTGTTTATGGTTTTGATCCTCCCGTGCTCCCCGCCACGTTTCCTGATACCACGATTCCTGCTTTAGATGAGCAACTGGCATCATTGAAAGAGACTTGGGGAGAGTGAGACGGGCACTGGAGGAGAGTAGTGCCATCCAGAAAACTAAGGCCGACAGACACAGGAGGCAGGCACCCGTGTATCAAGTTGGGGACAAGTTTGGCTGTCTTCACGTAACATCAAGCTCTTAGTGCCTTCCATGAAGTTGGCTCCTAGGTATATCGGTCCCTATAAGATTCTACGCGACTCAACCCTGTCTCCTATGCTTTGGCGTTACCCCCCCATTTTAAGATACACAATGTATTCCATGTAAACCTTTTGAAGCCGTTGTTATGTAACCGGTACACCAAAGTCCATGCTCCACCGCCTCCTGTCTCTGTGGGCGAGGAGGAGTTCGAAGTTAAGGCCATTCTGGGTGCCAGGATGTCTAGGGGGTCTTTGCAGTACTTGGTCGATTGGGTGGGTTACAGTCCGGAGGATCGTTCTGGGTACCGGCTGCGGAAGTCCATGCTCCTAGGCTAGTGAGGGCCTTCTATTTGGCGCACCCCCGTGCCCCTGGGGGTCGTCCAGTGGCCGCCCCTGGAGGGGGGTTCTGTCACGGTGGGTCAGGGGATGGGGCACCTGGCAGCAGCTTCCTCGCTGCTCGCTGGCCAGGCGCCGAATGTAAACGCTTCCGGGTGCGCTCACGTGGGACGCCGAGGGGCGGGGCCTGGCGTTATGACGCGGACCCGCCGGGTTTAAAACCCAGTATCACCATTACACCGGTGCCCTGACGTGGTATTCACCTCCCGCAGAGCTCTTGTGTATTTGGCTATCTCCTGTGTATGACCCTTGCATTGGCAAACGAATCCTCCTGTGTATAACCCTTGGCATTGGCAAACGAATCCTCCTGTGTATGACCCTTGGCATTGGCAAACGAACCCTCCTGTGTATGACCCTTGGCATTGGCAAACGAACCCTCCTGTGTATGACCCTTGGCATTGGCAAACGAACCCTCCTGTGTATGACCCTTGGCATTGGCAAACGAACCCTCCTGTGTATGACTCTTGGCATTGGCAAACGAACCCTCCTGTGTATAACCCTGGTATTGGCATTTACTCTGCTCTAGGTTCTGCCCTTAACGTTGGTACCGAGGTCAGTCTATGTGGCACCCTAAGCACGCATCAGATTACCTCTGCTATTACTAAAGTCCTAGGGAGGACTTGTGATCTGTTCTGTACCCCTGTCTGGTGTTTCCCTTTCTTTATCTGTTACCTGCTTCATTGTCTATATAGCTTTGCCGACCATTCAAGGATCGGAAGAGTAGAAAGGGAGCTACATAAAGAGATCAATATCTTGGTAGTCAGAAGGATTCGTGACAATACTCTATTCCATACCTCTGTCTGGTGTTACCCCTTGTTTATCTATTGTCTGGTTAATTGTCTTCCTAGTTTTGCCGACCATTCAAGGATCGGAAGGGTAGAGAGCGGTCTGCGTAAAGGGACCACACTTTTGGTAATCAGAGGGATCCGTGACACCTAGACTCTAAATCAATTTATCCTTGCTCAGTACTTAGAGGAAAATTTCCCAATCTATCCATTCTCTGGTTTGCCTACTTGCTTGCAACCCTGGCATTATGTTCAAACTGACTATCCAATTATAACCCCAACTGGTAGAACCCTTTTTTGGTACTCCATGTCTACTCTTTATTTTTCACCCAATATCCGAGTTGGGCTTAATTCAATCAAGGAATTTCGCAATGGCTTAAACATTTCCCATGAGCTACCACTGATAATGTCATACATGCACATAATTACATGTTTATCTTCTACCAATAGCTAATAAGTACAAATAAATGACACTTAAGTTACTCACTATGTCTATTGCTCTCCCAATCTTTTTTCTCATTGGCAAAGAATCCTCTCTTATTTGTTTTAATGTACACATGAGCCTGCTGTCCTATAATAATGCTTCTGGAGCTGTCTGGTTATGTAAGGTTTGGAACTCATTTCATATATTACACTATTTCCAGAACATGCAATCCATATCGTTCTCCCCACAATTCTTGATTCTAGGACTTCACACGTCATATTCAGTTCCACAAAAATAATTTCTCTTTGTGATAGTTGCTCTGGGATACAAACCTATTGTGGAATTTTGAATTAACCGCTCCATGTTTCAAGTTTTTGTTTAATATAGATTGGTTATATAACCTTACTACCTTTCTAACAGAGAACTTCTAATTAAACCATTCCTTACTACCTAGGCTACTTATATCCTCATGCTAGATCCTTAATTTTAAAATACAGTGACATCTACTCATCTACGAGTTCGGTTCGCATTCAAACTCGAACTTTTCAAAAGTTCGAACTCGAACACGAACTCAATACAAGTCAATGTGACTCAAAGTTCGATTTTTAGAGTGCCCTCCAAGAGGGCATATATGCTAGATACTTGCCATAAAAGGTGTATGGGGGTCCGGGTAGTGCCCTGGGGGACAGGAAACAAGGACAAAAAGTTTTTTAAAAAAATACGTTTTTAACCCCTTCACTGCTGACGACGTGTGGGACACGTCCTCAGTTACTCCCGCTGTATGCTGAGGAGGACGTGTCCAGCTTTGCGGGACCCCCGGCGCAGATACTCACCTCTCTGTCCGGGGTCCCGCAGCGTTCTGACTTCAGCGTCCTCAGATGCTGAAGTCAAGCTCCTCCCCCGTAAATGACGTCATTGCGCCATGCGTGATGACATCATTTCCAAGCAACCCCCGGCCAGGGCAGGTGCAAGCATTTTTATCTAGTCAGGCGAAGGTGCATTTTGGTGCCCCCCCATCCGTGTCATGTCAAGCCAATCAGGATAGAGGTGCCATGATAATCTCTATATATACACATATATATACACACACTAGGGTTGCTCATATAAGTAAGTATAAGTATATTTGCCCCCAGCTCATATGGGTATATTTGCCCCAGATCACATGTGGATATATTTGCCCCCAGATCACATGTAGATATATTTGCCCCCAGATTACATGGGTATATATTGCCCCAGCTCATATAGAGATATTTCCCCCAGCTCATATGGAAATATTTGCCCCAGCTCATATGGGTATATTTGCCCCAGATCACATGTGGATATATTTGCCCCCAACTCATGGATATATTTGCCCCCAACTCATGGATATATTTGCCCCCAGATCACATGTGGATATATTTGCCCCCAAGTCATGGGTATATTTGCCCCCAGCTCATGGATATATATATATTTGCCCCCAACTCATGGATATATTTGCCCCCAGATCATATGTGGATATATTTGCCCTCAGATCACATGTGGATATATTTGCCCCAGCTCATGGATATATATATATTTGCCCCCAACTCATGGATATATTTCCCCCCAACTCATGGATATAATTGCCCCCAGATCACATGTGGATATATTTGCCCCCAACTCATGGATATATTTGCCCCCGGATCACTTGTGGATATATTTGCCCCCAGATTACATGGGTATATATTGCCCCAGCTGATATGGAGATATTTGCCCCCAGCTCACAAATGGATATATCTGCCCCCAGCTCTCACCTGCTGCCAGGCCCCCCAGGCTCCACCGGCGTTCCTCATGGTGGTGAGCGGCCGCTGACATGATGCAGCTTTGCCGCTCGCTGGGCGGGAACCACATGACTAGCGCAGCTGCGTTCTCGCGAGATTGCGCGCAGCACTGGTCAGGTGGTTTGGCCCCTAGCACTGCGCTGGGTCTCCCCGGCCGACCAAGATGGCGGTGCTCGGGGCCGAGGAATTCCACCCCCACAAACTGGCAGGAAGCCAGATAGTAAGGCAGCCACCTGTGCCACCTTACGCTAGCGCTGGCCCTGCCCCCGGCAATGCTGGGAGATCGCCTGGAAGGGAGGGGGATCCGTTCGGATCCCTCTCCCTCCCGATCAGGAGATCCCACAAAAAAAAGCCAGGCCCCCGCTTAAAAGGGGAGAGTCTCCCCTTTTAAGTGGTGCCTGGCTTTAACCCCTTAGGCACCGGGTCGCACTTCAGCACCTTGAGGCGCCGAAGTGCACCCTAGCTCCAGTGGGGGCCGCCATCTTGGATGGCGGCTCCACTCCGGGTCCCCCCTCACTGCCTGACATCCTCACGCATAGCGTGATGATGTCAGATAGCCGGGGAACCCCTAGCTGCCCGGAATCCCCTTTGCAAATCCCTTCACTGGCTCCCCATCCACTGCAGAATTAAATTCAAAATCCTTACCCTGACCTACAAAGCTCTCACTAACTCCGCTCCCCACTACCTGTCATCACTAATCACCAAATACACCCCAGCCCACTCCCTAAGGTCCATCAGTGACCTGCGCCTAGCTTCTCCCCGCATCACCCCTTCCCATGATAGACTGCAGGATTTATCAGGCGCAGCCCCCATCCTCTTTAACACTCTACCTCTTACGGTCAGACTTTGCCCTAGTTTCTCTTCCTTCAAACGCTCCCTTAAGACATTCCTATTTAGGGAAGCCTACCACCCAACTCACTGATACACCTCACTGCCCCAAACAGTCCATCACTCTCACCATGCAGTCCTCTCCTCCTGTTTCCACCCCAACCCTTCTAGATTGTGAGTTCCATGGGAATAGGGCCCTCGTTTCCTCCTGTACTGGTTTATCAAATGTTGTTCAGTCTCAGTGTATTGTAACCCTGTCTATATTATGTCCATTGTTCAGCGCCGCGGAATATGCTGGTGCTATATAAATAAAGTATAATAATAATACAGTGGAATTATGGCTACTTTTTGGGCTAGGTTTACTATTTCTGCTTCTTTTGAGATTAGGTTTAGTGATACCCTTTGGGTTCGGGTTACTTTTAGGGTTATGTGTACGATTGGTGTTAGACTCACAGTTGGGGTTACTATTTCTGTTTGTTTTATGATTAGTCAGGGATTTTGCATTACATGGTGAGTGCAGTTTTTCTCAGGTATACGAATAAATCCAAACCGCTGCGCTTATATTCAAATTATATTCAATTTGTTTCAATTTGGTAATTTCATTTTGGATGTGATTTAGTATGGTGGATTGGCAATTCGGAATTTCAGATATTTCTGAATTGCCATATCACTAATATTCAGTCGAATTTATATTCAGTCCGCACTGAATCACACTCCATTTTTTGTGTCTCAATTAATGTACCAGTAGACATGAAACAAAAGCAGCACTCACAAAAACGTACCTGTGTCTGAATGGAGGCTAACTTCCAGATGTACTCTGGATAAAGGAACAGGTTGATGGCATGTGTCTAAAAACAACTATTATAAATGGTCAGACTGCATTATCTCAGCCCGCAAAAAGGACTTTTCTGAAACTGGTTACATGATAAACAAACTGACTTTAAATACAAAAAGAAATACATTGCCTCTTTCCCAGATAGGTGCCAAGATACAGCCACAGGATATCTGGTTGCCATTCTCAGAATGTAGTCACATGCTAATAACATGACAATGCTAAGAAGCACCAATATTATTGTTACTATGGAGACAGAGCATTGGAAAAAGTCAAGCAAGCGATTGCAATAAAATAGCAGTTGCTATAAATGCTAAAATGTATATAATGCTAAATATTAATTTAATACATTAGAAAATCACCAATAAAGAAAGAATTCAATGTGTAGTGTAAGAATAGATGTGCCTGGTGTGCCCAAGCACACCCTGATGTAGGGTGAAAGGTTCATCTTTGACCCCCTACATTGATATTTCGGACAGTCCTTATATGGTCTACGATAAATAGCATGAACATTGACTGTATCACTGCATAAACATTGGTTATAACTAATAATTACTGTCCTGTACAAAACTATCCAAGCAAAGATATGTAAATAACAAATATTCCATGGGGGCACACCCTAATGAAACGGGCTGAGCATGCCATTGAATGTAAGGAAACTATATATGCCATATATGCAAATATAAAGACGTGTATAAAAATACAACGTATTAGTAAAGTAATTACAAAAGGGTAACCCTTATATTGCATATAATATTTATAGTATTCACAGAGATCCAAAATGCCCCGAAAATGCACCGAACAATGAATTTCCCCATACAGTGCAATTTCGTGGCCATTCAGCTATTAACAAAGCAGGTGGTTCGCCAAATTTTGGCCAATTGCCAGCAAAGTATGGTGCTGTTCAACAGCAGTGAAATCCCCCATAGAGAAGCAATGGTTAATCTATTCACAGAACACCGAGCAGCAGAGAAATGTCAGTGACATGCCCTGATGTTTAGTGGTTTCATTCGGCAGGTTTAATCAGGCGAATCCCATAGGTTTCAATGTTAAATACAGTATATTCCCGTTTTTATGTAATATCTAATAAATCGTTTATTCTTTTAATTTGCAGCAAAAAGCATCTTTGTTTATTTTTTTAAGCTTTTTAGGCATCTTTCAGGATTTTTTCTGCAAAAAAGTTTCCGAAATTTTTTAAAATACCATTTTTTCTTCTTTCTGTAACAGTTTATATTATCATTCATGGGACCTTATATGTTAATTTCAGACATTTTCGACCAGTAGTTTTTTCGCAAACAGCATTCCAATTTGACACTTTCAATCGTTTTTTGTTGTTGTTTTTTTTAACCTGTCTAGTGGCTTGTTGGCTTTTTTTCTGCGGCCGGATGGCGCTGTGTTCGGTGGCTCATTTGCTGCATTTGGCGGCTGTCTGGCTGGTTTGTGGCAGCCGTCCGGAGGGTTGGCAGTGGTTTTTCGATGCTTTTGGCGGCTGATTCGCCACACTTTGGAGATCCTCCGGTGAATGCTGAATTCACCGCAGGGTCAGCGAACTGGACTTGCCGAAATGACATTTCGGTGCTCTCTGAATAACCCTGCAAGTGTAATATAACAAATACACTTAAGGGTCTATTCACTAAACACCGAAGTTGACACTGAATATTACCGACCAGCGAATTTCACCGTTCGTTGCAATTTCGGGGCAGTTTATTTATTCACAAAGCTGACAAGTCACCAAATACGTGTGAATTGATGGCAAAATACAATGCAGTTCACCACAGTTCAGTGGTCTTCAGCTGCAGGGAAATTGTCCCTAGAGAAGTAATGGTTCGTCTATTCACAGAACATCAAACTACACCAAAGTGTCAGCGAAATTAAACCTGTACCGAAACACTGAAAATCAGGTAAACAGGCAAATCCCATAGGTTTCAACTTAAAAACCTAATGCCATTTTAATTTTTTTTAAAAGACTGTTAATTTCTTCCATTTTCAGCAAAAAGCCTTTTTATTTTTTAGAACACCTTTTTGTATATTTTAGACAAAATCAGTTTTTCCCAATTTTTTTAAAAGGATATTTTTTATTCTGTAAAAGACCTTTTAACTATTTTTTAAGGGACCTTTTTTATTATTTAGACATATTTTAATAATTTTTTATTGGTTTTTGCATTTTGGTGGAATTCACCAAGGCCACTTTGGCGCTCTGAGGCACTTTTTGGTGCTCTTCGCCGAAGTTCTCCAACTTTTTCTTGGGGCTTCGGTGACTCCATCTTTGACGCACTACGGTGACTATTCAATGAATAGTGAATTCACTGAAATGTCAGTGAAATGGAATCGCCGCAGTGCACGTAAGTGTATAGTGATTAGACCCGTTAACAAGAGAAAATGAAGAAATTAAAATAATGTAACAAATGTGTGGGGAGAGTGGGGCATATAAAATACTTAAACAAGACTAGCAGGGTTATCCAAAGAGATTCGAAAAGTCACCGCACGTTCGGTGACTTTTCGTTCTCTTCAATTCGGTTCCTTTTGCCGATTGCATTTCGGTGACCCTGCGGTGTATTCAGCAAACAGCACAGGGTCCCCGAATTGCAGGGAAAAGCTGCCGTAAACTCACCGAAAACTAACCGAATGCACGCTGAAAACAAGCAAAAACATCTGGATTAACCTTCGAAGAGGAGCCGAACAGGAGCCGAAAAGGAGCCGAATCACACAGAGCCGAAGCAGCTGTGACGTAGAGGAGGCAGTGAATAAATTAGAAAAACCATTTGTATGAATCTGGGAAAAAGAAACGCTGTTTGCAAAGAAACTACTGAGCGAAAATGTCTGAAATTTTCACAGGAGGTCCAGGGAATGATAATAAAGAGGCTGTTACAAAAAAAATAAGCAAACTGAAAAAAAAAAAAAAAAAAAATCGGACTTTTAATTTTTTTTAAAAAATTCAGAAAAATGCTTAAAGTATCCTAAAAAATCTATAAATAAAGAGACTTTTTGCTGCAGAATTTTATAATGAACGGTTTATTAGATATTGAATTAAAACGGGAATATTTTTAACATTGAAGCCTATGGGATTCTCCTGAATAAATTTGCCGAATTAAACCACCGAATGGCAGGGCATTAGGGGAACCTTTCACTGCTGGTTTGTGTTCTCTGAATAGCCGAAGCAGTGCTTTTTGATGGGGATTTCACTGCCCTCGAACAGGGACCGAACAGGCACCGTATGTGCAGGCAATTCGCCAGGATTTGGAGAATTGCCTGCTCTCTGGATAGCCGAATGGCCAGGAAAGGTAACCGAACGCTGATTTTCAGCGTTCGGTTACCTTTCTCAAGCAATTCGAATCTCTTTGGATAACCCTGATACTGTATAGCACATTATGTAAAAATGCCATCTAGTGGTCAAAAGAAGAAAAAAAAAGGGAAAGGATAAACGAAAGGCTTCATATATATTTAAAAAAAGTTTTGTATTTAAAAAAACAAAACATTATAATGCAAGATATCAATTAGCTTTATGAAGTCATAAGGGCAAAGTGGTAAGGAAAAGTAATAGGCCCCTATTACAATCGTCGCGCAAATTCGTCCACGCAGCGCAATTTTCTTTGCGCACAGCGTTACGCGTCATCGCGTGAAAATTAACGGTGGTATTACGATCCGAACGCATTTTCTCATCCGTCCGAAAGTAACGTTCGTAAAAACGACGCACAAAACGAAGAGTAATACGCACGCAGTAACGTAGCGCACGTAAATCTGTGTGCGGACTGATTTTTTCGCGGGATTCAGCCAATCAGAATTAAGAACCTTAATTGACATCAATTTACCTTAATTGACTCACTTAAGTTTTAGCGCCTGTCAAAGTAAATCTGAGTATATATGCTGCAGCAATAATAAGAACACGCACAAATTCACAAATTTATTGTTTGGGTATGTGTAGAATGTGTAACTATACTGTGCTGTATTTTTTTTTTCGTGCTGGTGTTTTTCATTTCGGCCAGAACGTTCCGATTTGCAGTTACCACCAGCTTTTCAAAAATGTTAAAATTATGCGCGCAAACGTCGTTCGTAAAAAGATGCGCATCGATTGTAATACCATCCGCATACCAGAGCACGAACAAATTTGCGCTCACAATGTTAAGTATAGGACGGCACAGTTCATCACGGTCGCGCAGGTCCATCCGCGTTAAACGATAACGCGCATTGTTTGCGTGAACGTTGTAATACGACATTCAGTGCAAAGGGTTTTGCCCCTCGCGCAAATGCGCATTTGCACGCGCAAAAACAAATGCGTGAGGAATGTAATAGGGGCCATAGTGAATTGCGCCAGAAAATATATTCAATTAAAAAAAGAAAGTGCTCATGTAATCAAATATTCTTATTGTTGTAAAGACATGGCTACCTTTCTATATTGTACTGTGAGAAAGCAAAAACCTCTCATAAAAAAAGGAAAAAACTAAAATATTATTGCAGGAGATGTCCCTTAACCACTTGGCTGCAAAGGACGCGCTCAGCGCGACCAGCCAAGTGGTTCTCCTGTGCTATGGACGCGCTGAGCATGTCCTAGCACAGGAGGCAGCAACCTGCCGGGATTCCCCCGGTGCGGGCTGACATCTTGGACCCCGGCGGTGACAATAGATGTCATCGCACTAGCACAATGACATCTTTTACAGGAGCCCCCCCCCCCGAGTTCGGGAAGGTGCCTGAAAGGGAGGGCTGCCCTTCCAAACAGTGGTGCCCTTCCAAACAGTGGCTGGCTTTAACCCCTTGGGGGCCGGATCGCGAATCGACACCAAAAAGCTCCAGATCGCGATCCTCTCCCGGAGCTGGCTGACATCTTGGATGTCAGCCAAGCTTTCGGGATCTCCCCCTGACGACTAGCCTCATCGTGCATAGCTCGATGATGTCAGTTCTGGAGTTAACCCCTAGCTGCCACCAATGGTGGAGATACCCCCTATCTCACAATCCGTGGCAGCTAGGGTTAATGTTTGGTACCTTACAGAAAAAATGGCGTTGCGCCCATTCTCACCAGAGGGGCTGCAACAGCCAGAAGTAACAAAATGAAACGTATCTGGTGAGCGCAATTCGATATGCTCTGGAGTCGGGATGCCTCCTATAAATACGTGGTACATCGTGTGATGATATATAAAAGAAGCAAAAAATATAGAAGATCATAGTACAACACTGCGATACATTATAGGTGGGCGATATACTATATGATCATTCCACTCACAAATGAGGAGCCCCAGCACCGGCTCTGAGTGGGACTTCGCCTGTGGGTAGTTTTCTTCCTCCCTGTTGACAGGTGACCCCCACCTTAATTGTGGATATGGGATTTTCTTCAGAATACCGTTTTAGGGTGAATAAACATAAAGGGAGAAATAGGAGAACAAGTGCTTTCCTAGTGTAGCGCTGTGCTAAAAATCTTGCTGTGGCAGTACCTATTTTTGGCCACAAGATGGAGACTATCGCAATCAGAGATACTGGACATTGGGACTACAATAACTGGCATGCTTTGCAAGAAGCCAGGAAGTGGGTGGAGACTGGACACTTACATCCTCTGCCTCGTGGAGAAAGTTGGAGAGCGCGCCAGGGGATGAGAGAAAGCAGACGCACTGAGGAGACCGCTGGAGGAGCTAGGCCAAAGCCCGAGGGAGACCTGTAATTCCTATTTGGGTCACTCAACCTGAGGAGAAGGAGACTTGCCAGTACCCAGACAACAGCTGCAGACCGGCGGAATCGAACGGAGAGCAGGCGGGGAGCTGGACAAGCTGCATGAAGGTAGACAACGGATCCGGCCGCTAGTATCCCCAGTCAAAATCGGGTGGAGAGACGTCCTGGGTCAGCGGAGCCTAAAGCAGTCATCAGATGGGTGAGAGGCCTCCAAGGCTGTTTGTATGATTAAAGGACGCTCTGCTGTTTTTCTCTTTTAAGTTTACAGGGCCCCAACTGACTAGTCGAAGACTTTCCTTTAATAAATTCACTGGCCAGTTGAACAGTACCCGGGTACCACACACACACACACACAGATACGCTTCTTACATTCTGGAACTTAACCTGTACAGGACTCATTTCCTTTTACGAATCGGAACGGGGGTTAAAAGACAAAGATACGTTCCGAATACATTTTTCTCTTTTTCCGCTGCGCGTTTGCCGTAATACGAAAGGGATTGTATGTTTGGGGTTTTCGCTACGGGTCCCTTTTTCTGAATTATCGGGAAATTGCATTGCTTTTATGTTCGGTTGCGAATATTTTATTTTCCGAAATACGAAGCCTCGTGTTTCGTTTCTTTTCCGCTACGCGTTTTACTGGGATACGAAAATACTGTAATAATACTTGTGAATACCGTGTCTCAACATCTGCTCAAATATTTTAGTAAACTATATAAATATAAAAACTTACAACTGTGTTGGAGTATATTTATTCCCTAGTGCGGGGAGACTGACCCGTGGTTCATTTTCAGCGGCTCCTCCGGGAGTGAGCGCTACACTAGTGTGAGTCTTTCAGATGAATGGATACAGATCTTTTCTGCTGATTAATAACTTACAGGAGTTGGAGCTTCCAAAAAGGTGTCACTGTGAGAAAGGAAAAACCTCTCATAAAAAAAGGAAAAAGCTAAAATATTATTTCAGGAGATGTCCCTTAACCACTTGGCTGCTAAGGACGCGCTCAGCGCAACCAGCAAAGGGGTTCTCCTGTGCTATGGACGCGCTGAGCATGTCCTAGCACAGGAGGCAGCAATCGGCCGGGATTCCCCCGGTGCGGGCTGACATCTTGGACCCCGGCGGTGACAATAGATGTCATCGCGCTAGCGCAATGACATCTTTTACAGGAGCCCCCCACGAGTGCGGGGAAGGTGCCTGAAAGGGAGGGCTGCCCTTCCAAACAGTGGTGTCCTTCCAAACAGTGGCGTCCTTCCAAACAGTGGCTGGCTTTAACCCCTTGGGGCCGGATCGCGAATTGACACCAAAAAGCTCCAGATCGCGATCCTCTCCCGGAGCTGGCTGACATCTTGGATGTCAGCCAAGCTTCCAGGATCTCCCCCCGACGACTAGCCTCATCGTGCATAGCACGATGACGTCAGTTCTGGAGTTAACCCCTAGCTGCCACCAATGGTGGAGATACCCCCTATCTCACAATCCGTGGCAGCTAGGGTTAATGTTTAGTATCATTGGATCAGGTAGAGCATGGCCTTTGCAACAATACCAAACATGACCATGTTAAAAGTTAAGAAAAAAGAATAAAAAATAAAATTAATTAAAAAAATAAACAGTTTTTTTTTGCTTTTATTCTGTTAATGCAGCAATATTGTTCCCATTTCAATTATAATGTGAACAATGATGCTGCACTACCGATTTTTGTATGGGGTGCGTTTGTTAAAAATCGTGTAATTTTCCCCCAAAAAATGTAACTAGACCCCCTTTTCTAATTTTTTTCACAAGCGCAGCTCATAAAAAAAACTGCAAATGCTCGCACGTTAACATGTGAAAAAAAAACACTACACGTTGAAAATTATTGAAAATTCTAATTTTATTGCATTTTTTTGTTATAATATACAGACAGGACTTGACATATACATATAATAATGATATATTATGAGTCTGCTGGAAAGAACAATACATAATATGTCTCGGGCTTATAAAATAATATAAGGCTTCAAAACGCGTTTAAACATGACGAGCAAAACCGGTAAAAATTAGCTCAGCACACAGGTGTGAAATGGGTCAGCAGCGAAAGGGTTAAGATACTACATAGGGCATCCATTGCTTCCACTCTTATAGCCATATTATGGGAAAAGCTGCATTCTTTCGGTACTAGGTCTTTTGATATCCATTTTTCTATCACTCTTTAGTATTCTGACTGATGGGGAACACTCTTCCCTTCAAAACGGCAATAAGGTGTTGCTACTAACAGGGTTATTCAAAGAGCGTGAAAAGCAGGAGAATGACTGGAGAATGAAAAATTCTAGGTCAAAATAACCAAACCAGAAAAATTCTCCCTTTCATCTCATTTCCAAATCGGCTATTTTGACCTAGAATTTTTCATTCTCCAGTCATTCTCCAGCTTTTCACGCTCTCTGAATAACCCTGTAAGTAATAAGGTTATTACTGTATAACCTATCCTTAATAAAAGATATTTTCAAAACATGTACAAAATAGGCAACTGGAACAAACAAATTAACAAATATGTGATATCTCAATTGCTGTCACACAGAGGACTTGGAATATTGCTGTCAGCCCTGACTGGAGACAAAACAGAGTCTTCAAACACCCGTTGAGGGACTTTATAAGGCTCCACCTTAGGCTAGGGTCAGACGAACGCATTTTCACATTGTCTGTGAAAAAGTGCGTTCGAACGAATGGACGCATTTTTTCACGGAGTACGCAATAGCGGTCATACGATGCGCATTTGCATCCGTGATTTTGTACAGATCATCAATAAAACACTTTGTGCATCTGGACGTTATGTTGGCCGGACATTAGCAGTGTCTGACATCTCCAATTCACGCACACACGCCGCTAGCGGACGCAGCGCACTCTGTACGTCAGTACTAGCAGTTTAACGTTCTCGAAAAAATGCGTTCGTTTTCCACTTGCGTTGCGCAGCCGGACTTTTGTGCGACTGTACTTCGTATATTGGCCGTCATTGCCTGGCACTTGCTGCTAGTGCGGTCGTGATTAAGTGCGCCTGCACGCGCGTTCGCACTGCGCTCGTCTGACCCTAGCCTTAACTAGCATCCTTTTGTCAGTTACAAACTATGTATGGCTGTCTAATTATTGACAGGTGCAACCCTACAATTTTAGCTCACTAATCAGTGTTATTCAAAAACCTGGCGATTTGCCAAATATTGATGAATTGCCTGCGAAATACGGTGATCTTCGGCAGCAGTGAACCCCCATAGAAAAGTAATGGTTAATCTACAGTATTTAGAGAACACTGAACAGCACCGAAAAGTTAGTGAAATGCCCTGATTTAGGAGGTTTCATTCGACCGGCTTAAGCAGGCGAATCCAATAGCTTTCAATGTAAAAAATATTTCCAATTTTTATTAAATATTTATTCAACCGTTTATTCTTTTCACTTGCAGCAAAAAGTCTCTTTATTTATTTATTTTTATAATTTTTTTAGGCTTTTTTTGGCAATTTCTTTTCTGATTTCTTAAAAATGGCGTATTTTTTTCATTCTGTAACAGAGCTTTTTATTATTATTATTCATAGGAACTTATACATTATTTCCAGGCATTTTCATGCAGTAGCTTTTTGCAAACAGCTTTTAAAAATTGAGTTTTTTCTTTTTTACCCATTCATCGGCTTGTCGGATTTTTCCGGTGGTTGGTCTGCGCTTTATTCGGCATGTCATCGGCTTTTTTCCCATATTTGTCTGCTTTGCCTTCAAGAATAGCGATGAGCCAAAAACTCCTGTGTTCGGTTCGCATTCCAACTCGAACAATTTCAAAAGTCCGAGTTCGAACTAGAACACGAACCAAACTCAATGCAAGTCAATGGGACTCGAAAGTTTGAATCTTAGAGTGCCCTCCAAAAGGGCATATATGCAAGATATTTGCCATAAAAGGTGTATGGGGGTCTGGGTAGTGCCCTGGGGGACAGGAAACAAGGACAAAAAGTTTTTTAAAAAACGTTTTAAAAGGAACAGTGATTTTACCATGAAATAAAGGTTAAGAATAAAAACGAAAAATTCCTTCAAATATCATGCCTAGGAGGTCCCCATAACCTGCCCGTGAAGTGGCGGATTTGTAGGATGTATAGAAACATTTAAAAACAAAAAAATTACATTTTAAATGACGGTAAATGGTTTTCCTTTAATCTATTCTCAAACAACTGCTTGGGACGGCAGTCTGTATGAAAAGAGGAGACAATTTAGGACACACAGAACAAGTTTAGTGATTTTTTGGCTAAATTATGGTGAAACTTATGCAGGCTTTGGATGAAAGTAACAATAGGTGCTTTAAAATTGGGCCTTTAGTGTCGGCAACAGTGCCGTCACACCGTAACACCTCTGTGGTATTGTGGAAGAGTGCAGGGTTGGACCCTGCGGTCAAATATTAAAATGATATGAATCTGGTATAGGCGTCAGTGGCAGTGCACCCAAATATTGTGTCTTTGGTGGCAGCAAGTGCCTTCACACTGTAAGTAACCCCTCTGTGGTATTGTGGAAGAGTGCAGTGGTGGAGGTTTTGGTAATGCAGAAGAGATCCCCGATCTATTCAGTTACATCAGAAGCTATAACAAAACCGGGTCAGCAATGTTTAGGCACTTGTACTGTGCTGCTGTATATGGTGAGAACTGGCGCACACACCAGTAGCAACAGGAAGCAAACAGAACAGGCAGGGAATACGCAGAGAGAGAATAGTCAAATGGCAGGCAAAGTCAGCAACAGATCTGGTCCTCAGAACAAGCAGGGGTCAGTAACAAGTATACAAACTGATTCGGTAAGCTAGCGATGCGGGAATAAAGGATGAGACACCCTGAGCGTGTAGCGACGCACAGCGTAGCGAAGCGAAGAGAAGCAAACATTTTGCAGGCTTGACTTCACTCCGCTCCGCCTCGCAGCGTGTCTACACTACATTACGTTTGCTTCTCAATGCAATGGACAGGAATCCACTAACTAAATTAAAATGAACACACAAAACCGTTTCATTTTCACAAAGCACATGTTATATAGGCAAAAAAGTTTCAACTGAATAAAATACATCAAAACTTACTGTTAATTTAATAGGAATAGTATAAAAATATAAGAAAGTAACCTCTGATCATATATATTATAGGGACACGGAGCGCCGTGTATAGAGTAGGGATGCATTGAAACCACACACAGACATATACGTATATATCAACAAGCAGACCTATATATACGTATATATCAACACGCAGATATATACATACACCCACCAACAGACTTCAGACCATACAAACAAATACGCACATGGGGGTGGCATGTGGACAATCTCAACTAAATGCGCCCCCCCATTTGGCTGATCCCTCCAGAAGAAATGTTAAACCCGACAGAGCAGAGAATATATATATTATTCTCTGCTCTATCGGGTTCAACATTTCTTCTGGAGGGATCAGCCAAATGGGGGGGCAATTAGTTGCCAAAATGTGTGTGTAATACAAGTCTGGATATATATATTTATAAGAATATAGATATATACAGTGGCAAGAAAAAGAATGTGAACCCTTTGGGATTACGTGGAGTTTTGCATGAATTGGTCATAAAATGTGCTCTGATCTTCATCTAAGTCACAACAATTTGAAAAACACAGTCTGCTTAAAATAATACAACACAAACATTATATGTTTTCATGTGTTTATTGAACAGAACATGTAAACATTCACAGTGTAGGGTGGAAAAAGTATGTGAACCCCTAGCCTAATGACTTCTCCAAGAGCTAATTGGAGCCAGGACTGAGCCAACCTTGAGTCCAATCAGTGTGATATTATTGGATGTGTTGTGAAAGCTGTCCTGCCCTTTAAAAACACACACCAGTTTTGGGTTTACTGGTTTCAAGAAGCACTGCCTGATGTGAACCATGACTCACAGAAAATAGCTCTCAGAAGACCTACGATCAAGAATTGTTGACTTGCATGAAGCTGGAAAGGGTTACCAAAGTATCTCCAAAAGCCTTGATGTTCATGTGTCCACGGTAAGACAGACTGTCTACAAATGGAGAAAGTTCAGCACTGTTGCTACTCTCCCTAGACATGGTCGTCCTGTAAAGATGACTGCAAGAGCACAGTGCAGAATGATTAATGAGGTAAAGAAGAATTCTAGAGTGTCAAAATTGGGCCTTTAGTGTCGGCAACAGTGCCGTCACACCGTAACACCTCTGTGGTATTGTGGAAGAGTGCAGGGTTGGACCCTGCGGTCAAATATTAAAATGATATGAATCTGGTATAGGCGTCAGTGGCAGTGCACCCAAATATTGTGCCTTTGGTGGCAGCAAGTGCCTTCACACTGTAAGTAACCCCTCTGTGGTATTGTGGAAGAGTGCAGTGGTGGAGGTTTTGGTAATGCAGAAGAGATCCCCGATCTATTCAGTTACATCAGAAGCTATAACAAAACCGGGTCAGCAATGTTTAGGCACTTGTACTGTGCTGCTGTATATGGTGAGAACTGGCGCACACCAGTAGCAACAGGAAGCAAACAGAACAGGCAGGGAATACGCAGAGAGAATAGTCAAATGGCAGGCAAAGTCAGCAACAGATCTGGTCCTCAGAACAAGCAGGGTCAGTAACAAGTATACAAACTGATTCGGTAAGCTAGCGATGCGGGAATAAAGGATGAGACACCCTGAGCGTGTAGCGACGCACAGCGTAGCGAAGCGAAGAGAAGCAAACATTTTGCAGGCTTGACTTCACTCCGCTCCGCCTCGCAGCGTGTCTACACTACATTACGTTTGCTTCTCAATGCAATGGAAAGGAATCCACTAACTAAATTAAAATGAACACACAAAACCGTTTTATTTTCACAAAGCACATGTTATATAGGCAAAAAGGTTTCAACTGAATAAAATACATCAAAACTTACTGTTAATTTAATAGGAATAGTATAAAAATATAAAAAAGTAACCTCTGATCATATATATTATAGGGACACGGAGCGCCGTGTATAGAGTAGGGATGCATTGAAACCACACACAGACATATACGTATATATCAACAAGCAGACCTATATATACGTATATATCAACACGCAGATATATACATACACCCACCAACAGACTTCAGACCATACAAACAAATACGCACATGGGGGTGGCATGTGGACAATCTCAACTAAATGCGCCCCCCATTTGGCTGATCCCTCCAGAAGAAATGTTAAACCCGACAGAGCAGAGAATATATATATTATTCTCTGCTCTATCGGGTTCAACATTTCTTCTGGAGGGATCAGCCAAATGGGGGGGCAATTAGTTGCCAAAATGTGTGTGTAATACAAGTCTGGATATATATATTTATAAGAATATAGATATATACAGTGGCAGGAAAAAGTATGTGAACCCTTTGGGATTACGTGGAGTTTTGCATGAATTGGTCATAAAATGTGCTCTGATCTTCATCTAAGTCACAACAATTTGAAAAACACAGTCTGCTTAAAATAATACAACACAAACATTATATGTTTTCATGTGTTTATTGAACAGAACATGTAAACATTCACAGTGTAGGGTGGAAAAAGTATGTGAACCCCTAGCCTAATGACTTCTCCAAGAGCTAATTGGAGCCAGGACTGAGCCAACCTTGAGTCCAATCAGTGTGATATTATTGGATGTGTTGTGAAAGCTGTCCTGCCCTTTAAAAACACACACCAGTTTTGGGTTTACTGGTTTCAAGAAGCACTGCCTGATGTGAACCATGACTCACAGAAAATAGCTCTCAGAAGACCTACGATCAAGAATTGTTGACTTGCATGAAGCTGGAAAGGGTTACCAAAGTATCTCCAAAAGCCTTGATGTTCATGTGTCCACGGTAAGACAGACTGTCTACAAATGGAGAAAGTTCAGCACTGTTGCTACTCTCCCTAGACATGGTCGTCCTGTAAAGATGACTGCAAGAGCACAGTGCAGAATGATTAATGAGGTAAAGAAGAATTCTAGAGCAGGGATCTCAAACTCACGGCCCCCCAGATGTTTTTGCCTACAAGTCCCAGAATTCTTTGAATGCATTAGATGGCTAGGGAATCATGGGAGCTGTAGTTCAGAAACATCAGGGGGGCCAGAGTTTGAGATCCCTGTTCTAGAGTGTCAGCGAAAGACTTACAGAAATCTCTGGCACATGCTAACATTTTTGTTGACACATCTACAATAAGGAAAACATTAAACAAGAATGGAGTACATGGGAGGACACCACGGAGGATGACATTGCTGTCCAAAAAGAATATTGCAGCACGTTTGAAGTTTGCAAAAGAACACCTGGATGTTCCACAGCACTACTGGCAAAATATTCTGTGGACAGATGAAACCAAAATTGAGTTGTTTGGAAAAAACACACAACACTATGTGTGGAGAAAAAAAGGCACAGCACACCAACATCAAAGCCTCATCCCCACTGTAAAACATGGCGGAGGGGACATCATGGTTTGGGGCTGCTTTGCTGCCTCAGGGCCTAGACGGATTGTTGTCATTGATGGAAAAATGAATTCCAGAGTTTATCAAGACATTTTGCAGGAAAACGTAAGACCATCTGTCTGCCAACTGAAGCTCCGCAGAGGATGGGTGATGCAACAGGACAATGACCCAAAGCATACAAGTAATTCAACAAAAGAATGGCTTCAACAAAACAAAATACGCCTTCTGGAGTGGCCCAGTCAGAGTCCTGACCTCAACCCAATTGAAATGCTGTGGCATGACCTTAAGAGAGCGATTCACACCAGACATCCCAAGAATATTGCTGCACTGAAACAGTTTTGTGAAGAGGAGTGGTCCAAAATTACTCCAGATCGTTGTACAGGTCTGATCTGCAACTACAGGAAACGTTTGGTTGAGGTTATTGCTGCCAAAGGTTAGTCAACCAGTTATTAAGTCCAAAGGTTCCCATACTTTTTCCACCCTGCACTGTGAATGTTTACATGGTCTGTTCAATAAAACATGAAAACATGTAATGTTTGTGTTGTATTATTTTAAGCAGACTGTGTTTTTCAAATTGTTGGGACTTAGATGAAGATCAGAGCACATTTTATGACCAATTCATGCAAAACTCCACGCAATCCCAAAGGGTTCACATACTTTTTTCTTGCCACTGCATATCATACCTGCCCTTACCTTCCCCTATAAATTTGCTAAAAGTATACACACAAAAAAAACAAACCACTGCCTGAGACCCCGCGCAGCCCACATGCCACCCCCCTCTACCTGGCTGAATGTATCTAATATATATAATTAAATACATTCAGCCAGGTAGAGAAAGAAAAAAATATATTTTATGTTCCCGGGGACATTTAAAAATGTCCTCGGATTTTATTTTTTTTAGAAATGTGTCGCCTTACCTTAGCCTGGTGGTCAGTGGGGGTTCCCTGGATCCTGGTTGTGGGGGAGGTCTGCCGTGGCCGCAGGTGCAGTGGCTCCCTCCCTGCGCTGCCTGTCTCTGCCACATGCACCCGGGCGGCTAGCCCTCACAGTCGCAGTTCTGTCATCCGGCGGCCGCATGCTCCTCAATGTTCCTCAAGGGGATCCTTGGGAGGCCCCTGCAGGCTGCCCTCTACAGTGCCTGATTAGAGGGCCGTGTCTGCCTGATGTTTTAGTAACAAGAATGTTTTATCCCATAGGCTTCAATGTTAAAATTATTCCCGTTTTAATTCAATATCTAATAAACCGTTGCTTATAATATTCTGCAGTAAAGAGTCTCTTTATTTCTAGATTCTTTTAGTATTTTCGTAAGCATTTTTTATACTTTTTTCAAAAAAAAATTTTTTTAGAACTTTTGGCGAATGTCCCAAAAAGTTCGAAGTTCGCAAACTGTCGAACGGCCGATGTTCGATGCGAACTCCGAACAGATCGAACTGAACAGCTCATCCCTATTTAAGAAGTGAGTAGAAATTGATTTATGAGCAGGCTACTGTACTTCCTTCTAATTCAGCAAAGCTTTACATGGTAATGATGGGGAAAGGTGCATACATATAGGATGATCAAGTCCATCTGCCTTTGAAAGCAGTCACAGGGAAGCCCATTGTGTGGTAAATTTACTTAACTGTCCCCAATCATGTTCTCAATGCTTATGAAATTTTTTATCTGAAGTGTATTGTTCTGATTTGAAATTGAGCTTGTAAATTTACATCTAAACAGAAGAATTAGAAAAAAGGATCTTTAGCTTCATCAGTGTAGATGAACATATTTTTTCTGCTTTGTTGATTTGTTCTTTATGTTACAAGCTGATTTTCAAACCATTAAAGGTCACTCTTTAGAAAAATATATTAAAAGATGTCTAGAGGAATTGAACATCAGGAACATACTGAAATATCTAATGGAATCTCACACATGTTTTTTAAAGTATTTTGTTTTAAGAGGGGCTTACCTGATAACCTGCTTTGGGCCCCATTAAACCACTCGGGGCAATTCAGCATCATGTAACATATCTCACACAAACAGGGGTCTTTCCACTACAATGGTTAAATTGCCTGTTAAGGAAGTAAACTATCTAACTTGCATGGGCCAACATAAAGGACAGTCATCTAAAAAAAATCAGCTAAATTTATACCCTTATTATATCTTGGGATTATCAGATTTATATGCAGGTCAGTTTTGTAGAGTAGAAAAAAAATCACTTAAAGACTGCATGTCAGTGCTCAACATAAGATCCTAATTATTAGAAATGCCTTTCCTTTCATAAGGTTTTTAATGTGTCCAGGTCAATGGCATTTTAATGGCTTATTAAATGGCTGTTTTACAGCTTCAGTCTGTTGAAACTCTGGGCATAGATCTTAACTCACTGTGGATGTGTGTGGAAAGAGCCACTTTAATGCCTACTAAATATAAATATAGGTTTGATTTTTTTTTTTACGTTTACATCCTAGAAACATATTTCTAATACATTTTCAGACAATATGGAAAAAGTATTATTAAACAATGATGGGAGTCAAGGATAATGTAATTTTAATCTATGTAGCTCTGACAAAGTAATCAGGTATAGGTTAATTTCCAAAGTCATCTATGGTAACTTTAATTTTCTATAAGCAAATGTTTTAAGTCTTTTCTTATCACAAAATGTATGCTTGGTTTTAAGTAGATGTACGTAAATTACATAAGTAGAAGTATATGCATTATTTATAAATATGTATAAAATTATGCATACACTTCTACATATGTAAGGTACACCTCTAAGGGAAAACGTCCAAATTGGGCAAAAAAAATTCAGTATTTTGTGTGGCCACCATTATTTTACAGCACTTCCTTAACCCTCTTGGGCATGGACTTCACCAGAGCTTCACAGGTTACCACTGGAGTCCTCTTCCACTCCTCCATGACGACATCACTGAGCTGGTGGGTGATAGAGACCTTGCGCTCCTCCACCTTCTGTTTGAGGAGGCACCACAGATGCTCAATAGGGTTTAGATCTGGAGACATGCTTGGCCAGTCCATCACCTTTACCCTCTTTAGCAAGGCAGTGATCATCTTGGAGGTGTGTTTGGGGTTGTTATCATGTTGCAATACTGCTCTGCGGTCCAGTCTCCGAAGGGAGGGGATCATGCTCTGCTTCAGTATGTCACAGTACATGTTGGAATTCATGGTTCCCTCAATGAACTGTAGCTCCCCAGTGCCGGCAGCACTCATGCAGGCCCAGACCATGACACTCCCACCACCATGCTTGACTGTAGGCAAGACATACTTATCTTTGTACTCCTCACCTGGTTGCCGCCACACACGCTTAAATTTATTTGGTTCAGATGGTGTTATCTTAGTCTCATCAGACCACGGGATATGGTTCCAGTAATCCATGTCCTTAGTCTGCTTGTCTTCAGCAAACGGTTTGCAGGCTTTCTTGTGCAACATCTTTAGAAGAGGCTTCCTTCTGGGACGACAGCCATGTAGACCAATTTGATGCAGTGTGTGGCGTATGGTCTGAGCACTGACAGGCTGAACCCCCACCCCTTCAACCTCTGCAGCATTGCTGGCAGCACTCATACGTCTATTTCCCAAAGACAGCCTCTGGATTTGACGCTGAGCATGTGCACTCAACTTCTTTGGTCCACCATGGCGAGGCCTGTTCTGAGTGGAACCTATCCTGCTAAACCGCTGTATGGTCTTGGCCACCGTGCTGCAGCTCATTTCAGGGTCTTGGCAATCTTCTTATAGCCTATACCATCTTTATGTAGAGCAACAATTCCTTTTTCAGATCCTCAGAGTTCTTTGTCATGAGGTGCCATGTTGAACTTCCAGTGACCAATATAAGAGAGTGAGCGTGATGACACCAAATTTAACACACCTGCTCCCCATTCACACCTGAGACCTTGTAACACTAATGAGTCACATGACACTGGGGAGGGAAAATGGCTATTTGGGTCCAATTTGGACATTTTCACTTAGGGGTGCACTTACTTTTGTTGCCAGCAGTTTAGTCATTAATGGCTGTGAGTTGAGTTATTTTGAGGGGACAGCAACTTTACACTGTTATACAAGCTGTACATTCACTACGTTACATTGTAGCAAAATGTAATTTCTTCAGTGTTGCCACATGAAAAGATATAATAAAATATTTACAAAAATGTGAGGGGTGTTCTCACTTCTGTGAGATATTGCATATGCATATATACATAATATCGCAAGCGGTTTTAAGCCCATCATTGCTTTATAAATCAGTATATATACATCTATGTATGAGCACACACAGACAAAAAAATGTAATTTAGTAAAATTATGGAGACCAAAAAAGTGAGGTTAAAATCCTGCGCTAAACAAACTGTGAGAGACTCTAAGTTATTGTCTATATTACGAGGCAACAGTTCTCCCGTTCCTCATACCACAGAGCTTCACAACAATAAACCTCACAGTAATATGTAGTGTGTATGAGTTTTATTGCTGTGGAGCTCTCTGATACACTCATACATGCTGCATATCACTGTGAGTTTTATTGCTATGGAGCACTGTGAAATGAGTCGGTATGTTTTGGTGGGCTTGATTTGGGGGAGTGAGGCAGCATTTCATCCTTGGACCCAGGCAGCACAATGGGGGTTATTCAGAGAGATCCGAAATATGGCCGAAATGTAACCGGACACTGAATTTCAGCAAACGGGGACATTTGGCTATTCAGAGAGCAGGCATTATGCCAAATTTTGGCGAATTGCCTGCACGTACGGTGCCTGTTCGAGGACAGTGAAATCCCCCATATAATAGCAATGGTTCGTCTATTCAGAGAACACCGAACAGCTGAGGAATGTCAGTGAAGTGCCCTGCTGTTTGGTGGTTTCATTCATCAGGTTTATTCGGGTGAATCCCATAGGCTTCAATGTAAAAAATATTCCAGTTTTAATTCAATATCTAATAAACTGTCTATCATTTTATTCTGCTGCAAAAAGTCTTTGGCCCCTATTACACGCTTCGCGCAAATGCGCTCGCGCAGCGCATTTTTTTTTGCGCACGCAAAAAACGTTATCGCGCGAAAATTAACACGCCATTCTGATCCGAGCGCATTTTTTCAGCCTTCATGTTTTTTCGTGCGCAAATCCGACGTGCAAATTCGTGCACAAATGAACGTTGCGTGCAGGAATCGGTGGGCAATCAGAATTAAGAACCACCATTTTCTAAAGTTAGGTTGTTGCGGCTGTCAAAGTCAATCTGCGTATATGTGCTGCAGCAAAGAAAAATTTGACAAATTATTTATGTTTTATGTCCGGGTATGTGTAGAATGTGTAACTGTACTGTGCTGTATTTTTTTTTATTGCTGAGTTATTTCGTTTCGGCCACAACTATCATATTTGCAGGTAACACCAAGTTTTCAAAGACGTTACGAAAATTCGCGCAAACGTCGCTCGTACGACTTTACGCGAAGATTGTAATACCATCCGCACTAACGCATTTGCGCTCACAATGTTAAGTATAGGATGCGCGCACGAACTTGCGCTCGCGCTGGGTTCGCGCAGGGTCAATCGCGGTAGACGATAACGCGCATCGTTTGCGCGAACATCGTACTACGACATTCCACGCAAATGGTTTTGTCCTCGCGCGAAGCGTGCAATAGGGGCCTTAATTTTTAGGGTCTTTTAGGCATTTTTTGGGATTGTTTTGTCAAAAAAATCTTTTTTTTTTTTTAAATCGTTTTTCATTTTTCTGTAACAGATTCTTCACTTCTCCAGTCATTCTGTTTTCACCTTTCTTTGAATAGCCCTGTCAGTGTTGTTACGTTCCCCGCACTTTGGGGAGTCAAATTCGCCGACCCTGCGGCGAATTCAGCATTCACGGCAGGATCCCTGAAGTGCAGGGAAAAGCCACCGAATGCATCTGAAATACTGCTGCAAAACTGCCAAAAAAACATCAGATCCAATCCAATAAGTCGCTGAAAAATGCTAAAAGCGCCTGACAATTTGACGCAAAACCGCTGAACGCATCCGAAAAAAGCTGACAATCCAACCCGAGTACTGACTAGCCACTAGAAAAAGGTGACAAGCTGACGAACGGGTAAAAAAAAAACAACACTGCAACTTTTTATATTTAATACAAATTTTTATTGAAGAGCAGTATACATTACTGAAGACAAGAAACAGTAAGATCACAATTCCAACACTTCACATTTTACACTCCAGCTTTTAAAAGCTGTTTGCATTAAACTACTGCACGAAAATGACATAAGGTCCTATGAATAATAAAAAGGTCTGTTACAGAAAAAAAAGCTATTCAAAAAAACGGTGTATAAAATTTGTCAGAAAAAATCTCTAAAAATGCCTAAAAAAATAAAGAGACTCTGTCAATTAAAAGATTAAATGGTTTAATAGATATTTAATAAAAATAGGGAATATTTTTTATATTGAAACCTATGGAATTCGCCTGATTAAACCTACCGAGTGAAACCACGAAAACTCAAAGCATTTCACTGACAATTTGGTGCTGTTTGATATTCTCTGAATAGATTAACCATTATTTCTCTATGGGGAGTTCACTGCCATTGAACTGCACCGCAATTAACTTGCAATTCGCCAATATTTGGCGAACTGCCTACTTTTTGAACAGCCGAATGGCCACGAAATGCACTGTACAGGGAAATTTACCATTCGGTGCCAATTCGCCTCTCTTTGAATAACTCCTATAATTGCTGACCCCGATTATGAAAATGGGTGGTTTCAGCCAGCAGTAAATTTAAATTTTGCCCAATGACAGACCTCAATCATGGAGCTTTATCATTGGCTGGATGTGAATTAGTGTCTGGATTCAGCTAATGACGTTGCAAGGATTTTTTTTTCTTTGTACTGTGATTGACTGTTGCTGTGTGAAGGCATTTAGATACATTGGCCCCTATTACATTCCTCGCGCATCGGTTTTGCACGCACGCCAAAATGCAAACCATTTCCGCAGAACGTCGTATTTCAACGTTCGCGCAAACGATGTGCGTTATCGTTTGACGCAGATGGACTTGCGCGAGCGTGATGAACTGTACACGTCCTATACTTAACATTGTGAGCGCAAATGCGTTAAGCAGATGGTATTTCAATAGATGCGCAACTTCCTACGAACGACGTTTGCGCACATAATTTTAACGTCTTTGAAAACCTGGTGTTAACTGTAAATCTGAACGTTCTGGCCGAAACAAAATACACCAGCACGAAAAAAAAAAAAAATACAGCACAGTATAGTTACACATTCTACACATACCCAAACAAAAAAATTGTGAATTCGTGCATATTTTTTTTATTGCTGCAGCATGTATACTCAGATTTATTTTGACATCCGCAAAAACGTTAGTGAGTCAATTAAGGTGAATTGATGTCAATTAAGGTTCTTAATTCTGATTGGCTGAATCCCGCAAAAAAAACAGTCCGCACACTGATTTACATGCGCAACGTTATTGCAGGCGTATTACACTTCGTTTTGCGCTTTTTTTACTAACGTTATTTTTTGACGGATGAGAAAATGTGTTCGGATCCGAATATCACGTTAATGTTCGCGCGATAATGCTGGACAATGCGCGCAAAAAAAATTGGGCTGCGCGAGTGCAGATAATGTAATATGGCCCATTAAGGGTTAACTTGTGGAGGATAGGTAGAAGTTTGTAGATGGGGTTCTGTACAGTAGAAATAGCTAGTGGAGAGTGAAGATAGAGAGAATCAGAAGTGAGAAGTATGTAGAACAGGAGTTAAGTGTGAGGGCAGGTAGTGTAGTGGTTAAACGGATATAGGTAGTGAGGGCTAGTTAGTATAGGGGTTCACTGTGAGTGGTTTTGTGTTGAATGGTGGAGGGCATTGGGTGGGAGTCTAGAATTTAATTCTTTATAATCTGTTCTATGTAGGATGGGAAGCAGTCACGAGGGCACCAATACTCACTCCCCATTATAACCAGTGAACTACAATTCACAGACTTAAATTAGGTTTTGGTTTTTTTACTTCAAAATGTTTAGGTTTTATGAAAGAAGAGAATTACAAATCATAATTTTTATTTCCTTTTTATGATATTTGATATAACAGTAAGATGAGCATGAAATGAAATACAGAAACCATAGCACATATGAGTTAATGCTTATATTATCCTATCAGGCATGAAACAGACCCATGTTGAATAGGGAGGGATATCATATCTGATCCTGTAGATATCCCCAGAGGATCGATAATCTACCCCCCTTGGTACTCCGTACAGAGGGATGCATATCAGCCAGAAGGCAGAGGGGCAATGCTCAAAGTAGTAACATGGTCTAGATCATATAATTAATTTGTACTGGAGATAAAAGGGAGGGAAAGAAGGTAAAGGAGGTAAAGAAAACTAGACAGAAGAGAAAAGGAAACAGACAAAGATGATGAAAGGTGAAAAATAGGAAAAGCAGGCTGCAATGAATAGTGTGTACTAAAGACAAACATCCCCTTCACAATGAAATCGAAAGAGAGACAGTTGCTGTCCCAATGTGGACCTACCATCCTGTAACAGTATATCTACGTCTGAACCAGCCATGGAGATCGCAGATCAGCAGCTGTCTGGGCACTTCCCAACCAAGCACAAAAGGTGGAGGAGAGGAACTCTGACCAATAGCACCAAGTTTGACGAAACACTGCATCCCATTTACCCCAGAAAATAACAATTGCTCCACAGAGCGAATAGCTTCCACACTATTAAGAACCTCATGGGTTTGTGTATTTTCAACTGCGTTCATACTTTTCTAAGGTCACAGCTAATTTCACATCGGCTGTCTAGACTAACCGTCTTGATAATCATATTAAGAACTGCTCCATCTCTTCGTTGTACAATATACTTCATCATACTGTCGACTGGTCTTTGGATCTCACCTCACACATGCCATCACTCTCTACAGATGATTTGTTGTCAGCTCATATGATCAAAATTTTAGCATCAGTGTCATATCAGGAAATGTTCATAAAATTATTACACCACAGTTACTATTCACCACGACGACTATATCAAATGGGGTGGAAAACAAACTCTTCGTGCTTTAAATGCCCCGATGAACATGCTGATTTATATCATTGCTTTTGGAACTGTCCAGTTACACGTCGCTTCTGGTCATTGGTCCATACATATATACTTTCTACAACTAAACAATCATTGCCATTGACTCCAGAGTTTCTTCTTTTTGGTCCCAGCTCCACTTTAAACATTCGTTACAACCACTTTTAATCCTTGGTTGCCGTGGTGGGTCGAAAAACGATTTTACATAACTGGAATCACTCTACCTCACTCCTGCTCACACTTTTTCAAACTAAATTGAACCATCTTTTTCGAATGGACTGGCTTCTCACTTTGATTAACCCTTTCGCTGCTGAGGCTTTTCCCGCCTCTGTGATGAGCTCATTTTTACTGGTTTCGCTCATCATGTTTAAACGTGTTTTGAAGACTTATTTTAGTATATGACCTAGGCATATTATATATCGTTCTTTCCGTCAGACTCGGCAGATTCATAATATGTCATTATTATATGTATACATCATGACCTGTCTGTATATTATAACAAAAAATGCAATAAAATATGAATTTTCAATAATTTACAATGTGTAAAGTGTTTTTTTTTTCACATTTTAACATGCGAGCAATTGCGGTTATATTTTGTATGGGGTGCGCTTGTTAAAAAAATTAGAGATGGGGTCTCGTTACATATTTTTTGGGGAAAATTACACGATTTTTAACAAACGCACCACATACAAAAATCGTTAGTGCAGCATCATTGTTCACATTATAATTGAAATGGGAACAATATTGCTGCATTAACAAACCAAAAAAAAGAAAAAAAACTTCTTTATTTTTTTTTTATAATTTTTTTTTATAATTTTTTTTAAAATATTTTCTTATTTTTATTTTTTTTAAAAAAACTTTTTTCACAGTCGTGTTTGGTATCGTTGGAACGGCCATGCTCTTAACCCCTAGCTGCCACGGATCGGGAGATAGGGGGTTCATTGGAACCCCCTAGCTCCACCATTGGTGGCAGCTAGGGGTTAACTCCAGGACTGGCGTCATCGTGCTATGCACGATGACGCCAGTCCTCAGGGGGAGTTCCCGGAGGCTTGGCCGACATCCAAGATGTCGGCCAGCTCCGGGAAAGGATCACGAACCGGCGCTTTTCAGCGCCGATTCGTGATCCGGCCCCCATGGGGTTAATGCCAGGTACCATTTGGAAGGGCAGGCTGTGCGCTTCCAAACGGTGCCTGGGTTAACCCCCTGCACGCCGCTGATCGGGAGGGAGAGAGGTCCGAAGGACCTCCCCCCTCCCTTTCAGGCGCCTCCTCCGCACATGCGGGGGGGCGCCTGAATTAGGTGTCATCGCGCCCCCGCGATGACACCTAATTACTCCGGCGGCGGTTCCAGGTGCTGGGCTGACATCGAGGATGTCAGCCCGCACCGGGGGGGCCAGCGATCGGCCGAAACCCGGCCGAACGCTGGCCCCAAAGAGAGGACGCGCTCCGCGTGTCCACCGCATGGAACGCTACCTGCGGTTGGACGCGCTGAGCGCGTCCACCGCAGCGAAGTGGTTAATAAAGAAACTCATGCTAAGAAATTTCTCACGACTTGGCAATGTTACTTCCCAACACTTGATACTCCCATTCGTACACTGATCAATTCAAGACTTCGATACAGTACACTGCTTGGTATTCAGCAGAAATGGTAGCAGGACGTAACCCACTCTACCCTATATTATGATTTACATCCTTTACAACATACATACCTTCCTGGTAGACTTGTGCACCGATTTTTTTTTCGGTTCGATTCGGTTCGATTCGTTCGGATGTTTAAAATTTTGATTCGGCTCGTTTCGGCCGATTTCTGTTTCGATTCGGCTCGCCTTTCGTATACATTTTTTTTTCGGAATATCGACCATTTTTCGTGTTTTCGGGTAACTCTGCTCGTTTTTTGTATCGACTTTTCGTGATTTCGGAAATTTTCATTTTTTTCGGAACGTCTGTTCTCCTCGTTTCAAAGTGTCTAACTCTATTCATTTTGACGTAAACTACTATGGTTTACTTTTTTTATACTTTATATATTTTTTTATAATAAATATTTGGTTTGTTTTTCGGATCCGATAATTCATTCTGTCGATACGATAATTATGGCGATTCTATCGTGTTTTTTTCTTATTAAATAAAGATCCTTTTTTTCTTATGAATATACATTTCACAACTTTATTTAATCATATTACAATGGTATGAACGCTAAACTGACCCGAATGCCACAAGAAACAAATGATACGCATTTACAAATACATAATTTACAGACTCAGCGATATAACCGATAATAG
Source organism: Leptobrachium leishanense (assembly GCA_009667805.1). Lineage (NCBI taxonomy): Eukaryota > Metazoa > Chordata > Amphibia > Anura > Megophryidae > Leptobrachium > Leptobrachium leishanense. Next base: position 228,474,759 of record CM019064.1, on the reverse strand, counting down.
TTAAATATACGATGTCCAGAATTACCGAAATGGAACCGAAATCACGAATGGAACCGAAATCATGAATAGAGCAAAAATAAATTTCGATTTGACACATTTCAAGTCCATTTGAAAAATCCGAAAATTTTTCGTTTCGGCTCGGAAAACTTTTCGGATCTGTCGGTTTTCGGGTCCAATCTGATTCGGAAATTCGTCCGAATCCGAAGACACGAATCGGGAAATTTCGTGAAAATTCCGAAATTCCAAAACCCTTAACGCACATCCCTACTTCCTGGCTCTTATAACATCTTAACATAGGCTGGACCTACTTACTTCTTATCCAATACTATATTTTGAATCTACAATGTATTTTGGAACGGGCATTCTACTGCTACGTTTGATTGTATGATAATGCTATCTTAGCTCTAATATAATATAACATTATTTTTTCTTCCACTGAAAAATATTTATTTTATTGAGCTGATCGTCTGTTAATATGATTGTTCGAAAAAAGAGAAAATGATGCAAAACACAAACTTTCTGCACAATTCACTTGTTGGTTTTTATTATACATTTGACGTATCTATTTTGTACTACTGTTCACTGTACTTTAATATTTTGCATAATAAAAATTGTCAAAATAAAAAAAATAAAATAAAAAAGAACCTCATGAAAGGGTCAATTGCGATTCTCAATATGGCGGTAACATCCGAGCAGCCAATAAAACACGCAATAGAACTGATTGTTTAAGAACCTTATAAGTAAGGGTCGTCTGGCAGAAACAATTTCGGATTCAGTTCAATTCCCAAATATTTCAGATGCCAAGTCAGTGCTTGAATAGCCTCTGAGAATGGCTGAATGAGCAGATCATCCACCAAATATGCAGGTATGTACTCCTCATGATGTTGTATCACCAGCATATGTCCAGAGACGCGGGGCAAAATGTGCGCAATCTGAGAAGGCGATGAATACAACAGCGAGACCAGTTTGTGTGAAGTCTCTCTAAGCTTAGATACTGGAGAACGATAAGAAACAAAGGGAAACTTTTTGGTCCAATGAGCTTCAGGAATAACTTCCCCTATCAGGTCATTCCATCGTCCAACTAATCCTAAACGCGTCAACAACTCCTTGTTTTGACTTATATCAGGTTTAAGGATATTTTTCTTTTATCAGAGTAGTTTTGTGTTTTTTTGTCTATTATACGTTTGTCAGCAAGTGAAGTGCTTTTTGCACATATTTTCTGTTTGCATACTCTGTCTGTCAGGCTTGTAACAAATTGGATTTTTATGTACAGTAGAACATACAAACACTTGTGAATGTACAACATAAGCATTGACAGACTCTCCTTTCCCACTGCACTTAAGTATTCTGTGCCATTCATTTTTAACTGACCCAGATCTCTTTAAATCAAGTCCAGACCACAGTTCATCCCCATTCAAGCCACAGGTTCATGGTATTTCTCATCTGCACCCGAGGTCATTGTCAGTTCTCACCCACCCCAAGCCCTTACAGCCACAACACTCTCCTTATACCCCACACCTTATATCACCCCTCATCTACCATCTACCCACTCACTCCCTACACCGTCTCTTAAGGTTATTCAGAAAGAGGTGACAACCTGGAGAATTTCCAGGAGAATGAACAATCTAGACCAAATAGCCGATTTCGAAAGTGAGATAAATGGGAGAATTTTTTTGGTTTGGCTATTTTAACCTAGAATTTTCACTTCTCCAGTCATTCTCCTGGTTTTCACCTCTCTCTGAATAACCCTGTTAGTCTCCTTACCTTCCTGACACCTCACACAAGCCAAAGTAGTAAATTTACTTCCCACAACTCCATTTTACTCCTCTGGTACACATCATATTAGCCTGCTTGCAACAACCACAAACACATCCGGTCCCCTTTCAACTACTCCTTTTGTTCCTGCATTTATTCCCATTAATGCCTCCCACATCAGTTCATTTAAAACCCCTCATCCATGCCACATAAGTCCCATTACAACTCCACAGCCTACACGTCCACATACTCTCAATTCCCCCTACATAAGTATTCTAATAGATCCTGCATCAATTCCGTTATACCCTCTACTCAATATTTACCACTACCATGTAAATCAGTTCCTTATCCTTAGAGCTGCACAACATAAAATAGTCCACTTCTGTGGCTACACCAGAAATCAGACCCTTCCAGCCTTCATCAATTACCTTCCACTAAATTGGCGCTCTCAATGCATTCTGTGCTGTGATGACTCTGCCTGGTGAGCCTAAAGAAATGTACAGTTCAAGCTTATTTGTGGGTACTTCAAACCAATGCATTGACATGTGGAAGCAAATAATAAAAGGGATCTACTCAAGTAAATTTGCAGTATATAAATTCTATGTATCAAAAAGTCATGGCCTTCAAGAACACATGCAATACTTCGGAGGTAAATTCTTGCCTTTCTATAGCTTACAATCCAAAATATCCAATTCAAGCCTCCTCATTTTTTGCCTTCACATCAAAGTTTTCCAAAATGCATTTATTTTTGGGCACGTCCCAATAAGATGTCATAACCAATGTATTCTTCATCATTTTGCCCTTGGTACAATTCAGAAGTATGAAAACCTCAGATCATTCAGTAGTTAATAAGAACTAATAGCATACATACCGTATACCAATCATACTTACACAGTATCAGATGTACCACAATGGATTTCTTTTTTCTTTTCTCTTGAGGAATGGAGCCATTAGTGTCAAAACATAGTGGGGATGGGAAGTTAGCAGGGTCACAAAGGACAACCTGAGAGGTTTTCTGTTTTATATGACACAGTGCATTTGCTCTTGAGTCATCAATTAGAGAAACACACTGAAGCCAATGAGTCACAGACCCGCACCATGCAGTTATGTTGCAGACATATAGATTTGATCTTTTAACAACATGTCTTGATTGAGGCAGTAATGACAAAACATCAAAACGTTTATTATAGTGTATCTGATTGTGTGTATTTGTATGAATTAGAAATCTGAAACATATATATATCACACTTTTTCCTTTAAATTACAATGGATAAATACTGTATGTTTTTTCATTTAAATAATGTTTATTTGATAAATCTGTTTTAACATTTAATTGATTATTTGGCTTAGAAATACAGTACCTTAACTCCTTCATTGTTATGATTGTGTATACACGATCAGCGGTAGCAGACACAGCAGCCCAAGATCGTGGTAACACGATCCGGGGCTATAATGTATCATTGCAACAGAACTCTGTTTTTTGCAAATACATTTTGTTGGCATTTGGGCTCCAGAAGGTGCCCCCAAAGTTTTAGCTACATGGGCATAATGCCTGAGATACTAACACTTTTAAAAACCAGCTGCGGCAAATTCAGCAGTGACCGTAGGGTCCCTTAGGTGCACGGAAAACCCGCTGAAAAACAGCCGAGTCGAAAATAAAAACCACCACAATACAGCTGAAATTATCGGATCCGATCTGATAAGTCACCGAAAACAACTACACAAGTCCAAAAAAAGCCGACGATCCGCCGAACACAGCACCGACCAGCCGCCTGATAAAGCGGACATGCCGATGAAAGGGCTAGAAAAAAAAAAAAACAAGATGACTGCAACTTTTAAAATTTTAATAAAAAAAATAGGGTTATTAAAAGAGATTCGAAAAGTCACCGCACGTTCGGTGACTTTTCGTTCTCTTCAATTCAGTTCCTTTTGCCGATCCCATTTCGGTGACCCTGCGGTGTATTCAGCAAGTACTACAGGGTCCCCGAATTGCAGGGAAAAGCTGCCGCAAACCCGACGAAAACTAACCGCAAAACCTACCGAATGCATGCAGAAAACAAGCAAAAACATCTGGATTAACCTTTGAAAAACCCGAGCAGGAGCCGATCACACGCAGCGAAGCAGCCGAACAGGAGCCGAATCACACAGAGCCGAAGCAGCTGAGACGCAGAGGAGGCAGTGAATAAATTAGCAAAACCATTTGTATGAATCTGGGAAAAAGAAACGCTGTTTGCAAAGAAACTACTGAGCGAAAATGGCTGAAATTTACACAGGAGGTCCAGGGAATGATAATAAAGAGGGCTGTTACAGAAAAAATAAGTAAACTTAAAAAAAAAAAAAAAATCGGACTTTTAAAAAATAAATAAAAAAGAAATTCAGAAAAATGCTTAAAGTATCCTAAAAAATCTATAAATAAAGAGACTTTTTGCTGCAGAATTTTATAATGAACGGTTTATTAGATATTGAATTAAAACGGGAATATTTTTAACATTGAAGTCTATGGGATTCTCCTGAATAAATTTGCCAAATTAAACCACCGAATGACAGGACATTTCAGGAACCTTTCACTGCTGGTTTGTGTTCTCTGAATAGCCGAAGCAGTGCTTTTTATGGGGATTTCACTGCCCTCGAACAGGCACTGAATGTGCAGGCAATTCACCAGGATTTGGCGAATTGCCTGCTCTCTGGATAGCCGAATGGCCAGGAACGGCAACCGAACGCTGATTTTCAGCGTTCGGTTACCTTTCTCAAGCAATTCGGATCACTTTTGATAACCCTGAGAGTCTTTGCTGCAAATTAAAAGAATAAACGGTTTAATAGATATTAGATAGAAACAGGAATACTTTTTACATTGAAACCTATGGGATTCGCCTGAATAAACCTGCCGAATGAAACCACCGAGCATCAGGGCATTTCACTGACATATCACTGCTGTTCGGTGTTCACTGAATAGATGAACTATTGCTTCTCTATGGGGATTTCACTGCTGCTGATCACCTGTATCTTGCTGGTAATTCACCAATATTTGATGGAATAGCAAAATTTTCTCATTCTCTGGCTACAAACTAACCCATTCTATATGAATTATAGTAGCTGTTAATTTACAGTTAATAGATGCAATGGCCAAGCTACGAGCAAAGCTTGCAAGGTTGGAATAAAATTCTGGCTTATAAACTAACTGCTGGAGCAATTATGTATAACAGTCGTTTATGTAATTGTAAGAGTGGAATAGGGTCCCCTCTATATGCAGAGGACATTCCCCACATGTCATCCACTAAGGGGCCTCTCTCACCTAATACTTACCTCTCCCTTCGGGGTCCCGCGGGGACGTCAAGGAAGTCAGACTATGCTTTTATACCCCTCCCGGGGCACTGATGTCATTGCGATGGGCCAGAAGAGTGCCTGAAAGGACTCCTCTCCCTCCTGATCGGGAGGAGATATTTGTAAAGGAGAGGCCGAGCTGGAAAGCAACCCTAATGTGCCAGCCCATGATCAGCCAAGCCTCTGGGGCCTCTCCCCACCCACTGACATCATCACACATGGCGCAATGAGATAAGTTGGAGAATTAACCCCTAGCTGCTAAGGTGTTTCCCTATGGAAACCCTATGGTGAAGATAGGGGGTTCTTTGGCATGAACCGCTAGAGGGTCATGCTTGGTATCATTGGAAAGGCTGGAGCATGGCCTTTCGAATGATTCCAAACATGACCATGCTTCAGGTAAAAAAATCAAAAATCTAAATAATAATAAAAAAGAAAATCGTCGTTTTTTTTTTAGTATTGCAACACTATTATTCACTTTCCAATTATAACGTGAACAATGATGCTGCACTAACGAAAAATGTTGTTTAGCTAAAATCTGGTATTTTCTCAGAAAAATACAGGTACGAGTTCCCAGTTCTAATTATTTTAACAAGCGTAACCCCATAGAATATATTAGCGGAAAGGCTTGGATGAGAACATGTGAAAAAATTATTTTACACGTTGAAGATTATTGAAATTTTTCATAGAGGTTTCCTTTTTTTTAAAAAAAAAAAATTGTCGTAGCATTCTAGAAGGACATGAAGTATACAGTGCTTATTTTCTGGAAAAATAGGTGGGGGTACTCTCACGCCCAGGGAAAAACTGATTATGACTATTTTTGGTGTCCTAATAAATACTCCTTTATTAACCCTTTAAGGACAGAGGCAATTTTACAAGTTCAGAGCACTTCAAAAAATAGAATTCCAGTTATTCGCCTGTTCAACCATAATTTACCTCTTTCATATTAGGGGGGCGTAGCTTACGGAGCTCTAGGAGCAATACCAGCCTTTTGGATGCAGGGCAAGGGGCCCCCTTGTCACAACTTGTCATACAATAGCCCTGATTCAGCAATGGCTCAGTGATTGACACTACAGACGATGTTGCCAATCCATACTTGCTGTATTTTTCATAGAATTTCGTCCCTTTCCCGGTGTAGATGACGGAATTCCAGATGAAGCCAGATGAGGATTCACACAGCATATATGATTTCACACCAAAGCGTGCTCTCTTTGATGCAATGTATTGCACCCAGCTTAGCTGTCCCTTGTAGGCCATTAGACTTTCATCTATGCTGATGTTTCTCTCTGGCACATAGGTCCGTTGGAAATTAGTGACGATCATTTGATACACATCCCAAATTTTCTGCAGTTTTGGGGAAGGATGTGTGGTGTCAAATTACTCGTTGTTTACAAAGTGCAAGAATTTCAAAATCAGGGTAAACTGGTACGCTGGCATCACCGTGCCAAAGAATGGAGTGGCAAGCAATTTATTAGTTGTCCAATACCACTTCTTTTTTTTATTTTTCATTATCCAATTTTTAATTTGTGAAAAGGTCACAAGTCAACCAGCTAGAATGGCCTCGCAGGGCCAATAGAAAAACTCTCAGTAAAACACAGACACTAAAAGGGTCATCAGAAGTAGTCATATCAGCTATGGAAAAGAAATAGAAAAGTCATCTAGAATAAAGTCAGGAAAAAAGAAAAAGGAAAATAGGAGATATCAAAAAGAAGCAAAAAGTCCTCGGATCTCATCTGATAAAGGGAGAAGGGAAAAAAAAATCAAATCTTTAAATGAAACTCAAGAGTCATCAGGGTAAAAAAAAAACAAAAAAAACGTTGCAATGGGAAAAAAGTAAAAAGACAAGTAAAGGGGGGTGTTGGGGTTCTCCTCATCCCGTGTCCAACAGGGGGATCGGGGCCACTGCAGGCAGACCAGCAGAGGGGGATCTAGAGTGCATGAGCACCTCAGACACATATGAGAGGGATGGGGCACAAGAAACCAAAGAAGCCCAGAGGGGGACGTGGGCAGCAACCGCAACGGCTCTAACAGGAGCATCCCGTGAAATCCCTATTGAGGACATCAATTGAGGTCATCAATCGAGGTCCAGGCAGCCCATACGTTGCCATCGCCAGGGTCTGAACATCCGTCTTCAGGTGGCCACCGCCATTATCAGGGGGACCTTCCGTCTCAGTGGGCGCCAGCCGGATAGGCCGAGCAACCGCCAGAGGGAGCACATCCAAATTCAACAGCTGCACAAGTGACTGAGCGGCCCGAACAAGTGCACCGTCCGGGTTCCCGGTTGCGTCTCCTCGGGTCCTCGCCCCATCCAGGGTCACACCTCACTGCACGGTCTCAGCATCACCAGGTCCTGCCCCCATCGGGACTTCCGATCCCCATCCAGACCCAAGCACGACCAGCAGGCGCTGTAAGTCGCCGTGAGTTACCGGGCGGTCATCTCCCTCCTGCAGCGTCTGCAAGTAAAAATCGAGGCCCACTGAAGCAGCCTTTGTGTAATCCATAGGAGGGGAGATCAGGCTGTCCCGGTGCAATCTCCCTTGCACTCCATCGAAATCCGCCGGCCTGGAATACGCTTCTCCATAGGGGGGTACTCAGTGAGGAGTGTAGGCAAGGCCATGTTGCGCTGACAGGCCGCAAGATGGCCACCAGTCCAGTCCGGGAATATGGGGAGACTCTCCTCAAAAATAGGCCAGTGCCACGGAACTGCACCCAAATTGGTTCAGGGAGCCAGAGGCACACATCAGGCACAAGGTGAGAGGGGAATATACATCAAAAGTGTGAATAATCACCAATGAAGGTCCGTGTCAGGACGGAGCCCTCGCAGCCTGCTTCCTCTCACCTCGGCAGTCGGCCATGCCCCCCAATACCACTTCTGCATCGGTTTACCCACCACTCCCTGGAGAATTATCAGGGTCAGGAATTTCCAGATGGCATCTTTGGTCACTGGTTCCCACTTTCTGCTTCGTGACCACTTCCGCGGCAGAGTAACCGATTGTTGCTCCTGGTACCGGTTTGTCTCAGTAACAATTTTTTCAATGACCGCATTGTTCAGGAATAATTTTAGGTAAGTCAAGGGGTTGACGTGCTGAACGTCCACTTTCATACCAGGTGCTCCAGTAAATGGGACTCTTAGGGGCACTGCATGATCCGCACCACCATCAGTAGAGTACCAAGTTTGCATATCGCTCAGCGAAGTATCAGATTCGTCGCTGTCATCACTTTGTGTCTGAGGACGAATCTACCCAAGAATCACTGTCGCTCAATTCTGCGAGAAATTCAAACTTGCTGTCGCTCTCAGGCTGGTCTGCAACTGCTTTGGAGGTACAAGCGCGCTTTTTGGATGCCGAGGACATACGAAAGTGCAGTCAGGGCACAGGACCACACACTAGGGAATACCTGGGGTGAATGACACAAAGTAATCCTGACAAAATGCATTGCACCTGTCAGGATTTTATACTCTTTATTTTTTACACTTTTTTTTTTCTTCAAATTTGCCGCCAGGTCCCACCACCCTGTGTCACGGCGCTCGCAGGGAATGGATCCAGGAAGCAAGTCGCATGCCGCCGCGATCACACGGAGGTGACTGCAGGGGACAGTGAGGGAGCGCTGGATGCGGTGAGTATACATACAGCCCGAGTGTGGCTCGGGTTACCGTTCACGATAGCGAAATTTAACCCCGAGTGACACTCAGGAATACCGCCAGGGAGGTTAAGAACTGTTGGAACCCGATCTTTGAATCAATATACTGTTAACATTGTAACACATTGCAGAGCAGTGCCAGCAGAAGCCACTCACTCACTCTAGGAACAAATTACACGTGCAGTTAATGCTTCACAGACTGAACTGTTACAAACGGATCATTCAGTCTGAGCCGAATCACTCAAAGAACGATTCGTTCATGGATCGACCATCACTACTCCTAGTGGAGAGTCAAGGAACTGCAGCAATGCAGTAAATAAAATATCATAATTTAAATTCCGGGGACATAATTTGTCCGTGACAGTCTCCTCAATCCGGGGACTGTCCCTGGAAATTGGGGATGAATGGTCACCCTACCCCAGCAGCCCTGCATGTTACTAGCAACCATGATTTCTCCCAGTAAGCCAGTGTGACATTTCCTGCTGGTAGGTGCCGGTACTCAGTGCCGATGAGTACCGGCTGAAAAAAAGCACTGCGTATAAATATAATAATGATATATTATGAATCTGCCGAGTCTGATATATACTGGATATACTGTATATACTGTATAATTTTTCTGGGTTGCACAATAAAACATGACTTCAAATCGCATTTAAATAGACATGTGCACAGCACAAAATGTCGTTTTGAACTAATGGATTAGTCCTAAAATGCAATTTATTTAGTTGCTATAGAAATTCGTTTTCAGTTCTTTAGTATGAAAACTAATTTCGTTCATCCGAAAACCAGTGGATACAATTACTATTGTAGTGGCTCCTCAGAGGGCTGAGATCGCTGCTTGTTACAGTATCTCTCACTCTCAGCACAATGTGGGCCATATTACATAGCTGGTGCTAACTTAACCAGAGCTGTTGTAAACTTCCCAGAGCCATTATAGCCTATGTAGGTTTTCAGTTTACAACAGCTCTGGTTAAGTTAGCACCAGCATTGTAATACTGCCCCGTGTCAGGCAAAGCTGTTACAGTAACTGACTGCTGCTCATCACAGCGCTCAGAGTTTCAGTAAAACTAGTAAATAATATTTTTATATATAAGAGGTTAGAACAATATTATTTCCTTGTTTTACTGAAACTCTGAGCACTGTTACAGTCAGTTACTGTAACAGCTGAGCCTGATACATTGTACTGAGAGATAATGTAACAAGCAGCCGATCTCAGCGCTCACAGCCACTGGATTTAAAGGGCTAAAAAAAAAAGGCTCTTCTCTGTATAATGTTTAGAACATCATCCTGCATTAATTAATACCCCTCTCTGTATAATGTATACAACATCCACCTGCATTAATTAATACCCCTCTCTGTATAAGGTATAGAACATCCTCCTAAATTAATTAATGTCCCTCTCTGTATAGAACATCCTCCTCAATTTATACCTTTCTCTGTATAATGTATATAACATCCTCCTGCATTAATACCCCTCTCTGTATAATGTATAGAACATCCTCCTGCATTAATTAATGCCCCTCTCTGTATAGAACATCCTACTGCATTGGCATGTGGAGGGTGCAGAACTTCGAATGTTGCGATGTTGCGCTCCTCATTGCTGGTCTCCTTCACTCATCAACGTAATATCACAAAAAGGACTGAAACTAAAATGTAGTGCATTTTATTTTAGTTTCTTTCGTTTTTTGTACTGATCAGTTTCGTTACTCGATGACTTGAGTCATCCGAAAACTAAATTATGCCAAAATTCGGACTAAATCGTTTTAGTACTAAAACGAATGCACATGTCTACATTTAAACATGATGAGCACAAAACGGAAAAATTAGCTCAGCACACAGAGGTGAAATGGCTCAACAGTGAAGGAGTTAAATATAATAACTTTTTTTAAAAAAAAACATTTGTAACATCAAATAAGTCATCAGGGCCGGCCCGACAATGGTGCAGAGTGGAGCAGTGGCGCCAGGCGGCAAAAATTCGGGGCAGCAAACTTCAGCCCCCAGCACCGCTGCTGCTCTCTGCACAATTTTTTTTTGCGGCGGCAGATCGTGTGGCCGCCGCATTCGTTCCTTCAACCAGCGGCAGCTGCATGAGTATCTGCCACTCGCCTGAGATCACGTAATCTCGCGAGATCGCGGCAGGCTGGAAGGTGGATCCCAGGCGAGCGGCAGATACTCACGTGGTTGCCGCTTGTTGAAGGAAGGAACGCGGCGGCCGCACGATCAGCCCGTCGGAGCCTGGGCCTGGCAGAGGTAGCCTGGGGCAAATATATCCATGATGAGGGCAAATATATACATGTGTGAGTCTGGGGGCAAATATATCCATGAGTGAGTCTGGGGGCAAATATTTCCATGTGTGTGCCTGGGGGCAAATATATCCATGAGTGAGCCTGGGGGCAAATATATCAATGAGTGAACCTGGGGGCAAATATATCAATGTGTGAGCCTGGGGGCAAATATATCCATGTGTGAACCTGGGGTCAAATATATCCATGTGTGAGTCTGGGGGCAAATATATCCATGAGTGAGCCTGGGGGCAAATATATCCATGAGTGAACCTGGGGGCAAATATATCCATGAGTGAGCCTGGGGGCAAATATATCCATGTGTGAGTCTGGGGGCAAATATATCCATGAGTGAACCTGGGGCCAAATATATCCATTTGTGAGCCTGGGGGCAAATATATCCATGTGTGAGCTGGGGCAATATACCCATGTGTGGGCACTGCTGGGTATGTGATGCTGGGCACTGCTGGGTATGTGACACTGGGCACTGCTGGGTATGTGACGCTTGGCACTGCTGGGTATGTGATGCTGGGCACTGCTGTGTATGTGACACTGGGCACTGCTGGGTATGTGACACTTGGCACTGCTGGGTATGTGATGCTGGGCACTGCTGGATATGTGGCGCTGGGCACTGCTAGGTATGTGACGCTTGGCACTGCTAGGTATGTGATTCTGGGCATTGCTGAGTATATGACGCAGGGCACTACTGGGTATGTGACGCTGGGCTCTGCTGGGCATGTGACGCTGGGCACTGCTGGGTATGTGATGCTGGGCACTGCTGGGTATGTGACGCTGGGCTCAGTTATATACACCTCACATTACTGTATCACAGCGCTCCACAGCAAGAAAATTCTAATGTACGTTGTGTATGAGTGTTTGAATTTTATTGCTGTGGCGCACTGTGATACGCTCATACACGCTGCGTGTTTTTTTTTTGGGGGGGGGGCAGCATTTCATCCTTCGCTCCAGGCAGCACAATGTCTTGGGCCGGCCCTGTAAGTCATATTCTTAACAATAGCAATTTTTTTTCAAAAATAGAGCCATGGAATAAATTCAATAATATTAACCAATTTATGTAAAATTTGTTTGAAAATCATTTCTATATCTTCGTTTTTTCATGTTTTTAGTAATAACATAAGACTCAGTCATTTTTCTTTTTATTAACATTCAGAATGCTATCACTATTTTGAAATATTAGATTTGGGCATAAATTTAGTTGTAAGGTCAGTCTTGTTAAAATTTAGAGATCCTTTACGCTTTCCAAATTATTAACTACTTTTTCCACCTCCGAAAAGATTCAAATTAAAGGTTTCTCAAACTGTCAACACAGTTCCTCAATAACGAATATCCTCTTTTTTAAATAATTGAGAACCAACAAGTTTTTAAAGTTCTTGCTCTTCTATTAAATCCCTGGTATACAAATTTCTTCATATAAAATCCCAAAACACTGAACAGGTAAACACTTTCTAATAATATTAGTTACTTTTAAATAAAATATTGGTTTAATGAGTATAAAATCGTGGATATTGAGGATTAAGAAAAATGGAACTAACTAAAATAAACAAATGAATATGTGCATTGATCAGCAACTTAATTTATCTTGCACTTCATTAGAGCCACAATAGATCTTCAAAGAAGGTTTACCTTTGCTACCCAAACAGAGCTTTGATTAGTTTCTGCTTGCAGAAATTATAATTCTGTTTGCAATCTGTTTGTTGTAAATGAATGACTTTATGTTTACTGTCCTAAATTAGTTATTCAGCCTCCTGATGCTGTTTACCATAACTTCCCTAGAAAAGAACCAAATTAAAATTACTGTTTCTTTTTCTGGTAATAGTCATTAGTAGAATACAACAACATTTTGAATATGCTTTTAAAGGTGCATGTTCATCATTATTCTTAATGCACTTAAAATTTATTTATTTATTTATTTATAAAGGATTTTACCAGGAAGGATACATTGAGATTTCTCTCGTTTTCAAATACCTCCTGGGTTCAAGAACTCTAAAAGGTACAAGTTTCATATTAATAAAAAAAAAATTATAGCAAGGACCCTGTCCCTCTAGTCTCAGCAATCAATATAATTGGTGTTTAGTTGTTTTGTTTCTTAAAGAAGACTTCAGTAACAAGATTGTAACTGATCCCAGAATTCTGTGAATAAGACCCAAGCACTGTCATTTCCTGGCTCACATACCATCTATGACGTAAGTTTATGGAGGAAAGACCTACATGATGCATTTCCTATGTAAGTCAAACAAGCTTACTTTTCTAAGTCTCAGCGATTAATTATGTATGTGGTTGTGGCTAATATTCATTTTATAGATGCATGTGGAGATATTAGTGTTACCACATTATCCATGTCTTTCTGGATATATGTAGTATTCATGCTGATGGAAAGCATGCAGAAAAAACCCTGCCATGCAGTATGTAGAATATACTGCCATACAGTATGTACATTGCAGGTAGAAAAAAAAAAGAATTTTACCTTTTGATTGCAAATTAATTGATTTGTTAAGGTAATTAATTTTCTTCCTGCAACATCGACATTATGAAGGTCAGCACCTTCGATTTGCTCACCCTCTAGATGAAGGAGTAACTTGTGCCAAGGAAAACATGGCAGATGTGGCAACCATATAAATGGTAGAGTATGTGAGTATAAGGGGCTTGTGTTTACATGTTTAATGTTCCAGTTGGATAAATATTTGTTAGTGTAATTGTTTTTTATGTGTAGATCCCCTGTGTTTTATTAGTATTTCTCCATGAGGTGCATTTGATTGGATTTGATTTGGAGAAAATACGAGTTGATTTCAGAGTGGGAGGATTAACCTGGTTGTTCTGCAGTAGACTGATTATAAACTGAATACTGGCTTGGGAAAACTGCATAAATGTGCACACTTTAAACCCCTGGAAAAATATGAATGAGCAATGCTACTATCACTGCCAATAGCAAAAAAATTATAATAAGAGGCTGTAGGTCACAAATTCAAGAATCTCACAAAATAAAATGACTACAAATGGTGTCAAACTAGCTCTGGCTATTGACTGTTTGGGGTTGGGCCAGATGCAGTACTCGGGATACTGATGGCAAGGGTAATTTAACAAATAGCAGTTGGGCCTGCTCCAAAGACTCTGTAAATGATCTTTCATAGATTTACATGCTTTTCTAGAATAGCTGTAAGAGAACAATGATGGACCACATAAAAATTCACCATTTATCAATGTCAGGAATTTAGGAATAAAACGGTAGGTTGAGTAGTGGAGCAGAAGGGTTGCACAGCCTTAAAAATAGATGCTAGCCTAGGGAGGAAATAACTCACTAACATTGAACGTTGAATTGGGTGGGCACACAGTGCTTTTCTATAGCACAATACACAGGCATTAGTAATGTAGCTTATAATATCAAAAGTCTTTGATGAGAATATTTGATAGTGTTAATTTAGTCGACTAGTAATTTTCAGCAAAGTATTAATTTACTATGTTCTTTTCAGGGCCAAAACCAGATTATAACTAAGTTATCATGAATAAAACTATGACAAATCCAATAACGTTTTCATTGGCTAAGGAAAACTAGAGGAAAATGATAGGGACAGACTAGTTTTAATCAGAACAGTTATTTTACAGGCAGGGTCGTCTATCCCTAATGTATCATTATTTATTATGACTCACATTTGTGCTTCCCCATTGGAAAGTGCTATGGAATCTGTTGGCTCTATATAAGTCACTGTAGCTGTCACAGTCCTTTATTACTAAAACTAAATGGCTTTTTAGTCATTTACGTTGGCAACTAGAACTTTGATGGAAACCTAATGACATCTTACTAAACCTACGATAAAAAATCTATTGCCATTTTCATCAACTGATTAAAACTAGACGAAAACGTTAGGGAGAGGCCAAATTTAATTTCGTTTTAGTCATAGTCCTTTGACTAAAATGCTGTTTAGCGTTAGTCATATTTTAGTTGACTAGACTAACACATACAGGGTTATTCAGAGAGAGGTGAAAACCAGGAGAATGACTGGACAAGTGAAAATTCGAGGTCAAACTAGCCAATTTGGAAAGTGAGATAAATGGGAGGATTTTTCTGGTTTGGCTATTTTGACCTAGAATTTTCACTTCTCCAGTCATTCTCCTGGTTTTCACCTCTCTCTGAATAACCCTGTAAGACTCAACAGCAGACTTTCAAGATTAAATAATATAAGCAAACATCAATAACTATTAATACAATTAACATGGTAAACAAAATTAAAGTAATCTGGAAACTGAAGATGGACTCTTCTATTTAAAGACTGGCATCCCATTTCTAGGACTCATAGTACTTAACAAATGTTTATAAGCATTATTCTCGTTATTCTTCGGCTGCCTCAGCTTTTGCGCTTCCTATTAAAAGGAGTTGGTGGCTTGGTTGGGATAGAGCAAGAGTTATCAGCATTTAGCGAGTTGAGCCATTTTGTTTAGCAGTTCCCTCTTTAATGTTAATGGCTTGAGCATTAATGGGTATAATTTAATGCAAACTTAAAAAAGATGGTTAATGCAAATGACTTCACAACACATGGGTATTAGAATGCAGGTAGAAAGGATCTGCTTAAGGATAAACTGACTGAACCCTGTTAAATGATGCAATGTATTGAAACTGCTCCTTTTGTTTAATTGTGTATTGTTTTACTATAGGAACAGCACTGTGGACAATGTTTGATCTGCACAGCGCCTTGCAATCATAAAGATGCATTTAGAGGAGAAAGAAGGTGTAATGAGAAAGAGACTCACTTTCCTGGATATAGTCTAAATATTTTACTGTGAAAAGTTTTATTTTAATACTAGTCAGCAGAATTAGCGTGCAGACTAATAAATACTAATACAGACTAAATACTAGAAACAAGCGCCTTTGAGAAAATTACTTATCTCGAGATATCCATCAAATGTTGACTTCCTCTTAAATAAAAGCTTTTCCTGGCTTTGTTTTTAGCAAAATAATATTTTTACAGGCATAAGTCATAACTGTCAACCAGAAATTAAACTAAATAGCCCAGACAAGGTCTTTCAAAATTGTAGTGCTGCATCAATCCATTAACATATAGTAAGGTTTTGTAATATACCTATATATAGCATTAAAGTAAACAATAAAAAATGATACGTTTTAAAATATTAACATTTTCACTAATGTTGATCATATTTACGTTGGAAACTAAATTTCATTCCTATTTGCGTCAACATTTGAACATTCTATTTGGTTCCCAAGATTCTGCATAATATTTCTGTGCTTCGTGAACAGTGCCACACTGTGACCATAGCCCACCCTGGGAAACATATGGGAACATATTCTTGGGAACATGTAACAGTAGTCACTTGGTAGTTACAGGCTGTATGTATATTCTGTGCCCTATTCCATGATGTCTGTGTTGTTTTGCTTATATGTCACCTGTATGTAATGGTTCCTGATTTCTTTGTCTCTCCCGGCTTCCATCCAACCCCCTAAGATCTGGCTTAAACTAGATTTCTCAGCCCCTTCCCCAGCCATTGTCTGTTACACCAGGGCGTGTGTATGGGAGGGGGAAGGCTAGTGAGAGGCTATTCAGTATCGAAACGCCGGGGTTGTTTTACCATTGTGTTCTTCACCTGTGTGTGTTTATGCAATTGTAAACTCTAAAGTAATTCTACATTTCGCTTTCAACCTACAAAGAGCTCTGGCTATTGACTGTTTGGGTTTGGGCCAGAAGCAGTACTCCTTCGGGATACTGATGGCATCGGTAGCCTCCTGTGCACGGGGATACCCATCCTGGGTACTGAAGCCCACGTTACACATCATATTCCTATATGCTGTCAGATTAATACATTCAGAGTTCTTGTCAGGCCTTCACGCTATTTGAACATTTGATTTGCCCCATGACAGTGTCGGCTATGACTCCAGTCTCTCCACCACTGCTTCCCCTGCTTCTTTTGTCTGATGTTGGAATGCCGGGACTTCTATACTAAAAGGTTTCACTGGCTTAGTACACTACTGTCCTATATTAATTAATTCATCTTGTCTGGTATGAAGGCATGTGGAATTTTGAGTCATATAGATGAATATATATTACAAAATATACCGTGCACTCCGATTAAATGTACAATGAGATTTGAAACCACTTAGATAAGATATATTTATAACGACAGAGATTTAGTTACAAATTGTGATCACAAAATGTTCAAGGCCACTACAACAACAATAAACTCTAAGACAATGGGTCCCTATCTAAACATCCTAAAATCTGCCTTAATGAGAAGAAACCACTTATTGGTACAGTAAGGATTACTGATACAGACCATCTCCCTGTAGGCAATGACGTGCACCAGCTGCATAGGTGGGCCAGAAGAGGGGCCCACCGCAGCAGCTGAGGAGTGGGCCCCTATATGCCACGCTGGTTTTAACCCCCTCCCACTATGCACAACCTTCCCGGCGTTAAGGAGTTAACATGTAATACAAAACTGGGGGAGGCTGCACGCGACTATAACATGTATTTTATATAAGGGTGCCACTGAGACAAATTAATATAATATACAGTGCACTCTGCTTATATGTACAATGAGATTTAAGACACCCAGTTGAGGACATATTTATAATGAAGATTCAGTCACGGTGCTTTATGAATAACCCCTTAAAAGGGACACTACCCCTTGCCAGTGGCGACTCTAGGAACAATATATAGGCACATAAGATACCACAGTCAAAATGGGGAGGGGGGGCACTGATAATTTTCGCCACTAAAAAAAACCCCGAAATAAGTATGTATAAAAAGAATCCAAAGTAATGTGGTGCAGTGATACCTTTTTTATGTACCAGCCTGATACATAAATTCAACATTTTATTTATTGTAGTTTGACAGTTTTCGCCGATGTCCAATAACTGCTTCAGTGACTCCAATTTTCACAAATTATTTATTTCTTTGTTTATAAAGGATTTTACGAGGAAGGATACATTGAGATTTCTCTCGTTTAAGTATGTCCTGGTTTCAAGAACATTGAATGGTTACAGAAATACAAAATAGTAAAATGCAACATATTAACACAAAAACAAATAAACAGATTAACAGAAAAATAAATATGTAGGAAATAAAGTCATTATGTTACATGTTTACAGGTGCATTCCGTATTGAGGTATGTTAATAGGGAGCACTTAAGGGACTTTAGACTGGGGGAAGATTTGATGGCGTCTGGGAGGTTATTCCATAACTGCGGTGCTCTGTAGGAAAATGAGGATCGAGACACTTTCTTTTTGTATTGCGGTATTGCAAGTAAGGTGCTGGTCCTGGATCTGAGGTTATAGGATGAGGGAACTGCTGGGGTAAGTAGCCTATTCAGGTAGGGTGGTAGCTTCCCAGAAAAGCTCTTAAACACCAGGTTGGAAAGATGAAGGGTGCGTCTAGAGTCCAGTGATGGCCAGTTTAGTTCTTTTAACATGTCACAATGGTGGGTCATGTAGTTACATTGTAGCACAAAGCGGCAGAATGAGTTATACAATGTAGTACATTTATGAAGGTGTGTTTGAGGGGCAGCTGCATACACTACATCTCTGTATTCAATGGCTGGCATAAGCATTTGTTGTACAATCTGCTTTCTTACCGCGGGGCTCAGGCAGGATTTGTTTCTGTACAGGCCACCTAGTTTGGGGTAGAGTTTAGATGAGAGTTTTTCGATGTGGGGGACAAAAGATAGATTTGGGTCTAACCACATACCTAGATATTTGAGAGCAGTGACTGTAGTCAGCGTGTCATTTGATCTTGTCCTGACACATAGATGGGGTGTTTGCAATTTGTGTAGTTTAGGTTTTATTCCAAAGAGCATTGTAACAGTTTTGTGAGTATTTAGAAAAAGTTTGTTATCTGCGATCCACTTTTCTACCCCTGTGAATTGTTCTTGCAGCACTGCCTCCAGCTGCAGGAGATTTGGTTTGCTGGTATAGATTACAGTGTAGTCTGCATACATGAGTACCGTTGAGTCTTTGCAGACATTGGGCAGATCATTTATGAATATCATGAATAGAAGGGGGCCGAGTATTGAGCCTTGGGGTACACCGCATGTGACTGGGAGGGGGTGGGAGGAGCTGTCAGAAATGGACACATATTGCGACCAATCAGATACATATGATTGAAACCAGATTACGGTGACCATTCGCTCAATAGGGAATCCACTATATTTTCAGCAAAATTGATTCCCCAAATTGCGACAAAAAGTCAAGGATCTAAGGATGAATAGACCCTTTAGATTCCAACTTCCATTTTAACCCCTACAATTCCATTAAAGCAGGGATATAAAATAAAAATAAACAGTGTGTCATGGAGCCTACCCATTAACCCATAAAATGCCGGCAGTCAATAGAAAACATGAAGGGCCCTATCACCTGGTGTCAGGGATCTGGACCGACAGGTGAGGATATGAGCGTAGTATGCAGTGAACACACACAGGAAGCGAGAATAGGATGGATAATGGGGTTTATTACTAAAGGTACATACACAGGTAAGCAACGAGGGTCGTTGCAGGAACAGGCTTGGGATACTGTGGGCTGGTGAGAACACAGGACAGGAACACAGGGCATTTGCAGGAGGAATACTGGGCACAGGTACGAAAGGAAAACTTACAGGAGACACCAGACAGGTGGGTCAAGAGGGGCAGACAGTGATCCAGGAACAATGGGGCTGGAGACCAGGACACAGCAGAGCATGGTATTCAAGAGGAAAGTCCATAAATCATGGTCCAAGGGCAAATCTTTTGGTCATGGCATGGAGAAAACAGCAAAGTCCAGTAGGGATAGTCAAAAGGTCTGGTTCACGGTATAGCAAATAGAACTGGATCACTGATCAGCAAACAATGCACCAGCATGGAAGGAAGCGTGTGACCTCCTTCTAAGGAGGCCTCGTTACAGGTGATTGCTGATTTCTGTGGAATCTGCCAGGGAGCTGCAGAAAACGGAAAGTCCAGCAGGGCAGCACTTTTCATGTAGCAGCAGCACCACTTTTACCCTTTGTAGGACGGCGATGGCGATGAACCTGACACCTGTTGTGAGCTAAAACGCCATTGATAACGGAAAAATTTAGTGCGAGTTGCTAAAAGGTAGCGCCTGACGACCCAACAAAAGATCACCTTGTCTGCGGGAGTCTGTGTACAAGGATGTTTAGTGCACTCTAGGGAAACGCTGTGTGACGTCCTGGTCCCTGGCGCCCCCTCTGGCGGATGTGTATATTGCGTCCAAGTTCTGGACATTCGGTTCTGTTGGACTTCAAGCCTGGAACTCACCTGGACTCATTTTGTTCATGTTCGGCCCTGGAGCATCATCTGGACTCAATTGTTTAATTTGGAAGAAGGGCGCTGACTCATTTTGGAATTCACTTTGATCCATGTTCTCAGTCTGATCTGTTTCCTCATTGTTTTCTAGCTTCATTCTGATTCTGATCCTGATCCTGATTTAGTGTACTCAGCTCATGCATTCATTTTCAGGTCTGTCTTGCTTAGGTGCCGTTTGCTTTTTGTCTATCCTGTCTGTTTTCAGGTTTTTCTTAGGTTTCTTCTTTGTCAGGTATAGTCTAGTATTTCCCCTGCTTAGTTCTCTTTATTTACTGTGTTTATTGTCACCCAGGTCCTTGGTTATTCATCTGTTCATTTCTAATATGGTTTAGTAATTATTGTGTATTTTAGTTCAGGTCAGTCTGCCTGCTTGCCTTTTGATTTCTGCCCTGTTTATAGCCCTGTATCTCCTGTTGCTTTTGTATCTCAGTATTCTGGTTTATTTTCTAGTGCTCAGGTCTTTAGTGTCATATGTGTTTTGTTCTGGATTCCTTGCAGTGTTTTAGTCTATTGTAAATAAATTCCTTGTTTTACTGTTTATACATCACAGTTTATGTCTGTTCACTACTCAAGTAGCTCACACCCTTTCTGCACCATGTCAGGCCAGATCCCACGTTACACGCTGAGACCCAGCGCTATTGCAGTTGCGTATAGGATTGAACAATTTTCTTCCAGTGCAGAGTGCCTGGCCATACCTATCCTCTGCCCTCACAAGCTTGTATAAGTATGAACACATCCAGCCAAGAGCCCTCACACCCCCGCATTATTAAAATCCTCCAAGGTGACCGTATCATCCATGTTTATATGCACACATATATTAACTAAGGTTGATGGGCATTGCATGATAAATGCCCCCCAACAGCATATAGAATCATTACAATGCATTTAATAGATCCAAAAGGAAGGCCAGGTGACCTACAATAATTTCCCTGCTGCAGTATATAAATAATACATGTTTCAGGGCAAGACTTATCTATTTGTCCCTTTGAACACGGTCCACATGATCACCCTAATAATCAACCGCTTTCATACTAAGTGGCATCCCTAAGTGGACGTTCAGAGTTGATTCCTGGAGTTGCGGGACTGGAGGAAGGAACTGCAAGGCCCACTTTTTACTCCGGGTAAACACACGTCTATATCATGCTTTCTCTCACGCTTCTACTCTTTACTTCTACCTTTCTCCTTAAATGGAACTCCTGCCCCTCTACCACCGACCCCCTCCTCCCTCCTCTCGTCCCACATGATGGCCTCACATGAGGTTCTGTTTCCTCAGAACATGGTCTCCCTCTAACTCTCGTGCTGCCAATCACTCCCACTCCCACAAATCCCATTCCCACCTTCTCTTTCTCACCCTCCTGCTGTTACTCTATTCAGGTGACATATCCCCTAACCCTGGCCCCACAACACATCCAATACTTCCCTCTCATCCTATCTCCATCGCACATGAATCACCTCCCTGCAAGCCCAGCAACCTCATTCCCATAATCCCTCAGCGCCTGTCCTCTTTCTGGAACGCTCGCTCTGTGTGCAACAAACTCACAACAATCCATGACCTCTTCCTTTCAAACTCCTTCAACCTCCTAGCTTTAACTGAAACCTGGCTAACTCCCTCTGACACGGCCTCCGTTGCTGCTCTCTCACATGGCGGTCTACACTTGAGCCATACCCCCAGACCGGGTGAGAGAAATGGTGGCGGGGTCAGACTCCTGCTCTCTCCCACCTGTACCTACCAGCATCTCCCTCCACCCCCATCCCTCTCCTTCTCCTCCTTCGAGACACACTGCATCTGCCTGTTCTCTCCTCTGGCTCTCAGGGTGGCAGTCATCTACCGCCCACCGGTACCAACCTCCCAGTTCTTTGACCACTTTGCTACCTGGCTTTCTCACTTCCTGTCTTCTAATCTTCCATGCTTAATTCTCGGGGACTTCAACATTCCCATTGACGATCCTTCCGCCCCTGCTGCCTCCAAACTTCTTTTACTCACGTCCTCCATTGGACTCACACAATCCTCCCTCCTCCCTACCCACCGCGATGGTCACGCTATTGACCTTGTCTTTTCCAACCTCTGCTCCATTTCTGAGTTCAGCTGTCGCCCTTTCCCCATCTCTGACCACCACCTTCTCTCTTTCAACCTATCTGGACTTCCTAAACACCCTGCTCCCCCACCCCGCACACACACTCACAGAAATCTACATGCTGTGGACCCCCATCAATTCTCCAACCTACTTCACCACCTCCCTCATACCTCATCCTTCACCTGCCCTGATGCTGCCACTAATCACTACAACACGATGCTTATCTCTGCTCTAGACACTCTTGCTCCTCTTCGACTCTGTAAGGCCCCACGCCGCCAGCTTTAGCCCTGGCACACCCTCCAGACTCGCTACCTGCAAAGATGCTCCCGCACCGCAGAGCGTGCCTGGAGGAAATCCCGCTCTGAAGCTGATTTTGTTCACTTCAAGTTTATTCTCCGGTCATACACCTCTGCCCTCCACTTGGCCAAACAATCCTTCTTCTCATCTCTTATATCTACGCTGTCCTCCAACCCTAAACGGCTCTGGTCCACCTTCAACACCCTCCTCTACCCACCTGCACCTCCCCCCACAGCTGCCTTCAGCGCTCAAGACCTGGCAGACTACTTCCTCAGTAAAACTCTAACTATCAGAAGCAACATCCCAACACAAGATAGTTATCTGCCACCTCCACTCCCACAGGTCCCCTCTGCCACCCTCTGCCGCTTCCTCCCAGCCACTGAGGAGGAAGTCAATTCCTTATTGTCCTCCTCACATCTCACCACGTGCCCGCTCGACCCCATTCCCTCACATCTAATTCCTCCCCTCTCCTCCTCCCTCACCCCTGCTCTCACACACATCTTCAACCTATCTCTCTCCACTGGCTCCTTTCCATCCACCTTCAAACACGTGCTAGTTACCCCTTTACTAAAGAAACCATCCCTAGATCCCAACTCTCCATCCAATTACCGCCCTGTATCCCTGCTTCCCTTCACATCAAAGCTCTTAGAAAAACTAGTCTTCAACCGCCTCTCCCTCTTCCTGTCCTCCAATTCCCTACTTGACCCCCAGCAATCTGGCTTCCGTCCCCTACACTCAACTGAAACTGCCCTCACCAAAGTCACCAACGACCTCCTAACTGCTAAAAAACACGGCCACTATTCTATTCTCATCCTGCTTGACCTCTCGGCTGCTTTTGACACTGTTCACCACCCCCTCCTTCTACAGACCCTCAATTCTCTGGGTCTCGGTGACACTGCACTTGCTTGGGTTGACTCCTATTTATACAACAGGTCCTTCTGTGTGTCCTTTGCTGGTAACTCCTCCTCCTCATTGCCTCTATCTTTTGGTGTACCTCAAGGCTCTGTCCTTGGTCCTCTGCTCTTTTCCATCTACACCTCCTCTCTGGGCAAAATCATCAACAGCTTTGGCTTTAATTACCACCTCTACGCTGATGACACTCAGATCTACCTCTCTACCCCTGATCTCTCTCCCCCTGTCCTTTCAAAAGTCAGTGACTGTTTATCTGGTATCTCCTCCTGGATGGCCTCCCACCACCTAAAGATCAACATGTCAAAGACTGAACTCCTACTTATTCCTCCCTCCAATGCCTCCCCACCTCCTGACTTCTCTATCACGGTGGAGGGTATCACCATCTCCCCATCAAACCAAGTTCGCTGCCTTGGAGTTACACTTGACTCTGCTCTTTCCTTCATCCCCCATATCAAGTCTCTTTCCTCCTCCTGCCGATACCAACTGCGTAATATTTCCAGAATTCGGCCATTTCTTACTGCTGTCACCACAAAACAACTCATACACGCCCTGGTAATCTCCCGACTCGACTATTGCAATAATCTCTTATCTGGCCTCCCTCTGTCCCGCCTCTCCCCCCTACAATCCATCCTGAATGCCTCCGCCAGGCTAATTCACCTCACCCGCCGCTCTGTCTCTGCCGCTCCCCTCTGCGAGTCCCTTCACTGGCTCCCCATCCACTGCAGAATTAAGTTCAAAATCCTTATCCTTACCTACAAAACCCTCACTAACTCAGCTCCCCACTACCTGTCCTCACTAATCACAAATACACCCCAGCCCGCTCCCTAAGGTCAAACAGTGACCTGCACCTAGCTTCTCCCCGCATCACCTCTTCCCATGATAGACTGCAGGATTTCTCACGCGCAGCCCCCACTCTCTGGAACGCTCTCCCTCGTACTGTCAGACTTTCCCCTAACTTCTCTTCCTTCAAACGCTCCCTTAAAACATTCCTATTTAGGGAAGCCTACCACCCAACTCACTGACGCAACCATCAATCACTCTCACCTTACAGTCCTCTCCTCCTGTTTCCAACCCCAACCCTCCCAGATTGTGAGTTCCTACGGGAATAGGGCCCTCATCTCCTCCTGTACTGTTTGTCAAATGTTGTTCAATGTATTGTAACCCTGCCTATACTGTGCTTATTGTACAGCGCTGCGAAATATGCTGGCGCTTTATAAATAAAGAATAATAATAATAATAATAATACTATGAATAACCCCCAGCATAAAATGTTTAAAATTAGGCAATATATTAGAATTATTGCTGACCAGTTCCATTACTATGTTGTAAGGGGCCAAGAGAACACCTGTGCTGCATTCAATGTTAATTTTGACAGCAAATTATAATTTAGTTTCAGTCATAGTCTACTGACTAAAATCACATTTAGTTTTAGTCATATTTTAGCCGTCTGAATTGTTTTACTTTTAGTTTAGTTTTAGTTGACTAAATGACACAAGATTTTAGTCAACTAAATCTAGGGGAGATTTAGTAACTAAAAACTAATGGGTTTACATTGTATTCTGCATTATTTAAGCATTTCTCTAGAATTTCATACAGGGTTATTCAGAGAGAGGTGAAAACAAGGAGAATGACTGCAGAACTGAAAATTCAAGGTCAAAATAGTCAAACCAGAAAAATTCTCCCATTTATCTCACTTTCCTAATCGGCTATTTGGTCTAGATTGTTCTCTTCTCCTGCCATTCTCCTGGTTTACACCTCTCTCTGAATAACCCCCTCAGTTACATAGGCTGAAAAAAGACATGCGTCCATCGGGTTCAGTCTTTCACACATCACCTACTGCTGTTGATCTAAAAGAAGGCAAAAAACCCAGCCTGAAGCGCTTGCCAAAATGCAACACACTGGGAAAAAATTCCTTTTGACCCCTGAATGGCAGTCAGATTTCTCCTTGGATCAAGAAGCTTTTACCCACATATTAAATATTAGAACCCTTAATATTATGTTTTTGCAGGAAGTCATCCAGCCATTGTTCAAAAGTCTGTACAGTCTCTGACCCAACCACCTCAACAGGCAGAGAATTCCACAGCTTTATTGTTCCCACCATTAAATAACCCTTCCTATGTTTTAGGCTTATTTTCCTTTCGTACAGTTTAAATGGGTGACCTTGTGTCCTGTGTATAGTCCTGTTAATGAATAGGTTTCCAGACAATGGTTTATAAGGTCCCCGTATATATCTTGGTCCCCGTGTATAAGTTATCAGATCCCTCTAAGGCGCCGTTTCTCTAAACTAAACAGATTTAAACTTGTTAGCCTTTCCTCATAAATCTTCCATTCTCCTTATTAATTTAGTCGCCCGTCTCTGCACTTTTTCTAGCGCCATAATATCCTTTCTTAAGACCGGTGCCCAAAATTGTACGGCATATGCAAGGTGCGGTCTTACCATTGATTTATACAGTGGCAAAATTACGTTTTCATCCCGAGAGTGAATTCCCCTTTTAATACATGCCAATACCTTACTGGCCTTGGTGACTGCTTTTTGACATTGGGCATTGTTACTTAATTTGAAGTCTATGATTATTCCCAAATCCTTCTTCTGCTTTGATTTCCCTAACTCAGTACCATTTAGGGTATGCGTTGCTTGTGTGTTCTTCACTCCAAAGTGCATAACTTTGCATTTATCTACATTAAATTTCATCTGCCATTTAAGTGCCCAGTCCCCCAATCTATCTAAATTCCTCTGTAGCGAAGTAACATCCTGCATTACTTTTCCTAGTTTTGTGTCATCTGCAAGCACTGATACATGACTTTCGATGCCTATCTCAAGGTCATTTATAAATAAATTGAATAGAATTGGGCGTATAACAGACCCCTGAGGGACACCACTTACTACTGGTGTCCATCTTGAAAATTCACCATTTATGACCACTCGCTGTACCCTCTCCTTTAGCCAGTGTTCTATCCAAGAACAAGTATTTTCATCTAGACCAATTTTTCTTAATTTAATTAGTAACCTCTTGTGTGGAATGGTATCAAAAGCTTTGGCAAAATCCAAGTAAATCACATCCAGTGCGACCCCTTGATCTATACTTCTACTTACTTCGTCATAGAATGCAATTAGGTTAGTATGACATGATCTGTGTTTCAGAAAACCATGCAGATTTTTGCAATTACATTATACCTCCCAATAAATTCCTGAATATTATCCCTTAGTAACCCCACAAATACTTTCCCAGCCACAGATGTTAGGCTCACACAGGTCTATAATTCCCACATCAGCTTTTCTCCAATCCCCTGGTACGGTTCCTGAAAGAAAAGAATCTTGAAAGATTAAGAACACCCAGTGAGCAAGCTTTCCACACTCATTATATGCTCCTGGAGTAACATCTTATCGAATATAGAAAATTCATAATTTCTCTCTTACTGGAGATTAGTTCTGATTGAATCTTCCCAAATAGCTCCTCCCTAACATTTTAGTCTAGTTTTTATTAGTCAACTAAAATGTCAATGTGGCCCACGGATACCAGGGTAGCTGACCTGCAGTCTCAGGTTACCCGTCTTGACTCCGCTGCTGGCCTTGGAGTTCCGTCACCGCTGTAAGAACATCCATTTTCGAGGGATCCCAGAGAGCGTGAGTGCTGATGGGCTCCTTGGCTATCTTCGGGGCCTGGTGGCAAACCTCCTCTTGCCTGATGTGCCCACGTCAGACACTTTTGTTTCGGCAATGAGAATATGGAAGGCGGCTGCTGCACCGACGGCAGCTCCCCGAGATGTGATTGTGGTCATCAAGGAGGTCACCACCACCCACACCCGGATTCTTGCTGCCTCTGGCCCTGTCCATAAGGTTACCTATGCTTCCACTTGTGTTACCCTCTACCAAGACCTGTCATTCCTGGTGTTGTCGGCCCGCAGATGCTTTTGAGATGTCACCACTGTGCTACGTGACCGTGGTATCCATTACCGCAGGGGACTCGTGGGTTCCCTTGTTGTGGTCCATGATGGCAGCACCTACTTGGTGGGGACTCTGGATGAGGCACGGGCAGTTCTGGATGTCTTGGAGGCCTCCCAAGGACAGTTCAGTTTGCAGACCAGCAGGGTTGACTATGTAACTTTCTCCCTCAATTTTGTTTTCTTTTTTTCTTTTTCCTTTTTTACATCCTTGCGTCTCCCGTCTCCTTCAATTTGGACACTCTTTTTGTGGACTTTAGATTTTTTTTACCCAGGACGTGGTCTTACCTGGTGGCCCAGGTATTTGGCCTCCTTCTCCCACCCCCTCTTTTTCATGGTGTGCGGGACTTTGGGTTGAGCTGGGCGAACCATTGGGGTAGGTACCATTGCTCTGACCGCCTCCTTTGGCCCCAGCTCACCTGGCCCAGTAGCCTCTCCCACGGACTCCAGCTCCCCACAGGGTTCCTGGAGTAAGCCGGGAATGCCGCTTCTTTCATTTTCATTTTTCCCTCTCTCCCCCTTTTTTGTTTTTACCCCTACCCTGGTACCCTGCCCGCTACACCTACAGATGCAAACACCTCCATGGTATTGTTCCTTATGTCAAAGTGTACCCCCCTTTTCTTTGTTCCCCCAACGGCCCTGTTGACTGCTCATGTTACTTTTTCAATCTCGCCTGCTGCACTGCTATCTTGATTTCAAAATAAAAATTTTGAATACAAAAAAAAATTATGGCTCCCTAGTCAAGAAGCTAGAACAAATAAAAAGAGGAGCTGGCCCAAATGCAAGGGGTGAGGGATAATTCAGCTGGCAGCCTCATGCCATTCCCTTGGCAGACGCAGTATTTCAGACAGGTATCTCACAACTATTCGGGCATTGGCAGGTCCTGGCATGCCAGGAAAGCAGCCAGGATGCTAATTTTGGTGCAGGCATAGGTGTGGGAGTCTTTGGTCACAATAAGGTGAAAATGGAATCCCCATGCATATCTGATCCCCTGCACCCTGAGAAACTCTGTTTGGCCTAAGTGGCAGGGGTCAAGCCAGATGACCCTGCCTGTAGGAATATTCCCTGCTGATACAGCACTTTATACAAGTGCACAGCCAGACATCCTGTGAGCTTACAATCTAAGGGACAAAGGTAAGTAAAAGGAAAGTGAGCAGACGGAGTGTGGAGCTGGTGGTTAGGGATGGGCTGGCAGTTCAATTCGAACATGAGTTTGATTCGAACATTGCCCGCTCGGCGAACTTCGAACTTTTCAGGCCGTTCACAAGCAGTTCGAAGAAAAAAAATAATTTTGAATTTTTTTTAAAAAATGATTAAAAAATCTAAAAATAAAGAGACTCTTTACTGCAGAATATTATAAGCAACGGTTTATTAGATATTGAATTAAAACAGGAATATTTTTTATCATTGAAGCCTATGGGATAAAACATTCTTGTTGCTAAAACATCAGGCAGACGAGGCCCTCTAATTAGGCACTGTAGAGGGCAGCCCGCCGGAGCTTCCCAAGGACCCTTTGAGGAGCATGCGACCGCAGGATGACAGAGCTGCGACTGTGTGGGCTGGCCGCCCTGCCGGGTGCATGTGGCAGAGAGGTGGCGCAGGGAGGGAGCCACTGCAGACCCGCCCCACAACCAGGATCCAGGGAACCCCCACTGACCACCAGGCTAAGGTAAGGCGACACATTTTTAAAAAAAATAAAATCTGAGGACATCTTTAAATGTCCCCTGGAACACAAAATAAAACTTTTTTTTTCTTTCTAATACTCACCTGATTCCTGGATCCACAAACAAGCGTGGCCTCCTGTCAAGGCAACTACGTGCGCTGCTGCAAAAGACGCCGGGTTAAGCCGCTCACTATCTGTCTATCCTAGACCCAGATAATGACTGCGTGGACAACAATCCCTGCGCGCTCGCTTACCTATCCATCCCCGCACACTTTCTCTCACAACAGGCACGTAGAGCACAATAAAGTGGTCCCAGGATTGCAACGCAGTACCAATATTCTCTTGAATTGGGTAGTGACTACGTTTCCCACAATCCCTGTGCCCACTTTCTTAATCTATTAGTTACGCTGCCACCAGTTCCCCTGAACACTACGCGCGTCGCAGCGAAAGATGCAGGGCTAAGCAACCCACTATCCATCTATCCTAGACCCAGATAATGACTACGCAGACAACAATCCGCCACTTGCTTGCTTACCCAACCATCCCCAGCGACCGCAACTCACAATTTCGTAGCTACTCAAGCTTAACACAACAAGCAATACTCCAGTCTCTTTAGTTAGTGATGCAAACTGCGCAGCCGGCTTCCCCACTACCCTAATAGCATATCTTCTCGTTAAGGCTAGCATCAGACTGTAGAGGTGCTGCCCAGCAGTGTGAGGATTCATATGCTGATTATTATACTGTAAAGGTGCTGCCCGGCAGTGTGAGGATTCATATGCTGCATTAATATACTGTAAAGGTGCTGCCGGCAGTGTGAGGATTCATA
Organism: Leptobrachium leishanense; assembly: GCA_009667805.1. Classification (NCBI taxonomy): domain Eukaryota; kingdom Metazoa; phylum Chordata; class Amphibia; order Anura; family Megophryidae; genus Leptobrachium; species Leptobrachium leishanense. Next base: position 228,444,735 of record CM019064.1, on the reverse strand, counting down.
TGCTGCATTATTATACTGTAGAGGTGCTGCCCGGCAGTGTGCGGAATCATATGCTGCATTAATTCTTCTTCTTACAAATTTGGTTACTTAACCCGTTTGCATTTGGATTGGAATATTTTGACATCCAGGGCCCCGGGTGGCGATCGGGGGGGGCCCCCGGACGCATGGTGCTGCCAGCTGGCCGAATGCCAGGAGCTCTGCGCGGCACCCGGCGCAGTTGTGAGTGATCAGGGGCAGGACGCGGAGTGATGACGCAGACTAGAGCCACTGGGACCTTTAAATCAGGAGCGCGCGCTGTACACCTTGCCTTGCCTTGGAGTTTCATTCCCGCATCGCTAGCTTGCCTAATCAGTTTGTATACTTGTTACTGACCCTGCTTGTTCTGAGGACCCGATCTGTTGCCGGCTTTGCCTGCCATTTGACTATTCTCTCTGTGTACTACCTGCCTGTTCTGTTTGCCTTCTGTTGCTACTGGTGTGCGCCAATTTTCACCATATACAGTAGCGCAGTACTAGTGCCTAAACATTGTTGACCCGGCTTTGTTATAACAACTGCTCTCGCTCTGCGCCCTTGTCTGGTATATTCCGCTGCTTGTTACTGCTGGTGAGCTTCCATCCTGCCATACACTATAGCGCAGTAATATTTGGGTGCACTGCTACTGACGCGTGTACCGGATTCCAATCATTTTAATATTTGAATGAGAGTCCACCCCTGCACTCTTCCACAATACCACAGAGGGGTTACGGTGTGAAGGCACTAGCTGGCTGTGATGCCCCGCGCCGCGGTCGGACCGCGGCCGCCATGTTGGGACGCCTGGCAGACTCACCTGAGGTCCCTCGTGGCGCGTCGCTCCCTGGTTCCGGCCTGCAGCTCGAGGGAGGAGATCCAAGATGCGTCCCACGCCGTCTCCGCGATCCATCTGAGCGGAGGTCGGGCGCGCATGCGCGATCGTCCATCCTGGAACATGAAAACTCAGGTACTCTGGCGCCCTCTGCTGGTCAAGTTAAGGTACTGCATTCCACCTGCACTGAAGATCCTCGCATACCACCAATTAATCTGCCAAGCACTCAGGTATCTCAATTCCACCTGCAAGTCCCAGGTGAACGGTGTTCGTATGATTCCCTGAACCCTATTTAAACCTGCCGCTTTCTCCGCTCACTAACCAGGTTATACTGTGGTTCCACCACGTTACCCAGTGGTTCCCTTCGTGCTACGCTAAGGACATCCTGACTTCCGTTTCCTGCTTCCAGGTGCCTGTCCTGCTTTCGCCCTGCTTCCAAGGTGCCTGTCCTGCTTTCGCCCTGCTTCCAAGGTGCCAGTCCGACTTCCGTTCCTGCTTCCAAGGTGCCTGTCCTGCTTTCGCCCTGCTTCCAAGGTGCCAGTCCGACTTCCGTTCCTGCTTCCAAGGTGCCTGTCCTGCTTTCGCCCTGCTTCCAAGGTGCCAGTCCGACTTCCATTTCTGCTTCCAAGGTGCCAGTCCGGCTTCCGTTCCTGCTTCCAAGGTGCCTGTCCTGCTTTCGCCCTGCTTCCAAGGTGCCAGTCCTGCTTCCGTTCCTGCTTTCAAAGTGCAAGTCCTGCTTCTGTTCCGGTTGCCACGGTACCAGCTTACTTCCATTCCAAACTTGCCATCACAGTGCCCGTTCCATTCCCAGGCTTGTCTCCACGACATCAGTACCGGACCCTGTCCTCAAATCCCTACGACTTTCCGTTCTGGACTTTTATTTCTGCCAAAGAAACCTTGCATTACGTTTATTCTGGACTTTCATTTCTGCCAAAGAAACCTTGCATTACGTTTATTCTGGACTTTCATTTCTGCCAAAGAAACCTTGCATTACGTATTCTGGACTTTATTTCCACCAAAGAAACTTGCATTACGTTTGTTCTGGACTTATATTTTGTTGCCTTCAGTAAAGTTCTATTAGTTATATTCCTTCTGGTCTCCTCTTTCGGCTTGCTATTGGGGTCCATACACCCAACACCACACAGGGGTTCAAGCCTCTGTCCTTACAGAATAACCTGGTTTACAAAACATGGAACCCGCAAGCTCGAACCAAATCCTTGCTGTACTTACAGAACAGGTATCAGCACTAACCAAGGTGGTACAGAAACTACAAACCGGCCAAGAATCCTTATTGCATAAGGAAAGAAGCCGTGCTGAGAATGCTGCATTACCTCCATCACCATCTGGCTCTGTGATACAGCAGGTGGATCTGCCCGCTCCCGAACCCAGAGTCAACATGCCTTGAACGATTTGCCGGTGATCGCACAACGTATCGTACGTTCATCACCGCATGTGAGCTCATGTTTTCACTTTGCCCACGTACCTATGGATCAGATCAGACTCTGTGAAGGTGAGGTCAGCCATCTCCTTACTGTCTGGACCTCCACAGGAATGGGCCTTCCAGTTACTACGTGAAGGAAGCCCCCTATTGACTTCCTGGGGTTCCTTCGTCCGGGCTATGAATCCTATCTATGATGACCCCCTAAGGTCTTCTGCTGCTTTAACCACCATCCGACATCTAAAACAAGGAAGGCGACCGGTGGAGGACTACATCTCTGAGTTCCGGGCGGTGGCAGCCGATACAGGCCTGAATGATGTGGGCCTTAAAGATCACTTTCGTCATGGTCTTTCCGAACAACTGAAAGACGAATTGGCTCGTATAGGAGTACCTACTTCCTTGGAGGCCTTGATCACCCAGTCTCTGGTCTTGGACCAGCGCTTCAGAGAACGACGTCAAGAGAGACTCTCTAATACTCCTTTCACGCCTCCTCGAAGACACGAACCTTCCCCTGTGACTTCTCCACGACCGACCTCCTCCTCTTCAAGTCCCGAACCCATGGAGATTGGCACTATTAAAAGTCCGCTGTCGTCCTCTGAGCGTGATAGACGTCGCACCCAGAATCTCTGCCTATACTGCGGCCAACCAGGTCACCTGTTACGTGAGTGCCCTACACGACCACCACGTCCTTCTGAAAGAGGTAAGAGCCATCTTACTATTGCCTCTCTGCAAAGTGTGGTCGGCTCCGCTTCTACCCACCTAACTATTCCTGTCACCTTACAGTGGGGAGATAGAAGCGTTGAATTGAACGCCATCATCGACTCCGGAGCCAGTAACAGCTTCTTTGATCTATCCCTTGCCACCTCCTTGGCTGTTCCTACCCAACTAAAAAAGAACCCCGTACCTCTGCATATGGTAGATGGAAGCACCCTACGCACCGGTCCAGTTACCCATGAAACCATCCTCTTGAAGCTTCTAATCGGAACCAAGCACCAAGAAAGTCTTCAGTGGATATCGTTCCTTCCCCCCTATTTCCTATAGTACTGGGACTTCCTTGGCTTCGTACCCACAACCCGTATATTGATTGGTCTTCCAATACCGTTTCCTTTCCATCCTGTCACTGCCGAGTCCACTGCATGAACGGCTCCAACTCCGAGAAAGTCGCCTTTTCCACCTATCCATCTTCCACACTGCCACCTAAATATTCAGACTTTCAAGACGTATTTGAGAAAAAAGGGGTCGATACACTTCCTCCACACAGAGAGTACGACTGTCCTATTGACCTCCTTCCAGGAGCACCCATACCCCACGGACGTATCTTTAACCTGTCTGTTCCCGAATCACAGTCTCTAAAGGACTATATCGAAGACAGTCTCGCAAAAGGATTCATCCGGCACTCCACCTCTCCTGCTGGAGCAGGTATCTTCTTCGTTGGGAAAAGAGACGGCGGTCTCCGCCCTTGCGTTGACTATCGGGCACTAAACGCAATCACAGTACGGAACCGATACCCGCTCCCATTGATTCCTGAACTACTCGATAGGGTGAAGGATGCGTGTATTTTTACGAAGATTGATCTTCGCGGAGCGTACATCTTGGTCCGCATGAGAGAAGGAGACGAGTGGAAGACCGCCTTCCGATCCCGATACGGTCACTTCGAGTATCTCGTCATGCCGTTTGGGTTATGTAATGCTCCAGCCGCCTTCCAGCATTTTCTCAACGATATCTTCCGCGACGTTCTGGATACCTTCCTTGTGGTCTACCTCGACGATCTCCTGGTGTACTCTCGAACCATCCAAGAACATACGCAACACGTCCGTCTTGTGCTATCTCGTCTCCGCCAACATAAGTTATACGGTAAAATTGAAAAGAGCACCTTCGAAAAGTCCTCTATAGAATTTCTGGGATATGTCTTATCACCAGGACATATCGAAATGGATAAAGCCAAAATCAAGGCAATCCTAGACTGGCCGACACCCAGAGACAAAAAGATGGTTCAGCAATTTATGGGATTCGCCAATTTTTATCGTCGCTTCATTCGGTCCTTCTCTCATCTCACCGCACCCATCACCTCCCTGACCAAGAAATATGTGAGATTCTGTTGGACTGAAGAAGCTCAGCGGGCATTCAATAAACTGAAAGAAAGCTTCACCCAAGCCCCAATCCTGAAACAGCCAGACATCAACCTGCCATATTCCCTGGAAACCGACGCCTCTGATATTGCCCTAGGAGCGATACTCTCCCAGAAATCCGGAATCAAGAACCTTCTGCATCCCGTGGCCTTTTATTCCAGACGTCTTACCCCATCCGAAAAGAATTACAGTATAGGTGAGAAAGAACTCCTGGCAATCAAGAGTGCCCTCGAGGAATGGAGACACCTCCTCGAAGGGGCAAAACATCCTGTGGTCGTCTACACGGACCACCGTAATTTGGAATATCTCCGCACCGCCAAAAGATTGCGACCTCGACAAGCCAGATGGGTGTTATTCTTCGCCCGCTTTCTGTTGCATATCACCTACAGACCTGGAGTAAGAAATGGTAAGGCAGATGCCCTTTCCCGTCGGTACGACTCAGACGCCTTTCCTTCCACCACACAAACCGACTCCATCCTACCTAACGACTTCTTCTGCACTTCTCAAGGGTCCTTAATAGACAATATAAAGAAATATAGTCTTCAACCACCGACTGACATCCAGGGGCTCATATCCAACGATGGTCTCTTCTATCATGGCGAACAAATATACGTCCCTCCTGAGATTCGTCTACAGGTATTGCAACACTCCCACGACATCCCGGCCGCTGGACATGGTGGCATCAAGAAAACCATAGATGCCGTATATCGGTACTTCTGGTGGCCATCCGTGAAGAAAAACATCGTCGCCTTTGTATCCTCTTGTTCTGTCTGTGCACGCAACAAACAACCCCGCACCCATCCTGCTGGTCTTCTACAACCTCTGGCTCCACCGCTACATCCGTGGAAAGACATTTCGATGGACTTTATAGTAGATCTTCCCCCTTCACATCGCTACACCACCATCCTGGTGGTGGTAGACCGCTGCACCAAGATGGCCCATTTCATACCAGCGGTAGGCCTACCCACAGCGGCTGAAACAGCCACCTTGTTCATCAAGGAGGTGTTCCGACTCCATGGTACTCCTCGTTCCATTGTTACTGATAGAGGATCTCAGTTTACTTCCCGTTTCTGGTCCCAAATGTGTCGTAGCTTAAAAATTGCGAGGTGTCTCTCTTCAGCCTTTCATCCACAGAGTAATGGCCAGACGGAGCGGACAAATCAGACGCTAGAACAATATCTTCGTTGCTTCACCACGCATCTCCAAGACGACTGGCTGGACGTCATACCAACTGCTGAATTTGCGTACAATAATCAGGTACATTCATCAACTCGTTTCTCACCTTTCTTTGCCAACTACGGTTATCATCCTAGCACTCTTCCGGAAATGCCGCTCAACACTCCAGTTCCAGAAGTGTCAACCCGCTGAGAACCCTACGCGGTCAACTACGAACGCTACGCCATCAGCTACGACTAGCCCAGCAGAACCAAAAGAAATATGCTGATCGTGGTCGCAAGGAAGCTCCTGTGTATGCACCTGGAGATAAGGTGTTACTATCCACGGCTCATCTCCGTTTGGATTGCCCTTCAAAGAAGCTGGGTCCTCGCTACATTGGCCCGTTCCCGGTCCTCAGAATGGTTAACTCCGTTGCGGCCCGCTTAACTCTTCCTCCTTCCTACAGGATCCATCCTGTCTTCCATGTATCTCTCTTGAAACCCTGGCATGAGAATCCGTTTCCCGATCGGAATGCTAAACCACCTGTTCCTGTGCCCGTATCTGGAGAAGAGGAATTCGAGATATCACGCATTCTGGATTCGAGACTCCGTTACGGCAGGTTAGAATACCTGGTTCACTGGAAGGATACGGTCCTGAAGAACGATCCTGGGAACCCAGTGCCAGCGTCCATGCTCCTGCAAAGGTTCGTGCCTTTCATCTCCGTTATCCTTCCAAGCCGTCGATCAAGCGCACCCGGGGGTCGCGCCTTGGTGGGGGGTCCTGTGATGCCCCGCGCCGCGGTTGGACCGCGGCCGCCATGTTGGGACGCCTGGCAGACTCACCTGAGGTCCCTCGTGGCGCGTCGCTCCCTGGTTCCGGCCTGCAGCTCGAGGGAGGAGATCCAAGATGCGTCCCACACCGTCTCCGCGATCCATCTGAGCGGAGGTCGGGCGCGCATGCGCGATCGTCCATCCTGGAACATGAAAACTCAGGTACTCTGGCGCCCTCTGCTGGTCAAGTTAAGGTACTGCATTCCACCTGCACTGAAGATCCTCGCATACCACCAATTAATCTGCCAAGCACTCAGGTATCTCAATTCCACCTGCAAGTCCCAGGTGAACGGTGTTCGTATGATTCCCTGAACCCTATTTAAACCTGCCGCTTTCTCCAGCTCACTAACCAGGTTATACTGTGGTTCCACCACGTTACCCAGTGGTTCCCTTCGTGCTACGCTAAGGACATCCTGACTTCCGTTTCCTGCTTCCAAGGTGCCTGTCCTGCTTTCGCCCTGCTTCCAAGGTGCCTGTCCTGCTTTCGCCCTGCTTCCAAGGTGCCAGTCCGACTTCCGTTCCTGCTTCCAAGGTGCCTGTCCTGCTTTCGCCCTGCTTCCAAGGTGCCAGTCCGACTTCCGTTCCTGCTTCCAAGGTGCCTGTCCTGCTTTCGCCCTGCTTCCAAGGTGCCAGTCCGACTTCCGTTTCTGCTTCCAAGGTGCCAGTCCGGCTTCCGTTCCTGCTTCCAAGGTGCCTGTCCTGCTTTCGCCCTGCTTCCAAGGTGCCAGTCCTGCTTCCGTTCCTGCTTTCAAAGTGCAAGTCCTGCTTCTGTTCCGGTTGCCACGGTACCAGCTTACTTCCATTCCAAACTTGCCATCACAGTGCCCGTTCCATTCCCAGGCTTGTCTCCACGACATCAGTACCGGACCCTGTCCTCAAATCCCTACGACTTTCCGTTCTGGACTTTTATTTCTGCCAAAGAAACCTTGCATTACGTTTATTCTGGACTTTCATTTCTGCCAAAGAAACCTTGCATTACGTTTATTCTGGACTTTCATTTCTGCCAAAGAAACCTTGCATTACGTATTCTGGACTTTATTTCCACCAAAGAAACTTGCATTACGTTTGTTCTGGACTTATATTTTGTTGCCTTCAGTAAAGCTCTATTAGTTATATTCCTTCTGGTCTCCTCTTTCGGCTTGCTATTGGGGTCCATACACCCAACACCACACAGGGGTTCAAGCCTCTGTCCTTACACTGGCACCAAAGGTCCAATTTTAATGCACCTGTTGTTACTTTCATCCAAAGCCTGCATAAGTTTCACCATAATTTAGCCAAAAAATCACTAAACCTGTTCTGCGTGTCCTAAAACGTCTCCTCTATTCATACAGGCTGCCGCCCCAAGCAGTTGTTTATGAATAGATTAACCACTTCAATGCGGAGGACGCGCTGAGCGCGTCCTCCGCATTACCGCTGCTGTGCTGAGGACGCGCTGAGCGCGTCCTCCCATTGGGGTCAGCGTTCGGCCGAGTTCCGGCCGATCGCTGGCCCCTCCGGTGCGGGGCTGACATCCTGGATGTCAGCCGCGCATCCGGAACCGCAGCCGCTGGTATTAGGTGTCATCGCGGCAGCGCGATGACACCTAATTCAGGCCCCCCCCGCATGTGCGGAGGAGGCGCCTGAAAGGGAGGGGGGGAGGTCCTTCGGACCTCTCTCCCTCCCGATCGGCAGCTCTGCGGGGGTTAACCCAGGCATCATTTGGAAGGGCACAGCCTGCCCTTCCAAATGGTGCCTGGCATTAACCCCTGGGGAGCTGGATCGCGAATCGGCGCTGAAAAGCGCCGGTTCGCGATCCTTTCCCGGAGCTGGCCGACATCTTGGATGTCGGCCAAGCCTCCGGGAACTCCCCCTGAGGACTGGCGTCATCGTGCTACGCACGATGACGCTAGTCCTGGACTTAACCCCTAACTGCCACCAACGGTGGAGATAGGGAGTTCCAATGAACTCCCTTTCTCCCGATCCGTGGCAGCTAGGGGTTAAATTTTGGTATGGTTGGATCGGCCAGAGCATGGCCGTTCCAACGATACCAAACACTACTGTGAAAAATGTTGTAAAAAAAAAAAAAATGAAAAATAAAAATAAAAAAGAATTTAAAAAACAAATTATAAAAAAAAAAAAAAAACTTTTTTTTTTCTTTTTTTTGGTTTGTTAATGCAGCAATATTGTTCCCATTTCAATTATAATGTGAACAATGATGCTGCACTAACGATTTTTGTATGAGGTGCGTATGTTAAAAATAGTGTAATTTTCCCCAAAAAAAAATGTAACGAGACCCCATCTCTAATTTTTTTAACAAGCGCACCCCATACAAAATATAACCGCAATTGCTCGCATGTTAAAATTTGAAAAAAAAACACTTTACACATTGTAAATTATTGAAAATACATATTTTATTGCATTTTTTGTTATAATATACAGACATGACATAACGTATACATATAATAATGACATATTATGAATCTACCGAGTCTGACGAAAAAACGATATATAATATGTCTGGGTCATATACTAAAATAAGCCTTCAAAACACGTTTAAACATGATGAGCAAAACCGGTAAAAATGACCTCAGCACAGGGGCGGGAAAAGCCTCAGCAGCGAAAGGGTTAAAGGAAAAACATTTACTGTCATTTGAAATGTCATTTTTTTTCTTTTTAAATGTTTCTATACATCCGACAAATCCACCACTTCACGGGCATGTTATGGGGACCTCCTAGGCACGATATTTGAAGGAATTTTTCGTTTTTATTCTTAACCCTTATTTCATGTAAAAATCACTGTTCCTTTAAAAACGTCTTTTTTAAAACTTTTTTCCTTGTTTCCTGTCCCCCAGGGCACTACCCGGACCCCCATACACCTTTTATGGCAAATATCTTGCACATATGCCCTCTTGCAGGGCACTCTAAAAATCTAGTGTTCGAGTCCCATTGACTTGCATTGAGTTCGGATCGTGTTCGCGTCTGAACTCGAACTTTTGAAATAGTTTGAGTTCGAATGCGAACCAAACACGGGGGTGTTCGGCTCATCCCTACTGGTGGCCAGAAAGAATATAGCAGGGATTGCATGAAGGACCAGAAGCTTGAGTTTGAAAAGGGTAATATGAAGGAAATGTGGTAGCAGCTGGAACGTAAAGCTATGAGTTTACCCCCGGGACTGGTTGGGAAGATGGATGGGGAGGGTGGGACTGCTGAGAGGAAATGCAGGAGCTGGAAAGGGTGATGGCTGTGGATGGTGAGCTGTATGAAGAAAGAGACGCCGATTTAGGAAGTGTGGGCGCTGTATGAAAGGTATTTACGACATAGGGAGGGGAGGAGGAAGCAAATTGATTAGAGTTTAAGAAAAATGGAGGGAAAATGTAAAAAGAAAACTAATCAGCCAGAAATGAATGCATTAATGCAGATATAAAATCTGAACAGAATGATTAGAGCAGAGGTAATGGCAGTTGCATGGAGGCCACATGTTGATAACAGGATACCTTGGCTTGTATCAGAGTGGAAATGCAAGAGCTGGAAAGGGTGATGGCTGTGGATGGAAAGCTTGGTTTGTATTAGAGTGGAAATGCAGGAGCTGGAAATAATGACAGTTTTGTTTTTCTTTTTGGCTCCTAGAGGTGTGCAAGACTGAAAAATGTGTTTAATTTTGTTTCAAAATAATTTCATTTTCGTAATTTCGTTATGTTTTGATTAATTTTGGTTCGTTATTTCGTTTTTCGTTTGGTATCTCAGATCACTAAAAATAACCATTGTAATTTGGGATCGATTCAAATTTTGGATCACTAAATAAAGCTCCAATGAATCAAATTTTGCTGTTAAAAGGTAAGCTAGGGTTACATATTGAGCTGTCCACTCAAACGAATCTGATTTGTTTCATAATGTCATTCATTTGCTTTAGTTTTTGTGTGTAATGTACATAATGTCAATGGTTCTCTTGTGAAACAATATAACGAATCAGATTCGTTATATATTAACCACTTCAATGCGGAGGACGCGCTCAGCGCGTCCTCCCATTGGGGTCAGCGTTCGGCCGGGTTCCGGCCGATCGCTGGCCCCCCCGGTGCGGGCTGACATCCTCGATGTCAGCCCAGCATCCGGAACCGCAGCCGCTGAAATTAGGTGTCATCGCGGCAGCGCGATGACACCTAATTCAGGCGCCCCCCCCCGCATGTGCGGAGGAGGCGCCTGAAAGGGAGGGGGGGAGGTCCTTCAGACCTCTCTCCCTCCCGATCGGCGGCGTTGCGGGGGTTAACCCAGGCACCATTTGGAAGGGCACAGCCTGCCCTTCCAAATGGTGCCTGGCATTAACCCCTGGGGAGCTGGATCGCGAATCGGCGCTGAAAAGCGCCGGTTCGCGATCCTTTCCCGGAGCTGGCCGACATCTTGGATGTCGGCCAAGTCTCCGGGAACTCCCCCTGAGGACTGGCGTCATCGTGCATAGCACGATGACGCCAGTCCTAGAGTTAACCCCTAACTGCCACCAACGGTGGAGATAGGGAGTTCCAATGAACTCCCTATCTCCCGATCCGTGGCAGCTAGGGGTTAAAGTTTGGTATGGTTGGATTGGCCAGAGCATGGCCGTTCCAACGATACCAAACTCGAATGTGAAAAAAGTTTTTAAAAATTTTTTATAAAATAAAAATAAAAATATTTTTTAAAAAAAAATTATAAAAAAAAAAATAAACATTTTTTTTTCTTTTTTTTGGTTCGTTAATGCAGCAATATTGTTCCCATTTCAATTATAATGTGAACAATGATGCTGCACTAACGATTTTTGTATGCGGTGCGTTAGTTAAAAATCGCGTAATTTTCCCCAAAAAAAAATGTAACGAGACCCCATCTCTAATTTTTTTAACAAGCGCACCCCATACAAAATATAACCGCAATTGCTCGCATCTTAAAATGTGAAAAAAAACACTTTACACGTTGTAAATTATTGAAAATACATATTTTATTGCATTTTTTGTTATAATATACAGACATGACATAACGTATACATATAATAATGACATATTATGAATCTACCGAGTCTGACGGAAAGAACGATATATAATATGTCTGGGTCATATACTAAAATAAGCCTTCAAAACACATTTAAACATGATGAGCAAAACCGGTAAAAATGACCTCAGCACAGAGGCGGGAAAAGCCTCAGCAGCGAAAGGGTTAAGTTTTGTTTAGTTTTCGTTTCAATTTGGATGAAATCAATTCGTTATTTTGGAAGTACTTCCGAAATACGAATTAACGCATTTCGTAACGAATTGAGATTGCACACCTCTATTGTTTATTTATTCTACAGTATTTAACAGTTAACCCCTAAATGACAGGACCATTTTAGCATTGTCTGCCTTGAAAGTGCACAATGCTGTTTTTACATTTCAATGCTGTTTGTGTTTAACATAAATTTTCCTTACTCATTTACTGTACACCCACATATTATATACTGTTTTCTCACCATTAAATAGACTTTCTAAAGATACCACTACTTTCATCAAATCATATAATTTACTTTAAAAAATTATGAAATATATTTGAAATGGGGGAAAAAAACACTTTTTCGAACATAGACCCCAAAAATCTCTTACGCATCTAAAACCACCAAGCAAGACCCCAGCTAAATAGCACCTTACCATCTATCTCTGCTCCTTTCCTCCTGGGTAGGGATGAGCGGATCGGGTTCGGACAGTTTGGAGTTCGGCCCGAACTTAGCCTGTTCGGGTAGATCGCGAACTCCGAACATTTCCGGGTGTTCGAAGCAACTTCGACCACAATGCATCACAATTGACCATAATGCATTTTCCCACTGGCCTGAAGCTCGTAATTGGCTACAGCCTTGCACCTGACCACAGGTCTGCTGCAAGATAGGTTCAACAGTATGCCAATCACCGCTCAGAGTCCTGATTGGGCAAATTTTGCCCAATCATGGGCTCACAGAGCTACAGTAAGTCCCGTAGCACACTATATAACGTTTCCACGCGCCGATTCTGCACGCATTTCAGAGGAAATTTCAGAGGAGATTGGTGTGTGTCGTTACTGCCGTTCTGCCACGCTACTGGGGGGGTCTGGGGGGTCTCATTTCTACAAAATATCAGGGAATTGAGGTGATGTGTGTCTTGTCACTGTGCCAGCAAGTTTTTTTGCGGTCACTAATTTCTTTAAAACATTTGTGAATTGAGGTGATGTGTGTATTGTCACTGTGCCAGCAAGTTTTTTTGCGGTCACTAATTTCTTTAAAACATTTGTGAATTGAGGTGATGTGTGTCTTGTCACTGTGCCAGCAAGTTTTTTTGGGGTCACTAATTTCTTTCAAACATTTGTGAATTGAGGTGATCTGTGTCTTGTGACACAGCCAGTACCACGCAGTATTTTGGGGCTCATTAATTTCTTTAAAACATTTGTGAATTGAGGTGATGTGTGTCTTGTCACACAGCCAGTACCACGCAGTATTTTGGGGCTCACTAATTTCTTTAAAACATTTGTGAATTGAGGTGATCTGTGTCTTGTCACACAGCCAGTACCACGCAGTATTTTTGGGGACACTAATTTCTACAAAATATTTAGGAATTGTTATAATCCGTGTGTTCTCACTGGCTGCCACCCATCAAGAGGTCTCACTGATTTATAGGTGGTTTCACTGCCACCCATCAAAGGATCTCACTGATTTATAAGAGGTTTCACTGCCACCATCAAAGGATCTCACTGATTTATAGGAGGTTTCACTGCCACCCATCAAAGGGTCTCACTGATTTATAGGAGGTTTCACTGCCACCCATCAAAGTGTCTCACTGATTTATAGGAGGTTTCACTGCCACCCATTAAGGGGTCTCACTGATTTATAAGAGATTTCACTGCCACCCATCAAAGGGTCTCACTGATTTATAGGAGGTTTCACTGCCAACCATCAAAGGGTCTCACTGATTTATAGGAGGTTTCACTGCCGCCCATCAAGGGGTCTCACTGCACTTTAGGAGGTTTCTGCGAATTGTAATCTGTGTCTTGTCACTGTTGCCAGCTATAAGGGGGTCCTATCAGGGGGTCTCACTGACTTGTAGCAGATTTCTGCGAATCGTAGTTTGTGTCTTGTCACTGGCACCCATCAGGGGATCTCAATGATTTATAGGAGGTTTCTGCGAATTGTAATCTGTGTCTTGTCACTGACTGCCAGCTATCAGGGTGTCTCACTGAGTTATACCTGAGTTCTGTAAATCTTTAATCTTTATACCAGAGTTGAATCAGAGTTCTGTATATATTTAATCTATATATCACTCACCATGTCTGAAAGAGCAAAAAGGACAGGCAGACGCTCCCAGACACAGATAAGAGGGCAAGCAGCCCCTGTGTCGGGAGGCTGTGTCTCTGGTCGTGGTGGACGTGGTGCATCCTCTGCAGGGGCACGCTTGTCCTTTATAACTGGTGCTGGCCGTCTTTTTAACAAGCAGCAACATACAGAGGATTTGGTGGATTGGCTAGCCAGGCCATCCTCATCCTCCGAGTCCTCTGCCAGCCAGGCTTCTAGTGCTTTACAGTCCACCTCAGCTGCAAAAGCATCTACTGCAGCCTCCATGTCCACAGATACTCCTGCCGTAGCCTCGCTATCACACACGGAGAAGTCAGCTGAATTGTTTGACTACAATGACAGTGACATGCTGCTTGAGGATGCGCAGCAAGTACAGTGCTCTGATTCAATCTCTGAGGTTGAGGAAGGGAGTATAATCAACCTAGAGAAAGGGGGTGCCAGTGATGACACACAAATAACTGGCACTCATGTTGCCCCAGCAGCTGCAGCATACTGCCAAGTTGGCTCCAGTGACGAGGAGATAAAGGGTAAAGATGACATTGATGATGAGGTCACTGACTCCACCTGGGTGCCAGATCGAACTGAGGAATCAAGTGAGGAGGAGGGGGAGGAGGAGGCACAGCAAACACGAGGCACAACATCCTCTGTGACCAACCGTAGCACTAGCCAGTCCAAGGCATCAGATGTCAGAGCTGCTCCGGTGCAGAGCGCTGTTGTCTCAAAGAACACATGCAGGAACTCTGCTGTCTGGGAGTTCTTTAATAAATGTGCAGCAGACCCCACCGTTGCTATTTGTAATCTAAGTCAGAGGAGGCTGAAGCGTGGGATAAACACCGGACACTTGGGTACCACGTGCTTGAGGCGACATATGACCACCTGCCACGCATCCCGTTGGCACAAAACTTTGCGCATGTCCTCGTCCTCCTCATCTGTCTCTACCCCCACTGTATGTCCTGCCATGTCATTGCCTACAACCTCCACTGACAGGGATGATGCTACAGTAATGGATGTACCAGGTCCTTCCTCACAATGTGACATCCTCCCAGCAGCTGAAGATTTACGCAGTCAGATTACATTGCCGCAGCTGCTGCAGCATAAGAAAAAATATAGTCCCAACCGTCCCCAAGCACAGCGTCTAAATACCAGCTTAGCAAAATTACTCGCATTGCAGCTGCTGCCTTTCCAGCTGGTGGACTCTGCTCCCTTCCGTGAATTTGCTGAATGTGCTGTACCACAGTGGCAGGTTCCAAAACGCCATTACTTTTCACGCAAGGCCATTCCAGCACTATACCAGCACATGGAAGACAATGTTATCCAGTCATTGGGAAAGGCAGTCAGCAACAAGGTGCATGTGACTTTAGACACGTGGTCCAGCAAGCATGGACAGGGTCATTACATTTCCTTCACGGCACACTGGGTAACTCTGATTGCAGCTGGGAGGGATCCAAGACGGGGCTCTGTGCTGGAGCTTGTTCATCCACCACGCCTCCAGAAAGCTGCTTGTATGAGGTCTGTCTGCTCCACCACCACCACCTCTCCCTCTTCCTCCTCCTCCTCCTCCTCCTTCTCTGTCTCTGGCGAAGTGGCAGTTAAACCGACGCCTGACAGGGTCTACGCAATGGCTCAAGCAAAAAGAAGCCATACTGTGCTTGAGCTGGTTTGTTTAGGGGACAGGAGCCACACCGGGCCAGAAATTCTGTCAGCTCTGCAGGGCCAGGTGCAGAGATGGTTAACACCATGCCAGCTTGAGCTGGGAATGATCGTCTGTGATAATGGCAGCAACCTTCTCTCCGCCCTACGCAAGGGTAAATTGACGCATGTACCATGCCTAGCACACGTCCTAAATCTAGTGGTTCAGCATTTCCTAACCAAGTACCCAGGGCTGCCAGAGCTTCTCAGCCAGGCCGGAAAAGTCTGCAGCCACTTCAGACGGTCATTCCCAGCAAGCGTTCGCCTGGCAGAAATTCAAAGAGAATTCCACCTTCCCACAAACCGTCTGATCTGTGACATGCCCACCAGGTGGAACTCGACATTAGCAATGCTGCAGCATCTGCACAAGCAGCAGAGGGCCATCAATGAGTACCTGTGTGAGTATGGCACAAGGACAGGTTCAGGTCAACTTGTTTCCCCCCCCCCCGCAGTGGCTGATGATCAAGGATGTATGCACTGTACTGTCACCATTTGAGGAGGCAATGAGGATGGTGAGCAGGGACAGTGCATGCATCAGTGACACAATTCCTTTAGTGTTCCTGCTGGAGCACACTCTGCGGGGAATTATAGATGTGGCTCTAGAGGCAGAGCAGCGGGAGGAAGAGGAGGCCTTCCCTAGCTCTCAAGGCCCCAGTCTTTCCACCAGGGCCGTCTTTAGCGCAGGGCAAAAGGGGTAGCTGCCCTGGGCCCAGTCAGTGTTATGGGGCCCAAAGCAGCTGCTCTTGAGCCCGCAAAAATCGTGGTGTCACAGGCTGCCTCCCCTCCGTGGTGATGGTGACAAGTGACCACAGCGAGGAGGTGAGGCCGCACGAGAGAGGGATGCATCTTGGGAGCTGCGTTTGGCTCCTCCCCCTTCTCTTCAACATGCAGTTCCCCCGCAAGAAGATCCTGGATTCAGGAAGTAGTCAGTGCTCTGACCTGCCAGGCCAGCCTGTCTGAGAGACTACAGCAGCATGAAGTAAGAAGCAGGGCTCTGCTTACAAGACCCTCTGTTCCCCCACCCCTCCAGCTTGTCTATGTCACATGTTAATTTGTATATAGATGGTGTGTGTGTGTGTGTTGTGTAAATTATGTATATGTGTGTATGTGTGTGATGTGTAAATTATGTATATATGTGTGATGTGTAAATTATGTATATATATATATGTGTATGTGTGTGATGTGTAGATTATGTATATGTGTGTATGTGTGATGTGTAGATTATGTATATATATGTGTGTGTCTGTGTGTAGTTTATGTATATATAATGTGTGTTAGTGTAAATTGTGCACATATGATGTGTGTGTTGTGTAGATTATGTATATATATATGTGTGTGATGTGTAGATTATGTATATGTGTGTGTGTCTGTGTGATGTGTAGATTATGTATATATGTGTGTGTCTGTGTGATGTGTAGTTTATGTATATATAATGTGTGTTAGTGTAAATTGTGCATATATGATGTGTGTGATGTGTAGATTATGTGTGTATATATGGTGTGGAAATGTGTGTGATGTAAATATCAAGTGTATATTATGCGTAAGTGTATATATATAATGTGGAAATGTGTATATGATGCAAGTGGATGTGTACGTGCACAAAGGATGTATATACACAATAGTACATATATATATTGTGCATGATGTGTACACACAGAGATTGTGTCTTTCACAGTGTGTATTTAGGATGTGTAATTGTAAAAAAAAATTATAAAACAAATAAATAGGCTTGTTTCATAAAATGTAATCTGTGTGTTTTTTTTTTTTTAAGGATGGGATGGAGAGTAAAATTCCTATGGGGGGGCCCAAGAAAATGGTTGCCCAGGGTCCAGTCAATATTAAAGACGGCCCTGCTTTCCACAGACAGCATTCCAGCGGGTCCTACTCAGATCAGACAGGAGGAGGAAGAGGAGGAATATTTAAGTAGTGGGGGCATTGAAGGTGGGGATTCCTCGAGAGGGTTTCGTGTGCCCAGAAACAGAAGGGCTAGTGCGTGGCTGGGAGGAGGAAGTGCACGATACGGTCATCCTCATTGACCAGGAAGACTCGGAAGCTAATGCCACCTCCAATTTACGCTGCATGGGCTCCCTTATAATGCAAAGCCTGCTAAAGGACCCCAGGATTCGTGCTATCAAGGAGAGGGATCATTACTGGTTGGCAACCCTTCTTGATCCACGATACAAGGGTAAAGTTGCAGAGCTCAGCCTGCCCGCACAGAGGGAGCACAGGATGAAAAAACTTGAGGACGCTCTAAAGCGACACTTGTGTAACACCTTTCCAGGCACTGGTAGGTTACCAAGTGATGACACACGTGCTTCTGAGGCTGCGGATGATCAGAGGAATAGTGGTGAAGGCCAGGGCCGCTTGACTGATGCATTTTTAAAAAAATTTAGTCCACGACGCCCAGGGACGTCAAATGTAGGCACCCATTGCCAGCGTCTTCACCATATGGTGCAGGACTACCTAGGGGCAAGGGCAGACCTCGATACCTTTACAGCAGATGATCCACTGGCTTACTGGGTGTTGAGATTGGATCACTGGCCAGAACTTAGCCAATATGCTATGCAGCTACTAGGTTGCCCTTCATCCAGCGTGCTTTCTGAAAGGACGTTCAGTGCCGCTGGAGGTTTTGTCACAGACAAGAGAGTGCGTCTGTCCACCGACTCTGTAGACCAGCTAACATTTATAAAAATGAATCAGTCCTGGATCAGCAGCTATCAACCACCTGATGCTGACGTAACGGAATAGATCGGGGATGTCTTCCGCATTCACAAAACCTCCAGCACTGAACTCTTCCACAATACCACAAAAGGGTTACGGTGTGAATGCACTTGCTGCCATGAAAGGCGCAATGTTTGGCTGCACTGATGCCTGTGCCAGATTTATATCATCTAAATTTTTTGAACCGCAGGGTCCAACCCTGCACTCTTCCACAATACCACAAAAGGGTTACGGTGTGAAGGCACTAGCTGCCATGAAAGGCACAATATCTGGGTGCACTGACGCCTTGACCAGAATCATATCTTTTTAATATAGGACCACATGGTCCACCCCTGCATTCTTCCACAATACTACAGAGGGGTTACTGTATGATGATACTTGCTGGCCTGGCAGTCTTGCACCAAAAGCAGAATATCTGGGTGCATTGCCGCCTTTACCAGATGCATATCTTTTTAACCACTTGGCTGCTATGGACGCGCTCAGCGCGTCCAGCCAAGTGGTTCTCCTGTGCTACGGACGCGCTCAGCGCGTCCGAGCACAGGAGGCAGCAATCTGCCGGATTCCGGCGGATTGCTGCGTCCCCCCGGTGCGGGCTGACATCTTGGATATCAGCCCAGCACTCGGGAGCCCGGTGGGGACATTAGATGTCATCGCGGCGACGCGATGACATCTAATTCAGGACCCCCCCCGCATGTGCGGAGGAGGCGCCTGAAAGGGAGGAGGTCCTTCGGACCTCTCTCCCTCCCGATCGCCAGGGAGCAGGGGGTTAAGACAGGCACCGCTTGGAAGGGCACAGCCTGCCCTTCCAAACGGTGGCTCTCATTAACCCCTGGGGAGCCGGATCACGAATCGGCACTGAAAAGCGCCGGTTCATGATCCTTTCCCGGAGCTGGCCGACATCTTGGATGTCGGCCAAGCCTCCGGGAACTCCCCCTGAGGACTGGCGTCATCGTGCATAGCACGATGACGCCAGTCCTGGAGTTAACCCCTAGCTGCCACCAACGGTGGAGATAGGGGGTTCCAATGAACCCCCTATCTCCCGATCCGTGGCAGCTAGGGGTTAAAGTTTGGTACCGTTGGATCGGCCAGAGCATGGCCGTTCCAACGATACCAAACACGACTGTGAAAAAAGTTTTTTTAAAAAAATAAAAATTAAAAATAAAAAAATATTTAAAAAAAATTATAAAAAAAAATAAATAAGTTTTTTTTTTTTTTGGTTTGTTAATGCAGCAATATTGTTCCCATTTCAATTATAATGTGAACAATGATGCTGCACTAACGATTTTTGTATGCGGTGCGTTTGTTAAAAATCGTGTAATTTCCCCCAAAAAAAATGTAACGAGACCCCATCTCTAATTTTTTTAACTAGCGCACCCCATACAAAATATAACCGCAATTGCTCGCATGTTAAAATGTGAAAAAAATACACTTTACACGTTGTAAATTATTGAAAATTCATATTTTATTGCATTTTTTGTTATAATATATAGACAGGTCATGACGTATACATATAATAATGACATATTATTAATCTAACGAGTCTGACGGAAAGAACGATATATAATATGTCTGGGTCATATACTAAAATAAGCCTTCAAAACGCATTTAAACATGATGAGCAAAACCGGTAAATATGACCTCAGCACAGAGGCGTGAAACGCCTCAGCAGCGAAAGGGTTAATATAGGACCGCAAGGTTCACCCCTGCATTCTTCCACAATACCACAGAGGGGTTACTGTATGATAGTACTTGCAGGCCTGGCACCAAAAGCACAATATTTGGGTGCACTGCCACTGACGCCTGTATCAGATTCATATCCTCAGAGGGGTTACGGTGTGACGGCACTGTTGGGGACACTAAAGGACCAATTTTGAAGCACCTATTGTTACTTTCATCCAAAGCCTGCATAAATTTCACCATAATTTAGCCCAAAAAATCTGTAAACTTTTTCTGCGTGTTCGAAAATGTCTCCTCTTTTCATACAGACTGCCGCCCCAAGCAGTTGTTTATGGATAGATTAAAGGAAAAGCATTTACCGTCATTTGAAACATCATTTTTTTGTTTCTAACAGGGTTATCCAAAGAGATCCGAATTGCTTGAGAAAGGTAACCGAACGCTGAAAATCAGCGTTCGGTTACCTTTCCTGGCCATTCGGCTATCCAGAGAGCAGGCAATTCGCCAAATACTGGCGAATTTCCTGCACATACGGTGCCTGTTCGGTGCCTGTTCGAGGGCAGTGAAATCCCCATAGAGAAGCACTGCTTCGGCTATTCAGAGAACACAAACCAGCAGTGAAAGGTTCCCCTAATGCCCTGCCATTCGGTGGTTTAATTCGGCAAATTTATTCAGGAGAATCCCATAGGCTTCAATGTTAAAAATATTCCCGTTTTAATTCAATATCTAATAAACCGTTCATTATAAAATTCTACAGCAAAGAGTCTCTTTATTTATAGATTTTTTAGGATACTTTAAGCATTTTTCAGATTTTTTTTTTTTTTTTAAAAGTCCGATTTTTTTTAATTTATTTTTTTCAGTTTACTTATTTTTTCTGTAACAGCCCTCTTTGTTATCATTCCCTGGACCTCCTGTGAAAATTTCAGACATTTTCGCTCAGTAGTTTCTTTGCAAACAGCGTTTCTTTTTCCCAGATTCATACAAATGGTTTTTCTAATTTATTCACTGCCTCCTCTACGTCACAGCTGCTTCGGCTCTGTGTGATTCGGCTCCTGTTCGGCTCATGTTCGGCTTTTTCGAAGGTTAATCCAGATGTTTTTGCTTGTTTTCAGCGTGCATTCGGTTAGTTTTCGTCAGGTTTGCGGCAGCTTTTCCCTGCAATTCGGGGACCCTGTGATGCTTGCTGAATACACCGCAGGGTCACCGAAATGGGATCGGCAAAAGGAACCGAATTGAAGAGAACGAAAAGTCACCGAACGTGCGGTGACTTTTTGAATCTCTTTGGATAACCCTGTATGTGTTTCTATACATCCTACAAATCCGCCACTTCACGGGCAGGTTATGGGGACCTCCTAGGCATGATATTTGAAGGAATTTTTTGTTTTTATTTTTAACCCTTATTTCATGGAAAACTCACTGTCCCTTTAAAAACTTATGTTTTTAAACTTTTTGTCCTTGTTTCCTGTCCCCCAGGGCACTACCCGGACCCCCATACACCTTTTATGGCAAATATGTAGCATATATGCCCTCTTGGAGGGCACTCTAAAAACCGAATTTTCAGCCCCATTGACTTGCATGGAGTTCGGGTTCGGGTTCGGACCTGAACATTTGGAAAAATTCGGGTTCGGGCCCGAACCGAACTCGGGGGGTGTTCGGCTCATCCCTACTCCTGGGTAGGTGCAGGTAGTAGATGTCTGATCGTAAAACTGTACATCAGTGACTCTTCAAAGTGTACAGCGGACTCGAAATCTAACCCATGGTGTTTTCCATAGTTGCCCTGCATTTATCAAGGAGTCCGGATGTTAGGACTACATACAGTCCACCGTGCACTATCCACTACCTGCACCTACCCAGGAAGAAAGGAGCAGAGAAAGAGGGTACTCACCTAAGAAGTACCACTCACTGAGAAGCTGAGCCTGGAAGTCTAAGGCTCCACCATTGGTGAGTGAGACCAATTATCTACTTATCTAATCAATAACCCATGTACTGTATTACACTATGAGAGCGCCGTCTCTCCATATTTTCTTGTTTGACGTGACCAGGGTGGAATAAAGAAGGGAACAGGCCACCCTTCAATTGTCTAAAGGTGATTCAACCCAGAGCCTGGATACATTAGGCACAGGAAAGTGTGTGTTTTCTACTTTGCTTGAACAGTGTAAACTATACAGTTTTGCACTATTGGTTCTCATTCTTTTTCCCTCAATATATTGGGAGCAACAACCAGAACTAAAAAGGAAGGACTTATATCTGGATACAAATATCCACTGACATTCATCCACTACGGTCGCTATTGAATTTTTTTTCCTCCCATAGCAAACTTTATATGTGCACTTTTGTTTTTATAGGAACTCTTTTATCTTGTGATACTAGACTCGATTGCACTTTTTTTTTTCATCTTATCCAATGTACTACCTGGATTTTATAGCAACACGGGAACGCTGAATAGCTATTGTTGATAACATCTGTCATTTGAAATATTGCACTGTATGTACTTTATTTATTATCCATTTGCATTGAACTTACAGTCGCACCTTATTACTAGTTGTTGCAAGCAGATATTGTATCAATTGTACACAACTGCATTTATTATATCACAAGATATCCACACATTTCACATTCACAATTAACCACCCCTGCACTAATTTATGATTGCACTGTGTACCAGATGATAATGTTATTTAAAACTCTGTTGATTTATAACTAGATGATGCACAACGGTTAGCCTTGCCACATAGTAACTGAAGCATAGATCTCATACATAATATCGTTGATCTCTTTGAGACCTTATACTCAAACATTTTGCCACTAGGACTCCCGCTACTTCCCTGTATCTAAAACACATTTTCTGTCAAGGTTTTTGTGCACATCCCTGTTGGCAGCAGACCTAAACAATACTGTATTACAATTCAATAGTGCCTCCACAGATCCACCTTTACTGTTCTAAAGGCTACCTGAGATAAGAGACGCAGAGGTATGGGATATGGTTTTGAGGTTAAAAGACTTGCAATCTATGCCTTGATGGTGATGTCCTTTGAATTAA
This sequence comes from Leptobrachium leishanense, assembly GCA_009667805.1. Taxonomy (NCBI): domain Eukaryota; kingdom Metazoa; phylum Chordata; class Amphibia; order Anura; family Megophryidae; genus Leptobrachium; species Leptobrachium leishanense. The sequence goes on along the minus strand of CM019064.1, from coordinate 228,421,930 downwards.
TCCCACACAAAACAATGATTTGAGTCACGATAGACCAATAGACTCCATTATATGGCCATTACAATGAGGACCGAGTGATGTTAAGATGCTGAGGGGGGCAGATTACAACACATAAGATCACAAAACGGATACACCCAGTGACACATATAGAGTAAAATGTTTTCTTAACTAAAAACACACAAGAAAGCAAAGCGTGGCTGCATGGTGGCAGCAGGATGATCAGTCGGAAAGTACTCGAGTGCTCTATCAAGGGATCCGCCATCCCAAAACAATCTCCAAACAAATGATAGGCCACACCGATAAATCCGCCATATTAATATTTTTTCACCGCATTCCGGGGGAAGACATACAACGTTTCGCAATACAACCATAATCATATATGCTATAAATTTCACTCTCCGCTCATTTTATACAATAAGATCCATTAAAATCCTAACAAGGAGGCAGGGCAATTATCTATCTAATCACTCTCAGATGTTCTGCTAATCACCTAAGCATATGAGCAAGGTATAGCCTGTTATGATAAGTGATAAATTGTCCTTAAAGAAATACATCCAAACTCAACTCCTTGTTAAGCCCACGTAGCCACGAGGCATCCAGTTTAAAAATCCACTTCTTTTTTCTTTAACAATGATGCCCGGCCTCCCTCCCATCTTAATTATGGCACATAATCTATTACTTGAAAACGGAGTTGAGATACTACATGATTCTTCTTACAAAATTGTTCGGGTACTGGCAGATCAGTTATACCTGTACGAATAGTTGACTTGTGTGTGAGTTATTCTCTCTTTGATCTTTCTAGTGGTTTCCCCCAAATATACAAGACCATAAGGGCATTTGACAGGGCCGGATTAACATAGGGGCTGATGGAGCAGCAGCTCCAGGCCCATGCCCCAGAATAGGCCCAGAGAACGGATAAATATGTCTGCATTGATGGACATTTGGACCCCGGTATCTCCCACTCCATAGTAGCTACAGCTACATGTTAGGTATCACTGGAAAGGCCAGTTAAAGAGTTTTATCAATAATTTCCTCTTCCCACGCTTCTTACAAAATCATTTGAACCTCTTTTCAAGTTTTACTACAGAATCATAATCACATTTACGATATGGGCTCTCATCTGACAACTGTTCACTACATTCACTGAAAAGGAAAGAGCATTAGGGATTAACCGCCTAGAACTAATTACTCCACGGATTAAAAATAATAAAAATACATCAGGCAAAATTGTATTCACTACAATGTAAAAAAAGCAATGGTAAAATGGTACTGTGATTGAGGGGTTAACTGTTAAATTCTGTAGATTAAATAGACAATAGAGGTGTACAATCTCAATTATTTACGAAATTCATTAATTTGTTTTTCGGAAATACTTCCAAAATAACAAATATTTGATCCAAAAATATAGATATGGTTGTAAGACAGAGTCCATACTCGACACTATGGGCCTACCATGGGGATTTTCCAGATTTTTGTACAACTTCGGGAGTACATATAAAACAGGTACTATAGGAGCATCTTTTTTCAGGAATTTTTTGAGTTTTATTAATAATTTCCTCTTCCCATGTTTCTTCCAAAATCATTTGAACCTGTTTTTCAAGTTTTACTATAGAACCATAATCACATTTATGATATGGACTCTTATCTGACAACTGTTCACTACATTCACTACAACTTTTAGTAGAGCGAGTAAAGGAATCACTGCGATAATTCGAAAAAACTGGAAAATATTAAAGAGGGGTTTTCCCAAAATAAAATCATTTAAAAGTCCCCTAATATTTGAATACCAAAGGAATAGGAATCTCAGAGATTGTTTGGTGAGAGCAGATATAGGTCCATTTTAAAATAGGGTACAAACCTTTTTGGGGGAACATAAATATGGGACATACGTACCCTTGTCTGTCCTGTAGCTGCTGTAATGCAGTAATTAATGGAGATAGGTTCCTGATTTTAAATAATTCTCCTGTATGCGATAGGCAAACCTTTTTACTTGCAAGTTGCAACAACTTGTTTGTTATCTATTTGATCAAATGCCCTTATGGTCTTGTATATGTGGGGGAAACCACTAGAAAAGTCAAACAGAAAATAACACACACGTCAACTATTCGTACAGGTAAAACTGATCTGCCAGTACCCGAACACTTTTGTAAGAAGAATCATGTAGTATCTCAACTCCATTTTCAAGTTATAGATTATGTGCCATAATTAAGATGGGAGGGAGGCCGGGCATCATTGTTAAAGAAAAAAGAAAAGGAATGGGTTTTTAAACTGGATGCCTTGTGGCCACATAGGCTTAACAAGTTTGGATGTATTTCTTTAAGGACTTTTTATCACTTATCATAACAGGCTATACCTTGCTCATATGCTTGGTACAGAACATCTGAGAGTGCTTAGATAGATAATTTCCCTGTCTCCTTGTTAGGATTTTAATTGATTTTTATTGTATAAAATGACCGGAGAGTGAAATTTATATCATACATGATTGAGGCTGTGTGCCAAAACGTTGTATGTCTTGCCCCGGAATGCTGTGAAAAAAGATTATTACGGCGGATTTATCGGTGTGGCTTATCATTTGTTTGGGGTAACATTAAATAAACACAATAAGAACATTTCAGTCTATATCGCTAAGTGGGTGTTAACTTAATCAGAGCTGTTGTAAACTTACCAGAGCCATTATAGTCTAAGAAGTGGTTAAGTTTACATCAGCTCTGGTTAAGTTAGCACCAACTTTGTTATGTTGCCCTTCATTGTTTGGTGGTAGTGTCCCTTTAAGTATGGAATTAAAACAAAATGTTCTCTACAGAACCTAAAGCCCAACATTTTACAAGTACTAAATTATACACACATACCATCACTGCTATTTATTATTTATCTATTTGGAACCTTTCTTGTCTGTTTTGATGTTCCTAGTATTCGATTAATCATCAAACAAATTAGAGATTCCATGAAAAAAGACCCACGATTCAATGAATTAAAAATAATGTGTGTAATCTGTTGGACTTGTAAAATGCCTCTTAACGATAAAAGACCTTCTTAAACAAAGACGGAAACAGGCTTTAAACGCTTGAGACTTTTAATATCATGTCCATTACATAGTAGCCTGTTCTTGTAAATAGTCAATTATAAGATAACCCTGATTTGATCCACATGCAGGGGAAATCCGCTCTCTAGCCTCTAAATGTAGGGCTGTAAGTGTCCTGCAAAAATAATTAATGAAACTTCCTCTTTGATCAGATCAATTCATGTTATTTTTCTTATTCCTTTCATTTAGATTTTAATCTTGGTTTTTAAAACTAATTCAGTCTATCATTCAGGTGAGGTGACTTCACATTCTTAATGTTTTCCAGAAGTTGGTAACCATCACAGTAAGCCTCTTGCCTTTACATCCTGAAAATATAAAAGCTGCATTCAGTTATTTATCAGAATCAGGCTAATGCATACAAGGAGACTCTTTCAGCTGACTTTGGGGTTCCATTCCACCCTTTTTGTTAAAATTGCTCACTATCTATCAACGTAGGTCAACTTTCTATATGTAAAATATAGAGCAATTCATGATCCTCCAAATCTGAAACCATGCACGCATGCTAACTGGCTGTCATACTTACAATTACTGGGCAATAGACATAGCTATCACAGTACCAACAGTCCCAACATTTATTTTATTATTATTATTTTCCATTATTTATATAGCGCAGCAAATTCCGCAGCACTTTACAAGATCAGTGTACAAGGGGCTGATACATTGGAATACCACAAATGGATGATATGGCCTGATTCAGGAGGACCCTGTTCCCAAGGGAATTTACAATGTATGAGAAGTACAAGTATTTTGTGAGGTAGGCGCATCCATATCGTTAGCTGTCTTTCCCAAGGTCAATCGCTGATAGCAGCTTCTGAGTGGGATTGAGTCAGCTCACCATGATTGTAGATCAGCAACCTGGTGGTTAGGTTGAACCCGCTTCTCATAAAGTCGAGACTTGTTTCTCCACAGTTGTATTGGAGGGCTGTGCTGAACAGGATTTTGATATGCTTCTCCACGGTCGAGGGGCAGAGATGCTCCCACTGGACTCCACAACCGCTATTGTGTGGTAGGCAAGTATGTACCATTAGGTGTCTTGCCCAAGGACACTTACTAGAGAGTTGCTCTGCTGGGAATCGAACCTGGGTCTCCATGGTTTGTTGTTACATAAAACCTGGCCATGTTTGATATCATTGGAAAGATAACCGTGTATCTGCTATGGAGTCAGAGATAAAGGGGTCCAAATGCCCATCAAAGTAGACATAGCTATCCTTTCTCTGGGCCTCTTATGGGACATGGGCCTGGAGCTGCTGCACCAATAGCCCCTATGTTAATCTGGCCCTGCCTGTACCTGTTTTTCCTGTCTTCTGTAACTCCAGTCTCCTGTCTCTAGTGATTCCTGCAAGTCTTTAGCCAGCCTTTTTCCTGTCCCTTCTATCTCATGTCTCCTGTAAGCTCCTATTGTGTTACCCTCTGTATATGCGCTCCTGTCTTGTCTCTTGTTTTTCCTTGTCTCTCTCTTTTCTGTCTCCCTCAGTCAGCCCTTTTCTAGCATTGCCCTTCACCATACCTCACAGCCGTAACATTGTCTGTGTATATTAATAAAACCACCTATTGTTCCACATTTTGCTTTTTCTACGAGTTTATCCGCATGTATTGGGCTCCTACCTTTGCCCCCAGTACATAGTAATCTCCCAATCCCCTTAGCAAACACACACTTCGATGAGCAGTCAGGCATTGCTCAAATTGCATATCCTGGTGAATTTCCAAAATGGGAAATCCACTCTTTACAATGATATGTAAAGAACGAAAAATGATTACAAAAGCTTATTGAATACAATGGTAAATGGTACACTTTGATTAAACTCACAAACACACTTAGATGTTTGAGCATCTGTTGTCCAACTGGTGTCTGAAAGTCAAAGTAAGTCAAAGTGCAGCCTAGGACACCAGATATTAGCATTCTCTCTATTGATCAATGAGCCCAATAATGTTGAGGCAATCACTGGTACATTTCAATAAAGTTTTGTCTTTAGATGTGGATTGAGAATGAACCTGCAGCCTGATATTTAACTTCAATTTTGTAATAGAAAGGTAAATTGCTATTCACAAATTCTGCTAAGAAAGAAGAGAATTTGGAGTGTATAAGGTAACAATACTTCTACACTAAGATATGCTGATGACAGTTGGCAGATCCCTAAGGGTAAACATGTACCCCATTCCACTGACATATAGCAAACTAATACAGTTCACAGATCACATCGCATTTTTATTTAAATGAGAAATCATATTGGATAAGGAAACACAAGTTCTCCACACGGTACTACAACAGTTCTGGTGTGAAGATCAAAATATATTCCAACAAGGTATAATTTTACATGAATGCCTTTGCTCTGGCATGTGTTTGCCAAATGGAGTGCCTCAGGGATTCCACCTGCTGTTCTCACTGCTTCTCAAAGAAGCAACACCATCCACAATATAGTTTTTTTGGTTTTAGTATGTACCTTTTCTTAACAAGCTGTTGCTACATTTTTTTTATTCATTTCTGTTCTGCATGCAAATAGATTTCTTTTAATCAGGCATCAATTTTCATACTGCTAACGTAAATAGGTTAAACTAACTAATCCAACTTTTATATTAGTGGTTCTCAGAATAGTTTTCTCTTTCCTATGCTTCTAAATGTGCGTTTAGCCTGTCTAATGGAAAGAATCTTAATTTTAATACAGTTTTCTTAGTTCTCTAAGTACCAACTTATCTAATCAGAAAAATCCTGAACTCATACGGAATGTTTGGATTAGACATTTTTATTTTCAATACTTCCTATCTTTTATGTGAAAGAAAATTGAATTACAACTGCCTGCACTATTGTCTAGTAAAAAGAGAAAATTTGGAAAAAATACTGGATGTGTACAAAAAGCATTTTCACAGTGTATGGCCTGACTGTGAGATGGAACCCACAGGTAATTATATCTGCTCCTTTATTTCTCTTTCAATATACATTCTAGTGTCTTATTTTGTTTAGTTTATTCTTAGTAATCCTTAATAAATTAAACCTGGTAAAATAAGCAGCTCTGGAAGTTAAACTAAATCCTTTTTTTCTACCTACAAGGGTTAAGATGATTTCTTCTGCAGACTTCCTATCCCGCTATATACAACTCTGTTCTAGTTTATCATTCTGACAGTAGCATGGGCGTATGCAGAAATTTTTCCGGGGGGGGGGCAAAATTTTAATGGCATCCATATTCTGCCCTTTTGACAATGTCATGAAGGGGACAGTCATAAAATAAAGCGTAGTAATACAGAGGCTGCGAAACATGCCGCAAATCTAATAGAAGAATAAAGGTGTAAGTGTCTGATCTGAGTGTTTCATTTTCTAGTCTGTTGCCCCACACTAGTCAATGCCCCACACTAGTCATACACCCAGGATCAAGTAAGTGTTTTTTTTAAGGCCATCTCTGTATACATAGAGCCAGCTCTGTATACACAAACCATGACCCCCCCCCCCCCACAGATACTGGCACACACACCAGGCTGCCCACTCCAAATATATAAATATACAGTCAGGTCCAGAAATATTGGGACATCAACACAATTCTAACATCTTTGGCTCGATACACCACCACAATGCAGTTGGAATGAAACAAACACAATGTGCTTTAACTGCAGACTGTCAGCTTTAATTTGAGGGTATGTACATCCAACTCAGGTGAACGGTGTAGGACTTACAGCAGTTTGTAGATGTGCCTCCCACTTGTTAAGGGACCAAAAGTAATGGGACAGAATAATAATCATAAATCAAACTTTCCCTTCTTAATACTTGGTTGCAAATCCTTTGCAGTCAATCACAGCCTGAAGTCTGGAAAGCATAGACATCACCAGACGCTGGGTTTCATCCCTGGTGATGCTCTGCTAGGCCTCTACTGCAACTGTCTTCAGTTCCTGCTTGCTCTTGGGGCATTTTCCCTTCAGTTTTGTCTTCAGCAAGTGAAATGCATGCTCAATGGGATTCAGGTCAGGTGATTGACTTGGTCATTGCATAACATTCTACTTCTGTCCCTTCAAAAACTGTTTGGTTGCTTTTGCTGTATGCTTTGAGTCATTGTCCATCTGCACTGTGAAGCACTGTCCAATGAGTTCTGCAGCATTTGGCTGAATGTGAGCAGATAATATTGCCCGAAACACTTCAGAATTCATCCTGCTGCTTTTGTCAGCAGTTACATCATCAATAAATACAAAAGAATCAGTTTCATTGGCAGCCATACATGCCCACGCCATGACACTACCACCACCATGCTTCACTGATGAGGTGGTATGCTTAGGATCATGAGCAGTTCCTTTCCTTCTCCATACTCTTCTCTTCCCATCACTCTGGTACAAGTTGATCTTGGTCTCAGCTGTCCATAGGATCTTGTTCCAGAACTGTGAAGGCTTTGTTAGGCGTTGTTTGGCAAACTCTAATCTGGCTTTCCTGTTTTTGAGGCTCACCAATGGATTACATCTTGTGGTGAACCCTCTGTATTCACTCTGGTGAAGTCTTCTCTTGATTGTCGACTTTGACACACATACACCTACCTCCTGGAGAGTGTTCTTGATCTGGCCAACTGTTGTGAAGGGTGTTTTCTTCACCAGGGAAAGAATTCTTCGGTCATCCACCACAGTTGTTTTCCGTGGTCTCCCGGGTCTTTTGGTGTTGCTGAGCTCACCGGTGCGTTCCTTCTTTTTGAGAATTTTCCAAACAGTTGTTTTGGCCATGCCTAATGTTCTTGCTATCTCTCTGATGGGTTTGTTTTGTTTCTTCAGCCTAATGATGGCTTGCTTCACTGATAGTGAAGGCTCTTTGGATCTCATCTTGAGAGTTGACAGCAACAGATTCCAAATGCAAATAGCACACTTGAAATAAACTCTGGGCCTTTTATCTGCACATTATAATTGGGGTAATGAGGGAATATCACACACCTGGCCATGGAACAGCTGAGAAGCCAATTGTCCCATTACTTTTGGTCCCTTAACAAGTGGGAGGCACATCTGCAAACTGCTGTAAGTCCTACACCGTTCACCTGAGTTGGATGTACATACCCTCAAATTAAAGTCTGCAGTTAAAGCACATTGTGTTTGTTTCATTCCAACTCCATTGTGGTGGTGTATAGAGCCAAAGATGTTAGAATTGTGTCGATGTCCCAATATTTCTGGACCTGACTGTATACATATATATATACACTCACACATCAGCCCCCCTTCCTACACACTTATACTGTATATATATATATATATATATATATATTTATACACACTCACCTTCCCTGCATACATACACACACACACACACACACACACACACACACATATCTCCTCTCCTCAACCCTCTCCTCTTAGATTGTAAGCTCTGGAGCAGGGTCCCCTCTCCTCTTAAGACCCTGCTCCAGAGCTTACAATCTAAGAGGAGAGGGGACCCTGCTCCAGAGCTTACAATCTAAGAGGAGAGGGAACCCTGCTCCAGAGCTTACGATCTAAAAGAAGAGGGGACCCTGCTCCAGAGCTTACAATCTAAGAGGAGAAAGATTGTGAGCTCTGGAGCAGGGTCCCCGTCCTCTTAGATTGCAAGCTTTGGAGCAGGGTTCCCTCTCCTCTTAGATTGTAAGCTCTGGAGAGTGTTCCCCTTTCCTCTTAGATTGTAAGATCTGAAGCAGGGTCCTCATCCCCACTGCCCTGTTAAGACCCTGCCTAGAGTGCCTGTATACTGCCAATATTGCCCTGGTCTGTACCTCATGCAAGCTCTGTGAGCTTAACACAGGCCCCCACCAGATTACTATTAATCATTTTGTGTCCCTCTTCCCTAGACAGATAAACTAGACCTCAGATCAGGGGCCTCTTTTTAATAAAGACACTGGTATCAAGCTTAATAAAAATATATTTATTTGACAATCATTACCTTTTTTCCTGTGTCCAGCATCCCAGCCTGTGGCCCATAGGAGCAGCTGCACCTCAGCCCTGCCTCTCCCAGCATGCAAAGTGAGTGGGAGCACGTGGTGGATTGGAGTTGTAGTGGGGATGTGACGCTCGTGCAGCCTAGTGGAGAGCCCAGGAACTGCAGCCATGCAGTGAATAAATTATCATAATTTAAGCCTGTTGTTCAGGGAGGAGGCAAGTGCCCCATGCTGTGGATGCCCATGGACAGTAGGGACAGAGACAGTTGTTTTGTGTGCTGATGAGTAGAAGGGAGGATATAATCGAGATCAGTTTACAGAGGGATAGAGGAATAATGAAACCTCTGTTGTAAAACGGAAAACAAGCATGGGCTGCACTTTATTTAAATAAAAAGAAAAAATATGTCAATTTCTGGCAAGCCTTTCAAAAATTTAAAGAGAATCCATTTGGTAGATAGAATATGTGTAAGGTACAATTGAATACTGCTGTAAAATCCCTTTATATCCCTTGTTTCAAGAACTGTTATTTTTATATTTATCAAGTTTACTGAACCATCTCTTTAATTTGATTTGTAACATTTTGGGGAGCATTGCAAATAATACCATGACACAGGGATAATATCATTTTAAAACACATAGATAAGTGCCAATACTACCAAAAATAAGCAAAAGAATAATAGTGCTATAATATTGTAGATAAAATGATACTCAAGGTTGAATAATGCTTACAAAAATAAGAGAAATAAGGTGCTTATCTGAAACATGAATCATCTCAGCCAGTGTTGATTCAAGGTCTTCCTGTGATGTCTCCACTAATGGAAAAACATTTGCAATTACATTTGTTTATATTGCTATACAGAAACTGATTATACTTTAAGGCATCTACCGTTACATCCTTTTTCTTTGAGGAACAGTGATTATCTAATAGGTATGAACTTATAAACTATTGCAAAAAACAAATATCTTTAATGTTCCAGGCACATTGATTAGTATATTTTAAATTGAAAATCAGCTTACATACTGTATGCTGCACAAGAAAATGTTTTGGTAGGAATTGATACAAAACACGTATTTGTATATTGCTTATTTAATTGTTACTTACCAGTACTATACTGAACAATATGGATAGATAAAACTCCTCAGCTTGCAGTTACCTTGCAGAAAAGTAACGCCTTGCACTCAATATTTTTATTTACCATTGAGTAAAAATTGGAGACAGTACAAATATGGTTGCTCATGGGTTCATGAGTGTCCATCTCATCAGACACCCTTCGAACCTATGAAATATTGGCTTTAGTCACAAACATAATTCACATGCACTTTGTATGTTGTGAGTAATTATTGTTTAGTTATGTTATTGGTTTGCCTAATCATCTTGATTATCTATATTGCTTAAGCCTGTCAACCTTGATAAAGGTTCTTAGCAACCGAAACGTCGGGCTTTTAATCAATAAAGTTTTTTATTTTTTCATCATAAGACCCGGAGTGCTCCCATACTTGCCGTATTGTGTAAATATATATATATATATTGTCCTGATTGTCCTATATATATATTGTCTGATCGAGAGCTGAAACGTTGACACTCATGTCGCAATAAAGGAAGTGTCTGGAAATAGTCCTGGAGTGCCGCTGCATCTTTCCTGCTTTTATTTACAATTGATAACCAAGTGGCAGGCACCGGGCAACTTGGGGTTTGGAGAAGCAAGAGTTCATGGCGTTCTAAGGTTATTATATATATATATAGATAGATAGATATATCTCTCAAGAGAAAAAGCCGTTTTTCACAGCAAAACGCGTTGAGCGTTCATGTCGGTAGATTTTTACTGCTTTAATGTCTCCTTATGTCTATGGGTGTTTTCCTTATTGAAGGCTCCATTGTTTGACTCCTATCAGTTAGCTGGGAAACGTAGGCGGCATGAACTGCCGAGGTCAGTACAGGGCTTGGTATATGCATGAGAATTGAGTTCTCTCTCTATCCCTGGTAACTATGTATAAATACGTTTTTGCCCTGGTTCCTGTATACCCACTTATACTGTTATTGATATATATACACCCTAGCGTGTCTTATCTCAAATTACATTGAATGTGTGCTAGGTCTGATTTATTTTATCTATTAAAAGTTAAGTTTTAATTTTGTACACTATCTACTTATTTGTTGGACCCTCCAGGTCAACTTTCTTTTTCAATTGGGATATACGTATCCTGTTTAAAATACTCATCCCCCATTTTTTACCCCAACTGCATTTTTGGAAAATAAATAAATAAAAAGATTTTAAATACCAATTTTCATGCCTGTAACATCTTTGGTTTTTGAAATATAGATATACTGATAAAAGTATTCACCTCTCCCTTTTTTCACCCCACTTGGATTTTTGGAAAATGGTATAATACGTGTTTTTTTTATTTTTGAAGAAGATTGTAAATACCAATTTTCATGGCTGTAACATCTTTGATTCTTTGAAATATAGGTATACTGGTGAAAATATCTTCCCCTCCAATTTTTAAACCCTCTTAACAGTTTTTTCTGAAAATGCTAAAATACCTTAAAATTTCTGGTTTCTACGGTAAACGGTTTGAAATAGGCATTCATGACTCGTCAGTCAGTCAGAACTTTCCCTTTTATATATATAGACTGGCTTTTGCCCGCAGCTTCACTCTCGTGGATTTTGGGATATGTTACAATTGTTTTTAAAAGAAACGTGAGTTTTTTGTCCAAACTGTACGAAATATAATTTACAGGTTGATGTCTTAAAGTAATAAGTAATGTTTATTGCAGACATTAGTTACGGCGTATTGAATACAAACTAAAGTTGTTTCATTCCTGCCCCCTTGACCCCGTTCCCTCATATCTTATCAAAACACTTTCCGTTTCTCTTGTACTCTACCTTGATCCACACCTTTAATCTGTCCTTAACCTCTGGGGTCTTTCCTGCTCCCCTCAAACATGCCGCAGTAGTTCCAATCCTAAAAATACTGTCTCTGGATCTGACTGCTCCCTCCAACTACGCCCCATATCCCTGCTCCCTTTTGCCTCCAATCTCCTTGAAAACCTTGTGTATGCCCATCTGATTGACTACATCAACACCCACTTTCCCTTGAGCCTCTTCAATCCGGCTGTCACATTCGCTGTCTCGCTCACCCCTCACAACCATGGTGGGAATCCTTTTGGACAGACTTCTAGACCCTCCGATCCTTGAATGGTTGGGACCACTAACCCTATCACTCCCAGCCAGGAAGAACAGACAGATCAACAATAAGGAGTAAAGTTTAGTCACAGCAGGTTTAGAGATCAAGATTTCGCTGAGCCACAAAGGGTTAACTTCACTGATAAGCAGAAAGCAGTCAGGAAGAGGTTTAGGCAGTGTGTTCAGTAGCATGGTCATACAAACGTTCCAAGTTGGTAACACAGAGGGCTTTCGTACAGGCAGATTTGGCAACAAACAAGGTCCTCATACACTCCGATTTGGCAACAGGGCAGATCGATAGATTATCTGAGTCAGTGCTATGCAGGACAGACATATACTCTGTATCTATGTAATGCAAGATAGTTATACACTCTGGGTCAGCGTGGTTCAAATGCAACAAGCTCTCTGCTTTAGGCACAACACACATACAGGCTTGGTCAGTAAGCGAATGGTCAGAAAGGCAGTCCAAGTCCGCAACAAACAGGGTCCTCATACAATACAGGTCATTGATAGAATGATAGAATCAGAGAATCAATCTGAGAATACACCAGGCGATGCAGGAACTAACTCCATGACATGGTGATGAGTCGACTCGCGTGCCCTGCATTTAAGGCCGGTGGCTCCGCGTCATCACGCCGCGCCCCGCCCCTCCAGGCACACTAATGGCCGGAACTTCTGGCACCCATCCAGCCAGCGATGTTGCCGGGTGCCCATACCCCCCCTGAAGGCCCGCAGGTACCGAGAATATGACATCACCCCCTCCTTACGGGCGGCCACTGGACGTCCACCAGGTGCAGAGGGATGGGCAGCATGGAACTGGTGAACCAAACGAGGCGCATGGACATCACTGGCTGGTAGCCAAGCCCTCTCCTTGGGACCATAACCCGCCCAGTCAACCAGGTACTGTACAACACCCCTGACCACACAAGACTTCAAAATGGCATGAACCTTATATTCCTCCTCACCTTGGGACTGAATAGGTGGAGGAGTAACGTTAACCCTTGTGTACCTGTTGCACCTTTTAGGCTTGAGGAGGCTAACATGGAACACATTATGTATATGCAAGTACGGGGTAGTGCCAAAGCATAGGATACAGGGTTCAGCCAGCGCAAGGCTTTATAGGGACCAATGTACCTGGGGGCCATCTTCACAGAAGGAACCAGGAGTTTGATGTTCTGTGTGGAATGCCAGACTCTATCCTCCACAGTATATACTGGGGCAGGCTTTCTCCATCTGTCTGCTTTTCCTTTTTGTTTTTTAATGTTGGCCTCCATAACTCCTTTGACTTTCTCCCATGTCCCTTTCAATGACGCCAAATGATCATCCAGAGCAGGCAAGGCAGTCCCCTGAAAGTCAGAGGGGAACATGGGAGGATCGAACTCCTAAACCGTATGAAAAGGTGAATGACCCGTGGTTTCACTGTTTAAAGCAATTTCTGTGCAAGGCAAGAGGTCTGACCATTTGTTCTGTTTTTCAGATACAAAACATCGCAGATATTGTACAACATTTTGATTAGCTCTCTCAGTTGCCCCATTAGTCTGAGGGTGGCAGGCAGAGGAGAAGGTTAATTGTATACCCAGATTCTCACAGAACCTTCTCCAGAACCTGGACATGAACTGAGTGCCTCTATCAGACACAATGTCCAGAGGGACATCATGAAGCCTGACAATGCTTTGGATAAAGACTGGCACCAGTTCCATGGCAGATGGCAACTTGGTGAGAGGCATTTTGATTAGCTCTCTCAGCTGCCCCATTAGTCTGAGGGCGTTCCAGGCTGAAATTCGGAGCGGTTGCGCATGCGCAAAATGGCTGGCGCAATAGACATCTGACGAAATTTTTTTTAAATTTTGTTCAATTGTACAATAATTGTTTTTATATTCATTGTATAAAAGGCAGCAACAAGAACAGGAATGTAATCTCCAGCTGAGGAAGCCGTTGTTGGCGAAACGCGTCCTGGTAGATATATACTGTTTGTTTTAAGCAATAAATGTTTTACCTTTTAATTTTATTACTGTCTGCCTTTTTGATCCTGATAAAGAAGGTCTGAGGAACTCCTATATGATTCCCTGTGTGAATTTTGACGGAGCCAATAGAGGCTCTACGTTTATGAGTTGAAATTTGGCTCCTCTCTTTTTTTAAACTGCTAAACTGTCTGTGATTTATTGCACCAGGCGGTGTTTTTCTGGTTTTATTAATTCACACTGCAGCATTACTTTGGCGGCACCAGAGGAACCAACTCAGGGGTATATGGGCACCTGAAATACTATTATAAAGTCCCTGCATGTTGTTTTCCCGAGAGCCAGCTGTGGCTCCTCCAAATGTGAGTTGAATACCTATGAGATATAATTCTACCTGAAACTGATGTACTGTGCAATCCCGGTCTTTTATGCTTTCCTCCACAGTACTCGTTCCACCGTTTACATCATAAAGAAGCATATTGTTTGAAATAGAAGATCATTGTATCTATGGACATATAGGGTGTCTCTCCCACTTTCTTATGGACCAAGGTCTATTAAGCGCTGTGTTGTGTTACTATTAGGTATTCATAGTGCCCACTTCTCGTGTTAAATGCAGTTTTCCATTCATGATCCTTCTTGACGCTAACTAAATTATATGCCCCACGCAGGTCTAATTTTTTGTAAATCTTAACACCTTTAAGGTGATCATATAGTTCAGATATCAGAGGAATGGGGGTATGCATTGCGCACGGTTATTCTGTTAAAACCTCTGTAGTCGATACAGGGTTGTAGGTCACCCTCTTTCTTAGACACAAAGAAAAATCCTGCCCCAGCAGGGGAGGAGGAACGAAGTATAAACCCACGGCAAGGTTATCACGGATATATTCTTCCATTATGTCATTCTCTTTCTGGGAGAGGGGTATACATGACCCCCTCAGGAGCATGGTTCGAGGCAGAAGGTCTATAGCACAGTCATACGGACAATGAAGAGGCAGAATCTCAGATTTCGTTTAATCAAAAAACTCCTTGAGGTTGCTGTACCACTTTGGTACCTCCATAGACAAAAGAGGTGCAGTAGCCATGTTCAGACTACCTACAACAGTGCTCATCCCCAAACACGTAGACCAACATTGTGAACTCCACGAGCCCAATTCCCATTCAGTCCAGTTCATGACTGGGTTGTGTTTGGCTAACCAGGGATAGCCTAGAACAATAGGTACAGTAGGAGACTCAATTATTTGGAATTGTATTTTTTCTCCATGAAGGATACCTGTATAAAAGGAAAGAGGGATGGTGTCGTGGGTAACATGAGGTCTCAATAATTGTCTGCCATCTATACTCTCTCTCTTAACTAACGGTACTTGATGTATGGCAGCAGAACCAGAATCTAGGAAGTTTCCTGCTGAACCAGAATCAATCAGTGCTTCCGTGTCAAGCTTGATATCCTCCCAAGCCACTGACACTGGAACCACAACACAAGACCTCTTTTTCTTTTTTGACACGAGAGACACTGCAGTCATGCCAAGAACCTGTCTCTCAGGGGATTCTAGACATGATTGTTTCCTGACATAGAAGACCCTTTAGGTCATTTGGGACAATGCAACCGAAAATTACCTTTATCAGCACATTAAAAACATAACCCCTCTCTGAGACGATGTTGTCTCTCTCTTCACCCGAGATACTAGACTGACCTAATTGCATAGGTTTGGGAACTGCTTGTTCCAACCTGGAAGGTGAAGAGGTACGAACCACCCAAGGGATAGAAGCACTCTGAGTCTGCTTTAGGCACAACACACATATAGGCTTGGTCAGTAAGAGAATGGTCAAAAAGGCAGTCCAAGTCCGCAACAAACAGGGTCCTCATACAATCCGGGTCAGTGTTAGAACGACAGAATCAGAGAATCAATCAGAGAATACACCAGGCGATGCGGGAACTAACTCCACGTCAGGGCGATGAGTCGACTCTCGTGCCCTGCATTTAAGGCCGACGGCTCCGCGTCATCACGCCCCGGCCAGCCCCTCCTGGCGCACAAACAGCCGGAATGTCTGGCACCCAGCCAGCCAGCAATGTCGCTGAGTGCCCAGACCCCCCCCCCCCGAAGGCCCGCAGGTGCCGAGGATGTAACACTGGCTTTCGCTCACCACCCTCAATGGAAACACCCAGGACATACTTGAAAACAAGAGAAATCTCAATGTATCCTTCCTGGTAAAATACTTTATAAATAAATAAAAAGCTCTTGCAAAACTGACCAATGACCTTGTAACTGCTAAATATAATGGGTGCTACTCTCTGCTGATCCTTCTTGACTTGTCTGCCGCCTTTGATACATTTTAACCACTCGCTCCTCCTTCATACTGTTAGTGATTATAGTCCTGCATAGTACGGTTTTTTTCATGGTTCTCTTCCTATTTGTCCCAACGATCGTTTAGTGTCTCATTTTCTGGACGTACCTCCTCCCAGCAGCCTGTCTCTGTTGGGGTGCCCCAAGCTTCATTATTGGACTCCCTTCTCTTTTGGATCTAGACTGCCTCTCTAGCCAACTGATCAGCTCCTTTGGATTCCAATGCCACCTGTATGCTGATGACACTCAAATATACCTCTTCTTCCCTGATCTCTCTCCGACTCTCCTGGATCAAGTCACTGACTGTCTCTCCACCATTTCGAATTGGATGTCTTTCCACTTCCTTAAACTCAATCTTGGCAAAACTAAAATTCTCATTGTTCTTCCCTCCAAGAAAAACCCAATACCACCTAGCTCTCTACGAGTACATGGAACGCTCATTAGCCCGATGCATCAAGCTCGCTGCCTTGGTGTCACTTTTGATTCTGACCTAACAGTCCCCCTTAGGGACGGAATTTCCAAAAATCCTTCCTTAGTGGGTGCCTACATCATAAAAATGATGTACCCTCAAAATTTCACGTTCATAAGTTAAATGGTTTCAGCTCGGCGTTGATGAGTCAGTCAGTTACTTCCTTTTATAGATATAGTTTGTCCTTGAAAATGGAATCCAGAACTGTGGAGAATACCCTAATTATAAATAGGCTAATATGAGAAGAAGAGATTGGTCAGTAAGAGTTGAAACAGCTTTGTACAGTTACTATTTAGGTGGTGACATGTCCAGGTGGATTATTAGGTAAAGGAGTCTGAAGCACAGAGGTCAGTGTTGGGCTAGAGTCGTGATTCATCCAAAATCTGATATTCAAAACATGTATGTACAAGTCACAAAAAAGCAAAATTCAATATGCATTTTGATTATTTTGTGACTCCTTGCGAGCAAGGCTCCATACTATATGTCTATATTTGAAGTGGCGCTTCTGGTGGAAGCCGTGGCTGAGACAAGTTCAAGTCTTTGCAGACACAATGCTACACTTAGATATGGGTAAGGAGGATTAAATCAAGTGCTCAAGTCAGAAACATAAAGGCCATGCTACTAAACATGCACATGCTGATGTAAAGCGCATGCATGTTTTATTTTTATGTTCATATTTCAGACAACTCAATTCAGCCAAACTCTGAAGCACAAAGAATAACAAATCTCAGACAAACTGAAATAAATTTATTTTTCAGACTAATCGATTCGTCCGAAGCAAAAATCGTCTTAATTATATACATTCTTGCTTTGGAATCCTGAAGATAAAGTTTACACAAAATACATAGACAAGTCAGAAAGAGAGGATGAAAGCCTAAGGGCTATATTACAATCTTCGCGCAAAATCGCAAAGTGTGAATTTTTACGCCAAGCATTAAACGTTTGTGCACGTAAATCACCGCTGGAATTACAATCCTCACGCGTCTTTTCATCCGGCGATCAAAACGCAGGCAAACAGGACGCGCCTAACTGCTCGCACAGTACCGTCCCGTGCAAAAATCAGTGTGCGCACTGTTTTTTTCACGCGATTCAGCCAATCAGAATTAAGAACCACAATTATCTCACGTTACGTTTTTGCGCCTGCCACAGTCAATCTGAGCATATATGCTGCAGCAATAATACATGCGCACACAACTTCTCCATTTTATTGGTGTTATGAGTAGAATGTATAACTATACTTTGCTGCATTTTTTTATGGGCTGGTGTATTTTGGTTCGGCCAGGTTGTTCAGATTTACCATTAACACCAGCTTTTAGGAGTTGCTAAAATTATGCGCGCAAAGTCTATGCAGTAATTACCGCGAATAGATTGTAATACCAGATTGTAATTTAGCCTAAGGGTCAAGCTCCACATGTTTCTCAAATCTTTGAAATCTTGGACACTTAAAACATATTTTGATGCATTCTATCGGGTTTCTTATCTAAAGATTTTTGGATTACCAATTTAAGGATAATCTGTGTCTGTGCAAAGTATGTAAAACAAGGTGTGCTTTCTTTGCTAAAGGAAAGCTGTCTCTTCTACCCATTTTATAAGACGTAAGTATTACATATCCATGAGGACACCTACTGTTCACTTTGCAAAACACACATGCTGTAGTTTCTCCTTCCTTAATTTGTCCCTGTATTCCTTGAATACAATTTAATGAAATTATTAAAGTATCTTCAGTCAGATGACACAAGAGTCCATTAAAGTGACATCCTAAAATTAAATTAAATCAAAACTTTCATTACAATAAATTTTAAAATTAATAACAGAAAAATAGGGCTTGATGAAGACTCACTTTTGAACCATTAACGTTACCATAGAACTTCACAAATAAAGGTAAATGTATGGAGCAGCACAGCCAGGAAAACAACTTATTATTATTGTGATGAAAAAATAAACGTTCCATTTAATGTATAAAGTTCCATTTAATGTATAAAGAATCTGAAGGTGCACACTATAGGGGTTATTCAGAGAGCCAAATTGGCTCAGAACGGGGCAATTTCTTGGCCATTCGGCTATTCACAAAGCTGTCAGTTCAAATACGGTGATCTTCGATGACAGTGAACTGCACATAGAGAAGTAATGGTTAATCTATTAAGAGAACACCAAACAGCACCAGAAATGTCAGTGAACTGCTCTGACTTATTTACAGTGGTTTGATTTGAAAAGTTTGATCAGGCGAATCCCATAGGTTTCTTGAAGGCAGACTATGTCAGCGTCGTAATTACACAGATCTCTATATAGGGAATGGCGTTTGGTGGGTAAGTTTAAACCTTTTACATTATAGGATACTAATTCATAAAAATCTACAAAAAAAATAATTTGAAGGATGAATATATGATACTGAAAACAGGTATGAAGATCATGTCCCCAAAATGTCAATACCTGGGAATGAGAAGTGCTGCAACCCCCTAAGGTCTGGGAAAGGGAGGGGAAGGGAAACATAAACATAAACTGTTGCACCGCAGCGACAAAACCTGGTGCGTTCCAAAACGCCATACTCCCCATCGGATTACCCTAATAGGGAAACGTCCGTGCCCTTAACTAGTAAGGGGGATAAAAATGAAAAAAGAGGGGGTAGGTCCATCATGCCACCGGCCCACCAGCAGCGAGACCAATGTAGCGTTTCGTGAAGCCACCAACTTTGCCCATCTTGTGTCCTGTGACCGAGAACGTCTAGGGTCTCTAGCCAAGGGGCCAGTTCCATAAAGATTTGTCTCATTTGTAACAATCCCGTCAGCGGTTGCGCCATTCAGGTGTCACCTTTTCAACGGAGATGTGCGTTCCAGGGTATCATCTTTAAGTTGAAGTCCCCAAGATTCCAGAGTTGCTCGTCCCTCAGTAGGCGATGTGAGAATGGTGGTTACGCCATCACGCATAACAATGAGCCTGGTAGGGAATCCCCATCTGTACAGTATACCAGCATTTAGTGGTTAGCGGACGAAACAGCCTCCGTTGTTGCAGTGTTGCTTTGGAAAAGTCCGGGTAAATTTCCAGGTGGCCGTATTGGGAACCTAAAGCCTCTGGTTTACGCATAGCAGCAAGATGTCCTCCCTTGGTTTATAGTAGTGTAGCTTGAGAATCATGTCCCTGGGTGCTTTTTGTGGAGCTGATGGTGGTTTCGGTACACGATGTATCCTATCCATGAGAATTGTTTCTAGAGCTACTCCAGGGAGTAAATGTGTGAATAGGTCCGTGACATAAGCTGTAAGATCACAGGGGTGAACTGTCTCCAGGATCCCTCGAATTTTAAGGTTATTTCTCCTAGATCTATCTTCAAGGTCCGCCAGTTTATTGGTGCATTGTAAAAGTTTAGATTCTAGCGATTCTACTAGCGTGGCCATGGTGTTATGAGCATCCGCCATTTCAGACATTTTGTTCTCCAGATGTGAAGTCCGTTCCCCAGTCTCTTGGATGTCCTTGCAGATGTCCGCCGACATCGCATCAAGGCGCTCTGTTAGGCAGGCAGAGAAGCCGTTAAATAAAGTCTCAATGCGGGCGGTAATCATCGTTAAATCGACCTCACTGCTTCCAGCTACCGGAGTGGAAGATTGTGACGGGGAGCCGCCGCCGCCGCCATTTTGAGGATCTGTGTCCTCGCGGCATTTGCTGGGCTGAGGAGTAAAAAACTCCTGTTTTCTCGGGGTCTTTTTCCCTTTGGCGGTAGCCATCAAGTTGGCAATATGTTCCGGTGAGGGACAGGGGTACCTCAAGAGTTGCGGGTGGTTACAGGTGGTCTATATCCATCATACCTCGCACGCTGGATCTTGAGCTGGACTAAAACACGTCCGCCATGCTCCGCAGTTGGCTCCGCCCCCGAATCCCATAGGTTTCAATGTAAAAAATATCCCCCATTTCTATTAAATATTTATTCAACCCTTTATTATTTTCGCTTGCAGCAAAAAAGTCACTTTATTTATTTTTTTAGGATTATTTAGGCATTTTCAGTATTTTTTTGGCAATTTATTTTCCTATTTTTAATAATGGCGTTTTTTTTAAATTCTGTAACAGACCTTTTTATTATTATTCATACTTCCTTATATATTATTTCCAGACCTTTTTGTTCAGTAGTTATTTTTTCAAACAGGTTTTAAAAGTTTACAAAAGAAAGACCGAGAAGAAACACAAGTGATCCTAAATTATGATTGTTAATACATATATATCATATTGTAAAATTTAAACATTTTAAATCAATGAAATCTAAAAACATACGTTTTTGCATAGATTGAAAAAGATAAATACTTAGCTCATATAGCAAAATTTTCATCATAAGAATACACAGTAAATATATCCTGCTCAACAGCAGCAGAGGAGAAAACTGGTCCTTGGGATGGCCAGTCAGATGGTTAAGGGTAGTCTGAAATGTGCCAAGGTCATGAATAGGAGATATAGGGGGTTATTCAGAGAGCACCAAAATGTTGCCGACATTTGATGTGCCAAAGAAACTGGAAGATCTCATCGACCTGTCCATACAAATCGACAGATAGTTGCGTGAACACCAAAGAGAGATTAATGTCTCACAAAATCCATCCTCGTCCCTATACTCAGAATGTGCCGCAGTCTACATTTAATACATCTACCTGCCCTGAGAATCCAGAGCTCATGTAGATTGGAGTAACACATACACTGTTGTTCTCGGAGGAGAAAACAAGGAGAGTGCAGAGATTGTGCTGTAATTGTGGCGCAAGAGGTCAGTATATTGCCTGCTGTCCCATCTCCCTCCAAGACCTACAGTATGTGTCACAGATCTCACTTGGCAACAGTAGGAGCCTATGGTTGCAGTGATACACAGAGGCATAGGTATAGTAAAAAGAAAGGAGTTTAATAGGAACACAAACAGGTAAGCACTGAAGAGGGGCAAGGCAGGAATAGGACTGACTATACTGGGTAACAGAGAAGCAAGACAGGAAATGGGCAGATCATAGAACACACAGGACACAAAATAGAATAGAAACACAGGGGCAAGACAGGAAGAAAGCTAGACACAGGTATAGGAGGCACCAGGGCAGCCATCAGAAATGATGGGGCCCCTTACTGAACCTCACGATGCTCCACCCCCACCTCGGCACTCCCTCAACCTCTAACAGCTTTTCTCCCCATTCCAAAAAAAGAGGACATATCATAGCACCACAGCAATAAAACTCACCGTAATGTGCCCTGTGTATGGTGTATGAGCATATCACAGAGCTCCACAGCAATAAAACTCACAGTAACGGGCTGTATATGATGGCCTTTGGGTCTGGGCTGGGCCCTGGGTCTGGCCTGGTCCCTGGATCTGGCCTGGGCCCTGGGTCTGGTCTCTGGGTCTGGGCTGAGCCCTGGGTCTGGTCCCTGGGTCTAGGCCTGGTCCCTGGGTCTGGGCCTGGTCACAGTCCCATGGTCTGGTTTGGGCCTTGGGGTCTGGGCCCTGGGACTGGGCCCTGGGTCTGGTCTCTGAGTCAGGTCTGGGCCTGGTCCCTGGGTCTGATTTGGGCCTTGGGGTCTGGGCGCTGGTCTGGGCCCTGGGTCTGGGCTGGGCCCTGGTCCCTGGGTCTGGTCCATGGGGTCTGGGCTGGGCCCTAGGTCTGGTTTGGGCCTTGGAGTCTGGGTCTGGTCCCTGGGCCTTGGGGTCTGGTCTGGGCCCTGGTCTTTGCTCTGGGCCCTGGGCCTTGGGTCTGCGTCTTGGGGTCTGGGCTCTGGGCTGGGCCCTGGGTCTGTGCTGTGGGGTCTGGGCTCTTGGGCCCTGGGTCTGGGTCTGGGCCCTGGGTCTGGGTCTGGGCCCTGGGTCTGGGCCTGGTCCCTGGGCCTTGGGTATGGGCTCTGGGCCCTGAGTCTGGCCTGGGCATGGGGTGTGGGCCCTGAGTCTGGCCTGGGCCATTGGCCTTGGGGTCTGGGCCCTGGGTCTGGGCTGGGCACTGGGCCTAGGGCACTGTTCCTTGGGGTCTGGGGTCTGGTGCCTGGGCCTCGGGTCTGGTCCCTGGGCCTGGTCCCTGGGTCTGGGCCTGGGCCTGGGCTCTGGGCCCTGAGTCTGGCCGGGGCATGGAGTCTGGGCCCTGGATCTGGGCTCTGGGCCCTGAGTCTGGCCTGGGCCTTGGGGTCTGGGCCCTGGGTCTGGGCCTTGGGCACTGTTCCTTGGGGTCTGGAGCCTGGGGTCTGGGCCTTGGGGTCTGGGTCCTAGGTCTGGGCTCTGGGTCTGGGACTTGTGGTCTGGGCCCTGGGTCTGGTCTGGTCACTGGGCCCTGAGTCTGGTCCCTGGGGTCTTGGCACTGAAGTCTGGGCCTTGGGGTCTGGTCCCTGGGTCTGGGCACTGGGGTCTGGGCCTTGGGCTCTGTGGTCTGGGCCCTGGGGTCTGGGTCTGGGCTCTGGGCCTTGGGGTCTGGGCCCTGGGTCTGGTCCATGGGCCTTAGGGCTGGTCTGGGTCCTGGGTCTGGTCTGGGCTCTGGGCCTTGAGTCTGGGCCCTGGGGTCTGGTCCCTGGGTCTGGGCATTGGGGTCTGGGCCTTGGGGTTTGGGCCCTGGGTCTGGGCCTTGGGGTCTGGGCTGGGCCTTGGGTCTGGTCCCTGGGGTCTGCGCCATGCTAGGGTTTGGCTGGCCCCCTGAGGCTGGTGGACTCACCTCTCCGCTTGACGTCTTCTTCTTTCTGCACCCGTCACGGTGTGTGATGCGTGCGTCACACGCGTCACACACGTGACTGGAGGGCAGCACCAAAGCAGACATGAAAAGGGCTGATGACAGAGGGATACTGGAGTTCTGAAGGTGGGAGCACGGTGGGTAGCAGAGCAGGAACAATCAAGGCGATGTATCCAACAGGGGGATCCAACGAGCAAAGTCCAGAGGGCAATCCGTAGGTCGGGGTTAGGCATATAGCAAACAACGTCCAAAGGGGATAAGCATCGGTCTGGTACATTAGGATTAACTGGAGCCTAGAGAGCAGGCTTCTTGCTTC
The DNA here is from genome assembly GCA_009667805.1 of Leptobrachium leishanense. Lineage (NCBI taxonomy): Eukaryota > Metazoa > Chordata > Amphibia > Anura > Megophryidae > Leptobrachium > Leptobrachium leishanense. The sequence goes on along the minus strand of CM019064.1, from coordinate 228,398,064 downwards.
TAAACACACACGCTGAACACTGAGCAATGCAGAAGCATTGTGGTCCAGGCGTGGCTTTCTTTTCCTGGTTCTCCAGACAATTATCTGACACCTGTAGACTTGACAAGCAGGAATATTGCAGGAAAAGCTCACTACTGAGAAGCTGCATTGGTCTGGGCCTTCCTGTGATGGCGTGATCCATGACAGTACGTTACATTGGAACTACATTTTCACATCCAGGTGTCCCATCATATCTCATTACCCAGAACCAGGGGTCCTGTACCACTTGCCCCTGTTCCACTGAGTTCTGGCAAAAAGCTAAACCCAAGACCCAGTCCACTGGAATGGCTACCACCCCAAATGACCTCTACTGTAATGAACTGTTCCTAGGAAAAGATCTATCTCACTGTTCCTGAGTTTCCTACTACAGATATGACAAGTAATACACCAAAGGTTTCTGCTGGTTCTGTTACACCTGTTTCTGTATCCACATCTGAGGCCCTCATCACACCATTGCTGCTACAGAGGTACCTACAGAGGCTTGCAGTGTCATGGAAGAGTTGGCCCCTGACTGTGCATATGCTTCGGATGGAACATTGGTCTATAAAGTAGACTTTAATACCTATGAGCAGGCAATAGCAGACAACTAGGCCACTATGGACAAAAAGGTGGTTGCTGTCGCTACTCCTATGCTCCCTGTACCAGAACCACTTGATGATGCTGTTGAAAGGGTCTTTGTGGAGGATTCCCTTCCTGACCTGGAATACACTCCTGTTTGCACCCAGGGATTGCTCCTTGAGGGGGCATCTGTAATGGTTAACACCAAGCCCTGCAGACAGACAGACAAGGGCGTCCCTTCAGGTACCCTTCTGGGAATTAAACCCTAGTCTCCAGCATTGTGGCCGGTGGTCTTATCCATGCACTGATGGATAAATTAAATTGCAGCAATAATGATCTATGTAATGAATTGAGGCCAATAATAACTAAAGATGTTTTGGCATCTAACAAAAAGATCTCATGATGCTAGAAAAAAAGGAACCTTGATAATTCCAATAATTCCAATATCCCTTATATAGAATTGGGTAGAATTAGCAATAGTATAAAAATATAAGCTCATTTAAGAGATATATTGATACCATTGTGGACCCATAATGGAAGTCTGAGTTAGTTATATTTCGTGAGAGAAGGATAGAGAGATTTTAGGGACTTTTCCTAGATGAGGATAAATTCAGCATCTAGGGGATTTGAACAAGAGAGATCAAAAGAAATATTGTTTTCGCAATCATGTAATTATCAAATTGCTTTTGACAAAAAGAGCCGTTTTGTTGGAAGTGTATTCTTCAGAAATAGCCCTTACATGGAGTTACTCTTTTTTCAATTGGTATTTTGAAATTGTATGGGGCTCCATGTGTTGTAGCAGTATTTTCATGATTGTTGAAACTGACATAATATACTAATTCTGTATACAGTTTCAAAAGTAAAATATAGAACTAAACGACTTAAAAAGGACTTTAAATGTGCTATATTACACAGTTCACTATTCCTTTTCTGTAATAGGAAAAAATGTCAAATATCTCTTAAACAATATCTAGCTGTCAAGGAATAAATATGCTTTCCTTCTTGTTTGTAAATTACGTTATTCTGGAGAAAATAGTTTGACAAAGCAAAACTTGATTACTCTGTATATTTACATGCACAATATCCTTATAAAACCTACAGAAATAACTACAGAAAATTAAGAAAACTGAAGTTGAGTTCAATTACACCATTTGTAAAATATGTTTCATTAAACATCTTGACAACCACAATCGAGTTAACTTGTTCTTCAAACTCAACTTCAGATGCCTGGGATTGAGTTACATAGTTACATAGTTACATAGTTACATAGTTATATAGGCTGAAAAAAGACATGCGTCCATCGGGTTCAGCCTCTCCCACATAACCTACTGCTGTTGATCCAAAAGAAGGCAAAAAACCCAGTCTGAAATATGCAACATACTGGGAAAAAATTCCTTCTTGACCCCAGAATGGCAGTCAGATTGCTCCTTGGATCAAGAAGCTTTTACCCACATATTAAATATTATAACCCTTAATATTCTGTGTCTGCAGGAAGTCATCCAGTCGTTTTTTAAAAGTCTGTACAGACTCTGACCCAACCACCTCAACAGGCAGAGAATTCCAAAGCTTTATTGTTCTCACCGTAAAATAACCCTTCCTATGCTTTAAGCTAAATTTTCTTTCTTCCAGTCTAAATGGATGACCCCTTGTCCTATGTATAGTCCTGTTAATGAATAGGTTCTCAGACAATGGTTGATAATGGCCCCGTATATATTTATATAAGGTTATCAGATCCCCTCTAAGGCGCCTTTTCTCTAAACTAAACAGGTTTAAGCTTGTTAGTCTTTCCTCATAACTTAACCCTTCCATCCCCCTTATTAATTTAGTTGCCCGTCTCTGCACTTTTTCTAGCAATATAATATCTTTTTTTAAGACAGGTGCCCAAAATTGCACGGCATATTCAAGGTGCGGCCTGATCATTGATTTATACAGAGGCAAAATTATGTTTTCATCCCGTGAGTGAACTCCCCTTTTAATGCATGCCAGTACTTTGCTGGCCTTGGCGGCTGCTGTTTGACATTGCACATTGTTACTTAGTTTGAAGTCTATGATTATTCCCAAATCCTTCTCCTGCTTGGATTTCCCTAACTCCGTACCATTTAGGGTATAAATTGCTTGTGTGTTCTTCACTCCAAAGTGCATAACTTTGCATTTATCTAGATTAAATTTCATCTGCCATTTAAGTGCCCAGTCCCCCAATCTATCTAAATCCCTCTGCAGCGAAGTAACATCCTGCTCACATTGTATTACTTTTCCTAGCTTTGTGTCATCTGCAAACACTGATACATGACTTTCAATGCCTATCTCAAGGTCATTTATAAATAAATTGAATAGTATTGGTCCTATAACAGACCCCTGAGGGACACCACTTACCACTGGTGTCCATCTTGAAAATGTACCATTTATGACCACTCTCTGTACCCTATCTTTTAGCCAGTTTTCTATCCAAGAACAAGTATTTTCATCTAGACCATTTTTTCTTAATTTAAATAGTAACCTTTTGTGTGGAACTGTGTCGAAAGCTTTGGCAAAATCTAAGTAAATCACATCCACTGCGACCCCCTGATCTATACTTCTACTTACTTCCTCATAGAACGTAATTAGGTTAGTCTGACATGATCTGTGTTTCATGAAACCATGCTGATTTTTGCCAATTATATTATACCTCCCAATAAATTCCTGAATACTATCCCTTAGTAACCCCTCAAATACTTTCCCAGCCACAGATGTTAAGCTCACAGGTCTATAATTCCCAGGCACAAATTTTAAACCTTTCTTAAATATAGGGACCACGTCAGCTTTTCTCCAATCCTCTGGTACTATTCCTGAAAGAAAAGAATCTTGAAAGATTAAGAACAGAGGTTTACATATTTCAACACATAGCTCTCTTAGTACTCGCGGGTGAATTCCATCTGGCCCTGGGGCTTTATTAACATTCACATTGTTTAATTTGTGTAAAACCTTGTCCTGAGTCAACCAGTCACTTTGTATTAGTAAGTTTTTATTAATGAATTTCATGTCTCCTGTTATAGGTTTCTCTTTGATAAATACTGAAGAAAAATAATCATTTAAAATTTCTGCCTTATCCTGATCTTCAGTTAACAATAACCCTGACTCAGATTTTAGTGAACCTACATTTTCACTCTTGGGTTTTTTAGAATTTATGTACCTAAAGAATCTTTTAGGGTTGGTCTTGCTCTCTTTGGCTATTTCTTTTTCATTTTCTAGTTTAGCCCATCTAATCGCATTTTTACATGCTTTATTGGCTGCCCTATATGCTTTATAGGATGCCTCAGATTTATCAAATTTAAAAGCTTTAAATGCCTTCTTTTTATTTTTCATTTCCTTAGTTACCTTCCTACTAAGCCACATTGGTTTCAGTCTGTTTCTTTTATATTTATTAACCAGTGGAATATATTGTGACGTGTACTTTTCTAGTGTTAGTTTAAAGATATTCCACTTATCCTCAGTGTTTTTCCCGTGAAAGAGTTTCTGCCAGTCAATGACATTGAGAGCTTCCTTTATTTTAATAAAGTTGGCCTTTTTAAAATTATATATTTTAGCATGCCCCTTATGAATGTGTTTTTTTGAGTTTATTTCAAAAGTCACCATGTTATGGTCGCTGTTTCCCAACTGTTCCTTTACATTAATATTTGAGAAAAGATCCACATTATTTGTTATAACCAGGTCCAGACAGTTATCCTCTCTAGTTGGTGTTTCTACCAGTTGTGACATGAAGGTATCATTTAAAATGTTCAGGAACCGGATTCCCTTTGCTGAATTACTAGTCCCACTATCCCAATTAATGTCCGGGTAATTAAAATCTCCAATAATTAAAGTGCTACCATGATCTGCAGCCTTCCTAATTTGCTCTAACAGTTGTTCTTCCTCATCATTATCTATATTAGGTGGTTTATAGCATATGCCGACCAATAATTGACTTCCCTGTTTATTCCCCAACGAAATATATACCCATAAGGATTCCACATTTCCCTCATCGCTTTCCAGTTGTGTAATATTAGGCTTTAAATCCTGATTTACATATAAACACACTCCACCCCCTTTCTTATGTTTCCTATCCTTTCTAAACAATGTATAACCGTTTAAGTTTACAGCCCAGTCATGCGTTTCGTCCCACCATGTTTCTGTTATTCCTATAATGTCGTATTGCTTAGTGTATGCTATTACCTCTAGTTCCCCCATCTTGTTATTAAGGCTTCTTGCATTAGCAAGCATACATTTAATGTTGTCTCTACCCACACATGCTGAATGCGACTTTACATTACATGCCTCCACTGTTCTGACATTACCCATCCCCCCGACTCCACCCCCCTTAGTCTGAGCTGAAACCCTTCCGCTATCTACTCTGTCTCCATCTTGTAAGATACTGTATCCCTCCCCCCCTTCCACTAGTTTAAAGTCTCCTCCAACCTTTTAACCATCCTCTCCCCTAGCACAGCAGACCCTCTTCCATTCAGGTGCAATCTATCACAACTATACAGATTGTACCCCAGTGCAAAATAAGCCCAGTGCTCTAAAAACCCAAAGCCCTCCTTCCTGCACCAAGCTTTAAGCCACGCATTGACCTCCCTAATCTCCCGCTGTCTTTCCACTGTAGCACGTGGCACAGGTAGGATCTCAGAAAATACTACCTTGGAGGACCTCTTCTTCAGTTTACTTCCTAATTCCCTGAAATCATTCTTCAGGTCCTTCCATCTTCCGCTTACTTTGTCATTGGTACCAATATGGACCATGACTCCTTCCACAACACAGACTCTCCTAATAAATATGGGACCCCAGGAAGGCCCTAAATCCCCCCATTTTGCACACACATCGACTGAGGAAGGTGCTTGCTGCACCGAAACGTGTCTCGACCCCCCCATTTTAACAATACCTATTTTTATTACTACTTTTATCACCATTTTTATTCTATTGCACATTGTATTATTTGCACAAACTAATAAATATTTTTCAACCCTCATATGAGACTATTTGAGCTCTTTTTACACCTTTATCAGTCTCTATTTCGGCGAAATCACTTTATAACAACGCAGATACCCCACCAGTGACCTGGATGCAGAGAAAGCAGTGTGAGCAGCTAAAGAGGTTCAGGAGCTCACCGTTAAGGAGCACCACAAGCGAAACAGTTGAGCCTGGACCTTAAGGCTCCTGTATTGGTGAGTGTGATTCTTATCTCCCCTATATGCACGTTTCTATAACTGGTGTCATGCTATGAGAGCGCTGTCTCTCTTTTCTGCTTCCATGTCCCCCCACCCAAGGTTGAATTAGAAGATCACGGAAAGAAGGGCAGTGACCACCCTAATTCTAGGCACAAGGCGTTCCACTCCAGAGCCTGGATTCAAAAGGCTCTGGATCTTGTAAGTGCGCATTTTTCTAAACTTACTACACCCCGCTTATAGAGGGTATACTATATATTTTTTTCCCCCCTCTCTCATTTTATTCCCCACTGCGGAGTCCATCAAGAACATTAGGAGAACAGACATCCCCAACGAACGTAATACAGCTGTGGATAGGGTAAAGACTGATAACATTTCTGAGCACATTTTGATGCAATACCCATCCACTTAGGCACCGGACCCATCAAAGAAACCCTTCACGTCTTTTACCGACAGATGACTTTTTGCCTGGACTTCCAACAATAGCCCTGGTACCCTGTCTCCCTTATGTACTGTCGCACTTGCACTTTATTATACTGCACTGTTATTATAGCCCTGGTTTCACATCAAGGCTATTGTACCAATACTTTGTAACCTCTGTGTCTGTTTTTTGCACCTTGTACATGAATACATACTCAGACATTACATCATCTGAGCTATACTTAAACCTAACTATTAAACTACTGCGCCACTAGGTAAACCCAATTTTTTCCTCCAATCTTACTGCACAACTTCTCGAGAGCCTGTGTAATACCATAGCTGGCTGCAACCCCTTAAATACTACACACCTCTAAACACGAGCGCCTCCACCAAACCCCTACACGTCCTATGGACCATGACAGCTGGGTCATCTCCAGCCCCTCCCAATAATCTATCAACTCTGTCAACCACATGCCTAACACGGGCACCCGGCAGACAGCAAACTGTCCGGTTAAGGCGATCAGCGCGACAGATTACCCTGTCTACTCTCTTAATAATAGAGTCCCCTACCACCACAACCTGTCTAGGCTTACTTGCCCTCTTTATCCCTCCCTTACTTGGTGGGCTGGTCCCCCGGCTGTTAGAGGGAGCAGCCTCCAGTACTGCTACACCTGAGCTGCTGCACCCAACATCTTCGCTCAAGGGGGCAAATCTGTTGGTGTGCGCAAGATCAGGACTAGCCAACCTTTTCCTCTTCCCTCCCCCGCTGCTACCACGTGTCACTGACACCCAGCTACCAACCTGTTCCCCGGTTAACTCCACTCCTCCCACACCCCTAGATTCCTCAACTATACTTTGCTCCGTGAGAAGCAGGCTCCTTTCAAGATTGTCAATCTGCCTCAGCGTTACGATTTGCCCTTCCAGATCTCCAATATGAGCTTCCAGAAGAGCTACACGTTCACACTTGCTACAGAGATATGGACCCTGGAAGGATTCCTCCAGACATGCATACATGCAGCAGGATGTGCACTGGGTCAAACCTTCAAGCTTGATAACACTCATACCCAAAACAAGATAACAAATATATAAACAACAATTGATACCTGTTATTTAAACTCCTGTTTTTAACTCCACTTGAAAATAGCCCACTTAAAAGTAGACCACCTCAAGCCCCTGTGAGCAAGCTCAGTAAGCTGCCACTGAGATTATGTAGCCATACAAGTGAAATCACCTGACAGGCCACACGCCCCCAATTAACAAGTCACCAGCCACCCAGGGAAAAAAAACAACCAAAAAGCACAACAGAGAAAAAAAAAAAAAAACAGCAGAAAAAAAAAAAAAAAAGAGAAATTAAATTGACAAATAAACCAGAGGTTTCTCTCCCTCTAAAGATACAAACCAGACCAGTACAGGTAGAATTCCTGTTTTTAACTCCACTTGAAAATAGCCCACTTAAAAGTAGACCACCTCAAGCCCCTGTGAGCAAGCTCAGTGAGCTGCCACTGAGATTATGTAGCCATACAAGTGAAATAACCTGACAGGCCACACGCCCCCAATTAACAAGTCACCAGCCACCCAGGGAAAAAAAACAACCAAAAAGCACAACAGAGAAAAAAAAAAAAAAAACAGCAGAAAAAAAATACAAAAAGAGAAATTAAATTGACAAATAAACCAGAGGATGAGGAGTTCCTCGGGGAGAAGGAGAGTTCGGTGGTCCACCAAGGGTCCCAGAGGAGGAGCAAGGGCTGTCTCAGGGACTGATGTTTCGGCGGTAAGACAGTTGGTGGATAGGGATGTAGACGGTGGTGTGGCACAAGGTGTTGGTGTGCGGGATGAGGTCACTCAGGAACTCAAAGTAAATTGGTGTTCAGATGGTGGAGATGATGGGGCTCCGGATGTTGGTGTGAGATAGCGAGTTAATGATTTTGGTACTTCGGGTTCTGGGGCTCATCGCACTAATGTTTTTTCGTCCACAGTTCCAATGGTTCGGGAGAGGAGTCCACAGCCGGTTGGTGGTTTCCAGGCTGCTGGAGTTGGTGGAGTTGGTGCAGGAGGTTAGGAAACTGTGGCACTGGAGGTTCCAGGGAGTTCGGGTGGACCTCGTTTGGCGACAGGTAACGTAAATGGTGGTGATGTGAGTTCTTTCATGTCTTTTTTAAAGGGGGCCGTTGAGGCTTGGTCAGTTTCACCAAGGGGTGTGAACCAGGGTGTGGATTTGGCTCAAGCATGGAAGGGTGCAAGTGGGCCAGTTGTGAGAGCTGGTGGAGCTCTTGGTGGTGAAGTTATGGCTTCAAATGGGCCGAGTGGCGATGTGGGTTCACTCGGTGAGTCCGCAGGGGTGGCGGATGTGGCAAGGAGGAATGCTTACGTGTCATTTTCTGGGCCTTTGGGGTTTCATTTGACACAGGAGGTTAAAGAAGGCATATGGTGGGGGGAGTATGTGGAACTTTTTCCCTGCTTCCATTGGATGAGGTGGCTGGGGTAAAAGATGATTCGTCTAAGGACGGTTTAAAGGAAGAGGAGGAAAGGAAAAAGAGGTTTCGGAGGATTCCTAAGTCATTCTGGAATTGGCTCCGGGCTTTCTGTATTTTGGCAAGTGTGGTTGGGGAAAAAGAGCCCACAGCACTGTTCGGGTCTTTTTTGTTATGTGGATGGGATTTGGGAGGCTTATCGAACTTATGGTGGTTGGGCGTGGTGGAAATACGATGAGCAGTTTAGGCAACGTTTGGCGGCTCACCCAGGCATGGGGTGGGATCAATTAGACATTATGCTGTGGTTGCGTTTAATGGGGACACAAAAGGCATTGCCCTTTCCAGGGGGAGCCGGTGGGGGAGGGGTCAGTTCCCCACCGGCAGGTGTTAAAAAGGGATCGTGCTGGCAGTTTAACGAGGGTCAATGCAAGTTTGGTGCGAGGTGCAGGTTCAAGCACGAATGTTCAAATTGTGGATGATTGCATTCATTGTCCAGATGTTTTAAGAGGGCAAGACAAGGAGGTCTGCCTTTTGGAGGGTCTGGAGAGGGGAGCTTCCCCAGTGAAACTCGATGCGATGTTACCGTGGCTAGGGCTTTACGGAAGACATAGAGATGCAGAGTTTTTAAGAGACGGTTTTGGTGTTGGTTTTCGGATACCTTTTGTGGTAAGGCCAGGGGGTGGCAAGTTAAGAAATTTGAAGTCGGCTAGAGTGTATCCGTAGGTATTTCGGGAGAAGGTGTTTAAGGAGATTGGGGCTGGTAGGATGGCAGGTCCATTCTCGTCTCCTCCGGTGCGGGATTTGAGGATATCCCCTTTGGGGGTTGTGCCGAAGCGGAAGGCAGGAGAGTTTTGTTTGATTCATCATTTATCCTTTCCACGGGGGATCGGTGAATGATGATATTGGTAAGGAGTTGGCCTCGGTGTCATACGTGTCATTTGATTCCGCGGTCAGTTTGGTCCGTGATGCAGGACGGGGGGCTTAAATGGCTAAGGTAGATATTGAGTCGGCTTTTCGACTTTTACCTATTCATCCTTCGTGTCATCATCTTCTGGGATTTTGGTTTGAAGGCGAATCTTATGTGGATTTATGTTTGCCTATGGGTTGTTCCATTTCCTGTTCCTTTTTTGAGTGTTTCAGTACATTTTTGGAATGGGTGGGCCGTGAAGTGGCAGGGTCGGATAATCTGACTCATCATCTGGATGATTTTTTGTGTGTGGGAAGGGAAGGGACAGGAGAGTGTCTGCACATTCTTCGGTCTTTTCAGTGGGTGGCACACCGATTTGATGTTCCTTTGGCTTCTGATAAAACGGAAGGTCCAGCGTCGGTTATCACTTTCTTGGGAATTGAGATTGATTCAGTAAACGGCGAGTGTCGTTTACCTGTTAAAAAAGTGGTGGAAGCTTTGAGGCAAGTAGAAGGGGCCCTGTTGGTAAAAAAATTACAGTTGAGAGAGCTGCAATCGCTGATTGGTTGTTTGAATTTTGCGTGCAGGGTCATTCTGGTTGGAAGAGTCTTTTTACGTGGATTGGCTTTGGCGACACGGGGTGTTCGGGAAGGACATCACTTTGTTAGACTATCTGGTGCAATGAAGATTTGGAAGTGTGGAAATCCTTTTTGGTGGTGTTTAATGGGGTGGCCTTATTCCCTTCGAAAGAGGTTTTGGCGAAGAAACTGGAATTTTTCACGGACGCCTCGGGAGGTGTTGGTTTTGGGGTATATTTTGGGGGACGTTGGTGTGCTTCTCATTGGCCTGATAGTTGGTTGGCATCTTCCTTGGTGCAGAATTTGGCTTTTTTGGAGTTGTTTCCATTAGTGGTGGCATTGGGGCTGTGGGGAGGTGCTCTGGAGGGGAGAAGGATTCTGTTCCGTTCTGACAACATGGCGGTGGTGTCGGCGGTTAATTCTTTGTCAGCTTCTTCATTGCCAGTCATCAGATTGCTGAAAAGATTTGTGTTGATGTGTCTTAAGTTTAATGTTTTATGCAGGGCAAGGCATGTTCCGGGTCGCCTTAACTCGGTGGCGGATGCTTTGTCTTGTTTTCAGTGGGACAAGTTTCGTTCCCTGGCTCCGTTGGCAGAGGAGGTGGGCACCACTTGTCCGGAGGGCCTTTGGCAGCTAGGCTCGGAATTTTTGGAAGATGGGTGAGAGGTTCTTTGTCTGAGTCCTCTTGGAAGGCCTACTCGCGAGTATGGAGGGATTGGGACGCTTTGGCTGAACGGTTCAGGTACGTTTCAGTGGGTGGATTGGATGAGGAAAGTCTGCTCAGGGCATACCTCATTCGGTTATTTGAGTCAAGGGCATCTCCTGGAGTGGTTCGGCAGTCTTTAGTCGCCTTGGCTTTCCTTTTTCAGGTATCAGGAAAAGAGATGTCACTAAGGATTTTGCGATCAGATGTGCAGTTCGGGGTTATGTGAAGGGGAGTTGCAGGGTGGACGCTCGGCGTCCAGTTTCGAGACAATTATTGGAGGGTCTATGGGATTTTGTTGGGAGTTTTTGTTCTTCACCTTATGAGGTTCTGCTTATGAGGGCGGCTTTTTGTTTAAAAATTTTTTGTGGCATTTCGAGTGGGTGAGCTGGTATGTAATTCTAGGAGAGGAGGTGGTGGTTTGGGAGCTGATGCGGTTTGGTTGGAAGTTAATGATCTGGTTATTTGGGTTGCTAACTCCAAGACGGATCAGTTGGGTAGGGAACGTAGAGTTGGTTTATTCAGTGTGGATAACTGTGTGGTTGTCCAGTGAAGAACGTTAAAAAAATTTTGGAGGTACGAGTGGAGTCTGGTGTGACCTTTTTATGTCACGCGGACGGGTCGGCTTTATCAAGGTATCAGTTTGTTTCCATTTTTAAGAAGGGTTTGTTGAGTTTAGGGAGAAATCCGAAGGAATTTGGTTCTCACTCTTTTCGTATTGGGGCAGCAACGGAGGCTTCAAGGTTGGGTTTGTCAGCAACGGAAATTCAAGAATTGGGAAGATGGAACTCAAGGGCTTTTCAGTCTTATTTTCGTCCTGGTTTGGTGTTATGAATTTTGAAAACACTTGTTAAGGCTGGGAGGCAATGTGGAGAACAGTTTGCTGTATGATCTGTTATGTTATGTTTTTTCAATTTTATAAAAAAAAGAGAGAAATTTTGAAATATGAAAAATATCAAACTTATACATATACAAGGTATGAATTATACCTTTTATACAGAATATATATATTTATTCTATTTTATCTTTGTAAATTTGTTTGGGGAGGAGTGTGGGGGTTTGGAGCATTTGGAGGCGAGGAGTATGGTGTTTATGTTATGTTTTTCTTTACAAGTATGGTCATGGTTTATTTGGTGGGATGTGTGGGTGGTTTGGTGGGGAGTTTTTTCTTTTAAAGTATTTTGTGTGGTGGAGATGTTGGTAATTTGTTTTTGTTTTTGCAGATCCTCCAAGAGTGGTGTGGATCATTGGAGACTCGCTGATTTTTTGGGCGAGAAGAAGGGTGTTGGTGCGATCCTCTGGAGTACAGATGGGTCTTCTTGGGTTGGCAACACGGGTACGGTGGATCGGAATCTGTGGACTCCTATGAGAGGAGTTTAAGCCAACGGTTTTGGGTGTCCTTAGGCACGGTGAAGTTCCCCATGTGCTGGTGGTTCACATGGAAGGGAATGATTTGGGTGTGGTCCCTCTTTGTATGCTGCTGGAGCAGATGCAGGAAGATTTGCGGCAGTTGAGGGTGTAGTCACCATGAACAGTGGTGGTGTGGTCCGAGGTGATGCCAAGGATGGTGTGGGAGCAAGCTGAGAAGGAGGAGGTGGTGCGGCTTTGCTGGATCATGCTGAATCACTGCATGGAAAGGTTTGTGAGGCAGATGGATGGTGTGGTGGTGCGACATCTACCTTTTGAAGAGGAGGAGGCGGAGTGTTATTTTATGGCGGATGGCGTTCACCTGACGGATGTGGGCAAGGATCTGTTCATCCTGGGACTCAAGGAAGGGATTGAACAAGCCCTGTTTTTTCTTGGTGGGGGAGCTCTCCCATAAGGGGGTTATGTGAGGAGCTCGTGGCGTGGGCTTGTAGGCAGTGCTGGCTAGTGGTTCCTTTTTAGTTAGGATAACTTTGGTCAGATGGTTGAGAGTTGGGAAGTTTTTTGGTGGTTGGTTGGTTTGGAGGTGTGTGGTGGTTGTGGGGAGTCCTCTTTCAGCACTGGGTTATTTTTTTAATTTTGTTATGGGAATGGTTATGTCATAGTGGTGGGTTATTGTGTGGAGTTTTTAGCTGTGGCCTATATATAATAAATATATATATTATTCCACAGTTATGTGTTTGCGTATTTTTGTTTATTTTTTGTCTCCCTGCATCCGAACCGGTCATCAGTAGGCGACTTATGAAGGTCTGAAGCACCTAAGGTGGAGGGCCCTTAAGTTGCCTCTGATGCCAGGATGCAGGGAGGATTTTTCTAGAAGGTTTTGCAGCGCGTGAGGAGATTGAGCGGGAGTGGTGTGGGAGGCGTCACCAGGAGGGTACTTAAGGTGCGTGTGGAGAGGCTCTGCGCGCCTTTGTCTCCTGAGGTAGAGCGGTTAAAATCCCCATCCTCCCACCCTGTTTTTTTTAACTCCAGGTTGGTTTGGTTTTTTCGTTAGTATAGTATTTTTGTTGGGCTCCTTTGTCACGGCGGGGGCTTGTAGGCAGTGCTGGCTAGTGGTTCCTTTTTAGTTAGGATAACTTTGGTCAGATGGTTGGGAGTTGGGAAGTTTTTTGGTGGTTGGTTGGTTTGGAGGTGTGTGGTGGTTGTGGGGAGTCCTCTTTCAGCACTGGGTTATTGTTTTAATTTTGTTATGGGAATGGTTATGTCATGGTGGTGGGTTATTGTGTGGAGTTTTTAGCTGTGGCCTATATATAATAGATATATATATTATTCCACAGTTATGTGTTTGCATGTTTTTGTGTATTTCTTGTCTCCCTGCGTCTGAACCGGTCATCAGTAGGCGACTTATGGATTTTTAAATCTAGTTATATTATACTGTTAAAGGATTTTGGAAAGCAAAATCACTTAACGCCAGGGTCTCCAAGCTAGTATTCGTTTTGATTACCAGCTCAAGCCAAGAATAAACAGCAACTTGGGCATAGCCTTTTTTTCCCCTTTGACTTTCTCATTGTTAACAACTCTAATACAAATTATAGGAGCATCTACACAAGGCCCCCCAGTCCCAGAATAGCAGCTCAAGCCATTAATGATAGACGTCGCTATGTATAATCAGATGTTCCTCACACTCACAGACCTCACTGTAGAAATGGAAAACCATTTTATATAGATAAATTAAGAATAAATTCCTGTAACTAAAACTTCTTGCTATATTCAGATACACGTTTGTTGCAAATCAGCAAAAATGTTTTTAACAAAGAATTAAAAACCAATGAAGTTTGACAATATACATATTTATAAATGCATCAGTATTAGTATTCATTAATTTGCTTTCAGATTATAATAAATTATTATCCCATTACAGAATATTGATGCAATATTTATTAGAGTCTGATGGGTTTGTGAACTGAAATCTTAGGCCGGGGTCAGACGAGTGCACTACATGCGCACATACTGCCGCACCTCCCGATCTCCATCACAGCATTGAGACGTTTCGACGGGGCCGGCCACACACTATAGCGCGTGCAGAATTGCACGTGCTACAGCAGACGTGCTGAAACCCTCTCTGTCGAGATGCTACAACACGCGTTCGGCGGGACTGCAAAGTGTGATTCTCCATAGGAGGAACGAGCTTTGCTGCACTGAGCGCACTAACTGCGCTCAGCGAGGTGGCCACATGGGCATCGGAGTGGAAGGAAAGTCCACTGTCATGGACGTTCCTTCCACTAAGTGCATTCATTTGACCGTGGGCTTAACAGTCAATTAATTTTCCAATTAATTAGTATTTTGATGGTGTGTGGTCATTGTCCCATTGAAGTTGCAGCTACGGCATATAGAGTAAATATTCTGTATGCATGATATTAACTCAATAGCTTTTCAAATATCACAACTGTGGAAACATATTAATGTGTGTATGATGTTCGTGACATTTCCTAAAACATAAATTATTCACTAAAAGTAGAGTAAATTTAAAACATCATTGGTCTTCCAGAAATCTTTTGCTATTTTGTTGTAGCAAACTGATGCAAAGCAGAATTTGTGCTCAGCAATACACTATTAACAGAACGTATCAAAGCAATATATATGCTATATTTCTACTGAACTAGTCTAACCTTGTTAAACAGCTTTTAAACAATGTATTGAATGAAAGGAAACAGCTATAAGTAGACTTATTGAAATATTTTGTGACTGCATTTACCCACAACAGCTTTATTCCAACTTACTACTTGGCAATGACTTAACAGTAATTGCCAACAGTAACCCAAAATGTGACATTTTTAAAAATCGGATAGGTGAAATCTGACATTTTTAAAGCTCTGCTTTTACACTGTACCATTTTTAATATACATGTCATAATATTAAAAATTAATCTAGAGAAAAATTGCTTTTAATGGTACAGTATGTGTTCCATGTACAAATGGACTCAATCATTGCTCACCTATATGGAGTTGCTAGGTGATTACCCTTGTGTGTAACACTGCTTTTAATAAACCAGAATTTAGATGCATAAATATAACTGTCCAGTATATATACCTTATAATTATGATACAGTACATACAGAGAAAATATAGACAGTAGAACTGAATTTCTGAGTTTTGCTACTTGCTATTATATGCTAGATATAATATCAAATAATCAAATAAGGAAATTAAATGCAAGTAGGATCCGGAGCTTTATATTTGGAGAGCTAATGTTACAGGATACAACATCGTATCGAGGTCTTTCTGGAGGGGGAATGGTTTGCAATTTATGAAAAATAACAGATAGTACAACAAATGCTTATGCTGGCTATTGAATACAGACATGTAGTGTATGCAGCTGCTCTGTAAACACACCTTCATAAACTTACTACACTGTATAACTCTTTTACTACCAGAAAGGTAAAACGTAACAATGTAATACCAGAACAATTTATATTAAATAAAAATTAAGGAAATAGGAGAGGTCCAGAGAGACCTAAGGGTTTCCCCCTAATTAGTTGATTGATCCCAGGCTGCGACTGCACCCGACGCGCGTTTCACCTGGAATGGAGCACTCCTGACGAGCCATTCCAGGCGAAAAGCGCATCGGGTGCAGTCGCAGCCTGGGACCCTTCGTTAATTCACTCAATTTGGCCAGTATTGTGACCACATTAACCCTTGCTGGGCCCTGATATACAATTAATTGGTCCACCACTGTGTCTTTATTTGGGCTAATCTTAGCAGTTGAAATTGTTTAAAAGGGTAACCCTCTGATGTGTGCTTTCTGACAACTGTGGTGCTTTGTTGCATATGTATCATGCTTGATTATCAATTCTTTATCTATATGTCAGCCACCGTCAATTGAAGTGACCCTTGAAGATCACTTATTGAATGGAGTTTCTAATTCTACCCATTGCTGCACGCAATACCACCAACCTTTGTCTTGTTCTTAATATGTCTGTTTTTTGAGCACTGTCCATTCATGTTTTAGGTGTCATATATTTCAATTTGCTTCATTAAAAGTTAAGTTTTATTGGTCTCTGGGAGACACTAGTATTCTGATGACCACATCAGAATAATTGTACACTGTATAACTCATTCTGCGGCTTTGTGCTACAATGTAACTACATGACACACCACTGTGACATTTTAAAAGAGCTAGACTGCCCGGTGCTGGAATCTAGACGCACCCTTCACCTTTCCAACCTGGTGTTTAGACTGCTTCTCCTAGCAGTTCCCTCATCCTATAACCTCAGATCCAGGACCAGCACCTGACTTGCAGTGCCACAATACAAAAAGAAAGTGTCTCGATCCTCATTTTCCTACAAAGCACCGCAATTATGGAAAAACCTCCCAGACGCCATCGAATCTTCCCCCAGTCTTATGTCACTTAAGAAATCTCTATTAACATACCTCGATACAGAGTGCACCTGTAAACATGTAAAATAGTGACTATATTTCCTACATAATTTTTTCTGTGTTAATCTGTATATTTGTTTTTTGGTTTTAATAACTTGCATTTATTACTTAGTATTTCTACAACGACTGTAAAAATTCAATGTTCTTGTATCCAGGACCTACTTGAAAGCTAGAGAAATCTCAATGTATTCTTCCTGGTAAAATACTTTAAATAAATGCAATATTTATTTATAAAAAATTTAAATAAATAAATAATGGAATGATACATACAGTGCTACACATTACTCACTAAAAACTACATATACATTATTGGTCTTTTTTTATCATTAAATACAGGTGCATCTCAATAAATTAGAATGTCTGTGTGTATTGAATTTATTTAATACACAAGTTTCCCAATTTGAGTTGAATTAATGAAATAAATGAACTTTTCCACAACATTCTAATTTATTGAAATGCACCTGTATTTAATGATAAAAAAGACCAATAATGAGAGCATTTAAATTGATGGCAATTTAGCTCATTATGGTTTAAAGAGACTTAGCATACTCATTTAAACAGTAGCAATTAATTTGAAAGAATATTCAGCTTCAAACACCAATGCCATGCATGAGTTTTATTTTGGCTGCTAGTAGCCAGGCCATGTGCCTAGAGTGTAATTGTGTCAACAAACTGTGTTCCGTAAAAGCTCAAATCACTAACAAAAACATGCTAAAGGAGATAAAGGATTTAAGTCATGCAGGGTATCGGATAGGACAAAGTGGAACCTCAGGACTTATCTTCTGATATTAATATAAAATTGCAAAATTAATTTTCTGTAATGTGTATATAAATATGTAACGGACTGGCACAGGAAACGAGGTGCCCTAATCTCACTGTAGCGTAAGTGTTCTGCCCTCCATACAGTTATATTTACACTCCATCTAGTGGAGGTTTATTGCAAATGCAACCTGCTTTAAGGAGGTGACTTTCAGCTTCCTGATGTGCATATTTAAATACAGACAAAGTCGCTGGATAATAATAAACTGATAGACACGTATATAAAAATAGTGGGTATAAGTATCTTAATAGTGCTCCTTCGGATGACTCCTCCTCTCCATCCAAACACGACAAATGATATAGATATAAGGTGCACTACAAAGAAGCAAATATAAGCAACATAGCGTTATACTGCATGTATTAGGGACATAAGTACCCCTGCTAAAAAAATTCGCTCCCAAGAGATTGGAGGGGTATAAGCATATAACTGAAAGGAAATTGAAATATGGTAGCTAATTCACTGTATACATATTTCTATATTCTAGTAATATTTGATAGCTATATAAATATATAGGGCCTGATTGACTGCTCAGCAAATACATAATGTGTTCATGAGGTAATGCTGAGTCTGGTCTTTCTCTTGGCTTCCTGTTTTTTTATTAAGGAGTGCAAATTTTCTATTCAACTCCACTTCCTCTTGAAACTAAAGAGGCTGGCTGGCCGAGAGGAAGGGAGGGACACAGATGTTTAATTGTTCATATATCCTATGGAACATTCTTATTCCAAGAACAGGATATAGCTGTGACGTCAATTTAGTCGTGCCTACTAGGCAAGGACAGGAAATGTTTGTGTAAGTCTAGGTACTGCCCAAAGTAGAAAAAACATGTTTCCTATATTACTGACGTATTGATTCTTTATTGGTTTGTAATCCATGAATTTGTGACACTCCTATTTTGACAAAACTGACTGAATGTATGAAACTTGCCCCAGAGTAATAAGAAACACCCAAAGACAGAATTTGTGTCCTGGTCTTTTATTCTCACTCGAGTTGTTTCCTGTATGGTCACTGGGTCTGGTGACAAAGCAGCTATCTCTATCATCACTGGACCGTGGCCATTCCTGTGATATTCTTGCAGAATACATTTCAATTTGGTATCAGAAGTGCGGATTTGAACTAATCAACTTGCTGTGGTGAGTACAGGTTACATATATATTTTATTAATATTTATTGGAACCTGATATTCATCATAAGCAACTTGCTTGTTCAAATTTTCAAACTCGCATTATTTGATTTGATAGTGCAAGAGTTTCTTTTGAATGATTTGATTGTTTAAGTGATGGTGAATGAAAAATAGGATTTTTTACAATCGTCTGGGTAAAGAATAGTGATCCTTTCTCTTTGTTTCCTTGATCAATTGTTGGATGTCCCCACTGTTAGTGACTCACATTTGAATTGTGTTGTAAAGAGTATTATATTTTAAAAGATTAATACCTTTAAGTTTCCTGCCCCGAGAATTGGGTCCCTATTTACCTGACTACTTGTTATTTCCTATTTGTGCGTGTTCTCCCTGATAGTGTAGTTAAAAAGATTTTAAATAGAATGGAGATTGCTGTTTTGTGATTTGGCTCAGTGAGAATAGAGGAAACTGCGCATTTTTGCGACCCTTTCCCTCTCACCCTTTTAATTGCGCTGGCCCTTCTCCTTCCCCCCTCCACCGCGCCTTTTTTTTTGCGATATGGGTGCCAAAAAATCCTCCCATATAGATCCAAAAACAACGGGCAAATTAGATAAGCACTTCAATAAGAAGTTAATGCCCCAAAATGGCCCTGCTGAAACGCCCGCCGATTATGTACAATGTGTTGCTGGCGGATATTTTACCATGCCCTTTATAGATTGTCTTGCTGGATGGACTACAGCCATGCATTCTTTTGATCCATTCCCAAATTCAGGAAGCTTCTCTTCCTATCATATGTCCATGATAAAAGGCTTATGTCTTGGCGACCAGAAAGCTTTCCCATATTTCCAACCTGACTCAAATTGGGATAGAAAATATATGAAGGAATGTGGTAAAGTGTGGATTCACTTGTCCTCTTCATATAACCCTATTTCTAAAACTCCTAAATATGTATCATGGTCCATAGATAATCCTCCACCTTACAATTCCTCTCCTCCTGCCCTTTCACAACCTACTCCCAAACCCTCTTCCCTTTATCCCAGCCTTGACCCTAAGACTTTGGCAGCTGTGATTACAACTATTGAAACCACTACTAATCCTCTGCCTTCCCCCGAAGCCCTAACACAAAATATAGGTGTTTTAGGTGCTATCGTAGGAATACCCCATGTTGAAACAGAATCTGACACAGAACAAGATGAAACTAGCACATATGATTGGCAAAATAAAACCCCTAAGTCTAAATTCAGTACATCTTCATTTGTATCCACTTCCAAACCCAACCGTGTAGGATACTCTCCCCAAAATGCAATCTTTTATTGACCAATTTGAACCCCAACTTCAGAACATAATAACTAGGACCCAATCTGGCAAAACTATCAAACCCCCTGCTAGATATCAGATGCCCTATTTAATTGCAGGAAATAATGTCGTTATTATGCCCCCTGATATAGGAACCTTAATTCTATAATTAAGGGTTCTCCTAGTCCCCGAATTTCCCCGACCGCGACAACACAATATCTTAAACGGCGACACGAGGATTGCAATTAACTCAGGAAGATTACAAGTTGATCATTAACGGTGTCATGGGATATGCTGATGACACTGGTTTTGATTGGACTCGTGTTCTCTCACTTCAACCCCCCATGCTCCTCTAATGGGTGCCCCTATTACACCCCAAAATTTGCCTTTACAAACATCGGTCCAGATTGATGATATGTGGACAGAAGTTTGTGATGAATGGACTCGTAATTATGGAGCTCGACGTTCTATGGTCGCAGCCATTGCATGGAAAAAAATGCCAAAGAATCTGTCACTGAATTCGTCCACCGGTTCCATAAGAACTGGAAGGAGGATGCCGGCATGACATTAGATGGAGATATGGGTCTCCTCTACACTCAAACTCTCATGGGTAATCTCAGAGATGATACCCACAGAATTGCTAAACAGGTTATTGATAACTGGCCAACGGTGGTACCTATTGATCTTAATAATAGGCTCCTTGTTAAAGATTCTGCTGGCTGCTTTGACCTGCAGCATTCTAAATATATGTTAGCTGTTTTTAACGGTCCTTCAGGTCCCCCAGGTAATAATGGTCCTCGCCCTAAACGGACTTATTATCGTCCTCAACACCCCACACATACCCCAGGTACTTGTTTCATTTGTGGTGATCCAAATCACTGGCGTAATGAATACCCTCATAATCCCAGGAACATTGGCAATACTGCTATGAACCCCCAGCCAAGATCTCCAACAAGCAATGCTGTTACCTCTCCTAACAATGCCTGTGATCCACCTCGTCATAAGATTGATTGGCAAAACCAATCAAATGCATGATGTGGCCCAGAGGCATGCTCCATCTCATGTGTTCAGGTTTCAGAAACAGTTGACCATTTGCCCCTAGTGATCCTTAATTTGGAGGATCATAAAACCCCATTCCTTGTGGATACGGGTGCTACAAATTCGACGCTTACAATAGAGTGGTGTTTGTGGTTTAATTAAACCTGCTGAGACGCCATCTTTGGGAATTAATGGAGTCCTAACAGAAACGTTTGTCACCCCACCCATTGCTATTTCTTCAAATTCTTCTCCTGCCTCTGTGTTTCATTCTTTTCATGTTCTCCCTACCTGTCCTGTTAATTTGCTAGACAGAGATTTGCTTTCTTTGCTTGCTGTATCTATTATCTGCATGCCATCTGGATCTTTACATGTGGATTCACCATTATTTTCTATTGAAGCTGCTCCCAGCACACTTCATCCCCCATCAGCCCCCCCTCCCTGCTCTCCACCTAACTCTTCCTCCCATTCCTTCTCTCCTCTTCACTGTGCTTTCCTTTCAGCACCTGATCTCGAATTGTGTGTACATCCGGATGTATGGGCAATTGACGAATATGATGTGGGTTCAATCTCATGCACCCCATATTCTGCAAAATTAAATGCATCTGCTACACCTGTCTATCACAAGCAATATAATCTGTCACCTGCTAAAGTTGAAGGAATACTGGAATTCATTCACCGCTTCCTTGCTACTGGCATTCTGCATCCCATTGTAAGTTCCTACAACACTCCTGTAAATCCTGTGCCTAAAGGAGATGGATATCGCTTTACTCAGGATTTCAGATCTCTCAATGAAATCATAATTCCTATTTCTCCAATTGTACCTGACCTCCCAACCCTTCTCACCTCCAGACTCCACACATTTTACAGTCATAGACCTAAAAAATGCCTTTTTTTCTGTCCCAGTACATCCAGATACACAACACATTTTGGCCTTTACATTTGAAGGTAGTCAGTTTTCGTGGTCAGTATTACCTATGGGATTTATTGATAGCCCGGCTACCTTTGCACGTGCACTGCGTGAGACTCTGTTGAGTTACAGTCCGCCGGAAGGCTCCACCTTACTACAGTATGTGGAAGATCTCCTCCTTTGTAGCCCCAGCCAAGCTGCATGTCACACTGACTCTGTTGCTCTCCTCAACCATCTACACTCAGAAGGCCACAAGGTGTCCAGAAAAAAGATGCAATTTTGCTCCACCTCTGCTGAATATTTGGGTTTCGTTCTCACTCAGGGATCTCGTGTTCTCTCACCGTCCCGCATTCAGAGCCTGCTCCAGCTCAAGCGTCCTGCCTCCAAAACAGACATGTTGTCCTTTCTAGGGATGGTGAATTTTTGTCATCATTGGATACCAGACTGTTCCTATTATGACTCTGTTCTTCGTGCGTCTGCTGCGCACACAGCTCCGGACCAAATTGTTTGGTCTCCGGACATGGTGTCTGCCTTTGATACGTTAAATGAAACTGTTGGCTACTGCACCAGCACTGGGGCTACCGAACTATAAACTGCCTTTCCACCTCTACTGTAGGGAGGATGGGCGCACAATGGCGGCTGTTCTTGCACAGGTCCACGGGGGGCGCTGTGTCCAATTGCATTTTTGTCAAAAGTCATGCCACCTGTTGTTCAGGGAATGCCAAATTGTCTCCGCTCCTTGGCTGCCTGTGCCATGGCTGTGGAAACAGTTCAGTCCTTAACCCTAGGTACTGACATGATTCTCCATACACAACATAATGTCTTGCATGTACTTCGTAACCTTTCTACCCAGCACATTTCTTCCCACCGTTTGTCTGGTTATGAAACTGTACTAACTTCTACCTCCAATTTGTTTGTCAAATACTCTTCTGTCACTTCTGGTCCTTCTGCTGTTCTTAATGCTCTTCTGCGTCTACGCTAAGACCATGGGGAGCCTCGCGAATTACATGATTGTCTTCCGCTCATTCAACTAACGACCTCTCCTAGATCTGATCTTTCTGACACTCCTCTAGAAGGTCCTGATATTCGTCATATCTTTGTTGATGGCTCCTGTTCTCGTCTTTCTGATTCACAGTATCTGACTGGTTATGCTGTGGTTGAATTGCCTGACATTGTGCATGAATCTGCTTCCATTCCTTCAAATTCTTCGCAAGCTGCGGAACTCTTTGCTTTAACAGCTGCATGTAAACTTTTTAAAGATCTCCCTGTCACCATTTATACTGACTCTCGTTATGCATTTGGTGTTGTGCATGATTTTGGTGCACTATGGCATCGCCGTGGTTTTACTACGGCTGATGGACGTCCTATTTCTCATTCTGATCTGATTTCTGATCTCCTGTCTGCTATTCTATTACCTTCTCGTCTTGCTGTTGTCAAATGCAAAGGTCATGATCCTGTTGACTCTTTTGTTTCTTGTGGCAATCACTTTGCTGACGCTAAGTCTAAAGCTGCTGCTCTTTCATCCCCTACCATTTCTCTTGTTCCTCACCCTCCAATTGTCACCTGCTACCTTTCTCCTTTTCTGCTGCCCCAGAAATGGATGCTTAAAGAACTCCAGGCAGGTGCTACTGAAGCTGATGTTTATCATTGGGCCTCAGAAGGCCTTGTGAAGTCTCAAGAAATTCCGCCTGATGTTAGAATTTATGAGAAAGGAGGGAGAGTGGGCCTACCTGCTGCAGCAGCGCCAATCTTTATTTTTTCTTTTCACGGTCCTGGCCACAGATCTCCCAAACTCACATACAGCGAAATGGCTAAGCATTTTTCTGTTTGTAATCTTAAGGCTATGATTAATTCCCAACTTTCTCGTTGCCTTATATGTGCCAGAAATAATACACAGGGCCCAAAAATTAAAACTCAACACCTACCGCCAGCTAATGGTCCATTCCAGGAACTCCAAATTGATTTTACACACATGCCCACTGCAAAAGGTAACCTGAAATACCTTCTGGTAATAGTTGACAAGTTTTCTAGATGGCCTAAAGCCTTCCCTACTGCAAGAGAAAATGCCAGAACTGTTGCCAAAATTCTTTGTAAAGAATTAATACCCAGATATGGATGCCCCATATCTATTGATTCAGATAATGGTCCTGCCTTTACCTCCAAGATCACACAGGAATTGGTAAAATTAATGGCCATTCAATGGAAGTTTCATTGCCCATACCATTCGGAAAGTTCCGGAATCGTGGAACGGCAAAATAGAAATATCAAAAATAAACTTAGAAAAGCTACTGAGGGTACCTTCAAGAACTGGCCGGATTACCTTCCAGCCATTCTTGCAGAAATAAGAATGACCACCCATTCTGTCTCTGGTCTCTCCCCTTTTGAAGTTCTCATGGGAAGACCCTTTCCTACCCCATGGATTCCTAAGCAAGGTCCCCTGGTAATGTTACCAGGTGATCTGGATGAATTTAGAGAAGCATATGTTACTCAATTGCTTAAAACATTGCATGATTTCCATAGAACGGTCTCCTGCTCTTTTCCGCCTCTCTCCACAGATCCTACTCACCGTTTTGTTCCAGGAGATCGAGTGCTCGTGAAGGCCCTGCATCGTCACAAAACCATTGATCCACCATATGGAGAGCCGACTACTGTCCTTGCTGTGACCAGAACCGCCGTGCTGACTGATGAATCACCTTCCTGGATCCATGCATCAAGGGTAAAGAAAGCGCCATTCATCCATGATGACTTCATTCCTGATCCACCTGTGACCTCAACCCCAGACGTGGAATTGCTGACCCCTGCTTCTAGATGACCTCCTCCTGTGACGTATCCCGCTGATGAATCTGGAGTGTGGCCCTCAGCAGTTGTAAGCCCCTGCTAACCTGTTGGCTGGTTTCCCAGCTGAAGAATCCTTTTTCCCCCCCAATTTATTTTTTATGCCTATTAACTGTCCTATTCAA
This sequence comes from Leptobrachium leishanense, assembly GCA_009667805.1. Taxonomy (NCBI): domain Eukaryota; kingdom Metazoa; phylum Chordata; class Amphibia; order Anura; family Megophryidae; genus Leptobrachium; species Leptobrachium leishanense. The sequence continues at coordinate 228,373,269 of CM019064.1, read as the reverse complement.
CCTGAAGAGTAGTACTTTTTTTCCTCATTTACACGAACTGTTTATTTTTTGATGAACTTTCCTTTTTCACAAAGTAATACATATTGTATTAACTCTGATTTTACACTTGCAGTGTCTATTGCTAGAACTACTACCAAGATGTTTTGCTTTTTCCAAGTACTGTTTTATTTTTGTTGGTTCGCTTTTAATCATTATGATTTATTTCATCATACTTACTGGTAGTTCATGCTACTATCACAGATGTTTTTGGGAAGATATTGTAGGTCCCCACAATATCTCCTTTGCTCGTCCCCCAGTTCTTAATATGCGTTTGAAAAGAGACTTGCATCGACCTAATAACTATGCATATGCTGCTCAGACTATATATGAACTTTCAGGTTTCAACAAGTCCTGCTGGATATGTATGGCCAAACCGACTAGTTCTAAATATGGTATACCGTATGAAGGAGTTGCTTTGAATCTTAGTCTTTTTGATGATGATTTGTTTACACTGCCTACTTTCTCTAAAACTACTAACAATCCAGGTGCCACTTTTATACGTGCTCCCCTCTTACAGGAACATCGTGGTACTGCAGTGATACGAAATGAGATTTAACATTACTGGTAGAATGCCTTCACCAGAACCTAACAGAAAGGAACCTCCTTGCCAGGTTATAATGGATCATATGTATGTCCCTAATAACTCTGAGATTAATCTACAAGCCACTTTTTGTGTTTCCTTTCTTCTTCCTGGTTCAGCACCCCTTGGCATTCTAAGTTGGTGTCCTCCCCCCTTTGTTCTAATCCAGGTATACCAGATAAATGTGTAAGTTTATGGCAATGGATGGATAAAACTTTCCCTGTAAGTGTTGGCAACGCCAACTATGCTGATTTCATGTTTGGATGTATTAACGCATCCCAAATTAATGCTACCCATGTTTTGTTTAAAAATACTGTGTGGAATGTAGCATCTTTTGGGAGACTTAACTTACATGATTCCAACAGTCCAAAAGATTGGACCTTGCAAGTGGAAGATGGCACATACTGTAGTATGATAATGGTTGCAACATATTATATTGATGCTTATGCTACCTTGCCCTTTAACCCCCCTTTTTACTGGTTATGTGGTAAATGGGCATATTTGGTAATACCTAGAACCTATGTTGGTGAATGTGTTTTGGGTCTTTTTGGTCCATCTCATACTATTCACCCTTATGTTCCATCTGGTTTGTGCATTGACCTACATAACACTGTACATCGCTCTCGTCGCTCCTCCATATCTGTCAAAACCTCTGAGGCAGAGCGATTTGGTGGAATCTTGCTACCGGCATATGGTGTTGCTCGTTTGTATTCTAAAATGAACCTTTTTGTAGACTTAGTTGATGACATGTTTAATCACATTACACATGCTCTAGCAGTTCTTTCTGCTGAGCAACGTCAGATTAGAGATGCAGTAATTCAGAATCGTATGGCCCTTGATTATTTGTTAATGAAGGAGGGTGGTGTATGTGGTCTTCTTAATTTGACCCATTGTTGTTTTCACATTGATGACATTTCAGGTGAAGTTTCTCAAGATATACATGATATTGAGGAAATTCAAACCCAACTCAGGAAAGTATCAAGTCCCTTAGATGGATTTGATTGGACCTTTGGCTTTAGTTCTATTTTTGGTAGCCTAGGTTCAACTATTTTACATGGTTTAATGTATCTCGTTATGATTATTTTTGTTAATGCCATTTTTTACAAATTGTTGATGCTGTGCCTTGAGAAATGTTGCGTTTCTAACTCACCTATGATGCCAGCCTTTCCTATACTTCCACCCCCACCTACTTTGATTCCTCTTCAACGTTCCCCTCTTATGAGTAATTACTAACCTCTCTTTTTCTTTTTTTTATTTCTACGTATTGGAATGATTTATATGTATAATATGAGGACAATGTAACCCCACTTGTAATAGGTTCACTAGTTTAGTTTAGTTTAGTTTTCTTTTTTAATTAATGATCACGTGATTCGTGATCAAAAGATGGATTGAAAGGAAATTGAAATATGGTAGCTAATTTACTGTATACATATTTCTATATTCTAGTAATATTTGATAGCTATATAAATATATAGGGCCTGATTGACTGCTCAGCAAATACATAATGTGTTCATGAGGTAATGCTGAGTCTGGTCTTTCTCTTGGCTTCCTGTTTTTTTATTAAGGAGTGCAAATTTTCTATTCAACTTCACTTCCTCTTGAAACTAAAGAGGCTGGCTGGCCGAGAGGAAGGGAGGGACACAGATGTTTAATTGTTCATATATCCTATGGAACATTCTTATTCCAAGAACAGGATATAGCTGTGACGTCAATTTAGTCGTGCCTACTAGGCAAGGACAGGAAATGTTTGTGTAAGTCTAGGTACTGCCCAAAGTAGAAAAAACATGTTTCCTATATTACTGACGTATTGATTCTTTATTGGTTTGTAATCCATGAATTTGTGACACTCCTATTTTGACAAAACTGACTGAATGTATGAAATTTGCCCCAGAGTAATAAAAAACACCCAAGACAGAATTTGTGTCCTGGTCTTTTATTCTCACTCGAGTTGTTTCCTGTATGGTCAATGGGTCTGGTGACAAAGCAGCTATCTCTATCATCACTGGACCGTGGCCATTCCTGTGATATTCTTGCAGAATACATATCAATAACATATACTCAGCTGGTGTGGTATCGCCCTCAGATCCTGCTTCCACGGATGCTGTGTAGTTCCCAGTCGCTCTTGGGGTAATCCCTTGTTCAATACTCAGCGAGTTCCCCCTCTGCTTAATTCAGCAGGTTGTCTCCTTTTTGGTCGAGCTGCGCTGTATACAGATAACTCCACTCGGGGGTTAAGTATTGAGAATTTAATAGTAAAAACATAAAATACAAATTAAAAACGTCTAAAACAAAGAGGGTCTCTTATTATCCGATGCGTTTGGTCTCGATGGACTTTTTCAAGGATCCTATGTTGCTTATATTTGCTTCTTTGTAATGCACCTTATATCTATATAATTTGATGTGCATACATGCATGTTTTCTCTATGGCTATCTTAATCAAGGTATGGGGACAGACAGTCTTGCATTTTTTTAACTTAACTAAATTAGTTATGCATGTGAAATCAAGCATTTTACTAATTTTCATCCATCATTTCGTATTTTAGTGAGTTATTTATATTTAAAAGAACTCAACTCCTGCTTTTGTCACATTGATTTATCAGCTAGCATAACATATAGGGTTATTCAATAAGCGCAGAACTCTCCACCAAATTGCACTGCACAGTGAATTTCACCTTATGGTGCAATTTTGTGGCAGTTCGTCTATTCAGAGAGCTGTCAATTTGCCAAATACTGGCGAATAGACAGGGGAATACGGTTTAGTTCACCACAGACTGGCGATCTTCTGCGGTAGTGAAATTGTCCCATAGAGAAGTAATGGTTAATCTATTCAGAGAGAGTGTCGAAATGCGACGAAATGTTGGCAAAATGCCCAGATTTTCGGTGGTTCGCTTCGACAGGTTTAAACAGGGGCATCCCATAGGATTCAATCTAAAAAAAAAATATTATCGTTTTTATTATTTTTATATTCAACCATTTAATCTTTTCAGTTTCAGCAAAAAGCCTTTTAATTTATTAATTTTTTAGGTATTTTTCTGGATTTTTGAGGCAAAACTTTTAATTTCCACTTTTCTAATGGTGTTTTTTTTAAATTCTGTAACAGACCTTTTTATTTTTTTTATAGGATCTTTTTTATTATTTCCACACATTTTCATGCATTTTAATTGCATTAAACACCGTTTAAAAAATAGCAGAGTTCTGTTTTTTTTTCCTGCAGTTTGGCGGTGTTCAGCAGTTTTCGGCGGGCTGAGCGGCTGTCTTCGGCGACATTTGGTGGGCTGATCGGTGGTCAGCGGTGGCTTTTGGCTGTCTGTTCGGCAGCGTTAATGGTCTTTAGTGACTCCTTGTTTGGTGCACTTCGGAGACCCTTTGGTGAATAGTGAATTCACTACAGGGTCGGCGAACTGAAATCGCCGAAGCACACCGAGGTGCGACAAACGAGAAAGCACTGAAATTTCGACGCTTTCTGAATAACCCTCATAGTGATGCACTGCTGCATGGACTAAGCCGGTATGTAAAGTGCGTGTGCTATGTTCAAGAGAAAATATTAGCAGCTTTATAATTTAACACAAGTAATAAATATTGGGTTTCAATTAGGGAAATGCTTGTTTAACTGACATGCTAAATTCATTTTAAATTTAAAAATGAGAACAATGTTCCTTTAAGCCTGACATATCCCTTTCATGTTAATTTGCAATGCTTTAACGCATCACACTGCATAAAACCTGCATATTAACCTCAACAATCCAGATAATGCAAAGTATCTCTGAATGAGGGAACTGCCAGCACCTCTGATATCTCTTCTCTCTTCCCTTGGCAATAACCACTTCATTTCCCACTTAAGCTGAAGTAAATCTATCCGTAGAAGAGCTCTGTCAACATATCTAAGTGGAAAGACCTTTGGATTATCCAGGAAAATCTATTTAAAATCTGGGATGATAAAATGTCCTCCTAAATGCTAATGGAAACTTTCATCTTGTGTCTTAGACCTCACCTCCAGCTGACATGCCGTTGCAGATCAAGTGCTTAGCTTGATAAGAGCTGCTTATGGAGTTCTTGCTACTGTTGGCTTAGATAGCAGGTCAGTCAGTCTAGGCTGTTAAAGGTGATTATCTAACTAGGGACAGAAGAGGATGAACATTGAACAACCTTGTTTGTCATTTTGCTCAATTAGCCAGACAGCGCTAATAAGTTTAAGAGCTTTGCCACAAATCAAAAATAAAACAAAAAGCTGCTTTTAAACAAATTACTCAACCAGAAATCAAAGAGTTGTAAGATACTGAACCGCTTAAGGCTAGGGTCAGACGAACGCATTTTTCACGTTGTCCGTGAAAAGGTGCGTTCGAACGAATGGACGTATTTTTCACGGAATACGCGATAGCGGTCATACGATGTGCCTTTTCGTCCGTGATTTTGTACGGATCATCAATAAAACACTTTTTGTGTCTGGACGTTATGTTAGCCGGACATTAGCAGCGTCTGACGTCTCACAATCACGCAAACACGCCGCTATGCGGACGCAGCGCACTCTGTACGTCAGTAGTAGCGGTTTGACGTTCTAGAAAAAATGCGTTCGTTTGCCACTTGCGTTGCGCGGACGAACATTCGTGCGGCCGTACTTTGTGTGTTCCCCGGCATTGGACGTCATTTGCTGCTAGTACGGCCGTGATTTCGTGCGGCTAAACTCACGTTAAAAATGCTTTCGTCTGACCTTAGCCTTAAGTGGCACCTACTCTCTCCTCCCACCTTTGTTTTTCGTAGGTGTGCTTAACACTGTTGGGCAATGATTTTGATTCATATTATTGCCATTACTATTACTGTATTGCTTTGATTATATTCTTTTTACCCTGCATTGTGCACCCTCTGTGTCTTGTAAATTCTAATACATTTATAACGTTGACCTATGGTAAAGTTGCATGATAGAGAGACTTGCATTTTTCTAAAATATTCATTTAAACAAGTAATAACACTAAAATATTTTGACGCAATGTAAAATTCTTCCACATGCTATATTTTATTTTCAGTATAACAATAAAGGTTTTATGCTGACCAAATATTTTTTGAGAACAGATGTGATATTTTATTATTGTTTTATATTGTGTTACTACACAACTGCTTGTATGATATTTTATGCAAGCAAATACATTCAAACAAACATTGAACTGTGGTAGTAGGCATTCATGCATTCAATTGTTGGGTTAATTTATTTTGCTGTTACAATCAGGGTTATTCAGAGAAAGGTGAAAACCAGGAGAACTGTCAGGAGAAGAGAACATTCTAGACCAAATAGCCTATTTGGAAAGTGAGATAAATGGGAGACTTTTTCTGGTTTGGCTATTTTGACCTAGAATTTTCACTTCTCCATTCATTCTCCTGAGTTTCACCTTTCTTTGAATAGACCTGCATGTGTCCTTTCGCTGTGCACAAGAGACCATATTTATGAAATGCCAGGTTGTAAGAAAACACATCTTGGTACAAATCCTCTTCTGTGTTTGTTAGGATGATGATGTTATTAATAAATACATTTAAGAAAAAAATATGTCATTTGCGCTCGTTTCTATACAATTCCATGTGCAACAAAACAATATCAGAGGTTTTAGTTTGCTTTAATGGCCATTGAAACGTAAGCTCATTAAAGCAAACTAAAACCTCTGACAGTGTTTTGTTGCACATGGAATTGTATAGAAACGAGCGCAGATTACATATTTTTTTCTTGTTACGTTTTATACATGAACTGGGCTGTTACTCCTGGCTGTTGCAGCCGCTCTGGTGAGTACAGGCGCGACGCCATTTTTTCTGTATGATAACATCATCCTACTTTTTTCAGTACATAATCTGTATACAACAGTCCTTCTTCTCATAGGACAGGAATCTACCATTCTTCCAAGCCCGTATGACTTTTGTTTTATTGAACTTGCCCACTTTAGCAATTTTTCAAATCCTCCAAATCCTAGAGACTACCTCTCAATCATACTCTGCTTACCTTTCCAGCTCAATGTATGGTCTTCAAATTCATGATTATTTATCTCTTATCTCGTTATTCTACCCTTACGGGTGGTGTTTTAAAGTTTGACTTTTTTGCCATTCCATGTTAAAAAAATCACAGTAAGTCAATTGCTGTCATGAGTAGAAAGACAACTATTGCAAGTAGGTATTGCTATCCAAAATGATATTTTTTTTTTGAGATATTTGTAGACCAGGGCATTTATGGCATTATAATTCATTTATGGCAAACGTTAAAGATTTTTGGAATCAGATCCTAACCCTTTTAGCATATACACAAGAAGGGTGTGTGCAAAACGCATCATGTATAAAATGATGTAAAAGGTTCCAACATTCTACAAGCTATAAAATAAATTTACTAGCATGAGTCATGTAGGCTCAACCCTATGTACTGACCTAAAACTAGATAGACATAATCTCTGAGGGGATATCATGTCATGGAATCAAGTTTCTGGTGAATGAGTTGTTTTTTTTACATATTTCATTAAATATATTTAAGAAGCGTACAATGTTTCTTTCATTAAAGACACTGAAATCTACCTGTAGAAACAAATACGTAATACAGTGGAACTCATGGTAATAAAGGTGTCACAATTCACATTTTTCAATGATACTAATGTAGTACTCGGTAAATGATCACTTAACCTCATGGAAGCCTTTCTCCTACAGCAATGTCAGCGCAGGTAGCCCAGCACAAGTGTGCAACTTTAAGTCAGAAGAATTGTGCTATGAGATCGCCAACAGCTACATGTTAAGGGTGATTGACCCTTCCCAACCCTCCGAAGTGTCACAAAGTAATATTCCTTCCAACAAACATATTGTTAAATAATAGCTACTACTTATAACACTAAATAAAACTTGCCTAGGTTTTGACTGGAGGTGTGTTTCATGAATTCTCTGGTTTTGGACAAGAGTTTCCAGTCACTACTGACAGGTAGGAACATTAAAATGATTGGAGGAATATTACTGAGAGCTACTTTGCAAAACAATATTTTTAAATACCTCTCAACAAAAATATGTTTGAGGGATTCATTTGTGAGAAATATTAAGTTGTCTCAGATAGAAACCACTTTTGATGCTTGGAACTTGTACAATATAGTGACAGAAAATATTAGGGTTATTCAGAGAAAGGTGAAAACCAGGAGAACTGGCAGGAGAAGAGAACAATCTAGACCAAATAGCTGATTTGGAAAGTGAGATAAATGGGAGAATTTTTCTGGTTTGGCTATTTTGACCTAGAATTTTCACTTTTCCAGTCATTCTCTTGCGTTTCACCCTTCTTTGAACAGACCTGTGTATCTTTATGCAGTAGTGCAAAGTGTCTTACATAACACAGAGCAAATATCAGGGTTATCCAAAGAGATCCGAATTTCTTGAGAAAGGTAACCGAACGCTGAAAATCAGCGTTCGGTTACCTTTCCTGGCCATTCGGCTATCCAGAGAGCAGGCAATTTGCCAAATCCTGGCGAATTGCCTGCACATACGGTGCCTGTTCGGTGCCTGTTTGATGGCAGTGAAATCCCCATGAAAAAGCACTGCTTCGGCTATTCAGAGAACACAAACCAGCAGTGAAAGGTTCCCGAAATGCCCTGCCATTCGGTGGTTTAATTCGGCAAGTTTATTCAGGAGAATCCCATAGGCTTCAATGTTAAAAATATTCCCATTTTAATTCAATATCTAATAAACCGTTCATTATAAAATTCTGCAGTAAAGAGTCTCTTTATTTATAGATTTTTTAGGATACTTTAAGTATTTTTAAAAGACCGATTTGTTTTTTTGGTTTTTTTAAGTTTACTTCTTTTTTCTGTAACAGCCCTTTTTATTATCATTCCCTGGACCTCATATGCAAATTTCAGACATTTTCGCTCAGAAGTTTCTTTGCAAACAGCTTTTCACTTTCATACATTCATACAAATGGTTTTGCTAATTTATTCACTGCCTCATCTGCGGTCTCAGCTGCTTCGGCTGCGTGTGATCGGCTCCTGTTTGGCTGCTTTGCTGCGTGTGATCGTCCTGCTCGGGTTTTTCGATGGTTAATCCAGATGTTTTTGCGTGTTTTCGGCGTGCATTCGGTGGGTTTTGCGGTTAGTTTTTGTCAGGTTTGCGGCAGCTTTTCCCTGAAATTCGGGGACCCTGTGGTGTTTGCTGAATACACCGCAGGGTCACCGAAATGGGATCGGCAAAAGGAACCGAATTGAAGAGAACGAAAAGTCACCGAACGTGCGGGGACTTTTCAAATCTCTTTGAATTACCCTTTATGTAATTAGATTTATTAACCCTAAAAAAGTCTGTTAGTCACTTCATGCCCACCATTTTTGACTGAAGACATGCAAGATAATTTGAGATAATGAGGCAAGAGTCATGTTTATATATATATTTGTGTGCATTTTGTGTTCTTTGCTTGAATTCTAAAATAAAATATTTTGTATGGTTTCAATTACCAGCTACACTGCATAAAACTATTAATGCTCCGCTCACTATTTAAATACATTATTGGAAAAGTCTAATCTTATTCTTCGAACGTATTGCAAAATTATCACATTTTATTATAAAACCTAATCTCATTAAAGTGATTTAAGTTTTCATTACATATATTTAATGTATTTAATAAAAAACAATGAAATATGTCACACATTAGCATTGCAAATTAAAATGTTAATTTATGAAGAATAAAACAAGCACACACTTATGAATTACTAGTTGCTGGGTTTATTTTTTTCATAAACAGCTTATTAAAGCAATAATTTACATTTCATTTCAGTTTCAAAAGACATTAGGCTGTTGCACACATAACTTATACCCTTCATAAATAAAAGGCAGTTAGTCAAAAATGTAAGCACTCTTAGATACACTCGGATATAGGGGATTAATGTTGTGCAGTTCATTAAAATCTCTGCAGCACGTATTACACAATGCAAACATATTTTAAGGCTTACATTTAATCACAACTCTTATGCTGGTGAATACTGCAATATGTAACATAAATATTGTGCTGTATACAGAAATAAAGAAGTCTCGATAAAATACATATTGTACCCATTGCACAAGAATAACATAACAAAAAAACAATATTTCACCATAATGAAAAAACTAAAACAGAATCACTTCTGAAAACCTTTTGATACTTGGAACCTGTAGAATACAACCCCCAGTCCTTGTTAGCATTCTGGCAACAAATCTATAGGGGTTATTCACTTTTACAAAGTCTAGTGACATGGCTGAAACGTTGGCACAGCTTACGTTTAAGGCTAGGGACAGATGAGCGCATTTTCTGCAGCCACCGTCAAAATGTACGTCGATGCGTGCGCACGCATTTTTTCACGGAATACGCTTAAGTGGTCAGACGATGCGCAATTCTGGACGTATTTCATGACGGTGGGGTAAAAAGAAGTCTAGGGAAATCCGGCTGTTTGAACGTTATGTAGGCCGCACACTAGCAGCGTCTGACGTCTCCTAATCACGCACACACGCTGCTATGCGGCCGCAGCGCACTCTGTACGTCAGTAGCAGCGGTTTAACGTTCTGATAAAAATGCGTTCATTTGCTGGTTGCGTGGTGTCGGCGCACTTTTGTACGCACGTACTGCGTATATTGGCCGTCATTGGCCGTTATGTGCTGCTACTGCCGCCGTAACTAATGGATTAGTCCTAAAATGCAATTTATTTAGTTACTAAAGAAATTCGTTTTCAGTTCTTTAGTATGAAAACTAATTTCATTCATCTGAAAACCAATGGATACAATTACTATTGTAGTGGCTCCTCAGAGGGCTGAGATCACTGCTTGTTACAGTATCTCTCACTCTCAGCACAATGTGGGCCATATTACATACTTGGTGCTAACATAACCAGAGCTGTTGTAAACTTCCCAGAGCCATTATAGCCTATGGAGGTTTTCAGTTTACAACAGCTCTGGTTAAGTTAGCACCAACATTGTAATACTGCCCGTGTCAGGCAAAGCTGTTACAGTAACTGACTGCTGCTCATCACAGCGCTCAGAGTTTCAGTAAAACTAGTAAATAATATTTTTATATATAAGAGGTTAGAACAATATTATTTCCTTGTTTTACTGAAACTCTCTGAGAGCTGTTACAGTCAGTTACTGTAACAACTGAGCCTGATACATTGTACTGAGAGATAATGTAACAAGCAGCCGATCTCAATGCTCACAGCCACTGGATTTAAAGGGCTGAAAAAAAGGATCCTCTCTGTATAATGTTTAGAACCTCCTCCTGCATTAATTAATACCCCTCTCTGTATAATGTATACAACATCCACCTGCATTAATTAATACCCCTCTCTGTATAATATATAGAACATCCTCCCGAATTAATTAATTAATGTCCCTCTCTGTATAGAACATCCTCCTCAATTTATACCTTTCTCTGTATAATGTATATAACATCCTCCTGCATTAATACCCCTCTCTGTATAATGTATAGAACATCCTCCTGCATTAATTAATGCCCCTCTCTGTATAGAACATCCTACTGCATTGGCATGTGGAGGGTGCAGAACTTCGGATGTTGCGCTCTTCATTGCTGGTCTCCTTCACTCAATGTAATATCACAAAAAGGACTGAAACTAAAATGTAGTGCATTTTATTTTAGTTTCTTTCGTTTTTTGTACTGAGCAGTTTTGTTTCTCTTGAGTCATACTAAAACTAAATTATCCCAAAATTCTGACTAAATCGTTTTAGTACTAAAACGAATGCACATGTCTAGTCTTTAATATTGACTGGGCCCTGGGCGAATATTTTCTTGGGCCCCCCCTTGAAATTTTGCTCTCCACTCCAACATCCAAAAAAAAAGCCACACACATAGACTTGTCTCCTAAAACTAAAATCAACTAAATCATTATATTTTACGATTTTTTTTTTTACACTTACACATCCTACGCATACTGTAAAAACACAATATCTCTGTGTGTATTTATTTATTAAGGATGAAATGCTGCCCCCCCAAAAAAACACGCAGCGTGTATGAGCGTATCACAGTGCACCACAGCAATAAGATTCAAACACTTATACACACCGTACATTAGAATTTTATTGCTGTGGAGCTCTGTGATACAGTAATGTGAGGTGTGTATAAGTGTATAACTGAGCTAGTAAATCAGACAACCGGGCGCCAGTGAACAACAGCGCTGCATAGTGTTAGATTTTAATTTTTATACTCCTAGTTGTACAGCTAATAGGAAGTTAAACTCACAGAATTTTATGTACCCAGACAGACCCCAGAATCTGATATACCCAGCAGAGCCCAGAATCTGACATACCCAGCAGAGCCCAGAATCTGACATACCCAGCAGAGCCCAGAATCTGACATACCCACCAGAGCCCAGAATCTGACATACCCAGCAGAGCCCAGAAACTGACATACCCAGCAGGGTTTCACATACCCAGCAGGGTTTCATATGCCCAGCAGAGTTTCACATGCCCAGCACATCACATGCCCAGCAGAGTTTCACATGCCCAGCACATCCCATCATGCCCAGCAGAGTTTCACATGCCCATCACATCACGCCCAACAGAGTTTCACTTCCCATCAAATCACATCATGCCCAGCAGAGTTTCATTTCCCATCACATCACATCATGCCCAGCAGAGTTTCACTTCCCATCATATCATGCCCAGCAGAGTTTCACATGCCCATCACATCACACCCAACAGAGTTTCACATGCCCATCACATCATGCCCAGCAGAGTTTCACTTCCCATCACATCATGCCCAGCAGAGTTTCACATGCCCATCACATCACATCACGCCCAGCAGAGTTTAACTTACCATCACATCATGCCCAGCAGAATTTCACATGCCTATCACATCATGCCCAGCAGAGTTTCACATGCCCATCACATCACATCATGCTCAGCAGAGTTTCACATGCCCATCACATCATGCCCAGCAGAGTTTCACTTCCCATCACATCCCATTATGCCCAGCAGAGTTTCACTTCCCATCACATCCCATCATCCCCAGCAGAGTTTCACATGCCCATCACATCCAATCATGCCCAGCAGAGTTTCACATGCCCATCACATCATGCCCAGCAGAGTTTCACATGCCCATCACATCACGCCCAGCAGAGTTTCACTTCCCATCACATCATGCCCAGCAGAGTTTCACTTCCCATCACATCATGCCCAGCAGAGTTTCACATGCCCAGCAGTGCATCACATACCCAGCCGGGACCCGGCGAGAGAAGGGGAACTGCATATTGAGGAGAAGGGGAGGAGCCAACCGCATCTCTCGTGAGGCCTCTCCTCCTCTCTGCGGTCACATGACATGTCCTTACACAGCACGCAATGCCATGATTTTTGCAGGCTGGGAGCAGCTGCCTTGGGCCCCATAGCAATGACTGGGCCCGGGGCAGCTGCCCCTTTTGCCCCGTGCTAAAGACGGCCCTGCTTGACTGAACCGCCTTAGGTGTGTCGGTATTCTCTTTACATTTTTCTACAAAGGATTTACAACCCACTGTTGCCAACATGTGCCGTAAAGTGTTAGTGCCTTTACCTAGTTTCTATTGCTCTCTTAATGTCAAAATACCAAAAATAGTGCATTCTAGGGTAAAAATGTAGGGCCCTATTACACTCTTACTGCAAACGTTAACGCTCACTTGCATGAGCATTAATGTTTGCCGGGGTATTTACCGCATATTACAATCCAAACGCAAACGGGTTAAAAAACCTGTTTGCGTTTGGTACCTTGCGCTTTTTAGCGCGAGGTTAGTGTACTTTGTGCTCCCTATGATTAACATGGGGATCGCAAAGTGTTAATCAGCGTTAGGATTACAAAGTCCCAGTGCTGATTAACGCCTGGCTCTGGTCAGCGTAAAGGTAACCAGAGCCAGGACTTAGTGTTAGCGGATTCCACTTCTGCAGAATTCGTTAACACCAGGCAAAAAAAATTAAAAACGAATCGTATACTCACCTCCTGTCCCGCGGCGAGGACCACGGCTCTGTCCACCTCCTCCTGCCAGCGAGAGCAGGGAAAGAATGGGGGAAAGTCCTCCCAGTCTCTCCCTGCATATCACTACGCCGACCGGCTGGTCATGTGACTGGCAGGGGGGAAATCAAAGGAGTCCTATGGACTCCATCGAGTGGATGCTCGCGGCTGCGCTCAGCGCTGCCGCGTGCATCCCTGATTTCAACGCGTGATAACAATGCAGGCAGCATTTTTTGCGCCTGCATTGTAATCCAGTGTTAAAATGCGGGCGCAAGCGGGAAAACTGCGGGCACAGTTTTTCCTCCCTTGCGCCTGCGTTTTAACACGAACATCGTAATAGAGCCCGTAATGTTTAAAACCTCTTAAATGGATTTATGCATTTTTTTTTCCTCTCAGGAGACATATACCCTGACACTTCCATAGACAATACAGGAACTTTGCATCAATGTTTGGACAGTTGGGACAATCACTGTCAGGGGAATTCCCTATTTTATATCAGAGAGGGGTGAAGTAAGCCCCATGGAGGAATGACATTTTCCAATAAGAAGAGGGGAGGTAATTATTGATAGTACGCAGCAGTACTAGTTTATAACATTGTTGAAAATTTGGTCTCTGTTCGGAACGTCAATTTTCAAAATCCAAATATTTAGGATTTGAAAATTTCCATTTGGGATTGATCTGAAAATATCTAACCAATCTGAAAATTTTGGAAATTTCAGAACATTCTGAAATGCAAATATATATTTTATTTCAATCATGACAGTTTTATTGAAGTTCAAAAAAGAAAAAGACAAGATCGAAAGTCAATGCATAATGGTGTTAACATACATTTTCAGTTCCAGCTTAAGATTCATCTGCATGGAATTCTATGTGAACACACAGTCTTGTTTATATAAGCATCTGAGATAAGTACAAACAGAAGACATCATATAATCTACATTGGTTGCTCTCTCTCTCTATATGTGTCTTACTATAAGGTACCTACAGTGCTTTTTTTCTGGAAAAATAGGTGGGGGTACTCTCACGCCCGGGGAAAAACTGATTATTATGACTATTTTCATGTCCTCATAAACAATAGTTGTAGTTCACTTAAAGGAAGACACTATAAAAGGGAACCATGTTTTTTAATACTGTGTTCCTTTAAATGAACTACAACTATTGTTGTAACCCTATAGGAGTTATCCACTAAGTGTCTCCATTGCAAGAAAAATCTGTATTGCAGGGCAGTTAGCTGGGGTTTTTTGGGGGGGTTTTTTGCAACGATGGCACTGAGTGGATAATCCCCTAGCATTTGTGAGCACCACAGCAATGAAACTCACAGTTTTGATGAGTATGTATAAACTCCACAGCAATAAAACTCACAGTAATGCGCAGTGTGTATGAGTTCCGCAGCAATGAAACTCACTGTAATGCGCAGTGTGTATGAGCTCCACAGCAATAAAACTCACTACAACCTTACAGTGCCAGCTCCTCTGATCACACCGCTTGCCTGACAATCCGCAGCTCTGGCAGATGTGTGTAAACATGCTGCACCCCCCTCCCCATGCTGTTCAAAGTATCAGCGGCTGCAGAGAGAGGGGGAACAGCCCTCCCTTGTCACTTACTGGGGGAGGGGGGTTATCAGTCCCTACATACACTCCTGACAAACTGAAGCGTTCAGGAGCAACTTGAGCTGCCGAGCGCTTCCGATTCTCTGCCTGCCACTGCAGGAGGAGGGAGGAGTATCATGCTCTCTCCTGTTAGTTCTGGCTGGTGGTGAGGTGCCGGTACTGCATACCCCCGAGTACCCCCTGAAAAAAAGCCCTGGGTAACTAGAAGGTACTGATGCGGGAGTTGATATTGTACAATAAAGGGCGGGGTAACTGCTGTCAATCATGTAGTGGCAAGGAAGAATGTCCTCATGGAAATATCCCCTCTTCCCATCTACTCTGGAGAATTTTAACCCTTTCACTACTGAGGATGTGTGGAGAACGTCCTGATTGACTCCTGAGGAAATATAGGGGGTTCCTTTGAACCCCAATATCTCCCGACTGGTGGCAGCTAGCAGGGTCGTGTTTGGTACCATTAGAAAGGCCAGAGCATGGCCTTTCTAGCAGTCATATCTCCCATGGAATGAAAATGCTTTTAGTCACTACTTGGGAAATATGTGGGGAGTCCCTATTTCCAAATTTGGGCAATGCAGCATCTAGTTGTGTTGTTCTAAATATGTTTCAAGGTTTCTTCTTTTTTGTTAGCATGAAAATTGTGTTGCCTTGCCCAAACTTTGCAATTTTTACTTTGCTGCACTTTAACTCACGTTTGGTCATGGGAACAAATGGCTCGACTTATTATGACGAGAAGGTAATGGCTTCATCATAACGACACAGATATTTGTGAGTATCAGAGTTACTGTGCCAAAATAGACTAATGGGCACTTGTAGCTCTATTCTAGAGCCCCTATAGATGGATTGAGAATCTAGCCCAGTATCTGAAACATATGCTGACATAGCACCAAGCCTACAGTGTGCAACAACATGAATGGCATTTCAGTGTAAGTTGTAAAATTTGATAAGCATCTTATAATGACTTGCAAGAAAAATGTTGTTGTTACACTTTGATAAAGTAGTAAAAAGGCCAAAAAAAGGATCAGTGGACGAGTGCACAGCAGACTTTGCAGATCTAAACTAACTACCATCTATTGTACAGGCTGCACCAAATACAGTCAGGTCCAGAGTTTTTGAAGGGACAGAAGTGGAATGTTATGCAATGGCCAAGTCAATCACCTGACCTGAATCCCATTGTATACACAAAATATAATAAGAAAATAATAAATACAAAAAACTGTGGTGTTCCAGTGGAAAGTATGCACTTTGACAGATTAAGCCATAGTATTAAATACCGTTTAAGAAAGAATTAATTTTGGGCAGTATAGGCATATTCGCTATTTCTGCTTTTTTGAGGCGGTAGGGGACCCTGCGAGATGCACTGTGACAATATCAGATAAAAATCTTCTTTTGTCTCTGAATATGTATATCCCTTAATTTGAGATACACTGTGAAGAAGGGAAATCCTCAAAGTTAAGTCCCACACTCTGGACCGACGTATCCGCGATATGAAGAACATCAACCGGAAGTGATGCAACTTTGGTTGGAACGCAGTGGAACGCGGAAATGGACCACGCATGCGCAAAATGGCAGCGTCCAACGCCAGACAATCGAAGAGAAACTGGAAACATCAAGGCACAAAACAGGACACCTGGGGACTTTTAAAACATTTGTGGACACTATATAAGGACCTATAGGCCCAGCATATCTGTACCAGCTGATGAAGCCGCAATTTTATGCGGCAAAACGCGTTCTGGAGCATGTTTTAAATTTGTTTTAAATAAATTTTATTTTTTTCAATCTCTGTTCCTGTTGAAGCTGTGCCATCTTTCTGGATCCTAGGTGGTTTTCCTTTGGGTTTCCTTACAACCAAAAAACCCATGAGCGCTTACCCTAGAAGAAAAATGTGAGTACAATCTAAAGCATAGCACACTGTAGCCCTCACAGATCTGCGCAAGGAGTTTTTCTCTTTTATGTCTTCCACCATATGATCCCGGACAAAACATCTTGGACAAGGTGGGGGTCACCTGAGAAGTTGGAAGGCAATATACCCACATGTCTGGACCCACTCAGAGCCAGTGACTAGGCTCTACACTTGTGAGTGGGAAATCATCTGTATTACTGTAATTACATTTAAAACCTACTGTATTACACTATTATTGTTTATCTCTTTCATATATATGTGAGATCCCAGGACCCCAGAAAGCATTGTTTGCACCGATTCAGGTTATATATCCCATTGAGCATGCATTTCACTTGCTGAAGACAAAACTGAAGGGAAAATGCCCCAAGAACAAGCAGGAACTGAAGACAGTTGCAGTAGAGGCCTGGCAGAGCATCACCAGGGATGAAACCCAGCGTCTGGTGATGTCTATGCGTTCCAGACTTCAGGCTGTGATTGACTGCAAAGGATTTGCAACCAAGTATTAAGAAGGGAAAGTTTGATTTCCGATTATTATTCTGTCCCATTACCTTTGGTCCTTTAACAAGTGGGAGGCACATCTGCAAACTGCTGTAAGTCCTACACCGTTCACCTGAGTTGGATGTACATACCCTCAAATTAAATCTGACAGTCTGCAGTTAAAGCACATTGTGTTTGTTTCATTTCAACTCCATTGTGGTGGTGTATAGAGCCAAAGATGTTAGAATTGGGTCAATGTCCCAATATTTCTGGACCTGACTGTATCTGCGATTGCTTGATAATAGACCACATTAAGGCTAGGGTCAGACTAACGCATTTTTCGCGCTGTCCGTGAAAAAGTGCGTTCGAACGAATGGACGCATTTTTTCACGGAATACGCGATAGCGGTCATACGATGCGCATTTTCATTCGTGATTTTGTACGGTTATCAATATAACACTTTTTGCGTCTGGACGTGATGTTGGCCGGACATTAGCAGCGTCTGATGTCTCCTAATCACACACACATGCCGCTAGCGGACGCAGCGCACTCTTTACGTCAGTACTAGCGGTTTGACGTTCTCGAAAAAATGCATTCGTTTGCCATTTGCGTTGCGTGGCCGCACTTTTGTGCGGACGTTCTTCGTATGCTGCCCGGCATTGGACGTAATTTGCTGCTAGCACGGCCGTGATTTAGTGCGGCTAAACGCACGTTAATACTGCGTTAGTCTGACCTTAGCCTAAAAGTCTTTAAGGTTTTGTAAGCAGCCACTTACTGCATAAAAATTGTCAGGGAAGGTTGGCTCTAATGCTAGAATTCCTAAAGTTCCACTTACTTTCATTATTAAACTTAAGTATTGCAGTATCTCAAATTACCTAACTTGACTTGCATTTACAATTTCCTTTGGAAACATATACTGTATCACACTTTGATTACCCATAGGATAAATCATAAACCATTTGTCACTATCCTAAACCTTACGGAAACTGTTATTTTGTTAAGCATCAATACATGATACATACATTTAATAAAACTTATATATTTTTAAATAAAAGTCATGGAAATAGTTGCAGTTCTTTCAACATAACTAAACTGCAACTAATCTCTTTGTACTCTAAGAAACAAATACATTTCTCTGGTGTATATCAGTAATAACCTTTAAGAAATGCAAATACAATTAAACATTTTCTGCTTTCTTAAAATGTTGTGAATGGGAGAGAAGTGACAAGAATACAGTTTTTTTATATAAAGACAATACAAGTCATGACATGGATAATTCAATAGAAGAAAAGAGATGGGAGCCTGGCACAATCCAGTAGTAAGGGCACTTTCATTTGGATAAAACCATCAATGGTTTGGCTGCTAGTGCAGCCTTCTCAAGCATTAAGGGGTTATTCAAAGAGCACCGAAATTTCACCAAAATTTCAGTGCTCTTTCATTTGGTGCACTTCAGTGAACTAAATTTTTTCCAGGGAATTCAGCATTCACCACAGGGTCCACAAAGTGCGGCGAATCGATCCACCGAACACCGCCGATAAACCTGCCAAGGATAGCCAAGGTCGGTACACTGAGAATATGCACAAGAATAAGAAGGGTTAAAGCAGGGATGGAGGAAACAACAAGAGATACAAGGCAAGGGTGGCAGGAATGATAGTAATCCCCAGCCAGGTCATTTTTGCTGCTGTCTCTTTCTGTGTTTTCTTTTTTAATCTCAAAGTGGAATTGTTCCTGGTGAAGATATAGCTATAAACCCACCGGTCTGCCTCTTAGCTGAGAAGCAGAATGAGGATATTTGGTTGCTTAGAAAGCAGCTCTTGGTTACATTAGGTTAGGATCCACCTAACCAGAGGTGCCATGACGTGGCGAGTGTGTTTAGCACTTTAATGGCCATTCAAGTAAACTAAAACCTCTGTGTTTTGTTTCGAATGGAGCCAATAGTGGTAAGTGCAAATGGCAACCTTTTTTCTTGTTATGATTTATACATGAATTGGGCTGGATACTTCTGGTCTACGCAGCCGACCCTGGTAGGGAATAGGCACAAAAACGTGTTTTTTTCTGCATAATAGTTACTAGTCCTGCTCTTAAATTAGCTTCTGAAAAGGAGGATTCTGGGCTCAAGTCTGCCTGAAAATTCCAGACTGGAAGAAGGAATGGCAGGGCAAGAACTAAAAGCCGGCCTGGATTGACTCAGCCGCCTGATAATCTGGCCCTCCTGATGGCTCCAGGGCTGAAAGCATGGCATATATAGTGTGATCCAACAGGGCACTAGAGGGCTTCAAACTCAAAAGATAAGTCTTTATGTTGTGGTGCCTCTTATAGTCAGTTTATTTTGTCAGTGCTCTTTTCCCAGGACAGCAACATCAAACAAACAAAACATAATAGAAAATAAATCTAGCTCTTCTGAGTGCTAACAAATAAACATGCCTTTCTAATTTTGGAAAAAATTTACAAAAGCAGATGCCAACTTATACCAACCTATGCTGTAAGTTTCCAGGCTGCTCCTCCACCTCAGTGCTTCACAATCTCTGTGTGTGTGTCTCTCTCTCTCTGTTTCTCCCATGTAGGAACCATATACAGCATCTCACAGAAGTGAGTACATCCCTCACATTTTTGAAAATATTTTATTATTTGGAACCATACTTCTGCCATACAAAAACCCGCAAATAAATCTAGTATTGAGAGTCTTGCAGGCGCAACCAATTGTTGCAAAAAGTGAAAAAAATGACTGTCTATTGACAAATCATAACTGGCTCAATGGGGAGCAGGTGTGTTAAATTTGGTGTTATCGCTCTCTCTCATACTGGTCACTGGAAGTTCAACACGGCACCTCATGGCAAAGAACTCTGAGGATCTGAAGAAAAGAATTGTTGTTCTACATAAAGATGGCCTAAGCTATAAGAAGATTGCCAAGACCCTGAAACTGAGCTGCAGAACGGTGACCAAGAACATACGGCAGTTTAACAGGACAGGTTCCACTCAGAACAGGCCTCGCCGTGGTCGACCAAAGAAGTTGATTGCACTTGCTCAACATCATATCCAGAAGTTGTCTTTAGGAAATAGACGTATGAGTGCTGCCAGCATTGCTGCAGAGGTTGAAGGGGTGGAGGGTCAGCCTGTCAGTGCTCAGACCATACGCCACACACTGCATCAAATTGGTCTGCATGGCTGTCGTCCCAGACGGAAGCCTCTTCTAAAGATGATGCACAAGAAAGCCCGCAGTTTGCTGAAGACAAGCAGACTAAGGACATGGATTACTGGAACCATGTCCTGTGGTCTGATCAGACCAACATAAATTTATTTGGTTCAGCTGGTGTCAAACGTGTGTGGCGGCAACCAGGTGAGGAGTGTTTCTTGCCTACAGTCAATGATGGTAGGAGTGTGATGGTCTGGGGCTGCATGAGTGCTGCCGTCACTGGGGAGCTACAGTTCATTGAGGGAACCATGTACTGTGACATGCTGAAACAGAGCATGATCCCCTCCCTTCGGAGACTGGGCCGCAGGGCAGTATTCCAACATAATTACCCCAAACACACCTCCAAGATGACCACTGCCTTGCTAAAGAAGCTGAGGGTAAAGATGAAGGACTGGCCAAGCATGTTTTCAGACCTACACCCTATTGAGCATTAGGCTTGTGCAACGATTTTTTTTTTCGGTTCGATTCGGTTCGATTTTTCGGATTTTTCAACTTTTCGATTCGGCTCGTTTCGACCGATTTCTGTTTCGATTCAGTTCGGCTCGATTCGTTTTTCATGTACTTTTTTTTTTTCGGAATATCGACCATTTTTCGTATTTTCGTGTCACTTAGCTCGTTTTTTGTATCGACTTTTCGTGATTTCGGAAATTTTCGTTTTTCGGAATTGTACATGTTTTCGGAATTTCGACCATTTTTCGTATTTTCGTGTCACTTAGCTCGTTTTTTGAATCGACTTTTCGTAAGTTCGGAAATTTTCGTTTTTTCGGAACGTCTGTTCTCCTCGTTTTAAAGCAATAAATTTTGATTTGACACATTTCAAGTCCATTCAAAAATTCCGAAAATATTTCGTTTCGGCTCGGAAAACTTTTCGGATCTGCCATTTTCGGATCTAAAAATTTTCGGAAATTCGGCCGCATCCGAAAACACGAATCGGGAAATTTCGTGAAAATTCCGAAATTCCGAAACCCGAAACGTACATCCCTATTGAGCATCTGTGGGGCATCCTCAAACAGAAGATGGAGGAGCACAATCAGGGTTATCCAAAGAGATTCGAAAAGTCACCGCACGTTCGGTGACTTTTCGTTCTCTTCAATTCGGTTCCTTTTGCCGATTGCATTTCGGTGACCCTGCGGTGTATTCAGCAAGCATCACAGGGCCCCCGAATTGCAGGGAAAAGCTGCCGCAAACCTGACGAAAACTAACCGAATGCACGCTGAAAACAAGCAAAAACATCTGGATTAACCTTCGAAAAAGCCGAACATGAGCCGAACAGGAGCCGAAAAGGAGCCGAATCACACAGAGCCGAAGCAGCTGTGACGTAGAGGAGGCAGTGAATAAATTAGAAAAACCATTTGTATGAATCTGGGAAAATGAAACGCTGTTTGCAAAGAAACTACTGAGCGAAAATGTCTGAAATTTTCACAGGAGGTCCAGGGAATAATAATAAAGAGGGCTGTTACAAAAAAAATAAGTAAACTGAAAAAAAAATAAAAAAAAAATCGGACTTTTTCAAAAAAAAAAAAAAATCAGAAAAATGCTTAAAGTATCCTAAAAAATCAATGAATAAAGAGACTTTTTGCTGCAGAATTTTATAATGAACGGTTTATTAGATATTGAGTTAAAACGGGAATATTTTTAACATTGAAGTCTATGGGATTCTCCTGAATAAACTTGCCGAATTAAACCACCGAATGGCAGGGCATTAGGGGAACCTTTCACTGCTGGTTTGTGTTCTCTGAATAGCCGAAGCAGTGCTTTTTCATGGGGATTTCACTGCCCTCGAACAGGCACCGAACAGGCACCGTATGTTCAGGCAATTCGCCAGGATTTGGCGAATAGCCTGCTCTCTGGATAGCCGAATGGCCAGGAAAGGTAACCGAACGCTGATTTTCAGCGTTCGGTTACCTTTCTCAAGCAATTCGGATCTCTTTGGATAACCCTGAATGTCTCAAACATCCACCAGCTCTGTGATGTCATCATGGAGGAGTGAAAAGATATACAGGGTTATCCAAAGAGATTCGAAAAGTCACCGCACGTTCGGTGACTTTTCGTTCTCTTCAATTCGGTTCCTTTTGCCGATTGCATTTCGGTGACCCTGCGGTGTATTCAGCAAAGAGCACAGGGTCCCCGAATTGCAGGGAAAAGCTGCCGAAAACCTGACGAAAACTAACCGAATGCATGCTGAAAACAAGCAAAAACATCTGGATTAACCTTCGAAAAAGCCGAACAGGAGCCGAATCACACAGAGCCGAAGCAGCTGTGACATAGAGGAGGCAGTGAATAAATTAGAAAAACCATTTGTATGAATCTGGGAAAAAGAAACGCTGTTTGCAAAGAAACTACTGAGCGAAAATGTCTGAAATTTTCACAGGAGGTCCAGGGAATGATAATAAAGAGGGCTGTTACAAAAAAAATAAGTAAACTGAAAAAAAAAAAAAAAAAAATCGGACTTTTTAAAAAAAAAAAAAAAATCTGAAAAATGCTTAAAGTATCCTAAAAAATCTATAAATACAGAGACTTTTTGCTGCAGAATTTTATAATGAACGGTTTATTAGATATTGAATTAAAACGGGAATATTTTTAACATTGAAGTCTATGGGATTCTCCTGAATAAATTTGCCGAATGAAACCACCGAATGGCAGGACATTAGGGGAACCTTTCACTGCTGGTTTGTGTTCTCTGAATAGCCGAAGCAGTGCTTTTTCATGGGGATTTCACTGCCCTCGAACAGGCACCGAACAGGCACCGTATGTTCAGGCAATTCGCCAGGATTTGGCGAATTGCCTGCTCTCTGGATAGCCGAATGGCCAGGAAAGGTAACCGAACGCTGATTTTCAGCATTCGGTTACCTTTCTCAAGCAATTCGGATCTCTTTGGATAACCCTGATAATAAAATTTTTACAGAAATGTGAGGGGTGTACTCACTCCTGTGAGATACTGTACATATGTTTTGCTCTTCTCTTTTTAAAAAAAAACCTTGTGGTTTTACCAACATATTGTAGCCCACAGAGGCACATTAGCCCCTTTACTGGTGAGCCATTTCACCCCCATGCGCTGAGCTATTTTGACCATTTTGTGCTCATCATTTTTAAACTTGTTTGAAGTCATGTTTTATCATAGGACCCAGGCAAATTATGTATATTTTTTTCCAATAGAGTCGACAGATTCAAAATAAATCATTATTAGGTGTATACGTCATGTCGCGTCGGAATTCTATAACAAAAAATGTACAAAAAAATGTAAATTCCCATTCAGATTTCAGTTATTTACAGCGAGTAAAATATTTTTTTCTCATTTTATCAACCAAACCTTTGTGGTTATATATTCTATGGGACACCCTTGTAAAAAAAAATTAAATGGAAACCTGTTACTGCATTGTTCTGAGAAAATATGCCATTTTAACCAAAACAAAAAAAATGCAAAATTTTGCTAGTGTTTCGGAGGATTGTGTTTTACGTTTAATATGATTATGTATAAAACACTGAACTTGCTTGTGGAGTGGGAAATGAGAAGGTGAGTAATGACACTGGTATTGCTCATTTTATATGTGACAAATGGCCAATGCCATTGCTATGGAACAAAAAAAATAATAATAAAAAAAATATTATTTTTCCTTTTTTTTTCTTTTTTCGATTTTTACATGGTCATGTTTGGTATCATTGGAAAGGCCAGACTCTGACCTGTCCAATGACATCTAACTTGACTTTGTGGGCCGTCACAAATGGAGATACAGGGATCCAATGTACCCCCATTCTCCTCACAGTGCTTCGGCGGCTTGTGCTTTAGATGGACAATTGCATAATACTGCATTGTGCCATCACCTCCCCATTTGCTCACGTTGTTGGACATGAGAAGTTGAGTTATAAAGTAAACAATGGACAAGAGTAATAACTGGATTAAAGTAGCAGGGATAGGAACAGATTTATGGATGCAGAGACAAGGGTAAGAATGGGTTTGAGGGGGAAAGGGTAGGCTTCAGGAACAGGTATGAGGTAACAGTGTAGGGGTACAGGGACACATTTAAGATTACAAGTATCAGATACAGATATAGCTCTGCATTATTTTCAATTTCATTCCCTCTGAGCCCTGAAACAAGCATCAAGGTATCCACCATTCAACATGATGTCCCACATTATAATCCAGGGTGCCATAATCTTGTGATTGTATTCTTTGTCTCTATCTGACTAGGCATATTTTAAATCTCCCTCCTTTTCTGTTTGAAAAAATCTGTTTGTTTCTCCCTCCCACCCCCACACGTCATAATAGTAGCTATCTGTGCATTCTTACGAACCTCTTTCTCTTTCAAAAGCATACTCTCACAGACTCAACTCCATCTCTCTTCCCTCTGCTGCCCCAACCCACCTGCCCACCCAGGGCCAGTCCCTAATTTCAGCTCTCCTTTCCAGATGTCTCCACTTCTCTCTCTAATTACTCTTACTAAGCCCAAACTTCTAGTCCTTCCCATGCAATCCCTAAGATTTTCTTCTGGCCACCGGTTTCCTCTTCCCTCTGTTCCCATTTGTTGCAGTTTCCCCCATCCATTAGATTGTAAGCCCACATGATGTCTGACTGAGCACTTGGTTAAAGTGCTGTATTAACTGGACAGTTATTCTATGGGCAGGGTTTTCTTTTCACTTGTATCATATACGTCTCCTGTTTGTGCGTCCAAATTATAAAGCGCTATAGAATCTATTGGCGCTGTATAAGTACTTGTAACTGTAGCTGTATTATGTTTTTAAATTGTCACTTTGACTTTGTGCATGTAATTATAAAATTATATTTATCTTTTCATTGCTGAACAATTGTATAATATATATATATTTATATATATATACCAAGCGGTACTTTATTACATTTGCAGTTGCTCCTTCCATATTGATTGGTGACCATAACACAATAATCCAGAGAAAAATATTTCATGCGGGAAAGCCAAATGACACATGATAGTCTGTTGTTTTCTGCCACATGTGTATATTTTTTTATCATCACCTCTTTCCAGGCCTGTATTACACTCTTCTTCTGGGAGTTAGAGTAAAGGTTTTTAAATGGCTGTCAGCTGTTCTAGAATATTTGATACACTGTTAGTCATTCTGCTCTGCTAATCATGTCCAAAATATCCACTAATTGATCATTTGTAGACAGTAAAATATTTTTATTATGCGAATTACTCCAGGGTGTAGATACTATTAAACGGTCTCCAGTGCAAGAGTCTGGGATGTCCTACATAAAGCATCCAAACTATTTTTTTTTTTTACACAGAGTATAAACTCTTGGCAACAAATCTCCTTAAAGAGGAAATTTAATTACTTATAAGAAACAAGAGCATATAACTTATTTGACCATGAAGATAAATAAACTTTTCTTTTCAGAAAAAAATAATGTAAACAGTAGTCAACATTGTATATTAATGAATTTATATGTGACTAGCCTTGCTTTAATTGGTTGGCCGACAGGTGTAATTGTGAAAAAACAGTGCATCCCATTCTGGTAATTTCAGATTTCAAATATGAGACACATTCTAGTCTCAATGATTATATGTTTCTCTCTGAGCATTCTAGTGTCAGACTTTCTAAGTCAACTATTCACATTCCTGCTGTAAGAGCCATAAGAAGCTAAAGACAAAAGCATATTAAGACCAATTATGGTGTTACGAGGGGATTTGTTAAGGCTGTTGATCATTTTGCTATACCAGCCAAACTGTTATTATTCAACCAATGTAAGACATCTTGTTTCAGGAGATGCATGGTTTATAAAGAATTTTTGACAAAAAAAGCAAAGTAATTGAAATATGGAAAAATATCATCAAAACATATAAAAAAAATCTGTGTAAATAGTAACTAAGCATCATTTAAGGATTTCCATGCCAATTTTATTTTGAAAAAGTCACAGGAACATCCTCCTAAGTACCATTCACCTGAAATCTGTGGCCAAACAGATGTACCTCCTCTTTTTTTTATTCATAATTTTTTATTTTGAAGAAGTGTCAGCGAAAAAACAGACAGTATATAAAATGACGGCCGCACTGGGCCAAAAAGAACACTGCAGTAAGCATCACATAAGGAGTCAGCAGATAAAACAATATATATATCATATATATCCAGCCAGAAAAAAAAAATAACAAAAGGGGGAGGGGTAAGGGTATAGGGGCAACAGACAAACCAAATGTCAATGCAGGAGGGTCGGCTGAGTCTGCAGAAAAACAGCATTAGGGGCCCTGGTATACGTGCGGACGAAAAAAGGTAAACAAAAATAGGGGGATGGGGGATAAGTAGTAGAGAACTGTCAAAAAATATGTGGTGTTCCCGGCAAACTCCGGAACCTAAACAGGAAGCCAGCGATCGTGGAAGAAGCCATAAGGCCAGGAGACCTAGGGCCAAAAGAGACGGACAGAGCCATGGAGCCATCCCTGTGTCCTGCCACACAAAAAAAAGAAGACAAAAAAGGGGGGGTGGGAGAAAACACCGGGTCCCTGCAGCCATTGCAAAAAGCCAATACCTGCATACTGGTAGGAAAGTCTGAAACTAAAATGTCGCAAGGGGAATCCAAACATTGAACACAGGGTGAGGGTCATCAGGTGGGGGGGGGGTCAAAAAAAAAGCAAAGTCCAAAGAAATTTAAATGTCCTCAAAGTTTGCCGGGGGGGGGGGACGGTCAGCAGAGCACAAACATAAAAGAGTCTTAGAGAGAAAAAAAAAATGTGGGGGAAAAATTCTAAACAGCGATTGTGGGGCCAGCGGGCAGCATAGGATACACCTCAACTGGCATCCAGAAATGAGGCCGGGATCCACACCGGCAGGGTGCCACAAAGGAGGCCAGGCACCCTCCTACTTCCTCCTTTTGCAAAATCAACATGTCAACCACAAATTAACATTTTTTACTGTAATATTCTTTAGATTAATGAAACAATATTGCCTAATTAATTTGATAATAAAGTTTATCTAAAATATGCTGTAGTGAAGCCACAAAAACAAAAAATAGCATCCCTGCATAGCCAGTTGGTGAAAGCTGCGCTGAGTGAGCAGCTAAAGACAGGGACAATATCACAGAAATTGATACTAGTTTAGAAATACTTTTACTCTGAGACTCTTAATTTAATGCATCCCTTAGGTCTGCAAATGAAATTACGCCTGTATTGACACCAAATCTGATTTCTTTGTACTTATTCACACTCTAACACTATCAGGGTTATTCAAAGAGATCCGAATTTTGGCCGAAAGGTAATTGAACAGTGAAATTCAGCGTATGGTTACCTTTCCTGGCCATTCGGCTATCCAGAGAGCAGGCAGTTTGCCAAATCCTGGTGAATTGCCTGTACATATGGTGCCTGTTCGTTGCCTGGTCGAGGGCAGTGAAACCCCCATAGTGAAGCAATGCTTCGTCTATTCAGAGAACAAAAACCAGCAGTGAAAAGTTGCCGAATTATCCTGCATGCGGCAGATTTATTCAGGCGAATCCCATAGGCTTCAATTTTAAAAATATTCCCGTTTTAATACAATATCTAATAAACCGTTGATTATAATATAATAGGGATGCACCGATACCACTTTTTTAAGACCGAGTACCAATACTTTTAAAAAGTACTCACCGATACCGAGTACCAATACTTTTATTTTATGTCATGTGAACGCTTTCCAATAAGAGCAGACCTCATATAAAAATGCCCCAGCTCACATGTATATACCCCCCCAGATATAATATATACAGAATGACCCCAGCTCACATGGAGATTGCCCCAGCTCACATGGAGATTGCCCCCATGTAATGGCGAGCCCCCAAATAGGGTGATGGGGAGCCCCCAATCTGCGGAGGTTGAAGCCTTTAGGGCAGGTATGTGGTAAACAGGCAGTAACAGGATCAAGCACAACACCTTCAGACTATTACTTAGAATCCAGGGAGTAATACAGGAGAACAGGCTACTAAGCTCCAAAGGTTTCGAGACCAATGCATAACTTAGAGCACCCAACAATATAGAGGAAAGCAAAACCTGAGCTCTAGAACTAGAAGGTATTTGGCAAGACAGAATGAATTGTGTAAGCTGCAGTGCAGCACTCAATACTGATACAATAATACAGACTGATGAACCAGACACTCCCAGCCAGGGAGCACAGACAAGGCTCTGAGTGCCACTCAACAGCAAGCTGGCTTCGTGGCCAGATGTCTGCTGAGCGAAAACAGCTACAACTTGCACAAACACAATAATACATAAAACAGACAAGGTTCTAACTAGAGAGGTCCAAAATACCAAGCAAAAGGTCATACACAGGATATCAGAAATACAACAGGGGTCAGGCAAGAGAGGAATCAAACACAAGAGCCAGAGGTCATACACGGGTAGTCAAAACAAGAGGAACAATGATATAGCGCACAGGAACTAGGTAGAATAAGGTCTATCCTGGTCCAAGGATCAAGGGGAATCCTGGACCTACATATAGGGCAGAACAGGTCATGTGACCACAGACCAATAAGCCCAACAGATGGCCTGCAGCCTGAAAACAAAAACAAACAGGAATCCCTGCTACCACCAGCAGGGGACAGGGCCGAGACGTGACACCCCAGCTCTCATGGATATGCCCCCAGCTCACAAGGAGATTGCCCCCAGCTCACATGGAGATTGCCCCAGCTCTCATGGATATGCCCCAGCTCACATGGATATTGCCCCCAGCTCTCATGGATATTGCCCCCAGCTCTCATGGATTTGCCCCCAGCTCTCATGGATATGCCCCCAGCTCACATGGATATGCCCCCAGCTCTCATGGATTTGCCCCCAGGTCTCATGGATATTGCCCCCAGCTCACATGGATATGCCCCAGCTCTCTCGCATTTGCCCCCAGCTCTCATGGATATGTCCCCATCGAACGCTGGGGAAGCTGGCCGCGTGCATGAAAAGCACGCGGACAGCGTTCCCCTCCTGCGGCTGCAATACTCACCCTTCCGAAGGTCCGGTCGCGCTGCTGTGATGCGTTCATGTGGCTGCCAGGTGCATCTGTGACGCTGCCTCTCGGCTGGAGGCAGCATCACAGAAGCGCCGGCGGCCACGTGATCGTGCCACTGCAGCGCGACCGGACCTTCGGAAGGTGTGAGTATTGCAGCCGCCGGAGGGGAACGTTGGCCGCGTGCTTTTCATGCACGCAGCCAGCTTCCCCAGCCCCGTGGATACCGGCAAGCCGGCCCAGCGCTGGCTTCCGGTATTGGGGGGTGTATCGGGCCATTTGCACGAGTACTAAGAACTCGTACAAACGTCAGTATCGGCACCGATACCAATACTAGTATCGGTATTGGTGCATCCCTATAATATTCTGCAGTAAAAAGTCTCTTTATTTAGGCTAGGGTCAGACGAGCGCAGTGCGAACGCGCGTGCAGGCGCACTTAATCACGGCCGTAGTAGCAGCAAGTGCCAGGCAATGACGGCCAATATACGAAGTACGGTCGCACAAAAGTCTGGCTGCGCAACGCAAGTGGAAAACGAACGCATTTTGTCGAGAACGTAAAACCTCTAGTACGGTCGTACAGAGTGCGCTGCGTCCGCTAGCGGCGTGTGTGCGTGAATTGGAGATGTCAGACACTGCTAATGTCCGGCCAACATAACGTCCAGATGCACAAAGTGTTTTATTGATGATCCGTACAAAATCACGGATGCAAATGCGCATCGTATGACCGCTATCGCGTACTCCGTGAAAAAATGCGTCCATTCGTTCGAACGCACTTTTTCACAGACAACGCAAAAATGCGTTCGTCTGACCCTAGCCTTATAGATTTTTTAGGATCTTTTAGGCATTTTTTGGGATTTTTTGCGAAAAATTCTTTTTTTGTTTTCTTAAATCATTTTTTCTTTTTTCTGTAACAGCCCTTTTTATTATCATTCATTGGATCTTATATGTAAATTTCAAACATTTTCATTCTGAAGTTTATTTGCAAACAGCGTTTCACTTTTCACATACTGGGTGGTCTAATTGACTAAGCTTTGCTGCTTATTACACTTTGCCATCACTAGAGGCTCAAGTGAAGGGGGGAATGCGTGGGAATGCAGTTACTCCACTAATTTTGCAGAGGGAACGGCGTTCCCATTGGCCCCAAACACTCTACAGTTTTCATTCAGGAGTTCAATCATATCTTTCCCTGTTAAGTCACAATAAATATCTTATTTTATCATATACTTTTGCTAAATCCCACTTATTTATGGAAGTTTCATAAATATACATAAATATATCAGATTTGAGTGCGTGTTTGTGTTAAGTGCAAGATGATAATTGGAGGACAGAAATCTTGGAGTTGCCACATTTCTTTTTTAGGATTTGACCCCTGGTTATCAAATCAAATCAAATCAAAATAAGCTTTATTGGCAGGACCAAATACATTTTAGAATTGCCAAAGCATATGGGGAGGAGGGGGGTAGTGGGACATATATATGGGGGGGAATGGGCAAGTCCATGGACATTATCGGGGGTAAGGGATAATGTGAAATGGGATGGGGACGAGTCCGTGTTGGGGATTTATAAGTCCGGGATCTCTCATGTTCCTCTCAGTCTGTGACATTCTGTGACGTATTGGGCAGATATTTTCACCACCGGCTCCTCTTCTCCCAGTATGATGGGGAGTTTCCTCGTCTCTTCTATAGAGGTGAAGTCCGGGATGAGAGCGGAGAGTCTCTGGAAGTGAGTTTCCCTCAGTGCTGAGTACTGTAGGAGGAAGTGGACCTCATCTTCCAGGGCCCCCTGGTCACAATGCTGGCACAGTCTATTCTCCCTGGGCTTGTAGGTCTGTCTATGCCGTCCTGATTCGATTTCCAGGCTGTGGGCGCTCAGTCTGTACCGACTCAGGATCTGTCTGTCCTTGGGGTCTTGTAGTACCTCCAGGTATGGGGCCAGTTTGTATTCCCTCTGTAAGGATTGGTAAATGGTGAGTTTCTGAGAGTTTGCTATATCATGTCTCCATTCTCTGATTTAGTTTTCCCTTGAATCGTTAATTAGGGCCTTTATTTGATATTTTGTCAGGTTGCATTCATGGGGGCTTTGGATGATCAGGGTGGATATGAGTTTTTGCAGCCCACATGGTTTGGGGTGGTCCTTGTTGGCCAGTAGGGCTTTATGGTGGTATGAGTTGAGGCTGCTGATGTTTAGATGGTCCCAGTATGATAGCGCCCTCTTCTGTACTGCAAGAAGTAAGGGGAGTCTGCCCAGCTCGGCCCGGCAAGCATTGTTAGAGGTGCTACGATGGACTTGGAGGAGGTGCTTGCAGAATTCCAGATGGAATATTTCTGTTGGGCTGGTGTCCCATTTGGGTTGGTCAGGGTAGGTGATGGGGCCCCATACTTCACTGCCATAAAGGAGGATTGGAGTGATGACGCTATCAAAGATTTTAAGCCAGACTGTTACAGGTGGTTTTAGTTTGTAGAGGTTTCTCCTGATGCATAGAAGGTTCTACACGCCTTGTCTCTTAGGGCCTCTATGGCTGGTTTGAAACTTCCCAATCGGTTTGTTTCTAGGCCGAGGTATGTGTAGCTGTTGGCTTCATCAAGAGTGCAGTCATTAAGTGTGAAAGAGGAAATATTGGTTTTTGCGTTCTTCCTTTGGAAAACCATGACCTTTGTTTTCTTTTGGTTGATGGGTAGTGCCCATGCCGCACTGTATTTTTCCAGCACTTCCAGGCTGTCTTGTAGACCTCTCTCTGCTGGTGACAGTAATAGGAGGTCATCTGCATACAACAGGAACTTCACCTCGGTGTCATGTAGAGTTAGTCCTGGAGCTGAGGAGGATTCTAGAGCTTCAGCCAGTCCATTGATGTAGATGTTAAAGAGGGTTGGACTTAGGCTGCAGCCTTGTCTGACTCCACGAGCCTGCCGGAAGTACTCTGTTCTCTTCCCATTCACCTTTATGCTGCAGAAGTTCTCATTATATGAGCTCTTGATGATGTCATATGTTTTCCCTCCTATTCCACTGTCCAGTAGTTTGAGGAACAGGCCTGGGTGCCACACTGAGTCAAAGGCCTTCTTAAAGTCCACAAAGCAGGCAAATATTTTCCCATGTTTTGTATTGTGGACATAGTCCTTGATGAGACTGTGCAGGGTGTAGATGTGATCTGTAGTGCGATGGTTTGGCCTGAACCCCGCTTGGCTTCTGTTGAGGACGTTATGCTGTGTCAGGAAGCTGAGGATTCTTTTGTTCTGGATGCTATTGAACAGTTTTCCCAGTGTGCTGCTGACACATATCCATCTGTAGTTGGCTGGATCATATTGGTCTCCACTCTTATGGATGGGTGTTATGAGGCCTTGGTTCCATACTTGAGGGTAGAATCCAACGCTCAGGACCAGGTTGAAAACTTTACATATTGAGGCGTGTACTTCTGGAGAGCTGTGTTTAAACATCTCTGGAAGAATTCCATCCATCCTGCTGGCTTTTTTACTTCGCAGATCTTGAATTTTTTCTGCTACTTCTTGGGGTGTAATGGGTGTATCTAACGGGTTTTGGAAATCCTTGATTTTTTCCTTCAGTTCATGTAGTCTTCTGATGATGTGTTCCTGTTCCCCAGTTAGCTCCTCTCTGGGAATGTCTTTGTACAGGTTCTTGAAGTAGTTGAGCCAGATGTTGCCATTTTGGATGTGGAGGTGGTTTTTCTTGGATCTTGAGCCGATTTGACTCCAGGTTTCCCAGAAAGAGTTTTCCTGAAGAGCCTCTTCCAATTGTTGAAGGTTTTGGGAGATGAGGTTTTGTTTTTTCTTTTTGAGGATTTGTTTATAGTTTTTCTGCAGGACACCATGAGTGACCCTTTTTATTTGAGACTGTTCGTAGGTTGTTTCTTAGTGTTCTGCATTCTTTGTCAAACCATTAATTGGGCTGTTTATTGGATGATTTCTTGAAGTTGACTTTTTTAATGTTGGAGGTCTCTGCAATGGTGTGTAGTATGCTGTGGAGGTCCTTTGCTGCTCGGTTCACCCCCTGGGGACATAGTAAATAGGTATGGTTTTGAAAGTCTGTTAGCTGATCTTTGATGTCGAGTCTGTTGATGACCTCTCTGTAGGCTATAGTAGACTGTCTGGTCCATTTGAACGATGGTGGGAGGTTGTTCTGATGGGGTTTTGAGGATGGTTTGCTTGAGGATTTAATATAAAGCAGTAGTTGGCTGTGGTCTGACAGGTGTGTTTGTGGGGTGACGGTGAAGGCGTTGATGTGAGTGGAGTTCATATCTGTGATTGCATAGTCGACCACACTGTTTCCTACATGGGAACTTAATGTATACCTTCCCAGAGAGTCTCCCTTGGTGCGGCCATTAAGAATGTAGAGCCCGAGACTCTGACACAAATTCAACAATTTTCTTCTACTCTTGTTGGTTGTATTGTCATAGCTGTTTCTTTGCGCTTGTATTGACTCCTGACAGTAGTTTGCGGCTCCCAAAATGTATGTGTTCCCATCTGAGGTCACATAGTCTTTTTCTCTTCCTGTCCCGGCGTTGAGGTCTCCATAGAGAAGCACGTGTCCTAGGGACTGGAAGTGGGTGGCCTCACTCTGTACCACCTCATAGGTGTCTGTTTTGGAGTATGGAGACTCTGGTGGTGCAATGTAAGCTGCACATAGGAAGATGTCTGACTGAGAGGTGAGGATGGAGCTACTTATTTTTATCCAGATGTGGCTCTCTCCTTTCTTGAATGCTTTGATGTTCTCGTGTAGCTCCTCCTTATACCAGATTAATATTCCTCCTGAATGGCGACCCTGCTTGATGCTTTTATCCTTCTGGGAGGGCACAGAAAATTCTCTGTAGCCCACAGGTGTTTGTGGGTCATCCTGTGCCCGGCTCCATATTTCCAGCAGGATTTGTATGTCCACATTGTGCAGTCTATGTTTGAAGTCTGGATTGCTTACTTTGGATCCAAAGGCTGAAGCATTCCGACCCTGAATGTTCCAGCTACTGATTGTTAGTGATGTCATTTCATGTTGTTATACCTTGTAATGAGCAAAATTACATGGGACAACCAGATTGTGGATGGTTGTCATTGTAGTTCATTATGAGATCAATTCACATTAATTTGTTGTATAGTGTGCCGAGGAGGGTCCGTATCTCCTCCAAGTCTCTGTTCTGTGGAAGTCTTGATGTCCATCTTGGGGCAGGTGGTTTCCGCCATTCCTGCCATCTGTTTTGTCCTGTTCTTGGTTTAAATGTGGTGTTCTTGTCTTGGTGCGGTGCGGTTTGAGGTCGTCTTGTGGTGTTTATCACTAACATTTTTGCCTTTTATGGTTAAAGTGGTGAAGCATTTAATTTTTTTCGGAGATTTTCACTTACCGGTATTTATATTATTTTCTCAGAAGGGTTTTTATTTAAATCAATAAAAGTAAGGTTTAACTTATGATCCATGGGATTCTTCAACAATGGGCTCACATTGAAAACAAAGTCTATATTATCTAAAAAAAACTATTTAGATAAGAAAGACTTGGTTTTTACAGTTAGTTAGGGTATGAGATCCCATCGTTGTACATCACTGCAAATCTTACGGCTTTGTTTATTTTTTTGTTTTTCTTCTGGGTTACCCCCATCTGACCTTTATAGGGTTATAAACCACCTACAGAATATAGCATGCTGGTTTGTTTTTATATTAAGTGTTATCTTTTATCATAATCTATGCATTAGACTTTTTAAGAAACTTTTGTATATTCTACTAGTTATTACGTGGATCCAAGTTTAACTGTTGGATAAAGTGACATATAGCTGGTTCCTCTGTTAGTCTCCCTTGAGGGATATGCATGACTGTTCATGTCAGGAATAAAGACTGTCTAGTCTTTGATAAAGAGTAATCATAAGAGCAATGAAGAGTAACTTGTCTGCTTCCCTTTTGTCAAACACCTCTATGAGATCGGAATACTGAACCAGAACAGAGACCAGAAAGAGAACCAGAAAGAGGAGCAGCACTGGGTACATTATTCAAGGGTACTGGAGTGACCTTGGAAAGAAATACCGACTAGTAGTTATAACCTCAGCAAATGATCTCTCCCAATAGCCAATTTGCCAAGAGTACCTTGGGACCAAGTGACAGGAAGGAGAGGTAATAATCTGGAAATCAAGTGACTCGGTATGCAAATCCCCAACAGACATACATAGGTATTCTGTTTGCTGAGTGATTTGAGGATTACTAATTGGTCTACCATCTAAAGCAGGGCTCAAAATTTCAAGTCCCAAGCTACTAGCCAGACCATAAGAGTTATTCGCCACCAGTTGCCCCACCTACCCTGCCCTAAACTCCACCCCTAAACACGCCTTCTTAAATTATCTTATGAAATTACACTGTTAAAGGTTTTATTCAGAATAAAGTTACAAAATAATAAACATTAATACCCAGGCATCAGATACATGTATACCCAGGCACCAGACCCAGACAAGTACTATCATCCATTAAGTACAGACTCCTCTCCAACAGTTTTTAGGACCAAATTAATTTGGTGTTTATGCATCCAATATATCAAGTGGAACCTAATACTCCCATTATTCATACGCCAGGTTATCACTAGAAGTTAGAAGACCCCAAAGTCAGGTTTCCCCCTTGGATGCTTATATAGATGAATCCATAAATTTTCGTCTGCGATACTTCCATCCTCATTCTTTCTTTTTTTTTTTTGCTCCTTCTGTATCACCCATCTCTTTATAAATAGGATTTATTTGGCATAACCTCAAATGCCTACACCACCATTTCACCAATTATGGCCTCTAGCGGGAGTTGTAGTAGAGGCGCTGGTTCTGGCGTCACTTCCAGCGCGCTGACAGCTTGGCAGCTTTTTACTTTCCCTCAGTTTACACCAGGGGTGGGGAACCTTTTATCTGCCAAGGGGCCCCCTTTAATTAATTTCTCTTCCCACTTGAGTTCATTTCTCCCTCCCTTTAATTTCTTTTTCCCAATTAATTTCTCTCCCCATTTATTTCATTTCTCTCTCCCCATTCATCTCATCCTCTTCATTCATCTCTCTCCATTTCTCCCCCCAATTCATCTTCTTTTCCATTTCATTTCTCCCCCAACTCATCTTTCATTTCATCTCCCCCCCAATTCATCTTTCATTTCTACCCCAATTCATCTTTCTTTCCATTCCCCCCAATTTATCTTTCATTTCATCTCCCCCCAATTCATCTTTCATTTCTCCCCCCCAATTCATCTTTCATTTCTACCCCAATTCATCTTTCTTTCCATTCCCCCCATTCATCTTTCATTTCATCTCCCCCCAATTCATCTTTCATTTCTCCCCCCAATTCATCTTTCATTTCTCCCCCCATTCATCTTTCATTTCATTTCTCCCCCCCAATTCATCTCTTTCTCTCCATTTCACCCCCTGCCGTTTATTTCATCCCCCCCCCTCCGCTTACCTGACCTGGAGAGTAGAATGAGGGGGCGGAGATTATCCTTCACACTGTGCCCGGAAGATAAGGGGCCCAGCGTGAAGGAGAAAGATCCAGCGTGCAGCAGGATGGTCTGGTAGAGGTGCCGTGGGTGAGTATTTGCAACCCCCCCCCCCTCCCAGGAAATGATTCCGGCCAAGTCCCATTTGCTGGGGAAAAAAAAGCAGACAGGCTGACCTGGAGAAAAAAAACAACACGGCCGCCAGCTGAAAACGCAGCGCAGGCAGCACGATAGACTTTATCATGCTGCCTGCGTCTGCAGTTTTACTCGCCAGCGCTCATTTTCCCCTCGCAAAACGCGAGTATGCGAGTGGAAATTTTGAGGGCTGATCTGAAGCATCAAGGGCCGAAGTTTTTTTTTGTTATTCAAACTTTTTATTTTGTAAGGAAGTCAGCACTACAATAAACCACTCTATAAAATAGAAAATCGCAGTAGAGATATGCACGAAACTAAAATAAAGTAATTGCACAAGGTCAACATCGCATAGATAATAGACCATGATATAACAGCGCCAAGAGAACACGGCAACAAGTAATACATGTGGGATCCCGTAAAGCATGGGCAGAGGGCGATAAAAAAAAAGGGGGAGGGGTTAGGACAATACCAAATAAAGGAGCACCCTGTTTTTTGGAAAACACGTGGCACTCACCGGCTCACACCCGTTCCACTAAAGGGGTTCATGGGGCCGGAGAGGAGACCACAGGATAAGGGCCGTGGTAGGCCTAAAAAGGTAGCAAGAGCTTAGATGGCCACAGGGAATAAGATGAAGGGGGGAAGGAGGGGAAGGAGGGAAATAGGGGTGTGAAAAAAAGAAAAATTCCATCCCCCACCAGCTAGGAGAGCCCAGCAATATCTGTATCGAATCAAAAATGCAGTGGTATAGTTATAGTTAAAGATAGCCGTCAACCAAGCAGCCACGACTATAAAAAAAATCAGGCCACTCAGTCCGGGGCACCATGGGGTAGGGGGGAACCGTCAGATGACCCCGCTTTGGCGCCGCTTGGAGAGTCACAGGGTAGACCCAGAGATTGTGGAAGCCAGAAGCAAGCGGCCGCCTTCTCCTCGAAATATCAGGGTACCCTGGACACCCCATTGATATCGAAAACAACGTCGGGCAGCGAGGGTCAGATAAGAGAGGTCTCTGTACACAGCAATATTAGCCCTATCAAAGGTTACCGCAGGCATTTCTTATCGCCCGAAACATCGCGGTGTGGAGACAGCCATCCCGAAGTGTCACAATGACATCCCGGGGAGCATCAGCAGGAGCCATGGTGGCCTTCCGCACACAAAGGGATTGCAAAACAGGGTCTCCAAGGGTGTCCGAGGGGAGGATTGCTGCCACAAATCGTGCCACGTAAGAGAGTAAAACCAGATCCTTCACCGGTTCTGGTACCCCACGGAGTTTCACATTCTTACGACGATGCCTTGATTCCAACGCCACAACTGCAGATTGGAGACCATTCAATTGTTGCTGAATCGCTTGTAAGAGGGAAGAGGATGTGGCCTGCACAGGGACGGACTGACCCATTGGGCACTCGGGCACTGCCCAAGGGCCCGCGGGTCAATAGGGGCCTGGTTTGGGAAGACACACTGGGCCCCCACTGGTTTACTTCTGATCATAGAAATTAACAGCCAGCCAGCGGCTCACTCTGAAAATGCCGTGGTGGCGCCTGCGCCGTCCCTCTCGTGAGGTGTCTCGTGAGGGGTGGCACCAGTGCAACGTGCCTGCTCCAGTTTTAGACTGGGATGCGGGCACGATGCAGGCGCCACCGCGGCATTTTCAGAGTGCACCGCTGGCTGCCTATTAATTTCTATGATCAAAGGGAAACCGACGGGGGCCCACTGTGTCTTCCCAAACCGGGCCCCTACTGACCCGCAGGCCCTCAGACAGAGCCGATGAGCAATGGGGGGTTGGGGCAGGGGCAATATATATCCATGTTTGAACTGCTGGGGCAATATATATCCGTGTTTGAGCTGCTGGGGCAATATATATCCGTGTTTGAGCTGCTGGGGGCAATATATGTCTGTGTTTGAGATGCTGGGTCAATATATATCCGTGTTTGAGCTACTGGTGCAATATATATCCGTGTTTGAGCTGCAGAGGCAATATATATCCGTGTTTGAGCTGCTTGGGCAATATTTATCCGTGTTTGAGCTGCTGGGGGCAATATATATCCGTGTTTGAGCTGCTGGGGGCAATATATCTCCGTGTTTGAGCTGCTGGGGCAATATATATCCGCGTTTGAGCTGCTAGGGCAATATTTATCCATGTTTGAGCTGCTGGGGGCAATATATCCGTGTTTGAGCTGCTGGGGGCAATATATCTCCGTGTTTGAGCTGCTGGGGCAATATATATCCGTGTTTGAGCTGCTGGGGGAAATATATATCCGTGTTTAAGCTGCTGGGGCAATATATATCCCTGTGTGAGCTGCTGGGGCAATATATACCCATGTGTGAGCTGCTGGGGGCAATATATATCCATGTGTGAGCTGCACATTACTGTGGGTTTTATTGCTGTGGAGCTCTGTGATGCACTCATACACACTGCACATTACTGTGAGATTTTTTGCTGTGCAGCTCTGTAATACGCTCATACACTCTGCACATTACTGTGAGTTTTATTTCTGTGGAGCTCTGTGATACGCTCATACACTCTGCACATTCCAGTGAGTTTTATTCCTGTGGAGCTCTGTGATACGCTCATACACTCTGCACATTACAGTGAGTTTTATTTCTGTGGAGCTCTGTGATGTGCAGTGTGTCAGGATTGTACAGTATCTTTTAAAGTGATCGGCAGTTTCCCACATTTTCCACAGGCACTTTCTGTGCCGTGGCGCAGCCTTAGCTGTAATGAGTGGGTGATGGCTGGCTGCTGCAGCAGTGCGGTGGCCATCTGTAAGTATGGAGGGGGCACAATTCGCTGCTGGGTCCAAGTGGATTTTCAAAAAGGTTATTTTTAGGAGTTCAGAAATAAATTCTTTAGCACGATAATGTACATGTGGGTGTTGCGTTGTAGGGGGTGGGTTTTTTATGGGTGTGGCCTCCTGTGGGTGCGGAACAAGGGGGCCCCATGACCTCCTATTGCCCAGGACCCCATTAGTTGTCAGTCTGCCCCTGGACCTGCACCTCCTCTCCCACTTGTGTGCGGGTTCGGACGTCCACTAGCTGGGCCTGGGTCACCTTCAAATCAGCTCCATGGGTCTGTAGGTCTGCCTGCCAAGAGTTACGTGCGTCAGCCAACAGATTGCAAATGTCCCGCTTAGTAGCGGAGAGATCATCCTCCTCTGCATCAGATTGCACCATGTGCAAGGCAGGCTGGATGGTAGCAGACTGCAGGCTGGAGGGTCCAGGCTCAGGCAGGTCAGATGGCAGCTGTCGTTTACCCTGATCCCTTCCCTGCGAGAGATGAATATCTGGGGTATGGGAGCTGTCTGATGCCCCTCCGCCTCTGGTCTTCTTACCCATCCTGGGGCCGTGTGCTGTTACGCAAGTCCGTGAGTGGATGTGTGCTGAAGGCCGCAAAGATGGCCACCGGTCAGCAACGGGGAGAACTCGGTGCACTCTCGGCTTTGTTGCAGGTCCGGAGGGGGAGTAAGCAGGTTCCGGAGCATTAATGCTGATGGCCGGCAACAAGTGAAGGAAATAGGAGTGGTTTTGCAGGTTCAAGACACCAAAATATGCATTATTAGCCACGAGTGTAGCGGAGCTCCAGGCACACACGTCCGCTCTCGAGCACTGTTGGGCACGCCCCCCAAGAGCCAAAGGTTTTGTCTTTTGGAGCAACAGAACATGGTGCAAGTTGGCAAATGACATATCAATAAAACTATCTACTGCCACAGAATCTAATAAGGCATCAACATTGATGCAGATAGATACCCAGTTTAGGGAGACAGGTATAAGGAGTCACAAAGATGATGAATTAGGGGATTGGGCATTATTAGGGGATTAGGCATTATACCCAAGGCTGGTCCTCCAGTTGACCATACCACTTACCTTACTTGCACTTTACCACAGACCTAAGGAGTGCTCCCAGTGATCAGCATGCCTTCCTCTCCTTGATGGCACATTGGTGCCAGCATTCCAATGTGTCTGAGGAAGCAAGGGGTTCAAGGGCAGGGAGCTCTGGTACTGGTACCACTGCTTTGGGAGGCAAGCAGGGTTACTTTTATTTCCTCCTTCATGCAGAGGTGATGGAAGAACAGTACACCTCTCAGAATATCATGCAGACACTGAGTAAGGTGGTGGCAAGTGACTTGGTGAAGAGTCAGGGAGAGGAGTAGAAATGGGATTTGTGGTTGGTTACGGGGTGTTTAATATGGTTGAGGTACTCCGTGACTGTGGCTTTGTACAGTGTGCGGCACACATCCTGCACCTTGTTGTGAAGGATGCTATGGAGGAAAATAGTAGGAGGCTGGCAGTCTTTCTTGATTCTTGTCGGAGGATTGCAGGCACTTCCACTGTAGTGTCAAGGCTAGCAACTTGCTTAAGGATGAACAGAAGAAGGAAGGCTTACCACAGCATTGCCTGAAGCAGGATGTAGGCACTAGGTGGAACTCCACTTAGTTGGAGATGCTGGAACACTTTGTGGATAAGCTAAAAGGCAATCCATGATATGTCTTCTGTCCATTTCATTGGGGTCATTAGCCCCTTAGGAAGGCAGGAATCGTTATTGATGGGACAGGTAGTGGCAATTAGGGATGAGCTGTTCAGTTCAATCGGTTCGGAGTTCAATTCGAACTTTGGCAGTTCGAAAGTTCGCGAACTTCGAACTTTTTGGGATGTGCTCCAAAAGTTCGGGGGAAAAAATTGATTTTTTTAAAAAAAATCCTAAAAAATCGAAAAATAAAGAGACTCTTTACTGCAGAATATTATAAGCAATGGTTTATTAGATATTGAATTAAAAAACGGGAATATTTTTAACATTGAAGCTTATGGGTAAAACATTCTTGTTGCTAAAACATCAGGCAGACGAGGCCCTCTAAATCAGGCACTGTAGAGGGCAGCCTGACGGAGCCTCCCTCCCAAGGACCCCTTGAGGAGCATGCAGCCGCAAGATTACAGAGCTGCGACTGTGCGGGCTGGCCAGCCGGGTGCATGTGGCAGAGAGGTGGCGCAGGGACTCCAGGGAGGGAGCCACGGCAGACCCCCCTTCCCCACAACCAGGATCCAGGGAGCCCCCACTGATCACCAGGCTAAGGTAAGGTGACACATTTTTAAAAAAAAAAAAATCCAAGGACATTTTTAAATGTCCCCAGTAACATAAAATAAAACTTTTTTTTTTCTTTCTAATACTCACCTGATTCCTGGATCCACAAACTCTAGAGGTGCTGCCCGGCAGTGTGCGGAATCATATGCTGCATTAATTATACTGTAAGGCTGGGTTCACACCTGCATTTTTTTTACGCGCGTAATACGTGCGTTTTTTAACACGCGTGTCACGCAAACGTAAAAAACATTGCAGCGCGTTCATGGCCATAGACTGCAGAGTGAACGCGCTGCAATACGCCCCAAAAAAGCTCCTATACTTCTTTGGGCGTAGGACGTTTTACAGCGCGTTCCTGCGCGCTGTAAAACGCCCAGGTGTGAACGTGTCCCATAGCAAATAATGGGATTTCCGTTTATGCGTTTTACAGCGTGCAGGAACGTGCTGTAAAATGCTTAGGTGTGGACCGGGCCTTAAGGTGCTGCCCGGCAGTGTGAGGATTCATATGCTGCATTAATTATTCTTTTCACAAATTTGGTTACTTAACCCGTTTGCGTTTGGATTGTAATATTGTGACATCCAGGGCCCCTGGGTGGCGATCGGGGGGGCCCCGGACGCATGGTGCCGCCAGCTGGCCAAATGCCAGGAGCTCCGGCGGCACCCGGCGCAGCTGTGAGTGATCAGGGGGCAGGGCGCGGCCTGATGTCGCAGAGCCGCTGGGACTGGTGTACGCCAATTCTCACCATATACAGTAGTGCAGTACTAGTGCCTAAACGTTGTTGAGCTGGTTTTGTTATAACAACTACTCTCGCTCTGTGCCCCTGTTTGGTATATTCCGCTGCTTGTTACTGCTGGTGCGCTTCCATCCTGCCATACACTATAGCGCATTTATATTTGGGTGCACTGCCACTGACGCCTATATTACCAGATTCATATAATTTTAATATTGGACCGCAGGGTCCAACCCTGCACTCTTCCACGATACCAGAGGGGTTACTTACGGTGTGAAGGCACTTGCTGCCACCAAAGGTACAATATTTGGGTGCACTGACGCCTGTACCATATTCATATCATTTTAATATTGGACCGAAGGGTCCAACCCTGCACTCTTCCACAATACCACAAAGGGGTTACGGTGTGAAGGCACTTGCTGCCACCAAAGGCACAATATTTGGGTGCACTGCCACTGACGCCTATATTACCAGATTTATATAATTTTAATATTGGACCGCAGGGTTCAACCTTGCACTCTTCCACAATACCACAGAGGGGTTACGGTGTGACGGCACTGTTGCCGACACCGAAGGCCCAATTTTAAAGCACCTATTGTTACTTTCATCCAAAGCCTACACAAGTTTCACCATAATTTAGCCCAAAAAATCACTAAACTTGTTCTGCGTGTCCTAAAATGTCTTTTCATAAAGGCTGCCGCCCCAAACAGTTGTTTATGAATAGATTAAAGGAAAACCATATACCGTCATTTGAAATGTCATTTTTTAGTTTTTAAAGGTTTCTATACATCCTACAAATCCGCCACTTCACGGGCAGGTTATGGGGACCTCCTAGGCACGATATCTGAAGGAATTTTTCATTTTTATTTTTAACCCTTATTTCATGGAAAACTCACTGTTCCGCTAAAAACTTTTTTAAACTTTTTGTCCTTGCTTCCTGTCTCCCAGGGCACTACCCGGACCCCCATACACCTTTTATGGCAAATATCTTGCATATATGTCCTCTTGGAGGGCACTCTAAAATTCGAACTTTCGAGTCACATTGACTTGCATTGAGTTCGGTTCGTGTTCGCGTTGGAACTCAAACTTTTGAAATTGTTCGAGTTCAAATGCGAACCGAACACGGGGGTGTTCGGCTCATCCCTAGTGGCAATACTTAGACCTTTTAGGGATAGCAATGAGAATTTTAGCCAAGATACTGCTAGTCTTGGGCAAATAATCCCCTTGTTCATTCACCGTCAGAACAAGATGGTTGGCCTTCTTTATCGGTTGTGAATTGGTTCCTGAAGGGTATTTACTTGACGATGATGCCACACTAGTCACGACACTGTAGGAAGTACTGACAGGTTGCTTTAGAAAGCAGACAGAAAATTGCCCCGAGTTAATGCTTGTCTCCATGTATGAACCAAGGGTAAGGTAGCACTCCATCAGCATTTCCTTAACTTT
This sequence comes from Leptobrachium leishanense, assembly GCA_009667805.1. Lineage (NCBI taxonomy): Eukaryota > Metazoa > Chordata > Amphibia > Anura > Megophryidae > Leptobrachium > Leptobrachium leishanense. Next base: position 228,328,780 of record CM019064.1, on the reverse strand, counting down.
TTGGAGGAATAAATTGATTATCAGGGTGCATGATGTGCAGAGGAAGAGGGGGATGTTAGTAGTGGTAGAAGACCTGGAGCAGCCTCTTGTTGAGGCAAATCAAGGTAGCAGTGGTAGCAGCAAAGCTCCTTTCTCTAGAGCTGCTGCATTTTGGTTTGAGGCATTGGACAGTTTGACAGCCCCGCTGAACAAGTACAAAGAATGGAGAGTAGCGCTGCAGATGGTGAAGGTGTACCTTGGGCAACCTCCTTTTCCCTATAGTTCTGGTCCCTTGACCTTCTGGGATGAGAAGAGAGATGTTTGGCCTGCCCATTCTCTGGTAGTCCAGGAGCTCCTCTCTTGTCCCCAACTACAGCGCAGAGGGAGCGTGTATCTTAGAGACTGATAACCAAACCCTGGTGAAACAGAATTCCCACTGAGTTATGTATAATATTGGTGTCTGATGTTAACCTACCAGTTCACATTCTATAGCTAGGAGGGGGTAACCCTTATTGAGGTATTCAAAAAATGGCCAATCCTTTATTTTGAACTATGAACTAAGCTATCTTCTGTTTTAACTCCTGATGATGCTAGGAAATCTAGCAAAACGCATAGAGTAGACAATGACTTACATGTAACTTTATTTTCAAATTATGTATAAAATCTATAGCTTTGGTTAAGGGTAAGAAACCAACTATCTTTTTTGAGCACTCAAAGTTGTTTAATTCTTGAATGAAGTGTCAGACTAACTTTACCCCTAGGATTAAATAGGAGAGAGAGAAAGAATAGTACCTATCACCACAAACCCTCGAAGGCTCGTTTCATTTCTTTATTATATTGACCAGAATATTGTTCTTCGCAATCGAGAGAGATAATAATAAAAAACAATACGTATCCGTATAGACTTCTAGTCTATCTCCTCCCAAGGATGTCAAGTAAACCACATAAAAAATATAAGAAGAAGTCTATACAGGACATAAAACAGAGAATAAAACGGTTATTCATATATTGGCCACCAATCAAAATACACTCACAAGACGTAAAGTAATAAGTGCTTATTATCAATCAATAGTACCCCTCCAAGGTATATGTGGGCGCCAAATACCTTTTTCTTTCTAGCAGCAGTAAACATCAACAAGCATAGGCAGCAGCAGCAACAATGGCAAGATGACAACAGTTGACGACACAATGACGACAGACCCCACTCTGGATAGGGGTGGTAATAGCCAAAACCCTGGCAAGGACGTGCAGATAGAAATAAGGAAATTTATTAAATAACTATAAAATACAACGCATTTCGTTAGTCGCAGCTAACTTAATCAGGGATAAAAATCACTCTTATATGCCCTCCCGTATAGTCACCAAACTGCAGTCTTTTCTAATCAAAAACGTCCAGTTCTGCGTCCTTTTCCGAGAAAAAGGATTGCAGAACTGACGTTTCTGATTGGGTCAAACTAAATAAATTTGTGTGATTTGCAGGGCCTCTTGAGTGTTGCAAAGTTATCCGTTAGGTCATCAAATCAACAGACCATCTGTCTGCCACTCTGCTTATGTCAAATCCTTTTCCCAAATTTCCCTGGGTCAAACTAAATTTGATTGTGTGATTTGCAGGACCTCTCGGGTGTTGCAAAGTTCCCCTTTAGGTTGTCAAATCAACAGATATTCTGCTTGTCTGCTGCCACTTTGCTTATGTCACGACGCTCTATTCCCCATACTTCCATGACTACACTTTAATAATTTTAGAATCATTTGTCTTCAGTGCTACTATCTGCCTATCTCTTGTTATGCCATCCATTCCTCTGCTTTGTCAATTTTCATTGTTATTTTGAACATTTTTTAAAACTTTTGCAAGAATAATGTTGTACCAGCGCACAAAAAACAAATGCTTTGCTCATGCATGAATGTATCAGTGGTGAATTGCTTGGGCAATGCAGATCTGTGTGGTAGGACATTCTCACCACTGTGAACACAAAGTGAAGCACTGTTCGCTGATTCAAACCAGTGAATGTGTCATCAATTGCCCATTTCAATTTCTTATTCTTATCGCGTTAGTCTAATCGCGTTAGTCTAAACACAAGGAGAGGCTTTGCTCAGAGGGTGAAACCAATGAAAGGGTCGTCCATTACCCTTTTGCTTTCTAAAAAAAAAATTGACAACACAGGGGTCATGTAGGTGGCTTGGCTGTAGGTTGGGGCCGTACAGTTAACTCTACCTAGGAGTTCCTTCTTTTACTGATTTCCTTTTCCTCATACCCTTGTCACATTGCCTCGGCAACGCCTGGCCGCAGCATGACTTTGGAAAAATCGCTGGGGCAATGGCTGATCTGAGTGGAAGGAGAATCATGCTAGTCCAAACACAAGGAGAGGCTTTGCTCGTCGATTGCCCTTTCACTTATAAAAATTATTTTTTGTTATCCAAGGAACAATCAGAAATGGATTGCAGCAGTAGTTTTGGGGGAACATTCACCTGTCTATCTACCTAGGAGATCCTTTCTTTTTTCATCATGCAGTTGTTTAATCCAAGGGAACTTCCTAGGCCAATGCATTGTATCCCATTTGCCACGCCAGGTCAAATTGTGGCTACACTTCTCTTTGTGATGCCTTGAAATAGCTCCTCTATTGCCCAGCTGTTGTATACCAATTTTCCCTCTTTTAAAATGTTTCACTTGTACCATTGTCACATTGCCTCGGCAACACCTGCTGGGCTGCAGCATGACTGGAAAAATCGCTGGGATAAGGAGAGGCTTTGCTCGGGGGAGGATGAAACCAGTGAAAGGGTTATCCACCTTTTTTAAAACCTTCTTGACAACACGGGGGCATAAAAGCTTGTCTGTAGGTTGCGACCATGCAGTTGACTCTACCTAGGAATTCGATTTTTTTTCCCATTTTTATTATTGCCTCCTGACCTTACAGCTTGTATGATCACTTCTCTTCAGATCTCCCTTTGGTAGCACAAAATCAAGAACTATATCACCTGGCGCTACTGTCACTATTTGAGCTGCCTGTGTTATATCATCCAGAACGCCTCTAGTGTCTGCTTTGCACAGGCTATCCTTTCTGCAAAGATGGTCCTTCCAATCCGATCTGTAGTGTCACACTAAGTGAAGAAGATCATCAGCAACTCCAGCAATTGGCCAAGTCAACTATTGTAAGTGCAACTCAAGCCAACAGTCATCTGGGCCAAAGTCCCCCACACTCCATGGTGGTGATGATCTTGACCATCTGCTGATGCTGTACAATAAATATTTTATAGTACAACATTGTGATGTGTCATCATTACTGTCGGTTTTCTTCCTTACATTACAACACAACACTACTATTTTAGTTCACTTCACATTGTAATATTTTTTTAGCACTAAAACAGCACAAAAGTCACACAACTACACATATCATCATTAATCATGAGAAGGAGATAGAGGTAGGAATATATTATGAATATAAATAATGAATTATATATTCAGTTACAAGCATTTATAAATACTTATAAATACTTGTATCTGAATATATAATTCATAATTTAAAAAATAATAGTATGGAACAAATATAAGTCACAATACATCATCAATATCTGCAGCAATCCAAAAGGAAGGTAAGTATATATTAAATATAGTAATAATAGTATAGTATTGTATAGTATATTCATATAATTTTATATCAGTTTGTGTGTATAATATAAATATATGTCACTCTGATGTGTGTACTGTGTGTACACTTACATGGGATGTGTATGAATTTCCCTTTTTGACGAAAACTTTTTCCTCCAAAACAAAAAAAACCATAAAGAATGTTTACAGCTTCCACAAATCTATTCCTAAATTCCTAATCATAATCTACTCCTATTTCTAACCCTAATTCCTATTCCTAGCTCCTAACCCTAATCTAACCCTTAAATTTTATCCCTAGCTTGCTACTAGGGATGAGCTGTTTGGTTCGATCTGTTTGGAGTTCGCGTTGAACATCGGCCGTTCGGCTGTTCGTGAACTCCGAACATTTCCGCGTGTTCGCCGCATGTTCACCCACAATGCACCACAATGGACCACAATGCACTTTTCCACTGGCCTGAAGCTTGTAATTGGCTACAGCCTTGCACCTGACCACAATCAAGACTGCAAGACTATGCCAATCACGTCTCAGAGTCCTGATTGGGCAAATTTTGCCCAATCATGGGCTCACAGAGCTAAGTCCTGCAGCACACTATATAAGGCGTCCCTCGCAGCCCCAGCATGTGTTTTTTGAGAGGAGATTGTTCTGTTAGTGTGTGTTCTCACTGCCAGCAGCTATTGTGGGGGTCTCACTTCTACAAGAAATCTGGGAATTGTTGTAATCTGTGTGTTCTCACTGCCAGCAGCTATTGTGGGGGTCTCACTTCTACAAGATATCTGGGAATTGTTGTAATCTGTGTATTCTCACTGCCAGCAGCTATTGTGGGGGTCTCACTTCTACAAGATATCTGGGAATTGTTGTAATCTGTGTGTTCTCACTGCCAGCAGCTATTGTGGGGGTCTCACTTCTAGCAGATATCTGGGAATTGTAATCTGTGTCTTGTCACTGCCACCCATCAGGGGGTCTCACTGATTTATAGGAGGTTCCTGGGAATTGTAATTTGTGCCTTGTCACTGCCACCCATCAGGGGGTCTCACTGATTTATATTTGTAATCTATGTCAGATGAGGATCAAGTGTGGGAAAGACATCCCACGCTTGGGTACCACGTGCTTGAGGCAACATATGACCACCTGCCACGCATCCCGTTGGCACAACACTTTGCATAGGTCCTCCTCCTCATCTGTCTCTACCCCCACTATATGTCCTGCCATATCATTGCCTCCACTGACAGGCATGATGCTACAGTAATGGGTGTACCAGGTCCTTCCTCAGAATGTGACAGCATCCCATCAGTTGAAGATTTACGCAGTCAGATTACTTTGCCCCACCTGCTGCAGCATAAGAAAAAATATAGTCCCAACCATCCCCAAGCACAGCATCTAAATGCCAGTTTAGCAAAATGACTTGCATTACAGCTGCTGCCTTTCCAGCTTGTGGACTCTGCTTCCTTCTGTGAATTTGCTGAATGTGCTGTACCACAGTGGCAGGTTCCAAAACGCCATTTCTTTTCACGGAAGGCCATTCCAGCACTATACCAGCACGTGGAACACAATGTTATGGAGTCATTGGGAAAGGCAGTCAGCAGCAAGGTGTACATGACTTTAGACACGTGGTCCAGCAAGCATGGACAGGGCCATTACATTTCCTACACAGCACACTGGGTAACTCTGATTGCAGCTGGGAGGGATCCAAGACGGGGCTCTGTGCTGGAGCTTGTTCATTCACCACACCTCCAGAAAGCTTCTTGTATGAGGTCTGTCTACTCCACCACCTCTTCCTCCTCCCCCTTCTCTGTCTCTGGTGGAGTGGCAGTTAAACTGACGCGTGGCAGGGGCTACGCAATGGCTCAAGCAAAAAGATGCCATACTGTGCTTGAGCTGGTTTGTTTAGGGGACAGGAGCCACACCGGGCCAGAAATTCTGTCAGCTCTGCAGGGGCAGGTGCAGAGATGGTTAACACCACGTCAGCTTCAGCTGGGAATGGTCATCTGTGATAATGGCAGCAACCTTATCTCCACCCTACGCCAGGGTAAGTTGACGCATGTACCATGCCTAGCACACGTCCTAAATCTGGTGGTACAGCATTTCCTAACCAGGTACCCAGGGCTGGCAGAGCTTCTCAGCCAGGCCAGAAAAGTCTGCAGCCACTTCAGACGGTCATTCCCAGCAAGTGTTTGCCTGGCAGAAATTCTAAGAGAATTCCACCTTCCCACAAACCGTCTGATCTGTGACATGTCCACCAGGAGGAACTCGACATCAGCAATGCTGCAGCATCTGCACAAGCAGCAGAAGGCCATCAATGAGTACCTGTGTGAGTATGGTACAAGGACAGGTTCAGGTCAACTTGTTTCCCCCCCCTGCAGTGGCTGATGATCAAGGATGCATGCACTGTACTGTCACCATTTGAGGAGGCAACAAGGATGGTGAGCAGGGACAGTTTATGCATCAGTGACACAATTCCTTTAGTGTTCCTGCTGGAGCGCACTCTGCGGGGAATTATAGATGTGGCACTAGAAGCAGAGCAGCGGGAGGAAGAGGAGGCCTTCCCTAACTCTCAAGGCCCCAGTTTTTATGCAGACAGCATTCCTGTGGGTCCTCAGATCAGACAGGAGGAGGATGAGGAGGAGGAGGAATATTTAAGTAGTGGGGCATTGAAGGTGGGGATTCCTCAAGGGAGGGTTTTGTGTGCCCAGAAACACAAGGACTAGTACGTGACTGGGAGGAGGAAGTGCACAATGGGGTCATCCTCATTGACCAGGAAGACTCGGAAGCTAATGCCACCTCCAACCTACACCGCATGGGCTCCCTTATCCTGCAAAACCTGCTAAAGGACCCCAGGATTTGTGCTATCAAGGAGAGGGATCATTACTGGTTGGCAAGCCTTCTTGATCCACGATACAAGGATAAAGTTGCAGAGCTCATCCTGCCCGCACAGAGGGAGGACAGGATGAAAAAACTTGAGGACACTCTAAAGCGACACTTGTGTAACACCTTTCCAGACACTGGTAGGTTACCAAGTGATGACACAGGTGCATCTGAGGCTGCGGATGATCAGAGGAATAGAGGTGAAGGCTGGGGCCGCTTGACTGATGCCTTTTTAAATTTTTTTAGTCCACGACGCCCAGCGACGTCAAATGTAGGTACCCATTGCCATGGTGCAGGACTACCTAGGGGCAAGGGCAGACCTGGACACCTTTCCAGCAGATGATCCACTGGCTTACTGGGTGTTGAGATTGGATCACTGGCCAGAACTTAACCAATATGCTATGCAGCTACTAGGTTGCCCCTCATCCAGCGTGCTTTCTGAAAGGACATTCAGTGCCGCTGGAGGTTTTGTCACAGACAAAAGAGTGCGTCTGTCCACCGACTCTGTAGACCGGCTGACATTTATAAAAATGAATCAGTCCTGGATCAGCAGCTATCAATCCCCTGATGCTGACGTAACTGAATAGATCGGGGATCTCTTCTGCATTCCCAAAACCTCCACCACTGCACTCGTCCACAATAACACAGAGAGGTTACTTACGGTGTGAAGGCACTTGCTGCCACCAAAGGCACAATATTTGGGTGCACTGCCACTGATGCCTATATTACCAGATTCATATAATTTTAATATTGGACTGCAGGGTCCAACCCTGCACTCTTCCACAATACCACAGAGGGGTTACGGTGTGACAGCACTGTTGCCGACACTAAAGGCCCAATTTTAAAGCACCTATTGTTACTTTCATCCAAAGCCTGCATAAGTTTCACCATAATTTAGCCAAAAAAATCACTAAACTTGTACTGCGTGTCCTAAAATGTCTCTTCTTTTCATACAGGCTGCTGCCCCAAACAGTTGTTTATGAATAGATTAAAGGAAAACCATTTACCGTCATTTGAAGTGTCATTTTTTTCTTTTTAAATGTTTCTGTACATCCTACAAATCCGCCACTTCACGGGCAGGTTATGGGGACCTCCTAGGCACGATATTTGAAGGAATTTTTTGTTTTTATTCTTAACCTTTATTTCATGGAAAACTCACTGTTCCTTTAAAACTTTTTTTTTACTTTTTGTCCTTGTTTCCTGTCCCCCAGGGCACTACCCGGACCCCCATACACCTTTTATGACAAATATCTTGCATATATGCCCTCTTGGAGGGCACTTTAAAATTCAAACTTTCAAGTCCCATTGACTTGCTTTGAGTTCGGTTAGTGTTCGAGTTCAAACTTTTGAAATTGTTCGAGTTCGAATGCGAACCGAACACGGGGGTCTTTGGCTCATCACTACTTGCTACCATAATCTAACACTAATTTCCGCCCTATATAACAGCTAAGACTGGCTCCATTGAGCCTTGGCTCCAGTGACCTCCCCAAGTGGCATCCTAAGTGGACGTTCAGAGTTGATTTCCTGGAGTTGCGGGACTGGAGGAAGGAACTGCAAGGCCCACTTTTTACTCTGGGTAAACACACATCTATATCATGCTTTCCCTCACGCTTCTGCTATTTACTTCTACCTTTCTCCTTAAATGGAACTCCTGCCCCTCTACCACCGACCCCTACACTATCTGCATCGCTCCCTCCCTCCTCTCGTCCCACATGATGGCCTCGCATGAGCTCCTTTGTTTCCTCAGAACATGGTCTCCCTCTATCTCTCGTGCTGCCAATCACTCCCACTCCCACAAATCCCATTCCCACCTTCTCTTTCTCACCCTCCTGCTGTTACTCTATTCAGGTGACATATCCCCTAACCCTGGCCCCACAACACAACCAATACTTCCCTCTCATCCTATCTCCATCGCACATAAATCACCTCCCTGCAAGCCCAGCAACCTCATTCCCATAATCCCCCAGCGCCTGTCCACTTTCTCCTGCACCCTCTGAAACGCTCGCTCTGTGTGCAACAAACTCACAGCAATCCATGACCTCTTCCTTTCAAACTCCTTCAACCTCCTAGCTTTAACTGAAACCAGGCTAACTCACTCTGACACGGCCTCCGTTGCTGCTCTCTCACATGGCGGTCTACACTTGAGCCATACCCCCAGACCGGGTGAGAGAAATGGTGGCGGGGTCGGAATCCTGCTCTCTCCCACCTGCACCTACCAGCATCTCCCTCCACCCCCATCCCTCTACTTCTCCTCCTTCGAGACACACTGCATCCGCCTGTTCTCTCCTCTGGCTCTCAGGGTGGCAGTCATCTACCGCCCACCGGGACCAACCTCCCAGTTCTTTGACCACTTTGCTACCTGGCTTTCTCACTTCCTGTCTTCTAATCTTCCATGCCTAATTCTCGGGGACTTCAACATTCCCATAGACGATCCTTCCGCCCCTGCTGCCTCCAAACTTCTTTCACTCACGTCCTCCCTTGGACTCACACAATCCTCCCTCCTCCCTACCCACCGCGATGGTCACGCTATTGACCTTGTCTTTTCCAACCTCTGCTCCATTTCTGAGTTCAAATGTCGCCCTTTCCCCATCTCTGACCACCACCTTCTCTCTTTCAACCTATCTGGACTTCCTAAACACCCTGCTCCCCCACCCCGCACACACACTTGCAGAAATCTACATGCTGTGGACCCCCATCAATTCTCCAACCTACTTCACCACCTCCCTCCCACCTCATCCTTCACCTGCCCTGATGCTGCCACTAATCACTACAACACTACGCTTATCTCTGCTCTAGACACTCTTGCTCCTCTTCGACTTTGTAAGGCCCCACACCGCCAGCTTCAGGCCTGGCACACCCTCCAGACTCGCTACCTGCAAAGATGCTCCCGCACTGCAGAGCGTGCCTGGAGGAAATCCCGCTCTGAAGCTGATTTTGTTCACTTCAAGTTTATTCTCCGGTCATACACCTCTGCCCTCCACTTGGCCAAACAATCCTTCTTCTCATCTCTTATATCTACGCTGTCCTCCAACCCTAAACGGCTCTGGTCCACCTTCAACACCCTCCTCTACCCACCTGCACCTCCCCCCACAGCTGCCTCCAGCGCTCAAGACCTGGCAGACTACTTCCTCAGTAAAACTCTAGCTATCAGAAGCAACATCCCAACACAAGATAGTTATCTGCCACCTCCACTCCCAGAGGTCCCCTCTGCCACCCTCTGCCGCTTCCTCCCAGCCACTGAGGAGGAAGTCAATTCCTTATTGTCCTCCTCACATCTCACCACGTGCCCGCTCGACCCCATTCCCTCACATCTAATTCCTCCCCTCTCCTCCTCCCTCACCCCTGCTCTCACACACATCTTCAACCTATCTCTCTCCACTGGCTCCTTTCCATCCGCCTTCAAACACGCGCTAGTTACCCCTTTACTAAAGAAACCATCCCTAGATCCCAACTCTGCATCCAACTACCGTCCTGTATCCCTGCTTCCCTTCACATCAAAGCTCTTAGAAAAACTAGTCTTCAACCGCCTCTCCCTCTTCCTGTCCTCCAATTCCCTACTTGACCCCCTGCAATCTGGCTTCCGTCCCCTACACTCAACTGAAACTGCCCTCACCAAAGTCACCAACGACCTCCTAACTGCTAAAAAACACGGCCACTTTTCTATTCTCATCCTGCTTGACCTCTCGGCTGCTTTTGACACTGTTGACCACCCCCTCCTTCTACAGACCCTCAACTCTCTGGGTCTCGGTGACACTGCACTTGTCTGGGTTGACTCCTATTTATCCAACAGGTCCTTCTGTGTGTCCTTTGCTGGTAACTCCTCCTCCTCATTGCCTCTATCTGTTGGTGTACCTCAAGGCTCTGTCCTTGGTCCTCTGCGCTTTTCCATCTACACCTCCTCCCTGGGCAAAATCATCAACAGCTTTGGCTTTAATTACCACCTCTATGCTGATGACACTCAGATCTACCTCTCTACCCCTGATCTCTCTCCCCCTGTCCTTTCAAAAGTCAGTGACTGTTTTTCTGGCATCTCCTCTTGGATGGCCTCCCACCACCTAAAGATCAACATGTCAAATACTGAGCTCCTAATTATTCCTCCCTCCAATGCCTCCCCACCTCCTGACTTCTCTATCACGGTGGAGGGTATCACCATCTCCCCATCAAACCAAGTTCGCTGTCTTGGAGTTACACTTGACTCTGCTCTTTCCTTCATCCACCACATCAAGTCTCTTTCCTCCTCCTGCCGATACCAACTGCGTAATATTTCCAGAATTCGGCCATTTCTTACCGCTGTCACCACAAAACAACTCATACACGCCCTGGTAATCTCCCGACTCGACTATTGCAATAATCTCTTATCTGGCCTCCCTCTGTCCCGCCTCTCCCCCCTACAATCCATCCTGAATGGCTCCGCCAGGCTAATTCACCTCACCCGCCGCTCTGTCTCTGCCGCTCCCCTCTGCGAGTCCCTTCACTGGCTCCCCATCCACTGCAGAATTAAGTTCAAAATCCTTATCCTTACCTACAAAACCCTCACTAACTCAGCTCCCCACTACCTGTCCTCACTAATCACCAAATACACCCCAGCCCGCTCCCTAAGGTCAAACAGTGACCTGCGCCTAGCTTCTCCCCGCATCACCTCTTCCCATGATAGACTGCAGGATTTCTCACGCGCAGCCCCCACTCTCTGGAACACTCTCCCTCCTACTGTCAGACTTTCCCCTAACTTCTCTTCCTTCAAACGCTCCCTTAAAACGTTCCTATTTAGGGAAGCCTACCACCCAACTCACTGACGCAACCATCAATCACTCTCACCTTACAGTCCTCTCCTTCTGTTTCCAACCCCAACCCTCCCAGATTGTGAGTTCCTACGGGAATAGGGCCCTCATCTCCTCCTGTACTGTTTGTCAAATGTTGTTCTATGTATTGTAACCCTGTCTATACTGTGCTTATTGTACAGCGCTGCGGACTATGCTGGCGCTTTATAAATAAAGAATAATAATAATAATAATAATAACCCAAGCTTTTAACACTCATTTCTCACCAAAATTTAACACTATTTGAGCATTTGTTGCTTTATTTAGCTTCTGAATCAATCCAAATCGATCCGAAACGAATCGATGGTTCAACGAATTTCGTTTTGGACAAAATTCTTTTCATCTAAAACAAATTTTTTTAGCCATGCACCCCTCTAGTACCTATACAGAATGATGGATTGGAGGTGCATGTGCAGAAACAACCAATCCATCAGCTGCCTTCTCTGCAGATTATGCTGACATCATCAGTGACTGAGTTAGTGGCCAGCAACTGAGAAATTCAAAATCATGGCTACCTGTTGACGCTGTTGCAGGAGGAAACTCTTCCCCATCACACAGTGATGTCAGCTGAGCAAAAGAGGAGGAAGGTGGTATGAGCACTTCATACAGCCTGAGCACTTGAAAAGGATGTGTAGAGTCTCAGGGTGGTCATGGTGTGTAGACTGTCCTTTGAACGAGATTTAATATGCAATGTAATGGTACATTGCTTGTCACGAGGGGTTAGACAGCTATTGTTTAATTTTTGTAGTTCATTAAGTTCAATATTTAAATCTACGGTAGTTAAGAACTGAATGTACATCATCTATTATTTGGAAGCTACATCCATACGATATATACCAGACAGGCATATGATAAGATATGCAAATTACTACTGAAATGTTAACTGTGAAATACATTCACATGAATGGAACGTTTCAAAGGTGTATTAGCCGAGAAAACAGCCCCATCAAGTTTGTGGCGGGAGTGATCTCTTTCGGCATATATCCATACGAACAAGACGGCAATATTTCATCTTTAAGGTTCATAAGCTAAGTGATTGATTTTATACTACTGATTGAACCTTAGACTGCTTCGACTACATACACAAAAAAATCTTTTTTCAGGTTCTTCTGGGTTCCTTAGAATCGATCACAGATACTAGACTGTTATGTGATTTGAGAGCGCTGTCCTCTACCATTGTTACCATCATCTATTATTTGTACATTACATGAAATGTTGCCTATGAAATACATTAAACTGGAGAGGGGTGTTTCAAATCAAGGGCTCAATCCCTGATATATGCATTATTTTTGTTGCAATTAGGCCATTTTTAGGTTTGGCATAATAAGGGTTTGATGGGATTTCAATTCCTGTTGACATATCGGCTCATTTATTGGCACTCACATCTATACTTAATAATGGAAATATCTGCTTTAACGATTCAATTCATTTTTCACGGTATACTGTAGGAAGTAGGAAATATATCATGTGCTGAAAGGGGTTGATAAATGTCTCTACGGGAAGGGAAACAAAGAAACTCACACAGAAACCCTAAATTTTCATTTACACATGATCAGTAGCCATAATGAATATGATGCTGACTGTGGCAGGTGCAATGTATGTTAATTATGACATCATATCACTGCCAAAATCATAGCAATAATTATTGCGTCATGAACATAAATTAAGTTAAAAGAAAAGCAAACTCAATATACCAGAATTTAAAGAATATATTCACACAATGTTTTGCATTCAGTTACCATGTTGTGTTATCAGTTGCAAATGTGTGTGTTCTGGCTTATTACCGGCCTGATTTTTTTTTATTAAAACAGGATAATTGTTCAGTGTTTGATTATGGTTAATTAATAATAAAAAAAATAACATTAGCTGCTTTATATATATATATATATATTTTATTTTTTAAATGCAGAATTAAATCAAGTATGGATTATTCTGGTATCATTCTCTGTATTTTATCAGGTATATACTTAATTGGTATAGTACATCACAAGTGAAACACATGCAACTGCAAAGCCTGACCCTCAGAATTATGACTTTGAAGAAAGAGGGAAAAAAAAAAAAACAACAGATCCTTGGGTTCATAAATCGACTGCTGTCATGCAGTGTAATGGACAGGACTGGCGTCTCTGCTTTTTGTAGACTACTGTCAGTATAAACTAACCTGAGTGCCTTTAGAAAGTGCTTACTTTCAATTCTCTAAGGGTAAAAAAAAATCATAAAATATTTTTGATCACATTAGGTATGCGTTTGAATTTGTAGTATTAAAAAATGAAATAAATGGGAAAAAGACAAAAACAAAAGAAATATTTAGCCTTACTTTCTTTTAGTCATGCAAACCATACAGATTTGTCGAAACTGGAACTACCTACGTTTTCAAAAGAGAAAAGCACACCTGCTGACATATCAAGCTATTATTGTTTGTCAGCATCAGCAGACAAAAAAATGTTCCTGACAAAAGGGTTGTTTCATTTGTGCTTTTAGAATGTTTAGTATTCCATGGTGATCTATGCTTGCATTGGGGCTATTGTTTGAGATCACATATGAGAAGCCCTCATTATTGGTGATGTACAATTAGTCCAAGCTGTGAAAAGTTCAGTATAACTGCCGATTCAATAAAAGCATCTCTGAAAACATTGCAACTTTTGTGTTAATGGGTGTAACGCAGAGTGAGCAAGCTCTTTCATGTATTATGTCTACATCCCATTATGGCTAAAAGCAAACAACAGAAGTAATCTCACACAAACCAAAAATCCCTTTAATGTTCAAGTATTATAAATGAAAAAAATCATTTATCTTTACAATAATAAAAAACCAACAATGGCCGAAACAATAAATGATCTGACTAAAAGTATTACTAAAAAGGAGCTCTTTATATAGTTTATCCTCCTACCATACATGAGCTTCACATTGCATTGGCTACATTCCAACGACAGTGTCCATCTACTGGGCTTTCATCATATTTTCAACAGCTCTAGTTATATTATACTCTCCTATATGTATCATGATAAATAAATGTGTATTACAAATTTCATCACTTTGAAGAATAAAAAAAACTAAATAAATGAGGTAACTAGAAAGTGATGCCAGCATTGCTCCCATGCCTTGGGAAAAGTTACATTATTCCCCATTAATGGTACAATATAATACCAAATTGTTTGCCTAGTTCGATAAGTAAAGACACATCATATAGCTATTCATTTTTTCCCTATTTGTGCTTTTCTCTTTTCTTCTATGTCTGCAAACCGTAAATAGGTAAATGGATTGCATTATTTTACAGAATTTCTTAAAAATAAAATTTTATAACATTATAATCTGAATCTCAAATACAACGATGATAAATATGTATAAAAATACATATTTAAATTAGCACCTATAGCTGGCCCAAATAACAACAGCTATACAGTACAGCATAGAAAATTGTATCCAAAAGGCCCATAGGCCATATGTTTTAAAACAAACAGACCATAGATATATTGGTTTCTGAGTTAACGTCTCTTTATCCTGGAAGCAAAATACTTTTTAAATAGATTTAAACTTTGACAGTGACTTGTATACTGCAGAATTAATCCATTAGGCTTTATTTGCCTGTTAAGCACATTATGCCTTATTCAATTAAATATAGATTAATTTAAAAAAAATCTAAAATCTGATTATTCTGCAACTCTGTATGGCTCCTGGAGAAAATGTCCCACAAGTGTATACTGCAACAGGCTGCTCCTATACATTTCAAGTAGCAAAAAAAAAAAAATGAATTCAACCAAATAAACAAGTTAGTAATTATGAATTATTCTGACCACAGAGTAACCTTTAAAAATATTTAAAAATAATAAAAATAAAATGTAAATTCCTTGGATTGTGGTAAAACAGACTCCAATAAAATTCTGTGAAACACATATTCTTGTTAAAAGAAAACATTTTCCATGCAATAAATCAAAAGACCTGCAGAAACAGAATAGATCCTGGGTAACATAATGCCGGATAAAAGAAAACACTGTGGATAATAATAATAAGCCTTCTTGCAGAAAGTATAACACAAGACTTAAAAAAAAAATCACATGGTAGACAGGAATTTTTAGTTACAAATGCCCTTATAATGAGGGTTATTAATACACACATATAGAACATTGATTTGGAGTAATTTCTTTGTGCAGCCTAGCTTATTTCACTAAATCCCAAAGCCATAAATCACAAGCTTCTATTTTTTTTTAGATACTAAAGCACAAAATGGTTAAAAAAAAGAGACTTAAAAACTGTTAATTTAACTTTTACACTTTTACTGACAATCACTAGACTCACAACGAGCAATAAAATGAACTTTCAATGGCAAATGTGCATTATTTGCCAGTAGAAAAACTGGTAATAAAACAACAAAATAAGAAGAAACCAAACCAACAATTGCAATGCTTACATTAAGTTATACTGCCACCTACAGGTTAAAAATGCAAATAGAGAGGGACTGAAATAAGTGCTTTTTAATTGTTCATGTTAGAAGGTATTTAAAAAAAGATAAAGAACAATGAACAAATATTGCATGTAACATTTAAGTAGTAAACAAAACCATCAGGGTTATTCAAAGAGAGCCGATCTGGCCCCAAAAGGTAACCGAACAGTGAAATTCAGGTACGATTACCTTTCCTGGCCATTCGGCTATTCAGAGAGCAGGCAGTTCGGCAAATCCTGGCGAATTGCCTGCACATATGGTGCCTGTTCGGTGCCTGTTTGAGGGCAGTGAAATCCCCATAGAGAAGCAATGCTTCGTCTATTCAGAGAACACCAAACAGCAGGGAAAAGTTGCCGAAATGCCCTGCTGTTCGGTGGTTTCATTCGACAGGTTTATTCAGGCGAATCCCATAGGCTTCCATGTTAAAAATATTCCCGTTTTAATCCAATATCTAATAAACCATTTAATTTTATATTCTGTAGTAAAAAGTCTCTTTATTTTTAGATTTTATTAGGATCTTTAAGGCATTGTTTGGGATTTTTTGGCAAAAAAATTTCCCTTTTTTTTTAAATCGTCTTTTCTTTTTACTGTAACTGCCCTTTTTATTATCATTCATAGCATCTTATATGTAAATTCCAGGCATTTTCGCTCAGTTTTTGCAAACAGCGTTTCAGTTTTCCAACTTTCAAGCGAACTGTCATTTGTTTTTTTCACCTCCTTCGTCTGCGTGTCGGGTTTTTCCAACGGCTGCTCTGCGCTGTGGTCGGTGGGTAGTCGGGTTTCTCCGGTGTGTTTGGCAGGGTTAATCCAGATGTTTTTTGCGGGTTTCGGCGAGCGTTTGCCGGGTTTTGCGGTGAGTGTTCGTCAGGTTTGCGGCGGCTTTTCCCTGCACTACAAGGGCCCTGTGGTGCTTGCTGAATACACCGCAGGGTCGCTGAAATAGGATCGCCGAATCGCACCGAATTGAAGAGAATGAAAAGTCACCGAACGTGCAGTGACTTTTCGATTCTCTTTGAATAACCCTGCAAATATTTTGTTCTAGAAAAAAAGGAAATCTTTTTATGGTTATAATACTTAAAAATGCATATTAATGGTATATCCTCCCGCTTTAACTCCTCTTTAACTTTTTGTTTTCAACTTAAAGGTAATGTATCATTAATGTTGTGTGTCATACATTTACATAGGTTTGTCTTTCTTGTCAAAAATGTGTTGTGTGTATTCTTAGCTAAATTATTAGATAAAATAGATAAATTTATATTATATTCAACAATGAAAATTCTTACTTCAAACAATAGTAATATCTAACTAAATAACAAGGGAAATAGATGTTAAAAACAAAAAACATACATTCACAATAAAATCACAAGGAAGAATGGCTGGACAAAAAAATGTACATTGGTTAGAAGGTAGCAAAAAGATTTATCATAAAAAATTATTGAAAGTCAATTAGTAATACTGTGAGATAATTTGTGCAATGAGGTAGGTCTATTAAATGTGGACATAAACAGAGAGAGGTGAAAAACTAATGGAATCACAAAGAGTCAGAAAAAAAGCAAAGAATTAAGCTAAACGAGAAAAAACATTAAAGAAAGTAAGAGAATAATGAAAAATAACAAGGGAATATGGAAAGAACAAACAATGACATCAAAATCAATATCAAACAAAAAGAGGAAAGCAAAAACAGCAAAAAGAAAACGACAGAAAGAAACAAAATGCAAGCATTTGTAGGGAGAGAGAAGATACATACAGTACATTCTAGGACAAGGATTAGAATTACAATGGAAATTATACACACATAGCCAAAATATTAGGGATGAGCATGACTGAAAAATTTGTTTTGTTTAGTTTTGTTTCGTTACGTTTTTTTTTTTTATATTTAAAGTTTTTATTTTACAAGTAAGAATGATACACAAACTTGCAAAACTGGCCTCGCAGGGCCAAATAGGTATCAAATACACAGAAAGCATAAGGGGGGGAAGGTTTCTCATAGGACAAATAACAGAGGGGGGGGGAAGCTGTGGACACAATCAGCATGAGCCCCAGCCGGGGAACTATAACAAAAAAAAAAAAAAAAAGAGGACTTCAGTGTCCCGAGAAAAAGGGGTGTCTCAGTAGCAGAGAAAATAACTCCCTGGGCTTGCAGAACCCAAATACGGGTATACCGGTAGAAAGCGTAAAAGCAAATAACGACTGGCCCAAGTGAAGTTATGTTAAAAAGCAAACAAAAGACAAAGATTGTCCATGGGACCTTCAAAAAAGGAAAACTCAGGAAGAGTTCCAGTCCTTAGAAACAGACAGTTCCAAAAGTCCAGAGAACCCGCTTGCAAATATAAAGAAAAAAGAGAAAGGAGAAAAAAAAAAAAAAAAAGGGGGGAAGGGGAGAGAAAGGGGGGGGGAATCAGCATCAACCCGGCTGAACCGTCGCGGCATCCAGCGGGATACCCGCTTGGTCGAGGACATTCAGCGCCGTGGCGGGTCGGTGATCGTATGGGCGATATTGGCATAGGTTACACTAAGGGAGCCAGCCAGGCCCCATCTATATCGGATCCCCTGCCGACGAAGGACAGCCATTACGTCTCGGAACCGTCTGCGGGCCACCAAGGTCAGGAACGGGAGGTCGTGATAGAGGGTGAGAGTAGAACCTTCAAACTGCAAAGGTTCCCGAGCGCCGGGAGTAGTCATGATCCTCGTTTTCAGGGCCATGTCGCGGAATGCCACCACAACATCCCTAGGTGCTCCCTTGGCAGACGCTGCGGGTCTCCTGACCCTGTACACCGAGCCAACCACCTCAGGCGTAGTAGAAGGCAGGCCGGACACTTGTAGAGCAAGACGGGTCACATAAGGCTGCAGCTCGTCCTCCAGCACCGAATCTGGGATGCCCCTGACCCTGATATTGCGCCGCCGATGCCGAGTTTCCAGTGTTTCTACAGAACGGGACAGGATTTCAATCTGCGAGCGAAGGGCAGTCACCTGGCCAGCTAGTTGGGATTGTTCCGTTGCTACTTCTGCCGTCTTTGTCTGCACTTCCATCACCTGTGCGCGTACCTCTTGTACCTCTGCCCGAACTGCTGCCACCTCAGGTTTCCACATGTCCCTAATCTCGTCCATGAGTCTGCGTAGGTCTCCTTTTGTGGAAGGGAGATGATCGTCCTTCTCTTGGGTCTGGGCTGCTATTAACTGTGCACCATGTACGGATGCTTCGGCCCGAGTATCCAACACTCGCGATGCCTGCCCTGGCTTAGGTCGTTGTTCCGACGTTACACTGCTGGCAGCGGAGAGTTGGTGGTCATTAGCAGAGTCCCCCTCAGAGGATTCCCGGGTGGCCAGTGGAGAAATTGAAGATGCTGCTAACACGGCCTTGCGGTTTTTTTGTGCCCTTTTCCTTGCCGCTGCAGAGAGAGGCCGTTGTCCCTGCCCCCGAGACGGCGGGGTAAGCCAGGACATCCCAGCTTCCCCACCAAAAGACCAGGCACGGTCCTCCTCTTCCTCAGATGACCCATAGCTGGGAGGGAGAGACACAGAAACGGGCCCCCCTACCATAGAAATCTGGATGTCCTGTTGGCGGGGACCACCGTTCTGAGTAGGCTTCTTAGGCATTATCGACCTCCTCCAGTCCGGCGTTAGAGAGTAAGACTCCTGAAGGCTCCGCAGGAGCGCACGAGGTCACCCAAGATGGCCGCCGTCACTAGGCCCGAATCTCTCCCGGGAAGTAAGTCCGCCACAGAGTTCGCCGGAGGGTAGCTGATAAGTTCCTCGAGACGTGCTAGGGCATCCAGGCTCAGTCGGGGGCTGTGTGAGGGCAAACGAGCAGTTAAAATCCAGTGTAAAGCCGAAGCTGCGATGGAGCTGATCAGAAACGTGACCGCTCGCTGCCGTGGTTAGCTCCGCCCCCCCTCGTTACGTTTTTAAATCATTTTGTTTTTGGAATTTCGTAACTAATTTCTTTTCGTATTTCGCTTCGTTTTGGATTGATTTGAAATTTCGAATCGATTCGAATTTCATATATCAATTCAATAGTTGATAACAATTCGAATTTTGGATCACTAAATAAAACCCCAATTAATCAAATTTTGCTGTTATAAGAAAAGCTAGGGTTAAATTTTAAGCTTTGTCACAGGTTTAGTATTTGAGTCAAATTAAACAGTGAAACAAAATTAATTTGTTTCACAAAGTCCTTATGCTGACTATTACTTGTATTGTAAATTAAGATCAATTCGATATTTGATATGAATTTGATAGTTCATTTTAAATTCAATAGTTGATATCAGTTATTCACATTTTTCTTTTATGATGATGACACGGTGTAAATAGAAATAAATGTGTTATATACCGTTTTGTTTCGAATTCGTGTCATATCAATTCGTTATTCGGAAGTACTTCCGAAATACGAATTATCAAATTTCGTTCCAAATTCAGAAATTTTCCAAAGCAAATGCACATCTCTACAAAATATTCTGCAGCGCTTTGCTATGGGCAAGACAAATACAAACATGACGCATAGAACAATAGAAAACAAGACCTTGCAAATTTACAAGCTTGCATTGGAGTTTAAAGTCAAATTCTATTGTATTCTGCACCCCATAATAGCTAGTTCTCTTTCTCTACGTCATGGAGGGGTCTTTTGAGATGTATTTAAGATGGTGGGAAACACATAGCACACACTGCCCAGAGCATAACTTCCTAACCCTGTCCTCAGGAGTCCAGGACTCATTGTGCTATATACCAAAGTTGGTGCTAACATAACAAGAGCTGTTATAAACTTAACAACTCCATAGACGATAATGGCTCTGGTAAGCTTACAACAGCTCTGGTTAAGTTAGCACCAACTTTGGAATAGGCCCTACTGTCAGGACAGATTTTAAGGATCACGTTAGGGAAATGCAGACTGAATAGTGCAATCGCTGAGCAGCAAATCATACCACTATTGCGTTGTACTTCAGATATCCTGCAACACTGGCCTTTTATTGGGTCAATGGGTGCTGAGGGCAATTTTGGTAGTATTTCATTAGAGTTTGGCTTGATATTTTTGTTCGTACATGTATTTTGCTTTGCTGATTATTTACTTCATTATTATCTTTTGCACATTGTCCACATTATTTATATTGCTTAAAATTGTATTGCTCACAAATTATTTTTAATATTGTATTTCAAAGTATTTACAAACCTGTTATTATTTTCCTTTTATGATTTGGTGTTCTTCACATCCATTTTCCATATTAGGCTATTGGCTATGAAGAGAGTAGCTCTGTGTTAGCATCCATTCTATATAACTTTTACTGGTCATCTCGATTTCCTAATATGTTTTATTTACAAGGGTTTTATATAGACCTGAGCAACCTTTGTTTCAACTTTGGTGGATAGTGGGCGGTCTATAGCTTGTTCTGCACACCAACCATTGATAAGCCCAACAGGTATTTACCCCTTGTGTCTGATGTAAATTATTGGCCTTGAAGTCCCATGTATATTTGAGTCTCAGGCAGTTGTCAGATGTCATCCTGGAATATTCTGCCACCATTGTCAGGCCGTAATCGGCCCCTCACTCCACAAGCCACTCGATCTCCTCCCTGGACCGCCGCCGGCATTGCCCTCGGGTCTCTCCAGTCGCGACCAACCTCCAGCACTCTTCCATTGTAAAGATGGCTGGTGGAGCTTCTCCTTGGACACTGCTCGATCGCAGAGAGCACAGGCGACCCACATGGCCCATCCAACACAGTGTATCAGAACAAGACTTTGGGCTCTCAACCCATCAGTGCTAGGAGCGCAGAGCCATGACGGACTAGTTGCCATGACCTCCAGATAGCAGCACTCCGACTGGTGGAATCATCACAGACGGCCTATTTAAATCCCAGGCTGCCGCTTGCTTAGTGCTCGATTGTCCTGTGATTTACCAACGTGTTTTCTCCTGGTTTTCTCCTTCCATTGTGGATTCAGCCTACCCTCGACCTCTGCTACGTTCCAGACTCTGCTTTGCCAGCCGCCTGCTCTTACCCTCATCTCGCCAAGTCAAAGTCAGCTGTTTTTTATGCCATTACCTTCACCTTGCTGGCTATACTTATTCTAAGTTTAATGTGTCTCCCACAGGCCTCCTCCGCATACTGAACTCCAGTACTCTAAATCTGACATCCATAAAAATCAAACTTAATTCCTTTAATTGAATTAATATGCAAGAGAGTAATTATATAATCATGTATTCTAGCTTTATATAGTGTACTGTGCTTTTACCAGAATCTTCCAATCCACAAAGCTGGCTTGTAAGCAACTCATTTTTCAGACAAAGCATGAACGTACACTTGTCACGCTATACAGTGTACGCCAGATTTCTGCTCCATTTTCAGCTACGCAGATATGGGGAGATATCCTGCTGCTGAAACTTAAATAAAGGAGTTAGGCTATCATTATTTCTTTAATGATATACAAGGCTTCTGTTTGCTCTTTTATCCATCAATTACCCAACCCCACTGTACTGTGAACTTGCATGTCCTTTAGGGACATGTCTCTAATAACACCGTAAAGACACTTGTTGCATTTGCTGATGGTCTGTTATGGCACCAAAAAACGATGTAATCTTTGTCCTAAGCATATAGATCAAACTAGAAAGCTGTTAAATAACAGAAGCAGGTCGCACCACTTCCCGTGTCTTTCTCCAAGGCTTGTTGCTTTTAAACCTTTATAGGAACACTAGTCCACAGAGGAATGCATTTTCTACAAGTGACCCGAACAAAGTAAAACAAATACTCCTAGGGATTATATGAACTCTTCTCAACCTTTTTTTCTTTCACTGTTGTGCTCCCCCTCCCCCCAACACTGTTTGAGTAAACAAAACAGTGGCCAAATATGGATTTTTAAAGACTGGAGACTTAAAAATACAACAAAACTCCCTGTATGTTAAATACCATCTATCATTACAGCTCAAGATATATTTTATTTTGTTTAAAGGCAATGATAAAGAAGAGCAACAGACATCAAGAATTAACCCAAACTTCGAAACATGCCAACATTGAGGAGGTTATTCGAAGAGCCCATGGTGTTTACTACACTTTTTTGGTGGACTCTCAGCTGCTTAGTTCAGAGGATGTGTACCTTACAACAGACCATGCGCAGACTCTTTATAGTAATGGCCACCATTGTATTATTCACCGAGATTGAGAGGTTTCATCCCAAATCTGTAGACTCTCATGGTTCTTTGTGCTGAATGCATTATTTGACTGCTCTGTAAAAACTCAGAAATTGTGAAAAAAAATGATACTGGTTCACGTAATCCATAATTTCAACTCTATATAAAGCAGTGGTAAAAACTCATCTTAAACGTGCTGTGCAGTTTTGGGCACCACTTTTGAAGAAGGATATTATGGAATTGGAGAAACTGGACAGCGAAGGTACAAGACTAATAAAAAGAATGGAAGATTTTAATTATGAAGAGAGGCTAAAAAAAAATGCATTTATATATCCCTGAAAAATGCGTCCAAAAGGAGATATGATTGCCTTGTTGAAATACATACAGAGTCAATACAATAAGAGCTCTGGTGACCCGTACACTAACTGGACTTTACAAAGGACACAAAGTAATCCGGTGAGTCTGGAGGAAAGATTTTGCAAGATGCAAAGGAAAGGGTGTGCCAGAACCCTCTGCCACCTTTTAAAAGATTTTGATTCCAAGTGTCCGAGACTGGCTGTCACAGGCACTCACAGCATTGCCCGCACTACATGTAGACTGTGTGCACTTTGGAGAAGAGTGGATGCCAGCCTCGTGCCCGGAGACTATGGGTAATTATAGAAGAGACTATTCATGGAGCATTTGGACATTGCCATGCTGTAAACCAGTGTTTCCCAAACCTGTCCTCAGGACCCATTGACAGACCAGGTTTGCCAGATATCTGAAGCACAGCACAGGTGATATGATTTGCTGCTCAGTGATTGCAGATCACAGATTGATTCAGTCTGCATTTCCCCAAGGTGATTTGCAAAATCTGGCCTGGTTGAGTGTCCCGAGGACAGGTTTGAGAAACACTGCTGTAAACATTGGATTTGTTTTGAACATGTTTCTGTGTTGCAGTTCTTGGAGTTGTTTGTTTGTATTAGTTTAACCTCACCCCAGGAACTGGCTTAAACTAGTTCTCTCCACCCCCTTGCTTTGGCCTATTTTTCACCAGGGCATGTGTGTGGAAGGAGGTGACTATTGGGAGGCTCAGCAGCATGGAAACGCTGGGGAGCATTTTCCATTGTTTTTCTATTCAGTCCCTCTGTCTGTTTTTGTAACTGTGGACCCTGTAAATAAAGTCTGTTTATTCCTGCTTTGCAAAAGATCAATTCTCATTGGTGGTGTGTGGGGAAACTTTGCTTCACTCGCTGCAATGTCAGGGCTACCAGTTAGGTAGTCTGGGGAGTGACCGTGGGTCTCCTGACATGGTTCTTGGACAGAGAAGGGACAGACAAATAATGGGCTGGTTCGGGTCCTAGAGTTTTGGGTGGAACCCAGTATGTTCACGTTACAAAGGGTTTTTAAAACAAGAACAATAAAACTATGCAATTTTCTTCCTAAAGATATTGCTATTCTTTTAAATTCATGTGTTTAAATAAATTGCTTATTGATCCAAGAAGTAATCTGTCATAGTAAAACGAAGAATGATTTATTTTTCCTTTTTGGACACAACTGGTTAATGCTGCAAAATGTTTCCATTTTTGTATCAATAGCCTCCGCTGAGACGTGTGGAAGCCAAAGTTAAACTTAATTAACATTGATCTTTTAGGAATAAAAAAGCTCAAAACATTGCATATTTGTACCAACAATTAATAAAAGTTAGATCATAAGTCTTCCAGGTTCTAATATTTGATTATAAATAACAATTTTTGCTGACCATGCCCACAGTCATGGCCCTCGCTGCTGCCAGGAGAAAAAAGGCAAATCCGACGCTGCCGCACCTTAGATCTACCTGGCAGTTCATGAAAGGTGCTGCCCTATTATGAACTGGCTTTTACTGCAGCTCCACAACACACTGAGGTGCACCCAATCACCTAGCCGTTGTTCTCCCACTTAAGGAGGCCACCACCCTTCCCAGGGTGCTTCAACAATGATGTCCAGTAGCCAGTGTGGCGCCTGTTCAGCAAGAAGCCTGATCTGTTACTTGTTCGTATCACTTGTTCGTATCTAACTACCAGTGTACCAGACCAGATGCTGAGACTCTCCTTATTTATCAAAGACACTGCCTTGTTCCACGAAGAGACCCTCAGAGACTCTCATTGTGTATCGCAGACCCATTTGCCATTTCCATACCCTGCTGCCTGATTCCCTGTGCTGCCTGGGACTCCCACTCTTAGTACCCCTGGACTTCCACTTATATACTAGTAATCCTGCTTTCAGCCCCGTTTCTGCCCTGTTCCTCTGTCTGTTATTTAACTGCTTCCCTCTTTTGTCTCTCTGTGTGCTCTACCCACCGGATTGCAGCTCTCTGTCAGCCCTTGACCTTTGGATTACCCTAATTACTCTTATGGACTACCCTTCTATTGGACACCGCGTCTAGATACCCCTATTGTTTATCTTAACCCTCGTTCGTCAGGTACCCCTATTTGTTTCTGGTTGAGACCCTCGCTGAGACTCTCCTTGTTCCTCGTTGAGACCCTCGCTGAGACACTCCTTATTCATCAAAGACCCCTGGACTTCCACTTCTATACTAGTAATCCTGCTTTCAGCCCTATTCCTGCTTTGTCCCTCTGACTGTTATTTAACTGCTTCCCTCTTTTGTCTCTCTGTGTGTTACCCTTGTATCTGTCAGCCCTGTTTCTGTCCATTCCACCTGTCTCTGGTTAACCACTTCCTGTCCTGTCTCTCAGATCCCCCTGTGTCTGTTAGTCAGCCCTTTTCCAGCCTTGCCCCTCGTCTGTATTGTGTTACCACCGATAAACAACCTTATTACCTTATCTGTTGCCTTTAGTGTGTCACTGCATCCCTGGGCTTGTGGCCTCACCCTCCTGTGTTGGCTGACCCCTGACACCCACATACCTTAAAATTCCTGTTACACAATAAGCTAATTTTGTCAACCTGAGTGTCCTGTACTGTTATTATTCCTATAAATATCCATCCTTCTTACAAATCAATGACTGTACACATTAATATTTGCATGCTCTAAATTAACAGGGCCCTAAAATCGGCATAGAACGTCCTGCGGGGGAAAGGGTTAAAACGTGGATCAGTGGTACTGAAGTAACTCCTTCCGTGCCTTTTTTAAAGTAGAGGTGTGCATTTCATTTGGTTCCGAATTAAAATTTGGACAAAATTTTCCTGATTCGTATTTCGGAAGAGCTTCCAAAATACAAATCGGTTCCATCCAAAACGGTCTGAAAACAGAACGAAAAAGAATCGATTCGGACTGAAACGGAACGAAAAGGAAACAGTATAAAACAAATTTATTTAGTTTATGGATCAATTAGTTAAAACGTTTCACTTAAAGGGATACTCTAGGCAACATGACCACCTAAGCTTTTTTAGGTGGTCATGATGACCTAAGTATGGCCTCTTCTTTGCTCTCTTCTTTGCTCCCCCCTCTGCTCAGCCGATCGGCTGAAACAGCTGAGAGACGTAGAGGACTTTCCTCCGCCCTACCAGCTGTCAGTCAGCAGAGCGGGATTTGTATTTCCCGCTTCTGCCGACTATTGCCGACTAGGAGATATCAACGTGTTTTCAGCGCGATGACGTCTCCAACTCGCCGCAGTAGCTGGCGGCAGCGGCTGTGATTAGTGTTGCGCGCATCCTCTTGCGCGTAACACTAATCAAAGAAGAAGGTGGAGCCGGGAGGAAGCCTGCTGATTGGCTGGTTTACGTGAGAGGCGCGCATGCGAGCTTCTCACGTAAACCATTAGCCTGTGATTTTTAGCCTAGTGTTCCTTTAAACTCGGTCATGCGTCCCTGTCCATTGACCATGGTTCTGAATCTGTTGTATTCAGCACCACGGGCCATGGACAGCGCCATAGCACGATTTGGCGGCAGTAATTAGAGAAGTAATGGTTAATTTATTCAGAGAACGTCGAAAAGCACCAAAATGCCCTGATTTTTGGTGGTTGGTATGACAGCTTTAAATAGGCGAATCCCAT
Organism: Leptobrachium leishanense; assembly: GCA_009667805.1. Taxonomy (NCBI): domain Eukaryota; kingdom Metazoa; phylum Chordata; class Amphibia; order Anura; family Megophryidae; genus Leptobrachium; species Leptobrachium leishanense. The sequence goes on along the minus strand of CM019064.1, from coordinate 228,301,991 downwards.
AGGTTTCAATGTGAAAAATCTTCCCCATTTTTATTAAATATTTATTCAACAATTTATTCTTTTCACTTGCAGCAGAAAGTCACTTTATTTATTTTTTAGGATTTTTAGGCATTTTCCGAATGTTTTTGTGAAATTTTTGGATTTTTAATTTATTTTAAAACAACAACGCTTCTTTCTTTGCCGAACGCAGCTCCCACAGAGCTGCTATCCATGGTGCTGAATAGGTCTCAGCACCAAGAATAGCTGCTGTTCTTAGTGCTGAATAGATTTATGCACCTAATCTAAGTAATAATGAATTCATCCGTTTCACATTCCAAATTAACCAATAAAAAGGAGGTATGAATTGATCCAAAAAACGAATTACCAATAAAAATGAAATAATAAATAAATAATAAATGCTACTGCCTATGTGGCTTGATTTTATCATTACCAGAAACCCTCCTGCAAAATAAAATTGTATTAATAATCACTCAAAGTATTGCTCAATTGGTATCATATCCAAAAATAGCAGTAATCCGCACACTGAACACAGAAAAGGTGCAATCACCAAAAAGGCTTCCCAGACCTCAAGTAATGAATATAATCAAGTAAGGAGATGCACTCATGTAGAATAAAATTTAACTTTATTAGTCTCACAATAACAAAAAACACATGATGTATGTAAATCAGAAGCAATAATTTACCACAGGCAAATATAACCCTTCAAGGGAACGATACAAAGTTCAATAGATAATAGACATAAATTACCCGGCACTTGGAAAATAGTGAACAGAAGGAACGGACCCAAGGATCCCAGCGTTTCGACGACAAACGACTTTATCAAGGGATCACCCCATCCGTTGGGATCCTTGGCTCCGTTACTCCTGTTCACTATTTTCCAAGTGCCGGGTAATTTATGTCTATTATCTATTGAACTTTGTATCGTTCCCTTGAAGGGTTATATTTGCCGGTGGTAAATTATTGTTTCTGATTTACATACATATCATGTGTTTTTTGTTATTGTGAGACTAATAAAGTTTAATTTTATTCTACATGAGTGCATCTCCTTACTTGATTATATTAATTGGTATCATAGCCTTACCTTAAGTTTGCATTTATATTTTCTCTGATGAAAAGAAAAAAGTTTAACAATATTACTATCTTTAGTGTATTGCCTTTATCATTAATGTATTCCACTTTCAACATTTGCAATCCATACTAAATAGGATAAGTGATCTCACGCAACTGAAAAAGTAATATTGTTCTATGGTAAGAAAAAAAGAAAGATTGGCAATGGGTACAAATCCTTTTTTGTATCAAAGTCTTGGCACAGTATACAATTTTTAATGTGATCTGGGTGGAAGACCTAGGAACACACATGAATTCCCTTTCCTTCGCCAACTTCATTATTTGCTTAAAAAATCCTCTTCTTTCCTTTAGTGATCGTATTTTATTAATGTTGTTTCTAAAAAGGCATAATAAGATATTTGTTGTGGTTAAGTCTCTCAATAACAAGGAGTACCTGAGTGCTTAGATCCTTTTCGTATAGTCTATTCATACTTCCAACTTGATTTAGGAAATACATACCTTACAACATTAAAGGAGAAAACATTTATGAGAAATGATAAAGTAAATCAAGATTCAGGCAATCCCAAATATTTTAAATTGTAAAAACAATAAGCCCTATCCCATGGTTGCCATTAAGATTATAGATAACATCTCCAGTAGTTATCTTAACCGTGGGAATCGCTATTCCACTCTTGCTGCAAGCTGAGCTTGCAGCTTGAGTAAAAGCGCTCCCCTACAGTAAATTAACATTTCCTATACTGGTATACTTTGCATAGGAAGTGATAATTTGTACCTAAATTGACAAGAATAAGCTATTCCATGGTAGCGCAGTCTTCTTGCTTGGGGCTGCTATTTCTGTAAGAAATACCAACTCTTAAACACATTCTAAAATTCTACAATTAAAAAAACCTTACTTACCTCTTTTCAAACGATGGAAAGGAAAGAGCAATCTGTCACTTCCTCTCGCCGGGAGAAGTAGGAGACCAGGAACAAATAGTTCCCAGTCTTCCTCCGTGACTCACCCGCATCGCCTGCGCGATTGCGATTGCGATTGCGTGGTGCAAGTTCATCTAGTGCTCTCAGGTGGGACGGACTGGGCTCCATGGAGTTCTATGGACTCCAGGAGCCAATACCCGAGCACGGCTGTTTGTCTGTATTAGGCTGCCCCGCCTACATTCTAGAGAGAAAAGGCATAGCATATCACGGCCCTATGCAAAGCATATTTTGCTACCCTGCGTATTGTTTGAATACATGTGTCTGTTTTTTTCTTTTTACATATAAGTCCATACACACAAATATAGCCATATATATACATAAACCAAACAAACACTTACACACACAAACACACAAAAACCCACATACTCAGCACAAAAAACATATATATCTATATAGTACAGGAGGGGTGGGGTCGCGCCTATTCCCCAATGGGGCGGCTGCAACCACCAAATGCATCCAGCCCAACAACATGTGCAAAACATAACAAAGAAAAAAATTTCATCTGCGCTAATTCCCATTATACCGTGTGAAACTAAACACAATTAGAGGTTTGGTTTCTTATCAATAGCCATTATAAGATTAAGCTCGCCCGCCAAACGTCAAGGTACCTCTATGAGGGCGAGTCCTATCCAAAATTGAAACCACAGGCTGCTGCATAGCAAACCATACCTGCTCATGCTGCTTGTCAAACATGAGGTAAACTGGTGGGCCATTATTTATGCTCCCCCAGAAACAAAATCCACTTTGGGATTAAAAACAAATCCTTGCACATCACAGCAACTCGATGAATTGATCCCAGAGCTCCTGTGCCACATTCCCCATATGCAGCAAGGAACTCTGGGTAGGATATGCAAATTACCTCTGTCTCACTTTTATGCATCCTGGATCTGTTATTACACAGAACCCTAAAATCAATGCTATGCCACACCGTGGCTTTGTAGCAGAGATAAGGTTTATGCAACTGGTCAAAACCACTATATATACAGTTGTGTTCAAAATTATTCAACCCCCAATGCTGTAAAGGGTTTTAGGGGATTTAGTGTACATTTGTAATTGTATTCAGAATGAAATCCTACAAGGACTTTTTAAAGAACCATATGCAACTAAAATTACATCAATTGGTTTTGTAATACAGTAGTAAATGTTTCTTTTGTGAATTCTTCATTGACACAATTATTCAACCCCTTAAAGACTACCACTCTGAAGAACAGAGGTTCATTCAAGTGTTTTCAATCAGGTATTGAAAACACCTGTGGATGTCACGGAGCAGCAATAAAGCATAATAAGCACCAATTAGGCAGCTTTAAAATGACTGTGATACTCAGCTCCTCCTAGACATTTACTGGTGTGGTTACAAACATGGTGAAGTCAAGAGAATGGTCCAGGAAGACAAGAGAAGAGGTGATTACTCTTCACAGGAAGGGCAATGGCTATAAGAAGATTGCAAAGATGTTAAACATACCAAGAGAGACCATAGGAAGCATCATTCGCAAATTCAAGGCAAAGGGCACTGTTGAAACGCTATCTGGTCGTGGCAGAAAGAAGATGCTGACTTTGACTGCTGTGCACTACCTGAAGCGTAGAGTGGAGAAAAGTCCCCGTGTGACTGCTGAGGAACTGAGAAAAGATTTGTCAGATGTGGGTACTGAAGTTTCAGCACAGACAATACGGCGCACACTGTGTAATGAAGGCCTCCATGCCAGAACTCCCAGGCGCACCCCCTTGCTGTCTCCAAAGAATAAGAAGAGTCGACTGCAGTATGCCAAAAGTCATGTGGACAAACCACAGAAGTTTTGGGATAGTGTTCTGTGGACTGATGAAACAAAATTAGAACTGTTTGGGCCCATGGATCAACGCTATGTTTGGAGGAGGAAGAACAAGGCCTATGAAGAAAAGAACACCTTGCCTACTGTGAAGCATGGCGGGGGTCAATCATGCTTTGGGGCTGTTTTGCTTCTGCAGGTACAGGGAAGCTTCAGCGTGTGCAAGGTACCATGAATTCTCTTCAGTACCAGGAGATATTGGATGACAATGTGATGCAGTCCGTCACAAACCTGAGGCTTGGGAGACGTTGGACCTTTCAACAGGACAATGATCCCAAGCATACCTCCAAGTCCACTAGAGCATGGTTGCAGATTAAAGACTGGAACATTTTGGAGTGGCCATCGCAGTCACCTGACTTAAATCCGATTGAGAACCTCTGGTGGGACTTAAAGAAAGCAGTTGCAGTGCGCAAGCCTAAGAATGTGACTGAACTGGAGGCTTTTGCCCATGACGAATGGGCGAAGATACCCGTAGATCGCTGCAAGACACTTGTGTCAAGCTATGCTTCACGTTTAAAAGCTGTTATAACTGTAAAAGGATGTTGTACTAAGTACTAAGATTGAATGTCACTTGGGGGTTGAATAAAACTGATAATGATGTGAACACAGAAAAGACATTTGTGGTTATTTCATTATAAATGTTATGCTATATTTGTCTGACCTACACGTGCCTCTTTGATTTAATTGTAAGCAAGATGACTGAATGATCAAAATCAATGTCAAACTGGCCAAAACACTCAATTTCAATGGGGGTTGAATAATTTTGAACACAACTGTATATATATACCAATAAACACATATACACACTCATAGACACGTACACGTACCCATGTACACACACCCACAGACACACATATACAGTACATATATTTATACACACAATCTCTGGCGCTTAGATTGTCTTTATGAAATAAACATCCTTTTGTAAATTGGCATGGAGCAGGACTGCCACGAGGGTATGATGGCCTTAATTTGTTCTAGGTCTCTGGCCCCTTTGTGCTACCCAAGACTACACTGTAAAATTTCACTGGTAGGTGCCAGTATCTGGGGCCAGTCAGAACCAGCGGTACTTATGGAAGCAAAAGTCGCAGCTCTATCCTCCCCCATCAGAATACCAGGGAATGCTTTTAACCCTTAGTGATTTAACTGCCTCCCTGCAAACAGATTAGTAGGAGATGGGGTTAATTTTTGACTTAATTATAAAAAAATAATAAAAAGCCACCACAAACACTTTACATGCACCCACATATTACACATTAATAATGTCACACAAAAAAACACAAATATTGCAGTAAACATTACAGATATCGCACAAAGACAACACACATATGATACAGCCAACACATAATATGGGTTTATGAATTGGTTAAAATGTTTGTGCAAGTGGCGACCAGTCGGGTGGTTGGGGGGCCTGGCCAGTGGTTAATGCATATACTGTTGGCACACAGTTTGCACAGCTGAAATATCAGGTTCATGGCCTGGTTGGCATGCGGTTAGATACAGTATGTGTTACCAAGTAGAATTTTCCTTTATTTTTAAAGTGCCACAATCTCTGTAATACTTAATTTTGTTTCCTGTTCAGTAAATGGTACCAATAAGTCATGCATGTATTGTGGCAGCAAAACACTGGTTTTACATTATATCTGAATGAAGCTTGGTTCTTTTACAAGAGAATTCAATAGAAAAGCAAACAAAATTAAATGAACAATTGCCATACATTTTCTTTATATATATATATTGAAAAGTGTAAAAGGAAAAAGATGATTTGCTTTCCCTTGAGCAGTACCTTTATTCCCCTTCCCTTAACATGCTATTCATTTTTACCGACGTCAAAAAGTCTGAAGAATGAAAGCGTTTTTTTTCTGTGTACACACTAGGAATGAAAAAGCTTTTCTTCAGGATCCAAGTCAAAAGTCTGAAACAAAACACCTGCCCTAATCCTCCTATAGTACAACATGTGATCATTATATTGGGTCTGCACATGAATTCACCTTAGATTTAAAATAAACAAGCCTTGTAAGAGGAAAAGTCACTGAAAAACGTGTGAACGTTGTCTCTGATAAACTAAGAACACAGTAATCTAGTATATAAGGGATCTGTTCGTTAACCAGTAAAGATAATGCCATCTTTGTTTAAATGTGCTATTCTAGACAGGAACATCCATAAAAATTGGGTTTTCATTCAGTGCAAACAGTTACTTTCTACTTCTTATCCCATCAATCACACCACCCAAACCTCTATAATTAGCCTGCCATACCACATTTCCCAATAGGCTCTATTTTATGATTCCTTTCCCACGACTCCTCATTTTACAACACCTCCACTGCCCTATCACTTCATTTAGTATTACCTGGAGTGTTCCACATACTATATTGTCCCCACAACCACCTCTGCCTCAATCGAAATATTGCCTCAATGGGCAAAATCTAAATTACCCACAATGCCATCCTTAAATATTGCCCCCAAAACCCTTTTGTATAATAATGCCCTGCCATACTCCCTATCATTCCCTTCCCTTCATATAATATTGTCTCCACTGGAAGCACTCTGCTGCATTTTTTCAAGGATATGCTGCTCAGAGTCAGCGAGACTCTGGGCAGTATGTCACATGCTGGGGCTGGCCAGAGGCTCTGCTGTAGCACTTGGGAGCCGAGTTCTCGAGCAGCAGCAACCGTATACAACGCTCCCGGTTCAGACTCACTAAAATCTGAAAAGGTTTTAGCATTCTAGATAGTGGGTGCTCAACCTGTATATCTAGATATTTTTTCAGGGGAGAGCAGGGCTGGATTTACAATTAAGCATGTGCTTAAACCACTACTTGCTCTGTAAAAAAAAAACTTTTTTTATTTTAGTTTTACAGAGCAAAGTGCCTCCCATGGTGGACTCTTTTTCTGTAATTTTATTTAAAAAAAAATTAGCAAACAAAATTTAAAAACAATATTTATAAATATTAAAAAATATACTTTAATTTTCTTAGCTTTACAGAGCTTATTCTGTACAAGTAAAAGTGTAAAACAAAAATAAAAACTATTGAAAAAATACATTTTTAAAACTAATATATTTTGCTTGCCCCCAGAAGAAAAAAAAATTATATCCCCCAACTTGCACTTTTTTGGGACAAGGCACTACTGATTTCTGTGACTACAGGCTCCTGAGATGTAAATCCTGCCCTGGGAGAGAAGTTGGTTTAGTAAACGTAACATCTCTATACAGTTATTTGGTTCTAAATAAAACAGATTGCCTGTCAACTCTTCAGTTAATAAAGCCTCAAGTATTTTCTTGTATTTCATGACTAAATAAAACTTGTAACTATTATAACAAACAATGACAATTTTTTTTCAAATTGCTCTAAAAATAATAATAATGAAAGGCTAATTTATGTATGATTTATGACAGAATAAAATACATACCTTCAGGATAAAAATTAATTAAGTACATATTCAAATACTGGCATCATTCACATAAAAGTTGTAGTTTACAAATTGTTTTAAAATACACATATTTCAACCAGATATGGCGGCACAACTTTGGCAAGCCTGGCTCAAGACAGTAATAGGGAGCCACAAATGCAAAAAAAATGTAAACTATTAACTACTATTGGCTCCCTGTTACTGGGTCAGTTATGGGCAAGCCTCTATGTTAGCTGCTCAGCCTTGTATAGTTAAACCGCCGTGCCGTGGCACGGAAACGTGTAAAAGTTGCACTGTATAGTATAACCACTGTGTGCAGGGGAAATGTGAAAACATACATTGTATAGGAAAACCGCCGTGCGAGAAGCCCATAGGATTCAATGGAAAAACATTTTTTTAGTTCTATTCTTTTTTTATTCAACCGTTAATTTTTTTGAATCTGCAGCAAAAAGCATTTTTATGTATTCATTTTTTTTATCATTTTCATTATTTTCTGGATTTTTTGGGCAAAATTTTAGGTTCCAATTTATTTTATTTTTTTAAAAAGGACGAGTCTTTTTTTTCTCCTGTCTATTTTTTTTCTTTGTGAGCCGGCTGCATTCAGCATTGCTGTCCCTGGTGCTGAAGCCTATTCAGCACCAGGGACAGGGGGGTTAATCCCCCCCCCTGCAGCCTGGCTAGTTTTTTATTTTTGGGGCTGTCCTTGGTCCGTTCGGCGGTCTTGGGTGGCTCCACGTTTGGCCCACTACGGGTACCCTGTGGTAAATAATGAATTCAATGCAGGATTGGTGAACTGGAATCGCCGAAGTGAACCGAAGTGCACCGAAAGAGAAAGCACTGAAATTTCAGTGAAATTTGGGTGCTTTCTGAATAACCCCTATATGCTCTGCAATAGATAAATTTCATTTTTGTGTTTGCAATTAATGAAATTTCTTATTTTAAAATTTCCTCTGTGTATTCATAATTTTTTTTTTGGCTGATGATTGTATGTGGAACAATTCCCAACCTTCTTCGAAATGTCAATCAGCATTATTATCACATTTTTTGTATGGCTGTTTTAACTTTTGGTAAAGCACTACATGCTAGTGTTTTATTATAAATGATTCACTTTCTAAATTATTATTGTTGTTTTCTGCTGTTATTTTTCTTTGTCTGAAGTAATTACATGTAAAAAAATACTGTGGGGGGGCAATTTACAACCCAAAAGATCACAGAATGGATGCACCCAGTGATACATATAAACTAAAATATTTTATTAACTAAACATACTAGAGAAAAACAAGGCACATGCCAGATATCAGCAACATAAAACAAACATAAAAAGAACATTTCATTTTTTGTTGGTAGTGTCCCTTTAACCCCTTCCTGAACGCAGATGTACCATGTACCATGTGGTACGTCAGCGGTCTCTTAACCTCCCTCCCGCTGATACTTACCTCCCTCGCGGGCTCCGGCGCTGTGTCTGCCCCGCCATTTCCAGGGGGCGGCAGGCACTATGACGTCATCACGCTGCGTGAGGACGTCATCGGCAGGCGCCCACCTGGCACATGCTGCAAAGTCCAGGAAGGAGAGGGGGGCTCCTTTGGAGCCCTTTATCTCCCCAACCATTAAAGATAGAGTGATGCAAATTGCATCGCTGGAAAGTTGAGAGTCTCCCCTTTTCAGCGGTGCATAGCATTAACCATTTTGCTGCCGGATCGTGATTCAAACCTGGAGGTTTGACAAATCTTGGATGTCAGCCAAGCCTCCGGGTCACCCCCCCCCACCCACTGACATCCTCACCATATGTGTGAGGATATCAGTGGACCAGTTAACCCCCTAGCTGCCAAGTGGAGATAGGGGAATACTTTGGATCCCTTTATCTCCCGATCCAGGGCAGCTAGACATGTTTGACATCATTGGAAAGATCTGTTCATGACCTTTCCAATGATACCAGACCTGACCAGGTTTGGTGTACAAAAAAAAAATAATATAATAATAATTAAAAAAAAAAAAAATTTAAATTGTCTGGGGAGTTTTAACTAAATAGGACCTAGGCTGGCATTTAAAAATTTTGAGCATAAAACGGTCATAATGAGCTAAGCGCACATAGGTGAACTGGCTCAGCAGTGAAGGGGTTAAAAAGAAAAAACATGTAAAAATTGTGTATTTCTATTCTCGGGACAAAATTTTGAATCCGTTTACCCTGGGTTTTTTTTGGCAGTTGTAGATTTTGGGGATTGAATTACGAAAAAGTGTGTTTTTACCATTTTTTCATCATATTTCATATTTTTTTTATAGTTAATTATAGGATATGATGGAAATAATGGTGGTTTTAGAAAGTCCATTTAATGGTGGGAAATTCCATTTAAAAACGGTATATAATATGTGTGGGTTGCATAAACGAGTAAGAGGAAAATCTGACCTAAACATTAACAGCGCAGAAACGTAAATACAGCAGTGGGCACTAAAGGACAGACTTTTGTAAAACTGCCTGGCCACTAAGGGGTTAATTAACTCAGTCTCAGTCAGTTTTAAAACTTTCTAACTGGGAATAACTTCTCCACACTCACGTGATTTAGCTCCTTGGTATGTTATTAATCCATTTGAGATGATGACAACTATTGTACTGAATATAATTGTTCCTATCAGTGTGGGTTTAATAAAGGACTTGAAAAACAAAAATTGGTGGTGTTGCGCTAAAGGAAAGTAATAAAACTTATGTATGGTCTATTTTGAAGGCATGCTATACTGCACAGCAAAAAAGAGAAAGAAAGTTCTATTTCTCAATAGTTCGTTCAATGGATATCCAGTCTCTGTTGTAGAAAGGATTTTCAGTGAATCTTCCAAGACTTTGGAACGAATGACCACTTCTTTGGTGAATCTTCATTAAAGTATATATCTCGGAAAAAGAGAAACTCGATAGTGTTATTACCGTTTATTAATGTGCATTTGCATAATGTGCATTTGTATACACATTAATAAACGGTATAACACTATCGAGTTTCTCTTTTTCCGAGATATATACTTTTTAATGAAGATTCACCAAGAAGTGGTCATTCGTTCCAAAGTCTTGGAAGATTTCACTGAAAATCCTTTCTACAACAGAGACTGGATATCCATTGAACGAACTATTGAGAAATAGAACTTTCTTCTCTTTTTGCTGTGCAGTATAGCATGCCTTCAAAATAGACCATACATAAGTTTTATTACTATCCTTTAGCGCAACACCACCAATTTTTGTTTTTCATGTTATATGCTTTCTGAATTTGGTGGATATCAGGGTGGTGTTTTTTTGCTGCTCATTGTTTTTGGGTGTTTCCACAGTATAAACCCTCTTTGCTTAATAAAGGACTTGCTTTCGACATTTTAATCCTGTTCCTAAAATGTGAGATCCAAAATATTGATTGCATTTTTTTTAATCAATATTAACTGTAAAGGTCGTCCCAGAACCATTTTGGATTAAATATGTAATAAACGCACTCTTCTACAACAGGACATCGTCTATGAATCTTTTCCACAGCACGAGGTTTGTACAAAAGTCATTATTTTCCCAGATGGAATTGGTCTTCCAGTTTGCAACAAAAGTGTTAGTTTAACTTGGATGCGAACTTCATGCCTATTGACAAACTGCATTTTTGAAGTTAAAACTCATTTTCAAAGACAAAGTAATTGTGTGTCAGAATGAAAATAACACACTTCAATATAAGGTCAGCCTAATGAGGGTGTAGTCTAAATCTGAGTTATTTGTTAGCAGTCTCTGTGAAATCTCAACACCTTTATTGTGATCTAACACTGCAGACAGTGAAATCAAATCCATCGTGACCAAAATTGGTGTCCCATGGAATCCTTCCAACTTTTTTCATAATATGTAGGCATATGGATGAATAATCCTTTTATTGGAGCATAGACACCTGAATCAAATTATTGAAAATTATTATGCCGATTAAGATCTAATTTACTGTATGCTTCAATTCCATCTGTATGCGCCAATTCCATATGGGCAAATAAAGACTTTTGTGCAAACTTTATGCTGTGGAAAGGGCAGGGTCAATTTTGATTGGAGCCTGTCAGCGACCAACAGAGCCCGTTCTAAAGCAGCTTCCAAAAATAACTAGCAAGCAAGGTAAAAATACTGTGAGGGGGCAGTTTATGACAAAAATTATCATTCTTTAAGTGTTAGATTTTCACCCTATACTCAGATGGATACATTCACCCCCAAGAGGATGGACAGATTTTCTGAAAAGAAGCAGCAGGGAGATATTATTTAGTCCTGACTGGCCTAGGGTGCTCCATCTTGGTCTCCTACCTATAGGGTGGGAGTCTATGTGTTTAAGATATTGTGTATCATTTTACCTTGATATCTTATACTGTACATCACATACTCACCAAGGAAATCGTCATAATACTTTATTTCTTTTGATAATACAAATTTGTTATAATCCTCCTGTGTTCTTTTACAGCCAATAAGGAGACTTCAACACCTTATTTTTTTGTTATATATTTTGAATAAAACTTAAACTATTAAAAGTAAACATGAGGCTGCAACAAACATAAAATGCATACAAACAATGGATGACAAGCAAAGGAGTCAGACATAGGTGGCGGTCACACTTATGAAGCATACTCCTATTCTGTTCTTTCAAATCCTTTTATTATATTGCGTCTCTTTGCTATGTGCTATCATGTGTTTTCTCAGATGCAGGGTCCTCTTGATATTCCAATATCCTATTGTCTTTCCCAAATCTCTTTATGCTACTTATTGGCTACATGTTGATTAGATCTAACTATTTACCTGCAAGAGGAATAAATTGTGTGGCAAAACCCAAACTAAATACAGCAATATTAATGGTTTGAAAATATGACTGCATGTTGCAGTACAGACACAGCAAAGTTAAATAAAGGAGGGAGGTAGGTAGGTACAAAATTACTTTAATATTTTTAATATTTGTATTCAATTCATATTTATGGGATTATATTTTTACCATAATAATGACTATTTTATTAATGATTTGGGTGGTATATTTACTTTCAATTAATAGGTTCAGGTGCTGAAATGCGGGACCATGCAAAACCAAAAAAACTTTCATTTTTTTATAGCATAGGAGTATGTGTAATAGGGGCTCGATTCTATCAGTCAAAGACTCAAGAACATATTACTACCGGGAAGAGAAATGATGAGAAGTGTGCCTAAAACACAAGTTTCTCAAACTCACACAAACTCTAAAGCAAAACATTTATTTCCTTTTAATTCCCCATTTATGGAAAAAAAATACTGTTATTTTTGGCTAGGTTTCTCTTGACTGCATTCTGTAGCGTAAGTCATTCAAACACAGCTGCAGATGATATGAAAGCTCATGCTTGAGACTGGCATGATGGTATCGGTATTAAGTCTTGTGCTTTCTGTTTGAAATGTTTTTGTTTTTTTTGTTAATAATAAAGTTTTATTGGTTTTTATCAAACATACATAGTGAGATATGAAACATTCAATAATATAGCTGCACATAGAATTAGGATGGTCATATGTTGTTACAAATATAGTTTAGGGTTGCGCTGAACAGAGGGGGGGAAGAGAGGGAGGAGGGGTGGTGGAAAGAGGACGAGGAAAAATAAAAAAAAATAAAAAAAAAGGGGAAAAAAGGGGGGGAGGGGGGGTTCAGTAAATATCCAGCCTTGCAGACGGTAGATATGAGTGATGCAGTTTGTGGATTCACAGGGGTCGACATATAACGCTTCTATGAGTGTCAGGGTGTCAGGGGAGTAACTCCTCACTTGGGCTGTCTGTCTGTCGTGAACGGTGCGTCCAGAGCCGATGCCGAGTCAGGGGGGTAAAACGGAATAAACGGAGTCTTTCAGGTAGGAGCGGATATCACTCTCCAGGGGTGGGGATTCTCTTAATTGGTAAAGTGATGTAAAATATTTATGAAATGCCTCAGAGATGTCTTTAGTGAGGTAATGTTCCCTTGTTCCGTCCCGGTCTCTTATTTTAGGGATGTAAGTAGCTTGGCGTCGTTGCTTTAGGGCGTTTGCTAAAAGTCGGCCACATTTGTTGCCTTGAGTGTAATATGTTTGTTTAGTTAGCAGCATTGATTTAAAGGCTTGTTGGGATAGTAAGGAGTTTAGGTGTGCTCTTTGTTCTGTTAGGTCTTTGAAAATGTTGAGGGATTGAACCGATTTGTGTGCAGTCTCCAAGTCATGTATGCGTTGAAGGACTGTGTCTAGGGTCTTCCTATGTTCCCTTTTGCGTTGTGCACCAATCTGGATAAGATGTCCTCTTATGACACATTTATGCGCCTCCCATAAGGTCGGTAAGGGAATGTCTGGAGTGGAGTTTTCTTCAAAAAACTGTGCGAGTGTGTCCTGCAGGTTCTATCGAATCACCACATCACGGAGTAGTGATTCATTCAAGCGCCACGTGCGGTGTGGAGGTGGAATGGATTGAATATCCACCCACATCACCACTGGGGCATGGTCCGACCAGGTAATCGGGGCTATTTTAACTTTTGTCAGGTGGTGTAGTTGGTGGTGTGGGATTAAAAATGTGTCCAGTCTGGAGTATGAGTGAGCTACTGCAGAGTAGAAAGTGTAGTCTCTTACTGTAGGATTTAGGGCTCTCCATCCATCCACTAATTGGTGCTTATGGAGAAGGTGTAAAAATCTGCCTCGCAACGAGTCGTCCACAGAAGGGGTCGGGTGGACCCCTTCTCTGGAGGAGTCGAGAGAGACGTTAAAGTCTCCTCCACATATTAAAAGTCCTTCCCTGAATTTATCCAGTTTAGACAGAATAGATCGAAGTTCAGCGCATTGACCTCTATTCGGTAGGTATATATTAGCTAGAGTGATCGTCTGATTACCCAGTGTGCCTTTAACGAATAAAAATCTACCATTAGCGTCTTGTTGTTGATGTATTACAGTAAAGGGTATGTGACGAGCAAGTAGTATCGCTACTCCGCGTGCTTTAGATGCATCGTAATTACTGTAAAAGCTTTGTGAGTAAAAGCGGGAGCTCAGTGAAGGAGCGGCATCTGCCCTGAAGTGTGTCTCCTGCAAGAAGACTATATCCCCACCCTGTCTATGGAGATCAGTGAGAGCTTTGCGTCGTTTCTGGGGTATGTTTAAGCCGCGTACATTCAGTGAAATAAACCATATTTTGGTCATAATACAAGTAACAGCAATTAATGGGTACTAAACTAATTCAAACAAGACGTGAAAAATAGCAACGTGGGACAGGAGAACCTTCTAAGAATAATAGTAATCTGTCACAGCAATCTGTCCGCAGAGATAATACAATAATGTTTTAAGCAAGTAACAAAAACACTTATATGGATGGTTATGATATGAAACCGTTGGTCAGTGTAAAACCGGCGATAGAACCACCAATCGTCCTGGTTTTAAGGTTTGCTTCCCAACTAACTCGTCGGTGGGAGCAAAAAGTCACCGCGACTTGGGGGGGGTGAAAGTCAATTGATTGAGATCAAAAAGTGGTCAAAAGGTTAAGTCTTCAAAAGTGAAAGGTGTAAAGGAGAAAGAGATGGCATGGAATAGGAAGTAAAAATATAGTTAGATCCAGTGGGGGAGAGCCATTGAGGCAGGTGGCTAGGTATATGTGTGTGTTAAAGTCCCGCCACATATCGTCCTGAGGAGAGAAGACGATACTTGGAGGAGGGTTTATCAATGAATAGGTGAAGCACTCTAATGCTCCGGAGGACCTGTGTATCATCAGGCCCAAAACTAGAACTTTACCCTCTTGATCCTTGCTCCATAGTGCCCTCGGAGTGAGGTCCTATGACGGATGGGTCTAAAGCATGCCAGGGCACAAATTATGGATTTGAGTGAAGAAGACTTCGTCTTGTTGCGTTTTCTGTGGGGGAGCAAGTCCGATGTGAAACAAAGGTGAGTTTAGTTTGGGGGTTGCGTTGTGGGTGTAGATAGTTGTGCTCTTGGCACTCCGCGCCCCCTTGTTGATGGTGTCTGCCATCGCGGGCGTTGAGGTTGAGTTGGGGGTGGTGTCATGTCTAAAGAGGTGCCGCCATACCAGTCCAGTATAGCTATGTCCTCCATAGCAAGTGCTTTCAGAAGAGGGGGTAGGTCAGCAGCACACCCGATGGTATAATGTACTCCCTCCACACTCACTAGTAAAGCAAAAGGGTATCCCCAACGGTACCTGATCTGCCGCTCCCGCAGTGCCTCCGTTACCGGTTTCAGTAGTCTCCTTGCTTGAAGTGTGGTCCAGGACAGATCTGGATAAAGCTGTAGGATGTTACCATGGGGGTCCTTAAGCTCTCGTCTGCGTGCTGCTTGCAGGATTTCTTCCTTTTGCCTATGATAATGTAGGCGGCAGATGACGTCCCGTGGCATAGTATTCTGTGTTCCCTTCGGCTTCAAAGCACGGTGAGCTCTGTCAAAGTGTACTGGAGCATCTGGGTGTTTCCCCATTATTTTATTAAAAATGATCCTCAGTATCTCCATAAGATGTTCGCCTCCTTACGGTGGTTCTGGGAGGCCTCTGAGTCTCAGATTATTACGTCTTCCCCTATTATCCTGATCATCCAGAGCCCTATGTATACGTTGTATATAGGTATTATGTGCTTCCAAGCCCGATTCCAAACGGGTCATACGATCTTCCATCACGTCGCGGTCCTCCTCCAACTGTAGCACTCTAGACCCCACCTGATGTATATCAGCATCCAACTCCTCTATGCGCGCGGAGAACGAAGCTTCCAGTTTCCCCAGCATTCTTTCCAAGTCACCTTTAGTGGGTAGGTTGCGGAGGATGTCTCTCACTGAGTCTTCCGGGTCATCATGCGGTTCCACACTACTGGTGGGGGAGGATTCCTGGGACACACCCGTAAGCGAAATGTTTTTTTGAACATATTTGCAAAGTAGTAATTTAGCTTCTTTCAAGACTTCTAATGACTATAGACTGTAAGCTCCTATAAGCAGGGCCCTCTACACCTCTTGTTTCCATCCTATGCCCGTTTATATGTAATTCGTTCCCTTTGGTTATTGTAAAGCGCTGCGGAAACTGTTGGCGCTATATAAATGATGACAATAATAATAATTACATTACACTAGCAGAAATCGAGAAATTCTGAAGCTGATAGCATAAAAAACTAGATTAAAAGTAGGTAATGGAGAAGATTATTTTATCTAATAAATTAATATCATCCCCTGGTAAAGCAAAGAAAATTTTAATATGATATAGGTTAAAAAAAAATGAAATGGTTAGACCTAGGAATCCCTGTTCAGGTTTCAAAGACATTATAGCTAGATCAGGGCAGCTTACTGGCTCTTGGTACAGTGAGCAAGGGGATAGGGTGAGTAGAGGTAACATCACTGCTCTTTAACTGTTAAGATGCGGGTTTCGAATCCCAGTCACAGAAACCGTCTAGCAAGTGTCCTTGGGTAAGACACCTAACAGAATACATACTTGCCTGCTAAACAATATCATCCCATGTTCATATATCTAGTGCAGTGCTGGGTAAGATGCAGGTGCTATTTAAATAAAATATTATAATATACGACTGTCACGTCCCATGGCGTCTTCCTGCCCCGGCAGCAGCAGCACCGTCCTCGCTACTCGCTGGCTGGACGCGAGTGATATGCAGGTTGCTCGCGGTCATGGGTCAGGCTTGCAGGCGGGGCGCAGCGTGATGAAGCAGCGCCTGCCGGATTTAAAGCCACTTAGGTAAGACATGCTTGTTGCCCTGACGTGGTTTTACCTCCTCTCAGTGCTCGTTCATTTATGATTCTGCTGTTACTCGTTAGTGACCCCTGCTTGTCTGATATACTCTCCTGGCTCTTAACCCCTTGGCTTCTGTCCTGACTACCCGCTCTGGCAAAACGACCCCTGGCATCTGGCTGACGCTCTCTCTGGTGACACAACCCGTGGCATTTCTCTGATGACCCTGTGTGTCAGGCTGCAATTAACCCTGTGTGTCAGGCTGATGTTTAACCCCGCTATATCCGTGTTTATACTATGCTGGTTCTGACAATAGGCAGTTTCACTAACCATTCGTATGATCGGAAGTATAGGATAGCTATAGGATCAGATTTACACTTATACACGAGGAACATGACAACGACCAGAAGAAAAAACTCTACCCAGCGCTGCAATATTACAGTTTTACCTGTTCAATCATTGTTTCAAGAACTACATTTTTTTTTATTGTAATAAATTTTTATTGTTGTATAGAATTTTCACAGCGCATATATAATAGTGCAATAAAAAGCGATGACAAAATATTTAACATCCAAACATTTGCAATGGAAATAGTGATAGCAAGGACAAACACCTCATAGTGCGCATAGGCGTGACTTCAGTTACAGTGTATCCAGGGTTGTCAGCGTACAGAAAACGAAAAATGCATATACTGTAAAACATATGAAGTAAAGGAATAACAAGGGTGGGAGAAATAGGGATAAGTTGAATAAGCGAAAGGTGGGGAAGGGAGTGGTACGGCAAGTTGGATAACCTACGGTAGTCAACAATCAACTGTGGGAAATGTGGCACTTAGACGCGAGGACGAGCCTCTGACCAATAAAACCAGCGGCGTAAGTGGGTTGCACTTGTGCCAGAGGCACTATGTATTAGATCTTCAATACCTCGGGTGTTATGCACTTCTTGAAGCCATTCTCGTATTGTAGGTACATCAGGGGTTTTCCAATGTCTGGGCAACACAGCCTTAGCTGCATTTAGAAGCTGTATTTCAAGCGAGCGTTTATAATCCGTAAGCTCTAAGGAGTGTGAAGCAGTAACATAGCTGCCGGTGTAAAGGCTGGTGGAGATGTCGAGACTTTACAGATGGTGCTATGGACAGCCTGCCAGTATGGCTGGAGCAGGGGGCAAGACCACCACATGTTGAGTAAATCCGCCTGTGGCGTTTTGCATTTCCAACATGAGCCATTACGTGTGGGGTCAAAAACCGCCAGCGCCTTAGGTGCTTGTAAACTGTTTCTTGAGATTTGGTGGCAGTGGAGCAGGACGTGGTGAGGAGGAAGATTTGATTTGATTCCTCGTCAGTGAAGGACAGTTGTAGGTCTTCTTTCCATTTGGCACGATAGGAGGGGGTAGGATCCGTAAGGGTCTGTAACAGACCATACATGGTGGATATACCATGAGACAGAGGGTGCGGTCTTTGGGCCTAAATTTCAAATTGGGTGAGGGGGCGGGTGAACTGAGGTAGTGGGGCTAGTGAGCGTATATAGGACGTGACTCGTGGAAGTGAAATTTGGTCAGGAAAGATTGCGGCAATGGTAGTGGGATATCCTCAGGGGACTTAAAAGTGCTGCCATCGATAAAGTCGGTTGCGAGTATAGATTGTGGGGCTTGTGTTTGTTCAGTTGTAATCAATCTCCGGGAGAATGCAGGTAAGTAGCATAACGGTAGGTGAGGCGAGGGCCATGGGGCAATGAGTGTGGAGTTTTGGAGTGCTTTCCAGGTACGGTGTGTAGCTGAAATAGTGGGGTGTTGGGTGACGCGGTAGGGAGCGTTTGTGCCAATTAACCAGGGAAGAGAGGCCAGTGGGCTATCTGCCAATGTCCGCTCCAGGGGGATCCACAATTTATGATCATCACCCGATGTCCATTCAAGAATGCGCAGCAAGTGCGCAGCCTGATAGTATCGGCGGGCATGGGGTAGTACCAGTCCACCTGCAGATTTGGATGCGGTCAGTAGGGATGAGCTGTTCAGTTCGATATGTTCGGAGTTCGATTCGAGCATCGCCCGTTCCGCTGTTCGTCGAACTCCGAATATTTCCGTGTGTTCGCCGCATGTTCGCCCACAATGCACCACAATGGACCACAATGCACTTTTCCACTGGCCTGAAGCTTCTAATTGGCTACAGCCTTGCACCTGACCACAGGTCAGATGCAAGACAGGTGCAAGACTATGCCAATCACGGCTCAGAGTCCTGATTGGGCAAATTTTGCCCAATCATGGGTTCACAGAGCTAAGTCCCGCAGCACACTATATAAGGCTTCACACAGCCTTCAGCATGTGTTTTTTGAGAGGAGATTGTTCTGTTAGTGTGTCTTCTCAGTGCCAGCAGCTATTGGGGGGGTCTCACTTCTACAAAATATCTGGGAATTGTTGTAATCTTTGTGTTCTTACTGCCAGCAGCTATTGTGGGGGTCTCACTTCTAGAAGCTATCGGGGAATTGTTGTAATCTGTGTGTTCTCACTGCCAGCAGCTATTGTGGGGGGTCTCATTTCTACAAAATATCTGGGAATTGTTGTAATCTTTGTGTTCTCACTGCCATCAGCTATTGTGGGGGTCTCACTTCTAGAAGATATCTGGGAATTGTGGTAATCTGTGTGTTCTCACTGCCAGCAGCCATTGGGGGGTCTCACTTCTAGCAGATATCTGGGAATTGTAATCTGTATCTTGTCACTACCACCCATCAAGGGTTCTCACTGATTTATAGGAGGTTCCTGGGAATTGTAATTTGTGTCTTGTCACTGCCACCCTTCGGGGGTCTCACTGATTTATAGGAGGTTCCTGGGAATTGTAATCTGTGTCTTGTCACTGTTGCCAGCTATCAGAGGGTCCTATCAGGGGGTCTCTCTGATTTATAGGTGGTTTCTGCAAATTGTAATCTGTGTCTTGTCACTGCCACCCATCGGGGGGCTCACTGATTTATAGGAGGTTCCTGGGAATTGTAATTTGTGTCTTGTCACTGCCACCCATCAGGGGGTCCCACATACTTCTATCAGATTTCTGCGAATTGTAATCTGTGTCTTGTCACTGCCACCCATTAGGGGGGCTCACTGATTTATAGGAGGTTTCTGCAAATTTTAATCTGTGTCTTGTCACTGTTGCCAGCTATCAGGGGGTCCTATCAGGGGGTCTCTCTGATTTATAGGTGGATTCTGCGAATTGTAATCTGTGTCTTGTCACTGCCACCCATCGGGGGGCTCACTGATTTATAGGAGGTTCCTGGGAATTGTAATTTGTGTCTTGTCACTGCCACCCATCAGGGGGTCTCACTGATTTATAGTAGGTTCCTGGGAATTGTAATTTGTGTCTTGTCACTGCCAGCCATCAGGGGGTCTCACTGATTTATAGGAGGTTCCTGGAATTGTAATTTGTGTCTTGTCACTGCCACCCATCAGGGGGTCTCACAGACTTGTAGCAGATATCTGGGAATTATAACCTGTGTCGTCACTGCCACCCATCAGGGGGTCTCACAGACTTGTAGCAGATATCTGGGAATTGTAATCTGTGTCTTGTCACTGTTGCCAGCTATCAGGGGGTCCTATCAGGGGGTCTCTCTGATTTATAGGTGGTTTATGCTAATTGTAATCTGTGTTTTGTCACTGCCACCCATCAGGAGGTCTCTCTGATTTATAGGTGGTTTCTGCTAATTGTAATCTGTGTTTTGTCACTGCCACCCATCAGGAGGTCTCACTGATTTTTAGGAGGTTTCTGGGAATTGTAATCTGTGTCTTCTCACTGCCAGCTATCAGGGGGTCCCACATACGTCTAGCAGATTTCTGCAAATTGTAATCTGTGTCTTGTCACTGGCTGCCAGCTATCTGGGTGTCTCACTGAGTTATACCAGAGTTCTGGAAATCTTTAATCTAGATAACACAGTTGAATCAGAGTTCTGCATATCTCCAATTTTTATAACAGAGTTGAATCAGAGTTCTGTATATCTTTAATCTATATATCACTCAACATGTCAGAAAGACCAAAAAGGACAGGCAGAAGCTCTCAGACACAGATAAGAGGGCAAGCAGCCTCTGTGTCGGGAGGCTGTGCCTCTGGTCGTCGTGGACTTGGTGCATCCTCTGCAGGGGCACGCTTGTCCTTTCTAACTGGTGCTGGCTGTCTTAAGCAGCAACATACAGAGGATTTGGTCGATTGGCTAGCCAGTCCATCCTCATCCTCCGAGTCCTCTGCCAGCCAGGCTTGTAGTGGTTTACAGTCCACCTCAGCTGCCAAAGCATCTAATGCAGCCTCCATGTCCACAGCTACTCTTGCCGTAGCCTCACTATCACGCACGGAGGAGTCAGCTGAATTGTTTGACTACAATGACAGTGACTTGCTGCTTGAGGATGCGCAGCAACTACAGTGCTCTGATTCAATCTCTGAGGTTGAGGAAGGGAGTATAATCAACCTAGAGGAAGGGGGTGCCAGTGACACACAAATAACTAGCACTCATGTTCCCCCAGCAGCTGCAGCATATTGCGAGGTTGGCTCCAGTGACGAGGAGATAAGGGGTGATGATGATGAGGTCACTGACTCCACCTGGGTGCCTGTTTGAACAGAGGAGTCAAGTGAGGAGGAGGCATAACAAACATGAGGCAAAATGTCCTCTATGACCAAACGTAGCCAGTCCAAGGCATCAGATGTCAGAGCTGCTCAGGTGCAGAGAGCTGTTGTCTCAAAGCACATGTACAGGAACTCTGCTGTCTGGGAGTTCTTTAAGTAATGTGCAGCAGACTGCACCGTTGCTATTTGTAATCTATGTCAGATGAGGATCAAGCGTGGGAAAGGCATCCCACGCTTGGGTACCACGTGCTTGAGGCGACATATGACCACCTGCCACGCATCCCGTTGGCACAACACTTTGCATAGGTCTTCCTCCTCCTCATCTGTCTCTACCCCCACTATATGTCCTGCCATGTCATTGCCTACAACCTCCACTGACAGGGATGATGCTACAGTAAAGGGTGTACCAGGTCCTTCCTCACAATGTGACAGCATCCCATCAGCTGGAGATTTACGCAGTCAGATTACGTTGCCCCAGCTGCTGCAGTGTAAGATAAAATACAGTCCCAACCATCCCCAAGCACAGCGTCTAAAGGCCAATTTAGCAAAATTAATCGCATTACAGCTGCTGCCTTTCCAGCTGGTGGACTCTGCTTCCTTCCGTGAATTTGCTGAATGTGCTGTACCACAGTGGCAGGTTCCAAAACGCCATTTCTTTTCACGGAAGGCCATTCCAGCACTATACCAGCACGTGGAACACAATGTTATGGAGTCATTGGGAAAGGCAGTCAGCAGCAAGGTGCATGTGACTTTAGACACGTGGTCCAGCAAGCATGGACAGGGCCATTACATTTCCTTCACGGCACACTGGGTAACTCTGATTGCAGCTGGGAGGGATCCAAGACGGGGCTCTGTGCTGGAGCTTGTTCATCCACCACACCTCCAGAAAGCTGCTTGTATGAGGTCTGTCTGCTCCACTACCACCTCTTCCTCTTCCTCCTCCTCCTCCTTCTCTGTCTCTGGTGAAGTGGCAGTTAAACCGACGCGTGACAGGGGCTACGCAATGGCTCAAGCAAAAAGATGCCATACTGTGCTTGAGCTGGTTTGTTTAGGGGACAGGAGCCACACCGGGCCAGAAATTCTGTCAGCTCTGCACGGGCAGGTGCAGGGATGGTTAACACCACGTCAGCTTGAGCTGGGAATGGTTGTCTGTGATAATGGCAGCAACCTTCTCTCCGCCCTACGCCAGGGTAAGTTGACGCATGTACCATGCCTAGCACACGTCCTAAATCTGGTGGTACAGCGTTTCCTAAACAGGTACCCAGGGCTGGCAGAGCTTCTCAGCCAGGCCAGAAAAGTCTGCAGCCACTTCAGACGGTCATTCCCAGCAAGTGTTCGCCTGGCAGAAATTCAAAGAGAATTCCACCTTCCCACAAACCGTCTGATCTGTGACATGCCCACCAGGTGGAACTCGACATTAGCAATGCTGCAGTATCTGCACAAACAGCAGAGGGCCATCAATGAGTACCCGTGTGAGTATGGCACAAGGACAGGTTAAGGTCAACTTGTTTCCCCCCCACAGTGGCTGATGATCAAGGATGCATGCACTGTACTGTCACCATTTGAGGAGGCAACGAGGATGGTGAGCAGGGACAGTGCATGCATCAGTGACACAATTCCTTTAGTGTTCCTGCTGGAGCACACTCTGCGGGGAATTATAGATGTGGCACTAGGGGCAGAGCAGCGGGAGGAAGAGGAGGCCTTCCCTAGCTCTCAAGGCCCCAGTCTTTACGCAGACAGCATTCCAGCGGGTCCTCCTCAGATCAGACAGGAGGAGGAGGAGGAATATTTAAGTAGTGGGGGCATTGAAGGTGGGGATTCCTCAAGGGAGGGTTTTGTGTGCTCAGAAACCCAAGGACTAGTACGTTGCTGGGAGGAGGAAGATGGGGTCATCCTCATTGACCAGGAAGTCTCGGAAGCTAATGCCACCTCCAACCTACACTGCATGGGCTCCCTTATCCTGCAAAGCCTGCTAAAGGACCCCAGGATTCGTGCTATCAAGGAGATGGATCATTACTGGTTGGCAAGCCTTCTTGATCCACGATACAAGGGTAAAGCTGCAGAGCTCATCCTGCCCGCACAGAGGGAGCACAGGATGAAACAACTTGAGGACGCTCTAAAGCGACACTTGTGTAACACCTTTCCAGGCACTGGTAGGTTACC
Source organism: Leptobrachium leishanense (assembly GCA_009667805.1). Taxonomy (NCBI): domain Eukaryota; kingdom Metazoa; phylum Chordata; class Amphibia; order Anura; family Megophryidae; genus Leptobrachium; species Leptobrachium leishanense. Next base: position 228,278,297 of record CM019064.1, on the reverse strand, counting down.
AAGTGATGACACAGGTGCTTCTGAGGCTGTGGATGATCAGAGGAAGAGCGGTGAAGGCCGGGGCCACTTGACTAATACCTTTTTAAAAATTTTTTAGTCCACGACGCCCAGGGATGTCAAATGTAGGCACCCATTGCCAGCGTCTTCACCATATGGTGAAGGACTACCTAGGGGCAAGGGCAGACCTGGATACCTTTCCAGCAGATGATCCAATGGCTTACTGGGTGTTGAGATTGGATCACTGGTCAGAACTTAGCCAATATGCTATGCAGCTACTAGGTTGCCCTTCATCCAGCGTGCTTTCTGAAAGGACATTCAGTGCCGCTGGAGGTTTTGTCACAGACAAAAGAGTGCGTCTGTCCACCGACTCTGTAGACCGGCTGACATTTATAAAAATGAATCAGTCCTGGATCAGCAGCTATCAATCCCCTGATGCTGACGTAACTGAATAAATCGGGGATCTCTTCTGCATTCCCAAAACCTCCACCACTGCACTCTTCCACAATACCACAGAGAGGTTACTTACGGTGTGAAGGCACTTGCTGCAGCCTGCCACCAAAGGCACAATATTTGGGTGCACTGACGTCTGTACCAGATTCATATCATTTTAATATTGGACCGCAGAGTCCAACCCTGCACTCTTCCACAATACCACAGAGGGGTTACGGTGTGACGGCACTGTTGCCGACACTAAAGGCCCAATTTTAAAGCACCTATTGTTACTTTCATCCAAAGCCTGCATAAGTTTCACCATAATTTAGCCAAAAAATCACTAAACTTGTTCTGCGTGTCCTAAAATGTCTCCTCTTTTCATACAGACTGCTGCACCAAGCAGTTGTGTATGAATAGATTAAAGGAAAAACATTTACCGTCATTTGAAATGTCATTTTTTTGTTTTTAAATGTTTCTATATATCCTACAAATCCGCCACTTCACGGGCAGGTTATGGGGACCTCCTAGGCACGATATTTGAAGGAATTTTTTGTTTTTATTCTTAACCTTTATTTCATGGAAAACTCACTGTTCCTTTAAAAACGTTTTTTTTTTTACTTTTTGTCCTTGTTTCCTGTCCCCCAGGGCACTACCCGGACCCCCATACACATTTTATGGCAAATATCTTGCATATATGCCCTCTTGGAGGGCACTCTAAAATTCGGACTTTCGAGTCCCATTAACTTGCATTGAGTTCGGTTCGTGTTCGCGTTCGAACTCGAACTTTTGAAATTGTTCGAGTTCGAATGCGAACCGAACACGGGGGTGTTCGGCTCATCCCTAGCGGTCAGCAACTCGAATCTGAGCCGTGGCTGGCTGGTGATTATTCCAGACAAAGGTGGTAAACTTCGTCTGTAGGGACCGAAAAAATAACTTGGGTACGGGTATTGGTAAAGTCTGGAACAGGTACAGTAGTCGAGGGAGTATATTCATTTTAAGGACGTTTATGTGCCCAAACCACGTAACATGGGGAAATACCCACTTGACAAGGTCTGCTGAAATGCTGTGCAGCAATAGGAGGTAGTTTGCCAAATAAAGGTCGGACGCATCTGCTGTAAGAAAAATGCCTAAATACTTAAGAGAAGATTTGCACCATTGAAAGGGGAGCGAGGTTTGTAGCTGAGCGCGAAGAGGGGAAGGGATAGTAAATCCTAAGATTTCCTATTTTGTCATATTAATTTTGTAATTGCTAACAGTGCCAAATTCTCGTAGTAAGGAGGTGAGGGCCGGGAGGGAGATTAATGGTTGGCGGATAAAGAATAGCAGATCGTCGGCATAAGCTGCCACTTTATGCCGATGACCCTCAACCTCAATGCCATGAATTGAAGGGTCAGAATGAACTGCATGCAGTAGGGGTTCGAGCGAGAGCGCAAAGAGTAAAGGTGAGAGGGGGCAGCCCTGTCTGGTGCCGTTGTGGATATGGAAAGGGGGGTAAGAGTGCCATTCAAATTGATACATGCCGTAGGGTCTGCGTAAAGGGAACCGATCCATGCTAGCATGTTGGAGCCAAATCCCATCTGCTGAAGGGTGTAAAACAGATAGGGCCAACTGACCCTATCAAAGGCCTTTTCGGCATCCGTTGACAGTAGCAGAGAGGGGTCAGAACGAGATTTGGCTGCCACATGGATGAGATTTAGTGCCCTCACTGTGTTGTCCCTGGCCTCTCTCCCAGGTATAAATCTCGTCTGATCTGGGTGAACTAAACGTGGAATGTAGCGAGCCATCTGTAGGGCAAGGGCTTTGACAAAAAGCTTCAGGCCTTGGTTCAGGAGTGATATGGGCCAATAATTAGCGCATAAGTCATGGTATTTGTTGGGTTTGGGCATTAATGTGATGGTGGCAGAGAGTGATTGAGGGGGTAGGACGTGGAGACACTGTGTGAGGGTGTTAAATGCCTGTAACCAAGCCGGAGCTAAAGTGGGATGGAATGTTTTGTAGTATCGAAGGGATAAGCCATCTGGGCCTGTGTCTTACCCGTAGGGGTCAATTTAATTGCAGTGTGGAGTTCTTCTTCCGTTAAAGGGGAATCTAGCGCTTCTCGCATGAGTGGGGTCAGCTTGGTGTGTGTGCGTGTCCACAAGTTTACGCATAGAGTCAGAAGAGGAGGATTGATGATCTGTGGGAAGATTGTACAGTTCTGTGAAGTGGTCATGGAGTAGGCAAAGCATATCCTGCAGTAGCGTGACGTGTGTGCCAGGGTGCGCAATTTAGAAATATATAGCTTCGCTCTGTGGGCCTTGAGCAAGCGTGCCAATAGCCGTCTGCATTTGTTACCATGTTCATAAAAAACACAGTGGGTAGTGAGGAAGGCTTTTTGGGCGGCTTTGTTTAAGAGTGTGCTCAGTTCGGTGCGAAGATCCAGAAGCTCTGCGTAAACTGTGTCATCCACATAGAGCTTGTGGGACCGTTCCAGTGCATAAATGCGGTGGATAAGCGTGTCCCTTTGAAGGTTGTAGTGGTTTTTTTTGATCGAACCCTGCTGTATCAGATAACCTCGGATCACGGCCTTATGTGCTTCCCATAGGATTTGAGGGGAGGTGTCAGGTGAGGAATTTTCCGTGAAGTACTGCTGGAGAGTCTGGAGGGTGCCCTGCTTAATAATGGGATTGTTAAGCAATGTTTCATTTAGGCGCCAATTTCTGTCTTTAGGACGTACCAGGGGAGAGTTGAGTGTGAGTAGAACTGGGTGGTGTTCGAACCATGTCATCGGACCTATGTCTATTGAGTCTAGTAGGTGAAGATGACCAAAAGGCAGGAACATACAGTCCAGTCTCAAGTAAGACTGGTGCGGAGAGCTATAGAAGGTATAATCCCGTGTGGCAGGGTGGGTAGCACGCCAGCAATCTACTAGGCGGTGAGTCAAGCGCAGAGTGGGTTTGTCTTATCACAGAATGTGGAACACTGATAGATCCCCGGGAAGTGTCTAAGCGCGCATCTAATGGGAGGTTGATGTCCCCTCCAATAAGTACAATACCTTCTTTAAAATCCGCAAGGATTTTCAACAAGGAGTGGAGCACCTTGTGTTGTTTTCTGTTTGGCAAATAAATAGAGGCGAAAGTATAGAGTTGCCCTCCTATAGTCCCTTTGACAAAAGTGTAACTGCCGTCCTGGTCTAATTTCGAGTCTGTGACATTGAGGGGGAAATTCCTGGAGAAAAGGAATGCTGTGCCATATACCTTGCTGGCGAAGGAATTACTGAAGAAACCAGTCGGGAACTTCAGATCACACAGCCGCGGTGCCCTATCCGCCTCAAAGTGTGTTTCTTGTAAAAGAACCACGTCTGCGTGATTGGATCTGAAGTCCCGAAGGGCCATGTGCCTTTTTTCTGGTACGTTCAAACCCTTAGCATTAATCGTGAGGATTTTAATGGGTCTAGGTGCAGTAGCCATAGTACTAACAAGGGGAGTAGGTAAGTGCAAATAGGAGGGGGAAGGGTTAGGAAAATAAGGAGTGTGTGCCTAAGTGGGACAAGGCACTGCTGCAGGACGTGGGGACAAGTGCGTGTCACACTTATTCTATACAAAGGCACTATCTCAGGGGTAGAAGCAAGCAACAACCGAGAGCAATGAGTTATAAAAAGACAAAATGCATACGTGTGCAATCAATACAGTAGTAATCTAAACAATGAACAATGAACCAGAAAAAGAAAAAAGAGCTCGGGTCGAGAGGCCCACTCAGCGTGTAATATGCCGCCAACCGCATCATATGGTATCTAACTGGAAACCACCAGGGCAGGAGTCTGCGTTGTCAGAGACGTGCAGGCAGAGCAGGTCAGCCTCTTGTGCAATCTGCTCGGTAATGAAACCGAGTTAGTGTCGAGAAAAAGAATACAGAAGGTAGTCCTGAGGAAGACCCAGGTCGTCCGGAAGAATGCTGTTCAAAAGGGTGGCCATTTATAAACCTCCCCAAGGGACGAGTGTCCATGAAGATCAAATGCGTGAGTGAGCTTTGGTCAATGAGAGACTGTTCAGACGGCGAACATGAGAATCACGGGGGTCTCCAGAACTGGAACCATCCAGCGGTGTCATAAGCCATGGAATCGCTTTCCTGTGGGCCATCAAAAAATGGTGGTCCCATCCATCAGGCAGTATCGGCGAGAACAGCGGCCAAGCGAGATTCATCCGTCTTGAGAATCAGAGGGTGCCAAAGTCCGTGTCGAAGAGTAGTGACGGCGACGAGGCCTCGGAGGACGTGAAGGCGCGCCGAATGAGGGGGCGTACATATTTGTCAAGTCTGGCCACGCAGTTATTATGTCCTTGGGTAAGGTAAGCGCCTCCAAAAAGACCGGGAGGTCAAGCTCTGAGCGTAAGATTGCAGGACCAGCATCAGTGCGAACTTGTAGGCCAAAGGGGAATAGCCACTTATAAGCGATGCGTTGTTCCTGTAGAGCTGCAGTGAGAGGGCGCAGAAGGCGTCTAGATTGTAAAGTCGCCGGCGACAGGCCTTGATATAAAGAGATGCTTGCATCCTCGAAAATTACAGTATGAGATTGTCTGGCTGCTTCCATAATTTCCTCTTTAACAGTGTGCCTCAAAAGACAACAGACCACATCTCTTGGCGGAGTGTCTGGGGGGCCTTTAGGGCGCAAAGCTCTGTGGAGGCGTTCAAATTCAATATCAGTGACAGGGCTGCGTTGTATTAGACCGTTAAATAAGCGAAGTAAGGTGCGCTTCAGGTCTGATGGGGATTGCTCCAATTCAGGGAGGCCTCTTACCCGGATATTATTTCCGCGTCCTCTGTTTTCTAGGTCTTCCAAGTGACGTGCCATAGTTTGTAGAATGTGATGTTGAGATTGCAGTGAAGTGGTGTGTATCGTCAGGGTTTCGGATTGGCGGGCCTGTGCTGTCTCCACTCACTGTACTCGGTGTTGCAGGCTGCCAAGCTCCTTACGTAGGCCCCTGATTTCTGTTAGTAGGGAGTCCTGGGGGCCAGATGTCGAAGCCGCCAGATCAGCCTTGGTGGGTAGGGAGCTGAGAAGGTGGTGAAGCTCCGGCGGGAGATCCCAGGGGCATGCCGAGTGCGTGGGGGAGCTGGGGGCCAAAGATGCGGGAGTCGCCGCCATTTTGTCCCACAGCGGCGCCTGTATAGTGTCCGGGATCGGTGTTAAAAACTGCCGGATAGAGCTCGTTGGTGGGTCCCCGGTGGTCTCGGAGGGGCCAGGAGTGGTTGGCGGTTTGCGGGGCTTACCCATCTCTCTGCAGACGAAGAGCGGGTCTACTCGGCAGAGCTCCGGGTTCAGACGGCCATTACTCTCGGCATGCAAGCCACGCCCCCAAGAACTACATTTATATGTAGTTCTTACGCTTATATCTTGATTTTATGGTTAACACATCAATATTTATTTTATTTATTTACATCAATTTATTTAACATAAAATAATTGTTTTTAAGCCTAATATACTAGTAGTCTTCTAGTTTTATTTTTTTATTTCTCAAAGGAAATAAAAAATGAACAATGTTCGAAGAATGTTTCCAAAGTTTTTATACCATTCTAAATCCTTTTATATGGTTAGTTAAAACTGTATTACACCTTATCAATATTGATGATATGTTGCATAAAACATTTGCACTTGATTATCTTTTCACAGTGCCAAGAACATATTATTTTACGTATGTATTCTGCACCACCTTTCAGTAATTAGCTCTGTAATTTGTGACATTTATAATAAACCATTATATAGGTATTAGAGACATTACTTTATATTGCATTTGCACCATTTGCAGGTTCCTATGTATTAGGACAGATGCCATAAAAATTGCTGAACAGGAATGCACTATATGGTCATTTTTAAAACGTACTGTCGTTTTCAGCTTTAAGTATATTAAAAGCAATAGACTTGTCATATAATCAAGACTTCGAAGGCCGCAATATCCATTTATTACTTTAATGTTTAAATGACATACTTTATTCAGTATGAAGCTTTATTAACAACATTCATTTTAATGTAATGCTTTTATATTTTATAGAGTCCAAGCTAATAACTAGATTTTCTCCAAACTGCAAAAAAAATACTAGATAATAAAGTGAAAATTAATAACTTGCAGTGCAAAAATGTAATACAGATATCATAGTTTTTTCTTTTAAAATCTTTATTTGGCTGGCAAACCGAGATCTGGAGAAAATGATGGTGTGGCAGAATTACAATATGCCTATAGAACTCAAGCATATATATTATGTGAAAGAACGTTGCATGCTATGTGCACTTGGGTGGCCTGGCAAAAGTACAATTATCACATTCTGCCAAAAGTAAGGTTGACAGAACTATAAGCTCAAAGTAAAAATGATGAAAGCGAAACACAGAATGGGGAGTAGGCAAAGACTGCAAAACCTTGGCTATGAAAAAAATGCTGAGAAATGTAGACTTTCATTGAGGAGCAGACCCCTGACAAATTTAACTGACAATTTGAACCAAACTTTTTTAATTGTCACATTGAAAGCTGCAGGTTTGGTTTGTTTTTTTTTAGATATTTTTAACATAACTATCACAGTGACAGTTGATGTTTTTTAAATCTTTATTTTAAGTGACAAATTTCTAGCTACAGGTTTTTTTTAAATTTTATTTAAATGAATGAATAGAATCTGTGTTTGTGAACATTGAGGTATTTTTAAAGAAAAAGGAGAATAGGGAAATGGCAAACTCATTTTCTGGAAACACAAGAACAAGAAATGCTTAGACTCAAACTCCCTCACACTTAAGGGATTATTCAGAGACAGTCGATCTGGCCACGAAATTGCACCAAGCAGTGAATTTCCCCACACGGTGCCCTTTCGTGGCGATTCTGCTATTCAGAAAGCATGCAGGTTGGCAAATTTTGGCAATTTGGGGGCCTGTTCAAGGGCAGTGAAAGGTCCCATAGAGAAGCAATGGTTAATCTATTTAGAGAACATCAAACAGCAGTGAAAAGTTGTTGAAATGCCCTGCTGTTCGGTGTTTTCATTTTGCAGGTTTAATCAGGCAAACCCCATAGGTTTCAATGTTATAAATATTCCCGCTTGTATCCAATACCTAATAAACCGTTTATTCTTTTAATCTGCAGCAAAAAGTCTCTTTATTCGATTCCCTGCACTTCACGGTGAATGCTGAATTCACTGCAGAGTCAGCAAATCAGACTTGCCGAAGTACAGCGAATCAGAGAGCACCGAAATGTCAGCGACATTTCGGTGCTCCCTGAATAACCCCTTTAGGCTATCACACGAGCGTTTTTGAGAGGGGGAGTAACGTCCATGAGAGTGGACGTTAGTTCCACTCTGATGCGCGTGTGGCCATCTCGCTGAGCGCATTTAGTGCACTCAGCACTACAAAGCACGGTCCTCCTATGGAGGATTGCACTTTGTAGCCTCATCCTATGTCCATCATAGCTTTTTGACGGGGAGGCTGAAGGCACGTCCGGTGGTAATGTGCTCAACTAGTGTGCACGCTACACCATGTGGCCCTCCCCGTCGAGCCGTCACAAATAGAGATGAGCGGAACACCCCCGTGTTCGGTTCGCATTCGAACTCGAACAATTTCAAAAGTTCGAGTTCGAACACGAACCGAACTCAATGCAAGTCAATGGGACTCAAAAGTTCGATTTTTAGAGTGCCCTCCAAGAGGGCATATATAGAAACATAGAAACATAGAAAAATGTCGGCAGATAAGAACCTTTCGGCCCATCTAGTCTGCCCAATTACATGGATACTTTACCTGGATTTATCTTTTGTTTAGGATAGCCTTATGCCTATCCCATGCCTGCTTAAATTCAATTACTGTTTTGGCCTCTACCACTTCAACTGGAAGACTGTTCCATGTATCCACCACCCTCTCAGTAAAATAATGCTTTCTGATGTTACTTTTAAACCTTTGCCCCTCTAATCTAAGACTATGTCCTCTTGTTTTGCTACTTTGTTTCCTTTTAAATATACTCCCTTCCTCTACCTTGTGGATTCCCTTTACGTATTTAAATGTTTCTATCATATCTCCTCTGTCTCGTCTTTTTTCCAAGCTGTACATGTTAAGATCATTAAGCCTTTCCTGGTAACTTTTCTCCTTCAAACCGTACACCATTTTAGTAGCCCTTCTCTGAACTCTCTCTAAGATGTCTATATCCTTCTGGAGATACGGTCTCCAGTACTGCACACAGTACTCCAAGTGAGGTCTCATCAGTGCTCTGTACAGTGGCATGAGCACTTCCCTTTTCCTACTGCTAATACCTCTCCCTACACAACCAAGCATTCTGCTAGCATTTCCTGCTGCTCTATTACATTGACTACTTACCTTTAGATCCTCTGCAATAATAACCCCTAAATCCCTTTCCTCAGATGTTGAGGTTAGGACTGTATCAAATATTCTATATTCAGCCCTTGGGTTTTTACGTCCCAGGTGCATTATCTTGCACTTATCCACATTAAAACTCAATTGCCACAGCTCCGACCATTTTTTTAGTTTACATAAATCATTTGTCATTTGGCTGATCCCTCCAGGAACGTCAACCCTGTTGCAAATCTTTGTGTCATCAGCAAAAAGACATACTTTTCCATTAATACCTTCTGCAATATCACTAATAAAAATATTAAATAGAATGGGTCCAAGTACTGACCCCTGAGGTACCCCACTGGTAACAAAAAAACTCCATTTACCACAACCCTCTGTTGCCTGTCACTCAGCCACTGCCTAATCCATTCAACAATATTGGAATCCAAGCTCAAAGATTGCAATTTATTGATAAGCCTTCTATGCGGAACAGTATCAAAAGCCTTACTGAAATCTAAATAAGCAATGTCTACTGCACCACCTGTGTCTATTATTTTTGTTACCCAATCAAAAAAATCAATAAGATTAGTTTGGCATGATCTCCCTGAGGTAAACCCATGTTGTTTCTGATCCTGTAATCTATGTAACGGTTTTGCTATTACATCACTGAGCTCTTTTAATAATTTAGGGTGGATCCCATCAGGCCCCATTGACTTATTTGTCTTTACTTTAGACAGCTGCTGTAGAACCTCCTCCTCTGTAAACTGATATGTAATTGTCTCGTTAGTGTTTCCTCCTAACTGAGGTCCCTTTCCTTCCTTTTCTTCTGCAAAGACTGAACAAAAATATTCATTGAGGCAGTCAGTGAGACTTTTATCCTCTTCTACATACATTCCTTCCTTTATTTTTAATCTAACTAATCCTTGTTTTACTTTTCTTTTCTCGTTTATGTATCTAAAAATTGTTTTGTCCCCCTTTTTTACTGACTGAGCTATTTTCTCTTCTGCGTGTGCTTTGGAAGCTCTTATAAATTGCTTTGCCTCTTTCTGCCTAATCTTATAGGTTTGCCTATCTTCTTCACTCTGAGTTGTTTTATAATTATTGAATGCTGTCTTTTTGTTCTTCACTATTTTGGCCACTTCTGCAGAGTACCACAGTGGTTTCTTCCCTTTTTTGTTTTTGCTAACAAGTCGAATGCAATTGCCTGTGGCCTTCAATAATGCTTCCTTTAAATAATCCCATTTCTCCTGGACTCCCTTTAAACTCCTCCAGTGTGATAATGACTCCTTCACACAAAGTCTCATTTTAGAAAAATCTGTTTTTTTAAAGTCTAAAACTTTTGTTTTTGTGTGGTGCGGCTCCATCCCTGTTCTTATATTAAACCATACTGACTGGTGATCACTAGATCCCAAATTTTCACCTACAACAACGTCCGATACCAAACCTCCATTATTATTAAATCCAATATGGCCTCTTTACGGGTCGGCTCCTCAACTACTCGTGTTAGAGATAATCTCAGTAGGGAGTTTAGAAAATTTGTACTCCTGGTGCACCCAGCTGTTTTGGTTTTCCAGTTCACATGAGGAAGATTAAAGTCCCCCATGATAATAACTTCCCCCTTCATTGCCATTTTGGCTATTTCCTCAACCAGCAGATTATCTAGCTCTTCTACTTGTCCAGGGGGTCTATAGATCACACCTACACGAGCTACTGTATGATTGCCAAATGTTAGCGTAACCCAAACTGACTCTATGTTCACCTCACTCACTTTTATTTGGTTCATTTATGTTGTTTTTCACATACATGGCCACTCCTCCTCCTTTCCTACCTTCTCTGTCTTTTCTATATAAAGAGTACCCCGGTATTGTTATGTCCCAGTTATTTTTCTCACTGAACCATGTCTCAGTAACCGCCACTAAATCTACTTTTTCAGCTGCCATCATTGCCTCCAGTTCATTGATTTTATTGACTAAACTGCGAGCATTTATAGACACGACTCTGAGCTTGTCATTTTTTTTCCCCGCATGTTGCTTGCACCCTCCGATTTAGTTTTGGGGGACAATCAGGCAGATTGTTTTTTACCCTTTTGTCCCCCCCTCCTAGTTTAAATATTTCTTTGCGAAACCTTTGAACTTCTCACTGAGAACATATGTTTCCCTATGAGTAAGATGCAAACCATCTTTATTATACAGTTCCTTTCTGCTCCAATTAGAGCTATCATGGGACACAAAGCCAAATCCTTGCTCTCGACACCATTCCTGAAGCCACAAATTAAATTCCCTATTGCGCATCTGCCTATCCTGAATGTTATGCACAGGAAAAACTTCAGAGAATGACACAGTGGATGCAATCTGCTGTATTTCACCTCCAAGAACACAAAAATCTTCCTTAATCTCAGAAACCTCATTGCTAGCCAAGTCATTTGTCCCTAGATGGACTAGAACATCCACTTCCCCTTGCTGCTTTGCTTGTTTGACAATATTGAGAATACGTCTCTTGTCTCTACGAGCAGTAGCCCCAGGAAGACATCTCACCAAACCACTACTCTCCAGCTCACACCTCTTATGATAGAATCACCCAGCAACAATTGCCTTCTATCATGTCCCACCTTTTCCTTATTGCTCTTGGTTGCAGTCCTGCATACCTTAGGCATAGGGGATGGTGGTTCCTCAACTATGGTGTCTGAGCCTACTTCCGTCTCACCACTACACTCTGAAAGTGCCTCAAAAGAATTAAGAAGAGCCACAGACTGTGGGACATGCCTTCTATCCACAACTCTAAGTCTACCAGATCCTACAGTAGTCCATCTGCCACTCCTAGGAGGCCTCTGTGGCAGTGGCTTTGTAACAGTCATAGCCATAGCCTGAGTTTGTGTAACAGATAATTTACAAATCTCAGACTTCAAACAGGCAATTTCCTGCTGCAATAAAGAGAGCTGCCTACATATCAGGCACACTCCAAACCTCAAAAATTGGATCTAAAAACAAATGCATGACAGCTCTTACACTGGACCAAGCCTGCCATTATAAAAGAATGGATTTAAACCAACAAATCTTACCTTTTTGTAGGTTTTCTACCTCCTGTCTAACCTCAGACTACCTCCAGAGTATCTCCAGAAGATCTCCTCTAAGTGCTCACTTTGAAGACTTCACTTAGAAGGCTTCCCAAGCTCAAATTAGACCAAGCTAATATTCCACAAGCTTTATATAGTCACCTAAGAACACCTCCCCCAGCAAGGAGTGGACAAGTTTAACCACTTTAGCAAATAGCACGCAATTGATTCCAATTGTATGCTAATCAGTAAGAGGAATGAGTCACCAGCCTAACCTAATTTACACACCAGACCTAACTTAAAACCTTAAGATGAATAGAAAAGATCTGTTTGAAACAGAAATCAAAATCACTCACCAGAAGATCTCCTCTAAGTGCTCACTTTGAAGACTTCACTTAGAAGGCTTCCCAAGCTCAAATTAGACCAAGCTAATATTCCACAAGCTTTATATAGTCACCTAAGAACACCTCCCCCAGCAAGGAGTGGACAAGTTTAACCACTTTAGCAAATAGCACGCAATTGATTCCAATTGTATGCTAATCAGTAAGAGGAATGAGTCACCAGCCTAACCTAATTTACACACCAGACCTAACTAAAAACCTTAAAATGAATAGAAAAGATCTGTTTGAAACAGAAATCAAAATTACTCACCAGAAGATCTCCTCTAAGTGCTCACTTTGAAGACTTCACTTAGAAGGCTTCCAAGCTCAAATTAGACCAAGCTAATATTCCACAAGCTTTATATAGTCACCTAAGACCACCTCCCCCAGCAAGGAGTGGACAAGTTTAACCACTTTAGCAAATAGCACGCAATTGATTCCAATTGTATGCTAATCAGTAAGAGGAATGAGTCACCAGCCTAACCTAATTTACACACCAGACCTAACTTAAAACCTTAAAATGAATAGAAAAGATCTGTTTGAAACAGAAATCAAAATCACTCACCAGAAGATCTCCTCTAAGTGCTCACTTTGAAGACTTCACTTAGAAGGCTTTCCAAGCTCAAATTAGACCAAGCTAATATTCCACAAGCTTTATATAGTCACCTAAGAACACCTCCCCCAGCAAGGAGTGGACAAGTTTAACCACTTTAGCAAATAGCACACAATTGATTCCAATTGTATGCTAATCAGTAAGAGGAATGAGTCACCAGCCTAACCTAATTTACACACCAGACCTAACTTAAAACCTTAAAATGAATAGAAAAGATCTGTTTGAAACAGAAATCAAAATCACTCACCAGAAGATCTCCTCTAAGTGCTCACTTTGAAGACTTCACTTAGAAGGCTTCCCAAGCTCAAATTAGACCAAGCTAATATTCCACAAGCTTTATATAGTCACCTAAGAACACCTCCCCCAGCAAGGAGTGGACAAGTTTAACCACTTTAGCAAATAGCACGCAATTGATTCCAATTGTATGCTAATCAGTAAGAGGAATGAGTCACCAGCCTAACCTAATTTACACACCGGACCTAATTTAAAACCTTAAGATGAATAGAAAAGATCTGTTTGAAACAGAAATCAAAATCACTCACCAGAAGATCTCCTCTAAGTGCTCACTTTGAAGACTTCACTTAGAAGGCTTCCCAAGCTCAAATTAGACCAAGCTAATATTCCACAAGCTTTATATAGTCACCTAAGAACACCTCCCCCAGCAAGGAGTGGACAAGTTTAACCACTTTAGCAAATAGCACGCAATTGGTTCCAATTGTATGCTAATCAGTAAGAGGAATGAGTCACCAGCCTAACCTAATTTACACACCAGACCTAACTTAAAACCTTAAAATGAATAGAAAAGATCTGTTTGAAACAGAAATCAAAATCACTCACCAGAAGATCTCCTCTAAGTGCTCACTTTGAAGACTTCACTTAGGCTTCCCAAGCTCAAATTAGACCAAGCTAATATTCCACAAGCTTTATATAGTCACCTAAGAACACCTCCCCCAGCAAGGAGTGGACAAGTTTAACCACTTTAGCAAATAGCACGCAATTGATTCCAATTGTATGCTAATCAGTAAGAGGAATGAGTCACCAGCCTAACCTAATTTACACACCAGACCTAACTTAAAACCTTAAAATGAATAGAAAAGATCTGTTTGAAACAGAAATCAAAATCACTCACCAGAAGATCTCCTCTAAGTGCTCACTTTGAAGACTTCACTTAGAAGGCTTCCCAAGCTCAAATTAGACCAAGCTAATATTCCACAAGCTTTATATAGTCACCTAAGAACACCTCCCCCAGCAAGGAGTGGACAAGTTTAACCACTTTTGCAAACAGCACACAATTGATTCCAATTGTATGCTAATCAGTAAGAGGAATGAGTCACCAGCCTAACCTAATTTACACACCAGACCTAACTTAAAACCTTAAAATGAATAGAAAAGATCTGTTTGAAACAGAAATCAAAATCACTCACCAGAAGATCTCCTCTAAGTGCTCACTTTGAAGACTTCACTTAGAAGGCTTCCCAAGCTCAAATTAGACCAAGCTAATATTCCACAAGCTTTATATAGTCACCTAAGAACACCTCCCCCAGCAAGGAGTGGACAAGTTTAACCACTTTAGCAAATAGCACGCAATTGGTTCCAATTGTATGCTAATCAGTAAGAGGAATGAGTCACCAGCCTAACCTAATTTACACACCAGACCTAACTTAAAACCTTAAAATGAATAGAAAAGATCTGTTTGAAACAGAAATCAAAATCACTCACCAGAAGATCTCCTCTAAGTGCTCACTTTGAAGACTTCACTTAGAAGGCTTCCCAAGCTCAAATTAGACCAAGCTAATATTCCACAAGCTTTATATAGTCACCTAAGAACACCTCCCCCAGCAAGGAGTGGACAAGTTTAACCACTTTAGCAAATAGCACGCAATTGATTCCAATTGTATGCTAATCAGTAAGAGGAATGAGTCACCAGCCTAACCTAATTTACACACCAGACCTAACTTAAAACCTTAAGATGAATAGAAAAGATCTGTTTGAAACAGAAATCAAAATCACTCACCAGAAGATCTCCTCTAAGTGCTCACTTTGAAGACTTCACTTAGAAGGCTTTCCAAGCTCAAATTAGACCAAGCTAATATTCCACAAGCTTTATATAGTCACATAAGAACACCTCCCCCAGCAAGGAGTGGACAAGTTTAACCACTTTAGCAAATAGCACGCAATTGATTCCAATTGTATGCTAATCAGTAAGAGGAATGAGTCACCAGCCTAATCTAATTTACACACCAGACCTAACTTAAAACCTTAAGATGAATAGAAAAGATCTGTTTGAAACAGAAATTAAAATCACTCACCAGAAGATCTCCTCTAAGTGCTCACTTTGAAGACTTCACTTAGGCTTCCCAAGCTCAAATTAGACCAAGCTAATATTCCACAAGCTTTATATAGTCACCTAAGAACACCTCCCCCAGCAAGGAGTGGACAAGTTTAACCACTTTAGCAAATAGCACGCAATTGATTCCAATTGTATGCTAATCAGTAAGAGGAATGAGTCACCAGCCTAACCTAATTTACACACCAGACCTAACTTAAAACCTTAAAATGAATAGAAAAGATCTGTTTGAAACAGAAATCAAAATCACTCACCAGAAGATCTCCTCTAAGTGCTCACTTTGAAGACTTCACTTAGAAGGCTTCCCAAGCTCAAATTAGACCAAGCTAATATCCACAAGCTTTATATAGTCACCTAAGAACACTCCCCCAGCAAGGAGTGGACAAGTTTAACCACTTTAGCAAATAGCACGCAATTGATTCCAATTGTATGCTAATCAGTAAGAGGAATGAGTCACCAGCCTAACCTAATTTACACACCAGACCTAACTTAAAACCTTAAGATGAATAGAAAAGATCTGTTTGAAACAGAAATCAAAATCACTCACCAGAAGATCTCCTCTAAGTGCTCACTTTGAAGACTTCACTTAGAAGGCTTCCCAAGCTCAATAATAGACCAAGCTAATATTCCACAAGCTTTATATAGTCACCTAAGAACACCTCCCCCAGCAAGGAGTGGACAAGTTTACCCACTTTAGCAAATAGCACACAATTGATTCCAATTGTATGCTAATCAGTAAGAGGAATGAGTCACCAGCCTAACCTAATTTACACACCAGACCTAACTTAAAACCTTAAGATGAATAGAAAAGATCTGTTTGAAACAGAAATCAAAATCACTCACCAGAAGATCT